>OW121689.1:3825831-5101108 GCA_933228735.2 Amblyteles armatorius | reverse complement strand
ATCGGGTGATTCACGAGCGTCGAGAGGCGGAAGTCTCGACGTTGAAAGAAAGTTTCATCGTGCCCTTCTTTCATTCCGGGGGGAAAAAATGGAAAAATATGGGGAGTAAAAGCGGACATCGGGGGGGTTGGGGGGGAAGAGAGCCAAGCGTGTCGATATTGCATCGAGCTTGCGGGGGAGGTGAGGTCCAAGTGTTTTATGTCAGCGAGAGAAGGCCTTCCCGTTTTTCGCCTAGATCGTTTAACCCCGGGGAACCCAAACCCGGATATTTTGGCGGGAGGGGGGGGGGGGGGGGGGGGGGGGGAATGTTATTATTCTCTTGGAGAACTCATTTCCCTTGGCAGTCGAGGATGCCGGTATAGAACGCTACGGACATGGAGGGTGCAAGAGGCTGGAAGGGTTACTGCGGCTGTAGCGACGAGATGAAAATTGTAAGCTCGCCGAGATGAAAATCGCTAGAGACGGCGGGTATGCAAAAACGTATGAGACATGCACAACAGAAAATGGAACATAGGACATAAAAACAGAAAACGTTTGTTTTTGAGAACGGGTGATTGGACACGCCGAGTAGCGTTTTTCAAAGCCCACGGTGAGAGAAGGATTTAGTAAAAGCTACCGATCGTCCAAGAAAAATTACCATGGCACATAGTAGGGCACCAGGGCGTCACCTATGGCAGAAAGTCTCGGATTATCCAAGAATTTTGACCATAACATCTAAGAAAAATTCTTATAAATTACACCACGTTAAATCCCGCGGCTCAGCGACGAATCATCGCGCTTATCAATGCGTTATCCCGACCCAGCGTCACTGCTGTAAATTTCTTTAACCCTTCAGTGATGTAATTATTATCCACATAATGAATTTATTACATTATGAATAATAAAATTATTATTAAATGAACCGAATAATTACCGGAGGTAGCGAACAATGTATCGAATAAAACGACAATTGGGTTCTATCGAGCGTACACATCGCGCTCGAATAAAAATTTCCCATTGAAAATAATAAAAAAATAATAATGCGAGAACGAAAGCAGATAAATCGCTCCGATGAAACCCGGCACAGCGGAAAGCTTACAGCTGCCAATGTCGATACTGCACAAGCTCTCGTACGCCAAGATCCTCCCCCACGTCATCGGACCCGACATTAGCAGGCGAATCGGAAAATACGCCTCCTTTGCCGTCGATCTTTTTGTTTTCCTCTCTTCTCTCGGCAGCCTGTCACGAACCATTTGACAAACCGCGGGCGAGGCCCACCGTGGGGATTCCGTAAAGTGCTCTCCATACTGTACGAATACGAGCTATCGGATATACATCACTCGATCGGTCTTCCGAGAGCATTTAGAACCGCACCTTTGCCTTCCGCGCCTCCTCCCGTTCGATACGATTTCCATCGAGTAAGGCTTACGTAACCATCGCGCCGTCGAGTAGGCTTCGACAATCCTGGCTACAGATTTTGTATAGGGAAGAGCGGGGCAAAATGGGACAGCGGGGCAAAACTCAATTTTCCAATAATTTTTGGACGCCCCATTTTGTCCCGACGATACATCCGGATCTTCAATACCGTTTTGCCCCGCGTCCTGCCATCGCCTCCATCCAAAAGTTATTTGAAAAATTGGGATTTGTCTCATTATCCCGTTTTGTCCCGCTGTGCCATTTTGCCCCCTCTCCCCTGGGGTAGACCGGGCAAAACGGGGACGCTGAGCAATAAAACCTGCTACGATACCGAAAGCATAGATCCATTGTTTTTCACACCAAAATTGTGTTGGAACCGGTTTTGGAAGGATATTTAAAAAAATCACCTGGGGCAAAACGGAGTACCCTTCGATTTGACGTGCGGCAACTTTTGTTAGATTCATTATCATCCTATTTTGCCCCACATCGATATGACATCTCATGTCCCCATTTTGCCCCATGTCCCCGTTTTCCCCCCGTTTCCCCAACATATATTTTTTTCACCTCGAATCCGCATAAATCGAAAATACAAGCAAATGGAAAATCGCTTTGGAGAGGACTCGCAGGATCACCCATGCATTTTTATTAGCTTTTTTTTAACTTTCTCACCCTCGAGGGTCCTCGGAGCTTCACGACAGAAAGAGGTTTCGTCGTCGGTGGATTTTCCAAAAATGTATGCACCCCCTTTCGACTCTCCCGAGTGTGTGACGACTATTGGCTACACAGTGCCGAACCCCGACTATTTCCGGCTTGGAAAAACGTCTCCGTCAGCGGCTCTCCTCGACGGACCGTGAAAGCGGAAGGGCGCGAAAGTGGAGGGTTCGTCCGAGCGCCAAAGGGACCAAACGAAAAGAGAACAAAATGGTAAATTCGGAGAAAATCGAACGGAGAGGAAATGTATCAACCAATGATCGTGCGAACGGCCCTAAACGAAGTGCTGACGCCGAATTCATGCTGTGGCGAGAGGGAAAAAAAAAATACCAAAAGGTGACGGTCCCTTTGGGGAGTCTGGTCGGGCTAAGTAGAATGCTCGTGTTTCCTCGATCTCCCGCTCCTCCCCTTCCCGGGTCGTGTTGTAGCCTTCTGACCGAGATTATCGCAATCCATTAGCGAGAGTGCGAAAGTCCCCCCCCCCCCCTCCGCCCTTCGCCCGCCGCGCCTCATACGTCTCTAAGCTTTCGCCGAAGGCGATAGCTCTCGCTTTCGTTCCGCAGCTTCCTCGTCGGATGTTTACGTGTTGCGGCTTTGCACCAGCCGGCTTTCGATTAAATCCTTGTTAAAGCTGTGAGAAACACCCCCCCCCCCCCCCCTCCCCCTCCTTCCCCCCCTCTCTCTTCGAGCCGACACCCTCGTTGCAATGCCTGCCGTGTTGGGACTGCATCGGGCAAAATGAGCGGGTCTACTCGGATACACCCTCTTTTTACCTGGTTCCGTAATCGCAATTTATCACTCGGCCGACCATACCGGACAGCGTTTCATTGCCATTAATCGTAACTGCGCGCGCATCCGTTGATTCCAGATTTGTTGTCATTAAAATTGATGAGAGGATCCGCGCTTCGAGCTCGCTCTCGCTTGACCGGGACCGAATCCAATTTGAATTGCGTAATAAAAATTAAAAATGAAATTAAAAAGAGATACGTTATAAATAAATCGCTTTTGTATGGAATCAATTTTTTTTTTTTCTCCACGTGTATTAATTCGATTTTCGTATCGTGTGTAGGGGAGAGCGACGCTCTGGCGCTCGCGTGAATTACGCAAAAAGCTCTTGGTAAAGCTGTTGAATGGCTTTGAAACAGAGAACAGAGAGGGAGGGAGGCCGAGCGCCTTGCCGACTAGAGAGGTGGAAATGAAGAGCGTTCGTGGTGTGCGAGAACTATCGCCCCCGGACAATTTCTCGTTTTCCTTTGGATGGTGTGCATTTTTTTTTTCGAACGATACTCAAAGCGCGCTTCCGGGCACAAAGAGAATAATTAATTAGGGTAATATGTCGAGCGAATATGACCATGGTTTTTTATACATTTTTTTAGCAACGGAGGTGAGAGTTGCCTTTATGTGAAATGGATTCAACATCGGCGTTGATAACCGTACAACGATAACGATGTCGAACCACATAAATAATTCTCGTTAAGGTAAACGGCCCAGTTTGTGAACCCGACGGCACTTTTTTTAATGCTGTAAATTCAGTTTTCGTAAAAAATTAATTAGATCACCGTCAAATTGAAGAGCGTTTAATTTTGTTTATATTGACGACACACATAGTTTTTAAATTAAATGTTTAGTAATTGAATTTATCCGCGAATGGTTCGACTTGCACTTCAGTTGGCTCGGAATTAATTAATAGAAAACCCACACCGCTGCTCTAAAAGTGTCACAAACTAGGCCGTTTACCTTACCATATGTTGATGATACGATCCGACTGTTCCCCATCGGTCGTCCAGTTTGCCATTTTTCCTTTATCACTGATATTACCAATGTCTCGGTAATGTAATTGTTTTTTGTCGAAAATTGTTTCAAATTTGTTAACAAACCTTTCGACAAAAATTCCACTTGCGATGTAACTTGCCTACTTTGGCCCACTCACCCGTACCTCAATCCGATATACGATTTCGCATACACCGGTCGTTTTGTTTTTATAATTCTACATCTTTCTCTCATCCATTTATCCGCTCAGTCAACATCGTTATCTGTATGCGCATCTCCGGGATGCGAAATCAATATTTTTCGATTGAATAATTCGGTCAATTCCCACGGCGAAGAATGCATTACATCTTCTTCCCCCCCCCCCCCCTCCCCCTCCACCCTGTCGTATTCCTCCCATGCGATGGGGATAGTGAGGCAGGAACACAGAATGAGAGCGCATCGTGAAACTCGAGCCGATTTAATTGAGGACTTCGACGTCCCACTAGAAGGCCCTTCACACTGCTTCCACCTTCGTAGCTGGTTCTTCATTTGCGATTCGTCAGCAGGGATTATTATCGGTTCTCAAAAAAAAAAAATCGAGGCTGCTTTATTGCATTGGGAGGGAGAATGGGTACAGGTCCATCGAGAGCGGTGCAGGCAACTTGTACGGAAAATGAATCGAAGTCCTCGCTTCTTCCGTGTTGTCGTCTTTTTACCTTCCGATCATCTTGACTCACGTTCTTCGAATGTCCCACTCGAACATAACGAGGGGGACGATAGAAATGGATGAGGGTTCCCATCGATATATCGAAGTCGCGGAATACTCCAATATGTATCAGAGCCAATAAAAATTGACCTATTTCGGTACCCAATTCACAAATATTTCCTCAATGGCGAGCAATAAAATTGTGCTTCGTTATTGTTATTTATAATCCGATGGAGAAATCGGCGCGGTTGATTAGTTGCAAAAGTATTTTGCAACTAATCAACGGAGATGCTTTCCGCCAAAGGCAAGAGATCACTGAGAGAAAAAAAATTGGTTGGATTAACCAAAAGTCGCGGTGGTGACGTTCAAAGCTGTTATTTGTTTGATACAAATACAATTTCAAAGGTGCATTTTGTACCAACAAAATGCACTTTTGCACGTATGTCACCGCGCATTTGCTTTATCCAACCATTTACTTTTCTCAGTGATTCACTCCTCCGATAGGCCAACATTTATTACGCCCGGGCATCCGACTTCCGAGAATGACCCTGAAGATATCTGCATGACATCAAATTTCATCTTTGGCAAGTCTTCGTCAATGCACCGGTTTAGAAAGAAAAAAAAAATAGTCCACTTGTTATTGTTAAGAATCTTATAATTCTCCAAGTGAACTTCCCCGAGCAAAGTACAGCCGTTATAACTTGATGAAATTTGCTCTCATGCAGTTATCTTCAGGGTCATCTTCCGAGAAACAACTTTTCTATAAATGAAATTAAATGTGATCAACGGTGTTGATTTTCGGTAATAGTATCTATCGAACACGTACACTGATAAAAAAATACGGTTGAATCAACTAAGATTCGTTCAGGGACGTTCAGCAAAATATTTTGTTGGCGCAGCTTAAAAAATTAGTTGGTTCAACAATTTGTTGGATGATTTCATCAAAACATTTTAGAGTCATTAAAATATTTTGTTCGATCAACGAAATTTTTATTTGAACGTCCCTGCCCGAATCTTAGTTGATTCGACCTTACTTTTTTTCAGTGTAATGACTCGTTTCCTCCGTAGAATCGATGATCTCTCATGCTTTCATATAACGCAAAATCTGGATCTACGCGAGGGCGAGCCGGCTATTGATAATTCAGCCTGAGATTTCTGTCTCTCTGATTATTACACTAAGACCCGAGAGTATTATTCGACCGACAGTCCTCTTCATTCTCGCCGTCCCTCATAGAGCCGCGGAATTCATCCGGATGCTTTTCTCGAGGAATCCCCGTCCTCCCTCTCAACGAGACGCGACGATCTCGGCCGGAAGGCGGAACGATGGCTGGCGTGCATTCAATAGCAGCGTCACGGGAGAAAAGAGCACCAAGCCGACCAGCGCATAATCGTATCACACCCTCGACGTGATACGGTTCTGCCGTAACTACAAAAACGGCACTTCATGCACTGGCTCCATTCTGGCTACCGTACGGCAAAACGTCATACCTGTCCTTCTTCGGCCGGTGTAGGTAACCAGAGCGAAGCCGACGGTCTTAGCACTGGGCACTAGGCAACGTCACCGTACGACACCGTATTGAAACCCGTGCTCTATTCCGTAGATTCGTGGTGTGCGCATATTATTTGAAGACCATGAATTTCCACTTCGGGTCCACTTCGAATATATTTGAAATGTATTACGCACGTTCTTTTACTGTATTCCTTAAAGCCAAGACGCGGTTCTGTTTCATCGCTACAAAACTGAGCACTAGGTAACGTTGACGTACAACACCGTATTGAAACCCGTGCTCTTTTCTGTAGATTCGTGGTGTGCGCATATTATTTGAAGATCACGAATTTCCACTTCGGGTCCACTTCGAATCTATTTGAAATGTATTACGCACGTTCTTTTACTGTATTCCTTAAGGCCGAGACGCGGTTCTGTTTCATCGCTACAAAACTGAGCACTAGGTAACGTTGACGTACAACACCGTATTGAAACCCGTGCTCTTTTCTGTAGATTCGTGGTGTGCGCATATTATTTGAAGACCATGAATTTCCACTTCGGGTCCACTTCGAATATATTTGAAATGTAATGGCGATCTTCATTATCGGGACGCCCGCGCAAAATTTCACACCAGCTCGCGCCCCTTGCCGAGAGCAAGCGCGAATGTGACCCGCAGTTTGTCCCATCCCGCGAAATGGCGGGCCGTAAAAGCGAACGAGGATTGGAGCAGCGTGCGAAATCACTCCATATTCCAGACTGCGCAAGTGAACAAGGAACGGGCCGACATTGCGAAAGTACTTGTACGCGAGATTACTGGAACGAGATTACTCGGAACTTGAATTTTCAGCCCACCGCCGGAGGAGTCGAGGGCGAGAGAGCGTAAAAGTTATGGAAAAGAATGCAGGGAAGAATTTATAAGAAAAATATCGTACGCGTATAAAAACAAATGATTAAGTACAAGGGGCAAAAAAATAGGATGGGGGAGATTTAGTACACGTTATCTTGTGTAGGGAAGACCGGGGCGAGATGGGCCGAAAAATCAAGCCGATGCGGGGCGTATTGGGCCATCCTAAACAAGACAAGTAGAAGGCTTCAACGGCGGATTATTGTCGCATGGGCACTACTAATAGGTAGAAGTAGGGAACCCTCAAGATGTGTGGATAGTACAGGTAGGGTTTAAGGTAGTACTTGCGGTACAGTTCCGCCTAAAGTGAGTTTCAGTGACAATTTCGAACACTTTTTGGTGGAATAAAAATCTGAAAAAATCAGGTGTATGGGGGGTGCTGCAAATTTTGTTTTCGTCAAATGATAATTCCAATTTGTCATTAACAAATTGAAGATAAAATTATTATTCAAGGAATCACCCGGCAACTTAACTATTTTCCTTCATAACAATGATTCTTTTATTTTTCTGAATACGTATGAATTATTTTCAGAATTTTTTGTAATCTTTGAAAATCGCTTTTTTTTCTATGTTCAAGCTGTGAATGACGGACATTAAATTATGCTTTCGGCAGCATTGTCGCCGCATTATTGGCTTGGGGGCCCATCTTGCCCCGGTGTCCCCTACCCAATTCCGGCGGGAAAAATGAGTGACGGGCCATGGAGATCGATAGCGGATGAAAGTGTGCCAGAATTTTTAGGGTCGACTTCCGCGAACAGACGGAAGCTTCGACGGACATTTGGCGATGGTGAGGGGAGAATGGTAGGCGGTAGAGGTGAGGACGAGAGTGAATGCCGGTCGAAGAGACAGTGGCCGAAAACGCGTTTGCGGATGTGGAGGGATGCGCCGGATCATGGGGACTTGGCTTCGAGAGTTCGGCACGGTAGGGATCCGCTTTCAACAAGTGGTTTTCGGAAGAGCCATTAGCCGGACTGTCACAGTGCGGAGAGATGGGGTGCATTAGCATCGTCCATCCGACACTGCAGCGATGGACGGAGTGTACAAAAAAAAAAAAAAAAAAATTCAATCTGCAAACAGTTCGATGTGTGGAATTTTATACGGTTTTTTTTTTTTTTTTTGTACACTCGTGAAGCTCGCAAAAGGTCAGAGATTCTGCAGCGTACGCTCCCACTCGAGTCTAACTGTCCAAGGGTTTCTCCGATAGTTTAACGTCGCTTCAAATCAGTAGCCGTGCAAGGCTTCGGCAAGGATTGCGCGGAACGGAAAGAAGGGTCTTTCGTTTTCCTCTCGCGCGGAGAGTTACTCTTATTTATTTTATCTTCTCGAACATTACATTCTCGTTTCTGTGTCTTGAACGTTAAATCGGAAATTTTTCCCTCTTCCACCGAAATTTTATTATTATTATTATCATTATTATATTTATTATTATCATTATTATCATTATTATTATTATTATTATTATTATTATTATTATTATTATTATTATTATTATTATTATTATTATTATTATCATTATCATATTTATTATTATTATTATTATTATTGAGACAATCCTCAATACGAGAGTCGAGGCAATACAAAAAAGAAGAAACTCCAAACTGAAAGGTCACTTACAAGGAGCATCACAAGATTCTGAAACATTCCCTGCGTTTCCTGTGCGACAGGCGCATCGAAAATCGTTTCGCGTGTTACATTTTTCATGATACGCCCATCCGTCTCTCGGCAGTTGATATCGAAGTCGATATGGTACCTCTGTTTTCTCGGAAAGTACATTTTCTTCCTCAACGGAGAGAAAAGGGCATGGCTTCATGATCCGGGCTTTGCCTCGCGTCTCTTCAACCCTTTTCCGCCCGCACATAGTATGTTACAAATTGGGAGCGAAGGTGAGGTACAACGCAGAGTTTCACGAATATGCTGGGGATTTTTTTTCCCCCTCGGAAAGAAGCGGAAGAAATGACGAGGAGAAAAGAGATATGAGGAGTATCCGAGCTCTCTGCCTCCAGTATTCTATCAAAGAGATGCAAACGACGCGTCCTCGATATTGAATACTAGAGTTCCTCACACCCTGTCCGAGATAGAGACGAGGAGGCGGGTGCGAGAAATAGCTTCGCGACTCGGAATGTCAGGAGGCCCCTTCCGGAGTCTGAGTATGCGCGAGACGCGAGCTTTTCTCTTCACCTGTGAGCTCATATAAGCTAAGGACAATCGGGCTGTCGTCGCTTAAAGGACACTCGCTGCATTCACGATGCGAGGAAAAATCATTCAAAATTTCGATTCGCGAAAATAACGAAAAAGCTCCTTGAATCAATTTATATTATCTTATTTTTTTGTGTGCGAATTGTATTTAGTTTGGGGACGACGGAGACTCGTTGAAAACAAGTTCATTTAACTTATGAAGAATAACCTTGTAAATTAGCAAGACTACGCTCAGGCGACTCACAAGAATCCGAAACCCATAAAAACGTCTCTTCAACCCGCGTAACACCTCAACTCTACGAAAAAACCGATGTTATCCCCATCTCAACTGGACTACAGCTGCTTACAAAACCGTTCGTAGTAAATAAATTGGAAAACCTACAAACGCTTTGCATAAAACGTATTCCACATAACATACGCCCAGAAAAAAATTATTTGACGCCCACCATTTATTTGGTTTACGTAAAATATTGATTTGATTTAAAAAAATGTATTTAAATGAAGTAAATAGTTACTTAAATGAAGTAAATAGTTACTTAAATGAAGTAAATAGTTACTTAAATGAAGTAAATAGTTACTTAAATGGAGTAAATAGTTACTTAAATGAAGTAAATATTTACCTAAATGAAATAAATATTTATTTAAACCAAATGAATATTTTACCTAAACCAAATAAACGATGGCCGTCAAATACATTTTTTTTCTGGTTGTCAATTTTCGGAGCTGGACGACTTACGCTGGTCGTGCGCAGCCGCGTTTCTCATATTTTGATTTTACGCAGGCGCGTCGAATCGATGGGCCGATAACTGGCGCCCTCGATCTGCGCTTACACACTTTTTGCTTTCTCGCGTTTTTGGTTTGGAGTTATTTTTTCATAGACAACTATTGCGACGAAATTTCTCATTCATCCGTCGAAAAATGCAATGACTTGGCCTTAAATTTTGTGAAAAGATCGACGGCATAGTTTTCTCAGGGAAAAAATCCAAAATTCCCTTTCTTTTTAGTGTCTTACTATATATCCAGAAGATCCATATACTCCATATCCGGGAGTTCAAAAATTAGAACGGAAATGGAGCAATGATATCCAGGACTCTCAGCCAGATAAACAGTCCGACGGCACTTATCCTATTTTCTTGGTGGGCTTTTGCCCGCAGAGGGGGCAAAAACGAAACATACCATATTTTTCCCGTAACGCTATCCGAGACTCAATTTCCCCTTCCGGAATATACATCGAAAAGTACCCATCCATCTCGTGCCGGTGACACGTGCCACTTCGATAAACGACGATATAGGAATACTCCAAGGGGGCAACAGCGAGGCAACCAGAAATTGATAGGGCTGATACTGGATTTATAGCCGGGTAATAAATAGCCGGAATTATATTGTCCGGATACAATGTCCGCTGTCACGAATGTCGTGTTATTTCATCGAGTGGAAAAAAACTAATTATGAACTCACGTAATTCGGGAACGCCGGACGAAATGAACTACTTTTACCGATTTTTCGCGAAACATAATTTTTTTAAAAATGTTCTGTTCTATAAATTAATTTGCTCGACACAACGGAAATTACACAGCCGCTAAATCCCCGTTGGTACTTTGTCGAACAACGAAGAGTTTTGCAATTCCGATGGCAAATCAGGGTTGAACAAAAATAGCACGAAGGAAGAGAGAGTGAAAAAAAAATTTAAGTAAAAGTGGGTCGGGAAACGACCGGCGGACGGAGAAGAAGAAGGCAGAAAATGATCCAGCTACGGCACGCGGTGAAAGAAAAACAAAAGAAAAGGTTGGTAATCTGTTCAGATGAGGGAGCACGCAGCGTACGCGCAAGTTACGGGAAACCGGTTGCCTTGCGCGGGCTTTGTATAAAATTAAATCTTGAAACGAGGTTGCACGCCGAGGCCGGGCTTTAGTTTCCCCTTCTAGTGGTCGATGTTCTGGGATAACGGCCAAACTTCGATAGCCTCGTTAGACAAATCGACGGAAATTTTAATAGCGTTAGGGCAAGAGACGCGACGTTTCGGTCATTCGGTCGTTCGAGGTTTTGGATGACTCTACGTAGCTGCAGGAGTTGCAAATTCGAGTCAATTGTACAGCTGGAATATTGGAAACCTCCAGTTAGCGGAGATGGGGTCATAACAAGCAGGGGGGCAAAACGGCCTTCTTCGTTTTTGGGTATGAACGTGTTTCGTATTGTTAGTATGTTAATAGGTTACGCGGTCTGTAAGACGTTTCCATCTACAACGATTGCGACTGTGTAATCTCCGACCCCTAATTTCTTCGAAGATGGAACTTAAGTATTCAACCATTGAATGGCGTCTTTCCGTGAGCGTCGTGCGCTTCATTACGCACAGCGCCACCATGTGGCTTACGACTTTGCTCACGCTTTCACGTGCGAGTGAAGGGGTTAATTCCATTGTTTATTTACAATAGTAGAGGAAACGTGATGAAAAGCCACTTAAGAGCTACGAATAGACAGTCAATCCGCGGTTCCTCGAACCACCGTCTGGTCGAACTACAGACCAGAGTACAGAAGTTCAAGGAAAAGTTTCTTGTATGGAGTAGAAAATTGTAATTGTACAAGAATAAAAGCGAAGTTTTGGTACTTGCTTTTTGTTTTAATTATAATTCTAGTACAACTTTGTCAAGGTGGTAATTATGACAAATAAGTCGATCAGATAGAATTGTATTGTTGCAAACTATCTTTCTCTGATTTTCGTTTATCTTTCCGTTTTCTTGTGTTATTATTGATAAAAAAGACGTCGGCATGTCGTAAAAAATTAATTAAGACAAGATTATCATTTTTATTCGAGGTGCCTGCCCCCTCCCCCCTCCCCCGGCCATTTTCCCCCATCTTCCCTATTTATGCGCCTGCCACATGCAAACAATTTTTCTGTTTCAATTATCAATAATTATCATTTGCCAGTAATTTTATACCATAAATACACGGTAGAAAAAAATTCGTATGACATTTAATGTAATGGCACTGAAAGGTTTTATGCAGAAGGTGGTACATTCAATTTCTTGTACAATAATAATGAAAACTGAATATACGGTATACTAAAAACTGTGGAAGTACTTTACTTTCAAAGATTTACTTTGATTTTACTATAAAACTACTTTGATTCCAATAATTAATTTTAATTCCACAGGAAAAGCCCATTAATTTTTCATCACAATTGTACATTCAATTTCGGTGATCAATGTTCCCATAAACAATTCCAGTCCAGTACATTAAATTAACAATTTTTTGAACAATGAAATGTTGGGAGCAGCGCCAGCGAGAGACACGCCGATGATTTCTGGTTTCCCTTCAAAGATCATAATACGAATCGACGACGTATCGAATCCACCCTGCGAAACGGGCCATCGTCGTGTCAACAATCGGGCTTATCTCGATCTCTGTTTACGCAATATACGAATTCGCGGTAACAGTCGATCCACGACGGCGAATATGCGGGTCAATCCCATCCTATCATTGTCATATGGTAGACGATGCAGACACGCTAGCAAAACGCGGAGATAGTTCCCGATAAATACACCTATCTATCGTATACATCTCATCATTATTGGGCGAACAGGAAGCCTGATCTATACGGGTGTATCGAACGGCAGAGATATCGTGACGAGTGCAACTTCCCCGAGCTTCATTTCGCAAATTGAATCGGGATTAGCCACGAATATGAATAATCTCGCTGTCCGTGTTTCGAGCAAATATATTCCGTCCATCGGATTATACAGCAGACACAGAAAAATTGCCCGAGTATTATTCCTCCTCTGTAATAGTATTTTATTGCATAATAGCTTCCTCATAGAGGAAGCTATTATTTTTCCTATAACAAATTCTGCTGTACATTTTGACGATTTTAATTTTATGAGATGAAGACATTCTTTATGTTACACAAAGGAGTGCAAAGTAATTTGCACATGGTTTTTCTATACTTAACTCAAAAATACTATTGAAAAAGAGTTCGAAATTCAAATTTTAATATCGCTTTCTTATATTGTTCTTTTTTTGTGAAAATTGTATTTTTATTGTAGCTTCCTCTATGAGGAAGCTAAAATGGAACAACGGAATTTATTATAGAGGAAGTTATTGTGCAAATCACATTGCATGCTTTTTTAATTTTCAGTTATTAATATACAAATGTATGAAATTCTGTAAATTTCAATACGTATCTGAAATATATATGGTTGACATATCGTAGATTCACTTTTCGATATACGCGATACGTACTTTTTCCATTTGGCGATTCTCTTACATTTTCTAACCGACAACTCCATCACAGTCGGGACTTTGACTGACGAGTCGTTATTCTTTTCCCAAAAAAACATCCGCCGTGAAGCAGCGGCCGCGGTTTGATATTACCCGCTCGAGGGTTGAAAAAAAAACATCGATACGCTGGTCAAACGTGATGGACTCTCGCTGTTTACCCAGCGGTTCAATTTTGCTGTGAATATTGCCGAAAATGGGAAACTCTGCGGACACGGCCCGTTAGAGCACGGCAGAAAACATAAATAAATATAACCATGGCCCACTTCGGCGTTTTCAAAATTGAATGTTTTTCGTGGGGCGGGATAAAAATCCCGAATACTGAATATTCAGATGGGCCTCAGTCTCGGTTTTTTTTACACCACTTAAAATAATCGGAAAATCGTAATTACCGATATTTTTTAAACATAAAAGTCAATGTTCCGAATTAAAAAAAAAAACATGAAAGAATAAATTCCAGAAAGCCCGAAAAATCGATTGAAAACTAAACCGACAATAAATAATAGCTACGACAACAACAATAGAATTTCAATGATCAGAAACCTTAAAACTCCGAACACGTTGCAGCAGCGTGAAAGCTTATTGGTGAATCGCCAATTGTTCGAAAATGTAATACTCTGAATAGAGAGTAACCGACATGTATGTACTTCGAAATAAATTATCAGAAAAAGTAAAAATAGGAGAGATCTTTTAATCACGAAACTGAAAGTATAAGATGTCAGAAAATCGAAAATTTATATCTCCGAAACGTGAAAATCCGAAAATTTGGAACTACAAAAAGGAAAACTTCAAAAGTTTCAAAATCCGAACAGTAAAAATCCGAAAGGTCAAAAATCCGAAAACGATATCGCCCTCGTGTATGTTTGGTAACAGCGGTATGAAAAGCTTTTTCATGTATAGTGTACAATCCGGGGATTTGCCCTATCGGAAAAATCTACATTCAAAGATTTGCCCTTTCGGAGAATACCGAAATCCGCATCTCGCGTATGTGATCGTTTTTTGAGCTGAATTTCGGGAATTCAGGCTTCCTAAATGTTCCTCATTCCTCAAATTGAATATAGAATTTTTACATTTTCCTGAGTATTAAACCGTCCTGTTTCAGAATATCGTAATTATAGTTTATTGAGAAATAAGCGTGCAGTCGCCGCATACCTTTGGAAACTTGGGCTTTTCTGGGAATTTAATTTCGTATTATTTTCCTTCGTAATCGTCACACGATTATTTCTCTTGATTATTTAGACTTTCGGTGAATTGACCTGCCATAAAATGTATCGAGTGAGATATTTCGATACGGCCTTTTGCGCCTTCGAGCTTTCAACATTCGGGTATTTAATCGCACCCCGCCATATTTAAGCACAGTAGAAATATTGCGGTGAGCTACCGGTGCGTTTCCACGGTCATTAGTGAAGTCGTGCGAAGAACCTGAGCTCTCGAAACCAACAAACGTGCTTCGTAGCAAGAATAAATAAGCTTCGCTACCAGAAATACTGTTTTTCGAAATTTTAATAGCATCAGTGGAGTTCGAGCGTTTCAGAATGGTTTTGTAAATGGTAACCCACACGAAAGAGACAGCGACGCATGAATATATGCAAAATGTGATCGACATATCGAACTGCATGGTGTTTTAACAGCATAAATGCATTTAATATGTATTTGGTTTCAATTCGACTAGATTTGGTTATATCTGGCCTATAGTGGCGTTTTTCGGTAACCTCTTCTTGGATTCAAAATTTTCGTGATTTCAGCACGAATTAGGCGACAGCAATACCGCTCGACACTTTCGAATTTTTCCCCAACATGGCTACTTTTTTTCAGGTAGGATTATGCTCGTTTCGAGCGTCCATTTATTCAGGTGATGGACCCCGGCATTTACCGGACCGTGGTACGTGCCTCCGTGACTATGTATGCAGTTCGAAACGGCGATGCACAGGGCACAGAAACGCGGGGCTCGCTGCCAAAAAAAAAAAAAAAAAACCAGACACACTCGCGAACGAGTTATGGTCTGGTGGGTTCCAATGGTCGAAAACTGTTGGAAACGTGAGCAGAAAATACTGTCCATACATACACACATATGTATGTACAGAAATTCGATGCAGTTGAACAAACCGGAGATGCACGGCAACACTTGTTCACTCGCTGATGCCAGTACAAACACCGTTGCGTTTAGTGAAACTGCGTTTATAAAAATAAAAATAAAAACGTTTTTCGTGCTCCATATAAGCCTTTCCATCGCTCTTCGAACACCCGTGTGTATTTTTCGACAGAAATTTTGCTACACTCCGGTGAACAGATTCACGGGCCAACGATCCTGATTCGACCGTGCACTTTCAATGAAGAGACAGCCCAACCCGGCCGTCCCCGATGAGAGATAAACGACGTGGGAACACGAGTCGAAGTGCGGCTCTCCTTCTCGGTCACCAGCATATGTGTAGAAAATTTTCGCCGAGCGAGCGAGGATATGAGAATAAGGATGAAAGTGGGACGGGACCGAGCGCTTTCCGAAGGAAGAAAAAAGAGAACAAGAACGAACTGCGGAAGCAAAAAGCCGGTAAACAGAGCGGAAGACACATCAGCCCTTTATTTATTAATAATTGACTCAACGACGGAGATTTTAGCGATGGACACTAGTCAAACGTTGCTGGTTGATTCAAACCGTTGGTGCAAAGTTTTATAAAATAGAATAGTGTTGTTTTATTCATGTCCTGGGGCGAGCCACGTGGATAAGCATGGTGGCCGTTTTTTCCCGGAAAAAAAATACCTGACTTTTCACTGACGAATTACAAAATTTCCATAAACAAACTTCTAACGACTTCTAATTAAAAAATTGATTATGCAAATGAAAATGCCTAATTATTGTATTAATGTTTAATTGTATTTTTTCTTTTTTGTAAAATGTTCCTATTGTTTTTTTGAAGGCCCCCTTTTATGTAGTTCTTATTTATTTATACAAGGTTCGGCAACAATTTACCTTTTCCTTGACCAATTGTGAAATTCCCTGACTTTTCCCTGATTCCCTGACCAAGATTTTTCTGCCCCGACTTTTCCCTGATTCTCTGACCACAGCCACCATGGATAAGGATAAGGACAGTGTTCCTTACAAGCGACTGGAGTGGACGATGTCGCAATCGGTAACGAAAACTAATCAATTTTTTTCAAGGATCTTAAAACCGTTGTCAAAGTTGATGACAATTTTGTTTTCAAAAAAGTTTAGCAGCCTTGAAAAAAAAAATTGATTGTGGTTTCCATTACCGACTGAGCGCGGGTTGGGCGGAGAAGGAAGTTTCGCATCGCCCAAAATCACTCGGCGAAGGATGACGATGCAACGACGACGTGTCTCTCGGTTCGTGGCTCGTGTCTCGAATAGCTCGTGGCTACTTTGCCGCCCATCCAGCTACGTGGCTCGGGCTTGATCGGTTGATTCTCCGCGTATCGACAAGTTAGGCGAGGGCTTCGAGGCACACGTGTGTGTTATTATCGAGCGGCCTGGTCGAGGAACGAAAAAAAAAAATACGAAGCGAAGAGGACACGGTGTGAGAGGAAGGCACAAGCCATCGAGCTTTAGCGCCGACACACAGAGGCCCGCCTGGCCGAACACACGACGACCTTTTCCACTGGCTTGGATAGAATAAGGGAGCTCGGCGGGACGATATAGAGAGATTCACATTACTGTCCTAATATAGTGAAAATAGGCGGGCGAAACGCGACTGCCAATCGAGCGTGAGGACATGAAAGTATCGTTGAACAAAATCGCTTAACACCATTAATATTGTTATTATTATTACAGCCAGAGTGTAATCCGTCGAGGCAAGGGGGGGGAAAATGGCACCTGGGTGCAGTTTTTTTTTTTTAGCAATTATTTATTTCGGGAAAAGTGGAAAACTTAAGGTCTCATGTCGAACGGAGGGCACTGGACCGTTTTATCCCCTGCTCGCCCTACAACCCCGCAAACTCGAACGTCACAGAGGCGAGAGCTGTATCGTTGTTTACAAAACGATACCAGCCGGTTGGTGATGTTCGAACAAGGTAAATAACGCGCTTCGCCGAAGACAATAAGAGACACTTCCTCGAAACGGTATTACCATCGTTGATAGACGAGATGGCGGATAAGAGATAATACGTGAGTCGGGACTAAAGTACGTTGAGGCAATTTGTCACGGGGCTTTGATGCTACAAGCCTGCGTGCCGAGACACTACAAAGGGCCCCGCCAGACTTCAATTAATTAAACCCTCCGGTAAATTAACATTCGATGGAGAGAAGAATGCAAATGAGACTGAAGAGAAGCGACAATGCGACAAAACTCACCAAGTCGCTTTCAAGGATCTGTCGCGTCATACAAACGTAAAAAGGGAGCATTTTTGGTACTTTTGCGTTTAGATACTAATGGGATAATAATATATTTTTTAAACACTTGCCGATTGTTTATTTAAAGAATTTTTCTTTTCAATTTGTCGTTAGCCGTTCATCAAAAACTGGCACAATTATTGTGCATAGTCAATGTGCTCAACGCTCTCGACACGGTTCATTTTTAAAGGTTATCGTGCAGGGTCGGGATCCTGAAGTCTTACTAAGAGTTTTACTAGGTAGGCTAGTAACGCTAAGGTACCTTTAACGATAACGCTACGGTAGTGTAAGAGATAACCGTAAAAGACTCAGCAGTTTGAACCACGGTGGGTTAGATGCAGTGACGTCGCACAGAAACATGTAGACAGAAACTAACTGAGGTTATACAGTTAAATAATATATAATAGTTTATTAAATTGGTGCCAACCGCCGAGTCTTTTACGGTTGTCTCTTAGACTACCGTAGCATTAACGTTAAAGTTACTTCGACGTTACTTGCGTAGCTAGTGAAACTCTTAGTAAGACTTGAGGATCCCGGCCCGGTAGGACCGCGCTTATCCGACCTTCGATTATCCGAGCCTCCGCGTTATCCGAAGTACCCAACTCATCCGAGACCTCCGCGTTAACCGAGGTATAGGCTCGGATAATACGGAAAATGCAGGTAAAACGGATAAAGCAGCATGCTCGTCGATTTAACTAAACTTCTACAAGTTTGGTGCTCCTTCATATTGCGAATTGTAAATAAATCAGTTCCGATTCTAGAGTCAATGGTAGAACATCGCGATGTCTCGAAAAAGGAAAAAAGTCGCAAATTCCCTAATAAAGTTAATGTTTATATGAAGCGGTGTGTTATTTTTTTAATGTATTATAGGGTGCAAGTTTTGATTGAGTATTTTATCCGTGTTATCCGAGATTTCGCTTATCCAACGTACGCTCTCCCCACATTACCTCGGATAAACGGGGTTCTACAGTACTTGCAGAAATTACCGAAATTCTGACCAAACGAAACTTCTGATTGATAGCGATAATGTATACGGCGAAGCGTTCTTAATGCGAGTCCGCTGTCGAGTGCTCGACATACGAATGCCGATTTCAACCTTGCCGCCTGTTTCTCTTTTTCTCTATCCGTGGGTCTCCATTGTCGAATACTCGTGGAATCGCGTCGTCGCCTGGTTACGAATTCGAGCTGCATGCGAAGTCTCGGGTAAAATACCCTTCCGAAATAGAGGAAACGGTCCGGAACAAAATTCATGTAACTCCATCGTAGAGAACGTGTCTGCGGACGGATGGAATTTTTTCTTTCTTTTGTCTCGTCGGAAAAAAACTTTTCTATAACGGTCGACACAGAGAGAGAGCTCCGGGTCGAGTCACCCGAGGCGCTACGCAAAAGCGCATTTCGTCCAACAAACATTTTATACAGAAACTGATTACTTTTTTAATAATCTTATATGTTTTAAATTATAATTGACCTCGAGGGACGATCAACTTTAATGTCAACTTGGAGAGAAATATTTATTTCGTAATCCGCAATACGAGGCGTCTGCACCGAGGAAAGAGCTTATTTAACGTTAATAAATCTTTCGTTGGATATAGCGAATATTAAAAATGTATTTGTCTCATTTAAAATTCGTCAGCAGTAAATGAATATTTATTTAAATATTCATTGAGTGCCGAGAAACTTCAAATTTTATAACTACATTTTTTAGCAGTAAACAGATATTTAAATCAGTGAGGAATTACAGTTCAGCCAAACAAATTTTAATTTTTTCACGACCAAACAATTACAGTTATTAATTGAGTCAATTAAATTATAAAATTTAATTGACCAAGAAAAAAAACTGTTAAACCATTAGTCGTAAAAAATATAAAAATGCCAGCTCGACAAAAATGTGTTTAACAGTAAATGAATATTTATTTCACCGTATCCAACGAAATATTCGGTGCCGTTGAATAAACGTTTTTCTCGGTGTGTTGGAACGAGGGGAGCGGAAAGAGCGACACAGAAGCGAGAAATTCATAGCCGAGAACGAGACTCGACAGCGAGACGCGCGAACGCGACTCGACGAAATATTTCCAATACGAATTTTACAACGCTGCAGTCGAAGATTCTTTTTCTCGCAGCTTTCGCTCCGTTACCGTAGACATCAGCGACCGTTTTCCGGGTGTTGAAAATCTCGCTCGGCGGGGTGTACGAGGAAAGAGGATGAAACAATCATTGACGTGCTTGGATAAGCTTCGGTTATTAGACGGCAAATGGGGGTCCAATATTGCGGGGGTGCGCCGGGTCAATATTTATTATTTACAAGTTGTTAGGCGAACGGCCACCGTGGAAGGGGCGGAGAAAACAGACTGCGAACCCGTTCAGCTTGCTCGACGCACCATCCGACACACAGCAACGTTATTACTTCCGGCTTTCCTCCCGGTCGTATATCTTGCAACATCCCTCGCTCCCCCCAAAAACCCGCGCACCGTCTCTCCGATTTTACTCGCAATACTGTTGGATCGTTCCACGCTCAGCGGCTGATAATGCGAATATAGAATACGAGGGTCCATCGATAGAAGTTTTTCGAGAGGAATCAAATATAGGCGATCGGACAAAATGGGAAGATAAGGACCGTTTCGACCAGTACGAATTTATGAACTGACTTTTTACTGACAAAAATGGAATTCGTAGTAATTCATTCGGAGCATCTTAAAAATAAATAAATAAATAAAAACTGATAATAATTTTTTTAAACACGCATAAACAACTTTTATATACACTGATCAAAAATACGGTTGAATCAACTAAGATTCGGGCAAGGACGTTCAACTAAATATTTTGTTGGTAGAGTTAAAAAAATTTGTTAGTTCAACAATTTGTTGGGTGATTTCACCAAAATATAATTGAGTCAATAAAATATTTTGCGCGACCAACTAAATATTCAGTTGAAGGTCCCTGCCCTAATCTTAGTTGATTCAACCGTATTTTTTTATCAGTGTAGATAACGGCGACCGCCTGTCGATATATCTGAATAGGCTTTCGGCCCGTTTTTCCGAAGTTAATTATCTCTGCAATTTCGCAGTTAATTTCCTATTCCTTTGCTACAAACAGACTCCGACATACACAGAACTAGTGTGCCAAAGTTCCGACAAAAACTGAAGACATCGGAAATAGCAAAATCGGGGGGCCACAGCGAAACGCGTAACTTCCTTCTTTTTGCCCTAGCAGGCTTAGAGTCTAGTCGGGAGTTGAAAATCGTGGCTCGGGGCAAAATGGGATACCTCTCAAAGGGCAGTTTCCGCGGTCGCAGAGTCTCAAGGGTCACCGGGCTGAATGGAGAACCCTTAAAGTTAATGTCCCCGGGTCGGAAGCGTCGAGTTACGACCGGAAATTAAATATTTAACGAGGTACGACATCGAACATCAGGTTCACACTATTAACCACCCAGCATCCAAAAATCGTGAGATTTTCGTTAAAAATGTATAACCCCCAGGAACCAGCGATAAATCGTCGTTGATAAGAAGGGACGAGGGTCGAAGTGTCCCCGTCGCCGCTTTGATTATTCAAGGATCGTCCGACGCGGAAAGATGATCGTGCAATTAATTAAGTGACTCATCGGAGCGTTACTAAAATCGATCTCTGCCCCATCCTCCTTTAAACCCGGAATACGCGCGAGCGGAGGATGTTTAATTGGACACGGAACTCGACTAGACTCATTCGCAATCCGTGCTCCGCTGCTGCAGACTCCGCGACGAGAGATTTACCCGCCCAAACAAGTCGCGACGTACGTAGCAACATATTGTCGACATTCCTCTCGGCTCTCCCTCGGCCCCCCCACGCCCCCTGACCGAGCAACCCTACACTATTTTACTTGTGCTCCAATTAGTTTCAAACGCGATTGTCGTCCCGGAATAATGTCGACGCTCGACCTGTTAACGACGAGTTACGTGTGACCTGCCCGTTCACGCGAGTGCCAATTTTCCTACCGCTAGCTGGCTCCTCTCTCCGTCTCATCAGTGTCGCGTATCTCACCCCGTTTGCCCGCGGAGGCTCCCGGTAACGCGGGAATTTCCAAGAACTACGTATTTGTAACTCGACCTTCGCTGCTCGTACCAATCACCACCTGGCAAACATCAACGATCTCTTTGCAATTTCGTCATATGTGTTCGTCATTTGTGTTGTTATGAGATTTTTTTAAAGATAAGATATAAGACTCGGAGGGAAATCGCAGGTGCGGTTTCAGAGCCGGGCTGACGTTCGACCGACTATGATCGTCTGAGTTTGAAAGTTAAGCCGAATCTAGGGAATGTACGTCCGACGATCAGTTAAGGTCGGCATGATAACATCGGCCCAACGGTATCACACGACGTTGACGCAATGTTGGCTGCCGATGTCCGGCCAATGTTGAATAAAAATATTGATGAGCAATGCAAATGTTTTTATCGATCTGAGCGACTCCTAAATGCTTTTTTATTATTCTATAATTGCTTTTTTGTATTTTCTTGTCTTCACACATCGGAGTCATCGGAGTTCATTTTTTGTCGGTCATGGGGACTCGAACCCGTGACCCTAAGAGTAGGGGAAAGCGGGGCAAAATGGCACAACGGGACAAAACGGGATAATGAGAGAAAACGTAATTTTCCAATAACTTTTTCGCACTAGTATCGAAATGTACTATTTCCGTACAGTTATTTCGCCTGTAGGTACTTTCACGCACTCTTGTCTTGGCACAATAGCTCCTTTCCCGCTTCCCCAGTTTTCACAGGCACGAAAAGCGGGAGTTTTCGTGCATTTATCACAAAAAATATCATACGATACTCGTATGAAAAAGCGGTCTTCCGACGGCGGTTGGGAAGTAGGCAGCACTCGCCTCCTCTCGAGCTAAAACGCCACTCGGCTTCGCCTCGTGCCGTTGTAGCCTCGTGCCGTGTGAATTAATTCCGGTCACAAAATTCTTGCTGTCCCAACAATTTTTTTTTTCTTCCTGCCCGCTAACGTTTGCGATAACTGCATGAGCTGATCTTCGTTCCATCGTGATGAAGCCAAACAAGAAGAATATCGCTGTTATACGAGACTCGTTATCGAAGCCTTGGCAAACATAAACGAGACTCTTCCGCCACGGTATCAAACTATGCTGATACTACAGTGCCATATATATATGGCACAGTGTATTGTATATAAATAGTTACGCGTCACGACGGCGCGTGTCCTTTAATCAGGTTCTATACGGACATCATCGCTCCGGGACGAACGGTATAAAATCAGCGGGAGCTCGGCGCCGAAAGTCTCGGATTCGTGCGAGAGAAAACGACGGTGAGCGGAAACGAAGGGAATCGAGGCGAAAGAAAAATTATGAAAAAAAAGGAAGTTGCGCGCCCCGCCGACGACGAAATCAAGCGCCGTTTGGTTTCTCTCTTTTCCCTGTCTTCTTTTCAACGTAGCAAAATATGAAATATTCATAAAGCGGATTACCCGATGCGTAGACGGGTACAGGGCGCAGTGTATTACCAAAGATTCTGCCGGTAATATAATGAAGAATATGCAGGCTTTGAAAATCCGAGGGCTGAAGGTGAAACGCCCTATCGAATTTACCATCAACGCCGGCTTTTCGTGCCCGTGGGAGCGTGTGCCCCGCGAAAATCCACCTTAATCGACCGTGACGGCTCGTTTCACCGCAGGCTTGATGACATTCTTACACGGGTAGCGCAAGTTTATTTTCGTTGAATAATTTTACGGATATACGGATAATCCCATGAGGCCATGTGTGGGATTAAAGGGGTTGATATGAGAGCCAGCCTGATGGGCGCGAAGATCATGAGACATGTGTATGGTTTCGTGGTTTCATGTGGACCAGCCCGACGGGCACGCAGATCAATGATCTGTGGACCGGTGATGAATGAACGATCTCTGGTCCATCAACCCTAGGGTTGACTTGTCTAGCGCCAACCAATGAATTTCTCGGTCGAGCCAAGATAAATTGGTTGACCCAACGAATTGATTCCCGACCCAATAAACTAATCGGTCGACGATGAGCTAATTTCTTGGCCCAACCAACGAATCAGCGGACCAAACCTCATTAACCGGACGGAGAGTGTTTAACAACGCACACCACGCAGTTTGTTGGGGCGACCAACAATTATCCCCGCAACATCACCTATTTTCCATTTGGGAATTCCATTGGTTCGTCATCGTCTCTTTGATTAAGTTATCCCACGTGTCGTACCATCGAGGTCGCACTTCACCCGATATATATGACTGCCAATAAGGGGCCCGGTAATACATTCCTAATCTCGAACTCTCCGTAATTTCCCATCTGCCGGAGAACCGGCTTATGGATAGTAGTGAGCGACAGCGATGAGAGGGTAAAACGGGGCAGGGGGGGAGGGGGGGTGGTAGATGGTCCTCGTGCACGCGCAACCCGCTGACGAGTTACCGCGAGGTAGACCACGAAAATGCAACGTTCGAGGACGACATGGCCGACGATGATGGCACCGGTACCCTTTCGGGGAATGGCGCGGGCGCCTGCTTCGACGCAATTTCCTCCAAACCCCAGATACACCCCATACGGGTGGGGAGGGTGGGGGGCGGGGGAGTGATGGTGGAGGTGATTCGCGCGTGGATCGTCCCCGGCGCGAAACTGCCTTGATTCTCGGTAGCGTCATCATCGACCAGTGGAGTTGCTCGTTTATGGATGAGCCAGAGGCACCGTCAACAGCAACAGCCAACGGTTATATCCCATGTAGGCGCAACAGAGGCTGCCACGCATCAGCCTGCACTAATTATCGCTTCGTTACATCGACTGCAGCTATCCTGTTCGTCGCGTTAACAATATCGTTGACGGGATAACGCACCGCACAGGCTGCAAATATGTAACGCTTTATCTGGGACTGTTCCGGGATACTTGTAAAGCGTCAAATTAAGCGGTAAGGGAAGACACCATGGTCTTTTTCAGTTTTTTCAGTTTTTGGGAGTAGAAATTGTTCCGAGACGCAAATGGATTTGTGCACTGAGAGGAAAATTGGGCATGGAGGAAACACACATGAGAGATTGACCCAAACAAATATGGTTGGCTCAATGACGATTTAGGTGGCTTAACCACCGAGAGGTTCAGTTAACAACATAAGGTTGACTCAACCTCTCAGTTAGGTTGAATAGAACTTGAATTCATAGATCTCATCGAGGCTGAGTCAACCTCAGTGAGGTTGATTGATTCAAATTAAGGTTGACTCAACGTCAATGAGGTCGATTGGTTCAAGTTCACCATCGGTTTCGCTGTATTAAACCTCAACGAGAGATTGAGTCAAGCTTATGTCTTTAAATCAACCTCTCGGTTGATTTAACCTAAATCACCTAAATCACCTTTTGAGTCATTTAGTTGAGTCACCTAAATCGTCATTGAGCCGACCATATTCGGTTGCTCCAAGGGCTCATGTATGTTCGCTCCATCCTGTTTTTTCTCTGTGTTTAAAAGTGGCAAATATGGCCCAGCCCGTTCAGCGCGTACATCTGTTGTACTGGGCCAGGCCGTATTGACCCACTATCACTCTGCCCTACTTGCCAGTGGGATTTCATCATGTTCCGAGGCATTGTAACAGGCGGAAACGGAAACACGGGACAAAACGGACTATGGTTACCAATTTTCGTACGGGAAATAAAGAAAAGGTTCTCATCACTAATGGAGAACGCGGGTCTGTTTTGGCCCGGTGTTCCGTTTTCGCGCTCTTCGCTGTTCGACTCTCGACGATTAATAATCCAGAGGCGAGAAAATGAAGAGACGAAGAGACGTAAAGCAGAGATCGAGCGAAGGAATTGCTACGACCGTGAGAAAGTGCGTGTAAGAAAAAAAAAACGAGATTTCTATACAGCGAAGGTTAAGTTAGGGTCGCACATGCCTGGGCGAGGAATCTAACAGCCGAGAATTTATACCCGAGAAAATGTGTGTCGTAAAAAAAGCTCCCGAGATTTCTCAGTCGGCGGCCTTCACCCTCATCTTCGTTTTTCGTCGACAGCTTGTTCCTTTTCTTTTTATCCATCCTCCCTGTCGACCGGATTTTCTTTTTTCCTTTGTCTTTATGCCCCCGAAAAAGCGTTCGCCCACAACGATAAGCCGTAAAAGATGGATAAAAGGATGACACGGAGGATATTCGAGCGGCTTTTTTTCGTACTAAACTTTGCGGTATCGTCGCTCGTTTGCGACCTTATGCCTGCTCGGTCATTCATTATCTACATCCTTGTTCATCTTTCGTCGCGATTAAAAACGTCGCGACGATAAATCAACAGTGTGATAAGAAGGATGGAAAAAAACCTAAGAGAACGGTAATATCGCGAACCTGAGGGATAGAGCGATAAGACATTTTCTTGTCTTTGCAGTTCATCACTTTTTTTTGTTCCTCGCTTCGTGGAAAGGTTCGACTATACGTACGAGTTGTATCAAAGATAAAAGGGTAACGATCGTCGTCGGTTCAGTGATTCAGCACGGAAAATGTCCTACCGGAAGACT
This sequence comes from Amblyteles armatorius, assembly GCA_933228735.2. Taxonomy (NCBI): domain Eukaryota; kingdom Metazoa; phylum Arthropoda; class Insecta; order Hymenoptera; family Ichneumonidae; genus Amblyteles; species Amblyteles armatorius. The sequence continues at coordinate 5,074,865 of OW121689.1, read as the reverse complement.
TTTTGTTTCCTCGACTGTTCTAATGGTTTCCGGAAGACCGAATCCGAGAATATAGAGGGAGAGCAGGGCAAAACGGAACACCAAGGTAAAACGGACTATTCTAACCAACGTTGGGGGAGAGGTAAAATAAAGCATTTTCTCGAATGGAGGTCACTGGTCCATTTTGCCCCTCTCTGCCTTACTGCAACGGAGTTCGAACCAAATTTCCAGCGTGCGGTCTGCACACCGGTAATTTTGATCGAACGAACTGCGCGTTGGAGTAACCTGCTCGATTTTTTGTTCTTTTTTTTTCGTAATCAAACAATTTCAATGGAGGTCGCGGTTCACCACGTGGACGCTTTATAATGACATTGCGCTCGCACAGTGTCGCGGTTGCGTTGTTCCACGCACCATCAGCTTGCTCGCGCCCTCAAGCTGGCGAGTCTGTCAGGAAAAATAATTATTTTCTCCACAAAGCGGCTTTCGTTGTACAGCGACGTGAAATAGCGTTAACAGATTGGCTTTTGCACCGCAGAAGCGACGCAGGATGGAAACGTGCCCGGGACCCTGGCCTCGACAACTTATTTTATTAATGAAGTTCAAACCAACAGTGGCTTTTGCGCACGTTCGTTGTCGAACACAGTTCCGAAAGCCTTCGTGCCAACAATCCTGCAACAACGCTCTTTCGGACAGAAGTGGAGCCGAACACTGCGTCATCTTAAGGACGCATCACACGTTCATTCCCAACCAAAAGTTTAAATCTATCAAAATTTCAGTACTTCGCGACTGCCAAAACTGTTTAAAAAATCAGCCGTATTAATTGTGTCAATACCTTTGATTCTGCATAATAATAATGAGAACATTTATTAACAAATTATTGGAAAAATTAATTGGAAAAAAAAATCAGGAAACTTTATATTTTCTCATTTTTAATTAATTTCTTGATTTTTTAGAATCCACATGAATTTTTTTAGAATTTTCTATAATGTCAAAGTTATTTTTTTTCGGGGTGGTTGCGCCAACCGTAACGTAGTTATGGCCTTGAAGTAATTTCAATAGGCGAAAATTTAAAAATGATAGAAAATTCTGAAAAAATGAAGCGACTTCTAGAAAATCAATTAATTAATTTGCAAAGAGAAGAACAAGGGTTTACTGATAATTTGTCGAACAAAATTTTTTTAGCAATTTGTTAATAACTTTTTAACATTATTATTATGCAAAATTGTTGTTGGAACTTTTAATACAGTTGATTTTTTTCAAATTTTGAAACCATTAGGAAGTGTTCAAATTCTCACTGAATCTCACTTATGGCTGGGAATGCACATGTGAAGCACACTTAAAGCTCGGATGTAGAGTCGAGCGAGGCAAAACGAACCTCCATTCGACACGAGCCTTTTTCACGCACCGTACCTGAGACCGATCCATTTTACCCCTACATCCCCTGCCCGTGAATACAGGTGCAAGTCAAATGATAATTTATTGCCGGGAGTGGCATAATACAACGTACAAACATCGTACGGAACTCGTGCGTGCGACGTACTACTTTGAACGCTGCGAAAGCCCCCATTATCAACTACAATCTCCCAGCGTAATACGAGCCCACTTGCAACGTTCTGCAGCTAGTGTCTACTTCCACGAGTTCGCTGTTTACTTCTCGTGTGACACATAGGGCTGGAGAACCGGGCACGTAGCCTCGTCGCTCTAGGACGGAGTTGGCTCGCCATCAACTCCGCCGGATCTCTCTGAGCCCTACTCACTTTGCAACTACCGCGTCCAGTGCATAATTACAACTGTTGTCCGGACGAGCCTTCTCTCTTCCCCCCGCCGGACCTCCCTTCTTGTTTATTCAACGAGAGCCGCAATTCGTAATCGGTCGGACAATCAAGCTTCCCGCTCATCGGAAACTTGCCAATGATCGATGTATCTTCCCACTAAAAAAAAAAAAAAAAAGTAGAACCGAGAATGCGAAATTTAATCCGTCAAGGAATTTCATCCTTTTTCCTTTTATTTTTACTACTATTACTTTTACTACTATAATTGCCAATGATCGATGTATCTGCCCACTAAAAAAAAAAAAACAAGTAGAACCGAGAATGCGAAATTTAATCCATCAAGGAATTTCATCCCTTTTTCTTTTATTTTCACTACTATTACTTTTACTACTATAATTGCCAATGATCGATGTGTCTTCGCACTAAAAAAAAACAACAAAGTAGAACCGAGAATGCGAAATTTAATCTGTTAAGGAATTTCATCCTTCTTCCTTTTATTTTTACTACTATTGGCGGGCAAAGATTATATAACCGGACTAAGAGGCCTGCGGAGTTGTCGAACCGAGACTGGATGACCTGGATTGCAGGCGATTCGCCAATTAACAAGAAGATTCTCTCATCATCGACCGATAACCGAGAACTAATTAGCGCGAACCCTGGCCACCACTCTCACCTCGCTCCGGCCGCGAACCGATCGTGAATGCCTGACGAAAAAAAGGAAGAAGAAGAAACGAAAAAAAAATAAGCCGAAGGAAATTAAATCACGGAGAAGAAGAGACACGGAAGGAGGAAGTGAAAGCTTTGGAGCAAACTTTGAGACAGAGAGAGGGATGCGGCTGTAAGCGAGCGGACAATTAAAAGTCGAACGAACGAAAGGGAAGAACTCCATTATTATATGAGAAACCCTCTTCGTTCGCCGGTCGGTTCTCTCGGACTCTATTAGTTCGCTCGGGTAAGCACACAGCTCGCCCGGCGAACCCGGCTCGTAACTCGCCAGTTCGTACCTACTTCTCTCCCTCAATTTATCTCCACTTGCGGCACATGCTCCCACCGGAGGGCGATAACCGAGAAAGAAAAGAAGAATTTTCCTTCTCCCCCTCGGACCGGCGAACTCCATTAATGCATTTCGGAAGTAAAAATGTGCGACGTTTAGCTCGAACGGAAATAATTGCGAAGGGAATTATAGTCAGAATACTTTTTTTTACCGTGTTTCGGCTGTACACAGTAAAAAGTTTGTAAACATTTAACAAACATTTGACACGCTTTTTTACTTTTTTAAATTAATAGTACGATTCGTTGACAACAAAAATTACAAATAAATATAGGGAGTGCTCGGTTTCTGCAGATTCCAACTGAACACAGACCCAACTCAACACAGGCAACTGTAAACGAAAAAATTCTAAACATCATCGACTCGTCACTGCAAAACTCGACACATTGCCAATTCGACACATTAGAATTTGCTTCATCGCGAATTCGACACAGCAAAACTCTACAGACCCAACGCGACACGGCAAAACTCTACGCGTTTTGCTGTGGCGAGTTAGTGATGTGTAGAATTTCATCGTGTACAGTTGCATGTGTCGAGTCGGGTCTGTGTTCAGTTGGAATCTGTAAAAACGAAGCACTGCCATAAATATAAATGTAAAATATAACTATATAAAGATTGTAGTCATTTGCGGATAAGAAAGTTTTGTTATATGTTCAGACTTTATTTACCGTCTATAAATATGATTGTCATTGTTATTAATAATAATAATAATAATACTATTATTATTATTAATAATAATTTATTCCAAAAGTTATATGTATTTCAGGTCTGTAAATCTTAAGACATGAAATTGCACCGATCCGTCGTGAACTACAGGGCCGAGTCTGTGAAACTTTTATCAAGGGACGAATAATTGCGCGAAGAAATGAAGAGTTCGCCGTCTTGCGGATGGGAAGGAGGAGCGAACTTTGTCGTGTTCGTCGCTAAGGTTTACGGGTGGGAACGTGCTGCACGGCACAGCATTATCGCTGCTACCCTAGGACTATTATATGCCCCGGTGTACAGCGGAGCACGTTCTGGCCACAGATCGGAGCAGCGCCCAAAGGACTCGCGTTCCCCTTTGACGAGGTCCTGCAGAGCTTCGTCGTCGTTGCCATGGAAATGCGGGAATCCGTCTCTCCCGGCGTCGTCGCCACCTCGCGGTCCTCCAGCACCGCCAGCCTCGACAACTTTCCTCCTGGTTCCCGGATGCTTCCGCGTGTTTGCGAGGGATCGCCGGGCATACCAATGCGCGGCCACGCTCCCCGAGAGGCCCGGAGGACTCGGCACCCTATCCTATCCGTCATCCCTCGTCACTTTATATACCCTAGCGAACAACGCAAACACGGGAGATTCGCGGAACGACGGAGAAAAAAATCTGTGTCACCTCGACGACAATTCATTCCCTTTCTATTCTTTTCCGGACGTAGCCTCGTGTCCCCCCTCGACCGGAGAAACGATTTATTTGCAAGGCATTTTCTCACATTTCGAACGAAAATTTCGTAATGAAATTTAACGGTTCCGCGCTCTCTCGCGTCAGAAATACGTAGAGAGGCAGAAGTCGTCACATTTGCGCTAACTTTGATCAGGAGGTGGGAGGCTTACGTATACTCTGACCTCCCAAGTAATCATTTCTCTAGGACTTTTCGTCGAGTCGCTGTTTTTTCATTGATTATTTATTATTTTATTATTTTCTTTTAATCAGAATAAGACGAGTCTCAGCGGGAGGCCACCTGAATTTATTGTGTTTGCTTTATTTACTGATTTTTCGTGCCATTAGATATATTGATATTTAGTTATATTTATATATATTTTTTTAGTCCGTAAATCTACATATTTCCACATATTGATTTGTAGATGCCTCATATTATAATTATTCGATTTCCATTTGTCATCTGTTTCTTTGTCTTGGTTGTGATTTTTTATCTGGTTCATTGGACGTTTTTAATTGTATGGCATTTCACCTTTATTTTTTCTAATTACTATTCCCAGTAATTGAGGCTGTTTTACAGTATCAGGGAAAATATGTTAAAATCATAATTATTTATGACAGAACGAATAAATTAATATCTCATTTTTATACGAACCTACTAGAGGTTTTATTAAATATATATATCTTAAAAATATTATATACTTTTACGACCGAGAGGAAATCGAAGACACGTGTATTTGGTTTTGGGGCGGATATTATTATTACAAGCACTACTGTGTATCTCAAGTACGAACCGTCAGATGTCTGCGCTCTTTCAAAGCCCGATGAAGACTCTTGTCTCGTCAATCGATAATCTGTTCGTTTGTCATTCGTCATACCAAGCTCTTCCACTCATCTATGTAATATCGTGTGTCTCAGTCAATCCTCATCTCTGTCACTATTCTCCGTACTCTCGCATTTCTCTGCATTTTCTCGCCCATTGTATGCTTTCGGTCCTCAGAGGAATTGAAACTCCCAGGATCCAATAAATAAAATAATAATAATAATATATTCGTTACAATATTAATAAATTCAATATATATGTTTTTTAACATGCGGCGAAATTAATCTGATTTATTTGTGATGAAACTCTTTTGTTTTGCGAGCCTTGGTTGAAAAGTAACTATGGGCCGTTTTGCCACACGTTCCCTAAATATAATATTTTTCGAGCAACAAAGAATGACAATAGATGAACGTACGATGTACGTCGATAATGATTGGGGTGATTTGGGGGAGTCGATCTCAAAACAATCGGGCTCTCTGTTAGTGTATTTTCTTCCGTTTTATTGCGCCGAACAAGCGATCCGGCGAGCGTTTCATTGGAAAATTACGAGACGAGAATATTGAGGAGTTATGGAGGAGGAGCGGTGGTCGATGGGCGTAACTTTATCCGGGCTTATTATTAATACGCGATCGGTGAATTAATCGGATCATCAGTGGAGAGTCCACTGGCCCGTTGCGTCGCACATTGTACAGGCTGGAGGGGGAGAGGCAGAAGCGATATCAAACATTACATGGGAACCAGCTCATCATTTTACGATGGTAACGAGTCTCCGGACGTGATACACTTCACTAAACTATGCTCGGGTTGTTATGGTACGTGCCGGTCGGTTTTGATTGTGGTCAGTGCATCGGCTTTTCCCAGCTTGCCAACGGCCCTCGCCAGCAGGCTTTTCCCATAGCGTGAAAAGGGCTAATTGCGAGCCCGTCCGTGTATCGTTGATTTACGTGCTAATAGGGTAAAGGGGAAAGGCATATTGACCACTCTCGATCAACGTAATCTGCTCCGGCGCGACAAAATTTTGTCCCCTACGCGCTCTACCCACTGGCTCGTCGACCTCGAATTTTTTATTCAGCGAAATTGACCGATCGCGGATTATTTCATGCACGTTCGCATATAATCGACCAGCCGCTTTGTCAATGGAACTAACGACAAGAATATAAAAACGGGTGGATAGGTAAAGAGAACAAATGTATTATATGTTATATGGATATATAATATACATATAGTCATATATAACTCATATATGTACATATATGAGTTTTGTCACATTGTTCCATTCTGCCCCGTTCTTCCTTATATATTTACTATTATTATTTTGAACTTTTTAGACATTATTACATAATAGACTCAATAGACATAATCCGTCAATGGACCATTAAAAAAAACTATAGCGCGGCGAAATTGCGATATCCGAAAAATTTAAAAAAAGAGCTTCATTTTTAGCTGTCATCAATAAGAAGTTTCCGTCGAGGCACCGAAAATTAATCGACCGCACAAATGGCATTTAAAATGTGAATTTAATTAAAAGTTTTAATTGTATTATATTTATATTCAAAGTTTTTATAAAAATGCCGAGGTCAGAGCCTGCGCAGGCAAAATGCATAATTTAAAAAAAATACTGCTGTTTCATATCACTTCGTTATTGGGATCGTCGGAAAGATTCGAGTGCAAGAATGGTCTGCTCCGACGCGACAAAATTTTGTCCCGTGCGCGCTCTAGCCACTGGCTCGTTGACCTTGAATTTTTTATTCAACCCATTTGACCGATCGCGGATTATTTCGTGCACGTTCGCATATAATCGACGAGACGCTTTGCCAGCGAAACTAATGACAAGAATATAAAAACGGTTGGATATCGAAAGAGAAAAATATATACATATATATACATATATCTGATATATGACTGATATATATATATACATATATCGGTCATCATTAGTCACCCGGCTGACGTGGAATATTTGCGGTGAAAAAGAGAAATATCTTTTCGAACGATGGGTGCTAAAAAGAGAATTCGTTCTAGCTACGTCGTCTATATCGCTGCGATCTCCCCCACATTCGCAGTCCGATAAAACAATAATAGAAATAAAAGAAAATAAAGCACGTGGAAAATTAAACGTACACGCCGCGAAGCGAAATGGCTCTTTCGGCCGAACGATCGGACGATGTTTAAAATTTTTCGAACCGTAAACTCTACCGTGATGCAATGTATATGAAATACGAGTTCTCCGTTAGATAAACTTGTGTAAAAAAAAGTAAGATGGCGCCCGGTCCGACGCTCGACCAAGCGGGACGATTATTACGATCGTTCGTCGACCGGCTAATTTTCATTTTATTTCTACCATTGGTGCGCACGTTCCGCTACAGTTATAACGATGATGCCAATGAAAATTGTGAAATTAATGTGCGTCACTCAATTCTCCCCCAGCTGATTGAAATTGCGTCAAAATGCACACGCGGCCAACAACCGTCCGCCGCCGTTGACGGTGTCAGTCAAAGTCATCGAGCGTCGAACATTTGCCCAACTGTTCGTTGACGATGGACGTAGAAATTACATTTACAAACATAACCAGGTTTAACGAATGTCTTTTACCTGTTCACTGTTGCAGATGACGCTATAATCCGACGTCACTTTGTCGGCACGCTGGATTCGTGAAAAACTGGACAATGGACGACGGTGTCAAAGGGAGCCCGCGTTAACTGCACGATATTCCGAACGCAGCGTTACGTCGAATTTCATTAACGAAGTAACACTCCCCACTTTGGACAGTCGAAACAATTTTCCCATTTCTCCGTCGCCCCTGGCCGTCGCTCGGCGAATCCCTTTGTCAATCATCCTCGGTATTTCTGTTTCTCATTCTCCCGTCCTATCCATTTCGGTCTATTTTTCATCAAACTGTACTGCCTGCCAGCCGCTTCCTGTCCGTACTTGCCCTCGTTTCACCTGTCGTTGCACACACACACGAAGAACTGCGGAGAAAGTTTCGACTGCGGAGTAACGAGTTCGGTGATTAAAGCGACGTTTACCGAAACGTGCGGATTGCTCCCGCGCGCCCCCTGACGGGTTTGGGGGACACACACAGGAGCCCGACGAATCGTCCGGTTCGAGGCGACTCGCTCACAATAACCCAGTACTGCATAGCCTCTCTCCGCGTACCTTTGGCCCGGAAACGAAACGCCGTCCGTCAGGGAACAATATAAAAATTCCAATCTACCAGCTGGAAAATCCAATCGCGGTGGCAATCAAAGACGAATGTAAATTCGTCAATTGCCTCGAACGAAACAACAAATAACCTCCCAAAGAGATGCCGAGCGACCGGGCGAGACCGGACGTCGTCGCGGTTCGTTCCATTCTCGCTCGACAAACAATCAATAAAAAACGCTAAAGAGAAAACGAGTAATTAAAAAAAAAATAATAAGAAAGATGTAAACAAGCTGAAGATCGCAGTGACTGCTGAAAACTCTCTCTTCCTTACCGGCAGCGGGTAACACGATCGTCAGTGTTTTCGGAACACGTGCCGCGAGGAAGCCGACTTCGAGCGAAAAAAAAACTTAGGAAAAAGAAAAAAAAACGAGAACGCGGAGACGCGGACGGGATTCTCCGCCTCTGTTGATCCAATTAATACACCTGCCGATGACCGCTCGAGGGTCGAGGCTGTGCTTCGACACGAGGGAAGGAAAAAATCTACGGGCAGGGACGTATTGAATTTCCTGATAGCGTCTCTCTCGGCGACCTTGCCAACGACGACGAATGATAAAATATTAAGAAACCGACGAGGGAAGTAGATGAAAAAAAAATAAAGAAAAAGTCTTACCTGAGCAAGAGGTTGGAGATTTCTCTCGACAGAATGAATTTTATCTGAGGCCGAGGTCGCTATTAACGGGCGCAATCGACGACAGAGGGCTCTCAACGTCAAGTTTTTGCCTGCTCTAATAATTCGAATACACTAAGAAATGACGGACTACGAGAGAATCCGTTTGGTCGTTCTGGGCGGTGCGGGTGTCGGAAAAAGTGCGATTATCAGACGTTTGCTCGGTCAGGGTTTCACCGAGAGATACAGACCGACCGTCGAAGACCTCTACTCGAGGGAATGCATCCTCGGGACATTGACCCTGAAGGTTGACCTTCTAGACACCGCGGGTGAGCAAAAACTGCCTTACCGACTTACGAAACTATATTTTGGAGTAAGTTTACCATTTTTTTTTTTTTTTTTTTTTTTTCTTGAAGGTGACCTACAGTTCCCAGCAATGAGGAGACTCAGCATAGCGACGGCTCACGCTTTTCTGATGGTCTACGCGACTACCTCGTTGCCGAGCTTCGAATGCGTCAAGAGATGCTTCGAGGAGGTCCGTGAACAACGTCCTGATTTTCAGGTGAGTCTGAGAAAGTTGAAACTTAGGGTTGAAACTTGGGGTTGAAACTTGGAGTTGAAACTTGGGGTTGAAACTTGAGGTTGAAACTTGGGCTTGAAACTTGGGGTTGAAGCTTGGGCTTGAAACTTGGGTTGAAACTTGGGTTGAAACTTGGGTTGAAACTTGGGTTGAAACTTGGGTTGAAACTTGGGTTGAAACTTGACCCTTAGTGTGCACACCTCCGTAGCGCATCATTAATTTTCGGCCTCGAACATCTCGAATCTCGAAATTTTAATTCGAGTCTCAACTCAAGTTCGAACTTAAGTAAGAGCCAAGGTTTGAACAACCAACTTTTCATGTAGCGCTGAAAGAGCTTAAATAATTTTTAATTCCATTCAATGAAACAGGAAGTGCCGATAGTGGTGGCCGGTAACAAGCTCGACTTGGCGCCGGCGAGACGGGAAGTGCCGATCGAGGACGTGAGCGAGTGGCTCTTCTGCGAGCTCCCCAAAATACGTGGCAAAGTTATGGAGTGCTCGGCCAAGGACGACTACAATATCAAAGAGATATTCAGGTGTTTCGTCACCTTGTCGAGAATCGTGCCGAAAAATCCAACGGGAGACGCCGACGATTCCGGACTGAGGAGACGATGTTCCGCTTACGGTTCCCGCCGGTAAGTAATGCATTTTAAAAAATTACCTCAACCCGTTCGTTACTGTCCGATTTTAAGGCATATTTCAACGCGAGACTCGCGATATCGCTCTTCGATGTTTCAGTTCCGGCAGTCCCGGCGGAAGAACCGGAAGCGCTGGACCCGGATCACCACAGCAAGTGATGGCCGCGCAGGGCTCGAGCGTAGTCACGGTAGCCGAGGAAGTGAAGAGCAAGCCGCGAAGTAGAAGCCTCATAAGGCGGGCGTCGAGAAAAACGAAGCAGCAGATTCGCGACTCGACCGCCGACGACTGCAACATCTCTTAAGTCGCGATCGGTAACCGGGAAAAGTCCGGAACAAGACCAAAAAAAAAACAGATGAAATTATGTTATATGTATACAAAATAGTATAAAATTACTATAAATGTCGTAGAGCCTCCGGCGATACGCGAAGAAAGTATACTCCTTCTCGAGGAATTGTCCTCTCAAAGGGAGAGGGTTAAACGAACGACAAGGGGGGGAGAAGAGATGCGGAACGACGAGTCAACGAATCGTGAAAGTTCAAAGAGGGTATTTAAAGCATTTTTGAGGACGCAATCGAGGAAAGGAGGAAGCCGAGTAAAGCCGGAGGTTTAACGATCGGTGGGAGAGAACGGTTGTTCCGGAGCCAGGAGTGCATAAACAGTGCGCGGCATAAACTAGGTAGGAAGAAAACAAGGTAGAAGCTACGCTACATATTTGCAGAACTTTATAGAAAAGAGTAAACGAAAGAAGTCGTAGATTCCGCGTGCCGTCGGAGACAAAGGAAGCGATACCGCGACGCGCGACAAGGCGTGTAGAGGCGGGTACAGCCAAGAGGACGATATTCCGGAGAGAAGAACACAAGAGGGGTCGAGCAAAATGAAGAAAGCGCAACGAGCGGGAACGTCTTTTCTCTCGGAGATCAAAGGGAAACGGTGGTCTATTCCACTTTCCGGAAAGACCACGGTACTCGAACGAGTCTCCTCGCCGCACTCTCGATTTTCTCTCTCCTGATAGACACACAAAGAAAAAGGAAAAAGAAAGTTGAAAACAGAAAGTCCTGGTGTAAAAATAATTGCACTCGCGGGATGTGCGATGATACAAACGCTGTGCGAGTGGAAGAGAAGAGGGATGAAACTTTCTAAATTGAAAATGAGAAGTCCCCGAGCAAAAATAGTAGCACTCGTGGGATGTACGATTATGCAACTGCTGTGTTACGGGTCGACCGTAAATCTACGGAAGAAAAAAAAAAAGAGTAAAAAGAAAAATGATAAACAATCGAGGTGTGATGCAAACGGGACGAGGTAGGAGACCTTTTACGCGAGGCGTTGCGGAGAGGGAAGAAACGAAGAGTGAGATTTTGAATTTTCGCGTTGACTGCGCGAGGGGAAGGTAAACAGAGGCAGCAGGAGAAATATTGTAGAGGCATCGGTGGAAAGCGTAGCGGTAAACGCGGTAAGAGCCCAGTGCTCGTTGACAAAAGTTATTCCCAGCGTAAGCAACAGTAACAATGTAACTGCTAGCCTCGGAAGGGTGAGCTTCCGAGTTGGGCGAGGTGGGAAGCGGAAAACCGTCGAAGAAAATGCGACCGTGAGGTCGGTGTCCAATTAAGAGCCGAGCAGAGACGGTGGAGAATGATACCTAAGTGCTACCACGCTGTGACGCGCACTTGGGTTTCTTACACGGAGCAAAGAGAGAATAGGTGAAGGCTGACTCGTCTTCCACGTGTACGAGACCGCGGAGCCCCGAGCTCGAGCGTCTGACAAGAAAAGTCATTATTTCCCCCCGTCCAGCAAGGAAGAAAAGCCAGGACGTACAGAAAAATCTTTTACGACAAAAATACAGAACCGAGAGGACATAGCTTACATTTCCTTGTTAACTTCGTTCCGTACTTCGATGCGCTGCCGGAGCTCGTAGCAGGCGACAAAGTCCCCCGGGGCGATTCTATCCCCCTCTGCGCCTGCTTGCTTCCTCGAGGTATATATATATATACATATCTGAGAGTCTATAATTAATTACAGAGCTCTTCTTCTTTCATCCTCACCGGGCCGAGTTGCCAACTAGTTAACCTTCGACCGATGCAAAATTAAACATCTTACTCCGGAAAGACGAGACGAAAAGGAAAAAAGAAGAGAAGATGAAGACGTAGAAGATCCTGCGGGTACACACAGCCGAGGAAGCTATACGCGTTGAATCAAACACCGACTGACTAAAGAGGTCGAACAGAATTAATTTAAAAGGCTGTGTATAAGGCATCGCCGATGCAGCGAATGCACGGTGACGTGTTTCGCGGAGTATGTGTACAGACGATGCACACAGAGTTGATCGAAAAGTTAGCCCAAGGGAGTTGCGGAAGTTAACGAAGCGAATGTGCTTGTATTCTAGGTACGAGAAGTTGAGTACGGCGAGCTTTGCAGGGGTCGCGGGAGGCTCTTATCTTGCATCTTTGAAATTCCACTCTTCCGTTGATCGATTTCTTCGAGTGGCCACAAGGATATCATATCCTTTGAGACGCTTCCCCGCTTTCCGATATCTCTTCTCTTCTATCACTTATCGAACTCGAGTGATCGAGTGCGCGAGAAAGCTTGCCGTCTCGTGTCCGTCCGTCGTTTAAAGGGAATCGTCGCGAAGCCTTCGAACTTCACCGTTCTCGACTTCGAAGTGAACCGATACGCATCCGAGCTTCGACGATCGATAACGAGGAATATGGGATTTTATCGTAGCTCTCGACACCGTCATTTCCAGCGCACTGAGAAGAAAAAAGTCCATTAGCGAGAGAGCGACCAATGCATCTTTCTGTATCACCCGAAGAAGACTCTGCAACTTTCTCGAGAGTAATCGATTGCTTACGACTCGGAATTTTCGTACCCTCGGAATTCAGCTGATACGGATATTGTCGAGAACTCCGTTGTGACGCAGCCGGAACGAAGAGACTTCCGAATATCTTCTTTTCTCTCAGTAACGAGATCAACGAACCAAAGGAATGGATGGAGACGGAACAAGTTATCAGGAGCCACGACCCGCTGAGGCGATCACTCTCGAATAAGATTCACGTCGCAGCGAATATATTTTGAATTGTAAATTCTAAGAGGCAAAGGGAATAAGGGAAGTTGCTGAAGTACCGTTTCAACAAGTCTGCCGGAGAGATGTAAGAATAGTACTTAACTTCACTCGGTGGGAAAATGCGTACAAGCCCCATTTTCACAACTTGTGAAATAACATTTTGTACGATATTCGTGCGAAAAACGTTTTCTTAACTCGTGTGATTGCATCACTCGCTTTTTTCTTACATGCGTCGGAAAAAAGTTTTTTCATACTAGTATCGTGATATACTATTTTGAAACAAATGCACGAACACTCTCACTTTTCGTGCCGGTAAAGTTTGGCAAAAGTGTGCGGGAAAGAACTTACAGTGCCTGAACAAGTGCACCGAGAGAAGGATTTAGTAAATATGACTATATCGATCGAGAGATATTACCATAGCACATAGTAGTAGAGAACCGGGGTCCCTCCTATGGTAGGAAGTTCCGGATTTATAAGAATTTTTCGTAGATATTATGGTAAAAATTCTTGGAAAATCTGAGACTTTTCGCCATAGGAGGAGCTCTAGTGCCCTCCCAAATAGACATGTGATGCCACGGGATCTACTCGGTGCTAGCACGGGAACGTACGTCGTACCGGCACAATGCAGACATGTACGTCCGCATGTGACGATATTGTGACGGCACGGCATTTTTATACCAAAAGCTCCTTGCACAGTTCCAGCTTGGCGTGGAGCTCCACTATCTTGACATGAAGCTCCACAGTGAGCTGGAACTGTGCAAGCAGGTTTTTGTACCAAAACGCCGTGCCGTCACAATATCGTCATATGTGATTTCTTAGATGATCGGTTATTTTGTACTAGATCTTTGTCTCAGTGTATGCGTGAAAGTAGCTACAGGCGAGATAACTGTACGCAAAAGTAACTACAGGCAAGATAACTGTACGCAAAAGTAACTACAGGCGAGATTATTGTACGCAAAAGTATCTATAGCATTTTTTTTGCATCCTCTGCTAGAAAGCGCCACTTTCGCCACGCTTGACAGGCACGAAAAGCGGGACTTATCGTGCATGTGTTACAAAAATAGTAGATTACGATACTAGTGCGAAAAAATTGGTCGTGTGTTGAAATGACACGATAACGTTAAGAAAACGTTTTTCACAACGTGCTATTATTTCACAGGGTGTGAAATCTCTTTGGCCATGTATAGGGTAAACGTGGTAAATGTGGTTCACCCTGATTAACACGTAAATCAATGATATATGGATTGGGCCATAATCGCCCCTTTTACCCTATATAAAGGTATAAAAACAATAGATATAAGCAGAGTTAGATAATATCTCCGAGTTTATTTATATAGAGGAACCGGGCTTGAACGGGAGGGAGTATCGAATATCCTCGCGATTCGAAATCCAAGGACATCGCATCGTGCGATCACCCCTTAACTTCTCCCCGCTGGGAAAACAAATAATGTCCTTTTAAGGGCAGAAAAGCAAAGCTTGAGATAATTCGATAAGAATGGAAAAAACTAATCTTCCAGTTCAAACAAACCGAGGATACTCGACACTCTCTAAAATCCACAAAAAAAGTAATAGTATTATAAAGAAAAAATTATGAAAATAAACGCTGAACCGATGCACGAAAGGGATTGATATAGAAACATTAATTTCCAACGATGATAAACGCGCGGATAGCATTTTAAAAAAAGCAACTGGCGAGCGTCGTAATACGCACTACTCCGGCTATCATAGCCGAAATCTATCGTTATTCGGATATAAATTATTATTAACAAATACTACGATTGCATTGAATAGATCGTAACACTGTCGTGTAATTTAATTGATTAATTAAGCTATACCGTTTTGTTATGTAAATGGATAGTTTGCACCGAGTAAGTGTTTTTTATTTATTTTTTACTAGTCTTTTTTTATTTCGGTTGCGCGCGAAGATCTCGAAGCATCAGCTGTTCTCGAATCACGCAAACCGAGATATACATTAATTATATATAAATAAATACTGTACGATCGTTTTATCTTTAATGTCTTCTGGGAGGCGCGAAAAGCCCGAGAAGTCGTGACCGCGATACCTGCATCTCGTTTTTATCGATCGCCCATGCGGCTTGGCTGCGGCAAATCGATCAAACGAAACTAATCTCGTTTTAGTTAGGCCGATATGACTAACGATTAAAATTAATTAACGTCGTGACCGTCCTGTACTCGAGGATTTTCAATTTTCGACGAAAAGTTGAAAAATAAAAAGTAAATAACGATGCGACATTTGGGGACGGGAAGATACTAGCGTGCGAGGACGAAGTCGTCGAAACGTCCACGAGGTGATTCTACATATATATATATATATATTCTAATTAAATTTAATTAATGTTATAGGTAACGTATCATTTTTAAAAAATCGCAATTTATTACGCTTGAAAAATTATGGAATAACTTCGGGAACGTTTCACGTATACTCGTGATCGCCATTGAACCATGTGTGAATGAACATGTGTGTGACGGAGAAGTTTTTGTATTTTTGAGATATAAAAGCGCTGCGTGGGAGCCAGAAGAGGTTTGTCTAAGTAAATGCGGTATGAAAAAAACGTATATGTAATACATATTTAAAACACAAAATACCTATTGAATCTAAACTATAATATCCGACGTGGGGTGAAATTTAACGAATAAAACTTTAATGAATAAAATTATTTTCCCTTCGACGCTCAGTAGCAGCTATCGATCGCATGAACTCTTCTCGATTTATTGAATCTCGATACGACGACCAATTTTACACAAACTGATAACGAAAATCTCGTTCCCATGAACGATGAACAAAAAAAAGCTGATTATGAAAATTCACTGATTCTGATATGTTTTTAGGTTTTTTTTTTTCAACGCTCGTCTCGCACATTTATATATCGAATATATTGAATATATTGATTGATTTATATATTGATAATCAAATGCCATACATACGCTTACGGTCTGGCTTCGAAAAATTGCACTTCGAGGCATGTGCTAAGGTTGTAAAAGAGCTTAAAAAAAAAATTGAAAACCAAGGGAATTAATTGTATCGCGATTCAAACGCCGATTGTGGAATCATGTGGATGTGTCAGTGATAAATGTATCCGTCTGTATAAAATCGGTTTCCGCGATCTATCCTTATCATTCCACGCTTCTAACATAGATTATAGATCGCTTCAGAGCGGCTAAGCTACGAATCAAAAGAAAATTAAAAAATAAATAAATAAAAATCCATACTATATTCGTCTATACAGTCCCTGGCCGAAACTATTTTTCGCAAATCCCCGGAAGAAACGTCTTCGACGAAGAACAAAAAAACAAAAGTCTAACTGTATAACGCTATAACAATTCTAATGAGTGTAATTTCGCTGTCTCTGTACTTTTAATATTAAATAAGCACACCGTAGACTGTCCTTCGCGAATTCTTCCGCACGTCACGGTACGCTTATTGCACACCGTGGAAATTTAATTTAAAAAAGAAGAAAAAGTGCTGAAAGTATGATGTAACGACTATCGGACATTATAGATTTGTAATATGTATTTTCGAGATCAGCGAGTGACGAGGTATATCGATGCGATAAGGTTGTAATATTATTATATTTACGGGTACGAGAGACCAAATTATTAACTGCAGTTAGAAGAGCGAAGTGTTGTCGCGACAGCAACGGGATAGGGTTGTGCGTTCAACGCACTTGTAGCAGTTAAAAACTTTCGAATTTATCAACATTGGAATCTCCAAACGCACCAAAACAAAAAAAAACACGAAATGCAAATCAACAAAAAAAACAGTAATATAGTAAAACTATCATTATTGTAATCTGTATTCTTCTCAGTGTCGGTTCTCGATAAAAAAAAAGATTAACTCTGTACTTGTGTAAAAGACGTACACGCACCGTCCCCCCTCGAGCTAATTACCCGTAATCCGCTCTACTATGCTATGACTACACTACTATGAATACCCAATACACTCTCGAATGTAAAGAAAAAAAATGAAGAAAAGATGAAGAACAAATGAAAAACAAAAAATAAAAAAAAAACATGTGAAGAATTATTCACCAAGTTGTACAATATTGTTTAACGAAACAATAAAAGAAAGACGAAAAGTGATTTAAGATATGTCAATAAAAATCATTTAAAAATGGAGCTGTTCGGTGTACGTTGAATTTATGTTTCGTCGTTGTGGAGGTGGCAAAGCTGCAATATCGCGAGTGGTTAGCGAAGCGAGACTGCTGTTTCCGGATGGCGATAGAGATTCGTTCGTTGGTCCGTTCGCTTTCTGCCCTCGTCCATCCATATATGCAGTGGATTTTGGGTCGTTGAGGTGAGTGGCCGCGGCCTCTCGCAACAAAGCCTCATCGATTCTACTCGTTCCCTTTCCGTGCCTCCCGTCCTATCGCGTTGCCGCATACTGCTCATGGTTTATTTATTTATTTATTTTGTTTTCGGAACGCGGCCTCCGCGTTGTGGGTCGGCGTCGATGATAAAACATTTTACAGGCCAACGGTTGCCCTGATTGGAATAGCTATGGAGTTGCCGACCTCGTGACTCGTGCTTCGTTGCAAGATACATTTTTTTCTCGCAAATCCCATCGGATTAACTTTTTGTTAATCGCATCAAAGGATATCCGATCGGAGCTATGGCAGCTCCATGTGGCTATGCTACTATAATAGTGAGCGCAAATAAATGATTTCGTTAACGTTATTACAAGACAGCGTAGACATTTTATTTTCAATAAATTTCATAAATTATACGATTCAACAATTTTACAATTAATTAAGGAACGCATCACGCCGAATTATACTTGCGCGTTGCCATAACGATCTCCGCCTCGACTTCGCGCTTTGCACGCTCCTCGAAGAACTTGAAGACCGAGTGGTGGAGGGTCGAATCGTTTGTCGCTTTCGCGGCTTCGAGAAACTTTCTCGCGGATACTTGTTCCGCCATTCCAACGGTCCTGATGTACCTGCTCGATAGAATGTAAGGATAAGATTTATTGCAATCAATTTAATGACAAATTATTCCTCAGTTAAAATGGAGTTCGACCGGTACCTCAAAGCCGGCAGTATGTGACCCTTGGAGAGCAGAACTTCGATTATTTCCTCGTGAGCATTGCCCAGACGCTTCAGCATGTCCAGAGCCAATTGATGAGCCGCCGGGTAAAGATTCTCCAACGACAGTAGCAAGCAAGCTAAAGGCTTCGAATCAGCCACAACGTGATACTGCAGCAACTGGTGCAGTTGGTAATAAGCCTTTCGCTGAACGAGGGTCGTTATCACGAGCTCGTGAAGATAGTGCTGCACCAGAATACCGTGTTCGGCGAGAGATCTGTAACAATATCGACGTCCAAATTCACACATTGCTCCGGAGAACATAAAATCATTTTTTTTTAAATTACCTTATATATTCGAGAAGTACCCAAACAGCCATTTTCGGTTCTATCGTATCACCGCTAAATTTGGAAAGTATGTGAGTGTACATGTCGCTTTGATCCAGCAACAATTTGTACTCCAAGTCGTCGGCCGACGTGCTGCGCGGATTTTTCGTATTATTCTGCAGAGGTGTGCCCATCTGTAATGTATCAGATATATTCGTTCGTGACGAGTAATTATAGCCGAAGAAACCGTGGGAAACCGGGACCCACTTACCTGACTCTGAATCTCGTTCTCCAGATGTTTCTTGTAAACGGCGTTCAGCTTGTCGAATATCGCTGGCATGTCTATCAGCGTCTTTGGCAAATCGTTCACCAAAGTTTGCAGAACTTGCAACAGTATTGGTTTAGCGTCTTTGCGCTGCATGAGAAACTCGACCAGCTGCACTTTTTCTTGAATCAGATCTACCAGAGATTCCAGCCGCAATTCTATGTACCAGAGACAGCCGAGCTTCGCGTCGATTACGATGTTCGGTTGAAAGACGACCCAGTTCGGAGAATCTTTTAAAGCGTTAAGGCAAACTCGAGTCTAACTTTAAGGGCGCTTGTTAAGATTTTTTTTCGATTTTAAGGATACACAATTGGCAGGGTTGAATGACCTGTTCCGAGAGCGTTGAACCCTGCACCTTGAGATTGTACGGTTTTATCGGCTTCGGGACGGCCACGCTCGTGTGATGCATCACAGTACCGTCGCTCACACCGGATAACATTATGTCGAATATCATAGAGGTCTGTTTAATAAATAAAAGACAGCGCTGTGTTAATCAATCCCTACGAGTCCGTGCCCCTGCTCGTAATAGCATGACTCACTTTAGAGGCTTGATGATGGACGATTATTAGATTGTCGACAACGTTTATCGCGAATCGACCGCTCATGTCGAGTTTTAGGATGTGACTTCTCTTGATCGTCAGCATTCTGCAATTGAGCGAAACATTTGAAAAAAAAAATTATTCACATTTAAGGGGGCTTGCTTCGTTTTAATAGATTTCAAGCACAATAACGTATATATATTTGTTCAAATAAAAGATATGGAAAAAATGATATTTAAAAAATGGAACTTCTATAATTTTTTCTATTGAACCCTGTGGATTTTTTCGCCTAATCCGGAACACTTACGAACAGTCAATCGTCGGTGATTGTCGATCATATTTTTTGTTTGTTACCAAGAAAAATACACGGAACACGTTTCTTTTGCGTGAAATCTATGGTCTCGCCCCCGATACGTGCGAGCAGAAAGTAAAGGGGATAAAATTCAACGTACTTGTGTACTGTGTATACGCAAACGAAGGCAGTGCCCACCGAGCGATTTACTCCTGGCTGATGCCGCAGGACGATTATACAGGGTGTTCCATAGAGAACAGCCAGAGCTACGTCGCGCTCCGAAACAGCCAGTTTTCCCGGCTTCGTCGCCGTCGCCTCCACTGTAATAATTCTATTGCAAATAATCCACCACTGACACTCCTCCAAATAATGAACAAGGAGCTACCCCTCAGTTTGCGCGATTCCTCACTCACTCTCGAATTTCGTGATCTTGTGAAGATTTCCGGGTGTCACGTGGAGAGCCTGCATCTGATTACCTATCGTCCCGGAAGAGAGAAGAATCATCGAACTACGAGGGCAGAATACATACCAATTGACTCCCAGACTCAGAGACTTCAAAGCTCTGACGTTTCGCTTCGCCGGATTTACCTGTGGAAACAACAAAAATTAGATTCGATGATTTCATAAATCTTTTTCATCTTTTCATGCTTCTTTTTTCTATTCTAAATAAAATGGCAAAGCCCACTTGCTTTGCCATTTTGTGTTCCAAAAAAAAGCAGTACTAGATGTACGCACACACGAAAAAAAGGAGAATAAACAGACATAAATAAAATAAACTCGATAATACAAATAAAACTAAAAATGCATCACAGTATCTGTCATTGTTCATAATATTCTTGAGTATCATTGATCATTAGTATACAAATTTTAATTTTTTTAGATTTCTATTATATTTTACAACGTGTATATATCTATGTAAAAGGGGCTGCGCCCTGTAATCCAAATAAATAAATAAATAAATAAGTAAATTAATGAATAACGGCTGAGGGACGTCAGGCGATGGCCAATTGGCAATATATATGTTTTCACTACAATCTGCGTTATAGCATGGTATGTACCGAAAAAAACTATTTCATTTGGCATATTGCGAATAAATCTACTACCGCTCCTAAGTAAATGTATAAATAAATAAATAAATAAAAATAGACAATTTAAGTTTCTGGGAATGAAATTGGAGGATAATTGATACAAGGATCAGGAAGATAACGAAGACAATTGACAAGAGGATAATGAATTCCAATGGGAGACCCATAAGTACAAGTAAATAAATAAACAATAGAGGTAACTTACGAGAAACAATTCTACGCCATGATCGGTGACCAGTAATATTTCGTTTCCGTGGGTCCACACAAATCCCTGTATCGTAGCGTTTTTCCCTTTGCAGGACTGCGAGTATTCCGCGTTGTCCAAGCCAGCGGTGGCCGAGTAATTAACAAATTCAACCGAAGTGTTCGTTCTCTGTATAGCCAGTACGTTCATGGAGGGTGAGAATTTTATCGATATAACCGGACCCTTGTCGTCCATGCGAAAGTTTATATTTTGATCAGGTCCCTTGACAAGAACTCCGGTGACACCGCCGGATCGCACGGCGAAGACCTGAAATTCATCGAAATTACGCAATAAAAATAAACACAAAGAATATTGTTTTGCGGTTACGATAATAAGATAATGTTACTAAATGCCATTACTAACTTGCTGTTTCGAGTCATCGAAGAAAACATTGGTCAAACTGCTGACCGACTCGAATCTTATCGGATCCGCGGATAGTTCCAAATAATAATCGTCGTTCGGCTCAATCTCGGAAGTGCTTTCCATGTTTTTGACACTTGACAGACACACTCCGGAGGAATCGCGTGCGCAATAATCCCAGCACAGTATAAGAAACAAAAAAAAAAAAACAACAACCTCGTGACAATGCTGCGGAGGCTGCAGTGACAGTGGCGCGTTAACGGGCGGCGTCCGTTCGAGGGCGCCACTGGGCGTAAATGAAAGGCCTCGCGAGGAACAATGTTCGACGATGGAACGTACCGACGGGCACTGTCGTCGGGCTGATAAAGAGAAGCGTTGAATCGTGAGAGGGCACGCGAAGCCCCGGTTAGTACGCGAGTTAATAAAATGGCGGACGGGAGTACGGCAAAAGGGCAGGGACGTCCAGCGCGATAAGAGTTGCGGGACCGAGAATGCGATTTTCGCGATAGATCCACAACCGCGCTAGACACGTCTCTCGGGTCGACGTGCGAACGAGTTCGTCCTACCGTCGAACATCGAAGCCTCCACGGGATTTTTGTGTTGTTGTTCGTCGCTTTACCGCCGCGTGGTGCCGAGTAAACAGTGAAAAAATAAAAGCTAAAAGGAAGTTTTAGAAACAGAAGAAAAGTCAGCCGCAGTGGGGAATTCGTATCGGTAGAGAGGGAGACACAGTGAGGAAACAGCGACCGTGTTCGAAAACTCGACGCGTTCGCGGGCCGAGTGGGGCAACAAAAGGGCTGGCCGGAGGTAAACATTATCTTGATTTTTTACTTACTAACCGACAGAGCGCGAACAATCGCCTATCCGGACGATCTTACCAGAGATTTCTCGTCGGGATTTCGCGACGTTCCCGAGAGATCACACGAACGGTCTAGACTCTGTGCATTGATTTTGTTTTCTTTTTTTTTTGTTTTTTCTCGAGTGGCCTTTTTTATTCGCGATAATATCGGGTGTGCTGGTCCGCGGCTTTGTGTGTGTGCAGGGGGATTCATCGATCAGGCTGCTGCCGCCTGTGCTCTGTGTGCGGCTTTCTCGACCTCACGTCAGCCACTTGTGGCCATCTACGGATACGCTGGCCTAAGGGTTTTTACCTCGATTTTTTTTTTTTTTTTCTTCTCTCTTCCAACTCAACCCTTCCAGCGAAGATGCGGAGAGTCTCGCGCGGAGATTCTTGCGCGACCCTCTGTCGTCTCGCGAGTTATCGTTTCTCGGCAGTTGTTCCGTTTCGGAGATAATGAAGGATATACCTCGGTCGCGAATGATCGCGGGAGGATTAAAGGTCCGTGAATCGAAGGCCCTTTAAAGATACCGTTATTCTATTCGGACGACACCGAGCGCGGTCCGCGTAACTGCCGCGTCGTAAACCGGGCATTGTTGCTAATTCGAAGATACTTTCTTGCTGATAATTTTATTTCATGATTTAAAACTCCAACGAATTTATCGTTTACAATCGGTATACAATAAATCCTAAATACCAGAGCTCTGCTGAATAACGAATTATAAAAGATAACACGGTTAAAAAAAAGACATAAGCTTACGGATTATAACGGTTAATAATCAATCGATCAGTTCGGACTTTTAATTGAATTAAACATCGCGAATATCATTGTTGTTAATTCGAAAATACTTTCTCGCTGATAATTGTATTTGATAATTTATTACTTGGGCGAATTTCTCCATTTCAATCGGTAAACAATAAATCCTAAATACCAGAAACTCCGCTGAATAACAGACCATAAAAGTTAACACGGTTAAAAAAAAAACTTAAGCTTACGATTTATAAAAGTTAATAACCGATCGATCAGTTTGCACTTTTAATCACATTAAACATTGCGGAAATCCATTTTCTGTTGCATTGAGATTTTGTTATACGAATAGAACTCGAAACTCGATAAGCCGTTTGGTGTGCTGGACTGGATTGTGATTATTAAGTTTTGGTATTATGCGCTGCGTGTCGACAGCTTACAGGTAGATCCAGAGTCGCAGCCGGTGACTCCAGAGAGCGAGGATAGCCGGGAGATGGCCGAAAGGTAGTCGCCGGCCCGGGGTTCGAAAGCCTGAGGAAGCCTAGAACCGCGAGAGACAGCAAAAAAAAAAACCCCACCAAATTCAGTTCGAAGATGTGAAGGGAGAGGCGAAGGAGGAATGAAGCCGCAGAAGAAGCCGGTAGTTGCCCAAAAGGCGCAGAGGACGACGGCGACCGCAGCAAAGAAACATCGAGCTTCGCCAGAGAAGACAACACTGTCGGATCAAAAAAAAGTTGAAAAGAGGTCGCACAAGAAGCTCCAGAAACCGAAGCAATCGACGGAGGACGCGGACAGAAAAAAAGCGGACCAGCCGGATAAGAAGAGAAAGGCGGAGGAGAGCAGGAAGAAGGCGGAGGAGAAGAAGAAAGAGAAAATGGAGAAAGCGGAGGACGCCAGGAAGAAAG
Organism: Amblyteles armatorius; assembly: GCA_933228735.2. Lineage (NCBI taxonomy): Eukaryota > Metazoa > Arthropoda > Insecta > Hymenoptera > Ichneumonidae > Amblyteles > Amblyteles armatorius. The sequence goes on along the minus strand of OW121689.1, from coordinate 5,051,038 downwards.
CGTCCAAGGAGAGCGAGAAGAAGTGCGAAGCTGCGGAGGACAAGAAAACCGAGAGATGCGAAAAGACGGAGGAGGCTGCGAACGAAGAGTCCTGCGTCGCGACGGAGAGCAACAGGAAGAAGAGTCAGAAGCCTTCGGAGGAGAAAGCCAAGGCGGACAAGCAGCAGGCTGCGGAGGCGAAGAGAAAGAACGACAGGGTCGACGAGAAGAAGAAAGCTGGCAAGATCGATGAGACTCCGGAGGATGGTCAGAAAGCCGGCAACGTCGGATCCGAGGAAAATTCGGTGATCGACGACAAAACCGACAGCTCCGCGGCTCCGAAGAAGAAGTGCAAGGACGAGAAGAGAAAAGACGGGAAAGGCGGGAAGAGCGAGCTCAAAGAGAACTCGAAGAGTCCGACGACCAAAGAGAAGAAAGTAGCCGAGGCGAAGAAGTCGTCGGAGAAAGAGTCCGCGAAGAAGGTAGCGGGCAGCGCCGCGCCGACGACGGCGGCGACGACGCCGAAGAAGGATCCGAGGGCGAAACAGGGTCAGAAGAAAGCGCCGACGAAGAAGACCGTTCTCGCTAAAAAGTCGCATTCACCGTTGGCGAAAAAGTTCATCGAGAAGAAATTGAAGCTAGTCAAGATCGCGAACGGCGAGGCGGACGACAAGGACGCGCCGTCCCAGGAGGAGCAGAACGAGGCGGTTCCCGCCGCGGGCGCTTCCGTCGTCGCTGCCAAGTCGAAGAAGAAAAATCCAATAATTCCAAAGTCCAAAGCGCCCGAGAAGAAGCCCAAGTTGGCGAAGCAGATGAAAGTCAAATTGCCACCGAAGAGCGTTAAGATAAACAGCGTACTGAAGAAGGCGAAAATAAAGAAGATAACGGAGAAGATCGTCGCGAACAGCAGGAAGAAAATCGAGATTAAGAAGCCCGGGGAAGATACGGCGAACGACGTCGACAAGGCGGCGACGAGCAACGACGAGCCTCCGGACGACATGGAGACGAACGAAATAAAGCGGGAATTATGCGAGGAGAGGGAGGACGACAAGAGCAGGGAAGAGGTTCCAGCGTCGAAGACTCCGGAAAGCAAGAAATCCTCGAAGAGTCCTGCGAAACAAAAAATCGTTAAGAAGCCGGTTAAGAAGCCGACGAAGGCGGCGAAGCTTCAGAGCGAGGAGAGCGATCAGGTGTCGACCAAGTCGGAAGACGTGAGCCTCGAGGATCTGATAAAGCAATCGAAGAGCGCCGAGGACGGCTCGAAGACGCCGGCGAATTCGAAGAGGGAGCCGGCCGAGGGTTTGATAAAAATCGATATGAAAGTCGAGGCGGTTAACGGCGAGGAGAGCTGCGCCGGTGAGGCCAGTCCGACTTCGGCCTCCGACTCCGAGGACGACTACGAGGAGGAAATTGAATCGCGTGGTCGGGGCAAGCAGAAGAACGTTGATAGGCGGCTCGGCAAGGAGCGAGATAGCTCGCCGACGGACGAAAGAGCCAGAAGAATGAGGCTCTTCGGTTTCTGGAGCGGTCCCAAAAGGCACAGAGTCGCGTCGTTGAACGCCCTCGCCAAGGTCCATTGTCTGTACGAGAACGAGGCCGGCGGGGTTTATCTCGGCGGTTTCTGCAAGCCAAAACCCGAGAAGGAAAAGCCAAAGGGTAAATCGGCCAAGGAGGAGAACAAGGAGGAAGCGCCGGCTAAGAAGCCGAAGGAGATAAAGAAAGTCGCCGACGTAACCAAAGTCGAGGACAACAACAAGAGAAATCTGAGAAACGTACCGGGTCTGAGGGGTAAACACTGGGACATGATGGAGTCCTCGTCGTCGTCGTCGTCGTCGTCGTCGGACGACGACGGCGAGCGGGAGAAGACTGCGGCGAGGGCCAAGAAGAGAAACACCACGAGGAGGAAAAAGATCGAGGAGGTGATGGATCTCAAGGACATGGTCGTGTGCAAGAGAATGGCGAGCCTAAACGCGAGCGCGATCCTCGCCGCTTCGTACTCCGACGAGATAAATCGTAACGGTTCATCGGCGAGCGATTCGTCGAGCGAATCCGAGGTCGAGGTCATAAAGAAGCGAAAACAGATCGACACGGATACGGAGAACAAGCGAAAGTCCTCGGCTCGTCAGCAGGTCTCGGCCGACGCGGGGGAGGAAGTAATAAAACCGTCGAAGAAAGTCGTGATCGTTAATCAGGACACGGACGTCACTATCACCGGTTAGTATGTCCACGAAAATTCCACCGCTGCTACCCTGCTCAATCTTTTTTTTTTTCTCTTCGTCCCGCTTCCACCCTTCCGTTCCGTGGTAGTTTACGTCCCGCCTAAAGCTCCTCTCTCGATCCCCCCGATCGCCCGACGACCCCCCCACGACAGTGAGCACTCTTTCATCCCTCGTTTTTGTTTTTTTTTTTTTCACTACAATCTTTCTTCTCGTTCGCTCGGCTACCGACAGGTGTGTACGTCAACCAGACTCGATCAACCCATCACGAGGGCTTCTGCAGCATCGCCGGAATGCAGTACCGAATCAGCTCGACGAGTCACACGCAAACTGCAGCGACCGCCGTTGCAGCCGAACTTCACGAGCAGGTGCGAGAACATTGCAAACGTTTTTCTGGCTCCCCTCCGGAGAAAAATTAAAATTAATGCCGTCGAGTCTTGATCCGAGTAGAAGTATCATACATGGATTACATTTGAGTTATGTATGAAGCTTTCTACACATGAGAGAGCGGAGGAAAAGGGATCGAGGCAAATCGGACCGGTGTCTTCCATTCGAGATGAGACCTGTTTTTACGAAAAATAGATGGTCCGTTTTGCCCCGTTCTCGATGCCGACTATTTTTATTGCACTATGTAAGGCCTTCGTACGGCTCCGAAGTTTCCAGTTTGTAGAAACGTGACAAAATAAACGAAGCTATTCGTACTAAAGCGTTGCCTCTCGTTTCGTCTTTTGCAGCAAAAGCCGGAACAGCCGTGCAAGTCTTACACACCCTTGGGGGCCCTGTCGTCGATGCAACCCCCTGGAAGCCAAGGAAATCATCCGAACATGTCACCCCGAAGACACTCGGCCTTCTCGGCTCCGCATCAGCACGGTGAGTTCGTGATTGATACAACATACAGTATTTACCATATCGTTGCTATGCTACTCCGCCGTGTACCTGATAGCAAGTATTACGCTACCTGCGATCCTGCAAACGTGACGGGTAAGTCCGAGAGCTTAGAGGCGCGACCCGTCTTTCTCTCGAGCCTCGCTACGTGAATAAGCCACCCTGCGACTCCCGGGCGAAATGAGTACAGGAATATCTCCGCATATTCCGGCCGGATAAAAACGAGAATTAAGCTCCATAGTGCTGTGCATGGAAATTCGTTACTGGTCTCTGAACACTCGCCGAATTTCGCTCGGTATATGAGGCGAAAGAATCAAATAATACATTTAATCTTTATTTATTTAAATCTTTATTTTCTATATAAAACACAAACATTTAATCTTTATTTTCTTGGAAAAATGCGTCCAGTCGCATTGCACATTTTTTCACAAATTCGTCTCACATCACCGACCATCCTATAAATTGACAGCGAAATCGAAGGTGTCGGATTGCACGAAAAAATATAATTTTCATTTTCAAAAATATAATTTTACTTTCTGCTCAAAATAGCCTTTGGAATACGAGCAAAATTACAGCACATATCCATTTGAAAGTTGATGAATTTACGAATGAATGATAACTTTTTTTGTCGTTAGATTTTTTTGCCTGACTTATCCCTTTCGAGAAATGTGAATTAAAAAAAAACGCACCCCCTAACTGGATGGATTAAAACGAAGGTGCAAAGTGATTTGCGAATGGCTTCCTCATTCATAACAATTTTGCGCATGATAATGGTAGTGTTACTCAATCTACGCGTGCGTAAAACCCCCATTTTCACACCTTCCGAAATACAATTTTGTACGATACTATTGCGAAAAAACTTTTTTCTGACTTCGCTAAAAAGACCCTATTTCATGCCTGCAACGGGGATGGAAAGTGGCACATTCTTGACGAGCAGGAGGAAAAGTAATTTAGCGGGAGGAACAGTGATTTAGCGGGAGGCAAAGTTTCACTTTTCCTCCCGCTCGTTAAGAAACGGACACTTTCCACCCCGATGCAGACATAGAAATATGGCCACATTTTAGCGTAGTCGGGAAAAAAAAGCGTATGCCATTCAGGATGAAGTGCCTTTTCACCTCGTGTAAATTTCTGACCTCGCTTCACTAGGGCATCAAACTTTGCACTCGGGGAAAGAGAGACTTTGCTCCCTTGTGGCATAATATACTATTTCTGACGAGTGTGAGTTTGCAGCATGAGCCGAAGACGACTTGCAATCACGCGAGTTAAGACAACTTTTCGCTCTATTACTTATTGTTTAGCGATTCAAAAAAATTTTTTTCCTTTTTGTACTGCTCTACCGGCAATATCTCCAGAGTACGACTCTCGAAAACGCAAAAACTATTTTTGTGACTCACGATATTTCACGACCAATTTTGAATCTGTTGTGCACTACGCATAAAAATATGCAAAACCTTACAAAATTTTAATGAATACGGCTCCGTAATAGTTTATTCATGTCGAATTTTGTAGTCAAATATCTACAAAAATTATAAGAGCTAACATTTTAAATCGTGTACATAAAAATCTCGAAAAAAATTTTCACGAAAAAAAGCTTTCTCTACGAGGAAGCAAAATCTGTAAAAAAAAAAAAAAAACCAAAGGCTATCTTCAAGTGATACTAAAATGTGGCCAATTATCTGATAGATCCGAGAGAGTCGATAAAAGATTAGCGAGGTTGACGGAGAATGCCTCATACGGGAGACTGCGGAAATTAAAAATGTAGTCGAGATGGTATTACCGATGAATGAGCAGTCGAGCGCACGGCAAAATTCAGCGATCGAACTTTTCTTTCCTGTGCGTGCTTCAACGTAAAGTGTTCACTCACTGGTGAAACTGTTGACCGTCCGGTAAGCAAACGTCGCACAAAGTCCGCTCGCTTATCTGCAAACGACTGTGAAATTGTCGTGTTGAGGCGCATCGGCGCTTGCAGTCACATTTTCGTCAGCAGAGCATGACGCGGTGTTAAATTTCTAACCTACTGATAATTTTTATACGGCTCGACGTTCGATCGGTAATTCAGCCGGTGTGCAAGCACGACGTTGGCCGAGGCGCCACAACAATACGGCGCGACGTTACAGAAGCAACGCGCCTTCGAAAAAAAAATACTTCGGCCCAACAATATTCCTAAAATGAAATCCTTTCATGAAACAAAAGATCCGCGCGGAGTTTTTTTTAGGCAAAACGACAAACATATCAGAGTCGTCGAGTCTAGTGACTCTGAGAACGGGTGGAAAGAAACTCGTCCCGAGGACGAACAAGAGGGGGGGGGGGGGGGGGGGGCGAAGGATCGCAAGGACGATAGTGCGCAGTTTCGTAGTCTCGTGTACTCTCGGGTCTTGAATTTCACATGAATTGACCAGCCCACCTGTCTACTTCCATCTCTCTTATCTCTCCCCGTCTTCATTCGCCCCCCCCCCCTTCCATATTAATTTCGGGCTCCCTGAAAATTCGTTTCTTCGCCTCTTTTCAACATATCGTACGTCCCTGCGCCATCTGCGCGCGCATACACTCTCTCTTCCTCCTGGCCCCTGCGCTTCCTTTCTCTCTCCTGTTGCCGCGAGGGAGACGGAGAGAGCGAACGGCATACACGTAGACCGCGATATACCGGTGTCTCTTCGCTACTTGTTCGCGCTTTTCGTCAGAGAGTCTCTCTCTCCGGTGTCGGAGGGGAGAGCATTGGGGCTCGCTCGCACGTACGCTCATAAAAGCCGCGGATCTCTCTCGAGCGTCGAGCAAAGAAAGAGAACGAAAAGACGGGACCGAGCCGCCGCTCGCGCATACATACATCAACCGCCTTGCATTATACCGAAGCGCATACTTGTAGAGTGTGCTCTGCTGCCTTCCTACACCGCACACTCCCCTTCTTCTTATGTAAACCGACGTTGCACGCTGTGCTCTCTAACTACGCAGCGACGCGCGAGTATCCGAGAGCCTATGGCACGAATCCGTGTGTATAAATATACATATATATATACGTGCATGCATGCATATAAAGAGCGCGTGTACGTGAGCAGCCGGTTCGCCGTACGAACTCACACGAACTCGAAAAATTCAGAGGAGAACGGTCGGAGAGCGCTCTTTACTGTACGATTTGTAAGCGTGTGGATGGTATTACCGGCGAGCGGCGAGATTCTCCGTCCTCGTTTGCCGTAGGACGACGACGCCACTGCCACCTGACAGTATTAACCCTGGTGGACGATCGCCCGGTTTGTGTGTGCCCTGCGCGCGCCCCGTGCAACACAACGAGCGAAATAAAGAGACGGAGGATACGGAGAGAAAAAGACAGCGGGGAAACTACGACGTTGAGGAGAAGCCGCCGGCTATGTCGAAGGAGGCTCTCGGCCGGCGAGGAGTGGGGCGAGGAGGGGCGGGGAGGGGGTGGGGTGTAGAAAAGCGCGCGTGTACGTGCGCGCGCAACCCACATTGCACATCTCTCTGTCCATCCGCGAATAATATATACCCGCGTATCGGTCTCCGCGGGATAATGTGGCACACGAAGCGAGGTGTTTCGCTCAGGTTACAAACAAAGGAGAATTTATGTTGAGTTGTCGAGGAGTACACGGAGATATGTGGAGAGAGAGAGAAGCGAATTCGAGAGTAGCCTTTGAGGGGGTGACGTACGAGCGAAAAAAGGACTACGGGTATACGTAAAACAATTGTGGCAACGTTACGGAATGGAGAGTGCAGGGATAGCGTGTACCACCCTGCCGGGAGCTTCCCACCCGCCTACACCTGTGCACTGATCGCGTGCTCCGAGTGGGAAGGGCGCAAGGGCTTATCGCGAGTTACAATTTTTTTTTTTTCGTTATTACATAAAAAATAATCAATGTGACTCAAGGTTCCCACGTGGAGACGATTAGGATTAAATATTTAAGTCCGGATGTTGGCTGTGCGAGGCCTGGCGGTTTCATTCATTTATTCAACAGGAACAATGAGAATTGGAAGTATCTGCAGCTTATAGATAATTTCAGCTGTCGACAATGAATTGGTTCCGAGTAACGTCCGCAGAAGCGGTTCCCTCGTTATTCTCGTTGTCAACGTCATTCGCCTATCCGCGCTCGATCCCTCCGCGTATCTCTCTCCCTCTCCCGATGTACTGGCGAGGCGCGTTGACGTCATTCGAACACCGCGCCACCGGCTGCGTTCCGAAACGAGCCCGAAAGGAAGATCCAGAAAGATCTGGAAGCGTCGTCGACGATTCACGGAAGACGCCAAAGCTCGGAACAATTATCAGCCGCTCGTGGGTCAGAAAAGCGGTACCTGAAGAGGTACTCGGGCGAATAAGTAGCCAGGGGTTTTCTTTCATTCTCGAAATTTCGCTCGTCCGGTAAGGTTCCTCTCCACGAGGACGACCGTGGCTCGAATAATCGTGACACGGTCGCCACTCGAAGTGAACTTCGGTACGTTCCCGTCGTCGCTCCTTCGCGCGTAGTAGTAGTGTAGTAGCAGCACGCCGAAGCGCGGCAGCTCGAACCGTGTTCGGCCGAGCGCCCCCTCGCGCCCCTCCGGCTCGAGCCGATCGGTGTGCGAGCAGCCAACCAACCCGTTTCTCGCGCGGGCTACGCGCGCTCTCACCGGGGGAGAGAGAGAGATAACCTCAACGACGAACCGAGTACCGCACGACGTCTGACGTTAGTAGTCTCGCAGCAGCAGCCGCGGTAGTCACGTTTCGCGCCCTCACCGCCCTTGTGCGCAGATGCATACGCAACGTACACAAAGTAACGTGGATCGGCGCATCACGTGATCCTTCCTTTTACTTCGTTCGTTCGAACGCACAACAGTGAAGTACGGAGTGAGTCGATGTTTTTTTAGCGGTTCGATTATCGAACGACGATTACTCCAGGCTGTGTTCGGGAGGCTGGTTGGGGAACGATCGTAGGAAGGAGCGAGTTACAGTGCGAGTGAACAAGGGAAGGCGAACAACGAGAATAAGAAGCGGAGAGAAAAAGACGTTGGAACAACTGCGCCGGAAGTAACTCGCCGGCACGTAATTGCAGCCGAGCTTGGCCAGCCTGCAGCGCGGCGGCAGTGCCGGCAACCGATGCCGGCAGAAAAGTGAGATGCCACGGCAACGGTCCGAGGGGCTTTATGAGAATTTCGAAAGAAACGCGAAGCCTCAAAGGCAGACGGTTCGTCCGCGAAACCTGGAGGATTGAGATATCCGGACTTAGGTAGTGTTAATAGGAGTTCATACAACGCGTAACGGGCACACGAACAGCCTTGACGAGGAACGTGCGAGCCGTAACGATGAACACGTGATCGCCTCGGCCACGCGCGGTTAACGCTTTCTGCCGAGACAGATAAGAGCGCCGGGGCTCGCGATGAGTAGAGGGCAAGTTTGCACATGCGTTTGTACCTCGTGACTCGAATTGATCGCGTAAAAAATTTATCGCCCCGACTCCGGTGCGCGCGGTATAGCAATCAAACGTTCGATGGAACGATCGTCACGTGCTGCGGAGCTACTTGCGTAGTGCATATATAGGTATATCCGTGGATATAAGTGGGGGGGAACGGCGAGAATCCTGTGGACGGAATCGGACGGCGAAACGAAGCGTAAGACGGCGTGAACAGGACTGTATCACGTCCGCGCTCGGATCCTCATCTTCGTACGGAAAATCACGTTGCAAAAAAAAAAAAAGTAAAGACAGGATTGACGAAGATTAAAAGTGTCCTTGTGCGTGACGAGAAGATAAACTAGCGGATAAATACAAAGGATGAACGGACTATATATTTTATATGTATAGAGGACGAAAATAAACATATATGTTTCATATATTTTTGGATCTATTGTTGAGGCACGAACGCGACATGATTCTGGCGGGTGAGTAACCAACGGAAAATTAAACCTTTGAAAATTCTGTCTCGGAATCGTGCATGCAATGATATATCCATGATCAATAAATTTTTGTCGGAAATACATATCTTTCGGCATACAGCGCGGATAGGGTAGATGCAACGTTCTCGGCCAGTCACAAAACTGACCATTCGTAGACATTTTTTTTTCTATTTTCTGTTTCAAATCCTCGTTTTCCCGCGTTTTCACCTCCATACTCTCCGAGAACTATTCGCATAAATTTACCGAATTATCGGCTCGGTGTCTGTTTTCAAAATTCGATTGTATCCAGATTTACTAACAAAGTCATTGCCTTTCGGACATGACAAAAAATTAATTCGGACATGGCCAAAACCGTTGCACGACTCTCTTTATTCCCACGTGAGAAATGAATATTCTTGATGAAACTTGTACGAAACAAGATCGAACGAAAATGGTCTTATCAAAGTGTTTTTTTTTTTTTCACTGACGACATTACCGTCCATTCATGCCAAGACTCATATATTGCTTCTCGGACATGGCAAAGGTGCCTAAAACCAGTGCATCGACCCTACTCTCTTTATTCTCACGTGAGAAATTAATATCTTGACGAAAGTTGTACGCGATCGAACAAGAATTGGCTTATGAAATTTTTTAAATATATATATATATTTTTTTTTAACACTGACGACATTATCGTCTATTCACGCAAGACTCGTATGTATTATCCGACACGCACAATTATACTATAATTGCCTGTCGGACATGGCAAAGGTGCCTAAAACCAGTGCATCGACCCTACTCTCTTTATCCCCACGTCAGAAATTAATATTCTTGACGAAACTCGTACGAAAGAAGATCGAACAAGAATCGTCTCATGATTTAAAAAAAATTTCAATACCAATAACATTGTCATCCATTCACGCAAGACCCGTATGCATTGCCTGTCGGACATGGCAAAGGTGCCCAAAACCGGTCCATCGACCCCACTCTCTTCGTTCCCGCGTGAGAAATTAATATTTAATCGGCAAGAATTTTTTTTTCATTCTTCATTTTTTTCTTTCTTCCAATACCAATAACATTATCGTCCATTCACGCGAGGCCCGTATGTACGAGGCCTGGAGTACGGACCTAACTATAAACGACTGGCGCAAGTCGAAGCCGGGTGGCAGCCAGAGGCGACTCGTGCCCGTGCACGTAAACCATCCGCATGTAGATCCATAATGCGGCCTAGATTTGTCCATGTAGGCAGAGTCGGGCGGGCCTCTCCGAGTTACAGGAGGAGCCGCCGCGGACCAGCGAGCTTATAGCCGATAGTAGTCGCCTGTCTGTCCTCTCTCGGTTTCTATCTATCCATCCACCTCCGCCGCATCGTCCTCGCCGCGCCAACTTACCCTCCCGGAACGATTCGATCTCGAGTATACACCGTCATCCCAGACCGAGAGAGACTCGATATATCGGATATCGATTCTCTCGAACGACGAACTCTCTCTCTTCCTACCCCCCCCCCCCCCCCCCCCCCCCCCCCCCCTCCCCCCACTCGTCTGCTACACCGTGCGAGGGATGAGAGGAGGTACCAACAATAAAAGCGCAAACCAGCAAACTCCATACGTTCTCCCTGCTCGTCGTTCCCTTTATGCTGGCGCGCTTTCGTATATCGGCACTCGTCGTCCTTGCGGCTGAGGCTCTTGTCGTCAAAACGCTCGCGAAAATTTTTCCCTCTGTACGCGAATGCAGACGTATCACTTTTTTTTTTTTGCGCTGTTTGCCAGCTTTTTTTTTTTGGTGTCTGTTCCTTTCATCGCAAACTCTGATTAATCCGATTGTCATATCGCAGGCGAAATTTTTTAGGTCTGTGATCGCCGGGTGATTGACATTTGTAGGATGTGTTTGGAGAGTGAGTTTTTTGCACGGTGAGAGGTTGTTGCCGGGTAAGTGGTTGGAAGTGGGTAAGGAAAATTTGTTTTCGAAATGAAATGGAAGGAAATTCGTAGAAAAGTTTCGAGCGCCAAGCGAACGCTTGACACGTGCGAGAATAGCCGCACCGGCGACGGAGCAGGGACCGGTCACCTGGCGTTAATATCGATCGGGAAGCAGGAATACTCAAGGGAGTTTAATACGGTTAATAAATACATGTATGTGGCGTGTGTGTAACTGTATCCGTGGTAGGGTATAACACGGCGGGAAAAAGATTTGCTCGATCAAACTGAATATTTCTGTCTAAATAATTCGGGACCCGTAATTTTTGGAAATTCGGTCGAATCAACTAAAAATTCGGTCGAATCGACTATAGATTCGGGCGGGGATGTTGGAATGAATATTTTATTGGTACAACTGAAAGATTGGTAGGTTCTACTATTAAAAAAAAAAAAAAGTTCACCGAAATATTTTTGAGGTATTAAAAGTACATTTTTGAGGCATTGAATGTAAATTTTTAAGGCATTAAAAGTACATTTTTAGGGGATTTATTTGAAAGTCCTTGCCCGAATCTTTAGTTGATTCAATCACATTTTTTGATCGGTGTAGGGGGAAAACGGACCCGTGTTCTTTATTCGAGATGAAACTTGTTTTTGTTTCCAATGTCCCGCGGAAATGGTTGCAGGAATGGACCGTTTTGCCCCGTCGTTCCCTGCAACCTTGGCTTACACTACTTCGGGGTCCGTGCGTTCCCACGGAAACGATAACGCAGTTAAATCGGTACCGACGTTTCTTGTCAACAAAGATCCACAATTCCTTTCTTGTTAATCTTACGAACATGTTTGTTAACATACAAAAATGTTCGTTATCTTACAAAAATGTTCGTTATCTTACAGAAATGTTCGTTAACTTAAAAAAATGTTCGCCAATCTCTCAAAAATGTTCGTTAATTTGTTTTTATGTCTATTCATTTTACAAATATTTTTTTGTAAAATGAACAATAAAATAATTGTGAACGCTTGTGGACGGACAAAGTTTGTGAAAATAACAAATCTTTTTTACATTGAAGCCTCGCGTTTTTATGAATCTTCGAAAACTGTAAACGATTTTAGTTGTCTAACGAAAAAAAATCACAACGCTTGATTCTTTACGAGACCAAATTATCCGCCACAGTCCAAAGAATAACCGAAAAAGAATATCTCCGCTAAACGAGTAAAATCACGCAAGTTATTCGCCGTTAAAGTCCGCAGGTTGTTGAGTGCAGGTTCGCTTTTCGGCGCTATCAGAAAAACGTGTCAGGTCGACCACAATCTTCCCCGCGAATTGAACAAACCCCGTTAAGCAATCCGCCGTCGCGAACCGTCGAATTTCCCGAAACGATCACGTCGACTCACCGCGCGCTTCGCCCCGCAAACTCGTCTCCAGCGACTCATCGAAACCCCGCCAACATATTCAGAATCAACTCCGAACCAACTCTTCTCCACGGGCTTCCCCTTCACAAAAAAAAAAACAAAATTCTCTCCAATCCATTTCCACGATTAATTCCCCGTCGTTAATTCGCCGCGAGCCTCTTCGCGCGAAAAGGTCCTCGGAAGCGATAAGGAACCTAAAGAACGCGACGTTCGTGCCCGCGAGAGCCGCGAACGCGAGAGACGCGCCCCGCCGATATGGCGGACGTGCGCGCACTTTCACGCGTCACAACCGCTTGAGCACCACTGCCTATCGCTTCCCGCGGTGTTCCGCTGGCGCTCGTTTCTGCGAGCCAGCAGGCAAGCGATCGCGGACTCCTCCATCTCTCTCCGCACTCCCTACGTCCCTCTCGCAGCGTTCCCGGCTACGACGTGGCCAAGCGTCGCGCTATTGCGCGTCTCGGCGGCCCCTGTGTGACGAAGGCGCCCCCCTTCCCCTTCCCTTCCCCCCCCCCCCCCCTCCCCCCTCCCCTCCCCTCTTGCGCCGCGGCTCTCCGTCTCTCGCACTCACCGATCCAAAGCCTCTCCGCTGCAAGCATAATGCGTATGTCCCTCCGGGTATCCCCCGCGTACGAGAGAGATACGTATCGAGTGTGTGTATAGAGAGCCTTCGGATAAGGTAGTTTGGCTTGATTCGGTTTCGCGAGACGCCTCGATTCTGAATCCGTCTGTACGGGCTTCTTGGTTCTTACCGGCGGAGAGGAACGATGCCCGAGCGCGGCAAGGTCATCGCGAGCGAAGAACGACACGTGGCAGCGATGGCGCTTCGGATTCTATAATCTCGGCCGAGACAATTTGTTTCCGATTCTTTCTCGTGTGAGTTCGAAGACTTCGATCGTATCGTGGTCAGCGGAGATCGAGGGGACGACGATGTGTTATATATATTTTTTTGTTAAGACTGTTGTAAGGTGTTTGACGTGGAAGATCGACGTGACACTGTTTTTGAGAAGCGAGAGATAATGAATATCTGGAATATATTGTATAGGATTTGTAACATTTTTGGGTTCTTGGTGGGAAGGATGTTATTTTTTTTTCTATTTGCCGTAGATTTTTTTAGGTGCGCAAACGGACGACATTTTGCTTCCGCGTTAATCGCCGGCCGATCGTGACTACTTTGTTACGCTACTTTGCGCGTGTAATTGGATAAACTGCGCGATGTCGCAGATCGGAGGATCCAAAGTACTTGGTCATTTATCGTTGCGTTTATCAACATCTTTTTCCCCATTTTTTTTTTTATGAGATACGGATTTTTTTTGCCCTATATGTTTGTTTCGACCGGACGAGCTGAATGAGTGTAGAATGTTCGCTTTGTGTCTCGAAAAAAGTTCGAAACCACCGATCAATCAATAGAAACAGTCTCAAATCGTTTTGGTCCATTTTGCCCCACACATGAACGTATATGTGCGATTCGACGGTAACTTTTCGTTTTCACACGATCCCTTAATTACTCCAAAGTTTACAAGGCCTTCTCTGTACTTACACCAAAAATAAAATCCATTTAATGGAAGAGGATTCTTTTGCAGTAAGTGGATTGTCATTTCCCGCAAATAGAATCCACTTGCAGCAAGTGGTTTTTATTTAGCGTGTAACGCGATTAATTCCGATTTCTTCTCGTTGCTTTTATCAGCAGATTTTCTTTTTCTTTGAGATTTCATTAGGTTCCAGAGTGTCTCGACAAGAGACGGATGTCTTTTATTTATTTCATTTATTTACATCATTTCCGGGACGAATCCCGCTTACAGAGCTAAACGGAACTCAGTGCGGAACTGGTTGGTGATGAGACATAGAAACACTCGCGTTCGCCGAGAGCGTAGGGAAACCACCGAAAACGTACGCCGAGTGTAGTTTACTAGGCCGATTCACCACCGAGATCCAATGTTTACATGAACAACGTGGCGCGACTTACGCTCAGCGCGCTGCCGCTTACGAACAACATTTTTAGAGCCCGAACTTCCCAGTCACCGGCTGTGCTGGACTAGCACGCTAGCCACTACACCACCGGTGCTGGTAATCTTTTGCCCTATACCTTTGTTTTGATCGGGCGCGCTAAATGAGTGTTCGCTTTGTGTCTCGAAAAAAGTTCGAAACCACCAATCGATCGACAAAGACAGTCTTAAATCGTTTTGGTCCATTTTGCCCCACACATAAACTCTTGAGAAACGTACGTCCGTTTCGACGGTAGCTTTTCGTTTTCACACGATCCTCTCGTAACGGTAAAGTGTACAAGGCTCTCGGTATACGTGAATCTGAAATAAAATTCATTTGACGCTAGTGGATTCGCAGCAAGTGAATTGTCATTTCCCGCAAACCGAATTCTCTTGCACCAAATGTATTTTATTTAGCGTGTAACGTGTTTAACACCGTTTTTTTTCGTTGCTTTTTATCAGCTATTTTTCTTTTCTGTTGAAATTTTATTAGCTTTTAGAGTGTCTCGTCGAAAGACAGATTTTTTTGCCCCGGTTATTTTTTTTTACCGGACGCGCTGAATGAGTGTAGAATCTTCGCTTCGCAATCAATCGATAAAAACAGTTTCAAATCGCTTCGGGCCATTTTGCCCCACACGTAAACGTACGCACGTTTCGACTGTAAGTTTCGTTTTCACACATGGTGGCCGCGGTCGGCGAAAGCTATTAAAAAGTCAGGGAATTTCAAAGTCGGTCAGGGAAAAAGTTAATTGTCGCTAAACCTTCTGTAATAAATAAACAAAAAGGACATCAAAGGAAGACTTGAAAATAAAAAAAATAAAAATTAGGACCGTTGTGAAAAAATACGGAATTAAACATCAATACAATAATTAGGCATTGCCAGTTGCATCATTATTTTAAAAAAATAGAAGTGTTTAGAAGACTGTTCAGGGAAAATGTTGAATTGGTCAGGGAATTTTTTTCCGGAAAAAACGGCCACAATGTCACACGATCCTCTCACAGTTGCAAAGTCTACGAGGCCCTCAGTGTACGCGCGCCCAAAATAAAATCCATCAGGCGCGAGAGGATTCTTCCGCAGCGAGTGGATTGTTATTTCCCGCAAACAGAATCCTCTCGCATCAAACGGATTTCATTTGCCGTGTAACGCGATTAACTCCTCGATTTCCACGAATCAGAGCGACCAAACTGCCCCCTCCAGTCCCGCGGCCCGTAATCCCTATTTTCTCGAAAATTTCATTAGCCTCCCGCTTTACGAGTCAATTCGCGCTAAAAATAAATCTCCCGAGCGCGCGGTTGTTACGTTAAAGATTCGCTGAGTGTTTGGTGCGACTCGTGTGCCAAGGACGGATCCGCAAGGTCGAACCGCCTTCCGAACGCCGAGCGCCTTCGGGGAAACCACGATCTGCCTTCGACCCAATCCTCGTCCTGATTACACACAAAAAAATGCCACGTTGTCCCCGTCACCGCCCAACTGGCCGCCTTAAAAATCCACGCGTTTCGCTCCTCCGCGGATAATCGAATAAACGAAACGAGACCCGAGACAGTAAACGGGCGAGAAAATTTCCGTGACCTTGATGCCTTCGTCCGTTTATCGCTCAGTCGTCTCAACGGAATCCAATTTCTTGACGAGCCGTTAACGTTGTTTTCGTGGGAATGACGCAGTTTCGCGCGTACGTCAGGGGGTGCGGAACAGCAGCGGCTTCGCTGGTGAGCTGTATAGATAGACGAGGTGGAGGCGAACGTAGGCAGCGATGGTAGGTGGGATGGTTGGAAGGTTGCGGGATGTCGGGAGGTAGGTGGGCGCGCAAGGATACGTGGGAGAAGGGGATGGCCAGGCACGGCGCCCACGAGGACACCGAGAGGAGAGGAGGAACGCGTGGGCGTACGTATTTGGCCGTCGTGTCGCGAGAACCGCAGGCAAAGCCGCACGCCACTACACGATGCTCCAACGATAGGCGAGATATAGATACGTACACGGGGACAGAGAATAAGAGGCCTTTCCTCGTCCTTCCGAGCCTCCCCCCCTTCCCCCATATCCGGTTTTGAACTTTGAAAAGGGTCAGGACTTCATCCACTTACCGTTCACGGCGAGGGCCCCGATAGGCCGCTCGAGCAATGCTAATTAGAGCGAGAGGAGGGTGACTCGCGCCAGTTGAGAATTCGTTGGTTTGTTAATAAGACAAATACATTTTCACGAAAATGCGTAGGTAATTTTTTTTTTTTTCAGCGGGCATTTTTATACATGGTGGCCGTGGTCAGAGAAAACCGGAAACTGTCGGGGAGAAAAAATTGGTCAGAGAATCGGGGAATAGTCAGGGAATTTCGAGATCGGTCAGGGAAAAAGTAATTTGTCGCCGAAACTTCTGTAAGTAATTTCGAGATCGGTCAGGGAAAAAGTAATTTGTCGCCGAAACTTCTATAAGTAAATAAAAAGTACATAAGAGGAAGCCTTGAACAAAAAATTGAGAACATTAAAAAAAACAGAATTAAACATTAATGCAATAATTAGGCAATCATTTGCATAATCATTTTTTAAAAAATAGAAGTTAGAAATTTGGTCAGGGAACATTTTTAATTTGTCATGGAAAAGTTCGGGAATGTTTTTTCGAGGACAAAACAGCCACTATGCTAAAATATGGTATGGTGAAAGGCTTGGGGTTGTTTACTATATAGATACACGCCATCTGAGGACCTTTGGTATCGAATTCGATCGGGAACGGTCGAAGGGTTCACGAATCGAATGCGATTCTGAACATTTCAGTAGTAGTACGTGTATTTATTGACATCTAGTTATAAATATCGACGATACATATCAGCTTTTATATACAAAATACAACAAACAAAACAAAATAACAAAAATGCCGATGAGTCATCGACCGGAGTCAGTCTGCTCGGCTTTCTCTTTGGTTTATCATGAAAAGTATTGGTTATTGCAGTTTAGAGACGGTTTTGCCTATGGCGTTTCGTTATACATTCTTTCGATGGTTTCTTTTACATGGTACGCGTGCGGAATTTGTGTCTAGGAATAGTATGTGGTGTTTTATGCAGAGTTGTTCTATGGTTTCGAGGTCATCTTTTGCGAATTGACGATCGAGATAGCCTAACCTGTTTACAATCGGGGTGATGCAATTTTTCCTGAAAATTTTAAATAATACTTGAAATTAAAAAAAAACTCAAAAATAAAAAACATACAAATTGCGACTATCAAGCTAGAAAATCTTTCTTTACATTACGACGGACATTCAGAAACCAAAATCGATCAAATATTGGATAAAGGGCAATGGCTGATGAGAGAAAGTTCATCTAGCGATTTATTCGCTATTGACCCATCTTTACCCCCAGAATACATATGTTCGCTCGAGCGAGCACTAATCTTGCGAGGAAAGTGGGAAATTTCCCGTTTCGTCTCCTCAATTTTTTTCAACTCTCCAGAAAGTGTTTAGAAGGGTAGTTAAGAGCGGAAGGAGGGTCGTAGCGGTTCGGAGGTCGAAAGAGGAAACGATCGGGTAGCAGATGTCTGCCGCGATCGTGGGGACCGCAAACGGGGAAGCCAGGGAAGAACGAAAACAAGGAACACGTATATATAGACGACGGAGCAACCCCGTCCCAGCGCGCCCTCCAAATCCCCCTCGAAATATTCATATCTATTTTGTATACGCGCTACATTGTGCGGCTCATTCCGTGAGACAGAATTTCGGAGCAAAACCGATCGCCTTCCGATACGAGTTAAATAAAGTTTCCTCGCCCACGGAACTTCTCGACTCCCTGACCGATGTCCTCTCGCAACCGTTCTCGTTTCTCCTCGAACGGGAACATTATTTTCGTTTCTCATACCCCGGAGTTCGACACGCGGCCAACCACCGCTCGATCCACCAGCAGGATGTCCCTAATTTTCTGGAGCGTTGAGCTCATCCTCGCTAACCGTCCCTCTCTTGTCCTCATCCGCGTGTTGCATCGCACACTCTTTCGAACTTTTATACACGAGGACAGTTGCATCGTACAGAAAATATTTTTTAAATGACAAAGAAACAAAAAGCAATCTGCATGCGAGTTTAAGAACTCCTCGGAGCAACGCAAAACGTGTCGAAGTATGAAAAGAATACGGAGAGGAGAAAAAAAAGAAAAAAAAGGCGCTTATAAAGTCTGGAGGGAAACCGATAAAATTTGCATCTCCGAAGTCGGACACAGCCTCGAGGCGTCGGGCACTTTTGCAATAGAGTTCGAACATATCAATCCTCTCTCACGCTCCATCCGATTACTCGAGCACGTGTCTCTTTCGATTCGCCAAAGCCCTCTATTTTATCGACTTTACTTTTATTTTATTTTATTATTTTATTTTTTTCCTCATTTTTCCATACATCATTTTGGCGAGGATCAACGTTAATACTATAATTATAAGCGAACATTAAAGGATCGAGTCGCCCGTACCAGCGTCGGCGTGCCTTTGTGTGTGTGTGTGTGTGTTGATGGTAGGTTCGTTGATTGAAACAAGATGAGGAGTAAATATAGTGTAAGTATACCGACGAGTGCATGCGCTCGCGATATTATACTTATGCATGCATGCAACGAGAGGCGAGACTAACGCGGTGTTGTGCTGTCCTTACGTGTTATTTTTTATTTTTTTTTAATTTTATTTTTTCGTTCAGTCCAACGTTGCGCTTTCCCCGGGGCTCGACCCACTTTTATTAATTCTTTTGCCCCTCGCCTTTCCGTCTGGGTGTCGAGCGCCGTTCAATTCGTGTATAATTCAATAAACTCTCGTGTCGGAGAATCGAGTGAATAATTATAACCGTAGGATTCTCATTTCTCGATCTCTCGGGCGATGAATGTGTTTTTCATTTGGCGTGAAGGAATCGTCGGTGCTGTTTAGATTTCCGTGCTATTATTATCGATTAACCGTTAGCAATAATTACACGGAAAATCATCTGATCTTGCCTCGGTAAATGCCTCCGTGAGTTCCATTTTTTTAAATTAAACAAACTTTCGGATTATTCTTGCATAGCGTAAAATTGTCCGTGTGAAATAGTTGTTATCATTATTATTGTTGTTGTTATAGATTTTTATTTTAAGCAGGGTGTAGAACAGTGTACGTTGAAAAATGTTGACATATGCAAAGTGGATGCGCGCTGATGATAGTATAATTATAGTATAAAGTGTATAAACATGGCGTAAAGATACGGCTATAAAGTTATGGAATAGCAGCAGCAAAAGGTAATATCGTAGTAGAGAAACAAAAAGGATGCGATGGGAGTTAATAAGGGACAATTCAAGAAATTATAATATTTAGTAACAATTTCTTACAAGATTACATAATTTCGACAAGATTATTCAATTACCTAAATAACAATATTGACCGCGTTTGGAGCCAATCGGTTCATATTCGAGACTTTATTGTTTGAATAATATTTAGTGATAATTTTTTACCGACAAGATCGTTTCTTTACATAACTAACAATGTTGACCGAGTTATGTGTCAATCGGTTCATGTTTGAGAATAATAATGCACAATGTTTAGTCTTCGACGCCGGATTTGAATTACCGGTTTTCAAGTCTTTGCGTCATGCCTGATACCGACTAAGTTCGGGAGAGGAATAAGAGAGAATTACAAACACTTCCTGATCGGATAAAAATCTGAAAAAATCAGGCCTATGAAAGGTGCCAAAAACATTGTTTGTGCATAATAATAATTCTAAAACGTAATCAACAAATTACTGAAATGAAAAATTATGCAACCAATTACCCGGCAACCTAATTTTTTTTTCTTACGAAAATGATTTCTCAATTTTTCTGAATACGTACGATTTTTTTTTGAATTTTATGAAACGTTTGAGAATTTGATTCTCTTTATGCTAAAATCGCAATTTTCAAACATTACATAAAATTCTGAAAAAATTCATACCTATTCAGAAAAATTGACAAATCATTTTCGTAACAAATGAAATTAGGTTGCTGAATAATTTGCTGCACAGTTCAGATTTTTCAACACTTTGTTAATAACATTTTTGAATTATAATTATGCAAAAACAATATTTTCAGCACTTCCGATATCCCCGATTATTATTTCATCGAGAATTGTTTGTAATCTCTCTCATTACTCTCTCGAACTTAGGTGGCGTCATACATGACGCAAGGACTACCTTAAGAAATTCCGGATTTTCACGCAGAAGGATCGTATTTTTTTGCGAGCTGCATCGAGGTGGCCGATCGCATTGTTTCCGCCAGTCGGTTCCATCGACCGGAAGCCCGTTACCAGAGCCGACTTTTCATAAGCGGTTAGCCAATAGGGGGGGGGGGGGGGGGGGGGGGGGGGGCAAACTAGATCGTTCCTACGAGGGCACGTTAAAATTGCACGTAAAGGTACAACGAAGACGATCCGCCTAGAAACTGGGAAGCCCGTTTTTAATCTTAAAAGTATCGTCACCGCTGTCGAAGGTCCGACCAGCCAAGCTGTTCGAAGAGCGGTGCGATACGTTGGTCTCGTTCGAGCAGCTGAGACGAAGGATCGTCGAACGATCCTTGCTCGATTACGAGAATAAACCCGCGAGTCTTATCCCAAAAAAAGAAGAAGAAAAAAAAAAAAAGAAAAGCCGCTAAGAAAACGTGCCTAAGCGGGCACGCGCTTCGTGCGAGCAAAAACATTCCAACCTCTCGCGACCGTGTGCGCGCGTCCGCCGAGGGAACTCATCCATCCGTGCCCGTGTGGATAATCCGGACGGCGAAACTCCTACGGTGAAGAACGAACGGGTACGAGAAGGAGAGCCTCGCCGGATTGGCACGAGCCGTTTTGGTAAACCTCGAGTCTCCGGGGCACTACATCGAGCCGGAGAAAGTGAGCAAACGAAAAATAGACGGAGAGCTTCCTAATAGTACAACGAATCCGTTTGTGTGTTCGCCCGCCGGGTAAGCAAGCGAAACAGGGAACTTGCCGCTCGGCGAGAGATTATGAAGGAACGGTATAGAATAAGAAGAAGAAGAAGAAGAGGAGAGAATAGTTCGCGGCTCGTCGATTTCGTCGCACACAAAGGAAAGAATCGTTCGCTCGTGCGCCGCCGGGACCTTAGAGCGTATAATAATAAAAGCATGTCGAGGAGGGGGGGGGGGGGCGCTCTATGAGGGCAAAGTAGTGGCGCGTGGAGGGGGAAGGAACGTGCGCGAGTAACGGGCACTGAGGCGAAATACGGTGAAATAATGAAGAAGGAGACCCGTAGATGAAGAAAGAAGTTTCGCTTGTAGTGAGATACAATACGAGAAAAAAGAAGAGTGAAAGAAAGCATAAGCGAACGTTCGAGAGACGAGGTAGAGGGGGACGTGTTATGGGTCGAAAGATACCTGGGCCAGAAAAAAAAAAAAAAGAAAAAATTTATATATAAGAGTGAGAGGGCAGAAGTGAACGAGCCGAAGAGCGAGATGAAGAAAAAGGTTGTAGGGCGAGAGAAGGCACGAAGGATCGCTTGTGTTATTTGGCAGCTGTGTAGCAGCAGCGAGCGCCGAAGCGCAGGCGACCGGGCAGATGCTTCGTGAAAACGTCTTTGGGCACAGCCGGCCTTCTCATGCGGACCCGCGCTCTCTCTCTCTTCCGCTCTTCGACCCGCCGTACGAAAGCGAGTGAGACGAATAAATAAAGAAATAAGGTACCAGAATGAGAAAAAGGGATTCGGTGGAACGATCCGTTTCCCATTCGGTCGGCAGTAACGAGGAACACCTTATGTCCGCCACCGTGCCAAAGGGACACCGTAATGGAGGAGGATGTTCGACGCACACATGCATCCATTATTATTATTATTATTATTAATTTTTTTTTTTTTTTTTAAGCGTCGAGATAGTCTAGAAGATACATCCGTTTTCGGGCGAGTCCTCGAAGCGTCCAAACAGCGAGACACTTGTACCTCTTTTGTGCTTCCGAGCGGAGAAAAAAAATTATTAAAAGTACGCGACGTCCGATATCCGGACGAAGAAATTCCGTTCGTCAGGAGCTCCGCCTCCGCACCGTGGCTCCGAGCCAGGGCGAGGGAGGGCTGCAAGGGTTGTAAACACTATATACATAGCTTCGGCCTGTACAGAAAAAGACGGCGAGTTGAAACTACTTCTAGAAACTGAATTTGGCCAGCTCGGTGTTACTTACGATGCGGATCCATTTTTTTTTTATTACGTACATTCGCGCTCAGCGATCCTGAAGGATCGCACTTTTTGGGGGAGGTACGCGAGGTGTAACCGGAGAGCGTTGCCAGCTTCTCGCCGATGAATCACTCACCGTCCGACGGCGAATGCTCAAATATAGTCGAGGATAAAACAAAATCGAAGAAAGTGAGAAAAAAAAAAAAATTCGTCCCAAGAACTCGATGGAGGGTAACTACGCTAATTTCTCAACGTCCCCGACACTGCGGATTCTTGGTTTCCGGAGTGAATGAAAACCCAGGGAAACCCGCTGCCCACTCCGACGGCGAACCTCTCATTAATAATCATACGTGTTTCGTTGACGATATATCTTCGCGCTGCACCTACCTACCCTCCGCACATGTGTGTATATATGTATACGTACACACACCCCGTTTCCATACCCATGGCTATAATTTGCCGGGCGAAGGGTTCCGCAGCCACACTGCGTGCACCAGCCTACCGTCGTGCCTACAAGGGTTGATTCACTCTCTCTCGACGATCGGTCGAATGTATTCGTGTAACTGGATACGGGTGCGCTGGATAGTCCTGTGGAACACGTAAACGCGCACCGTCAAAGCCCGACGCGTAGAGTCGCCCCGCAACACACCCGAAGCTCCTCGCGTCGTCCTGAGCACGGTACGATGGCGTGTACGTGGAAACATACGTCATGGGAAGTCCTGTGAGAGTCGCCCCGTGAAATCATCCGGTTTCTTTTTTCGATGAGGGTGAGAGAGCTGGTATAGTCGCCGGTGTACGCAACCGAAGCGGGTTGGATAGACGTATAGATGTATACGTATGGATGGAGCGAGTGGGAAGAGTTTCGGCGCAAACTCCCCTTGGTAGGGAATGACGTCACTCTGCACGCGCTCCGGCTCTTCCACCCGCGCATCTACGCAGCGAATTTGATGCCCCCGCAGGGTAGTAAACTGCGCGGTAGGCGGATGATCGGCGGGACGAGTCGCGACGGGATTCACCGGCGAGCGGACGACACCTGCCCCGCGACTTCCGGGCGAACACAAAATGGAAGACACGATGGAGCTGCCCGATTGCGGACGAGCCG
This sequence comes from Amblyteles armatorius, assembly GCA_933228735.2. Classification (NCBI taxonomy): domain Eukaryota; kingdom Metazoa; phylum Arthropoda; class Insecta; order Hymenoptera; family Ichneumonidae; genus Amblyteles; species Amblyteles armatorius. The sequence goes on along the minus strand of OW121689.1, from coordinate 5,027,579 downwards.
ATTGGCTTCGGTTCCGCGCTATCTTTCGGAGATTCTTTGTTCGCGAAAGATCTTACCCCACGAATTAGATAAACACAGGGGGAGAAAAACGTAGGCCCGCTCGTGCCGCTGCCTGTCTTGTGCATCGCGCTGCTTCGACCTACGACGAGAATGCTTCCCGACCTTGAGCCTCCAGCGGTTCTCAAACGGATTCGTGAACCGTGACCGATCGACTTCGTACTTGTTTTTCTTATGCTCTTTAAGGACGTTTGGGTCAAATTTGCGGAGGGGAGCGGGAGAGGGGGTATGCTGACCGCGTTAGTCGGTGTGCGAGTGAGAAACACAGCAAGCGGCTAGACAGAGATAGGGTCTTGTGTTTATTGAATTTATCTCGGAAATAAAACGGTGAATCTTCTTGAAATTTGGAGACAATCTGTCTGATGGTATTCACTTCGCTGTGGTAGGTTTTTTTATTCGATTCTGTTTCGATTCGGTCGTTACCGACCGATTTTCGAAACGTTTTCACGGTACATTATGGAGCTTTGTATACGCATTACTAAAAAAAACTACACGGTCAAAAAATCTGAAAAAATTGCAAACGCTTCAGTGGGTTTTTCCCTACAATGTAGCAAAGTTTTATAGCGATCGAACAGAAACGCGTTTTGGCCCAGACATTCTTAAGCCGATGAATTATTGACTCGTTCAGTGGGCGCACCAAATAGTCCCAAATATGGTCAGACGTAATGAACAAAAATACAAAAAAAACTCCACTGAAAGGTTGTTGATCTGTTATAAGCATAAAATAATGATGTAATTTGGAAAGGGGGGTTGACGTATCGTACGCGAGTCACCCTACTGCATCGAAGACTTTTTCTAGGTATGAAGTCACTTTCCACTTTTCCAATCATCAACTTTAAAGTGGAGTTTTTTTCTGCTCTTTGCAAAATGTTAATTTTCGAAATAATTTCGAGTACGGAGCCGAGTCGCAGAGATTAACGGGATCGTTGTAGGTGGATTCGTCGAGGAATCTTGAAAATTCTCGACCCGCAGTTGATCGCCGATGTTCCGACCTCCTGAACTCCTGAACCCGGCTGGGAAGACACCGGGGAATTTGTCCCCCTCGCCCCGCGTCGGTATTACAATCCCGGTGGTTAGCTTCGCAAATCCGGGAATTCGGGGACACGGATTCCTCGATACGGTATTGTATAGAGGCATCCGTGTTTCGGCCTCGCCGCGTCGGATGGCTTGCACTCGGCTCGGAAGATGGCTAACGACGTTGGGGGTTTCCATAAAAACCTTTCGAAGAAACGTTCTCACTGATAAGTCGCGCTAAATGTAAAAAAAAAAAAAACGAAAAAAAAACAGAAAAAAAAAGAAGTCACTCGCATCGACGACGACGCTCGCTGGAGGGCAAAACGTGACGGCGATAGGGCAGTTTTAAGTGTCGTGTTAATGGCCGCAGTCTCGATAAGGAAGCACTTCGGCCATACGCGACACTCGCACACTATTAAGCGCACATTACACTATTAAATGTTCACAACTTATCGTCCTCCTCTCCCATCGTTTCCACGGCTCGAAAAATCAGGACGGAACGTAATCGACAAAAAGTATGAACCGCCTTGATGAATTAACTGTAGAACCGGCGAACGACAGTTGAGACGAGGAGGAGAAGGAGGAGGAGGGGGGGGGGGGTGGATGGAAGAGCGGGAAGTCCACGAGAGGGTGAACCGGAGCGGGTCTTTCGAAGGAGATCGAAACAAGACGAAAAAAAAAAGCAAACAAGAGACAAAAATACAAAAATTGAGAGTACGAGAGCGGGGAGTGAAGGAAGGACGATATCTCGCCTCGACAACGAGAGAAACGGCTCACTTCCCCGATCTCCCGTTCCGCCATATACATGCAACACATATATATATATATATATATACATACATATCTCCGGAGTTCTTCCCATCCTCTCCTCCGGTCTCTTCGACGTTACAGGAAAAACGGTGAATGCGGATGAGTAAAAATAGGTGCGGAGAATTGGGACATTGCGGGGTAGCTGATGCTTGTCTCGGCTCCGTGTACTACTACACCTCTATCTCCGGGAGAGGGAGAGCGATGGAGAGCCCGCAGCGAAGCATCGGAGCAAGCACCGACCGACCGACTCCATCCACCCCGCGGTAGCCCGGTTCTCGCCGCGCTGCTCCTCGTTGGTTTGGCTCGCGAATACCGATGTACCGAGCAGTTCTCTCGCATACACGGCAACTTACCGTGGGAGGGAGCGAGCCGGCCTGTACTCATCTGTACACACGTACACGGCTGTCTGGAAGCGTTTCACCGGTGTACGTGCCTTGCGGATACGCTTCGCCCATAGCTATAGCATTCTACTCTGTATAGCATGTACTCGGATATACGTTACTGAGACCTCCCCCCCCCCCCCCCCCCCTCCCTCCTTCGCCCCCCTTCGCCCCATCGCGCGCTCCAATCATCTATATATAGTGTGACGTTATCTATGTACTCGTGTGCGGTTGTGTGTGTGTGTGCATATAGCCATCGTGGAAATGGAGCAATGGTGGCCTGATTAGTTTCAGACTGGCTGCCGCGGTCCACGCCAATCCTAATTCTCAGGCCCGTGGACGGGGAGCGATGGAGAGAGAAACTCGCTCGCGAGGTGTGCGAGAGAGAGTCGGGGTGAGAGATCATCAGATTTGAACCCTCTGTCGTGAAGGTTCACACGCGCGAAAACCGGACCGCGTGGCTCGTCGACTCCGCCGACCGCAAAGTGTTATTTGTAAATAATTCGAATTAATTCCGAGGATGGTATCGAGGGTCTGACCGTTGGAGGGACTCGGGCTGTGCTCAGTTGGCGACGGGGTAAAGGGGGTCATCTTACGGGAATTCGGATATTGGGTTTTGTTGATTTGTTACGATTTGGTAATAGTAAGTGTGGAGCGATTTGATACGATGAAGATACAATTGTTATGGAGTGCGAGATAAATTAATAACATTTTTTTTATATCGAAATGGGATAGAATCAGGTGAAACGATGATATACAAATATGGGATATTTTAGTGAAACATACACTGAGGAAAAGGATATTTCCTACTGTAACGAATCGTTCCCAGAGGGAACGTCTATATAGACAGTTTCTGATGGAATAAATTCAGTTGGTTAATCTATCATTGTCGTTGCAACTGTGATTTTTTTGTCATTGTTGTAACTATAAAATAAAGACGTTCCCCTTGGAAACTATTTTTTATCGTAAAAAGTCAGTATTGTTGCTTTTTCTATAATTTTTTTTCTCCGTTCAAATGTTCCTCGATGAGCCAAACGTCGACGGGAGTTTGAGATTTTTAAATAATACAATAAAATCGAGTTAAGTGGAATAATAATCTAAAATATATTTTGGAAAACTGGATTTGTTTGTTTGCCTCCCCCCCCCCCCCCCCCCCCCAGCTGAGCTCCTCTTTCGGAGAAGCTGATACCCCCCCCCTCCCGTCGGTTTTCATAGCATAGGCAATGGATTTCGAAATTACATTCCAAATGCTATATTTTCGAAAATTCGGGAATCCGAAATCCATCCCGTACGCTATAATTTCGGAATTACGGTGTTCCATAGCATATGGAATGGAGTTCGAAATTCCATTCCGTATGGAATGGATCTCCACATGTGTGAACCATGCGACCCATGCGAGCGCGCGAGTCGGCATAACCGGTAGTAATAGACATCGTATTGTCAGATCAGATATTTCAAATATAGCATATTTTAGTGGAACATAAATCTTTATCGATGATCCAAACATCGAAGGAAACTTGAGACGATGAGATAAATGAGCGGGTTATTATTATTTACTTGTTTTATGCAATAAATGTGACAAGGGTGACTTTCATTGCCCGATGATCGACATTACCCCATTATGGCCAATACCCCCATTCTGGCCATTGTGAAAATGGCTGCTATGAAAATTCAGAATGAAATTGAAATGTTTGCATATTGTGCAAATCTAGGTACGTTTGCTATACGCGGAGAGCATTTTGCGAGCGAGATGTCATAGGAAACGTTTCTATAAGTGTAGAATTCTTTGCCCGATTAGTGACTGAACAGAAAAAAAGCGCCAACTTGCGTCCTGCGAGTTTTTGTACACCGCTTTACGATTTAACAAATTTTGCATCAACATAAATGAGATACAGAAGATTTAGTTTACGTGATCAATGAGGCGATTGTCTACTCGAGGCCTGTTAATCGCATAAGTATAAAAAGTATTTATTGATTAAGAGTAAAAAATGATAAAGAATCAGTAGGTAAAAAAATATCGTAGGTAAAAATCCTGTCTCTTCAATAGATTCATGAATTAATGGGTAATGCAATGGTAATGAGTTATGCAAGCACAGCGTTCGCGGTACTTCGAGTTAGTATAATATAGTACAAGAATAAACGAATAATAAAATGAAAACGAATTGAAATCAGTAATAATGAAAGAAGTAGGCAGGGGTGAGAAAATGAGATGCAGATACAAAAATAAAAATAACAGGTATGCAGAGTTTGACGTTTAAAATTGAGTTTAATATTGAGCTTAAAATGAAAAAGTTCAACGACGATGAGAAATCGACGCTCGACGCTCGACTTTGTATTATATAAAGTCAAGTAACGTTTGCATATATTATTTATCCGCTCAGCACCGGACAGTGCGCACCAAACGGGTGTAGGAACCTTTACCAGACGGTCGAGGGCCGGTTCCTAGTCGAGCATAGCAACCACAATCCGACAGTCTAGTTACCGATTATAACGATAGTTTCGATACGCCGATACTTCTCAGTTGCACACGTACGGTAACGTCGCGGCAACGTATATGAGAAATCGCCGGAAATAGCAGTATATCGTGCTTTACCTGCACACAATCTAGTAATTATTACAATACTCTTCTGGCCGTACGCCCTTATGAAATGAAACCAACGATATTTACTCGTTCAGAGCACAAGGGAGGTTTGGCCGACCGAAAATTCAGTCACTTTAGATTTGTGTATAACAAGGCTACAAACAAATGTAAACAGTTCTCATTATGGTGAGCATGGATGGATATCAACATTATTAAGTGGGAAAATACATTAAAAATTCTAACTAATTTCGATAAAACGATCGAAAGTAGTTTCAGTAACTACAACACAAAAGTTGTCCCCAATACCCTTGTTTATCGCCTAAACCTAAAAAAAATGTATGAAACAAAATTCACTCAATGGCAAGCTAAAGAAAAAATGTTCATGTGTCTTTGTTTCGTTTTTTAGCTCGCCATTGTGTGAATTTTGTTCGAACGCATTTTTAAGGTCCAAATCGATGAAGGAAGGTATTAGAAACAACTGTACTCTTATAGTTGCTAAACCTATTTTTGGTCGTTTTACCGAAATCGAGGTAATAAACGAAAAGTGCTTGTTTGGTATCAACGGCCATAGTACAAGATTGTTATTAACGGTGTCAGCATTTTCAATGTATTTTTCTACCTAATAATGTTAACATGAATGCTCACCATAACGAAAACTGTTTACATTTTGTTGTAGCCTTGTTACACACAATCTACATTGACTGAGTTTTCGGTTGGCAAACCTCCCCGGTCCCTTTAATTACCCACAAATGGCAGTATATCCTGCGTTTCCTACACTAAATCTAGTGGTCATTACAAAACCCTTCTCTCCGTACGCCTTTATGAAATCGAGCAAATGATATTTGCTCATTAATTGCGTTACGTTGTAGCGTATTGACCAGCTTCCAATGGTACGTTGCTTATTTATTTAGGTAAAATAGTTGAGGGATCGATATATTGAAATATCAATTGGCACAGTGCCACGTTCAGAGATATGCTCGAGCGATCGACAACGTTCGGCGAGACCTTCTCTTCTCGTGAGCGCGGTGGCGTTAACGTTCGTTCAATGGCGCGTAACCGCGGCACCGTTCGTAGTTTCACCCGTGGCATCTGCAATTCAATGATCCGCTGGATAGTTTTCGTTTCACGGGCCGAGATCGGGGATACAGCTAATGCGCGCCTCCAGTCCGACGATACGTTTATCCCGTACGGGTATATATGTATATACGGGAGAGTGGGGGCGAGATGAAAACGCGGGGCAAAACGGACTCGTTCCGAAAAAATAACCAAACTCTCACCTGTGTCTATAGATCAACGGGAGAAACCTTTTCGCTAGACGAATACGATCAGAATCAACTAAAGTCCCTCTTATATCTCAGAATTGACCTATGTCCAAAATGTCCAAAGAGTCAGATTCTCTTTATTCTATCAAAACCCGGCTAGGAGTCCATTTTTTTAACACTATTTTTCATATTTTGATAATAAATACGTCGCCCAGAATAATAATTACAAAATAGCCTGCAACTGATGAATTTTTTGCGAATTTGAATTGATTGTTTTTAACTACAACTGCAAGAAAGTCTATTTTGCCCCACATCTTTATTTAAGCCAAACCTTTATGCACCAAACGAATGTAGATTTATTTCGTCTCCTAAGAAAAAATGACTATTTTGTGTTTACCAATAAAAGTGCCTGAACAGCTTGACGGGTCCATTTCGCCCCACTCTTCGATATACATATATTATCTACATATATATCTCACCCACTTACAGCGCGATATCTCGGCTGTGCTGGGAGGATACGACGACGACTACGAGGACAGGTTAATCGAGAGAGCTTCGTATATAATTCCCTAACGAGAAGAGCTGTAAGCCGAGCGAGAGTATCTTCCCCTTCTCGATTTCAAAGACAGAAGCGATGCCATTGCTCCTCCGAGAGTCTCGTATTTCTCTCGTCCCAGTAACCAGTAATTGGCTAAATTTTATTCTCCCGACCTATGATTAATTAGTTTCAACACTCGCACTCTGCCGCCTCATTCAATAGCCTCCTTACTTCAAACATATCCTCTTAATTATCGGGATAGCGTGAAAGTCAACGACTTCAAACAATTGAGCAAAACCGATATTTTTTTTCTTTTTTTCTAAGAGTCGATTGAGAGAGAATGCAAAGAAGGGTCTTTGAAAGTTTCGCCGGATATTGCACAAAAATGAGTTGAGCGGGTTCCTTCACCACCCTCGCTTTCTTGTTCCTTCTTCGCTCCTCGTCCCCTCCGCCCCTTTCATTTTTCGTATACACACTCGTAACTATACAGCGACGATGCATCGCGGAGCATGTGGCAGAGCGGAGCAGTCTTCCATTCATCCGACGAAGGAATAAATTAAGTGGAAGAGGGAACCGGAGTAGGAGGTGTGTACGAGAACCGAGGAGGAGTTTGTAGTGGAGTAGCTTGCTCGGGAAGTCCCGTGAACATCCGGTACACGGGGACCAGGTTGTTAGAGCCGACTACTAGTCGTTTCTCTACCTCGTTTTCCCATCCCGGCCCCATATAATTCGCTCGCTTCGAAATAATTCTTACTCCGCTCGGCTCTCGCGCTCTTCGCCTCCTCACCATTCAATCAATCCTTTCACGAAAAGATCTCTCTTACCTGGCACCGGCATAATAGCACCGACGAATAATGGATACCCGTGTTAATAAAGCGTACTTTGTCGTCGTCGTGAGAGAGCCGGTAAAATTCACGGGTTATCGAAGTGTTAAAGATACAGCCTTATATTTATCGCAGTTTATATCGAGAAACGGAGGGAGGCGACTCGCTTCTTCATCGTCGTCCGTAACACCCTTATTACCTACGCCGCTCCCTGCGCATCCGAGAGCTAAGCGATGGAGAAGCGATACAGGGTAGACCAGCCACCTTGTCACACTTTTTTCCGACCCGCTAATTTTTTTTTTTTTTGCTATACACTTTTCATTACTTACTTCGTGAGCGTTGCTCATGTTACACCCACATGGGTATACTCGTCCATAATTTCCGGAAATTTGAGTCCATAATACGACCACTAACTCTCCGTACGACTAATGATGATTCCTCATTAATTTTTTTCAGGAAAAGTTTATGTTTCGTAATTAACACGAAAATAAATTTCATTTTTATTTTTTATAATTTTGGTTTGTTCCTCGCAGACATTATAGTAGTAGTAGTAGTGAATTTATTGACAGTGCATAACATGGAACAGTTTTTAATACACAACAGACTTCAATCACATAAATGCTGCCATCGACCGAAGTCCTTCAGCCATCAGAAATTATATTTTTCATAAAAACTATGATTTTCACTCTACCGCAAGTTCCACAAAAGTATTAATAATGCAACAGTCGGTAACAAAGCCGCATGGTTGCGTCTCACAAGGAAGCCTCCCCTACCCAGACACACCGACATCGAACTGTGTTCTCGGCGTCTCCGTGGTGGTCGCGGCTTCCCGGTAGGCGCGATAACCAATCGTACACTTTGCAGAGCGTAAACCGGGGTACGAACCTCCCCCGTCGTAATCATCATCGCCAAAGCGGGCTCGATCGCTATCGACGAGAGCTTTGATTTTCCCCCCGTCTCGGAGTCCCTCACTCCTTCCAGAGCGCTCAAAGCGTCTTCTACCGCTCGCGACTACGACGGGCTTATCCCGATTCCACCGTTTATAACGCTCGACGGCAGTGCGGAGGTCGAATCGGCGTAGCGGGAGAAATTCGCGTTACACGCGCTCGGAAGCCCGCGTCCCGACGAGTTCCACCGGAGAGTTACCTCCCCCTCCCTTCGTCTCTTCGCCGCTTCTGTGGCTCGCTGCCTCTTCTCCGTCTCCATTCTTCATCTCCCGTATATACATATACATATATATATCGAGACGCTACCGCGTCTCTCGATATATACATCTATATCTTTGCCCTCGCGCGCCGTGGCACCGACGACGACGGCGGGGACGGTATATACGCTCTCTCCTCTCTCGCGCGCGCCCCAAGAGAGGAGCGAGCCGACTCTGACTCGGGCTACTCGGCTTTGTAGGACGCAGTCGAATCCCGAGCCTCGTAGCCGGCGCGCGTGTGCCTCGTCCGGCGCGCCCTCTCTCTGCCCCCTCCACCGATCTCTCGCCACTTACTCTACACCCGACTTACACACACATATATACACACATACGCATACATATGCATACATGTATACCGGGCAGTTAATGTACCTACCACCGACGTCCGAAGTCCTCGGCCCGCTTCGTACTTCTCTTCGGTCCTCGTACCGTGCGTACAATGCCGATCGACTCTCGTACAATTTTCCACCTCCACAATCGCGGCTAGCCATCGCCCTCCCTGCTCTTTCGCCGTCCGTCCTTCCCGCCGCTCGCGGCCTCCCGAGACGTCTCGACTTCAGCTGCTGGGCCCGGAGGCAGGCCGAATCGACCGGCCGAAGAGAGAAATAGAGAAAGTATATCGCACGCGAAGAACGAGAGAGATCGGCGTGGCCGGAGCGAAGCGATCCTCTTCTGCCGCATCGCCTTCAGAGCCACGCTCTCGCGGTGCGATCGGCCGCGAATTCGAACGGAGAGGAGCTGCGTGCGAGCCACCTACTTACCGGCCGAGGGGCGAGGAGACGGATGTGTGTTGTACACCGTAAACGCCGAGTGTGTCGCGGCGCGCGGGGAGTGGGGAAAAAATCGTGAAGAGGAGAGCGAGAGAGAGACGGGACGGCGGGCGAGCGAACGAGCCTCGAGACAGCGCCGGTAGTAGTGGCGGCGCAGTACGCGAACTCGCCACGCTAACCGGTGGGCACCCTGTCCGTAACTCCGTGTCGAACTGCCGCGCAGTAACGCGGCAAACCGTCGACGGTCGAGGACTACGCGGGATCGCGCACACGCTCGACGTAATCGAGCAACCCCCCTGGCGAACGCGATCGCTCTCCGAGCATCCGGAAACTTCGGAACGGTGAATTAGTGTCGAAACGAGTGTTCACTACCATCCGCGAATCATAGACGAGTGTCTCGCACGACGCGTCAATGAGAAAGTGCTCACGACTCGATGATATGGTAATTAAAAAGAAAATTGTGACTGTGCGATGTATCTTGGCGTTTAGATTGTTTTGTTCCTGTTTTTTTTTTTAAATCTCTTTTATTCGTCTATATTTTCGTGGGATTGAAGTATCAGATTCGAGATTGTTATGTCACTCGCTCGGGCGTTTCGCGCGAAGGTTTTCTCTGCGCTTCGCGCTTTACTCCCTCCCCCCCCCCCATTAATCTTTCACGGGTCGATTCGTTTATTTCGTCTCGTGACGATTTTAATCGCACACGAGTTTTCGGGCTATATAGCGTTTTCATCGTGTCGGCGCGGGGAGGGGGGGGGGGAACTGCGCGGCGAGGCGGCGATACTCGTGTAGCGCGCCAGCAACAAGTGCGAATCGTAAAAGCCCGGAAATCTCGTTTCACCTAGAGAGAGAGAGAGAGCGAGCCACCGGCATAACGGTGCGTTTCTCTCTCGCGCTCTCGCACGCACACTTCTGTGCGCCAGTTATCGTGTATCTTTCACCCTATTTTTTTTTTTGTCGGCGCATCAAGCCAACCGTCGAATCTTTATGGCATCGAGCGGCACTCTGGAATATGTAATTTATTACGGTCGAGATATATCAATATTGCGTACGCGTTAATCTTGATTTGGGGGCGGAGATCCGATAGGGACGCGCCGTTTGACGAAAGCGCGCGAGAGACGCAAGGCGAACGATTAATCAGAGCATCGAGAGCCTCGGAGTTGGTTAGCGAACAGGGGACGAAAGGGGGGGGGGGGGGAGAACCGGCCTCGAGCGCACGATCCTCCGACCGCTCACCGCCGTCCCGGCTTTATCGAATCAACTGCAGACAGATAGATACGGCAAAGAACGAGAGAAAAGAAAACAGAAATCGTCTCGAAATCTTCCGAAAGACCGACGACTCTGCAATGTGATTGTTTTGATTTTCACTCGACACAAGAAATCCCTCGGATTAAAATTAAGAAAAAATCTATGTATATACATTTTACGATTACTCAACAACGCGATATAACGGCCTCACGTCCCTCCCCGTTGATCCGCTTGGTGACGATAAACACGGTTGATATACCGAGAAAATAAATCAAAACAAAACAATTACCTAAGAGGTTCATCGATAATGACTCGATTGATAGGGGTATTTAGCGCGCGAACGAGGGATTAGCGAGTTGACGGAACTCGACGGAAGAAATTTGTCAGATTCGATAGAATGAAAAATAAATCATTTAAGATGACTCGATAACACGCATTAACGACGTCGCGTTCCTCCCCGTTGATCCGCTTGCAGCCGACAAACACGTTTGGTATACCGAGAAAAAAGAACCAAAACAAAAAAATTACCTCAGACTTCCGTCGACTATAAATTGATAGATATGGGTATTTACGCGCGCGGACAGGGGAATTATCAAGTTAACTGAACTCGACAAAATAAATTTGTCAGACTCAAATGAATAAAAAAAAAAAACAATTATCCATTTTAAGGTGACACAATAACGTGCAATAACGACGTCATGTTTCTCCTCGATGAATCGCTCGGAGCCGATAAACACGTTTGATATACCAAGAAAGAAATGTGATTTTCGATGTTTTGGAACATTCTGAACGCGTTTTCATTAAAATCTCGAAATTTTTTTTTACCCTAACGAAACTTCCTCCACGAGCAAGCAAAAATCAAAACGAAAAATTACCTAAGACGTTCATCGATTATAATCCGATTGATCGGGCTGTCCAGCGCGCAAACGAAAGATTGCGAAGTTGACAGAACTTGACAGAAGACATTTGTCAGATTCAAATAAATTTTTTAAAAACTCGACTTTTTATTTTAAAATGACACAATGACGCGCAATCACGGCGTCACGTTCCTCCCCGTCGACCCGCTCGCAGACGACAGACACGTTTGACATATCAAGAAGAAAATATCAAAACAACAAAATTCCCTAAGACGTCCGTCGATTATAATTTCATCGATAGGAGTATTTAGCGCGCGAACGCGAGATTGGGAAATTGACAGAACTTGACACAAGAAATTTGTCAGATTCAGAAGAATAAAAAAAAAAAACAAGTTTTCAATTTTGAGATGACATAATAAGCGTAACAACGGCTTAACGTTTGATATACCAAGAAAAACAAAAAAATTGACTAAGACGTTCGTCTATTGCAATTGGATCGATAGGGATATTGAGCGCGCGAACGATGGATTAGGAAGCTCCGAAGTACGCTCGGCGAAACGATTGTCGTCTCTCCCGACCTCTCCATACATTAATTAGCCTCGCGCACGATGACGAATGCCGTTATCACGTTGCCCGCAGCGACTCCGCTCGGGCCGACTCCGTCGAGACTCGCCGCTCGTCCAGTTTACTCTTTATACGGACGTGTCGGGAATACGTCTCGCGACGGTTGGTTCTCCTGCCGTTGGTTCTCTATATAAGTACGCGAAGAGTCTCTTCGTGGCGGAGCCGAGAGCGAACCGCAGCCGGCCGGCTGACCGAATCCGCTTGAAACTACTGAACACGACACGAGCGCGACGGCGAAAACGAGAACCCTCACAGCCTAGCGAATATCACCACAACATTAGCGGCGAATTTTGCGCGCCGCTCTGCCGGGAGCCCCACCGAAAGCGGCACGAGCCCGACGAACGCTCGAGGGGTCAAGCGGCGGTTGAAGCGCGCGCGAAAATATGTTTTTCTCGCGCTCGGTTACTCCGACGAAACGACTCGGCCCACGAACACGCGCAGTAGCTCACCGGCGGCTTCCCCCGAACTGGCGAGTGTTTATGACGCAACTATTCTCACTGTTGACGCTTCCTCGATGATTCTTCGTCGTGTTTTCGAGACTCGGACGCCTCTTTGTATCCGACACTCGCTCGTCGCATGCCGTTCGCGGGTTTGACTGTCGCACGCGATCCTCGACGATCTTCGCTGTACCGTTCCAGGAAAGATGCTTAAGATATTGGAACCTTTTTTCTTTTTTTATTCTTGTGTCGGATAAATCGTTTTACAGTCATAGGTGATGAAGAATTTTTTTTTAGTTGGAATTGTTGCTTTTTTAATTATAAAAAAACTTAGTCCGGTCTATAGTTGGGCCGTATTGCCCCCACAAGTGGCTACGTGTTCACGTCGTGTAGTTGCGGCAAAGGTGGTTGAGATATTGGAGACTTTGAATTTTTTATATATTTTTATATCACTCGGGTGGGAAAAGTGGGAGTTTTGCGCACGCGAAGCATTCGTAAAACCCCTATTTTCACACCTTGGGAAATAAAATTTCGTACGATACTTACTAGTCCGAAAAACGTTTTCTTAACTCGTGTGGTTGCGACACTCGCCTTCGGCTTGTGCTGCAAACTCACTCGTCAGAAAAAGTTTTTCCGCACTAGTATCGTAATGTACTATTTTTATTTTTACGTCAGATAAATCGTTTTACAGTCGTATCAAATTTAAACGTAGTGCGGGTTGATAGTTCAGCCGTATTTCCCCCACAAGTGGCTACGTCTCACGGGGCACATTTCCGGCGAAAATGGTTAAGATATTAGAGACTTTACTTTTGATATACATTCATTATCTCTATTTTAAAATCGGTTAAATCGTTTCATTTTTTTTTTTAATTATTATTTTTTGTAAAAATAGTTATTTTTTTAAATTAATTGCAAAAAAAACGAAAAACTCAGTCCGGTCGACAATCGAGCCGTATTGCCCCCACAAGTGGGTACGTCTCACAGGGCACATTTCCGGCGAAAATGGTTAAGATATTAGAGACTTTACTTTTGATATACATTCATTATCTCTATTTTTGAATCGGTTAAATCGTTTAATTTTTTTTTTATTATTCTTTTTTGTAAAAATAGTTTTTTTTTTTATTAATTAAAAAAAAACGAAAAACTCAGTCCAGTCGACAATCGAGCCGTATTGCCCTCGCAAGTGGCTACATATTCACGGCGCTCAGCCGCTTCGTCTTTGCTCACTCGAGTGTATGAATTATCGATTTTTTATGCTCCCCTACGGACTTGTATCCTACGCAAGGCATAATCGTTCGTTATATAGGTCCTACGTCGTTTCCAGTGCCCCTCGGTTCCTGGAACTTGGACAATAACGCGCGCGGGCACACCGCGCCTTCGCAACAACGCTGTGTGACGCTCCCGCGTTCCTCGTGCCTTCTATCCTATGTGTATAAGTCTACATACTATACATATATATATATATTTGCGCACTCGACGGTTTCTCGCGTCGCGAGAGTTACATCATTACAATGCTCACCGCGCTCTCTGTATAGGTGCCGTGTACGTAATGTACGCAGATAATAGATACAGTAATATTCGACGCCCCGAATCGAGAGAGCTCTCGATTCCAACGACGCAGAAAGTCGTATCTCTGCGCAATTCACCTCCAGGAATATTCCTCTATCGTTTCGCCTGTTTCTCGCTTTGATATGACGCTCGATCGAACTCAACCGTCCATTGTCCGATTAGCTCGGTTTGTTAACTCTTGGAAATACAGCCTCGAGATAATATTCAACGCTCGAACCGAATCTCCATCGAGATCGATCTATCCATCGCTATGCGCCTCACCGGACTCCGCTCGGCGCTCTCGTGCATCGGGCACTCGTCGATCGTAAACAAACCGTCAATTAACCTCTGCAACGAACGATAGTTTACCGATGGCAACTTGTCTGTTACGTAATTAATGAGTTTAGAAATTGTTTCTTTCTTAATTTTTTTTTTTTTTTGCTATTAATTATTTTGAAAGTTGTCAATCGAGATTTTCGCATAGCTTCCTCGAGTGATGAACTTTTGTTCACAAAGCTTCGATGAGGGAGCATTTTTCGCGAATATTTGGCTTCCTTGTAGCGGAAGCTTTGTCAGAAATGTAAACTTAATCGCGTTTAAGGATTCCTAGTTTTCAAGCATCGCAGTAAATATACTATTTTATTTATTTATTATTTATTATTTTGAAAAGTATAGCTCGAAATTTTTACATAGATTCGTCGAGTGATCGGCTATAAAAATTTCTTATCAAATTCAATTTATCTGGCAAAAATGTTTACAGTTGAATCGATTATAACCAAATTCAGTTGGGATCCTAGATCAATAATTAACGAATAGTCTGCCACATATGCGTCACAATATATACAATCGCTTGGGAAGTAGCGCGTAATTTCCTGAAGTGCCTCGTTACTTAACCAGCAAAAAATGGTAACTGTGTCTAATTTATCGATAAATTTACGATACTCCATCCAATTGGGTAATCTTTAGCTTTTTCTCTTAAATCGTCTCGATGACTCGCACTGCTCGTGAAGGAGGTCCTTAAATGTACGAATGTATCGTTTGTATGTACGGGTTCGCCTCGAAGAAGCCGGCTACCCGCTGTTGCTCTTGGGGACCTGTATGTACAGTATATCAACCCGAGCTCTAGAATCTCGTTTCGTATCGAGTCACACTCACTAACCCCCCCCCCCCCCCCCCCCTCGTCGTCGTCTCTGTGTCTCCTGTTTCTGCGCACTCTGACGAGTCCGCGCTGGAATTTATCGAGAAGACCGCGAGGAACGATTCGACTTCTACAGTGTAACAGTCCAACTATAGTTATACACGGTACCCTTATACATACACATATATCTCCATTTCTCGAGAGACTCGGTTCTCTCTCTTAAAGGCACTCCGAGCATCTGGATCAACGAAGGATCCAAGCGAGCGACTTGTTTTGGCTCGAATTACGTCATCGGAGCTTCTACCCGACAAATTCGTCGTCGATGCCTTTTTCAGTTCCACAATCCTCCATATAATCCATCCTGAGTCAGTTTCGACGCTCGGACGCGCGGGCATGAACGCGTGGGGTAAAACGGTCCCGTTCCGAAATACGCTGAAATTTTTAGGCACCAAAACCCACTTTGTCCCGTATTAAAAAAAAAAAAGTTCTCCGGAAGCGCCAAGTAAGTGTAAGAGTTTGGTTCTGTGTCGTGGATTTTAAAGAAATTTAATATGGTTCGCAAATCGATGGGACTCGGTGAATTGTTTGATGGTCCATTTTGCCCCTCTCCCCTATCGCGGACTCCGCTCCGGCTCTCTACTCAGTCTTAAATTTTATCCTCGTATATTTGTCTTCTTATTCCTCTCCGCGATCCAAGCTTTGTCGCACTTCCATTCTCTCGATTTTTCTCGCAACGCGCGAGACCGCGAGAACCGGAAGTGTGACTCACGCGGCGACGACGGGCACTGGCGTTCTTCCCTTATCAGCCACGTCGCCGTGTAACGATAAAAAAAGCCGCCTTCTGTGTGCCGTTGCTTTTCTATCTCCCCCCCTCTTTCCCCCGCCGTACGAGGACAGAGGGTGGCAGACGTCCGCGAGCGAGTTCGTTGCGCCGAACATCCGAGCGAATGGTCCGCTCGCTTTGTTAACGTCTCCGCTGCACTGGACCGCAGGGATCCAATTTTTCAAACGTGTGCTCGATGATAAATCTCTCGCAACACGGCGTCTGGTCGGTCTCCTGTTTCCTCGGACACTGGCATATTTTGACTCGGCAATGCAATTAACACAAGACAAAGTAAGGAAACCAAGAAAAAAAAATAAGCATCCAGAGAGACTTTCTCTAGCCAATGTCCGAAGTTCATTATTCTTGCACTCTTCACTCTCGGCTCTGCATCAACAAAGTCTCTTCTGTCCGAGATAAGACATATAATAGATCTATGAGTAGAAATACAGTAAACCTCGCTTATCCGCACGGAGCAAAAAAATTGTTGGGACAACAAGAATTTTGTTACCATAACTGATTTACCTGGTTAACGTAGGGACAACAAAATATTTTGATGTAGCAACAAATATTTTACTGTGGCAACAAATATTTTTGCTGTAGCAGCCGAATATTTTTGCTGCCACAACAACAAATTATTAACGACCTACATTTCGTTAGAGAAACAGAACTATTTTTCTCCGTGCGACCGTCGATTAACCGGAACTCTGCGCATGGTCGCCACGGACCTGGAAAACCTGGAAAACCGGGAAAAAGTCAGGGGATTTGTTGTTACCTAGAAAAGTCAGGGAAAAGTCATGGATTTTTTTTTAACCTTGGACATTTTTTGAATGTAATTTTTTTCGTTTAATTCCGTGCTGCATGACGTCTACATTTTTCGTTTCAGCAACCTTTCGACTAAATTAGGTTGCTGGGTAACTTTTTATACAATTTTATTTTCCCAGTAATTTCTCAATACCATTTTAGATTGATCATTATGCAAAATTAATTTCTCCAGCACCTGTAACATGCTTGATTTTTAAGATTCTCATACCATCCACAAGTGTTTACCCTCTCATTTCTCTGAAACTCATGCGAAGTGAGCACGATTCGCAAGAAACACCTTTAAAAAACACAGCGCCCGATCCGGCTCAACGCTGCGCTTTATCGAGTCATCCGCATTGTCCGGCTCGATTACCCAGCCAAGCAAAGACTCGCCGCGTACGCTCGCGGGAGTGTCGAGGGCAATATCGCTCCTACGGCGAGGCAAGAGGCAAGCGCCAGAGCCGACGACTGTTCGAAGTTGAGGAAAACCTCGTCGCGGCGGCGGGGGGGGGGGGGGGGGGGGGGGGGGAGCGTGTACAGGCTCTCCGGCCGATTCGTGGATTCCCTGCCGTGGAGTAGTTCCACACCCAGGAAAGCGAGCAGGTAACGACTACGGTACTTCAGCTCGAGTACGGAAAGAGCGGTAGCAGAAGCGTCGCGCCGCCCGGCCCGTACTACAGTAATACGCGGGACAGAAGTAGCACCGAATCGACGACTTTCTTTATTACACGGCTCCCCGGGCGCTCCGGGTCTCTTTCTCTCCGCTCGTCTCCGCTTTTCCCTTGTAGTCTCGCGGCGGTGTCCGCGATTTTTCACCGGGGCGGCGCGCCGTGTTTGCAGTGTACTCGGCTTTCGTGGGTCGTCGCCGGCTCGAGCCGGCGGACCAGACAGACGGTACACGCCGCGGCAAACGGCGCTACCGGGCAAAAGAGCAGCAAACTCTTTTTTTTTCCTCCTGCCTTTTTTCGCATCTTTTTTTTTTTTTAAGAGCGTCGAGTCGACGTTCCGACAACCAAGAGAGAGAGCGGAGAGCGCGACGGCTGTGTGTACAGCGAAAAAAAAAAAAGATGCGGAGATGGAAACGGGAGAGGTCGGGCCGGCCGGGCTTATCGCTCTTCGCGATGCTGAGTTAACTGTTTTCGCATGCGCGATTCAGCGAAGTCGATCTCCCCGACCACACTCGGGCCGCGCTCGACGAGACCGGCCGGCGAGCTTTTCTCTTCCCGCTACCTTCCCGCTATTGTTTACACAAAATTCGACGTCACTCGATAAGGGAGCGGGTTGATTCGCTGCCGGTCAGGCTCGCGCCTCCCGGCGCGGTAATAAAAGCCTCGGGTTATCACGCGAGAAGCCTACTTTTACCTCGCTCGTGCGAGCGCCTCCGATCAATTCACTGGCTTCACCTTTTTTTTATTTTTTTTTTAACCCTTTCCTCTATTTTACCCGCGATCGATCATGCATGTCGATTCCTTGAGCATTTCAGCTCAGTTATAACAGAGTTGCGGATGAATATATAGGTTTGGGCGGAGTGTGGAGAATGTTTTAGCCGATGCGGGGGGGGGGGGGGGGGGGGGGGTAAAAACGCGGAGGCCGAGAACCGCGCTGGAGGGTTCGCTGGCAACTTTTAACGAATCTCTCGAACGGCTAACTCGGGAATACAGACGTATAATCCATACATAGAGAAACGGTACGGAGAGGGCGGGATGGAAAACAATTATGGGGTGGGAGAGAGCTGTGCTGTCCCTACGTCCGAACCGAGGTATCGGCGTAGATACGGTACACTACAGACTATGCATACACAGTTGCAAAAAATTTATAAATGAAAATGTTTGTATGTCTGACAAACTTGTTCGCAGAGTTTCATTATTTTTTACACCGTCATTTTTAGAGTTTGGAACTGGGGAAAAAAATGTAAAATTAAGAAGAATGAACTTTAAGTGAATGAATTTATTTATTTATTTTGCTTACTGTTGTACCCATCAATTGACTTTCACTTGATTAAATGAAGAAATTAACTTATTTGTAATCGAATAAAAACATTGAGACAGAGAAAAAGAATTGTATTTCGTACTATAACGAATAATTCCCAGAGGCAACGTTTATGCAGATAGTTTCTGATAGAATATGTTCAATTGGTTGAAATATAATTATGGTTGCCACCATGATTGTTTGTCATTGTCGTCATTACAAACTGTAGACGTTGCCCTCGGGCACTATTTTTTATGGTAAAAAGTCAGTATTGTCGCTTTTACTATGTCATTTTTTTCTCAGTGAATGACGGGACGAAAATTGTTGAGCTTTGCGGAAAAAAAGCTTTCGTCAAGGTAGAATGAGCGTACAGACTGACACCACGTAAGATCCAGAGAGAATTGCGAACACTTCTCGAAGGGATAAAAATCTGAAAAAAAATCAAGCATATGGCGGATGTTGAAAAGATTGATTTTTCATAACAATCATTTCATAATGTGATTAACAAATTAATGAAATAAAAATTGTCCAAGAAATTACCCGGAAAAATAACTTTTTTTATGAAAATGATGAAAATGATTTAACTTTTCTGAATACGCATGAATTGTTTCAGAATTTTGTCTAATGTTCAACAATTGCAATTTTTGAATTTCTTTACAGTTTAAAAATGTAACAAAAACGCATGTTCAAACATTAGACAAAATTTTGAAAAAATGCATAGTTATTCAGAAAACTAAACAAACCGTCTTCACAATAAAAAAAAATTGTATTACCGGGTGATTTCTTGAACAATTTTTTTTCTGTACTTCCTTAATAACATTTTGAAATTATTATTATGCAAAATCAATATTTCCAACACCCTCCATATGCTTGATTTTTTTTCAGATTCTCATCCCATCTAGAAGTGTTCGCAATTCTCCCTTAATTCTCTCTGAATCTTACGTGTTTTCACCCTATACGCTCATGGTACCTAAAATTCGCAAACTTCTCTTTTTCACCCTGCACGAAACAAAATCGTTATTTCAGAAACGCATCTCGAGCCGCGAGTGAATTAATCGCACGTGAGGAATATAAAAAAAGGATTAACAAAAAAAAAGTGATTCGAAGAGAATATAATGAAATACGTTCGGAGGTGCGCCAGGGTGTACGATCTGAAGTGAGGATATCGAAGTGCGCGAGGCGCCGAGGTGCCAAAGATGACGAAGAATCGTTGCAAGATTTGCGAGCTGTTGGGCGAGAGCGCGCTGACGAATCACGGGCTGAGCCATCCGTGTCACCTGGCGAGTCTGCATCAGCTGAATCATCAGCTCAATCCCGGCGGTGGTGTCGGTATCGGAGTCGGTGGCACGACGATTAATTACGCCACGAATCCGAGCATGAACTATCTGAACCACGGCCTCTTGAACGGCCTCTACCTTCCGCAGCTCAAGGACATGATGCTCGCCGCCTACTTGCTGAGAGGTAATTTTTTGAGGATCGAACAGCGAAGCCGCGGAATATTACACGTTATTACGGCGAGTCTGTTCTCCGGTAGTCGCGAGTCGCCGGACTCCAGCGGGGAATATCCTCCGGAGGCGCGACGAATCGATCGTTGCGCCGACGTACATATTATATATATATATATACATGTATACGTATATACGCAGCGCGAAGTACTCTATAGGCGATCTTTATCTTCCGATCGAGACGAGAAGTCGCGGCGCGGTCTGCGCCAGAGACACGTGCGTTAATTTCCGTTCACGGCCGGTCGTTTTTTTTTCTTTGCTTTTCTTTTTTTCAGCGCTCGCGCTCACCCGCCGACTTTCAGGCGTCCAGAGAAGCTCGTTTCGTCGCGGTTAATGTTACGAGAATCTTCGATTTTTCTCCACTGGACGGTTACCGTTTTTTTTTTTGTTTCGTAATTTTATTCGAGACACAAATTTATCGGGCTGTAAATCGTGCGAAGTAATCATTAGGAGTATGCACAATTCAGCGTATAGAGTACTTTTTACGCATATATATTGTATATTTTTCATATATTTTATATATTGTATATATTTTATATATTTTATATATTTTATATATTTTATATATTTTATATATTTTATATATTTTATATATTTTATATATTTTATATATTTTATATATTTTATATATTTTATATATTTTATATATTTTATATATTTTATATATTTTATATATTTTATATATTATATATATTTTATACATTTTATTTATTTCACGGATTGCTCCTTTTACATGACACGTAACATTGGTACATTACCGACCACAGTGTCGACTGAAGTCGTAAAGCTCGCGCTTATCACATTGGTTATATCAACTGAATTATAAAAATCAGAATACCATTTAACATTTGACAGATTTTGAAATCTTAAAAATGAAAAGAAATAGTTGCAACGCTAAATAAAGATAAGAAATTTAAAAAATAAATAAAAGTACACACGTTCTCTCGATTTTTCAGAACTCTAATCATTCATAGCCGACTATGACTGCATTTGCCTATTCCTTAAACACCTTAAATGAAACGCCCGTAAAATTGAGGCCTGGGTATTCGTTCGCGAGTCTCACAATGCCCGAAATCGCTGAGTTCCTCGCAGTGTTTATGCGGTTTGTTTTCTCGTGAAAAACCCTCCATGTTCCGTGCAATCTGCCGCGTATTTTACATATTTTATACACATTTCATATATTTTATTCTATTTTATATATTTTATATATTTTAAAATGCGGGTATTCTTTGTTTTTTTAATATTGTATTTCTCCACACGGGACAATTCGTTGCGCACTCGTTAACTTTGTCGGCGGAGCTTTTTTAGTATCTCGCGTCTCGCGCTCCGGATGGACGTTGAATAGATAATTGTAAACTGTGTCAGCCGCGTTGTATGCTACTCAGCTTTTGCCGCGTAGAATGCTCGGCCAGCCTGGAACAAAAAGAAGATAATAGTAAGATAGTTCCGGAGAGCTGGAGGGAGCTGGAGGGAAGAAACAAGCTCACCGCGTTGTTTCAGTGACTCACGTGCCGGGCGTTAAGTCCCTTAAGAGAAGAGCTCGTTACCGTTCGCAGTTTCGCTCCGGACCGGCGACTCAGCTACGCTCGGC
The DNA here is from genome assembly GCA_933228735.2 of Amblyteles armatorius. Taxonomy (NCBI): domain Eukaryota; kingdom Metazoa; phylum Arthropoda; class Insecta; order Hymenoptera; family Ichneumonidae; genus Amblyteles; species Amblyteles armatorius. The sequence continues at coordinate 5,005,602 of OW121689.1, read as the reverse complement.
TCGCGGCTCTTTGATTCCCCCCTCCCCGAACGTTTTCCCCGAGACTCGCTTTCCCTCCACGTACCGACTCGCCCCACCGACATGAAAGGAAAAAAAAATAATTCGAAGAACAGATAGCGGAGAACACAGTCCGGAGACTGCCGAAGTGGTGGAATTGCGCAAAGTAAGAATCGCCCATAGCGGATTCTCGACTCATCCCCGGCGATCCACATTTCTCTCTCAGAGTTACGTGATGCGAAGAAGCAAACGCTTTTTTTTCTTATTATCTCCCCCCCCCCTCCCCCTCCCCCCCTCCCCCTTCCCCCTCCCCCCTTCGTTCCATCAACCCTCCGTTATCTTCTCTGTTTCTTGTATTACAAATACCTCCGAGAAAAATATCGTTTTTTTATTATCATCTTTTTTTACTTATCAACCCTTTGGTAACAAAGCTGTGAAACATGGTGGCCGCGATCTGGGAAACCGGGAAAAGTCGGGGAAAAGGTAAATTGTCGCCGAACCTTCTATAAATAAATAAGAAATACATAAAAGGAACCCTAAAAAAAATAAAAAAATTGGGAACGTTTTGAAGAAAAAAAATAGTATTAAATATTAATGCAATAATTAGGAATTTTTATTTGGATCATTAATTTTTTTTAAATACAAGTCGTTAGAAGTTTGGTCGCGGAAAATTTTTGATTGTTCAGTGAAAAGTGAGGGAAAAGTCAGGGAATTTTGTTTCCGGGGAAAAACCGGTCAGCGTGTGAAAGTTTGATATCGATGGCCCAGTGTCAGAAGGGCGTATGAGTGTCCGACACGTCCTTCGAGCGGCCGTTTTACTTAAATTTCCATTCAGTGGTCTTTTGCTATTCGATCGATCGGAGCGGTCTGCCGACTTTCGAGCTTTTTTCTCCCCGCGTGTCCTTTAGTCCTCTCACGACGGCTTTGGTTCTTTTTTTACCATTTTTTTTTTTGTTCTTCTTTTCTTTCGTTCGCCGTTTCGTCCAGCCCGCAACGAGTGGAACTCCTCGAGATTTACGATTAAGAAGGTAGCTCGGTGGTATTCCCCTGTTGCCTCGCTGTTTTGCTGTTCTGTTACTCGGAGGACTGGATGTGGCACTGGCTGCGGTGGCGGTCGGGAAATCGCAGCAGTCGCGCAAGAGTCGCGCCGCCACCGTGACTGTCCAAGGACGCGGACGAGAGACCTCGCGTACGCGCGAGACGGAGAGGGACGCGGAGGGAGAGCGAGAGACTCTCCGGGGCTCCGCCGGCAGCACGGCAGCAAGCACGGGGCAATGAGGCAGCGTGCGCAAAGCACGGAGAGCACAGTCAAGGTACTCCTCTCGCGCGCGAACCGGCGAGGTCGGAGGTGTGCAACCTTGAGCAACGAACCACACCGGCTCTTGTCTCTATGGCCGCGGACGATTCTTCGACCGCTGCGCTCTGAAAATTTCTCTCGTCATCGATCCCTCGGACTCGCACGAATCTATCCGAAGAACTGGAAAATTGCAATTTGGCAATAGGACACTTTATTGAAGCTCGATCGAAGAATCGGTGATCAGCTGAGAGCATGAAACGAGCGACTGGGAAAAAGGTCCGCGATGCGAGTTCGATCTGTAAAACTATTTTGGGCCTTTTTGTGGATTAAAAATGTTTCGATTGTGGGTTTTTGAAATTTTTTTTGAAATAAAAGGATACGGAATTTCTTTTTTGCATGTGTATTGTGCGATCTTTTTAAGGTAGTCGGAGCGGTGCAGTCCCGGAAAATGTGAGTTTCAGGAAAAAATTCAAACATTTCAAAAATAATTGTTCAACAAATCATCCGGCAACTTAATTCTTTTTTTTTCCATAAAAATGATACGTTCATTTTTTCTGAATACGTATGAATTTTTTCAGAAAAAACGCAATTTTAAAACATTACAAAAAATTCTGAAAAAATGCATACGTATTCAGAAAAAATAAATTAAAAAAAAATAGTTAAGTTAGCGGGTAATTTGCTGCACAATGATATTTATCTTTCATTTGTTAATAACAAACTGGAATTATTATTTCATAAAAAGAATCTTTGCAGCACCTCACATACGGTTGATTTTTGTCAAATTTTTATGCCATCGAGAAGTGTTTGAAATTTTCTCTGAAACTCACACTTGGCGAGACTACCGCTCCGATTACCTTAACGCCCCCGACGATAGGAGTACACGGGCACAGGACTGATAACGTTGTGCGGCGCGTAACTCTCCCATCAGGTCAAGTCGGGTTACATCAACCCAAATTTTCATTGTTTAAAAAAGCATGGCCGTATCGGCCATGCTTTTTTAAATAATGAAAATTGAAGGTTCAACGTTAAGCGAATCTTTAAATTTTGGTCGTAACCAACTCTGGAAACATCGAATTCAAGACCGAATTCACTCAGAACTTTAATTGCAGCTCTATAAATAAATACATCATATTGTAAAAAAAAAAAAAAAAAAAAACTATCGAGGACTCGTTCGATACGCGACAAATCCATTATCGACAGGTTATTACAGTCCGAAAGGTGCCCGGACAATAAATCGCATAGCGTTATTGCAACGGAGTGCGACAGTACACGTTCGAAAGTAAATTTTCGCCATGGTATCAACGAACCCAAGTTACGAGTTGTTCTTCTCTGTTATGCGGTACAACTATAGTATTATCATAGTTGAACCTACACAGCTCACTCACCTCACTCACCGGTAAACTCCCCCCCCCCCCCCCCCCCCCCCATCTCCACACTTCGCATGTACTCGTCCAGTTATACGGAGTCTCGCAGACTCCTCGTACGATAATACATGCGGAGTGGAATAGTTTCATACTTATCGTATTTTCTATTGTACGAACTGTTCACCCCGAACGTTCACCATATTCGATGTGGTCTCTGTACTCCCCCCCCCCCCCCCCTCCCCCCACCGCCCGCCTAGCCCCGCTTTCGCCCTCCGCCCTAGACGGTGCAAAAGAAGGGAATGAAAAAGATATAGAGGAGAGAGTGGAAAGGAGGGAAACATCGGGACGGCGACGACGATATCTGGAATCGATGTTTCCGTTTACGTCCGATCGCCTCCCTCCTTCTCTTCTCTTCCCTTCTCCAAGTCGCTCGAGACACGTCGTATACTTTGCGCTATATCGACATCGTCTGTATGCACTGTATAGTGTTCATCCATATATATATTGGAGCGGAGCAAAATGGACCAACCAAGCGATTCAGGGAGTTAAAGATTCTTCGCGACGATCTATAGATCCATAGATCTTTCCGGGATAGAGTGGGAGGGCTTTGTCGTGTTTTGAATCCATTTTACCCCGCGCGTTCATTTTGCCCCACTATCCCTCTTTTCGTTCTACTGTTGCAATGTGTATTTGTGCGATATATATTAAAGAGTGGGGAAAGATGGACCAGCCAAGGTATTCAGGGACTTGAAGATTCTTCGCAAAGATCTTTAGATCTATAGATCTTTCCGGGGTAAAGTGTGAGATATTCGTCGCATTTTGGATCCATTTTGCCCCACCATCCTCTTATCCGTTCTACTGTTGCAGTGTATGACTGTACGATATGTATCAAAGAGTGGGGAAAGATGGATCAGCCAAGGGATTCAGGGACTTGAAAGATTCCTCGTAAAGATCTACAGATCTATACAGCTCTCTGGGACAAGGCGGGAGAGATTCGTCGCATTTTGGATCCATTTTGCCCCCTTATCCCCTTATCCGTTCTCTTCTTCCAGTGTACATCTTTAATATGTATCTGTACGATACATATCAAAGAGTGGGGAAAGATGGATCAGCCAAGGGATTCAGGGATTCGAAGATTCCTCGTAAAGATCTATAGATCTCTTCAGAGCAAGGCGAGAAAGATTGTCGCATTTTGGATCCATTTTACCCCGCGCGTTCATTTTGCCCCACAATCCCCCCATCCGTTCCACCGTTGCAGTGTATATCTGTGCGATATATATCCGTGCTATGCATTCTCGAGCGCGGTGCCTTCGCGTACCACAGCGTACCGAGGCACACAGCGAAGCGGAGGCGAGCACGCTCCTCCTGTAACACACGAATTACACGGATACAGTGAGGAGCGCGAGCGAAGAAAGTCGCACGGTCGGGCGCGAGAGAGTCTCTCCGGGACTTTCACGAAGGACGTGGGGGACCCCCAGACATCGAGCCAACATTGCAGAACGCGCTTTATTCTTTGCTCTGCCCCCCCCCCCCCCCCCCCCCCATTCGGAGGAACTTCGAAGTGTTTCTTTATCTTTCTTGATTCTTCATTCTTTCGCTAAACCCCGGCCGCGATTGGACATTTCTTCGCGTGGTACCCGCCGGAATCTCTGCTCTCTTCGACGAATGCAAAAAAAAAAAAAAAAAAGGAAAAAAAAAAGAAAGAAGTTGAAGCAGAGACGACTGTGAGAGTTTTTAAAAAATTCCAAGTAACTTCGCTCACTCAGGTAGCGACATCCCGGTCCGAGAAGGCTCCGTGTACTTCCTTTATTTTCTGTTTTTTTTTTTTTTTTTTGTTAACTTTGTTTCATTTTCTCGGATGTCCAGACTCTCGCGCACGAGGGAATCTTCGGGCCCGCGCTCGCGCACTCCGTAATTACCACGCTCTCTTTGTCAATTAGAATCGTTCGCGGTAGAGTGACACTTAATAGTGATTTAGTGGCGAGGCGGCACGTTGATTGGATGCCCGACCCGCCGCGGAATCGCTTATTTGTTTTCCATCGCTTCGCTCCTCTCGGCGCGTGGGCATATCATCTCTCCCTCGTCGCTTCTCCCGACGTTCCTCCGCCTCTTCTTCTTCGGTTTCTTATTTTACCCCGTTTCGCTCCCTCTCCCCGAGCGGCGTCGGCGAGCACTTTATATTCCACCGGATAGCGAGCACGTTCCCTCGATCATTGCCCGAGATGATATACTCCCGATCGGCGGGTTTCACGGTACGAATATAATATTAATATTAATAACAATAATCATTTGAAGTTTACGTTACAAAAAAATCATTGGAGACCGGGCGCTTCGAGGATGTCGGGAGGTCTAGTCGAATGTGTTACATTTTCCTTCTAGAGTCGGTTATGCAAATTTTAATGCATCGATCGATTATGGTCGATGGTGAATTTTTTTGTCGGTTAGGCTTTTTGCATGTTTTTACATCGATACTTAAGCGCAAGGCGGGTACTTTTGCTGATGTAAGGTAAACGGCCCAGTCTCCGCCATCTTCAATTGTTGAATGGAACATTTTATGACGAAATATACGTATTGCGGCATTAATAAAGAGTAAGATCCACTTTTTAACATACCGTCAATTTCTTTTGTATCAAACAAAAACTGTATTTATTATCAATGTAAATTGTGTTCGATGGCGGTAACTGGGGCAGCGGAGGAGCGGTGTTTACCTAACCGTACGATTCCCTATTTATGATTATGCTCGATTGATTGAGAATTCGATCGAAGATTTATCGAATCCGATGCGAATTGCCATGCATCGATCGAGTATGGTGGATGATGAATGTTTGGTCGAATAGACTTTTTGGATAGAAAATTAAGCGCAAAGTGATTACTTTCCTCGATGTAGCTTACGATTCTCAATTTACGATTATGATTGATCGATTAACAATTCGATCGAAGAGTTATCGATCTCTCTGGCCACGATCCGATGCGGATTGTCATTTTTTGACATCGAAAATTTAGCGCAAGGCGGATACTTTTCCGATGTACTGTTACGAGTCTACGATTACGATCGATCGAAGAGTTATCGATCTCTCGGCCGGAATCGACTCGTCAGGCACGATCCGACGCGAATTGTCATGCATCGACCGATTATGGTGGATGGTGAATTTTTTGTTCGAATAGGCTTTTTACATAAAAAATTAAGCGCAAGGCGGATACTTTTATCGATGTACCGTTACAAGTCTCTACGATTACGATCGATCGAAGAGTTATCTATCTCTTTGGCGACGATCCGATGCGAATTGTCATGCATCGACCGATTATGGTGGATGGTGAATTTTTTGTCCGAATAATCTTTTTACATAAAAAATTAAGCGCAACGCGGATACTTTTATCCATGTACCGTTACGAGTCTCAACGATTACGATCGATCGAAGATTTATCGATCTCTCGGCCGAATCGACTCCGCGGCGACGATCCGACTATCCGCCGTACAAATAACCGCCACCAGCTTCGTACCCTATCTCGGATCAAGTTAATCGCCGGTGTCGAAAGCAGTGTAGTTCAGCCCGATGATACTCCCGATACTCGAGTCCCTCCGCGAAGTAGCTAAACGTTTCGTACAAACTCGTGGAATTTCTCGGTTAACTCGCGCGTCAAGAGCTCCGCGCGCGCATGCGCACGAGCGCGAACTTGGAGTTCCGAGAGCGCGGACTTAATTGGTCACCGTGATACAGTAACATATGCAACGTCGTTGGATTCCCGGTAGCTCGGTAGATAAATTCGAGCTCAACGTTCGCGCAGGTTGCAACCGAACTAATAAATGCCTCGGCCGCGGAGTTACAAGGATCGGCCGCGGTGCCCCGTTGGTATTTTCCGCCGGCTTCGCCGATAAGTCGGATTCTTTCGCTCGGTACCCCGAGCATTAATTAACCGCGCTGACGGCGTTGTAAAATACACGAAGCTCGGAGCTTTGCCCGCTGTCCGGTGTGTGATAGCCGCGCAGGACTATAATATTCACGAAAGTTGTATACACGTAAGGATAATCTCTCGACGCGCCCGGCACTCGTCGCTCCTCTCGTCTCGCCGCGGCGGCATGCACGTATTATAACCCGTTGGCATTTCACTGGAGAAAGTAGCGTGCAACCGCTCTCGCGCGCTGCTCCGTCGCGGAGACCGTGCGCATGGCATAAACGTACTCCGGCGTATTTCGCCGTGTGTTACAGCAATCTCTCTCTCTCGGGATCGAGAAGCGGTCTTCGCGCACCGGGTGAAGAACGTCCGGGCGACCGGGCGAGCGAGGGAGCAAGAAGTCCGGGATAGACGCAAGAAGCCGGGCATGAGAGCGCTACGAGGCTAGTCCGCGCCACGCTGGTCCTTCCCGACGCGCTCGACTCCCCGCGACACTCCCCGTTTCAAACGCGCCCCCCCCCCATTATACGCGTCGTTAATTATCGTCGATTATACCGAGAGAGGATAATTATTCGCAACCACTGTCTCTCCGTGTGCGATTCGGAGATTGTACGAATTTCGATGTTTTTTGTTTTCGTACTCTGGGGGAGAGAGTGTGCGACTTTTTTTTTTCGGTGTGGAATATTGCGGTCGGTTTTGAGATTTCAAAACCATTGTTTTTGACCGGAAGTGACATAATACGGGAAAATTTCATCTCGAGTTTCAAAATCTTAGTTTTTGAGCTGAAAGTGTCCTCGCACGGAAAAACGTTATTTTCGGTTTCGAAATCTCAGTTCGCAACCGACAGTGACGTCAAACGGAGCAACGTCACTTCTACTTTTTAAATCTCACTTTTCAACCGGAAGTGACGTCATCCCGTATCACGTCAAGTTCCGGTTGAAAACTGAGATTTTTAAACAGGAAGTTACGTTTCTCCGTGTGACGTCACTTCCGGTTGAAAAGTGAGATTTAAAAAGTGGAAGTGAGGTTGCTCCGTTGGACGTCAATGTCGGTTAAGAACTGAGATTTCGAAACCGTAAGTTATGTATTCCCGATTTCAACGCGAATGAGAATATTCTAACCTTTCCAGAATCGTGGATGCTGAATAGAATACTTGACACGATCAAGAACTGTTGAGGCGACGCTGACAGGTGACAGCGCGCAAAACAATAGACTCTCAACATCGAGCCCGGAAGTCATCGATGACCTTTACATTCACCGCTTTTACCCTATTAAGGTTGTCCTAGCGGGAAATTCGCTCCAAACATGAGTTTCGGAGAAAATTTCGAACATTTCTCGATGGGATAAAAATCTTAAAAGGTTAAGTATATGGAAGGTGCTGCAAAGATTTGTTTTTGTGAAATAATAATTTCAATTTGTTAACAACAAATTGAAGATAAAAATCATTATTCGACAAATTACCCGGCAACTATTTTCCTTTATACAAATAATTCGTTAATTTTTTTGACTACCTATGAATTTTTTGTAGTTTGAAAATTGCATTTTTTTCACAGCTCGAACATAGAAAAAACGCGATTTTCAAAGATCGCAACAAGATTCTGAAAAAATTCATACGTATTCAGAAAAATAAACGAGTAATTTGTATGGAAAGAAATAGTTGAGTCGCCGTGTAATTTGTAGAACAATTGTTTTTATCGTTAATTTGTCTATACAATTTCGGACTTATTATTACATAAAAACAGTATTTGCGGGACTTCCCACATGGTTGATTTTTTTCAGATTTTTATCCCATCGACAAACGTTTGAATTGTTCCCTAAAACTCACGGTTTGGCGGGCCGGCAAGGCTCGGACTACCTTAAATGGAGCGCCCGACTGTGTCTCATTTTTATTTCATCCCTCAAAGTTGGCCTCGAATAGCGACTGAATGGTGCGTCGACGGCACACCGTGCCCCACTCCGCAAACAGCATCGAGGCTCGTAAAGTTGAGCCGTCTGATCCTGCGAGTAGTACAGGCAGGATATAGTCAGACATTTTGGTACGAGCTCGCCTTGATCTCCCGGCGCTGAGATCTCGTTCCCGAACGGCTGTCCTCGAGCTTCGACGAGGCGCGCCGAGCTCTCCTGGAAACCCTGTCGGGGGTCGAAGACGCGCACGCCTTTCCATCGGGAGTCAGAACGGCTCGGAATCGGGAGGGACCGAGCGCGAGAGAAACGCGCTCGCGGTAGTTTTCACCGAGCGCGCCTTGACCTTCCGCCCGGAGATCGAAATAGAGTCCGTATTTTTAGACGCCGTCGGAAGACGGAGGTGCACACCAGCGGCGTAACGCGTCTCCTCGGCACAGTCGTCGACTTTTGATCCTCTCGTCACTCCTTCACGTTCGGAATGTAGGTTTCTCGCGGGAATCCGCCACACTCCGAGAGAATCCGTCGCTCGGCCTCTACACATTCGATTCACCGACGTCCCGACAGATTCCTCGCGGAGGCTCGTTAATTTCCTAGAACCACGCGGACTCCTAGTCGAACGTTCATTTTTAACGAACCACCAAATCAGTATCAATTTAGACTCCCCGATTCGACGTCTCGAGCGCGAGACTCCGTCTCAATCGTCGGTATCGATTCCTTACATTTTTAATGCCCGGGTCAATTAGTACATCTCGGAGGGCATGTCGAGGCTACGCTCCGATCTGCAGACACTTAATTCCCGGCATAATTCTCGGTCGATCTCGGAAAATCGACGGCCTGGTTATCGTCGAATACATCTTTCGTGTGTCCCAAAAAGACAAGAAAAGAATTCCGTCGCTACGTCCGTTACTCCGAATCAGAACTGGGCAAAATACAAAATACAAAGTACTACATGTATTTAAAATACAAAATACTTTTTGTACTTAAAGGAGTACGTCACACAACGGCTTTTCTACTTCTGGAACTAAAAATAACAGTTACATAAAGAAATAAATAAAGTTTTTCACAAGAATTTCTAATAATTTACAACATTACACGCCTATAAAAAAATAAAATCCACTCATAGATTTTCGAAGGTATTACCGGTTGAAGAGGCTTCGAACCTATATATGGATAGACCTCAACTATTGCTAGCCTACCTAGCAATGCTACCTGGGCCTAGGCCCCCCCCCAATTAAGAAACGGCGATCTGTGACGCATTCCCCTAAAAAACATTTATAAGCACTTCGTTTAAGTACTTCTTAAAGTAACTCTTAAAAATCAACACGGATGGATGAATGGACCGTTCCATCCGGTTCATCCATCCGGTCCATTCATCCCGTCCAGTCTAACCTCACAGCCCTGATACGGAGAAGACACGAAGGTATTTTCCATTTTGTACCAAAATCGCTCGAAAAGTACTCAAAATACCAGTAAAGTATTCGAGTACCTAAAATACGTATTCAAAATACCTGAAACACATCAAGTATTCAAAATACCGCCCAGCTCGGCAAATTAGTATTAATTTCCATCTACTCCCTAATTCGCGCGAGTCTCGAACAGGCTGCCCCGTTTCGTGTCTCGCCGAAGCGATGTCTCAATAATGGGTATCGATTTTTCAATTTTTAATGGCCCGGCTCAATTAGTATCTCTGGGAGGGTGTGTCTCGGGGAGTCTGGGCTCGCGTGTACAGTTAGTTAATTCCGAGCGTGTCGGGAAGGTATACGGTAGGCGTCGTGAGAGCTCCGATTGCTTCTGTATAACTGGCCTACTCGGCGGTACGGGGAAGAGGGGGGAGGGAGGGGGAGGGGGGAGCGAGCAGGTGGGCGGTCGCCGAGGCGAGAGAGAGTCATATCGCGGAAGGGAAGGAGAGGAGAGAGGCCAAGTGGACGTGGAGAGGAGCGGACGAGGTGTCCGAAGGTTAAACGAGGGATCCTGAGCGAGCCGGACGAAAGGGGGGAGGGGAGGGGGGAAAGGTCCGCGGTGTACGGTAGCTGACGATGCCCGCGAGAGAGGAACAGCATCCGCTCGGTAGGGAAGGAAGGATAACACGAGGTAAGCATCAGAAGCAGCGGCTCGAGCCAGAAGGGCACGTGCGGACCGAGCAACGGAGATGGAACTCGTGATGAACGGAGATGGGACGGGAGGGGGGGGGGGGGAGGGGGGGGGCGGACAGAGGTCGATTCGAACTATACTGCTAAACACACGTACCACGACGAGAGACTCGGAGAGCGCTCGGCGTATACCGAATGCCGCTGCCCGGCGAAGCTACACGACCGGGGAACTATAACGTCGAGGCGAACGCCGATGGAAGTATCCGGTGGAGGGAATAACTATAATGCCCTCCCGCTCCGACGAGAATAATAAGCCGATTCGTTTCGCATCATTGGCACGTCAATCACTCCTGTGTACACTCGCCGGGCCGAGATAATGAATCCTCGCAGATTTATCGATGAATAATCGGTGTCTTGTCGCACCGAGACAAGTTTGCATTAATATTAATTACTTGTCATTTGATTTTAGGACGGATCGTGGACGATACTTTAATATTCATTTGTTTTTTTTTTTTGTATCGTCGGAAAAGATACTGTTGCAGATTTTATATCTTTTTTTGGACTAAGGTAACTCCTAATTGTTCGGATTGAAGATTTTTTTTTTTACTTTAGTGACAAATTTTTAATGCTCGCTTGACCGGGATACTGTGAAGGGTCGAAACGCGATCATTCGACCGATATATTTTTATTTTATTTTTCTGTTCACTGTCTCGTCGAGATAATGAATCTACGGACTTGACGAATAATCGATGCCTCGTCGTACCGAGACAAGTTAGCATTTATGTTAATTACTTATCATTCGATTTTACGTCAGAACGTGGATGTTCTTTAAAAAAAAAAAATTTCTGTATTATCGAACAAGATACTGTTGTACAGTACACACCTTTTTTGGATTAAGGTATCTTCTAATTTTTATTTTTTCATGACCTACAAATTTCAGATGCTCGCTTGACCGAGATAACCTGGAGGGTCGCAACGCGATCATTCCACCGATAAATTTTTTATTTAACTCTTCTGTTCACTGTCTCGCCCAGATAATGAATCTTCACGGATTTATCGATGAATAATCGATGTCTTGTCGCACCGAAACAAGTGTTTAACAATATTAATTTCTCATCATCGGATTTTACATCGAATCGTGTATGTCCTTCTAAAAAAAAATGTCTGCCTTTTCGACCAATATACAATATGTATTAATTAATTAATTTAACGGGGACAAGCCGCTTGTCCCCGTTACATATACAAAACCTTTTCGGCGGACCAATTTCAACTTACACAGACGCCTTATCTACTCGGGTCCTACTCTACGAATAACCCAAACTTCCTCCCAACCTCCCCTTCCATCGACACCTCACAACTTAATCTCATCCTACTATTATTGTATTAAAAATTCACTAATTTGGATATACTTGGATATACTTTATTATATTATAAATTTACTAATTTGCACATATGATACGCAATACTATTGTTATTTTTCTCTTTAAATCTGTATTTTTTTTTCTCTTTGTGGAAGGGCGGGACCCAAAAACAAATAAATAAATAAGTACATATAACAATATACAATATACTGTTGTACAGTTTACGTCTTTTTTTTAGAATTGCCAAATTTTTTCCAATTAGAACTCCCAATTTTTCCAATTTGAAATGATTTTTAATTTCTTTTGTTTTTTCCACATGACCGACAAACTTCCGACACCCGCTTGACGAGAATCGCCCGAGGGGTCGAAAAGCGATCATTCTGCCGGCACATTCATATAAAAAATGTTTTCATTCCGCTACCAACGGTGAATCGGTATGTGGGTGGTACGTTGCGATATGATTGACGCGAGTGACCCTAATAAACGCGCGAAAGCACGCGGGTTTAGGACCGCGGCGGAACGAGAGAATCGCACATCATCGGAGGCAGCGGAGAAGCAGCACGCGCGAGCAGCCTCGCGAACGAGTCGCCGCCGGTGCACACCGAGAGAGAGAGAATAATATCGGCGACCTGATTTGCACCATTGGCGTCAGCCGCCGAGCAACCGAGTAACCTCGATCGGCTAGCGAGGAGCTCGGCTGCCGCGAGATATTCCTCCATGCCGCGCCGCACAAGCGTTCTCCTCCCTGCCGTTCCGCTCCTCCTCCCTGTCCGTCCATCGCGCAATGTCCGCGCCGCGTACGAATGTGCGAAGCACCGCGCATGCGCGCCCCGCACAAGACAAAACCGTTCAAATTTTTCGCACGTCCTCCACTAATCGATGCATCGTAGAGGCCGAAATTTCGTGGATCTCTCGGGAGCGCAAAGTTCGTCCGTATTCGCCGCCCATTATCTATCCGCTCCGTTTCGGCTGTTTGCAATTCGTTACGAATTTAAACCGGCGAAATAATGCAGACGCGACGACGATGCGCGCGCAGCTCGCACACCTGCGATATCGGCGAAACTGTCGTTAGCGAAACTCGGCGAGTAACCGCGGCCCGAAATTTCGGCGTTACAGTGATAGGGAACAATCCCAGCGGGATGTTCGAGCGGCGGCGAGGCTGTAACGCCACGGGGAATTCTCGGCGAAACGGGGAAGCCTCGAAGCGAGCGCCGCAGCAACGGAGAGGTGTGTTGCCGGTGAGGAGGAGACGTTGGCCTAGTAACGGCAAATCTCTGCCGTGTCAATGGATCTTTGTGCCTGTACCAGCGCGTGCTTTGACGCTCGGCTGAACCCGACTCGACGTTAACGCGATTGTTAGAAAACCCAGTGAGGTCCGACCATATCGAGAAACTACGTTCGGAACCGATTTAAGCTTTTCTACCTTCTCGTTGCATACGAGGTATGCAAGGTGAGAAGGAATTTTGAAACATCCACTATGTCATTGTGGTAAAAGTACATGATTTAGGTCCCAACCTGTGGAGGTTTTGCTGATTGAACGAAAAGGGCCTATAAACGAACCAGCGTTGGCGTAACGATATTAAGACCCCAACCTTAGGCCAAGTATTGGTTTGCCAATCATACACTGAGAACAATATTGGGGATGGGGCGAACATGCATGAGCGCTTCAGCCAACCGAATATGGTTGGCTCAATGACGATTTAGGTGGCTCAATCACCGAGAGGTTGAGTTAACGTGTAGACATGCGAAGCACAAAAAAGGGATAGGGATATTTCAACTTTTACTATATTCAAAAAAGTATGCGATAAAATCATTCGCGCCCTACATAAGTAACACATAAAGGGCCTACATTGAAAACCGATCATTGGCCGAGCATCATGAATGACCTTCGGGACAATATAAGCTGCCACCATCGGGCCGGGCTTATCATCCAAGGTTTGATAGATGATCGGGCCAAGTTCGTATGCCAATGGTGGCACCGTCGGATTCAAGTTTGGCCCGATCGTCGGCCTCATCCGTTCACCTTACATGGGTAAGAGGCGAGAGAAGCATTCTTCCCGTTTTCCCGTCCGTTTGTCCATCCGTTTGTTCGCCCGTTAATCTGTCCGTTCGACCGTTCGTCCGTCTGTTCATCTGTCGTTCCATCCGACTGCCGATCGCAGCGAAATTTGCTGTGAAACTGACCCCCAATCGTAAAACGAAATGTGGATGGAATGAAAAATGGAGCCAGTTTTAATTCTCGGTTAGCCACTTGACCGTTACGTTTGTCATCGTGACGATCGATCAACGAATCCGAATCGAAATCCTTTTTAAGATTGATCGGTCCCAGGACGGGAGAATTGGGTTGGTGAGCGACGAGTCGATTCCCTTTCGTACTACGCATCACTATAGATATTTCCATATATACACACACATATATATACAGAATCCTATTCTAAAATAGTATTTCGCACGCACAGTGTGTAGGCACGGTATGCCGGGAATAACCGGGTGGACGATCGGAGTCAACATCGAATTGGCAGTGCCATTCGCTCTCGTAAATCACTCGTCGCCAATTATCCATCGCTTGATTTAGCGGTGTCCGCTCGCAGCTCGCCGAGAGAGAGAACAGCGGGAATCGGAGCTGCTCGCCCGAATTCTCGTTGTTAGCGCGCCGGCTCTTCACCGGCCCCCCGTCCAGTGTCACGAGTTAAATTCGACCTATTTTTCGCGCGAAACCCCGAGCGACGGCGAGCCCGCCAGAGGGAACGAATATTTGATAATGGCGAACGTGGCGAGGAAGTGGCGCTGGCAGAGACGACACTCCAGAAGTACTCTTCGAAAGTTCTGACCCGCGACGACGAGGGAGGGGACGCGGGGAAAGCTCGTTGACAGTTTCGGGAGTACATATAACGCCTGTCCCTGCCCACTTGGGAGTTGAGCAACGGGAATAAAATGAAACGAAGGTGGAGAGGCGCGAAGGTTGGGCGTGAGAGGACCACGAGAGTTTGTGTATATATATATATATATATATATATGTGTGTGTGTGTGTGTGTGTGTGTGTGTGTTCGCGACCCGCGGATTTATGACTCGTCTCTCGCCGAGAGTCAGCGAGAAAGGAGAGAAAAAGAAGAAGAAAAAAAAAGGTGATGAAAAAAATAAGGGGGGATATGTGCGAAGGGAGAGACGGAGGGGGGGGGGGGGAAGGTTCCTTCTCCGGCGAAGCGTAAACTTTGCGCTGGCGCGAAAAATACGTGAGGAAGGAGCGGGAAGAGCGGGAGGTGCATTAACCCCGCTGATGGTCAGCTCGTACACGTAAAAACCCTTATTGAATTTATCTGGAACACGCTGCGCCGTGGTTGGCGGATGGGTAATTTACCTTTAATACCGGGGATTACCGGGTCGAGTTTGAACGCGAAACTTGTCAACTTACGTCGGTTCCCACGTCTTTTATATTCCGGCGAACGCGTGACATTGCGAAACGCCTGGTTGAAAACCGATCTGAGAACGAGTAACGCCGACGTCGGCCGATCGGCAATTTTTTTTATACCCGGTTTTCCCCGCTTCGGCTCGTAAGTTAGACTTCCCGACTCAATATCTTGGCGCGTCTTAAATATTTTGTTATCTCGTCTCTCGAATTTTACGTTTCGATAAATTTTAACGTTCTATTACATGAGCTGAAATTCGATCGTTGGAAAATTTTGCGCGTAGAATGGAATAAATTCCGTTCCACGAGCCGAAGTTTAACCGTTAGAAAATTTAGTCCGTAGAATGGAATACGTTTATGGAATGGAGTTTGGTGTCCGTGAGTGTCGATGGTTGCGAGCGCGCGAGCCAGAACGATCGTCGGCACTTGTAATATGTTCCATAATAAAATGTGACCCTGGAGATATCCGCATGGCATAAAATTTCATCTTTCGCAAGCTTCGTCAATGCACGATTGTTCACTTGTAGAGTTTTATTCTCCAAGTGAATTTCCCCGAGCGAAGTTTCTGCGATGCAAAACAAAGCGGTTGTAACTCAATGAAATTTAGGCTCGTGCAGATATTTTCAGGGTGATAATAAAATAATAATATTGCGTTCATAAATTTAAAAAAAAAAAACGAAGCATGTGCCGGTAGACACGATCGTGTCGAGAGAAACGAAAGACCCTTTATGGAATGTAGAAACGAAACGAAAAACCTCATGAAATTTGGTCTTATTTATATAGATATTTTCAGGGTGACAATAAAATAATAATATCGTGTTTATGTATGTTTAAAAAAATGAAAGACGTAATTATGATAGTTTCGACAGAAACGAAAAACCCTTTATGAAATTTAAAAACGAAACTAAAAACCACATGAAATTGAGTCTCATGCAGATATTTTCAGGTCGATAATAAAATAATAACATAGCGTTTATATATTTAAAAAAAGAATGCAAGACGTGTCGGTAAATGCGATATTATCGACAGAAACGAAAAACCCTTTATAAAATTCAAAAACGAACCGAAAAACCCCATCAAACCTAGTCTCATGCAGATACTTTCAGGGTGACGAAAAAACCCCCAAATTGTCTTCATACATAAAAGAAAAACAAACGAAAGACGTCTCTACGAGTACGACGGTGTCGAGAGAAACGAAAAACCGCTCGTTTCCAATGCATCTGGTGCACGGTCAATGAGTGAAACACGATTCCATTCCGTTGGCCGAACAACAGGAGCGAGTCTGCCCGACGGTTAATTCTTCCCGGAGAGCGTCGGCGAGGTCACCAGCCGGGAAAACAGGAACTAACTGCTCTCTCGTCGGAGTAGCGTTGCTCCGTGCGTTTATTCCGCCGCCCCCTCTTCCGCCTCCCCGACCCGTACCCAGGCCGCCTCGTCGTTGTATCCCGGGCGCGCTCGCTCTTCTCTTCGCTCCACCTTTGACTGCTTACTTAACGCTCGGCTCACGTCGAACGTCCCGCATACGCGCCTCTCCCTCTCCCACCCGTTCCTTTCAATCCGTTCGCTCGCTCGTCCGCGAGAACCGCCGCGATGTTGTGTATTATCAGCGCGCGGCGAAGAGCGCCCGTTCCGCGGATCGCGAGAGAGCCGCACGAGGGGGGCCAGAACGGGTCCTTGACTCCGGTCGCGCGCGCGCGCGCGCCAGTGTGACCGGCGGGGGGAAGGGAGGGGGGGGGGGGGGGCTACCGTGCGGTACCTTAGTTATACCTCCGTTGCTTCTGCTTTTATGCTGCTACTACTGGTGCCCGTTCCTCTTTCCGCTACGGGCGTGTGCCCCCTCGTAGTGCCGCGCGCACACACGCAAGCTCGCCGACGGAGACACCGCTACGAGATTTATGTACTCCGGCGATAAGTCGAACGAGACTGATGTTTTTTTCTATAACCGGCATCGTGCGCGTTCCGACGCACGGTCGATTTGCCACAAAATAAACCTTGTTAAATAGCTTCTTAATGTCGTTTCTGCTATCGATCGTCGATAGGCCGATGTATCGATACTTCTTACCGATAAACGCGAGGAACGAGCACTATGTTGGAAAAATGTTCGCGATGTAGGATTTTTGTTGATGTCGTTGTTTCTAAGTTGCATGTTCGGGGGCTGACGATACCTCGGCGAACGTTTTTAAGGGCATTCTTGCGATGAATCCATTTTGGATTGGTTGAAGTATTGATTTTTTATCGATAAACGCGAGAAACAAGCACTGTTGGAAAAATCTTCGTGATGTAGGATTTTGGTTGATGTCGTTGTTTCTAAGTTGCATGTTCGGGGGCTGACGATACCTCGGCGAACGTTTTTAAGGGCATTCTTGCGATGAATCCATTTTGGATTGGTTGAAGTATTGATTTCTTATCGATAAACGCGAGAAACGAGCACTCTGTTGGAAAAATGTTCGAGATGTAGGATTTTGGTTGATGTCGTTGTTTCTAAGTGGCACGTTCGGGGGCTGACGATACCTCGGCGAACGTTTTTAAGGGCATTCTTGCGATGAATCCAGTTTGGATTGGTTGAAGTATTGATTTCTTATCGATGAAGGCCAACAGCGAGCACTTCTTGGAACATCTTCGAGATCAATTTTTATTGTTTCTAAGTGGCGTATTTCTGCACTGAACAGTATTCTCATCAAACCTTTCTGAAGTCGTTTTTCCAATGGACCGAATTTCCATTCCCCAAAGTATTGATTTCTCATCGATAAACAAGATTTTTTTAGAACATTTTCGGTATATGCAATTTTTGTTACCGCCATTGTTTCTACGTGGAATATTCCCGCACTAACGGTATTCTCATCGAACCTTTCTAAAGACACTTTTGCGATGGATTAATTATCGATTCTCCGAAGTATTGATTTCTTATCGATAAACGCGTTTTTATCGATAAACAACTTTTGATTGGAAAATTGATGAATTAATTGATTTTCAATTCCCGAAAGTATTGATTTCTTATAGATCAACGCGTTATTATCGATAAACAAGTTTGTTTGGAAAATTTCAACTTTCGATTCCCCAAGGTATTGATTTCTAATCGACAAACAAGTTTTTTCGGAGCATTTTCGCGACATGCAATTTTTGTTACCGCCATTGTTTCTACGTGGAACATTCCCGCGCTAACGGTATTCTCATCGAACCTTTCTAAAGACACTTTTGCGATGGATTAATTATCGATTCTCCGAAGTATCGATTTACTATCGACGATTCGAACGAAAAAAAATTCTTCCTCCTTCATGATTCTTCGCGGAGTGTCTGGTTCGCTTCTGAGAGTCGTGTCTCATTGCTGCAAGAAAGAGCGTTAAAGTACTCCGATCGTCGGTCGTGTCCTCTGCGTCCTTTCACCGTGCGATAGTCTCCGCGCCGAGCAGTCGTCGTTGTCGCGGCGGCCCACGTGCCCGCGCGCGAAGACTATCCTCGGCCATCGGCCTTTACCTCGCACTCTCCGCATGTGATACGTACTTGGGGGAAAGCCGCGAGCAAGCACGGTGTTTCTCTCGCTCGCTCGCCCGCCGGCTTCATTCACTCTCGTGTACAGACGGAAGGCGAGGCAGGCGAGAGCAGACAAGCTAAAAGGTCTGCGGAGGAGAGCGGGGCAAAGTGAACCAGCCAAACGATTCCGGGAGTTTTATCGAATTGCGCAACATGTTTCAACTTCTTTTTCTTTTCAAGACACGAAATGCATCCGCTACACTCGTTTAGCGCGTCTGGAAAAAATTTAAAAAAATGAACGAATAAATTCTTAAAATATAAAAAATTAGTAGGCATCGACCGCTTCGCGTCCTCGCTGTGGACTATGCTATTTCTAAACCAGAAATGTAGGTTTCCGATTTTCAACGGAAATTGACGAGTTTACTGAAACATTGGACTTTCAAACCGACAGTGACGTCACAACGGAAATACGTCACTTCCGGTTTGATAATCTAATATTTCGACCGGAAGTGACGCCATACCGGAAATATCTCACTTCCGGTTTGAAAACCTAATATTTCAAACGGAAGTAACATCATACCAGAGTAACAATGTTTTGCTGTGGCAGCAAATATTTTGCTGTGTCAGCAAATATTTTGCTGTGTCAGCAAATATTTTTGCAGTGGCTGTAAATATTTTTTCTGTGGCAGCAAATATTTTTTCTGTGGCAGCAAATATCTTGCTGTGTCAGCAAATATTTTTGCCGTGGCAGCAAAGATTTTGCTGTGGCAGCAAATATTTTTGCTGCCACAACAATAAATTATTAACGATCTACACTTAGTTGGAGAAACAGAACTACTTTTCTCCGTGAGCAAAACGGAACGCATTTGACAAACCGTTTGCCAGAGTGGACCATCGCGATCATTGCCGAGAATCTGCGTTTTCAATATTTGATTATATTTCGTAACGAGTTCATTTTGCCCTGCGTGTTAATTCAGCTCGACTCTTCCCAGCGCGTGCTATCTGGCGCGCTGTCCGCGCGCCATGCAACTAATATACCGGCTGATGTATGCCGTAGAAAGTACATAGACAACTGCGACGAAACTTTGTTAGAGCCCGGGCGAGGAATCGCGGCTTCGAGGCACAAACAAATTTCCGTGGTCCCGCGGTGATTCCACACTTGTATCAAGTACGATCGTGCACACGGAGAATCGTGTGTACACACAGAGAAAATACGAGGCCGTACGGGGAGATTATACACACGTGCAGAAATTGCAGTCAACTCGGGCGAGCGCGAGCGATTGTGACTGTGTTCGTTAACCCACATAACGCGCGCCCGCGCGCCTACCCGATTGGCCCCGACCATAAAATCCTCTCGACTATCCCTCGACCCGTGTGTGTGCTGCTGCATTGCTTGGCGCTAGTTTTTTTCCTTTTTTTTTTCTTTTACGTAATCGGCGCATACGCGCAATTTATCCCTTGGATGGAACGGAGTCGATAGTGGAGACGGCATAGTTTGTCAGAATGCAGGATAGTCTGATCTTTTTTTTTTTAAATGAGTTTATCGCAAATTTTCCACTTGTTTTACCAACTCGATATTTTATGGAATAAAATTTAAAAAAATTGTTTTAGCCGATCGGCGTATTTTTTTTTTTTCTACCGGTAACTAAACGAGATATTTCTTCATCCGTGCTTTCAGGATACTATCAGCCGGCTGGTCCGCTAATTCAGCATCCTCCGACGCTACCTCCGGTGAAGGCTCCACCTCCGGAACCAACCCCGACACCGCCGCAGAACTCTGAGGGCTCGGACGATCTCGTCGCAACATCGACTACTTCCGGCGGCACGAACAGCACAGGTAATTCGTGGCGTTCGTTTCGTAAATCGGAGTCCATTACAAACGCCCCGAGTTCGGTGCATCCGTCGACCTCTATCGTGCCCAGTGAGATTTTTATGTTTTTTTCTAAACAATTATCGTTTATCGACAATTTTTTATTTTCTTTTTTGCGATTTATTTTATTTTTTGCGATTGATTTTATTTTTTGCGGTTTATTCATTTTTTATGATTTATTTTATTTTTTGCGATTTATTCTATTTTTCGCGATTTCTTTTAAGCATTCGATCACGCGTTTATTGCAATGACGTTGGAGGGATAATTAAAATAACAAAAATTTAATTGATTTATTTTCAGGTGGCGGAGGCTTCTACAGAGCTTACTGTCCACAATATTACGGAACGCCGCCCCAGTATCCGGAGCTGTGTTATCCACCGACCTACTCGCATCCACATTCTCATCCGCCTTACTACAAATACGCGCCGACCTACAGAAGGTGAGGAAATCCGACCAACGCCCACCGGGTGTCTTCGTCGGATGTCTCGAACGAGATTGTCATCTTGAATTCTTATCGACGACTAGATTAGTTCGGCCTCGCGAGCGAGTGTTGAACGTGTCGCCTAACGGGTATTAATTGTCGCCCCCTTTATTCGTTTGTTTCAGGCAGTACACTTACGGGTATCCGGGAGCCGACGGTGGCGGCGGGGCTGGAGGACCGGGAACAGGAACTGGTCCCGGCGTTGTCGAGTATCAGGCGGCACCTCCGCCTCCGAGCGAGTATCCGATGCCACCGTATTACGGCGGTTATCCGCCGCCTCCGCCTCCGCCCCCTCCACCGCCAAATCCCGCGTATCTTCACGCTCAGGGACGAACTATAGTAGACCGTAAGTGTCAAAGAAATATCATCTCCCTTATTCGTGCGAACTCCTCTGCTTATTTAGGACGCTTCATACGTGTTTATTAGGGGGCTTTTAAAAAAAGACGTTTTCTTTTTTTTAAAGCGCCTTTTTGAAGTACAGATTTCGATGTCAAATTAAAACTCGCGAAAGGCGGTGCTCAGCGAAAAATCCTAAGAGGTGCCATATTCGACGTTTTGGGCAAAAATGCGGCACCTCTCAAACTTAATTGTCAGCGAACGCCTTTTGCAGGATTTTTTTATCGATCATAATGTATAGTACGGGGTGGGAATTTCACTTTTTATCGTTTTTTTGTATTAAACACAAAAGACTTCGATTTTATAATTCGTATGTAGAAAACTCTAAAAATGTCCAGTAGGGTGAATTCGTTGAAAAATAATTATTTCCACCCGCCAAAATTATAGATTTTAATCTGAAATTGGACCTCGCGAACGGCAGACCTAAGCAAAAAATCTTAAAAGATTCCGCATTCGTCGCTTACACCCAAAAAGATCGAAGTTGCCGAATTTTTTTGGTACAAACGTCGAATGCGGCACTGCTTAGAATTTTTTCCCAGAAACCTTTCGTGAGCTTCAATTTGAGATCGAAATCTATATTTTGTAAAGGGTGGGAGGAAAATTAAAAAGAGGATGTCCTTTTTGTGAAATACCCTAGTATTTATATTTCATAGGTATTTATGAAGATGTCTCTGTCGTTTCGCAGATGCAGCCTTTCAAGGTTGCCCATGCCCGATGCAATCGTGTCCAAAAAACGTGGATACTGGGCCCCTTATTGGTAATGGTAAGGGGGCGCCAGTGGCATCGGGGCCCGGTCTGTCATTGCCACCCAGTGCTTTGGTAGGGCCGCCCTCGCCAGCGAGGGGGCTAGCCGGGTTAGCGCCTCCTCATGGTGCCAATGCCTGGGACACGGATCGCGTCCAACTCAATACACACCGCAGTAACCTCAATTCACAGAGTCAGCAGCAGCAGATTCCACCGGCATCGGCGGTGCACAGCATCGTCGCCGGGGCTCACAGTCGAGCCCAGAATACGGAGTGTAGGACAAAGGTGCGATTTTTTTGTTGCCATCGATATATAATTCCTTCGGGTGCGTTCTTGAATGCAGTTCTGCTCAGTTCCGCTAAATCTGGAAATATTCGAGATGTATCGACATTTATACGCAGGTGAAATAGGCGTTCTTATATTCCAGTCTGCTCTCAGTTCGAGATTCAGTTTTGACACGAATCTCCTCCGATAAGCGGTTTTTTATTATCAAAACGGACCAAATCTATCCCGCGGAACGAATCGGATGTACCGTTGGCAATTAAGCCTTCACGTACGGAAGCCTTGAAGAGCGAGGAACTCGCTTCCGAACGATTCGGCCGGGATCCTCGCTCAGCGAGTACTTACATTGCGCGCTATCAAAATCGCTGTACTGTAGAAGCCTGTTTATCCGAGAGCGAACGTCGGATAAGTGAAATCTCGGATAACACGCATAACAGGACTACCCGGCGCGCGGGCATTACTGCTTTATCCGTTTTATCCGAGTTTTACGTATTATCCGAGTTACACCTCCGTTAAGGATGCTTCACACATACATTCCCAACCAAATGTTTACTTCGATCAAAATTTGAGTACCTTGCGATACGACAACAATCTGAAAAAAAATGTCAAGACATTCGATTTTGCATAATAATGTCCAAAAGTGATTAACAAATTATTTTATACACAAATTGTTTTTAAAAAATCGGAAAACCTTTTATTTTCTCATTTTAAATGAATTCCTCGATCTTTCAAATACGTATACATTTTTTCAGAATTTTCTTACTTTCAACTTTTTTTTTATTGATAATTTGGAAAAATCGATAAAAAGTTTCAAAGCGACAGCGTCGACAGTTCCGTAGGTGCTGAAAAAATGGGAAAACGGAAAATAAAAACATGTATGAAAACCCCAAAAAAATTAATGTGGCTTCTAGAAAATTAATGAATTCATTTGAAAAGGGAAAAGAAGGTTCTCTGATTATTTGTTAAAAAATTTTTTTAGCATTTTCACGATACAATTCACGATATAATTCACGAGACAATTCACGATATTGTATTTGTATAAAATACTATTTTTATCCCCAATATATAATGAGCTATTGTTATTCGAACTTAATATTTACATCTCAGATCGCGGATCCTTTTTTTACCCTTCCCGTACATGAAGAGTAGAAAAAAGCCCACAAGCTATGGACAGTTACCAACAAAAGAAGGCGTAGCTGAGCAGATCAGCATTCAAGAACGCACCCTATCGTTTAAACAATGATTTTTTTGTATTGTTTTCTATAACGAACCCTGGGTTTTATTTTGACTTCAGGACGAGAAGGCTTGCACGGAAAACAAACTAGGCAAGTGCAATTGCCAAAAACGCGCGTGCACGTCAACGTGCGAGGTGAAGCTGGAGGCACTGTCGCCGACGGAGACGCTGTCGTCGTCGTCGAGCTGTCGAAGCGAGAAGACCATACACGATTTCAAGCTCGAGAACAACAACGTGAAGTGCGAATCGTGTAGCGTCGGCCTGGTGGTTGGCCAGGAGAATATATCGTGCGCTGCGAATTGCAACGTGAAGTGCGAGTCGGGTTACAAGTGCGAGATAATGAAGTGCGAGCAGTGCATGAAGGAGGGACAAATGGCCATTTTGGAGTTGGAGAAGGACTCGGGCATACTGCTGATAGACGAGAAGCGGCTGGAGGCCGACTCGGGAGTGAAAGAGGAGCTCAACGATGTTGTCGTGGTGGACACGGAAAATTGGCGAAAACCGGACTACGAGCCGATAGTTCAGGAGGAGGAGGTGGCCGACGAGACGGACATCGTCGTGCCCGACGAGAGTCCCGCGAGTATCGTCGAGGAGTTGCCCAAGTGCCAGAAGTTGACCAAGAGAAAATTATCCCTCGACAGTCTTTCGGACGGTATAAAGAAGCGAAAAGTCGACAAGAGAACGTTGTCGGTAGGCTCGACGAGAGACTTTCCCGACGACGACAGACTCTCGCCCGAGATATTTGTACCGGCGGAGAATTCCAACGCGGACGTCGTCGTCGTCGAGGGCGCGTCGAAGAAACCGGCGAAGAAGGAGTCTCAGTGCCAGAAGAGAAAAGCCGAGGGCGACGGTGCGTCTTGCGAGGCGAGCGGGGCGAAAAAAGCGAAATCCTCGAAAGCGATTACGAGCAACGGTGTTAACAGCGTCTGTCCGAAGACGACGGCGTCGGACACCTCGATAATGGAGACGATCGACGACGTGATACAGCAGAGCGTTCAAATGACGCAGAAGAAGGAGCGCAAGTGCGACCCAGCGGCGAGAATGATGGACGCCAAGAAGAAGAAAGGCGCGAATCTCTTGTCGACGATAAAGAAGGTGTCGAAGAAGATCGAGCTCGTGAAGGCGATGGTCACGGAGAAATTGAGTCTGACGAAGGGCGAGGCTAAGATCGGCAAGGAGGCGATTCCGAAGTGCAGCAAGGTGGAGACCAAGCTTAAAGCCAATAAGGCGCTGGATGCCAAATGCAAGGTCAACAACAAGGTAAAAGCGAAGATCGCCGAGGCGAAAGCGAAGATTTTGGACTCGAAGCCGAAGATCACGGAAGTGAAGACAACGAAGGAGGTGAAATTGGACAACAACAATGGCACGGTCGTCGCTAGCGTCGCGGTCCCGGCGCCCAAGAGTCGCGTCGCCGAGATGTGCGAGAATGTCAAGAGAGCGGCCTTAGTTAAGAAAAAACGAAAAAGTACAAAGAAAACTGCGACGTCGTGCGTGAAGAAGGCCCCGTCGAACGCCGCCGGCAAACCGGAGGACAGTGAGATTGTAATTGATAATTGTAGTCTCGGTAAGAAGCCATTCCTCAAACCCAAGTGGAGCAACGGTTGGAGCTGGGAGGGAGATTCGTACGAGGCCAAAGTCTACCTCACGGTGAGGCATAGTCGTTTTATTCTTTCCTCGAAACCTCCTTCATTAATTCATCGTCGTCATGATGCATCGACGAAATACTCGGACGATGATTCGATTATGGAAATTTTTTTTTCAGAACGAAGAGTCGGCGATACGTCGTTGTTACGCGAGTATGAAGCACGTGAGCGGTGACGTGCTTCAACCACGGGACTGCGTACTACTGAAGAGCGGACAGCGCAAGGCCGACTTACCTTTCGTCGCGAAGATCGCCGCGCTGTGGGAGAATCCTGACGATGGTTGGTATACGCGCGGAGACAGCGGGGAGAAATAAAGAACCGCTCTTCCAGCCGTCGTAAAACATAATTGCCTCGGTGGATAAGAAAGCACGTGTAAAAACGAAGCCGCGTCCCTTTATCTGTTTTACAGGTGAAATGATGTTCTCGTTACTCTGGTACTACAGACCGGAGCACACGGAACAGGGTCGTACGGATTACGATACCGAGGACGAGGTCTTCGCTTCCCGTCATCGAGACGCCAACAGCGTGGCCTGTATAGAAGACAAATGTTACATCCTCACGTTCAACGAGTACTGCCGGTGAGCTCACGCTACGTTTCTCTCAACGACTTACCGAGATACATTGCCATCTTTTCTTTCACTCACGATCAAACAATTTTTCTTTTCTTACTCACGATCAAACAATTTTTCTTTTTTTTACTCACCATCAAACAATTTGTTTTTTTTTACTCACGACCAAACGATTTTTCTTCTTTTTACTCAAAATCAACCATTGTTCTTTGTTTACTCACCATCAAACAATTTTTCTTTGTTTACTCACCATCAAACAATTTTTTATTTTTTTTACTCACGACCAAACAATTTTTCTTTTTTTTACTCACGATCAACAATTTTTTTGCGAAGGTACCGAAAGAATCTTCGCCGGATCGAGGAAGGCCTGGAGAGCCCGGGATTGATAGTACCGCCAGGCGAGCAAACCTATCCACGAGAATGCAGACAACCGCCGATCCCAGTGCCCTCGGACATGGTGCTCTTCTGTCGTCGAGTCTACGACTATCGCGGCAAGAAACTCGTCAAGAATCCCGGATGACTCGACTCCTCCTAAATCTCTACGAAATAGGAACCAATGGAATGCACAAACTATGCAAGAGAAAAAAAAAGAAAAAAAGAAACAAAAAAAAAAGAAAAAAAACGGGCGTCAAAACTGAGCGCAGGTTTATCCCTTCAATCATGCTATACCATCCGGAAAAGACAGACAGACACAGGAAATACAGTCCGCAAGGTGGAATCCCGCGAGCGATTTTTTTTCTTTCCATTCTCGGCAACGTCGACCCGTGGAAGGCGGAATAAGAGTTCCACGCTCTCACGAGCAACGAAGAAAATCGCGAATCCCGGAGAGAGTACGCCGCGTCTCTCTTGATCCATATTTATTTATTTTCATCTTTGTCACGCGTCGACGTTGTCTAGTGTGTCAAAAACTTTAAATCGCTCGTGGGCTCTCTCCCGGCTAAAGGAAAAAAAGGCTCGGTATTATCGTCGGTGGAACGACGAGTCGAGCCCGTCCTCACGAGCCAAGTACGCGACGACAGGTTATCGGTGGAGAGACACCGACGTGGGCGGGTCACGTACAACACGCTCGGGGGTTAAAGCCGGATTGATATGATACATGCGAGACGGAACTGCTCGCGTTCCACCGACGACAGAAAGACTCCCGAGGAATGACACGCGAGGTGTTTGCCACCGCTGACTTTTGCTATAGAGAAAACGTTGTAGAAGATTTGACAATTTTATAGAGAGAATAATCGAATATTTTTTGCGAAATAGAGTTTACAAGTTCTCGAGCGTGTGTATATTTTACAAACAGAAAAAAAAAAGATAAGCGACCGATGATGTTGGCTCGCGAGAGAGGAAGAGAGTAGACCAATTCGTGTCGCTCGGCGAATCGTTGTAAACGAGCCGCGAAGATTGTGAGCGCGTTTTGAGGGAATACCTACGAACAGTTTATCGAATATTAGCTGGAATCGGGAAGTTTTTTTTTTTTTTTTTTCGAGCGATGAGGAAAACAATCGACCATTTTTAAGCGAGAGAATACTAATAGTCTTTTAAGCAATCGACTCCCCCCCAATAATGGTGTTTATATC
This sequence comes from Amblyteles armatorius, assembly GCA_933228735.2. Lineage (NCBI taxonomy): Eukaryota > Metazoa > Arthropoda > Insecta > Hymenoptera > Ichneumonidae > Amblyteles > Amblyteles armatorius. Next base: position 4,978,027 of record OW121689.1, on the reverse strand, counting down.
TTTGAGATAATCGAGGGATAATCGAGAAAACCTACCCGTAGGATTTTTTTATCCATCACCGCTATACCACCAAGAATCTGTGCCCTGAATATTACTACATTTATTTCGCGCGTAATGCCGCTAGTCGCGGGAACCACTATCTTCCTTCAATTTTATTAGTTTATTTTTATTTGTTTTATTTTTTTTTATAGTATATCCTTAGTGCTGAAGCAGTAGTCGTGTGAGATATCCAGTGGTGTCGATAACGGTACATCCAATATATGCGCGTATGAATTGATATATCGTACGTAACGACGGTAGCATAGATTTCGCCGAAAAAAAAAAATCATCGATATCGACACCACTGCGTGTGATTGTACATTTTTTTTTTTCGCTACCGTTTAGACATGTAACTTACCATTACAAGCGTTAATATCTAACGTAAAATGAGACGAAGAAGAAGAGAAAAAAAAACAATTAAATATTAGTAATGTTTAAAACCAGCAGTAACGTCGAGTGTGCGAAAGAAAAAAGAAAACCGAACTCTTTCGAGAGTTATCCTCAGCATTAATGAATTTGTATAAAGAGAAGAGAATCCGCGACGGAATATCACGAGGTATATCGGTTCGCGTATACACAATTTATTATTAATAATTATTGCGATTTATTATTCGTTGAGTGAGAGAGATTGATTGATTGAGAGAAAGAGAGAGCGAGAAAAGCGAGCGATCATCGGCATATATATAAACGAAACGCCAAATGTTTGTTTTGTCACGATAAAAAAAAAGAGAGACGAAAAGAAAAATTCCGCGAAATTGCTACTTTGAAGTGAAAACAACAACCACGTCTACGTTGATTTTGATTATTTACACATTTGTTGATTGTGGCGGGTGTTTTGTTAGAAATTATATTATTTAAAATTAATATATTGATGATGATTACCATATTATATCTAATATATTGGATTTAGATACTAAGTTATTCCCGGAGATAGGTGAACATGAGCGTACATGAAAAAAAACGGCGAGATGAGTAAAAAATGAAACGAAGTGAAAAAAATGAGTAAAAAAAGAACCGGATGTGGATATATAAGAGAGTTCGAACGAGAGTCTCCATCCTCCTCCCCCCCACAATACCAAAACATTATTTCATTTTCAAAATCCCTCTATCGTCCTTTTAATATTATATACATATATATAGATTGATATATACATATTACATCATACCTGATATATGATGTAACATATGTATATATATATTATACATAATACACAAATACTTTTAACGATTAATTTATTAATTTATCCCTAACTACTTAATTATGTAGATCTGATAAGGATTACTGTGTAGGATTACGTGGACTCGTGGTTCTTGGTGAATTTTGTGAGAGGTAAGGAGATAGAGATTGATAAAAAAACACTTCTATAAACTTATTAAAAAAAACTAGACGTTTTACTAAATTATTTAACGGTACCAGTAATAACTGACCTAGCGAATGGAGCATCGATGTCTCGAAAGTCATTCCGATCGGTAACACGCGGAGCTGTCGCATATTCGTCAAGAACCAATGGAATCACAGGACGAGAAAGCACATAGATAATTTTTATATTCCACTTTTCCGTTTCGAACCCAATGCGCGTTCGTGTGTATTGTGACACACGCAAACTCAGGGGAGGGGAGACATTCTATTTATTTTTTTGATATATTTTTTTTAAACAAAAAGAATGTGTCATCGATGAAAAAGATCGAGTGGGAGAAAGATAAGCCGATATCGCCCGGATTCGATTCACGAGTATCCTTAATGAAAAACAAACAAACAAACAAAAAATGGTTAATATGGGAACATTTTGCACAAAAATGCATATCCTACGTTCATTGTTTCACGAATATCGAATGAATATTTCGAACCAACTGTAATCGAGGACGAAGATTCAAGGTCATCGAGTCCCCTTGCCGCCTGAAAAAAAAAACAGAAAAAAAAACATTCAGTCTCTTTTGATACTCGCAATTTTCCTACGACGAACGAGAGCGACCTTGCAGCAGTCCCACCTGGGCAGTAAAGCTTCGTAAGTCGAGCGGTGATTTAACGCCGTTTAACGCGAGGTTACGCGGAGGGCAGCGAGTGGATTTCTGACCAGTGCTTAAAGAACCATAAATGCCGACGCTCGCGGAAGGGGGCGCGCGCGACTGTGCACGAGAAAAAGGAGGACTGCGCGCGGGGCTGGCTCTGCAGGCGAGCGTGCAACGCGAGCTCGCGTTCGCTCTAATCAAAATATAGAAGCAGTTTGTGAGTAATAACACGATGAATTTTATTGCGCTACGCCAGACGGTTTGCCGTCGAGTTGCTCGGGAGAAAGAGTTCAGAGACGTCGAAACAATCAGCTTGTTTCGCGTTGAAAATTAAGACATCGAGGTCGAGCCGGTTACAAAGCGAGAAAAGACGAGAGACGTTGCAAACCGGACGGCAACGCGACTACGACTACGAGAGACGAGAGCAAAAAAAAAAAAAAAAAACGAAAATTGGGAGAGAAAGAAAACGTACGAATACAATAAAGAGAAGAGTTATTTCTACACCAGATATATGAATAAAAAGGTACATAGTATAAATATAGATTATATATTTAGGTAATTAGAATAAAAAGTTACGTATAAAGACATGATGAATATATTCGAGAACGATGAACGATTTATTATACATACTATAAATATGAAATACACTACTATCCTTCGGAGCCGAGAGAATACGGACGAGAGCAATACGTGATACTTTTTTGTGTTGTCAAAAAAAAAAAAAAAAAAAAAGAAAAACGAGATCGACGAACGCGCCGAATATAGTATCGAAACGTCGCACGATGTCCCTCTTTTTATTCATTCGAACAACCTCGCCGAGAGACCCGAGATTACAATCGTTGCTTTCGAATATTACGAGTCGATGAAGTGAAAAATAAAAACTGCGTTACAGAGGCGTGCTTTCCCCCCGACACTGGGAGTGTCACGCGTTACTTCGCGGCGTTATTTGCCGGTGTCACACACGATATATAAACTACTATGTACGTGTCTCTATAGGGTTTACGTAAGCTTCGTAGGAGAAACACAAAATATAAATACACGAGCTTGCGCAGGCCTGCGGCGGATCGCAGAGAAATTAATCGGACTATCTTCGACACTGCGCGCTCTCTGACAATTAAACAAAATTATAATTATCGATACCCAATTTATCGAAAAGTCGACAACGTCTCGATCCACTCCGCGATCCGCTGACGGCTTTCGTACGCCCATAAACCACTAGTACCGCAATGTGTTTTTTCACGGATATACCAACGTGTACTTTACAGTGAGATACGTTAAGAATACGAAGAAAAAAAAAAAAAACAAGAAATAAAAATAAACAAAATAATAAACACACGCAACTGTAATACGAGAACGAGAATATATACGAGGCGATATCTTTTGTGAACTTGCTGATGAACGCGAGATTCTCGTGAGTCGCCGTGTTTCTCTTGTAATATTGTAACATAATGCATAAGAACCGACAAGAAGTTTAATAAATTATTTGATCAATCCCGGCGACTAGAGGATCGATTTTGAAAGGAAAAAAATATATATATATGAAATTTCACCGCTGAATGAGCTGAAAGGAAAATCTTGAAAATACCGACGAACGATCCTCGCAGACCGGCTGTTCTTTGATTCATCCGTTTCCGTCGCTGGCCACAGTCGGGATGATTTACAAGGACATTTGAGACGTATCTTACACGACCTTTACCCACTGTCCCGTGTTCTTGAATTCATACGTTTATGCCACTTGCTGCATTCGAGATAAATTCAAGAGAAAAATTTGAAACATTTTGCTATGGCGTCACTTCCGGTTTGAAAATATCTTTATTCGATGGGAAGTGACGTCGTACCGGAAATACGTCACTTCCGAGTTGAAAACCCCATGTTTCGAAGTGACGTCGTACGGGAGAATGTCACTTCCGGTTTGAACATTTTATTTTTTGGCCTAAAGTGACGTCATGCCGGAAATACGTCATTACCGGTTTGAAAATTTAATTTTACGACCGGAAGTGAGCTATTTCCGGTATGACGTCACTTTAGGCCAAAAAATAAAATGTTTAAACCGGGAGTGACTCATTTCTATTACGACGTAACTTCCGGTACAAAAATGATATTTCTAAACCGGAAGTGGTGCTTTCCTGTATGACGTCACTTCCGGTCAAGAACGGAGATTATTAAACCGGAAGTGAGAATGTGGAAAGAAATGTTTCGATCTTTCGAGCGTGACGTGGCTTCCAGTGGCAGAAACCTGTGAATTAAGGAGCACAGGAATGTGAAGGAACGTGTGTGTTACATCGAAAATGTATTTGGAATTCATCTCGAACGTAGCCAGCCACAGAGACGGACGAATTTGGTAACGCACGGAAGGCTAAGCATCCAGAAATCCCACTTATCACTATTATTCGAGCTCCTTCTTTTTCGACGATAATTCAACGCCTCAGCGATGTCTCTTTCTCCGAGACACAACTCGTTTTCACAGCGAAGTGTACGCAGCGGGATTCTAAGGACCGCGAGGCCGTTACGTTCCGCCGCGGAGACTCGGTCACGAGTCACGTCGACGAGGGTTAATCCCCGGTCGCCGAACGGAGACACGCTCCCTCTCGTGCCCGCGTTCCTCCGCGGATTATGCAAGCCGAGAACATACGTTCCCTCGGTTTCCTCGCGGATCTTTCGCCGTTGAATTACGTGGAATTTCGACGCGAGCGAAGTTGAATAAATTTCCGAGAATCGATCGCGCCGAGCTTACTTCGAGCCGTAACATCTGCTCTCGGCAGACCCGTTGATTGATATCCAAGTTGGCGGAGCGAAAAAAAACATCCCACACTCGTTGCGATCTATTTGCGGTGAGGTTAATAAAAATTGAAAAAAAAAAGAAAAAAAAAACGATGGGGATTAATTCGCTCACACAGTCAAGCGAACCGGAAGTCGACCGCCGTCCGTGCGGCTTCTGATCCGGATTCCGCAGCCTCGAAGAGATGTGCTCCGGGCGTCGAGGGAGGGGGAGAAAGAGCTCGAGCACCGATGCAAAAATCGTTTCAAAGCTATTTGCCGGTCATATTTTTTTTTCTTTTCTTTTTTTATCAGCGGCGTTCAAAACTCGATAATCCTGGCGGTTCGCTGCGAGGGTCCTGGCCGGTAGGACGAATAGGAGGGCATCTGCATTGGCTTTTGAGAGTTCTGGTCGGTGCGTCTAATCCCGAGGTGGAAAACGCTATCACGCTCTCGTTTCGTGCTCGGCGGTACGGTGTTAAGATTAAAGTTCGTTCGATCAATGAAAACGACGCCTCCGGGCGCATTCTGGAGCTTCCTTTCCCCGCTCGAACGTCCGCGTGGATTTCTTCACGGATACGCGTCCGTTCCAGTTTGAGGGATGATTCTTGAAAAGGCGGGTCGAAACTGTGAGTCTTCGTGTGCAATGTCCCGACCGGATATCGCCGACCAGCGAGCTCTTTATCGGGCCCGGAAGTCAGGGGTTAGGGGAAGTGAGAGTGTCAATTGACCTCGCCGAAGCTGAGCGCTCTCCGTACTTCCGGTTCTTCCTCTTCACTTTTAAAGAAACACGCGATTCTGCGCGTACGACTTCTTGGGTCTGTTGTTGGTCCATTGCAGAATTTGTGTTTTTTTTTTTAACAGCAGTGCTAAGAGGGGAAGCGTTATAAAAAATTCATACCGGAAGTTGGTGAATAACTGATAGACGATGAGAAAAAAACGAAAGCCTTTTCTTTAGAAAAATTCTAGTAAAGCCGATCGATTTCCGGCGATCGACTTCTTTATCGGGCCCGGAAGTCAGGGGTTAAGCGAAGTGAGAGGGTCAATTGATCTCCTCGATAGTGAGCGTTTTCCATCCTTGTGTTTCGTCCTCTTCGCTTCTACAGAAATACACGTACTACAATTTCTCGGATCCGTTGTTGGTAAATTGCAGAATCTGCATTTTTTTTACATCTGCCTGAAAAGGAGAAGCGTCAGAAGAAATTCACACCGGACATTTGTGGATAACTGATGCAAAATAAGGAAGAACAACATTTTTTACGAACATTTTACAAAGATAACTTTTTTACAAAGATAAGTTTTCCACAAAGATAACTTTTTTACAAAGATAACTTTTTTATAAAGATAACTTTTTCACAAAGATAACTTTTTTTACAAAAATTCTAATGAAGCGGGTCGATCTTCGATCGACTTCTTTATCGAGTCTGGAAGTATGGGATTAGTAGAAGTGAAAGTGTCAACAGACCTCTCTGAAGCCAAGCGTTCACCCTCGTTCCCGTTTCGTCCGCTTCACTCGTAAAGTGAACTTTGTTGTTGGTCCATTGCAGAAACTCCATTTGTTTTTAACACCTGCCTGAAAAGGAGAAGCGTCGAAAGAAATTAACGCCAAAACAGGTGAATAATTGATCCGAAACAAGAAAGAAAAAAATACCTTCTTTTTAACGTAAACTCTACAATTCTACAATTTTTTACAAAGATTCTGTTGTGGGGCCCATTGAGCTCGATCGCCTGTGCTCCGGACCATTCGTGATACAATAAGAAAGAAGAGAAGAAAACCGAAAAATGATCGCAACAGTGAGTGCCGCGCTGGCGAGACTTTTGTGAAAAGCATTCCAGCCACCTGCGTCGAATAACTATAATTATGCTTTTTGTGAGTCTGTATGGCCGCAGCATCAGCAGCAGCCGGGACAACTAGCGTATCTCCTGCACAACGCGCCAGCATGCGAGGCCGGCGAGGGGTGTGTTTTGATATTTAGACGACCCGAGGGAGGGTCCCAGCTCTCCAGTTTTCCCCCGCGTATTCTCCGGTCTCCGCGATACTCACATTATTATATATCTTTTTTTTTTTCAACGCTACTTTTTTCCCTCGTATGTCGTCACACGGTCGCTGTCCGAAAAGCCCGGTGGGACGAGCGAACATTTTCTCAACTCGTTCGTGAGCACGAAACAGAGACACGCCACGAAGTTAAATCACAATTAATTTCGCTCGGAACTGAGGAGAAACGCGACGAGAAGCAGTGGCGAATTTCGGGCAACCTCTTCTGCTCCCGAGGCAACAAGATCGCTCTGCAAGAGTCACCAGGCAAAGATCGCGTGAGCCTGCAAAGAGAGAGGATTCGAGATGTATTCGCATTGTCAGTGCCGTATCTACGATACATTCCCCGAATATCGCCAACCGACCGAGCAGCAATGATTTTTAAATCGGAGACAAATAATCGGTATGAAAACTTAACTTTCTAACGGGCGATATCGTGGACGATTGACGTCGGTTGGCGTCGTAAATTGCATTTGTAAATTATGCTCGTCACTTTGGTCGCTATCTTTGTACATTCTTTTCATATTTTTATTTCATTTCAGTTTAATTTTCTAAAATTTTGATAAACAGATCTAACTTTTTAAATTCCTGCACGCCAAAGTATCAAAAATAGAATATTTATGCATAAATTGAATAAGACGTTTTAAAGCTAACTATTTACGCGGCAAATGTCGTACATTGTACCTTACAAAGTCTTGAGATAGAGAGTAAAAAAAAACTTTCGCAAATCTGTAACAATCGGATGTGAAACAAGCGCGCGAGCTTCTGCTCTTGTTACCGTCCTGAGAGATTCTTCCGAGCGGTCGTAGAGAGCGAGGCAGATCGGCTGAATCCGCTGTCCCGCTCTCTTCCCTCTTCCCTTTCGCCTCGGTGATCCGGCGGTCCGTTCCTCCATCTCCGCCCGCCAATTTTAAGAGGAAACAGGCTGCTTACATCGCCGAGACTTCTCTCACAATATAACACGAGGTGGCTCTCTCGCGCGCTTACCGACGCCGCCCGCCTGTGTTGTTGCGGTGAACCTGCCTCTTTGGCTGTCTCGTTGTGCCACGGGAGAAACGAGACGATCGCCGAGAACGAAGAACAAGCAGAGCGCCGAGGAGAGAGAGGGCCGAACGACGATGCGCACCGGTCGTCTTCCATTTCTCTCGCGCTCGCCGCAGCGCCGCTGCTGCCGCCTCAGCAGCGAACCGGCAAAGCAGCGCGAGTCCGTCGTGACGCGCGCCGCCCTCCGTTCCTCCTTGCCTTTCCATCTCGTCTCCTTCGACGTCGTTCACTTTACCGCGACCGACGTCCCCGAGTTCGCGTGACGATTGTGGGCGGTTACCCAATACCGTTTATCTCGCGCCGCAACCAACGGCACCGACCGAACGTTGTTTCCTATGTTCCCGGTCGGTGTTTCGCTCGTCCGACGCGATCCTCGGTTCCGACTTGCCGCTCACGCCCGATTCGTTCGCCGGAAGAAAGAGACACCCGGCTTCGTTACGACTTTATAACCTCGCTAATAAACTCCACGCCGCTTCAAGGACGTCCCGGTTGACGCAAGTACAATCTTCGTTCATCCTGCGTGTCCCAACGGTTCTCTGTCGGAGGAAGATCGTGCGCGTGTGTGTGTGTGTTGCCAAATCATATTTGACATTTCGACGGGGAATGGCGACGTGCGGAGAGGTTACCGATTGGCGCTTCTCTTGTCGCCGACCGATCACCGACTCACACCGTGAAATGTAATGACGGATAAATACGGACTCTCGTTCGACCTGTCGATGGCATTTACTCGACCGGTTGCCTGCGAAGTAGCGTTATTTTTTACCGACATTGAAGAATCGACGGGATTCCGTTCGTTCGATCAGTCCCCAGTCCCTAACCTAACCTATTTATTTTCAGTGCTTTTCGGTCATCTTTTCAACGGCACGCGTAATGAACAATTGGCTGATAAATGCAGGTCTGGAAAGGAAATGCTAGGGTTGCGTTCTTTCAAGTTCGTAGGTTTAAGAACAGAAAGAGTGCGTTCTTGAATGCGGTTCTGCTCTGTTCGGCTAAATCCAGAAATATTTTTTATGTATCCACGTGTAGATAGGTGTTCTTATATTCCAGTCTGCTCTCAGTTCCGGGTTTACTTTTGACACCAATCTACTCTGATAAGCGTTCTTTTGTTATCGTAACGGACGAACTGTTGGCAATTTAAAAATCCACTAGCAGAAGACAATCGTAAATAAATGAACGCATAGCTGAGCAGATCTGCATTCAAAAACGCAACCCACAGATAGATAGATAGATAGATAGATACATATTTATTGGGCCGTTGAATAAATCCCCTAAGGAACAGAGCGCACAGAGAGCAATACAAAGCAACTTAAGCTCAATTAAAAATAGCGCGAAATGAAATAGCAATTTTGTCATGAGACTAGTAGGGTCATGAAAGATCAGTAAGCATAAAGTAAGCCAATGATAATTACATCACGACATTCCATTGGCTACGTAAGGAGTATTCAAATAATCCAACCCCCCCTCCCGTCGACAGGTTTTCGGACATTTTGTATGTATTTTTCTATTTAAGCCAAAATCGGTCAACGTACTTTCCCGTAGAGAAAAGCTACGGGCAAAATTGTAATAAATGAGGAAGCGATGTGGAAATTTCTTAGCACCTTTTTTTTACATATGTATATATTTTTCTATTATATATGTTTCTAGTATATATGTTTCGCAAAGGCACGCAGCATCCCTCGTGATTCTTAGCGCGCGGGCGCGCGACCCTATTCATCGCCGTTCTACCGACAAAACGCATCTAGCCGGTGGGCAAGCATAGCCCGTAGTGTTGCAGAGTGTATAGAATTGCGGATGGAGTGGTGGGAAGACGCGCGGAGGCGCTCATTGGCCGGGGCGGGCGGTAGGGGGGGGCCGGTGAGCTTTCGGGGAGGACGAACGAGCTGCTGCTCTCCCGTCGCGCGCCTTCGTACGTACGAACCGTGACGGCGCTCAGTTAGCGGCAAGCCGCCACGGACGGACGAGTGTGTATATCAGCGATTCTGCTCGTTCAAATCGCGCTCTCGCTCGCGAGACACCGCGCATCGCGAATCGCTCGCGAACTCGACGACAACCACGGAGACGAATTATTTGCGAATGAAAGACAATCAAAGGAACGCCATTCGCTCTCCGCACGAGACTATCGTTGACTAAAAAAAAATAATTTCAGAGTCTAGAGAAATAAAAAAAAAAAAATCATTCGATCCGGCCTCGATCGCACGGATCAAACGACGGAAAGAGAATGAACGCAGGAATACAACGCGACGATAATGCCATCGACGATACCATCGCATCGCATTAGTTCGTCCCGTTTCGATCGAGGCATCGAGTAGAGTCGTCGATACCGCCAAAGTTTCAAATCATCCGAAGCCAACGAATTTTCCCATCCGAATACCATCGCGCCGAAAAAAAAGAAAAAAAGAAAAATAATAATCCCCGAAGTTATCGTCCACCGTAGCGGGCGCGCTGGCACCGACCAGTGTCAAAAAAGCGAACTAAGCTCCGTTGTAACCGCCACTGCGCGAGTGTAACAATCCTTCCAACTATGTGAACCGTGCGCAAACCCGTCAGTGAACTCGAGCGATCGGAATCCTCGACACATCTACCGAAAAATAAATCGGAACAGAGTTTCGTTGTTTTCCTTTAACCGGTGAATACAAGTGAGGAAACAAAGAAAATCATCGACATGAAGTCAGCGTGGAACCGCGTGTCCCGCTCCGGGGTTTCAGCGATGCTCTTGTTCACCGTCCTGCGGCCGTTGATCGGCGTCTCGGCCGGGCCGGGAAGCGAGATATACGCGAAGATGTTCTCGAGCCAGCAGAACCCTTCGGACCCGTGCTACGACGAGGACAGGCCTCGCAGGTGTATACCGGATTTCGTAAACGCCGCATTCGGTGCGGCGGTCGAGGCGTCTTCGACGTGCGGCAGCGGCGGTCCAACGCGCTACTGCGACGTGACCGAGCAGCCCGGCGGCAACACCGGCATCGGTCAGTGTCACGTATGCGACGACAGCGCCCCCCGTCGACGTTTTCCCGCGAGTTATCTTACCGATCTCAACAATCCGAACAACGTCACGTGCTGGCGGAGCGAGCCTCTCGTGAATTCGCAGAGTTTCTCAGCGCCGCCGGACAACGTGACGTTGACCCTCTCGCTCGGCAAGAAGTACGAACTGACGTACGTGAGTCTGCAGTTCTGCCCCAGGGCGGCGAAGCCCGATTCAATAGCGATATACAAATCGATGGACTACGGCAAGACGTGGCAGCCATTTCAGTTTTACTCGTCGCAGTGCAGACGAGTTTACGGGCGTCCGAACAGAGCAACGATAACGAAGGCCAACGAGCAGGAGGCCCGGTGCACCGACAGTCACAGATACACGGGCGGCGACGGGCTCGGGCCCGTTGGACGGATAGCGTTCAGCACTCTCGAGGGAAGACCGTCGGCCGCCGATTTCGACAACTCGCCCGTTCTGCAGGACTGGGTTACGGCTACCGACATACGCGTTGTCTTCAATCGGCTTCACATGCCCCAGCAGCTGCAGGAGAGCAGCGTTCGAGTCTCCGGCCCCGAGAACATCGGACTCGAGGAACTCGCCAAGCGAGAGCGGGATCGCGAGGAGAGAATCAAGAGCCACAAGAACAATTTGCTACACTCGATCGATCCCACGGTCACGGTCCTTCCGTCCGTACATCAAGTGCTCGCGCCGCAGGAGATGCAATCGAACGACGCTCTCGACGTACAGGAGATGAATCTTCAACCGGAAGTCGCGCCCACCACGACCATCGTTACAGCGACCAGCGGCACCGCCACGCTCGCCCATCACTACGCCGTGTCCGACTTCGCCGTTGGCGGTAGGTGCAAGTGCAACGGACACGCGGCACGCTGTCTGCCCGGCAAGGACGGCGAGGTCGCGTGCGAGTGCAGGCACAACACCGCCGGCAGGGACTGCGAACGATGCAGGCCCTTCCACTTCGACAGACCTTGGGCCAGGGCCACCGCGAGAGACGCCAACGAGTGCAAAGGTCAGTTTTTTTTTTTGGCACGGCTTTTTTCGTGTTGTCGTTTCTGTTGTTCGGCCATTTTGTAGTGAGGGGGGAAAAGTTTTTTTTTTTTTTTTTTTTTTTTTTCTGGTTGTCCTTAATAGTGTTCACTTCGCATAAGTTTCGGAGAAGTGAGAGGGAATTGAAAACACTTCTCGATGGTGTAATAATCTGAAAAGAATCGAGCGTATTGAAGGTCCTGAAAAGATTAATTTTGCGTACTAATCATTCCAGAGTTTTATTAACAGATTGATGAACAATAAAATTGTTCAACAAATCTTCCGGAAACGTAACTTTTTTTTTTATGGGAATGATTCATTCTTTTTTATGAATACGTATGAATTTTTTCAGATATTTAAATTCACTTTGAATTTTGTGTCGACATTTTTTCATATGAAAAAAATTCATAGTGAATTGAAAAATCTGGAACAATGCGAAGGTGTTCAGAGAAGTGAACGAATCATTATTATTTGTTTTAAAGTTACATTTCCGGCGGATTTGTTGAACGATTTTATTTTTCATAAATTTGTTAATAATATTTTGGAATTATTATTATGCAAAATTAATCTTTTCAGCACCTTTAATATGCTTAATATTTTTCTAGATTTTTAGACCATCCAGAAGTGTTTGCAATTCCCTCTCATTTCTCCGAACCTTATGCGAAACTATTCGCAAGGACTACTTTAAGATTCTTTTCATAGAAATGTGAAAAATTGTACGGCGTGGACGGAATTTCATCGAGGAAGTTATTGAGCGCGTTAATTTGGGTTGGTCTACATTTAAGTGGACCACGACAGGTTTTTGAAGAGTTGAGGTGGATTATGATGAAAAAAAAGTCTGCCAGTTTCATTAATTAAGTATTCTCGCCGTATCAGGTGAAATCTTATTTTAGGAATCGTCCGAATTATCTCATCATCGATTATCTCATCATATTCTACAAATATTGCATTTTAATTCGTATCGATGCACACGGTAAAAAAAGTATTTGCATATTTAAAAAAAAAAAGAACCATTTCTTGTCCACAAACTCCGGAAACTTTAGTCTGTAATTGTACAACGCGTGCCTGAATTTTATGCGGAAAATTATCGGGCGCTGTAATTAGAGATGGTCTATATTTAGGAAGATAATGTGAGGTTTTAAAGAGTTGAGGTGGATTATGGAGACAAAGTCTATAGTCTCGTTGATTAATTATTCTCCCTGCATCAGATGGAATCCTACTTTAGGAATTTCTGTAGTCTCGTTTATTAATTATTCTGGCTACTTTAGGAATCTCACGCCCGAATTATCCCATTATCGGCTCTACAATTATCGCATTCTATTTCTATCGATACATTCATAGAACATTTCATGTCCACACACACCCAAAACTGAACTCTCGCCGATTTCACAATTTACTCGCACACCCAGAAAAAATGTTTATTTGACGGCCACCGTTTATTTGGTTTAAGTAAAATATTTATTTGATTCAAATAAATATTTATTTAAATCAAACAAATCGTTACTGATATGAAATAAATATTTTACTTGAACCAAATAAACGGTGGCCGTCAAATAAATTTTTTTCTGGGTGCAAAACACCCTTCGTTGCAACAAAATAACTACCAATAATTAAAAAATCGACAAAAAAAAGAGATAATTCTTCCGGCACAAGACGAAAAAATGTTTAAAAAATCAAAAATCATTCTCCAGTGCCGTCTCTCGTGTTAATATTTCCGTACATGTGGACAGTGCTTCAGAAGCCTTCGTCCCTGATTGGCCCGAATTCGGGAGCTCCATTCTGCTCCAGTCGAACCGATACACGTCCACTCGCATTAATTCGCGCACGGCTGCCCACCGTGAGATCGCCGTAAGCTCCGCATTCGGAGGGGCGAAAAGTATCGAGGTGGTAGATCGCAGGGTAGCAAAAATTGCAACATCATTCACGGTCTCGCGGAAGATTGGAATGCGAGCAGGGATAGAGAGGACGATGAGCTAGCCCGAGTTCCTCCGGAGTTTCCAGCACACTCTTCGCCGATCGACCCCGCGATATTCTCTCCGTCGAGACCCCACAGCGTTACGACGCGGTCCGGCGTCTCGCGTCGGGAACGACGCACATCCCGAGCCCCGCAGAATCGCCCCCTTAATTCGACGCGGCGAGGCGTGTTACGCTCGCGCCGCGAGAGCAACCGAGCTATCGCAGCCTCCGCATCTCCGAAATCAAAAGCGTCGAGGGTAAAACCCACCCTCCGGCTCCTTCCCCGTGCGGCTGTACGTCTGTCTGTCGCTCCGTGGCAATGCTTTTCGAATCGATAAACACCGGGAGAGCTTTGTCTGTTTACCCGGTGTTTGGACCGCGGTGAACGGGAAGGAGAAACACAAGCGTCGCGCCTTCGCGACGGTTCAAAAGGATTAATCGCGCCAATTACGGGGCTTTCGCCGATAATGGCGCTGATCGAACTTGGCGAATGATGTTTCTTGTCGGACGAAGCTGGAAACTATTTTTGCGGATAGTTGGGACGTAATATGGACTGGGAAGAACCCCAATGATGCACAATTATATCGAGCTTTGTCCAGAGGGGTCGAACTTACACATTTTTTAGACCCTCGATTCGATAGTTTGCTGTTCATTTCGGTACCTGCCGTTCGCACGCTTTTAAGATAGTCCTTGAAAGTCCGGATAATGTTCACTTCGCATAAGTTTCCAGAGAAATGAGAGGGAATTGCAAACACTTCTGGATGGTATGAAAATCTGAAAAAAAATCGAGCATATGAAAGGTGCTGAAAAGATTAATTTTGCATAATCATAAGTCCAAAATGTTATTAACAAATTGATGGAAAATAAAAAGTTGACCAACAAATCTCCCGGAAACCTAAGTTTTTTGAAAATGAAAATGATTCTTCCATTTTTCTGAATACGAATGAATATTTTCAGATTTTTAAATTCACTTTGCATTTTTTTTTATAGGGGAAAAATGTATAGAAAGTCAAAAAATTCAAAGTGAATTTAAAAATCTGAAAAAATGCATACGTATTCAGAAGAGTGAACGAATCATTTTCATAAAAAAGTAAGGTTTCCGAGAGATTTGTTGAACAATATTATTTTTCGTCAATTTGTTAATAATATTAAAAATTATTATTATCCGAAATTAATCTTTTCAGCACCTTTAATATGCTTGATTTTTTGGATTTTTATACCATCCAGAAGTGTTTGCAATTCCTTCTAATTTCTTTGAAACCTATGCGAAGTGAACACTATTCACAAGTACGACCTTAAGCGTCGCGCCTTCGTGGTTGTGAAAAGGATTAATCGTGCCAATTACGGGTCTTTCACCGATCGTGACGCAGATTAAGTAGGCGAATGATACTTCTTGCCCGACGAAGCTGGAAACTATTTTTGTGGATAGTTGGGACATAATATCGACTGGGAAGAACCCCAATAATTTCCTATTAAATCGAGCTTTGTCCATTGTTGCTTGATGCCGAGGGGTGCTCGAACTTACGCATTTTTTCAACCCTCCATTCGATGGCTCGGTATTCATTCCGATACCTGCCGGTCGCACGATTTTAAAAGCGATGTAACCCTCGGAACGTTTCCCGGAGTGTCTGTCGCACGGATTCCTGTTGTATCACACTATAATAGACACTATGTTCTCCCCTCTAGAATTTTACAAATTCGACACGGGAAAGTGGCCGTTCCCGAATCACCAATTTGTGAGCGTTTGTCGAGTGCAAACGCCACTCGATGAGATTTTTCGATCACAATTCGATCCCTCAAACGAGGGGGGTTCTGCAGCGATCTGTCGAAAGGCATTTTGCGTCACGCGAATTAAAGAGGTCGGAATGCCAAGTTCGGGGTTCCATCCCGGTTTTTTTTTTATTTTACGAACGTTAGACTCATAAATACTTAGTAAGAAATTTAATTGAAAAATACTTAGTAAAGAATAAAAATTGAAAACTATAAAACAGTAAATAATGATAATAATAATAAGTAGTAGTAGAGAATTTAATGACGGTGCATGAACGGGTTTCGATTCATGACAGACTTAAATTACATGTATGCTGCCAATTGGCCATCGATTGAAATCCTTCAGTCACGGTTTTTCATATTTTAACAAGAATACAATAATTTTAAATTAACTTATATTAACTTTTCCGAACGAACATTTATTTTCATACGTTTTTTGCAACGATTTAACACGCTATCCCTTAAAGTCATTCGATATCTCGGTAACTGGACGGTAAAACCATGAACATTTTTCGCATACTCTGAACTCGAGCATCGATCAACATATTTCTCCATCACGCCGAAGTATACGAAACGCTCCGTCTCGTCGAGCCTCCATTGAAGTCCCCGCGAAGCGGGACGATGAAAATTGAGCGCCTCACCAGAAGTTCCCTAACTTACTTTTGATATTACTTGTACATAAGGCAATTTTTGCTTCCTCATAGAGGAAGCTTTTTTTAATTCTCATTCTCATTCTTATTTTTATTTTCATTCTCATTCTAATTCTCATTCTTATTTTCATTTTCATTTTCATTCTCATTTTCATTTTCATTTTTATTTTATGAGCACCGGGCTGACAAATACTTATTCGAATTCAGTGTAAAAAAAAAATATTCATCCGCCAAAGCACCCGTCGAACAAACAGTTTCTCTGACCGCACCCCAAAACCTTTCCACTCGCGCTATCTCAAAAACCGAACGGCGAATCGCTTCCAAATTCGATTGCACATTTACCGACGTCACTACCTCACCGACAGTAACTTTTCCGAGCGAACATTAATTTGCACAAAATATTCGCGACGATTTAACACTCCACCCCTCAAAGCATTACTTGTTCCGGAAACGCTACGCCGGTCCTCCAATATCTCGGACGTAACCGGACGCTCAAACCACAAAAAAAAAAAAATGTTAGCATACTCCGCGAGCATCGATCACCATATTTCTCAATCACGCCGAAAATATACGAAGCGCTCAGTTCCGTCGAGCCCCGCCGGACGATAAAAAATCGTGGGTCTCGCCGTTCGGCTCGCCGTAAATTCCGTAACTCGCGCGTGATATTAGGCGCGCGCCACATAGAGTAATACACCGCGACGAACGAGAGGACGGCGAAAGGGATAACGCGGAGGTCGCCGTACGAGGCGCACGATCCTTCCCCGTGAGTTACGATCGAACGAACTTCGGCGAGTCGCCCCCGGAGAGTCCCTCAGCGTCGCGGGCGAGCGCGTCCCTCGCGTCCTCTTCGACCTCTCCGTGACGCGCCCGCTTCTGGTCATTTCGTTAACCGCCAAGCCCGGACCTCGTTCCCCGACGATTTATCGCGCGCTCCTTCGCTCAGCTGTTTCTCCGTCGCTACCCTACGCGACTTCGTCTCTTTTTCGCCCTCGTAATCCCCCCCCCCTCCTCCCCCACGTATCTTGTAAATTATCTCCTCGCCAGGGCAAAAAAAAACCCTCTCAAATTTACACAGTAACACTCGCGCGCGGAGAGACGTGCGAGTGTTAACAGCCGAATAAATTCGCGATATGATTTCTCTCCCAATTTAATATCCCACCCTCGGCCCGTTAATCTCCGGCCCGTTTATTCCCCATTTATTTTTTTTCACCCGCTCTTATTTTTTTTTGGTTTGCTTGTGTATTTATTTATCTCATTCCCCCGCGTGTAATAGAAGCACACTTACGAGGCTCCCGCGTCTAATTCGGTGTACCCCGGACGAGAATATAAATCAGAGCCGCCCCGGGCGTTAATGACGTACCGGGACCGGAGGTTTATAATCCCCGCCTCCCCCTCGCCGCGTGGGTATTAGCCTTGCCGGACTGAACCTCTCCGGCTCTCGGTGGCCGAGAGCCGAGTGCGTTCAGAAATTTTTGGCACGAATCACCGGACAGATGCGCGCACAGAAAATCGCGCCGGCCGGAGCGCTGAGAAGCGACGGGCGCGAGGATCTTCTCGGAGTTGCCAGATCCGTGTCTCTCGTCTTTACCGTCAATCCTCGCACCGGGCCGGACATCAGACGGAGTCAACATCAGTTGCAGCACATCAACGTTGCATTTGCCACATGGCCCGATCTCCCCCTCTTCTCCCCCCCCCCCCTCCCTCCCTCCTTAAGCGGCTGTTGGGCGGATTTGCAGAACTCTACTGTACGCGTACTCGGGCGAATGCTGTTCCACCGGTCACTCCCTTCCCTCCTTCAAGCGAGTTAAATCCTTTCATCTTCCGCACTCTGGCTGGAAGATATAATCGGTATAGAGTCAGTCTGGCTCGGTTCTCCAAACACAATCTCGTTGATGACCTATCTGCAGAGGCTGGTTGTACAGGCTGACTGGAACCGATCCGAGCCGATATGACCGGCCCTGAAATAGAGCCGGGCGTTCGATCCGGAGAGTGGATCTTCCATTTTTTTTTTTTTTTTTTTTTCTGATTACTGGAATTTGTGGACGATGAATATGTAATCATTATTTGTGTAATGATAATCGTAAAAGTAGATGATGAATTGTTTACTTTTACTTTACTGCGTTTGTGTGTTGCGTACGCTGTACGCTTTATGCTGTGCTGTTGCAGTGGGAAAAGAAATTGGTTGGATTAACCATAAGTCGCGGTGACATACGTGAAAAGCTTTTATTTGTTTGATACGAATGAAGCATTATTTTGGTAAACGATTATTTGCTTCGATTTATTTAAAACTTGTCGATTGAAACGAACGTATTTGTTATTATTATTATTATTATTATTGTTGCTTTACAGAGAGTTTGTTGTACCAACAAAATACACCTTTGGACGTATGTCATCGCGACTTTTGGTTAATCCAACCATTTATTTTTCTCAGTGTGCAGCTGTACTGCTTGGTCCTTTGGGGGTTTATTCCTGGAGCCCGAAAACTGTGGTAATACTAATACTAATGCTAATAATTGACGGCGAAGTTTTGGGCTATTTTGTCGTACCAGTTTGGGGAAAAAAGGCAAAGGGTTGGAATGGACTTTCTTGATGAGCGAGGCGAAAGCGTACACAATCGGTTGTCGACCTGTGTGCAAAGGCTAGTTTTATTGGCTGACTGGAACTGATTCGGAGTGAAACCAACGTTCCCGAAATAGAGTCAGTGCGTTCGATCCGAAGAGCAGATTCATTCATCAAGAAATAACTAAAATTTCTAGAAAAAAATAAAATTAAAATAAATAATAATCGGAGTCGAAGCTTCGGGCTATTTTGCCGTGTACGAGTTTGGGCGAAAAATGACCGAAGGGTTGAAATCGCATATCGCGAAGAGCGAGGGAACAGCAAACGAGGGTAGAGAAAACTTTTTTTTTTGTTTAATGAAAAAATTGAAGGGCCAAAGAGTGGATTCCTGTCTCCCCTCGAAACAAAATTACGTTTTAATTTCGCGGATATTTTGTTCTCCCCCCTCCGGTCGGCACGTCGTCGTCTACGCGCTCGCTCGGCCAAATATTCAACGCTAATTTACATTTTAAATTGAACGTACTTCTTGCTTCTGTCACTCGGGGTTCTGCCCGTCCGCACGAGCGTCTGTCGACGCGGGATTTAAACTCTCGCCGCGGCTGGCCACTCGCCACTGGCTATATACGCGCCTCTTCTTCTGCACGGAAAAATAAACGTTGAAGCTCGTTTCGTGTTTTGCCACCTCCGCTAATGCTTCGGCGTCTGCTGCTGCTTGTCCGAGCGAGTGAGCAAAAAAAGTGCTGATGCCTGTTTTCACTCGTTCACGTCGTCTGCCTCGGAGTCCTTCTTTTCGGATCTGCAAAGACAGACGCGACCCCAGAATTAAATATTGCCGAGGACTAATCGGCAGATTAGCAATGCACGTGCACGATGTTTTATCATTTAAAAAATTGAAAATTATAAAACTGTAAATAATAATAATAATAAGTAGTAGTAGTGGTGAATTTATTGACAGTGCACAATATTGAATAATTTTCGATATACTCGGAGAAGAAATTTATTTGACGGCCACCGTTTATTTGGTTTAAGTAAAACATTTATTTGAATTAAATAAATATTTTACTTAAACCAAATGAATGATGGCTGTTAAATAATTTTTTTTTCTGGGTGTACAGAACAGACTAATTTAAGTCTGTTCTGTACACCCAGAAAAAAAATGTAATTGTATGTAAAATATGTAAAAATATGTAATTTAACATATGTGCTGCCAATTGACTATCGACCGAAGTCCTTCAGCAGCGGTTTTTCATCTTTTTACAATAATACAATAATTTTATATTGTTTTAAATACCGAAACTTAAAATTGAAAATGTCAGTTTATTTCTTCGTCGCTCATTCTTTCGAGTTGCTGGTAAGTCGTACGTGTTGGGTGTTTAAATGGATGTATTGCGTTTGGTGTCGGTTGTAAACATAATGGTTTGATATTTTCTATTTGGGTCGCGGCGAACCGATCGGTAAGTTCGCCGGTTCTCGTTCTTCTGGGTGTAATTCCCGTAGCTTCATATAGCAGACTATTGCGAGGGTTGTGGAGCGGATTGTGTGGCGGATACGCGTCAGACGTCGGATGGCTCAAGTTTCCGCTGTTTTTATTTTCTTGATTACTGTTTCTGTGCAATCAATGAAGATAGGATGTCCTTATTCTATCATTGGACGACAAATAAATTTGTACATTTTTGTTGAGTGCCTCATGTGTATAGCGCGTTGCTTCAATATAATTTTCCTGAAGTGCAAGGCTCTAAGTGATTTTGTAATAATTATGATTATTATTAATTATCATTAATTATTATTTAAGTCCGACGTTTTTGATGCAACGCAGGCACCGGTTATAAAAGTCGTCGGGAACAAGCCCAGTGAAAATAAAAATGTAAGTGAACGAGAGGAGAAACACGCCGACGGGGCGTAGGAATTCGCGAGATTAATCGTTTTCGTTCCGACGACGCCTCTTTATCCCGCCGCTTAAGTTGGACCTGAGGACACAAGCCGGGACGCTGCGCTGGCGGGGTCCACTGTGCCACCACTAAATTCAAAGGTCCCCCCCCCCGCCCCTTCCTCAGCCGGTCGCCACGTATACATCGTACAACGACGGTTCCTGTTCGAGGGAAACGGAGAAAAGAGCTAAAGAGCCTCCTAACCGAACGGAGCAGAAGCACTCGTCTCGCCTCGAATTCCCGCTACCCTTCGATCTATCACTCGTCGACTAGCACTTATCGTATTTTCCACCAGAATCGACTCCCTTCTTTCGACTCCAACATCGAAATTTATCGAGGCATCGAGAGCCTCAACGAGTCACCGTACATTTACTATACGAAAAAGACAGTCCACACACATCGAGACGTTTTTCACTCGAGGCATCTGGAAATAACGTTTTGTACACACGGGGTGGTCCAATTGCGAGAGACACAATTTTCGGGCTGTTAGAAATAAACAATGATAATGACCTTGAAAAATTAAAAAGGTTTTGGAAATACCAGACTATATTGGTGAAGCTGAGGTGCGTTGGTGCTGAAGCGCTCAGCGTGTGTTTCTTAACTTATCCGTTTTTGGTCGTTTGCTACATTCGAGATGAATTCTAGACACTTCCGGTATGACGTAACTTCTACTCGGAAACTGAGATATAAAAACCGGACCTTGAAAAATTAAAAAGATTTTAGAAATACTAGACTATATTGGTGAAGCTAAGGTGCGTTGGTGCTGGAGCGCTCAGCGTGTGTTCCTTAACTCATCCGTTTTTGGTCGTTTGCTACATTGGAGATGAATTCTAAACACTTCCGGTTTAAAAATTTCCGTTTTTTAACCGGAAGTAACGTGTTTCCGGTATGACGTAATTTCCACACGAAAACTGAGATATAAAAACCTGATGTTACCCCCAGACAATGACCAGAAATCATAGTTGTCACTATAATTATAGCCTAATCAATTGAGCATGTACTGTCACAAACTATCTTTATAGACGTCCCCCCTGGGAACTCTTCGTTATAGTAGGGAATACCATCCTTTTTCTCAGTGCAGGGACGAAAACGTCGAAAGTAAAATCCCAAGGGACGAAAGTGAACGAAATGCAAACTGCGCATGCGCGACTCTGTAATTTCAGTACAGATTCACGACTGGCATGCAATGGGCCATTTTCGGCTCGCAAGACTGTCATGTAAAGTGCCGCGATTCATGCACGTGTTACGAAAATTATATTTTCCCAATAATTCGGGGAACGAATAAAAAACGACGTTTCAAATGGAGGTCCGTTTTGCCCCGTTTGGCCGTTCTCCCCTGTCCGCATCTCGCACAGCTGTGTGCGCGAACGCAAGAGAAGGTTCGGACGCGCGTGTGTCGAACGCATGCATCATGCATTTCTGCACGTCGAGATTTCTGCCCCTCCCCCTCTTCGGTGGCTGTCCACGTTGCCCGGTCTCTGTTTTGCTTCTTGCCGATGCATGCTAAATTCCATCCGCCCCTCTACAACCTCGTCTCCCTCGACGTATTTGTAACTTCGTCTCCTCTGCCTCTCCAAGATTTCGACTTTCTCGAAGCCCCGAGTGCCTTAACCCTTCAGTGCCAAATGCACCAAATTTGCCGGATAAAAATATCGTTTCAAATTTTGATCCAAAAATTATGGAAAAAAAAAAACAAAAATTGCCGAAAGTTTTTCAAACCCAATTTACACAACAAATTTTTTTTTTTCATGCATGTGTAAAAAAAAAATAGTTCATTTCTCCAAAAGTTACGTAAGAAAAGAATTTATTTTTCAACGGTAAATGTGTTTCGGACTCAAAGGGATTCGCGCGCGCTCCCGAGGTCCGTTACATCTCCCGCGATGCATCTTCCGGCAGTTCGTCGCACAGATTCCTCCCTGTATTCCTGCAGCGTCCCTGCGGCGCTCCTTCCGGTCTCGCTTTATCTTCCTCCCGGCGTTTCGAGCCACTACGTACAAAATCTTCTTGTTTCTTCCCATCAATCCTCCCCTTTTCCTCGTCTCTTTCGGCTCAACTCCGGAGACCTGCCTCCGCGCAGTCGAGGAGAGCCAAAGCATTCCGGCGACTCGTCTCTCGCTCACTCAACACGCGAGGATCGGCACGACTCGAGCCCATCCCCACGATATATATCTATATCTCGCATAAGTACACCCACCCATACATATACATATATATATACACATACACATACACATACACATACACATATACGTACACGTATACATATACATATACATATACATATACATATACATATACATATACATATACATATACATATACATATACATATACATATACATATACATATACATATGCATATACATATACATATGCATATGCATATACATATACATATACATATACATATACATATACATATACATATACATATACATATACATATACATATACATATACATATACATATACATATACATATTCATATACATATACATGAACATATACATATACGTATACGTATACGAATACGAATACATATATAGTACAGTATCGCTAGCATAATATGTCCGCCTCGTACACAGGACAGACGTTCCGCCGCGCAAGTCTTTCTCGCGAGAGTCGCGAGAGTCGCGAGGCACGTACGTATAAATAAATCGTACAGCCGAGCGAGCGAGAGGACGGCGAAGAGAGGAGGACGGAGCCGCGACGCTGCCACGCGGTCTGCCGTGAAGGCACCGCTTGTCTCGCGGGTCCCGCGCGAGACTCGTCGCCCGTACGGGCGAGCGAGAGGATAGGGATCTTACCGCGGATATGTATCTCTCCCGCAGTCGAGGGGACTATCCGTTCTCCTTCCCTTTGACTCCTCTATCCCGCGATTCTCTCAGCTTACACACACGCACACACACCGGTCCATCGGGCGGGCGTGTGTGCGCGAGCTCGTGCTCGGCGAAGCTCGACTCTCCTCTCGTATGCGTGACGCACGTTGGAACGTCGCCCGCGGAGAGCGGTTTCGTACCGCGGGCACCGCGAGTCTCGCGCGATCGCGAGAGACTCGCGGCAACCGAGAGCCAAGACGTTCCCGACGGCGCAGGTGCTTCCGTGCTATCTCGGGCCGCTTTTGCCGCGCGCGAGAAGAGCCTCGCCGGGCTCTCCTCGTTCCGCGTCTCTAACGTTCTATTACGGATAGATTGGCCGTCCGAGTTAAATTCATTCGATGCGATGGCAATTTATCAACGTATCGGAGAGATCGGTGCAGGATCGAAAGCGTTTATTATACGGCATCAAATTATTCACGAGCACCGGGGGATCCTGCTCGTCGGGTTAATGCGACCACGTTTGCCGCGTTAGCTCAACAGCTGCTCGCGAAAATTGCTTCGGCACGTTTAACCGGAAAATTTTTGAACTTTTTTTCTTTGCGACGTATAGAAAGCTTTTTGAACATATTGAGAACATCATTATTTTGTTATTAAGTTGTTAATAACAATCATTATATTATTATCTATCATTATGTAGACATGAGAATGATAGAAATTACCATAAATCTGGTAAAAACCGAAGGAGCTTTCAAGTATATGGAAAATACGGCGACGTCCTGGCAAGCATTCGTTAATACGAATTTTGTCGATACATTTTTTTCATATTGCCATATAGTATTTTTTTGTATGTGTAAAAAAAAATGTGATGTGATGTGATGTGAACTAAGAATTTCGTGCATTAGAACTAAGGATTCGTAGCCAGATAGGCCAAATTTGGACAAACCGACTACCGAAAAAAATTACCACATGGGTCGGGTAAAAATTGCTACGGCCACTGTTAAAATTTCACATATCGCTAATGGTGCACCATGTTGCCTGGTCGAAATTTACCACCCGACTTCGTAGTTTTTCCGAGATCCTTCTCTCAGTGTAGAAAGCGTATAATTTTTTCACATTTAAAAATAGGAGAGCCGCTACGGATTGAAAAGGTTGGAGTAAAACTTTCTTGAACATGTTTGGCTGTTACGTCCGAAAAAAATTTGTTTGCAGGAATAGAATATATATGTCGTGTCTGTGGCATACACAACAGTCATACGAACGTTTGAAACCAGTTTGAGAATCGACGAGCCCCGGCATCGAGAGCCCCCGCTTGCGCCGATGCAGGCGCATTGCCCCGATTCCCTTAAATGGTTTCTCGTTCGCAATCGCCTTTTGAGAGACCGAGCAGCGGCTAGCGCACGCAGCTAGCAAACCTTCACGAGCCGCATTGCCATTCGTCTGTTCGCCTTTTTTCGTTGGGTGTCCGTATGTCACCGACTTGTCTCTCCATAGTAAACATTTTCCATGCTCTCCGCCATCCTCCTCCCTCCCGTTTCCAATGTTTCTTCTTCGAAAAATCTTCTTACACGCGGCCGACAGCACCGCCTCGATCTCTATCTCCGGAAGTACGAATGGAAGGATTTTTAGCGATACTTGCATCTAAAATATTTCGATACCAGCTGGAGTATTTTTGAGTATTCGCAAGAGTATTTTTGAGTACTCGCAAGAATATTATTGAGTATTCGCAAGAATATTTTTGAGTATTCGGAAGAGTATTTTTGAGTATTCGGAATGGTATTTTTGAGTATTCGCAAGAGTATTTTTAAGTACTCGTAAGAGGATTTTTGAGAATTCGCAAGAGTATTTTTGAGTATTCGTAAGAGTATTTTTGAGTATTCAGAAGAGTATTTTTGAGTATTCATAAGAGTATTTTGCGTATTTGTACGAGTATTTTTGAGCATTGCTAAGAGTATTCTTCAGCATTTTTGAGTATGTATTTTTTTTTTCTATTTTTCGAATGCAGGTGTTTGCGTCGTTTTACGGTTGCTGACTGCCAACGCGAGTCCAATCGACACTCTTTCCCTCCGAAAAGAGAGTGACCGTAAAATCGTCGGGCTATTAAGTTCCCCTTGGGCTACAGTATCGACGGAGGAAAAGACGAGCCGAAGAAGCGCGGAGTCGTACGAGAATCATTTGTTAGCGAGGGCCCTTGCATTATGTGTGTCGTGGCTGGAGCGTAAACGTTTTCTTTCTTCTCGCGCGCCCCGCCAGTCTCTTATTCCGCTAATTGGGTTAGTCGTTGGATCTCGTTTCTCGGTTCCCTCAGCGGCGACGGAGATCGTATCGTGGACCAACCTCGGGCCACACGGCACGAGTCGCCTTTCCTCCAGCCGTACCCGACCAGGGACTTTACTGTTAGTACTTCGGAAGGCGCGACTTCGGTAATTCGATTCTCGCCCAGCGATCTCTCGACGATCATGATTTATTTATTATTCATTTACACTCCGCGACGGGCACGAGTGGAGCCCGGTGTGCAAGTTTCTTTTTTTTTTCTTCACAAAGTGGAATCTTCTGTTCCTCCTAGTGTACACACTTCTTTCTTACCGTCCGAGCAAGTTTTGAACGTTATTTTTATTAAAAGTCATCATATTAACGAGGCATCAGCGACGTTAACCCACATAACCAGACAAATTATTTATTGATTTGGTTTAAATAAATATTGATTTGGTTTAAATAAATATTGATTTGGTTTAAATAAATATTGATTTGATATCAATAAACAGTAGTATTAGCAGTAAATGCGCTTTATTAGCCTCAGTAATACATGGTTCGGTATACTTGTTTGATATATATATTGCAGCCCTGGGCAAATACCCTAAGTACTTGAAGTTCGTATTAAAGTATCAAATACTCGAAGTACTGAGCGCTAGGTAGTTCTTGAGTACTGACGTATACTTGATACCTCAATACGTACTTCAAGTACTTAGTGCATTTGCCCAACTCTGATATATTGTAACGAATATGTAAAATTTAGCTTATTATATATTATTATTATTATTATTATTGATTTTACAGAGAGTAAGTTACAAACTTATAGTATCTGAATCGTAGCTACATCGTATAACAGAACTAAACACCTAGAGACCTGGCCAGGGAATCGAACCCGCGATCTCGTGGACTAAACAGTCTATAGCTTTAAATACATATTTATTTGATTTCAATAAATATTAATTTAATTTCAATAAATATTAATTTAATTTCAATAAATATTAATTTAATTTCAATAAATATTAATTTAATTTCAATAAATATTAATTTAATTTCAATAAATATTAATTTAATTTCAATAAATATCAATTTAATTTCAATAAATATTCATTTAATTTCAATAAATATTCATTTAATTTCAATAAATATTCATTTAATTTCAATAAATATTGCTGGTGCGCCCGTCAAATAAATTATCTGTCTGGGCACAGTGGCGTACCGCGGTCGGTAAAGAAAAATCGAAATAAGTTTTAGTTTACTTTAAATGCAACGATAAGAAACGAATTTGGTCCGTAACAGAAGCACGCCAGCGCCGCCGCACAACCGCGGCGAAGCGATACTCCTCGCGCTCCATCGCCAAGAATACTTGGATCGCGGGCCGATCGCAAAAGTCGCAGCGGAGCGAGACCTTCATTTTTTCTCTCCACCCCGGCGGAGCCGGCACTTCGCGGGAAAAGTTTGGCCATTGCAATTTTTCATTCCCGCCAGCGTAGAGCCGAAGGCGCGCTGCTCCGGCTCCGCTGGTTTTTTTTCTTCATTCGCGTCTCGACAAAATGGTACGCGAGGGCGTAAAGAGAGTCGGGAAATAAGATTTACATTCAACCGGCGCGCTTCGGATACCGCGGGCCAAGGTGCACCGAGGACTCTGCAAAGGAGCTGCGGAGAAACGAAGCAGACGAGAAAAAAGAAGAAAAAAAACGAGTCTCAAGTTTGGAAACTAGACTAGAGTTTCGAGACGATCCCCGCGAGCGGCCGATCCAGCGCCGATCTAACGCGGAGGAGACCACGTGTACTTAATTTCCCGAGCGGACGCTGCTCCGATAGCTCGACAAAAGACGCAAGGGAGAGGAGAGCACATCCGCCCTGGTTACCGTACGAAAAATATAGTAGTGCTGTTTATAAAGTCATTCTTGTTTCTTCGAGTTGTAGGAAACTCCGGAGTCTCGATTGTTTGCAGGACGCTCGCAGACGAAGTCCGGTAGCGAGACGGTTTTTTTTTCCTGGCACGGTTCCACGCGGAGGGAACAAAGTCCGGAAAAGTGGGATTACCGTAAAACTTGCACCGGCGACACGGATAGCGTAATACTTGCCGCGCAGCGCATCGGCGGCGATGGAAGCTGCGCCGGAATACCGGAGCATGCGATAACCGGAAGTTCGCCGACCGAAGAAAAACGGGTGACTTGGGAGAGCCGCCGGATGGAAGGGCGAGGTTGATGCGGACCCGCCGGTTCGTTCCACGGGCGAATAGACTTCTGGAAGTCCTTAACTCGCGGTAGACCCGCAACCGCTCCTCGAACCTCCTCCGAGGGCAACTTCGCATCGCAGGGAACCCTTTGCAGTAACCCGTGGATGGGTCGAAAACTTGCGTTGCCGGTAAAACAGAATGCAGGGCGCCTCTTAGCGAAGTTGTCGATGCATCCTCCCCGCATCAGGGGCTTCGGTGTTGTCGGCTTGCCGATACTCCGAGGCGAAGTTTCCTGAACGCGCTGGTTCGTCGACCGCACACGCGCTCACTCCGACCCCCAAAATCGTGAAGCCATTTCCGACTTTTCGACTTTAATGTTTTTTTGCTCAATCTTCCTCGAAACCGATAGCCGTGCGATCCTATGGAGGTTTTGTCGATTGAAGGAAAAGGGCCGATCAGCGGGCCGGTGTTGGCGTAAAGATATTATTAATACCCCAACCTTCGGCCAATGTTCGGCCAAGTACTGGTTTGTCAATCTTAGGTTTGTCGATTTGAGATCAATGTTCGACAGAGTATTGGCTCGCCAATTGTTGGTCCGTCGATTTGAGGCCAATGTTCGACCGAGCATGAATACACCAACCATTGGTCTGCCGATATTAGGCCAATGTTCAGCCGATGATCGATTCACCAACCGTTGGTTTGTTGATGCATGGACTGACGAATCATCGGTCGGCCGATTTTAGACAGATGTTCGGGCGAAAATCGACCCGATAATCGTCGGAATATTCAAAAAAGTACACGATAAAACCGTTCTCGCCCTATATAAGTAACCTATAGAGGACCTACATTGAAAAGCAATCATCGGCCGAGCATCGTGAATGACCTTCGGGCCAATATAAGCTGGCACCATCGGGCCGGGCTTGTCACCCAAGGTTCGATAGACGATCGGGCCAAGTTCGTATGCCAATGGTAGCATCTTGGGCTTCGAGGTTGATCCGTCCGTCGGCCTCGCCCGTTCACCTTACATGGGCGAGCCATCAATTCCGTCCAAAATAAAATAGAAAAAAAGAGTAGGTTTTTTCTCAAATAAATTTTATAATTTTTTTTGCTTATCTTTTTTCTATGCTTCTGTCAAGTCGCGAGGCTTGTCCCGATATATCTCGTGTATGCGGTTTCGGCCGGTGGCTTCCACCGTGTATAGAGAATCGCGCGGGAGGTCGTTCGTGGGTGTCCGATAAATTGGTGATGTGGGACGTCGCATTGTCTCGCCGAGATTGGCCGGTCCATCAGGCAGGGAGTTTGCGATCGAGGCCGCACAAGAGTCGGTCGTATCGACCGGCCGAGCATCAGAAGGGCGTTAGTCGCACCCTTCACCACAGCAGTTACGCCCTTCCGCTTCTCGACCCGTCCGGTTGGCTTCGTCGAGGATATCGCTGGACACAGCCGGGCAGGTAGGGTCCTCCCGTTGGTCATCGTCCTTTCGAAATTAATCACATGGACCAACCGCGCCCCAGGAGAGAAGCAGGCACAAAATAAAAAAATAAAAAAATTTAAAGTAAATTAAAAAAAGAAATAACAAAAACTCTGCGTCTCACTCTGGAATTGTTCGAATGGGTCAGAGTCGTCCTTTGACGAAACAAACGATCGAATAAAGGACAGCCGAGTCACGCGTAAAGACGGTCGAGGTAAGAACGCGGAGGGGCGAGAAGTGGACTTTACACTTCACACCGAAGGATACATCGAGGATCGTCAGTCACACTCGAGTCTGTCTCCGAGCTCGCGACCTCTGGGAAATCGTCTCGGGGACACGACGAGAGTCGGCGAGCGAAATAAAACAAACATCTTAAAAGAAAAAAAAAACAAACACAAAAAAAGTGGATTCATAAAATAATAAATGAATGTAGGGAATCGTCGAGGGAGGCAAGAGAAGACATCAGTCATGCGAGCGGCCGGAGGTAACACTGTCGTAACGAATAAATAAATAGAATCCAACACCGCGAGAGGAATCCACGGTTGCGACCCGAGCAGGACCGGCGAAGAAATATGAGAGAAGTACAGTGAAGCGTGCGTATACACCGCTCTCTGGAGTGCACGACTATTTTCTCCGATTTGTCACGGAGCCGTGCGTTAGTCACGCCGCGGATGAGGAAGCCCGGAGAACGTCGCGACGTCGGCGTAGTCGGTGCGGCAGCATCGGCCTTCCGTCTCGAAAGAAGGAAGAGGAAAAAAATATTGTAGGGTAAATAAATAATAAACGATGATTGAGGAGCCGCTGGACCGGAGAGATGGCTGCCGGTTGGAGTCTGTCACAACAAGCTCCCTAACGAGGGTAAAACGGCCCCGGAGCTCCCGGTACTCCTTGCGTAAACGAAAGTCCCGGGAAAATGGAGAAATCGTGGAAGCGCCCGGGTGCGCGGCGAGGAGGATTCGCGACCGTGCGGTCGGCGCGGTCCAGCTGGGGTCCCCGAAGGATTCCCAAACAAATCTCGTTCGGGGTTTCCTCTCGACAGTCAGTTTCCCTCCGGCGACTGCGCGTCGTCCCGGACGGTGCAGCCGTCTCGGGACGGGGTGGGCCGAATGGGAACCGGCGAGTGGCTGCGGCGAGCTGCGAGCACGCAGGTCGAGAAAAATAAACATCGAATCCCTCTCGGGGCGGCCCTCGACGTCGAGCGCCGCATCCAGCTTCGGCCGCGGCTCTTCGGGGCTCAGCCAGTGCTCGAGGAAAAACGTTCGGGAAAGTTTATTTTCTCACCCCGACACCTAGAAGATCCCGTACGTCCCAACAGCGCCCAACGCTCGGCCGCCGAAGATTCCGGACTTCTCGCTATTGATGCTAGTTATCGGCGGACGAGATTCCGGTCCTCTCTGGGGAGGATGAAAGAGCGTACGCAAACGGGTTTCGGAGACTCTCTTTCACCATTTTCATCCCGTCCTCTTCGCTCCTCGTGTCCCGGGGACGGAGAGCACAACGACCATGTGTCTACCTACCGATGGAGCGATGTTGCGGGAAGAAGCGTGACGTGTTCATCTTCATTGTACCAGGGAGCGTGTTCCTTGCCGGCTTTAAACGAAGATACACGTCGACACACCGTGTACAATCGACGATCCTACGTAATGCTGTTCGAACCTTTATTCGACTAAGATCTTCTTGCGACACGATAATCGAACGTTCGATACGGTGATACTTTACGTATTCGCGGTGGTGGTGGGACATAAGGAAAGAAAGCTTAAGCTTAAGTATCGGTACTTCTGCGCGGGTGACGGTGCGCAAGTTTTGGTCAGGTTCTGTTTCTGTTCCTGTTCAGGAGTATGTGAAATTTCTTTTTTCTTTCACTTCACAAAATTGGATGATTGCCTCTGTTACAGTCAGAAGTTTCCATGAACTTATAACTGGATGAAACGGTGTTGGCTGCAAATCGCAAATAAGTCTAATTTTCGTTTTTCATTTGGTTTTGGAATTTCACGACATTGGCTGATCGCCTCTGTTACATTTATAAGTTTCCATGAACTTATAACTGGATGAGATGGTGTTGGCTGCAAATCGCAAATAAGTCTGCGACTTTCGTTTTTCATTTGGTTTTGTAATTTCACGACATTGGCTGATTGCCTCTGTTGCAATCCCCATGAAGTTACAAGTTCCCATGAACTTATAACGATATGAAGTGGTGTCGGCTGCACATCGCAAATGAGTATCCACCTTTCGTCTTTGGTTTTTTAGTTTTTCATTTTACCAAACTAGATTATTTCCTCCATTATAGTTACATTGAGAAAAACAAATGGTTGCATTAAGCAAAAGCGCGGTGACACACGTTCAAAGGTGTATTTCGTTGGTCCAACAAATATGTTTGTTTCGATCGACAAATTTTGAATGAATTGAAGCAAATAATCGTTCAACAATGCTTTATTTGTACCAAACGAATAACAACTTTGAACGTATGTCACTGCGGCTTTTGATTAATCCAACCATTATTTTTTCGCAGTGTACAGACACCCACGAAGCATTTGCGAGAACGAAATTGAACGTTTAAAATATTATTTTATTTTTTCAATTTTTTCCATTTCACGCAACGTCGTTGGCTGCGAATCGCAAATGAACGGCCACTCTCCCCCGCAGTCGTTTCATAATCCCGATAGTCGTCGCGAGCCTTGCGCAGCATCGTTTAACGTAACTCGAAGGCACCGGGGGCCCCCGGTACGAGATTAGCAAGACGGCGAGACATTCAGGAGCGGTCTTTTCTGATAGTGCACGAACGATACGGGAAAAGCGTACGCGCCGAGCGCGCGAGGAGCGCGTAGGTGCTGGTTATGAGAAAATACGATAAGATCGTTTCGCGGAGACCCCGGGCGAACGCGGTCGGTGAATTCCTCTCGTCCGGAGAAAGAACCCGCTCCGTCACGCAACTTCGTCGACACTTCCTCGTGATCGGCGGCAAAATTGTCTTCGCCGTCGAGAAATTAGATAAAAAAATAAATAAAATAAACGATTCGTCGATTAGCCGACGGATAACTGCGCGTCTCGGTATTAACTGTTATACTGTATATACAGACTTGCCTTATAATCGTACTGCAATATACGCTGGATAGTTAGATACTATTATAGGCGATGAAGTGCTATCCAACGGGACTCGGTAATTTTACTACTTTTCTTCATCCTTCGTCTTCTCCTTTTCCTCCTCTTCGTCTTCTTCTCGTGGCGTTGCTCGAGGTGTGAGAAAGGTGGGACCAGAGACACGTGATATTCCGCTTCCGTGGCGCTTTCGTACTCGTTCTGTACTCGATAGCTCCATAGGCGCGTATGGATAGCTCTGCGTATGCGTGTATGTGGGTGGGAGCCGTGTGACTGCGCGTCTTCGGACCTTCCAGTTACTGTTCGGACGTCCTCGCCGAGACTTCATCCTGGCGAACGGCGGTGCGCCGAGCGTCCGCTGTATACTTGGTCGGATGCTTGACCGTACGTATGGAGCCGTACACAACGGACCTCGCGAGAATACCGGCGTGCGTAGGCGTTGGCACGTAAAGTGCGTAAGGGCGACGGGACCACCCGTGGCAGTGGTATCCACTGTTCGGCTCCTCTCTTATACCTCCTTCGACCATCCCGTTTGCCTCTTGTCCCTCCGCGACCACCGCGAGACGTCGTCCGATTGTTTTCTTAAATATCGCCATTCAAAATTTTAATGAAAATTTTCATTCAACGGTTTCTTATGGGCATTACAAAAATGAACATAAATCGCTCAGGCAACATTTAAATGAATAGACTCAGTCTAAGATTAGCCACCTTTTCCGGTTATATCCACATGAGTAATTTTGAGTTTGTTATGTCATTAAATTCGACGAAAAATATTTTTTTTTTTCTTTTTATGATTTAAGTTCTATTGAAATTATTTTTGGTCCAGAGGTCTGGTCACCCAGCTCCTCTCTTATACCTCCTTCGACCATCCCGTTTGCCTCTTGTCCCTCCGCGACCACCGCGAGACGTCGTCCGATTGTTTTCTTAAATATCGCCATTCAAAATTTTAATGAGAATTTTCATTCAACGGTTTCTTATGGGCATTACAAAAATAAACATAAATCGCTCAGGCAAAATTTAAATCAATACCCAGTCCAAGACTTAGTCCAAGATAAACCACCTTTTCCGGTTATTTCCACATGAGTAATTTTGAGTTTGTCATGTTATTAAATTCGACGAAATTTTTTTCTTTTTTCTTTTTATGATTTGACTTGTATTGAAATTATTTTTGGTTCAGGGGTCTGGTCACCCAGCTTCTCTCTTATAACGCCTTCGACCATCCCGTTTGCCTCTTGTACCTCCGCGACCACCGCGAGACGTCGTCCGATTGTTTTCTTAAATACCGCCATTCAAAATTTTAATGAAAATTTTCATTCAACGGTTTCTTATGCGTATTACAAAAATAAACATAAATCGCTCGGGCAACATTTAAATCAATAGACTTTGGTCCAAAATTATCCACCTTTTCCGGTTATATCCACATGAGTAATTTTGAGTTTGTTATGTTATTAAATTATGTTATGTTATTAAATTCGACGAAAAATATATATATTTTTTATCCTTATGATTTAAGTTCTATTAAAATTGTTTAGGGTTCTGGTCACCCGCACTGTGTCTCATCGACTAATGGGAATTCCATCAACTTATAATTGGGCTTAGCCGTTTCTATTGAGTCAATAAATGAATAAATAAAAATTGGTTCGCGCGATTATAGTTTTTTCGAACGCTCCAGCGTGTTGCACGAAAAAACGTCTCCAACTTTTATTTCCGTAGCTGACATTCTGTAATCGTACGGATTGCGAATCAAATCGATCTGTCGCCATTTCTATTGAATCAATAAATAAATAAATCAATAAAAATTCGTTTGCGCGATTATAGTTTTTCCGAACGCTCCGGCGTGTTGTACGAAGAAACGTCCCCAACTTTTATTTCCGTAGCTGACATTCTGTAATCGTACGGATTCCAACTTTTATTTCCGTAGCTGACATTCTGTAATCGTACGGATTGCGAACCAAATCGATCTGTCGCCGTTACTCGTTCGCTTCAAATTTTTTTTTTGTTCATCGTGGTTTTTCCCCTTTCTCTCGTTCTCGGGATATTGCAACACCGAACAGCGATCAGCGTGACAAATTCCGTTTACCGAGCGTCAAACAGTCGAGCACAGAATCCATGGTGCAGGTAGCAGCGGGGAGAAGAAGCTGAAGTAGCTCTCGTAGTCACGCCGGTGGTCCCGGTGATTTGCCTTTCGACAACCGAAGAGAGCAGAGAGGCAAATCCGTTATATCACGGTGGATCAGAGCCGGGGCGTAGCGAGGTGCAGCAAGTCGATTTCTTCTCGCGGTGTCGATCTCGAGCCCCGATCTGACCCCCGAGCGTCCGCGAATCACGATCTCTCCGTCGATTACGTATACCCCTAGCTGCCACCCCCACCCCCTCCCCTGCCCGTCATAAGTACTGGCTTAAGAAGACGGTAGCTGTACCCATCTTTCTCCCGCGCTCGAACCTTTCACGAAGAGATTAACGCAGCGAAGAAACGATTAAGCTTCATTATCCAAAAATACCGTCCTTTCACATTAGAATATTTTATAACATAAAAATCTTTTATATTATAAAAATATTTTATAAGGCTGAAGGACTTCGGTCAATGGCATATTCGCCCACCATATGGCATTATGTGTAAAAAATAAGGATTTGAAAGAAATCCTTTTTTGAAAGAACGAACGAGAATACCGTCCTTTCACGTAAAAATATTTCATATCATAAAAATGTTTTATATCATAAAAATATTTCATATCATAAAAATGTTTTATATCATAAAAATATTTCATATCATAAAAATGTTTTATATCATAAAAATATTTTATATCATAAGAATATTTTATATTATTAAAATATTTTATGTTATCAAAATATTTGATGATGAAAGACTTTGGTCAATGGTCTATTGACCCACCATATGGCATTATGTGCAAAAAAAGGATTTCAAAGGAAAACAGATCTAGCATTGTATGGGTGGTCAGTAAATGTATTTTACTATCACTACTATTTCATATCGTCAAAATATTATAAAAGTTGAGGGTTACTAAATGAGGTCAATGGTTAATTTACGTATGGACAGAATACCACAAATCCTGTCCGAGGGACTTATCGTCGGGAACTTCCCGCAGAGGGTGACGACGGGTCGAAAGTTTCGCTCGTCCGTTTTGCTCCAAAACGCGTACGTACCCAGTTTTGGGTAAAACTCGCCATTCCTCATTTCGTTGCTACCAGACGAGAAGCAGGTACCATAAAACCCGGAGTCCGCATCCTTGGGCGAGGGAGACGACTGGGATCGCTGGGCCGAAATCCCCCAAAGGATTCGTCGTGGTTGTTCGAGCTGAGGACAAACACGCCACGATATTCGGTACACGGTCTGCGTGCTGGTACTTCGGGCTTCCCAGAGGCGTTGAAGGACTGCAAAGGGACTGCGAGGGAATTCCGGTTGTGCTGGTCGCCGCGAGTCTCCCTTCGTTCGCCGCAGGGAGAAGGAACGGGAATGGAAAATATTGAGGGGAACGAGAGGTGTGAAAGCGCCGCTGGAGTCCATTGTCACCGCTTTGCCGGACCTCTGGAATCTTCACGGACGCCACCCATCGTGCCCACAAAAATTCTACGCTCATACCCTCACACTCACCCGTACGAACGGCTGGCTGCACAAGCGTTTCACCCGAACATGTGGTACTCGCGTGAGAGACCGGGAAAAGCCGGTTGAACCCGTGTTTGGAAAATCCCGTCAAACTTACGTTGAAAACACCGTAGATGTATATATGTATCTTTTTTCCACATTTTTTTTCACATACCCTCGAGAAAGACGAGAGTACGAAAGGAGTTCTGTTTGTACTCATTTTTTTTTCTCTTTCGTTTCGGGTTATCTGTTTGAAATGTTTGGAGTGTCGAATGATCATTTGGCTGGAAATAAGACAGAGACTGGTCAGTCGTTGGCACATTCGAATTATTTATACTCTGAGTATTACTCCGAGTTAAATGGATTTTACTTTGAGTGTTACTCGGAGCTAAAAGGATGTTACTCTGAGTATTACTCAGAGTTGGATGGATGTTACTTTGAGTATTACTCAGAGCTAAAAGGATTTTGTTTCGAGTATTACTCAGAGCTAAATGGATCTTACTCTGAGTGTTACTCAGAGTTGAATGGATGTTACTCTGAGTATTATTTGAAGGTAAATGGATGTTACTCTGAGTATTACGTAGAGCCGAATGGATGTCACTCTGACTGTTACTTAGAGTTAAATGAGCATTACTCTGACTGTTACTTAGAGTTAAATGAGCATTACTCTGAGTATAACTCTTCCGTAAAGAGTAAAAGACTTTCACACTTTTTTCTGAGACTTTTTTATTTCTTAAAAAAATTGCTAAAAACAGGCCGTTTTGCCCCACACACCTCTGTGGTCTACCGCGTGAGCTGTTGATAATTGTATGGTTTGAACGTAATCGTCGGATTTCGAGGAAGATATGGGAACATTATAATTATAATACGTACGCGTTTAGAATATCAACGCTCCATCGACTCAAAGGAATGTGCGACGTATAAATTCTTCAGTTGGCCGGTTAAACGGCAGATACGGAGGGCAATACGTCGTTGCGGTACGGCTAATCTGGAACACGCGTAATCAGTTCGCTCAGCGTATGTCGAGTTAATTGAACCCTCGTGAGTGAAAGCAATTTTATATTAATTAACCCCCGCGGGAGCCGCGCGACATCGCTCATCTGCGTTCTCTCCGCTGCACGTACATACACGCCGAGTACAGAGAGCGCGTTTTTTTTTTCTTCTACGAGCCCAGAAACGAGTTCTGTTAGATTGACGATGAAGCATCGAGGCGTGTCTAACTAATAGAGAAGAGAGCTTTTTTTTCAAAATGAAATTGTATTCATAGTCGCTTGATGTTCCCGAGCCGGAATGAACATTCACAAAAAATATTGAAAAATGATAAAAGAACATTAAAAAAAAAAAAAACAAAAAAAAAATGAAAGCTAAGAAATGAAGGTGCGAGCGCTGGTCGGTTTCTCGCAGTCGAAGCATCTTAATTCAACCCGTCTCTCGGGACTCTCTTTTCCCCTTCCCGGCCTCGCGGAGATAAGAATAAAAGAGAAATCGCGCGCCGACCGAAGGATTGACGGACAGACGGCGGTTTTATTAAAAGAAGAATGAAAGAAGATAAAAAGTAAAAATAGGCAATAAAAAGTTGCAGTAAAAGAAATAATTACATCACGCGATGAAACAAAGATAGCGGTGGCGAGAGAGGAACGAAGGAGCGAAGGTGGAACGTGTATATACATAGGGCTTGTATACGCGAGAGTCTCGAGGCGTGCGAGCGATTAATCTCCGGCGATGTAAGGAGGGCAAGGATAAAAAGAAGTGTGTCCGCCGCTGGGACTGCGGGGAGTTCTTCTCTCGCGAATCCGAAGAAGCCGGGACTCCCCTCGGCGCGACGGGGATTTCTCGCGGATTATATTATTAGTCTCTCGGGCATCGGAGAATCGCGGGTCGAGTCCTGGCCGGGAGACTGCGAGAGCCATCGGGACGAAAGCGCAGCGACCGCTCCGTCGATTCCCTCAAATCTCCTAAGATAAACGGCCCGGTTTGTGACACTTTCCCAGTTTGTGCACCCAGAGAAAAGACTATTCCAATCAAAGAAAATGTATTAAGGACGACGAAAAATGTTCATTTGCTTCTCAATGTAATAGAGCGTTCATTAATTTCTAATAATTTATTTGTCTTAGAGTATTATGCTTAATATTTAATCATGTTTATTTGGATCTAACAAACAAATATTCATGTCAAATTATTTATTTATCGCAAGAACTACCCTAAAGTGAGAGTGCTGCGTAGAAGCGTCATAAACTGGGTCTTTTACCTTATTCTGGTAACGAGAAGCCTCAAGTCCGCGGCTCGAGTCAGCGCCCCGATTTTCCGAACCGCTGGACGCGCATGCGTACAAAAATAATCTAGACGGTGAAAAATGCACCGAGAAAAAAAAATGCAATTAACCCACACGCGTTCAACTGCGTTCAAAGACGTTATTTAGTTGGTAAAATAAAAAACGTTCGAAATATTCGATCACAAATTTGGTTAATCCAACAACTTTTTTTTTCTCGGTGGGAGATTTCGAGGAAAGTTCAATCAGATTAAGAAAAAAAGATTTCTTTGCGTCTTTTTAAAAAAAATAACTTTCAAAAAACTCAAAAACGACGAGGCGACGAAAGCGACTTGAGTAACGAAACGAGGATCTTTCGTTCGTAGTATAATGCGGCAGTAGATCGTAAAGTGTCGTTCTCCGGTCCGTTCGTGCGCGGCAACTGTGTCGGGCTCCTCGCGAACGGTTCGGGCTCTTCGTGGCAATTTAATTAATTAAGAGAAGGCGTCCAGCAGTACGCTATATTATAGGGCGTATGAGTGTAACGATAAACCGGCCTGGTATGTCGCGTACAGGGCCGCCGCTGCCGCATCTGGACGAGTTTCTTCGGCTTGTCGTATATTACACAGGTACGTGTAGCCGCGGCGGCGAGACGCGCGGCGAGCCCGGGACGGCATCGAGATCGGACACGGATTAATTTATTAATCTTTCGGTGCGGCTCGGGGAGTTTGTATACGTGAGCATGCTTGCGGCCGTTCGCTCGCGTTTCGTGCCCGTACCCGAGAAGCTAATTATCCTCGTACGACGATTAGCGCACGCGGAGCCGGACGGAGGGACGGACGGAATTATTATTACCGCGTTTTGGAGTAATTTCTCCGCGCGAGTGTTATTTGCACCGATCGCGACGAGGCGATGAATATGGAATTATAATTGAAATTCCGACGGTTTAGCGGGGAGCGAGCAAAAATGGACCAGCTCAGTAATTTAGCTGGTTTATCTATTAACACAAAATATATATTTACCTTTTCGTAATAAACAGAGTAAAATAATATGGGAATAGTATTTAGGTCTTAAAGGGACAACCTGCATTTTCGAAAATTGGGAAAAACAATAAAACAAACAAACACCTTTTCAAAATATAAATAACATTACATCGGTAACCCTATCTCAATCTACAAAATCGCAATTACAATTAATGTAGAATCTTAATTGTTAGTTAACCCAAGAAGGTTGGAATAACAAGTAATACGGTGTATAATATGCGTGGAAAGTTATCGCGGATGGAAACTTGGCCTCTCGGGAACGATGATGCCTCTCTCACGGGGGAGGGAGGGGGTCGAGTGGAAGCTACGGGTAAATTACAATGGAAAAGTTTCGATGGAGTTCCAGTCTAGTTCGACTAAGAGCTTTCGAGTTTGGGGGCTGAACTTGAACAGTAGCTGACATGGCTGGCTCTTGCTCCTGGTCCTCCGCCGTACAGCTTGTCGGGGGTGGTATACAGCGGTACTCTGACCGAAGCCGACGTCGCCCGGAGGCTTCGTGCAGACTCCCGTCGACGTTCATCCAACGCGGGCGCGGGGGGTTTAGAGCCCGATGGGAGAGGCCGACAACATCGCGAAATCCTGGCCAGTGTCAGGGGCACGCTTTTGCCCCGAGGGAGAAATAGATTAGAGCCCCTGGCAGGGTCAGCGAGGAGCATGGATTTACTTCTCGTATTAGTCGAACGGACCCCTTTGCCTGCTTCGAGCATTAAGTTCTTCTACTTGATATTTACAAGCGATAATGAGGTCCGGGCAAGAAAAAACAGATATATTGCAAATAATATTTTTGCTAACAACGACAAAATAATAATAATAATAAAATAATAATAATAATAATAATAACAATAATAATAATAATAATAATAATAAATAATAATAATAATGTTTCTGTACGCATATGGTAAAGTATGGAAGTTTTTTTTGCCTGAAATGGAATATTTAAAACCTGGATTTTTTGAAAGTACTGCAAAAATTGGTCGGAAAGGTTTCGTTGTGTGTTGTTTCAACACACAACAAAGTGTTGTTTCAACACGCAAGCCGACCAACACGTATTCTATTAATGCACTTGGTTGGCGCAACACATGTAACATGTGTGTTTGTGAGTTGTTTCAACACACCTGTTTTTAGAGTGTGTGAAAGGCCGGAGAGGCCGTACACTGGAATAAATTTAAAACTACTACTTAAAACCGCTCGCCTATACTTTATTCTCCATCCAATGCTTGTCGATATTCCCGAGAGAATGGTCTCGGTTGCACCAGGATCGACGAGAGAATACGGAATCGAAATATTGGCTTGTCTTGTCTCTGTGAGAAAGATAACTCGAGAAGCGTGGTAAAAAAATCTCTCTCGGTGATGAATAAAAGTGAATACAGTCGCGGCTCTTCTCAGGCGAGGATCCGCATCTAAGAGCGGAAGCGCCCGAGCCCCTTGGGCTGTCGTAACACCGGCAGTGTGCGCATCTCGGCCCGTTTGCAGCACAGGACGAGAAATAAAAAAAAATAAGAATAGAAGAATCTGGGACTATTCGAGCCGAGGGCCACACCTCGTCATTGCAGTCGTTTCAAAGGCGCATCGGCTGTCCTGTTCCCTTTATTGTTACACGATATCTACGAGAACAGATCGCGCATTCGATCACTTATAAGGTAGTCGGCTTGGCGCATCTAAGTACCGGAACCCCGGCGGACCGATACACGATTCATTAACTCCGCGCTATTCTGAAGACCGCTTGTACTTGTTTGCCGGTGAATCGACAGGAATGATTTTTCGTCGGGCGATAGAAGAAAATAATGTATTTTTGTAATCAATTTACTGTTCCATCAAAGAGACTGGATTTTTAGGTTCGTCCGTGAATTTTATGAGCATTTTTTTTTTAATGTGTATTTTAGACTAGAGCGGTTAACGATTATTAAAATATCGTTTATGATTTCCCGCCATATTTGTTTAATGCAGCTGACTGCCGAGGTCCATGGGGAAGCGATTTTTCTTTCGTTCCCTCTCGTTTTCTTCGTAGTTTCACGCTTTATAATTATTATTCGTAATCCGGGGTACGTGGACGGAGAATCCCCCTCTGTACCGATTCCCTTGATTCGATTCGAACGGTCCGACGCGCGTTAAAATCCACTTAGCCCTCGCGCCGTAAAGCCGCTCTCTTTCAACCGTATATACATATAAGTATTACCGGAACGTACAGTACGCGTGGAGGCTGAGCGATAGAGATATTACCGAGGACGGAGGGTGAACACAGAGGAGTCGGTGTGTCGAAACGGGGATGAGGCTGTATCGATAATAGGGGACGGGGTGGATGGGAAAAAAATAGAGAGATTTAGTTCGTGAGGAGCGAAGCGAAAACGAACGTAGAACGACAAAGAGAATAGAGATGGAAAAGGGAATGGGAAGATTGGTAAAGATTTTTATGCGTTACATAAGGCCTTGACAACGTCCGGAAAAGGCCTGACAAGGCCCTGGCAAGGCTTCGAATTTACATTCAAAAATTTCTATTGGAATGAAAATGGGAATAAAAATGGGAATGAAAATAGGAATGAAAATGGGAATAAAAATGGGAATGAAAATAGGAATGAAAATGGGAATGAAAATGGGAATGAAAATGTCAATGAAAATGGGAATGAAAATAGGAATGAAAATGGGAATGACAATAGGAATGAAAATGGGAATGAAAATGGGAATGAAAATGGGAATGAAAATGGGAATGAAAATGGGAATGAAAATGGGAATGAAAATGGGAATGAAAATGGGGAATGAAAATGGGGAATGAAAATGGGGAATGAAAATGGGGAATGAAAATGGGGAATGAAAATGGGGAATGAAAATGGGGAATGGAAATGGGGAATGGAAATGGGGAATGAAAATGGGGAATGAAAATGGGGAATGAAAATGGGGAATGAAAATGGGGAATGAAAATGGGAATGAAAATGAAAATGAAAATACGAATGAAAACAGGAAACATATGCAAAGGGGGCTCCAAAAGCGAAAGCCACGAGACAGCCCTACATACCATGTGATATACAGCACACCGGTTAAGAGCCGAAAGTGAGAGTAAGAAAGACGGGAGACAGTTTAGTGATTCGTCAGGGCCGGTGAGGCCGTGTCGAAACGAAACTGCACGCTGAAGCGTTGCTCGAGCGTTCCGCAGAAAGCTGCACATCGAACACGAGCCTATGCTGCTCGATCGGCCAAATAAGCTGCAATTTTCTAGACGAGAGGGCACGCACAAATTTCTCTCCGATTCGACGATCTCCCTTCCGCGTGTCCTGCCGCTGTATACGAGGCTATGCACACAGGCTGCCGCCCTGTTACCGCACACTGCAGTACAGTATCCCCGTGTGCATGCGGTCGTGGCCCATCGGAGAGTCCCAGGAAAATTGTGGGGGATTAAAGCCCTGTTATTCGTGAACAACAATGGCGAGCTCGCACGCGGTGGCCCGCGGCAACGCTGCAAGGGAAACCACGTGGAAAGGGACGAAAAATCGCAGAGATAGAAATTTACGGTAAAAAAATTAAAATTAAAATAATAATAATAATAATAATAATAATAATAATAATAATAATAATAATAATAATAATAATAATAATAATAATAATAATAATAATAATAATAAACACGTTTAAAAAATGGTGCCAATTAAATAAAATTGTATTACTCTTCGCGACTATTTCTATGGTATCGCGTAGCCCAAAAGAATTTTAATGGAGCACGATCGGTACATTATTTTCGGGGGGGTCCGATGCTGGAGCGGCTCCTCGGCGAGTCCTCTCGGGAAGTCGCGGGGTCAACGAGCACGGAGAATCGCATTCCGTTGCCGGTGCGAGAAACCCGCGCGACGAAGGTTCGCCGAACCTTGCCTCCGCGACCGTGCACGTGCTTCTGTTATATGCCCCTCGTTCCTCGGAGACCGGTGCACACCCGCCGGTTGGCGAACGTGTGTCACGGGCGGCGATCGATACGCGTGACTCGCGGGAGCAACACGATGTATAGCAGTTCGGTCGCATGTTACGTGCTATTTGCAATACAGGCGATCTCGATTCGAGCCGAGCTCGAGGGCGGACGGACGTAGAAAATGAAACGAGAAAAAGAAGGTAAATAAATAAAGAGAAAACAAACGAGAAGGCAAAAGAGTGAGAAATCGTTTTGTTTTTCGGTGCAGGACCTTCATAAATCGGATGCCAGGGAGCTCCGGGCGACGCGCTCGAAACTGCACCGCGCCGCACTATCGTATACAGCGAGTGCGTCGAAACCTCACGAGGCTTTCTCGATATTAATTTCAAAACGCATATAGCTCCGGGCCAAAGTCGTTATTTTGCGCCTACAACGCGGCATCGCGGCTATTAAGACACGGCTGCACGGGTACTATCGATGATAACAGCGAGGGAATTAGCGGGGACCGAGTCGACGGAGAATCGGCGATGCGAGTGGCAAAGTCAAAAATCACTTCTGGTCTTCCTTTTTTACTCCCGATTGCCCACTAGGGCAAAAAGACGGGAATTACGCGTACCACGGCGATCACGTGACCGTGCGTATTTCATTCGAGTCCGGTGTTCTCCGAAACGACGAAAC
The DNA here is from genome assembly GCA_933228735.2 of Amblyteles armatorius. NCBI lineage: Eukaryota > Metazoa > Arthropoda > Insecta > Hymenoptera > Ichneumonidae > Amblyteles > Amblyteles armatorius. Next base: position 4,933,984 of record OW121689.1, on the reverse strand, counting down.
TTCCATTCACAAAGCTTGGCAAGCAGTTTCTTTGAAGCATGATCTGTGTCTCTCTCAGGTTCTGTTGCGATTCGATGCCAATTCATAGAGATGAAGACCTTTTGGGAAAAAGGATGATTGTCCATATCGAAATTTCAGCGAGTTACGCCGCCATCTTTTTGCCTTCACCGAGAAAAAAAATTGTTGGATTAACCAAGGTGCGTTCACCCGCGTTCAAAGCCGTCATTTGGCTGGTAAAATATTTTTTTTTGTTTGAACCGAAATATTTTCAATCGACTGAAGCGAGTAATCGTTCGACAAAAGAATTATTTAGTTGTACCAACCAAACAACAGCTTTGAACGTATGTGACCGCGAATTTGGTTAATCCAACAATTTTTTTTTCTCAGTGTTCTGATCGCGTTTCGCAGCTAATTTTGCTACGAATCAGCGGACAAGACTATATACTTACTGTGATTTTTTGTTGATATTATTATTTTAGATTATCGGTGCTCGATCAGTGTGACAGCGGGGGAAACTTGGCCGTTTACCTTAGTCGTATGATTTGCGCCCTGTTTCCTTAGTTCTGGAGGGTAGCTTAACTTTACCGTTTATGGCACTTCTAGTGTTCCCTTCATAAAATCTGAAATCCTTGTCTTTCACTAGTTGCTAGATATCGAAAATATACAATTTTTTATTTCCTATCGAAAATACTGTTTTCTGTTTTTTTTCTTTCTTGGCAGGTAGGATTAAAATTGTTTTTTTCCTCAGGAAGCTTAGAGTACGAGCCTCGTCCGCGCACATGCGCGTGCGAGTCTCCCCCCATGCATAATATTCATAGATACAGATGGACGTACGGGCGTCCACGCACGACTAACGCGTTACGTATGTTTACACAGTAAATATATCAATGAATTTACGATCCGGTCTGTGATCCCTAATGGCCTCGCAAACAGATCTTCGTCGGGGAATGCGCGCCTTCTCGCCTATTCCTTCGCCTTCTTCGTCTTCATTCTTCGGCTGGATATCGCCGAGCTTGCGGCCTCGTATATTCGCCCCCATCGTCATCGTCGCTCCTCTTCTTCGTCTTGTTCCTCTTTCTCGACGGCTTCGCCTCCTCTTCTTCGCGCCCCGCACCTTGGTAACCCTCCGGGCGGGATATCGTACGGCCTACGTGCAAACTATTAATTCGTTCGCGGAGAGACGCGTTAACGAGAATCAGCACACTGAGCTCCGGCCGGCATCCACCGAGATCGTTCGGCGGGACCTCGGAGCGATCTCGGGAACAGCTTGCCCCCCCACACAGACCGGAAGTCTTCGGGATACAATTTTTTTCACTCGCTTTTTCGCTTATTTTTACATGTGATCGATTATAGGCCGTTCAAGATGTTTTCGGCGAAATGTGATTTACAGAGTTACGAAATTTTTATGCAGAGGCGTACTAAATTTGATACAATAAAAAAAATTGTAAATTTAATGTACCGGTATTGAAAGCTTTTATGCATAAATCAGTATATCAAATTTAATGCACAAATATTATGCACAGTACTTTTAAAGTAATTTGTCAATACTTTGAGTATTATTAAAGAACTTTTATTAAAAATATCACTTTTTTACCTTTTTTTTTACCGTACATTCATTTTACATATAGTTTGTATATTAAATTTAATATACTAGTTTATGCATAAAAGCTTCCACTACCGGTAAATTAATTTTCATGCAGACATTTTGTAAAGTGTACATAAAATTAAGATGAAGTTGACGAGGTCCTGCAATAATCTGTCGATTTCAGTCGAAGAACAATTCTCTCGCTCCGCGATGCTTGGACAGCTGTAGAGCAATTTTCGGGTCTTAGTCGTCGATGCTGGATGTGTGGAAGACCACAGTACTGACCGGAAGTGTTCGGTATTAAATTTTTTCTCTCTCTTATTTTCACAGACAAAAGATTATAGACCGTTGAATATTGTTTTTTTTTTGCCAAATGTTATATACAAAGTTGCCAAGTTTTTATGTACAGGCGTATGGAATTTAATGGTAAAATCGAAAAATTTTTGTAGAAGAGCATTCTCTCTAGCTCCGCCATGCTCGGAGAGCCGCGGCGCAATTTTCGGGTCATGGTCCTCGACGTCGAGCGGGTGGAGGGCCAGAGAGAGAGTAGTTCTCGCGGCAGCGTTTTGTTTGCTCCGCAAATTTGCTCGGGCAAACGTATCGACAAATTTACGAGACCGTCTGCGGTGTGTTTTCATCGTCGAGGCTGTACATCGTCGACGCAGCGCCTCTCGCGCCACCCGCAATCCTGTTTACGAATAACAAACGCAGCATCCATCCGAGATGCATTCTCATCATCATCTTCTTCCTCGCGATTCGGTGCTTCGGCGTGCGTTCTTTCAGAATCGATATCGTTATATCGATACTCTGTGTGTACCCGACAACATCCGGAATTCCATTATCAAAACGTGTCTCCGCATCGATATGGTCTGAGAACAGAGCGGAGCAAGATGGACCAGCAAAGCGATTGAGAGAGTTTTGAGAGAGTTTTTTTAAATCGTAACTAATTTTTCAATTAGTTATGATTTTTGTGTTTTTTCACAAATGTTTTCTATGTAAAAAAAATAATCAAAGCTAAAATAATTCATACGTATTCAGAAAAATGAATGAATCATTTTCATTAAAAAAAAGTTTCGGTGCCGCGTAAATTGTTAAACAATTAATTTTTTCATTAATTTCTTGATAACATTTTGGAATTATTATTATGGATAATTAATCTATTCAGTACCTTGAGTATTTTTCAGATCTTTACACCATCGAGAAGTATTTGCAATTTTCTCTTATTTTTTTCGAACTTATGCGAAACGAGCCCGAAGCGACAAAGCAACCTCCAGATCTATTTTGCCCCAAGCGTTCACCGCGCCCCGCTCTCCCCCACGTTCGTTCTTTTCCATTCTTCATTCCACGGTCCCGTAACGCACCGGTGATACATCGTTTCTCCATCTTCATTCTTTTCGCTCAATATTTCGTTCTCTTCGTTGTTTTTATTTTATTTTATTTTTCGAGCATTCCATTCGTCTGGATAGACGTTCGCCGTCCATTCCTTTATCGTTGCCAGGCGGAACCGTCGATCACACCTTCGCCGATGCTCCCCCCAGCTCCGTGATGGATCGCTGGGTCTCGGGACCAAATATTTCAATATTTACGATCCGCACAGCCGGAGGGATGTGCGCAGTGTACGGGATCGAGGAAACGAGCTGCACGATATCCTCGTCGCTGGCGTTAAAAGGAAAATATCAATCATCGGTCAATTTCGGGGAATTCCATTTCCGCGAATAAATTCCACCAGGAGCAGTGGCGATGGGAATGATCGGAGCGAATTTTCCATATGAGATTTCACCCGGGCATCCTCGAAGGCGCTGCCTGTCGGGGCTTCCCCGGCTCCTCCATCCTGACTTACGACGCTCGCCTGCAACAACACTCTCCGAGTCTCCGATGGGCCTGCCTGTTCCCTCGACGCAGCGGCTGTACGAGTTTGGCTGTGCAGCTTCCTCGCTATTTCCGTCTCGCGAAGTACACTTTCCCACCGTGGTTCGAGCCTCCATCTACCTCTCCGGACAGCTTCCGAAGTCTCCTTTCTGTGGATTTCTCATAAATCCGCCGGTCGCTGGTTTACACATTGTGGGGTTTACTATTTATCGTCTGACCGTAGAGAATTACGAGAATAGAGGATTGATCGCATACCGAGATAGAGCAACTTCACTTCTTCGAAGCGGAATTCAAGAGAATGAGAAAATGGTACTTGTTTTCATATACGACATAACAGAAAATATTTCATACCCAAAATGGCAAAAACAAATGAAAATTAAAGAGACAAAAGTAACGCATTTTAATTATAGCCTTATATAATATATAATATATAATTCAACTTATATAATATGTAATATATAATTCACCTTATATAACATATAAGGTGAAATGAAAGGAAAAAATCAGCTCCTCGCTGGTTTACACATTACGGGGTCAACTATTTATCGTCTGACCGTAGAGAATTACGAGAATAGAGGATGGATCGCATACCGAGATAGAGCAACTTCACTTCTTCGAAGCGGAATTCCAGAGAATGAGAAAATGGTATTTGTTTTTATATACGACATAACAGAAAATATTTCATACACAAAATGGCAAAAAGAAATGAAAATTAAAGAGACAAAAGTAACGTATTTTAATTATAGCCTTATATAATATATAATATATAATTCACCTTATATAATATATGAGGTGAAATAAAAGGAAAAAATCAGCTCCTCGCTGGTTTACACATTACGGGGTTAACTATATATCGTCTGACCGTAGAGAATTACGGGAATAGAGAAGGGATCGCATACCGAGATAGAGCAACTTCACTTCTTCGAAGCGGAATTCCAGAGAATGAGAAAATGGTATTTGTTTTTATGTACGACATAGCAGAAAATATTTCATACACAAAATGGCAAAAACAAATAAAAATTAAAGTGACAAAAGTACGGTAAAATATAAATAAAACGTAATACAGTAAAATAGATGTGATAACATTTAATTACACTCAAAGAAGGTTCTTTTCGTTACACGGTAGAATTATAAGCGAGAGCCCCGTTTATTTAATCTATGTTTTATTTTAAACCCGCGGGTTTAAATAAAACAAAAAAAAAGTTTTGATATATCGGTATCATAATACAATATATTTCAAATTACCGCTCATAAAGTAAAAAAACACGCACGAGATTGTGGAAACTGTTAAAGAATTTGATAAGAATCGTGATGAGTATAATTTCTTGGGTCGAGAAACGTTTAAAACGCGCGTATATACGTATACATATACATCCCCATAACGATATGGTATAACTACATAACTACATAACTAGTATACCTTCGTGAGAGCGAGAGTAGGACCCGTCGCACATAACGACTAATTTATCTCCCTTATCGAGGTCGTTTTATCGGTCGATTAATTAACGAGATAATGGGTCGCGCGCGCGCGCGATCTCGTGAAAGGAAACGGGACGGAGTGAGTGAGGGAGCTGAAGCCAGAGCGCCAGGTCAGGTATCGTTTGAGTAATTGGCTGTCGAGAAATTACACCTAGAAATTAGGGTTTCTGCCGCGTCCGCTTGTCCCTTTTTAAAATTTCTTTCTCTTAGTTTCGAGGAGTTTCTATAGTTTTCTGCATAATGGCCATACCTTGGTGGGAATGACACATAAGACCGGTGCTGGCCGACGTTGGGCCGGACTAGCCGGTGTTGGGCCAACACTGGCCGGTGTTGGCCGACGCTGGGCGAACACTGGCCAACTCTGTGCCAGCACTGGTCCTGTGTGGAGCTCCCACTAGGGTAGTGACAATTACTTCTGCACAGTTAAAAATAATTTCGTAACATCGGAATGCGAAATTTCGTAAAAATAATTTTGTTAAATAAGTGACAAACTTGGTCGTCACTTATTTGAATATACGAACCTGTCCTTTTATTTCTCGTCTCATTGACAATTTTAGTTTCTACTCTTGTTTGTAAAACTAGAAAATTAACAAACAAAAAATTGTTGACGTTTCTGGACAATAAGTTGTTGTGAAAAGTACAAACTTTTTTTTAACTGTGTGCCGTCGACGTTCATTAGCTTTCCAAATGACAAGAAGAACCTATACATATATATATATAATTTTTAATCTCTTTCTAATTTATCTCGTCCCTCCGACCCGATAGTCATTTGCCAACGCACTTTCGTACGCACGCGGAGGATCGGCGGGGTGGGCCGGGGTAAAACGTTCCCGGTGAACTTGAAGAGGCAAAGTAGACCCCGGGGACAAATCCGCACTCTCGGCGCCCGACAGCATTTTATCTCGAGGGGCGAGGGGGAGCCAAGACGCGGCGTCTTCATCCATCCTCGAGTTACTGCCCGAGGTAGATGAGCCGGGAAACCCCCTCGAGCCTCCCACTAATTTTCTTGCGACCTACGATTGCTCCTATGCGACGAACTCTTCCCCTCCTCTCCCGATTTCCGAAAGCCCTCATCCATTTTTCTCTCTGCTCGCCCACGGTAGCCGGAAGTGCGTCTCCTCTTGAGAGAATAATAATAATAATAATAATAATAAAGAAATCGGATGAAGAAAGTGTTCGAGAAACGGTCCAACGCCTCCGGGCTCGCGATAAATCGACTTCGCCGTTGATTGGTCCGAGAGATCGAGACGTTAGAGAGAATATAATGAAATTGAGAGATTTCTTATTTTTTTATTTTTATTTTTATTTTTTTTATTTTTTTTTTAGCACCTGTGACCGGTGAAAATCTCTTCTTCGACGGAGAGCCGATGAATTTTTATTGGAATAAAAATATCCGCCCCGATCGGTCGGGGCGGGATGTGCCCGACAAATTTTACGATCTAGTCCGTCGAGAAAGGAGGAATAAGTGGGAGAGGGAGGTGGAGGTAGCCTCGGGTGCTTTACGAGCGGCTCCACAGGCGGAAAGATCAAGCGTGCGCCGTGTCCGAGAGTCTCGCCGGACGAAGGATATTTATTATCCCGGTTATGTGGCTGCTGGGACACCCCCATGGATATATCCGTGCGGCTGCTGGTTCCGCTCGTCGGGCTGGGCCTCCTCTGCAACCGATGTTACTGCGCGCGGACTGGCGTTAACCGATGAACTGTGCGTTTACTGTGCGTTTACGCTTTGTACCTGTATCGCGGTTGGATCGTGCGAGGATGTTAAGGTAGTCCTTGCGAATAGTTTTCACTTCGCATAAGTTTCAGAGAAACGAGAGGGGATTGCAAACACTTCTCGATGGTATGAAAATCTAAAAAAAATCAAGCGTATTAAAGACGCTGAAAAGTTTGATTTTGCATGATAATACTTCCAAAATGTTGTTAACAGATTGATGAAAAATAAAATTGGTCAACAAATCTCCCGGAAACCTAACTTTTTTTTATGAACATTTTTCGTTAATCTTTCTGAATTCGCAGGAATTTTTTCAGATTTTTAAATTCACTTTGAATTTCGTGCCATTCTATACGTTTTTCCCATGAAAAAAAAATTCAAAATGAATTTAAAAATCTGAAAAAATGCATACGTATTCAGAAAAATTAACAAAAAAAGTTATGTTTCCTGGAGATTTGTTGAACAATTTTATTTTTCATCAACTTGTTAATAACATTTTTGAATTATTATTATGCAAAATTAATATTTTCAGCATCTTTAATACGCTTGATTTTTTTTCAAATTTTTAAACCATCGAGAAGTGTTTACAATTCCCTTTCATTTCGCTGAAACTTATGCAAAGTGAATACTATTCGTAAGGATTATCTCAAGCACCAGCTGCAGTTTCACGGTAAATGCACTGTGCAGCTAGAAAGAAAATGTGCGATTAGTCGAAATATTGGCGCAAATCAAGGGTGAGATATTGAAAGGGAAGACCTCCGGATGTATATGGATGCACCATTCACCCAAAAGAAAATGCATAATGAGAATGCCTTCACCGAGTCCCAGGATTGCGGCAAGAACTCTTGGCTCAGTGTGTGCACAACGAGTTAGGGGCTGTGTTCTAAAACGCACCTCTCGCTTTTATTTTCTGGTCTTCTTTTTCTCTTTGCCCCTTCATCTTATTTCCCATACTTCACACCTGTCAGGTATTCCAGACGGTTTTATGCCAGTGCCAGCCGCACAATAGGGAACAGTGGGGCACCTTGTATATTTTTTTTTTAAGTGGAATGTTTTATTCCTGAGAATATTCGCAGTTTTGTCACTACCGACTTAACAGTCAAAATCCTCTGAAAAAAATTGAAACATGATTTTAGGTGACGAGAATAAAATGGTAATTGTACCGGTAATCTTGATGACTGAAAAATGTCACACTGTGTTTTGTCTCGCGTTGAAAGTTCCATTCCTAGAACTATTCGCAGATTTGTCACTACCGACTTAACGGTAAAAATCCTCTGAAAAAAATTGAAACATAATTTTAAGTGAAAACAATAAAATGGCCATGGTAAAGTAAACGGCTCAGTTTCTGCCGGCATCGAACGCAATTTATACTAAAAATAAATACACTTTTTGTTTAATACAAAAGAAATTGACGGCACCTTGAAGAGCAGATTATACTCTTTGTTTTATAAAATTTTCTATTTAAAAATAGAAGATGGCGGAAACTGGGCCGTTTACTTTACCATTAATCTCGATGACGACCTAAAAACGGCTGTGCTCTGGTGGGGAACGGTGCGACATCTTGTCCAAATTTCGTATCGTCTTGAACGTTCTCTTCCTAGGAGTATTCGCAGTTTTGCCAGTAGCGGCCATAACGGTCAAAGTCTCCTGAAAAAAATGGCAAACACAAGTTGAGGTGAAAGCAATAAGGTGGCCTACCAGCAATCTTGACGATCGAAAAAATGGCACACCGCGCTCCGGTGGCGAACAGTCGAAAGTCCACACGTTGTTCCGGGATATTTTCTTACGATATTGTCTCCGGCAATCTTTTTTCATTCCCGACCCTAAATCACCGATTGTGACCCGACGACTTTCTCCTCGCGGCGTCGCACGACGAAGAATCGCGGAGGAGCACCCGGTCGATTATCGTTCGCGGTCCCATCGGCTCGAGGAGACAAAACAGAATCGTACCCACAGAAACACAGCGGACAAGGCAGTTCAGCAAATTGGTTTCATTGTTCGGCTAATGAAAGCAATAACTCGCGCGTACGAGAGCGAATCCCTGTGCGCTCGCTCGCACGAACGGCGCGCGTTTCTGCCCTGTGCCCACGCACTTGCGCGCCTCCGGCGTTATTATCCTCCCCGTCTCGCTCTCCCCCTGCGGGGTTGCCCGACCGACGCGTGCGAGAATCCGCAGGAGGGCTCTCCGTGATTCCTCTCCGCCGTAACAACACTATACGTATAGCGGGCGTTTCTATACAGGCTCTTCTGCATTGAACCTATCTTTGCCCAGCTTTCACGCTGACCGAATAACGTCACTGGCATCGATCACGTCGCGTGTCAACGCGTCGAGTGGGAGCCAATACTTCTCTATCAGCTTTCCGATTACGCGAACTATGAAAAAGAATTGATTTTTTGTTTATTTTTGTAATTTCTTTTTTTTTTGTTACTGAGTGTAATTTTAATCTGAAAATCGTGAAAAGGATCGGAAGAACAATAATACATAGAGCCAAGGTGGTGAATATGGACCGGTCCATATTTACGACTTTAGGCCTACTGAAGAAAGTTTCTCAAACGTGATTTCATCGTAGAGAGTAAAAAATAATTTTGCAACATATAATATAAAGTTTCGTGAAAATAATTTTGTCAAGTGACAAACTCCTTCGTTCAGGTTTGAATGTACAAACCTGTTGGCTTATTTCCTGTGTCATTAACCATTTTAGTTCGTACTTTTGTTTATAAAACTCCAGCCGGATGGTGCGATCGATAAACGAACAAATAAAAAATCGTGAACGTTTGTGGACGTTTGTCTTGTTGTAAAAGTACAAACTTTATTTGTTGTCTAGAATTCTTTCGTTCAACCCTAAAAAAAATTTCTAAAGTGTAATTTTCCCAAAATTTACATCTGTCAAAAAAAAAACATGTTGTTTCAAGAAAATTATCGAGCTGTTGAGTATCTCCGTCTTCGTTTATCGAAATTACGGAGTCCTCGGACGCAAAGGGTTAAACACGTGTTCCCGACAGTCGCGCAGGTATTACAAGCCGATGTACCCATTTAACCAGCAGCCCCCAAAGAGTTGCAACGCTAGCTCGTTCGCTAATGCCACGCTTCCGCTCTTCGCGATGACTCCCTCTCTCTCGTTCTCTCTGGCTCGTTTGCCGTTCCGTGCTCGAACACGGCACATCGAGTCGGACCAGACGGTGCATCGCGCACTGCTGCGAGCTACTCCGCCGAGATGATTTATTCGACGTTTACTCGCGGACTTAAACTCTCATTAAAATAGCCGCGGTGGGCTCTCGGGGTGAAGGCTGGTTTGGAAGGAGGCTTCGAGGTGTGTGCTTGTGTGCGAGGGCTCTCCTACAATCCTTTCTGAGCTCCTCGGAAAGATATCTCTTTTTCCTGTTTTGTTTTTTTTTTATTTTATTTTTTTGTTTTTTTTTTTCGTGTATTTCTATCCAATCCTTTCGGCGAAGAATAAAGAATATCCTTCGACTCCTCTATTCCTATTTCTTGCCTCTTCAGGAAAGGATTCTCGACCCTTTCTCCGCCGCTTCATAATTCTCTTTTCATGGACCCGCTGCTGCCGCCGCTGCTGTCCGATTGTATAAGAAAGCACCCAACATGCTATATCGTTCGTACGAGATCCGAGTTTCATTCGGCGTTTTCAACAATACCATAAAATCAAGACGAATCTGTACCGGGAAAGAATTCCTTTCTTCCATGTCTGAAGAAGACAGAATGCGTAATCGAACATGATATTCCGGGCACGGCCTGTATAATACTTCTCCTCGATGTGTCATACTTTTCCTGTCTCTTGGATATTCGTAAAGCACATAAAAAGCGCTTAAATATTATGTTAATTCATTTATCGCTTGTTCCAAAATTGCCATCGTTCTGCTGAATTCATGGAAAGCTAGGCGAGGACTTTTGACTTTCGATTATTTGGCAAAAGAAGAGAGCCCAAAAATAATTATTTTCACACAAAATTGACACATAAAAAGCACTTAATTTTGGTGTACAGTGATATAATTTTGGAGACTTTGCTCTGCTAGCTTCACGGAGGTTTTTCTCGAGCGCATATATTCTTCGATCCAGCGTAATTTTCTCTCGTAATAGTATATTAATTTTATAACAGTTCATTAGCCCAATAACAAAATAGAGACACCACAGCCACCCTAGTGACAACGCCACACGGAGCCAGTATCGGCACAGCGGCGGCCAGAGTTCGGCCAGCACCGACCTCGTTTGTCATTCCCACCAGGGTACAATCGTGTCGCCATTGAGTTTAAACCGGTCGATTCTCTTGACTATATCAATGGGTATTATCAAATCTGCACCGAGAAAGAATCTCATTCGTCCAAATCTAAAAAAAAAAAAATGCTGTAATCAGACATGATATTGCGGGCATAGTCTGTATCGTACTTTTCCTCGAGCGCACATTATCGTCGATCGAGCACAATTTCCTCACAACAGTATATCAGGTTTGCAATAGTTTATTAGCCCGATAAGAAGATTGAGACACCAAAGCAACCCTAGCGGCAGCGGCACACCGAGCCAGTATCGGCACAGCGTCGGCCGGTGTTGGCCCAAAGTCGACCAGCACCGGCCCCGTCTCTCATTCCCACCGGGTTATAATCGCACCTACATTGAGTTCAAACCGGCCGATTCTCTTGGCTCTATTGATCGGTATTATTAAGTCCCATGGTACAAAACGTCGTAAACCTGTATCAGCGCATTATTCGTGCGCGTTGAACAGCGACGGCTTTAACGGAGTGCGGAGAGGCTTCGGGCGATAGGCCAATCACCGCGAGCCGGTTCATTCGCTACGCCAATATCGGCCACTTTACACCCCGGCTTGTAATGCATCTCCAATGGCTGTATCGAGCCGCCGCAGTCTCCCGGCTAGTTTCACCGTGCGCTCCCGTACGCTCGCTCTCCGGGAAACGAGAGCAATGGCGTGACCCGAAATTAGCAGCTTAATTTAGCACCACGTGCCGACCGAGCAGACCACGGAAATTCCGGAACGATTTACATAGAGAAGCAAGAAAGCTTCCTCCAGAGCTTTACTCTAGCGGTTACCGGCCTGCCCCGTCGGTTCTCATTTCACCGGCGAATCCGACACGACTCTGCAAAAGGCGACCGCGCCTGGTGTACGGTACATCAAGGATCTCACGCTATTCTTGTAAGCACGAGCTTACGCGCCGTTCCGACCGAGACACAAGCGCATGCAGGACCGCTTGAGTGCATATCGAGGTAGACTTAGTGGCGAAAGGGAAAAAAGTGACTTATCCGTTCCGTTAGTTATTTAACGAATCGCTGTTTGGACGTGAGGTCTTGGGAACGTTGAAAGTACTTCCCGTCAAGCTGCAACGAGAACTCGAGCAAAGTGCGAATCAATCTCGATCGCCGCGAATAGAATTCTCGCACACCGAGCAGGAGACTCGAAACTATCCGCGAATCGGTTTCGTGAATTTGATGGTAAATTGTACCGATTATTATGTTTCCGCGGTAAGGCGCCTTACCGGTTGTTTCCTGAAGGTGCTGAGTGCCGATCGAATTCGAAAAGTCATCTCAGTCTCGTCGTCTTCAAGAAAAGAAACTTTAGTTTTTAGCGAAGTCCGATCGAATCGAGGATTCAACGCCAGAAGGGCACACAAGCTGTGCTTGAACCCAGCCTGTACGCCGTTGCGGAATTAAACTTTTATAGCAACAACAAAAATAATATTGAGACTTCCATTTACATTCGACCGGTTATTTGCAAACTCGACATCTCTGATCGAGAACCGGAGAACATTGAGGTAATGTAAAAAAAACCCTCCCGCCTGACCCGCACCTACTACGCAATAAAAACTGTACTGCAATTTTTATTTAGGGTGCCGAAAATTAATTATCCAACCGAAATAGAAAGCCCCGTCCATCAATTCTACAGCGGGCTCCTATTTCCTTTCAATGCCCCAGTTTCAGCGCCCTTAAAACGATATCATTACAGTCTTCATTACCGATCGCGGCATTTCACGCGCCTTTAACGGAGTGATTTCTCCACCAGCTCGTTTGTATTTCCGCCGTATTATCGTTCAGTTGCCGTGTCACTTTGAACTTGCCACGCGAGTTTTACACGTGCAGCAATTCCGAAGATGTATCCTTCTCAATCCTGTTTACACTGTACCAATAACACGCGATATACGTATTTTCCTTCGAGTAACTTGTTACCTATTTTTTTCTCTCCCCCCCCCCCCCCCCCCCCCCCCTCCGCCTGCCTCTCAATATGTTTGAATATCCCTACAGAACTGACACTCTCGTGAATAAAACAAAAATATAGTTGTCCCATTCATTCGTCCGTTGGCTCGCAACATGCTTCGGGTGCTGGCCGAGAGGGCTTCGAGATAAAAAAGAGATACTCGCCGAGGAGTTGTTCGATTCGTTCTCACCGCGTGTGTCGATGGCTGACGCTGCTCGTACGGTGAAGAGATATCCGAAGAGCTCGGCGGCCGAGTCCCTCGGTCGCCGTCACGACGATGCTTAACATACGTAAACACGTCTCGGTCTCACCGCTCATACTCGTTCTCTCCCCGCTGCACTCTCGAGTCTCGATACCACTCGAGAACACCCACGCGAGATATCCGAACGAAGTGGGTAGACGGGAATGGGGTAACGAGGATCACCCAAGGCAGAATCTCAATATTCCAGTGGGAAATTAACATTTTCCTGAACACGCTAAAGAGGCGATATTTCATTACCGCAACGGGGATTAAAGTGGTCGATTCTTGACGAGCGGGAGGAAAAGTAAATCTAAAACCTTAATCACTTTTCCTCCCGCTCGTGAAGAATTAGATACTTTTTAGAATTAGAAACATGGACACTTTTTGGCATAGTCGGAAAAAAAATAGCTTATGCCACTTGGGAGGAAGTGTTTACCTCATGTGAGTTTCTGCAATCAAACTTCAGACTTGGTGAAGAGACGCACTTTTCTTCCTTGTGGCATAATATACTGTTTCTCGATGAGCCATGGTGAAACGTCTACTGCGATATACTCAAAGAAACGGTGGAAAGGTCTTTGAGTAAAATGAGCAGGTATTTGTTATTTTTTCAAGTTGAAACACATGCATCGACGACCATCATTGCTTACGCTATTGGGGTAATCGGCTTCAGGCTATTTACGGCTCAGGCTACGTACCCAAGCAGCAAAATATCCGTCCAATGCTTGCATCGAAGTAGTTCCAAAAATGAATCAACGCTAAATTATTCCGTTAGAATTTTAGTTCGAAAAGAAAAAAAATGTTACATTTCAAAACCACACAGGGTCAGTTTTGGTCGAGTATAGAATTCTCACCAGTGACTCCCATTACCCCGTACTCCACCGGTTTCTCTTCGGCGCGGTGCGGCAGCGGCTCGACGGGCTATCGACGAAGCATCCATCGATACTCCGGTGTAATACAAATAGCTGTAACTTACTATTGCATTAGAGAAGGAACGGCAAATACCATTAAATCAAAATTTACATATTTATGAATCCTCGATTGAGACATTGTTATGCATTTGTCGTGAGGAAATGTACTAGCCGATAAGGAATTCGATGCGTTCGAAATGAAAAGGAAGAGTAATATCCTGTCTCCCTCGTTCTTTTCACTCTCGTTCTCTAATTGGAAAATTTAATACGGCGATGATTATATTTATGAGCTCGGGATACGCGACACGCTCTACTATCCCAAGTCGATTCAGGTATAACCAGCAACCCACTGTAATAGCGACGCATCGGCGGTTCGATCCTCATACATTATTTCCATAGATCATCGGTGCTAGATCACGCGGGCCTATCGGACCGTAGGATCTGTGGGATCGCGCGGCCCATAGTAAACGGGGCACGAAACAGTCCCGAGGAACTACCGATTTTTTTTTTTTTCAAAGGTAACATAACTGTAAGGAAGCGGAGAATGCGAGACGAAAGGGAAGAATACGATATGATCTTCCTCCCTCGTAAAAATCGCGACGGGCCCAAATAGATCGATATCGGTGAACCTTTTCCACACAATCGATGCCACCCCAACCCTTCACCCGTCAACAACCAGACCAAACAACCATACGGCCGGACAACCATATTCTTCGCTTCCAATTATCGAAGCTTTTTCCCCGAAAAACTTGTTTTATATTACAACAATTTCATATTAAAACAATTTTATTTCACAACAATTTTATATAACAACAACTTTATATTACAACCGTTTTATGTTAAAACAATTTTATATTACAACAGTTTTATGTTAAAACAATTTTATATTACAACAGTTTTATATTACAACAATTTTACATTACAACAATTTTAAATTACAACAATTTTATATTACAACAATTTTAAAGTACAACAATTTTATATTACAACAATTCTACATTGCAACCATTTTATATTAAAACATAAAAATCGTCACCGAATCTCAAATTTAACCTTTGGAATGTGCCCGACTTGGGTAGGTCTGGCAGGCGGTTAAAATCCCTGCACTAGCCTGAGACCCTTTCAAGCCCATGACTCTGGCCGATACCATGCCAGCGCTGGGCTCTAAAAGCCACCCGCGCCAAACGCTACCCAGATCATGATATCCTTAGAAGAATTTTCTGCAATCAAAATCCAGGTTAAGGAGTTAAATTTCCCTGGCGATTAAAATCCCAGTACTGGCAAGAAACCGCACCGAGCCCAGGAGTCCGGCCCCTCTCACGCCACAGCTGGGATCTAACAGCCAACCGGACGAAACCCTCCTCGAGAGAATTTTCTGTTACAAAAATCGAGGTTAAGGGGTTATATTTTCCAGGTACTTCGGTCGACTGAAACAGCCCGACGAGCATTCGACCATCCACCGTCCATTTTATTAGTCACGTCCCTCGCCGACCGGATAGTCTGGTAGCCTTTTGAGGATCAAATTTTAATTCCTCGCTCCCTCCCCCCTTCAGTCCCCGTCTCGTGTGTTCGCATCTGCAGAGGCGACGGGCTCGTTAGCGTTTCGTGCGGCAGCGGCGAAGGCATACGCAAGCTCTGGACATCATGACCGCATCACGCTTGCCGCTGGTTTCCCGGCCGTTCGTGCTGGCGGCTCTGGGTGCTTTACGGCTCGTTAGCGATTCCCGCGAGCGAGAAAGCTCGCAATCGCGGTAATGTCGCTGGGATAGAGATAGGCCAGAGTGGAATGGAGTGAAGGCCCGAAAGGGGTTGGGGGGGGGGGGGGCAACGAGTGTTGCCTCTCGATAATTTATCGGCTCGTAAATTTCCCGCTTTCCCGAATATAATCCTCGGTACGGGCTGGCGCCGTATGCATCGAGCGGGCATGCGCGGTTTATAGAACTAGTCGTTTCGCTGTTAAAACACAACACGGAGCAGCGGCAACAAATACGCGCACGGGGGGGGGGGGGGGGGGAGCGCGGGGTCGCGATATAATGCAACGTGCAAGCTGCGCGAACGCATACGGAAGGGTTAGCCGCGCCTCGAACGTGATGCACGGTTGAATGATTAATGAGCGGAGGCGCGGATGGATTTTTGAGTTGCGAAAGCTCCGTCTCTCTCTCTCTCGGGCGTCGAGATCGGCCGCGTGGATGCGCGAGCTTCCGCGCCGACCGGACGGAAGCTCTCTCTGGACCGGGGCTCTCCGCCTCTGTGCGGATGGCTCCGCCATAACGCGCGGTCCGTCCATACGAGCGTTGTACCGCGCTGCGGAAAATCAACGATCGACGCGGAGAGAGACCGGAGAGAAAGAGAGCGGGGAGATACGCGCGGTTTAGCCGCAAACGAGCATTCTACGCCGACGGCACGCACACGGAAACCAAATTTACAACACGCTCGGGCTCGTCCGCGTTAATACGGATTTTGTTCGGGCTTCGCTCCACCCTTGTTCGATCTCCTCGTTTACTTTTATCCGCACTGTTACATATATGTGTTTATAAAATAAAGGGTACTCCGGCTACTCGTTTTTATTTTCGTACACGTTACCGAATCTGTTTCATACATTTATATGTATATGTATATGTATATGTATATGTATATGTATATGTATATGTATATGTATATGTATATGTATATGCATATGCATATGTATATGTATATGTATATGTATATGTATATGTATGTGTATATGTATGTGTATGAAACCTGTATGCATAAAACAGATTCGGCAACGTGTACGAAAAAAACGAGTAGCCGGAGTACCCTCTATTTTTAATGAGAGAACATTCGTTCAATGTTTAAAGACCGATACAGGCGGGCGTGCACGGGAAGAGTGAAGCGCGCGCAGCAGAAAGGGGATTTCCCTCTCGGCGCCCCCCCGACAAGCATAATTCGCATTTCGCTTTCGTCGTACGAGCGCGCGGACAGGGTACGAAATTAACATTGGGTTTTTTTTCATTATTAGAGTTTACACAATACGAGCATCGGAACAGCACGGGGTTGTATATACAGCTGACACTGCACCGAGCGCGGGCTGTTCGCCCGGAGAGACCCGCCTGTTTCGCGGAGCTCGCGGGCCTTAGCCCTCGCTCTTCGATGCATGTGCGCGCCGCACCCTCCTAAAAAAAAAAAAAAAAAAAATCGACGGAGAGACGACACCGCGAGGAACGAACCGGCGGGAAAGAGAACACGAAACATCCGATGCACACACGCTAGACGACGTCGGGAGCCACCGACCGATTTTAATTCCTCTAATCCCATAAGCCGCCTAACGCGATTTCACGCTTTCGAATTAAACGCGTGTCCTCGCGCCACGTCGACATGACCCCCCTCGCGTTTTCCTTTCACGGCACGCGCGTTTTCTTCGTGTTCGTCTAACAGACGTACTCGTACGCACGTCTCGAAATAATTAAAAATTTAAGAATTCAAATTCCCTTCTTGTTTTGGTGTTAAAACTTACCGGTCATCTGAGAAAAATTATCATAGCTCACGGTAATACGCAAATAGGGCGCCACCTATGGCAGAAAGTCCCAGAACTTTCCAAGAATTTTTACCATAACATCTGAAAAAAATTCTTATAAATTCCGTCTTGCCACAGGTGGCGCTCAATTCCCTATTACTATGTGCTATGGTAATATGTCCCAAGCGTACTCATATTTCCTAGATTCTTCTCAATGTACCATCGAATCTGCCGAATCTTACTTATATAACTGAGCCAAGAAATTGGGGTTTTTTAAAAATAAATATTTATATAAAATAAACGTAATATCAATATAAAATAAATTGAAAATAAACATTTATATTCCTTTTTTTTAACATAAAAATGTGAGATGAAATCGACACAGCTTCGTCTGAGCTGGATCGAATGATCGTCGGTATAAAATGTTTATTCCCCACCGGACGTGCGCATCGCATCTCCGTTGTTAATAGAAAGCATGGTCATCCGGCGCTACCCCAGAGTGTGTAGTTTCGCAAGAAATTTCAAGACCTCGCGCGGGTTGAGAGTTGTCGGAGAGATCGGTCCTGCAGACGGGAGAGGCTGATGGCTGATGGCTGACCCCCGGGTTAATTGCACCCTCGGCGGGGCTTCCCGAACTCCCCCGCTGCTCCTTCCTCCTCGGTGTTCTCTCATCCGCTCCAGCCCGAGTCTCGTCCGTGCCGCACGCACGCCCGCACACCCGGAGCGTCGGAGGAATCCTCCATACGCGCCAACGACGTCAATCTCACCAGAATCCGGATAATCTGCGAGGGGTCTCTTCGTCCGTAGCTTCCCGAACTACCGGCACGGCCAAGACTCGCCAACAGACTCGGTGATTTCGGTATCGATAAATCATTCTCGACTCGACCCCTCCCACGTCTGCGCTCTCTCGGTAGCGGAAGCAATTCGGGCCCGTTTAGAAATTGGCCGGTGCATGTAACTTCCCCCGAGAATTTATCGAATGTAAAAAATCGGGCCGAAGAACCCGAAGATATTTCTTCCCTGCCTCCGACCCTGAAGTCAAAATGGAAAGATACAAAATTGGCTCGGGCCAGTTATAGCTCGTAAAACTAAAGATTATATTCATAAAAAAAAGAAATGAGTTATACTGCGGCATGGCCTATATTAATGTTATTAACATAGCTTGGATTCAATTACAAATTGGACGGCTGGGAGATCGGAATCTGATTAATTATTCGCCGCACGACAAGCGGGTATTCTCTCGAACTCGGGAGGTTCGCTCGGATCAAGTATCTCCTTGGATGAATTCATTAAATAATACACGGACGCTTATCTCGAGGCAGGACAAAAAATTGGTGATTCGTTCGGCGCTCTAGTGTGCTCATATGATTATCGGAACACAAGAGCCGGCTCGCGGAGAGAAATTAATGAATAACCGGACAGTGATGGGGTGCTGTGAGGCGAGATTAATTATTCGATGAGACGTGTCGCTCGATGAGTACACTTTTTTTATTAGTTATTATTGCCGTACACACTCGTCCGACTTTGAGAACCACGACCGAAATCGTTCACTTGACGGATTATACGAAGAAGAATTTTACGGATTTACAACATAGCTACGGAGGAATCGCAGGTGTGATGATTGGCGCGAAATGTTGATCGTTTCCTAAATCTTTCGCCATAATTCTTTTTCACCCATTTTTTTTTGTAAAAAAATGTACGATCTCTTCGTAGTCTTTGGAACTCGGAAGGTTCGCCGGGATCAAGTATCTCCTTGGATGAATCCATTAAATAATACACGGACGCTTATCTCGAGGCAGGAACAAAAATTGGTGATTTGTTCGGCGCGCTCGTGTGCTCATATGATTATCGGGACACAAGAGACGGCTCGTGTAGAGAAATTAATGAATAACCGGACAGTGATGGGGTGCTATAAGGCGAGATTAATTATTCGATGAGACGTCTCACTGGATCCTCGATCTTAATAAAGGTTGATAGTTACGCCGCTAGCGGCAATATCATAGTTAATTCCGTCCTGTGCGTCGACTTGGCAATGTAACAGACCTGCCTTTTAGTTTTCTCCTTCTTTTTTTTTTGTCCCTTACTTTTATTATCTCTCCCTTTCTCGAACATTGAATGCTCCGCTACACGCGCCGGACGAGCAACACACACGTGGAGAGACCAACGGTGCAGCATCCATGCTTTGGAGCGTATAGGCAACGGAGCCGGAGAGAAACGCAGAGTTTACGGGTGGACTGACAATAAGTGGACGTCGACACGAGATCTCGCTTGGATTTCAAAGGCGAGTCGCCGCGCCCGTTGCCGTTGGGTCTCTTCTCTTTCTCCATCTCGTTGTCGTTGTTCTCCCGTTTCTTGCCCGTTCAACAGTCAGCGGCCAACAGCTACGGTTAGGCACGGACCGGGGGGAGGGAGTGGGGCAAAATGGACCCGTTGAGTGATTCACCGAGTCTCATCGATTTACAGAGCACATTATTTTCTTTTAAGACACGAAATGAATCTGCAGATGTTCGAGGTAACAGGAAGTAAAAAAAAATAATTGTGGGGCAAAATGGACTTTCCTGTAATTGCAATTGCAGTGGAAATTGATCAATTGAGTCGGTAGCGATAGTTTCGTTTCAGCTCGGAGCGAGACCATTTTGCCCCACTCTGTCCGGCACGTTGGGAGTGGGGCAAAATGGACCAGTCAAGTGATTCACCGAGTCTCATCGATTTACAGAGTACCTTATTTTTTTTAAGACACGAAATGAATCTGCTGCAGATGTTCGAGGTAACAGGAGGTAGAAAGAATCATTATGGGGCAAAATGGGCTTTTCTGCAATTGCAATTGCAGTGAAAATTGGTCAATTGAATGGGTAGCGATGGTTTCGTTACATCTCGGAGCGAGACCATTTTGCCCCGTCTAGTTCATTTTGCCCCGCTCTATCCGGCACATTGTGTACGGATATATAAACCGGCAACGTGGTACTGTAACCGATAAGATCGAGACGTCCGGGACGTTCGAGTTTTTAATACCCGCGGTTAGGTCGCGACCTTCGTAGCTATGAGACTCTTCGGAGGATACGGAGAATGAAAGAAAGAACGGATAGAAAGGATCCCCCCCGAGAGACACGAAGAGACACGAAGAGACGACTCCGGAGAGTCACTCGACGAGATCTCCGTTGCAGCGATTCAACGGACAAGTATAAAAGAAATAATAAAAATACAAGTGTAAAAGAAAAAGAATCTAACGAATAAGCAGTGAGTTCAATGGGACGAGGCGCAACTCTTCTCTTCAGTTACTATCGCCGTACCTACTCGTACGACTTTGAGAGCCGCGATCGAAATCGTTCGCCTGTCGGATTATACGAAGATGAATTTAACGGATAATAACATAACAGTCGAGGAATGGCAGGTGTGATCGTTGGCGCGAGAAAATGATCGTTTCCCAGATCTTTCGCAATCATTTTTTTTTCACCGAGTCTTCTTTCTGTCTTAAAATTGACGGTCTTTGCGTAGTCGGCTTCGATGGCCGAACCGTCTTCGGCCTTTCGTAATGCCCGATTGAATGTTCGACGAAGCCCTCCTCTCTTCCCGGAATTAAGTTGTGATCAAAGATACCGATCGATAGTCACTATTGATTGGATCTCTCAATCAATGGTGAGCTCAATGGGACGAAGTACACTCTTTTCCTTAGTTGCCATAGCTGTACATACTCTTACGTCTTTGTAAACCACGACCAAAATCATTCACTTGTCGGATTATACGAAGAGGAATTTAACGGACAAGAACGTAACTATAGAGAAGCGGTTCTTAACCTGGGGTCCGTGGACCCCCGAAATACACGGGGACCCCCTGTGGACCCCCAAGGTTAAGAACCTCTGCTATGGAGGAATTGCAGGTGTGATGATTGGCGCGAAATGTTTATCGTTTCCTAGATCTTTCGCCATCATTCTTTTTTCGCCCATTTTTTTTATCAGAAAATGTACGGTCTCTTCGTAGTCGGCTGAGTACAATGAGGAAAAAAATTGGTTGGATTAACCAAAAGTCGCGGTGACATACGTTCCAAGCTGTTATTTGTTTGGTACAAATGACGCATTGTTTTGTTAAACGATTATGTGCTTCAATTCATTCAAAATTCCTCGATTGAAACAAAAAATTTTGTTCTACCAACAAAATACACTTTTGAACGTATTTCACCGCGCATTTGCTTAATCCAACCATTTCTTTTTCTCAGTATACGGGTTTGAAAACTACGAACATAATAATTCACTTGTCGGATTATACGAAGAAGAATTTTACGGATTTACAACATAATTACAGAGGAATCGCAGGTGTGATGGTTGGCGCGAAATGTCGATCGTTTCCCAGATCTGTCGCCATAATTCTTCTTTGACCCATTTCTGTATAAAAAAATGTACGGTCTCTTCGTAGTCGGCTTTGACAACCGAAACCTCCTCAACCCCTCCAAAACGCACGACGCGCCTCCCGATCGAATTTTCGACAAAGCCCTCCTCCACTCTCGAAACAAAGTAGTGATCAAAGTTACCGGTCGGCAGTCATCGGATCTCCCGATCGGCGTGTAAAAGCGTTGGCTCCAGTAGCTCTCGCAGCTAACCATTCGCCATCAAAGTTCAATCAGCGAGGCTTCGCAATCGACTGTGCTAACACGGGGATCGGCCCGATACGCGACACGCCTTTGCAGTGTCGCTTTCGCGACACCTTCGACAAATTGGTCCATCGGATGTCCTCGCTCCGGGCGGATCTCCGTTCCCGCACGGAGCTCTCCGCCTTGCAACGGCAAAGCTCTTTCGCTACGGCTATCGGCTACGTGCTTTGGCACTCCGGTGAGAGCCCCGATGGGTTTTCCATTGTCGGCGGTTCGTGCTTTTGCCGTTTCGCTTCGCACCCACTTGCTCCTGGAACGTCTACCTTCACCTGGCACAGAGCTAGCCGTGAGGCGCGCTGATGCTTTCCGGCTTCGCTCTCTCTGTGCCCTCTGTTGTAGTCCCTGCACTCGGTACGTTCCCTTAAACGGATTACGGATGCTACATATATCTTCCGGCGAAAAGGAGGTAAGAGACGAGATGGCGAAGATGCAGTTACGAGGGGGGGGGGGGGGGGGGGGGGGGAGTGTGGATGGCCGAGTGTTCGAGCCTAACTCGATCTAGCCTGGCGCGGACGTGGAGCCTCTGCGTCGAAGTGGCTAATTGATCGAGTTACAAAGGCTCCTTCCCCCCTTCTGTGTCTGGGCTAATAACGATACTCTAACGAACGCGAGTGCAGTAGCGCTCCAGAAGAAAGGTGAAAGAAGCTGCGAGACTACGATTCTTCGTTCGGTCGTCACATAACGCGTGTAAAAATTACCGATTTATTCGTCATCGGTTTATACGGAAAAAATGCGAATACAGAACACTACGATTATAAATAAACATAATCGTAGGCACTTCCGGATTTCTCCAATGATGGTTTGTTACCTTGAGTTCATACCTCTGATGAGGAATGTGTTGTCACAAACATAGATCAGGCTGTAAAGTTTTAGTGTACCAAAATCTGTTAAGTAATTGTTTGCCGTCCCGACGTTTGTCGGCACTTGCGAAAAGTCGGCGAGCCGGCGGATCGCAGTGACTTTTGTACCTGAATTAATGGATGTAAATAGTTCATACTCAAACAATTAATAACAATGATAAATTAAAAGAAAAGTAAAATAATAATAGTAGATTATTATTACTACGCTCGAACTTTAAAAGGTAGTAAGAGCTGTTCGTTTACTCGGGGGGTGAACGAGAGCTTTATTCATCCCGAGATCTCCCGATTGTGTTCCCTGCTCGTACAGGTGTTCCTGTGACAGTCTCTTCTTTCATTTTTTTTATCTCCCTTCCTTCACTCGGTTGTTCTCCTCCCACGCGAATATAGAACGCTACGATTATAAATAAATAACACTTCCGGATTTCTCCAATTATGGTTTGTTACCTTGAGTTCATACCTCTGATGAGGAATGTGTTGTCACAAACATAGATCGGGCTGTAAAGTTTTGGTTTACCAAAATCTGTTAAGTAATTGTTTGCCGTCCCGACGTTTGTCGGCACTTGCGAAAAGTCGGCGAGCCGGCGGATCGCATTGACTTTTGTACCTGAATTAATAGATGTAAATAGTTTATACTCAAACAATTAATAATAATGACAAATTAAATTAAAAGTAAAATAATAATAGTAGATTATTATTACTACGCTCGAACTTTAAAAGGTAGTAAGAGCTGTTCGTTTACTCGGGGGGTGAACGAGAGCTTTATTCATCCCGAGATCTCCCGATTGTGTTCCCCGCTCGTACAGGTGTTCCTGTGACAGTCTCTTTTTTCATTTTTTTTAAATCTCCCTTCCTTCACTCGCTTGTTCTCCTCCCACGCGAACTTCCGTCGACTCGAGACGGGACTTATTGCGAAAGGCGGATATAACTATACAGTGTACGCGATACCCCAGGGCGGGAGCATTAATAACTCTCGGCTCTATCGTCATCGGCGGGGCGAGAGGAAGCTCCGATCCGAGAAAGCTAAAAGACAAAACCGTCTTCTCTCCTCGCGTGCAAAGAAAACGCTCGGCCGAGCGCCCGGGCCGGAGGAGAGGCCGATGAAGTAAGAGAGCAAAGTACGAAACCCCCGCGAGAATCCTCGACCACCGACGCGCCGACGTATATAATAACAAAAGAAATAACAAGCCGTGCACAAAGAGCGCCGATGCCGCTCCGCGGCGTCGAAGCGAGCATCTCTTGATAATTATCTCCTCGATATAAAGAGTCGTTAATTGAGCTCTCGTAACGAGGAGAAGAAAAGAACGTGCGGTTACAAAAAGGGAAAAAATAAACGAAAACACAAAATAACCGCATGCAATTTACTTGCCGCGGTATAGCGAGGATACCCGCTGATGATCTCACACGCGATTTTTACCGCACGCAGGTGTTTGTCCGCGAGTATACGGAGCATGAAGAATGCCGGGGAGGGCTCGGAGCAATTAAATTCATAGCCGCTAAGCGGTCTAATTTGTTCGAGATTTTTCCCCACCCCGACGCTTCACAAAGACCCGCCGGGGGATTCCTCGACGCGGAGATAAAATTCCCGGCTTGAGAAATTGAGGTTCTACGGGAAAGTTTTCGTGTCTTCTTTTTTTTATTCATTTTATACATTTTATTTTTATTTTTTTTTTCTACTCCATCTTTCTCATCTTTAGTATCCATCCTTCGAGACGGGGAGTTTCCTTGGTCACGCGTGCGCCAGAAACTCCGAGAGAAACGGATACAGCGGTGCCGGGGAGATCCAGGCGGTCCCGGGCGCGAGTCACGGCATCGTCTCTAATTAATTATTCCGTGGGCGTCTCGCGCCGCTCAAAATTAAAATCGGTTCATTAAGCGGCGCTACGTGGAATTTCGTCCATCATTCGGTGGGGGGCTCCCGTTCACTACCGGTTATCCCTCCTACCTGTCTCCCCGCGGCGCGGCGGCAAGATTTTTTTTCCCATGCTGCAACGCCGCCGAAATTTACTGTGACACTCGCATTCGCCACCGCAAAGTTCCCAACGGGCATTTTCCGTCGGAATTTTCGAGAGGGGGATCGGAGGCGAGGCGTCTCGGTATTCGATAACGTCGTTAACGAATTTCTTGGGCAATTACGAAATCATTTAGTTAGCCCCCCTCCGTATAACGCTTGACGCGGATAATAAAGTGGGTGAGTAACGAGACGCGACGGCGGCGTGTACCAGCCGGCAAAAGTGTCACTCGGTCCAGTAGGAGAAAAAAAATAATTAAAGACACAAGACGTAGTGACAACTCAGTTTTGGAAGTAATATACACTGTAGAAAAAATTTGTTTGAAAATCAATGAACGGAATTGGAAGCTTTTTTACACAAACTGTTTCTGAAATTTCAAACACACGTGTGTTGCAATTTCACAGTAAAATTTGTATTTTGGATGGAATTTTTTGTAAATTCCAGGCAAAAGATTTCTAATTTTAATATCGCGTATTTTTATTTTGCAATAAAAGTACATTGATGTTCAATTGATGTAAGTAATGTAAGCAAATTTCAATTTCCAGTACATTGAATTTACAATTTATTTTTACAGTGTAGCCATTAGGTTACTCCTTGAGGTAGTACTAGCGAACGAACGTGGCCTGAGGCCACGTGAGTTCAGAGAGCATTGAGAGAGGAATTGCGAACACTTCTCGATAAGATAAAAATCTGAAAAAAATCAACCATGTGGAAGGTACTGAAAATATTAATTTTGCATAATAATAATTCAAAAATGTTATTAACAAAGTAAAGAAAAAAACAGATGTAGAAGGCGAAAATCCTGTCAAATGTCTGTTCTCTCCGAAAGTCCGATCAAGACTCTTGTCATCTGGTCAATCCATAATCTGCACGTTTGTCATTTGTCATACCGAACTATTCCGGTCATCTATGTAATATCGTGTGACTCGGTCAAACCTCATCTCTAAATTCGTTACAATACGTAGGCAGTAGTAGTACATAGTATTCACTAAATACTGTACTGGTATCAAATCTATGTTTTGGAAGGCCCAAAGTATCCTTGTGATAGACCCAAGGATCGGGTTATGATAGACCCCTAGTCCGGAGGTCCATCATACATTGCAGAACACACTACACGACAGCTACATCATAATGTAGGATAGATGACGTATATATATGGGAAAGCTGTAATATCGAAAACCGGTAAATTTGTGTCGTCTCTCCCGTCCGTTCGGGCTGCATCATCGAGGTATAAACGAAGGTTTTCCTATACAGTTATGCACTTATATCGTCACTAACGCGCCTCGCGTAATGACCCTGATGTACCATATTTATCACACCCGTGGCACTTTTTTTATTTTATCGTGTCATTTGGCAATGAAATTTCTGCAATGCGGTACTACATTGGCAGGTGAGAAACCGGGTTAATGGTGAGCAGAAAAAAAAAAGAAACTTAAAGACGTGACAACGAAGAAGAAGTGCACAACGAGAGATACAGTAACGCCTCGTTACCGAACGATTCGGCAATTTGCTTCGTTCCCGCGGAGCGAGGGGGAAGGGGGTATAAACGCCGTACGTATAATTTTCTCCCTTCGCCCATGCCGGGTATATTCTTCACTTTCCTCGCTCTCCACATTCACTCCGTGCCCGTCTCTCCCTCGCGCTCGCGTGTACGATGGCAGAAAAGAGGACGGAGAAGAAGCAGAAGAAGAAGAAGAAGACGACGAAGGTTATCCACCTGCTAACGCTCCCGGGAGAATTTCCGGACAAATCCGGTGGCCTCTGTGTGTGTATCAGCTCCGTGTGGTTTATATAGTGGCTATATGGAGTCAGACCGGCAGGCGAATCCAGTGGAAGATAGAGGATAATTTTCCACGCGTCCCCCCGATTAACCGAGAGCCGAGGGAGCTTACAGTACGTACTACAGCGGGAATGCGGCTACCCTCCCTCGCGGGAGCCATAATCTTCCCTTCCATTACAGGATATCCCGAAAGAAAGTGCGAGCAGACAAAGTTATTCTTGAAATCTGCAGAGGCGAACGAGGTCTATTTGAGTTTTGCGACGAATCGGACAGAAAATTGCTCTCTAAATAGCAATAGTCATAGCAATGTATTATTTTAATAGTATAAAAATAGTTTATTGTACCAAAAATAGTACTAAAAATAGTACTAAAAATAGTACTAAAAATAGTACTAAAAATAGTACTAAAAATAGTACTAAAAATAGTACTAAAAATAGTACTAAAAATAGTACTAAAAATAGTACTAAAAATAGTACTAAAAATAGTACTAAAAATAGTACTAAAAATAGTACTAAAAACAGTACTAAAAATAGTACTAAAAATAGTACTAAAAATAGTACTAAAAATTGTACTAAAAATAGTACTAATAATAGTACTAAAAACTATACTAAAAACTGTACTAAAAACTGTACTAAGAATGATACCCTTGAGAAAATCGTTTAGCCCTATGCGTGTGAAAAATTGAGACTTCGTAATTTAAAGAATCTACAGCTCGCGCGATAAGAAGGGGAAAAGGTGTGAGAAAAAATGTGTCCGTCGTTACTTCCTCAATTCATTGCGATTAGTGTCTGTCACCGGTACACTTCTCCCTCGCGGTTACTGGGTGCTCCGGGAAAGTATCTCCGGAGACCTACTAGCCGTAACTAGGGTCTCGGGACTGGCCGCGGGAGCCTGTCAGCTCGTTAGAACAAAACGGTCGGCAAGATAAGACTGTTTCACACTCGCACCGTTCCTATCTCGGCCACGTTTTTTTTCCGTAGCCAACGGGACTCGAACGATGTACACGCGATGGACAGTCTCGTGCGGCTCTCGAGGGCGCGAGAAATCTCTGGCCTGCACATTTTCGGTTCCCCAGGGGCTCTTCTTCCCTTCACAGTCCCGGAGCCGGAGCCGTTTCAAGGGCCGTTGACTAATCGCGTTATCAGTCACAACGTCACCGCGAAGACTTTACGAAAATTACCGCCCGCATGAATTTATTTTTCTTACTCAGAACTCTGTCCGAGTTTCCAGTGCTTCATTTTTTTGCACCGCACGAGATATAGCGGAGAGCGGGGCAAAATGGCATAGCGGGGCAAAACGGGATAATAAAGCAAAGGGAATTTTCCAACAACTTTTGGATGGTGGTGGTGATTGTGGGTGGGGCAAAACGTGTTGAAAATCCGGCTGTGTCATTGGGACAAAATGGGGCATCCAAAAATGATTGGAAAATCGAGTTTTAGCTCCGCTGTCCCGTTTTGCCCCACCGTCCCATTTCGCCCCGCTCTCCCCCGTATCGATCGCGATGCCGAGTTCGATCGTCGATCACGGTGATCGCTGAATCCCCTCGGATAAAAATAGTAATCTCAACGGGGTGATCGAAAATATCCCGAGGGCCCTCGGGGGAGGCGCAGAGGGGAGCGGAGAGGAGCGTAGAAGAGAGCTCTCGCACTATGCTTTTTCGCCGGCGGCGGCCACAACCCGCGCGCGTCTGTAATAACAAGAAAGAGGCGAGCAACGCACAACGCACGCAGCATGGGGGCTTTGGCGAAGTTTCGACGGTGGCGATTTGGCCAACTGTGCGACGCCCACGTAATCGATGGATCGAGACATATAATATAGTATCGAAGAATCGGGTCGCTCTCCTCTCCAAGTCTCTCTCGCCAAACGATCGAGATTGAGCTATCAAAAGAGCATCAGCCTCTACCCCCACCTCTTCCCCCCCCCCCCCCCTCTACCAGAGCCCCCTGACCATTCGGTGACTTTCTGAGAAAAAAAAGCAATGAAAGAAAAACAGGAAAGAATAAAGTGACCGTAGGAATCGGCCGGATCTTGTCGGCACGCAGCGACGAGTTCCTCGATTTGGTTTCTTGATTAACGAAAAAAAGGGAAACGAGGGAGCAACCGTTAACGAACCGGTCGTCGATTTACCCCACATTATTGCCTTTTCCTTTATCTTACCTCGGCTTGTTTTACCCTCCGATCGGCCCGAGATCGTACACGATAGGCGGAGTCTCTCCCGGATGAAGGAGAACCGCAGAGAAAGGAAAAAGAGAGGAAAAGTGTGGAAAATATACTTTACCATTTAGTGGGAGTCAATTTTCTCACTTGGGATTGTTCCGGCTTTTCCTTGCGATATTCTCAAAAGTACATTGGAGAAATATTTGCATATGTATGTAGTTGCATATGGAAATTGCACACGAGGTGCTGAATAATATTTGCTTCGAAAGACAACAATCTAGAAAAAAAATCTTCAGAAAATAAAATTCAATGCACGCATAGGAAGTTGTTCTAGGAATTTTCAAAGTAGAACGAAAACTATAAAAAACTTATAAACTAAACTATTAAAAACATTTTTTTATTGTGGAATAGAGTCGGTAAAAAATTGAACCATCGTCACACAATAAATGTATGGTCCGCGATGAAAAAAGGGAAACGAGGGAGCAACCGTTAACGAACCGGTCGTCGATTTACCCCGCATTATTGCCTTTTCCTTTATCTTACCTCGGCTCGTTTCGCCCTCCGATCGGGCAGAGATCGTACACGATAGGTGAGCTCTCTCGCGGATGAAGGAGAACCGAAGAGGATCCGTCTGTCTCAGGGCCAGAGAGAAACGCCGCTCTCGTGCCCGAGCGGAGGAGCCGCGAAGGTTTGAAAAAAAAAAAAAAAATCGCAGGTACCCGTCGTCCTCCCTTCGGTCCTCGATCTGCGCCTCGAGATACGGAATCTTCTTCCTCTCGTCGCCCACCGGCGAACCCCGCTTGTTTCGGAGATATGGAATCGTGTTTCGACTGCCGGTCTTTGCCGTTATATTTTCCGTGACAAAATCGAGCTCATATAAATTTCGTTTGTTTCCGCCGGCTTAGCTGTTCATTTTTTTTTCCTCCATTATTTTCTACCGTATCGTCGTCGACGGTTGGCGGTTCTGGAGAGGAATCTTTACTAGGTCGAGAAACGTCAACTGGGCTACGTGACAAAGGCTCGAGACCGTCGTCTGAGAGGTCCGCCTGCAGAATTGCTAACGAGCGAAAGATCGTCACCGATGAATAAAAAAAAAAAAGAGAAAAATTGTCGAGTCCGGAAGTTCTTTTTTTTATTCTTTTCGTCTAACGAGGAAAAGAAAAACTGGCCGCAGTCTGCAATATTTCAAATAGACAAACGTGTCGATCACGGGAAAGGGAGTGTACGAATGTATGTTTTTTTTTTGTTCTACCGTGTGAGAGGCGAGCGAGGAGAGGAAGGAAGAATATGAAGTCGATGAACGGACGAGACTCGAGACTCTCGAGACTCTTCTCGCGAGAACTCTCTTTCTATCTCTCCGTGTTTCCTGCTCAGCTCGACTCATCCGGAGAGCTGTGCGAGAGGGGTGCACCGATTCAATTCTACTCTCGAGAATGCAGGCTGGCAGAGATGATAGGAGCGACGCTCGTGCTGGAGAGAACGAGGCTTTTTTCTTTTTGCTTTTTTTTTTTTTTTTTGCTTCCTCTTTCTCCCCTCACTCGAAGAGTCAATGAGTTCGGGGGTTATCGGTATCATCGTAACTTTTTCACTTCGTAACCGAGCGAAGAAAGCTCGGAGAGCTGTTATTATGTAATGGATTCCGTACCCCGATAATAATTGAATTAACGTTTCGAGCAAAAAAAAAAAACATAAAATTCCTATCCGTACTCTTGTGGATCGTTGGTTACGAAATGTGAGAGAACACTTTTTCCAGTTGGCGACGTTCCGCTCGACTTCGGACCTGAACTGCTATCGGATCGGTTTTTCACCCGAGAAAATACATGGAAATACGTGGTCGAGAAGTTTTTTCAAAATCGTTTACTGCAAAACTAAATAAAATGAAATAAAATGAAATAAAATGATATAAAACGATATAAAATTATATAAAATTATATAAAATCATATAAAATTATATAAAATTATATAAAATTATATAAAATTATATAAAATTATATAAAATTATATAAAATTATATAAAATTATATAAAATTATATAAAATTATATAAAATCATATAAAATCATATAAAATTATATAAAATGATACAAAATGATATAAAATGAAATAAAATGAATTTTTTTACGCCTTCGTCACGCTTTTTCGGCGTTCGAAGAGCGGTGGAAGACGAAGCATTTCAACATTTCGGGGTACATGGTCTCGCCTTGGATGGAAGGTGCGCGTGTTCGTTTTGCCCCGGTGTTCCCGCTTGCCCCCCCCCCCCCCCCCCCCCCAGCCGGTGCAAAAACTTTGCGGCGTTAAGGTTTAATGAATAAATATACCTCGATACTAAATCATGTGTTTGTATTATTTTGTTTTTACAGTGTGCAACTGCAATCTTCACGCGAGAAAATGTCGATTCAACGTCGAGCTGTACAAGCTCTCGGGACGAGTGAGCGGGGGCGTTTGTCTTCAGTGCCGACACTTCACCGCCGGCAGGCACTGTCACTATTGCCGTGAGGGCTACTACAGGGATCCGGCTCGACCGATCACCCACCGCAAGGCTTGCAAACGTGAGTAGTCCACACTGTTCCTCTATCTTTCTCGCACCCACCGTTATAAACCGCGGGGCGACGAATACGGAGGGGACGCGCGGAGGAAGGGTCTGAAAACCGCGAGAGACACGATGATACGATGTTCCGTGAAACGTCTGCAGACGCTCGCCCCACACAGCCAGCGACGCGTTAATAGCGTGCAGAATGTAGTAGTAAACCACGAGACTTGAGGTAGACCGCTCGCGCATCTCCGAGCCATCAAAATTCAAATCGACTAACAGCCCCTGCACACGAGGTGCTGAATAATATTTGCTTCGAACGGCAATAAATTTAGTTTTTGTTTCATTTTTTTTTTTTCGTGGGAAAAGAAAACTGAATTCAGGCGTTGGAAGTTGTTCTAGGAATTTTCGAAGAAGGAAAACTATCAAAAAGTTAGAAACTGAACTATTAAAAACATTTTTTGATTGCATAATAGAGTCGGGGAAGAATTGAACCACCGTCACTTTTGAAATTTTTTGCCTGTGTGATGAAAAAAGTGTGGAGAAAAATACTTTACCATTTACCGGAAGTCAGTTTGCTCACTTTGGATTATTCCGACTCTTCCTCGCGATATGCTCAAAAGTTATTGCAGAAACATATATAGTTATAGTTACGTATGTAAGTTGCACACGAGGTGCGGAATAATGTTTGCTTCAAACGACAAGACATTTTTTATTCAATTTTTTTGTTTGTTTTTATTTCGAAAAGAAAACTCAATTCCCACATAGGAAGTTGTTCTAGGAATTTTCAAAGGAGAACTAAAACTATCAAAAAGTTATGAACCAAACTATTACATTTTTTTAAATTGTAGAATAGAGTTAGGGAAAAATGGAACCATCGTCACTTTAAAAATGTATGGCCTGTGTGATGAAAAAAGTATGGAGAAAAATACTTCACCATTCACCGGAAGTCAATTTTCTCACTTCGGATTATTCCGACTCTTCCCCGCGATATTCTCAAAAGTACATTGCAGAAATGTATACAGATATAGTTACGTATGTAAGTTGCACGTACCAATGCCGAGAATTCCGATGGACGCGAGGAGAGCGGTGGCTATCTGAACGGTGAATCGGGCGAAACGCGAGCCCGGACGCACTCGAACGAGTCAGTAGAGGGTACCGAGAACAATGAGAGAAGCGCGCGCGAGGGCAGCGATGCGTTCGTAGATATTGCGAGCAGAGCGTTCTCCCGAGCCTCTCCTCGGCGAGCGAAAGAGTTTTATCGGGACGCGAGTATCGAGGAGAGAAGGTTGGCAAGGAGAGTGCGAATAATGCAAAGGAAATAAAAAATAAAACAAAAAAAAATAAAAAGAAAAATAAAAAGAAAACGTATCACAAAGCGAACTATGGCGAATGAAGTGAGTAGGAGGAGGAGGGCCCCGTGGGCTTTCCATTCGAGAATTTTACCTCTTCCCTCGGTGAGCTCCGCACGCGATCTCCTCTCTGTTATTCCCCGCGCGGAGGCCTCTTAACTGACAATAAGCCGATGAGGAATAATTCAGAAGAGAGAGGCAGAGAAAAATAAAACAAGAAGGACGAATGTGAATCTCTGGAAAAGGTCGACCTCGCTCAGTTTCGTACTCAATACTCAGTTTCGTCTCATCTTCTCGCATCGGAAAATGTAGCGGGCAATTTTTTTTTATTTCCTCTAATGTCTCGATAATTGAATGCTAAAAATCCAGCACATAAAACCTTTGACTCTTTAAGGTAGTCCTTGCGAATAGTGTTCACTTCGCATAAGTTTCGGAGAAATGAGCGGGAATTGCAAACACTTCTCGATGGTATCAAAATCTGAAAAAAGTCAAGCATATTAAAGGTGATAAAAAGATTCATTTTGCATAATAATAATTCGAAAATGTTATTAACAAATTCATGAAAAATGAAATTGTTCAACAAATCTCCCGGAATTTTTTTTTTTATACAAATTATTCGAGTAAAAAAAAATTTCTACTACCAACACGTAATTAATAAGTGTTGGTCGATCAAATCTAATATGGCACGATAAATAATAGTATATTAATTCTCGTAAAACTAATGTGCGCCCAAATTCAGTTATAATTCGAATGGACAATTGATTCCAAGTCGTCAAACAAGAGCCCTGGCAGCTGTAGATTCAGGCCGCTTAAGGTGGGACTTTCGCCTATATCTATAAAATGTTACATGAGAAGGGAAGCGTGTCTCAGCAACTTCACAAAAATTACGATTTTTTTAAATTTACACCCTCACAATTACGGTCCAAAAAGCAAGTCTCCTTGACTATTTCTTCTTTTCCTTTCGTCGTCTTTTTATATTTCCTCGGTACATTCTCAACGGCCGGAGTGGCAAACCGGAGGAAAAATTCCTCGTTGGGAATCTCGACGAGAGTAGATCTCGTCCCGATTCGCCCTTAATACCTCGAAGCGAGGTTGAGAGGAACGGAGAGAGGAGTCGAGGGGAGGCAGAAAAATCTGTGCGGAAAAGGTTGAGTAGTGGATTCGCGGCACGTTGGCCCCGTCGTCGAGAGCGTGCACAACCCGGCGCGGTAACCGGAGCAGCGTCGAGCTAAAAGCGAGCGAACGCTTTTCCACGGAGCCCGCTGGAACGGCATGCAGAAATCACGGCTGGAGAAGCACCGCTCCGAAGAGCGCGCGAGAGCGAAATTGTCGAGAAAATTTGTTGGCTCGCGGCTTCTGAAACCGGAAAAGTTGGATAAGAAACGATGCTGCAGCTCGCCCCGAGCTCGCGACATTCTGGTATTACCGCAAAAATACTCTCGCGTTATATAGAGCGTGGATGCACACACGGGCAAACTTTTTGCCCCGTTCCGTCGTTTCCGCATCCGTTCGTTTATATTTGTAGTTTTCCTCGCCGAAGCGGCCCGTCATTTTCCCAGGACGAAACACCTCGGGTCTCCCTCGAGCAAGCTCGCGAGAGGCGAAACCGAAAGCTTTGCGTGATCCGGCACACTCGGCCACGTGTCGTCCTAAGAACTCGTTACGTCCGCTTCCTTGTTCATCCTACACCGGTAGAGAAAAAGATTCGTTAAAACAAAATACATTTTCGGCGTTTGTTTGTCTACCGGCTGATTTTTTTTTATTTCACTCACCGACTCGTACGTTTATCAGACATTTGTTCCATAGTTCTATTTGTTTTATTTTATTTGATAAGTCATGTTTGTTATGAAGATTTAAAAATGAAGAATATTGAAAATAGTGAAAATAAAGATTTTCATAGAGCTTCATCGTTTAATGCAGGGGAGAGCGGGGCAAAATGGAACAGTGGGGGGGTGAGGGGGGGGGGGGATAATGGGGCAAAACGCAATTCTCTAATAATTTTTGGAGGGTGGCTATAGTGGTAAGTGGGGCTAGTTGCATGGCAAATTTCAACCCGATTAATGCAGCCGTTTCTGAGTCGTAAAAGTTTAAGTTTTCGAGGCCTACACACATCCATCCAGAATGATTTTCCTAAATATGGTTTTTCGACATTGTGGAACATTCTAAACATCTTCACCTTAAAATGATTTTAAAAAAAATCATATAAACAAAGTTTCCTCCATGAAGCAGCAAAACGAATGTTTCTTAAATGCACGAGCTTTTTTTCGCCGTGTGGAATAGCCGACAAATTTACCGTTTCACGGAAACGCACCCGGCCGGTCGAGCAGGAGGACGATGAACGCGAGAGAGTTTTACACGGAGTCCCACAGGCCGAGCTCGCACCACCACAGCCGACCGGCGACCACATCGATATGTGGTTACACGTACACGTTATATTAGAAACTTCACCCCGCGGTCTGTTTGTCCAGTACGCGTGACCGTACCGAAACGATACGTTTCAACAGCGAAGAGGGTGAGAGAGGCGGAGGAGTGAGAAGAAGAGCTATAACGTTCTCGCATCGGAGTTCCGCTGTATCGTCGTCTCGCTCGGCTGTTTACTTTGACCCCTAGCGGAATGGGGGATTCCCCCGCGCGGCAGTAGTAGCGGCGGCAGCAGGCAGGCCTTGCCTCGGGCAAGGGTTGCTCCTCAAACAGAATCGGTCACCGAGACGCTCGCGGCTACTGTTGCGGTGAGCAGCAGCAGCAGGCCCGCTCTCGTTCGCTTTCGCATCGATTTTGAGCTGCGTAGAAACAAACTTCCGTATGTACATGTGTATGTGCATGCTGCATGTATACATAGGGGGCACCGGGGCAAAATGGCACAGCTGAGGAATAAGGATCGGTGAGTCCGCATCGCTGAGTCGACTGTTTACCGACAGAAAACAAAATTTGTGACGACTGATCTGAGCATCCGAGAACATTGGGAATACCGGGGCAAAATGGCACAGCTAGGGAATAAAGGTCGTTCTGGTGAGTCCGGATCGCATAGTCGACTGTTTACCGACAGAAAACAAATTTGTGACGACTGATCTGAGCATCCGAGAACATTGGGAATACCGGGGCAAAATGGCACAGCTGAGCGATAAAGATCGTTTGGGTGAGTCCGGATCGCTGCGTCGACTATTTACCGACAGAAAACGAAATTTGTGACGACTAATGCGAGAATCTAAGAACACTGGGTTCGGAGCGAAATCTTCTCAACGTTACCACGAGAACTGAATTTTTTTATTTGAACATCGCAGTTACGCCATTGTGTCTGCCAGAGGCCCACCCATCTAGGCTTTTAATCCGACCGGCTGTTACAGCACTGGCGCAAGACTGGCCAGATTCCCAAGCTTGGCGCGGTCTCGCGCCAGTGCTAGGTTGTAATCGACAGCCTTACACTACCTCCAGACTCGTTCCGGGCCTTCCAATCAATTTTCCTTAAAATTGTCTCGTGGTCCAATTTTCCCCAATCTACACTGTACGTATACATATACGTCTATACGTATATGGGGAGATCCGAATCAAACGAGACCCCAGGGCAAATCAAACAGTGTTTACCAATTTTTCGCCGAACATAAAAAAAAAACTCTCATCCCCGATACATATAACAGAACGCGGGTCCATCTTGCCCCTTCTGATCTACACACATAAGCGCCTCCAATTTCGGAGCATAACTGCACGCAGAGCGGTCGAGCAAGCCGTCTCTGCGGCAAGACCGCAACGTCCGTGTCTCCTCCGCCGCGTCCAATACCGTTTTCCCGCCGAGGGTTGATGATTCCAGACTGCAAGCGCATGCGACGAAAACCCTCCCCCCCCCCCCCCCCCACCCGCTCCTCCCCATCGACCCGTGCGCCTTGACCATTTCTCAGTTAACTCGGACAGAGCCGAGTGCCGCGATCGCTTCGAGTCACGTACACGATGCCATTTACCTGCGCATCGAGTAGTCTCGTGCCGCTCGGTCGCAGTAGACTTTGGAGTGCAGCAGATAATGCTCGACATAGACAGACCGTCGAGCCGCGGCGGCGAGGCTCGTTCCCGCCCTTCGCTCTCCTTCGCCGTCAGCGATTAACCCCGAAAGAGACGTTCCCGTTCCATCGAGCGGTGCAACGCGGCGGACAGAAATTGAAAGAGCTCGCTGATTCGATTCTCCGAGGGATGTTACACGTACACGGATAGCCGAGCGACTGTTCGCCATTGTCGCTGGAGCGCCAGCCAGCGCGCGCTCTTCTTCCCGCTCTTCCCTTTTCATTATTTCCATAGACGCACACACACACGCGCGGCGGGACACGCTGCCTCGCTCGCAACCCAACGAGCGACTCTGCTCGCTCCGCACCTGCAATTCCATCTTTCCTTCCTCTCTCGCGTTATTGTTATCTTTTTCTCTCTTTCGGTTCGCCTCCTCTCGCGATTCGGCACTCGATGTATCGACACGAGTCTCGCTCTTTTTCTCGGGCGAGAGCTTCGGGCGCACGTACCGACTTCCTCTCTCACCGAGGTCTTTCATTTTCTCATCCTCTCTCCGACTTTCCTTGTAACACATATATATATTTTTTTTATTCGTCTCTCTCTCTCTCTCTCTCTCTCTCTCTCTCTCTCTCTCTCTCGCGCTCTCGCTCTCGCGCTCTCTCTCTCATCCTCGAGGTGTCCTCGTCGACGAGGGGCTGAAAAGGAAACAAGAGGGAGAGACGCACACACACAGCGCCCTCTGTCTTCTCCTTCCGCTTAAACCTTGTCACTCCGCTGTCGTCGACGCTCGCCTATGGGCTCTGCCCTCTCGCCACACGAAAGGTGCTTGAACCCGATATCCCGAAGTACAAAGCTTTCTCGCTCGTAGCTCTTCGCACACGTTAGCATATTCATTACTCGCCACTTAGCCGGCGAGGCTGCTTCAAGCTCGGCGAACGAACGAGCCTGTACTATTCTCTTCCCTCCCTCATAGCCCAACCCAACCCCCCCCCCCCCCCCGTTCTCCGCTTCTCGTTCACTCCTTTCCTCCCGGACTGCGATCAGCACTATTGAGCCTCTTCTATCTGTAACACCGACACCGTATTGGCCTCTGTTTCAATCCCATTTTTATTCATTTTGCTTCCCAATAGAGGAAACTGTGTTTTCGTGAAAAAATTAATTTTCGCGACTTTAATGTCGGCGTGCTAGAAATGGGCGAAAACTTCGAGAAATTCAATTTTTAGCTGGCGTCCGGATGTATGTGGGTGTGTGTGTGTATGTGTGTGTATGTGAGAATTGCATCGTTGAGAATGACTGAAACTCGAAAACGGTTTAGCATAGCGGGTTTAAATTTTGTAATGGACCTTTATCTGTTCGCGAAAATTGTATTTTAATCATAGCTTCCTCCACGAGGAATCCAAAAGCGGACAACGAATTTCTTTTTACGCCGCGAATAGTTTACAGACCGAGAAACACCTTTCTCGCAGTCGAATTTTCCATGCTCTTTTTTCTCTCCTTTTTAAATCATTAAAATTAAATTTACACACGGTGTCCCTGGACAGTCGAGCAGGTCGGAAGATCGAAGTGGCGTGTTTTAGCGATTACTCGAGAGGGAGAGCGTGCAAAGAGATTTAAATAGAAAATGAAGGTAAAAGAGTAACGATGAGGGGGCGAGAGTACGGTGTCTAGTTACCGCGTGGACAGGATACCTGAGCAGCGACTTTACCTGCTGCACCTTCTGCCCCCTCGAGGCTCCTGAGACACTCGCCCCCCCCCCCCCCCCCCCCTCTCGACTCGCCCCGTACCTCTCTTTACACCTTCTTCGCCTTTTAATTTATTCCCGCGGCGCACAGATACCAACTCCGCGAGAGCAGCGAACTATACCGGACCGGCCGGAGTCGCGTGTTGTGCGTGCTCGTTCGAGGGCTCTCGCGGATCGAGGATTGTGTGCACCGGACACACGAGCGGACTGCACTTGCATATCGTTGCTCCTTCTTCCTTTTTTATGTTAAATAAACCAGAGATCGCGGAACTTTGCATCGGATCGAATGAAAATAAATTGAAAGCTCTCCCAGTTACGCCTCCGTAAAATGCGTAAATGCAATTAAGTTGCGTACACGGAAACACTTTATTGTTGTTACAATATTGTATATTTATGATTCAAAGAAAATTGATGTCAGATAGATATTTGGACAAAATATTTGGTGATAAATATTAACAAGTTCATACGATTGTCGAATGTCGAATTTGAAATCCATAAATGCAATTTAAATTCCGTACACAGAAACACTTTATTGTTGTTACAATATTGTATATTTATATTTCAAAGAAAATTGACATTTAGACAAAATATTTGTCGAGAAATATTAACTAATTCATACGATCGTCGAATGTCGAATTGGAAATCCATAAATGCAATTTAATTTCCGTACACAGAAACACTTTATTGTTGTCACGGAATTGTATATTTATATTTAAAAGAAAGTTGATATTTAGAGAAATATTTGTCGGGAAATATTAACAAGTCCATACGATCGTCGAATGTCAAATTGGAAATGGAATGTGGAAAACCGTGCGGTAATCGGATTAGAGCAATTAAACGCGAACTTTGTATTTTCGTAACCGATCCGCCAGTTCAATTTCGCGTGCAGACGCGAAGCTCGGGTATGAATTCTCGGCGAAAG
The DNA here is from genome assembly GCA_933228735.2 of Amblyteles armatorius. Lineage (NCBI taxonomy): Eukaryota > Metazoa > Arthropoda > Insecta > Hymenoptera > Ichneumonidae > Amblyteles > Amblyteles armatorius. Next base: position 4,894,492 of record OW121689.1, on the reverse strand, counting down.
GGATTCGAAAATCCGGGAACGGGAGGGTCGAGAGCCCTCTCCAGCCATGCCAATTAGAATCTCTTGAGGAGCTTAGGAATCTGTACGCGAGACTCTGAAAAGCCGCACGGAAGGCGGGGAGATACGGAGAGGGATTCTTGTTTCCTTCTCTATATACAATTTTCACCCCTTTCTTACGTGCCCTCCCGGAATCACAAATCGCCTCGAAGCGAGCAGGAACCAAGTCACTGGCTCGGGTTATTATAAATCGCGAGCGCTCCCGATCGAGCAGCCAGCCCAGTGACATCGATCCGGGACAGCGGCCACGACTAGACTTATAAATATTTTAGTATACGACATCGCTAGCGAGATTTCCAGGAAGTACATACGACGGTCGCGCGACACTATACATCCGCCTGCAGCGAAACAATTGCTGCAAAACAAAAACAGACAAGTAAAAAAAATTCTGAAAAAAGAATAGATTCCGAAGGGTTTCTGCTGCCGCTCGTATAACTATAAAAAAATGGTTCTGGAATAAACGAAACACACGCAACGTTCACTGCCAACGACCGAACGTGCCACTGACCCGCGAGCTTATCGATTAAGACACGTGCGTAAACGAGTGTCGCGACAGCTTCGCGGGAAAGTATGTGACTCGGAAGCATCGTTCGTTACGTTCTACGGTCGAAATTACACGATGAAATGATGTTTGCACATTTAACAGATTTTTTTAAAAATTCTTCTTATTAATACGTTTCGTCCAATTTATCAATTTATTTTCCCAAAGTTAAATCTACACATTCACTGTTCTATATTTCTCCCTTTATATTCGTAAAAAGCTTCGTCCGATTAAATAAATATAAATGATAATATTACATTTTTTTGTTTTTTCATAAATATTATAACATATTTATTTTTATCACTTCGCTAGAAAAGCACCTGCTTGGCAAAGGTGCTGACAATAATTTCTTTGGAGCGACTTCGCCAACTTTCATATTTGTCCCTGTATATTCGTAAATAGCTTCATCCGATTGAACAAATATAAATAACAATATTACAATTTTTTGATTTTCCATAAATATTATAACATATTTTTATTTTTATCACTTCGCTAGAAAATCACCTGCTTGCGAAAGGTGCTGACAATACTTTCGTTGAAGCGACTTTGCCAACTTTCACATTTGTCCCTTTATATTCGTAAATAGCTTCATCCGATTAAACAAACATATATAATAATATAACAATTTTTTTTATTTTTTTTATCAACATTATAACATATATTTATTTTCATCACTTCGCTAGAAAAGCACTTGCTTGCGAAAGGTGCTGTCAATAGTTTCGTCGGAGCGACTTCGCCAACTTTCATACCCGCGGTATCGCAGGGTATCGCGAATACAATATCGATAGGTCTTCGACTCTCCGTGTTCCCATTCGGCGCAGCGACGATCGAGCCGTTCCTTCCATCGGGTATTATCGCAGGCCTGCACGTACTCCTCTCGCAAGTGCGTTCGATACGCGGTGCGGCATTACGCGGCCTCCGCGTACCTTCGCTAGCTCTCTCATGCTGCGGCACCCGACAGTCTCCCTGCCTGCGCTACGTGCACACACGCGCACCGACACACTCCTTCTCTCTTTCTTCTGTACACCGTAATTGCGCGAATAATTTAAGGGCGCGGCACGACGCGGGTATAACTCTCTCTCCTCCGTCTTCCCTCCCGCCCCCTCGTCGTCCACCTTCGCCTTCCGATGCGCTTCTCCACCGATGCTCTCTTCCGAAGCCTTGCTAAAACCTCTCGGCTGCTAGTCGCGACGCGCACGATGTGTGCCTTCCACTGCGTCGGGGAGAGCGCGGCAATGCGAATGCGCGGGGCAAAATGGACTCCGAAATTTAATCGAGGTCTCCGAATTCCGCTCATATTTTACCCTCTATCCATTTTCGAAAAAAAAAGTCTGAACTTTCCTCTTCCAACGAGAACTCAGTACCTTCGAATTTATTTTCTCTGTTTTATCTAATCCGAAAAGGTGACATGTTCGCTGAGAAAAAAAAGTTTTTGGTTTAAGGCCATTTGAAAGATGTACCACGTGACATATGAGTGCGAGAGAGATGGATGCATTTTTTGAATCAATGCCATTTAAAACCGGTTTACGCTTCGGATAAAACGGAAGCATCATCGGACGCGGTATTAAATTAGACTTCCGCTGATGCTTTGTTTTTTTCTGAAAAGTCTACGGTCTCTGAATCGCATTCATTACAGATTTTGGTTACCGACTGAGTCGTTTTACATGTCCTTAATAAAATAACAAGCTGTTATTTGGTTGGTACGACTGAAACATTCTTTTGTTGAGCGATTCTTCGCTTCAGTCGATTCAAGATATTTCGATTCGAGCTTACATTTGTTATTGTACCAATCAAATAACGCCTTTGAACGCGGGTGAACGGGCCTTGGTTAATCCAACAATTTTTCTCAGTCTCCCATATTAATTTTTTTTAAATATTTTAATTCGTAATATTTTTTCTAGAAAGTGATAAAAAAAATCCTGTGAGTTATCAATATTTCAGAATTTGAATTTATTAATTTGCAACACACGATTGCAGGAAGCTCGTTTGGCGTCAAAATGTATTTTCTTAATGTGTTATGGAAATCGATAAAACTCTCTTTATCGCCTGACTGGTCCATTTTGCCCCCCCAGCCCCTCTTTCCCCAATGTATATATCCATTCGTGAGATCGGCAACCCGGCACTTTAAAGAAAACCGATCCTTCCACCGCAACAGCAGCAGCGGGAGGCGCGAGGAACGGCGGGCTGCGTTCGCCGAGGAGGGCGACGATAAAATTGATGGTCCTGAGAGAGTCGAGACTCGAGATTCAGCCAGGCGCTCTTGCCATTAAAATCTCGCGACCTCGATGAAAAAAAAGACCAAAAATTACCCGTAGAATTTAATATTTTTTTCCTACATCTATTTCTGCATCCAATAGCTGTGAAATTGTTTAACTTTCTCATCACTCGTCACACACGAAGTACGTAAGGGGAAAAGTATAAAAAATAATAAAATCTTTGAAATATTTCATTAATGTAATTTTTTGATAATGAAATATTTTATTATTTTAATAAGATAATAATTTTTTTTTAAATGGACTATCATATTACGACCGTCAGTGCCGACTGATTCGCACATATTAATTTCATTTTCATTTTTTTTTTTGTTATTATTCGAAAAATATCGATATATTTATACAATAATTACTCGTGCACTCGTGTTGTATGTGCACGAGACCTAAAAGTGGGTACAGCCGGGGAGCTCTTCTCTCGGCATCGGGCCGATACTCTCTCGCCTCTTCGCAGCGAGACTGTCTCATTAACTCTCGAGACGCCCGTCATTACCGTCGCGCGCGCACACGCCGCGACGACGTCCTATCGTGTGGGTACCGGAGAGCGCCCGAGAGAGCGAGATACCGCGTTCGTGCTACACTCTTCTCCGGGGGCTACGCGAGTATCTCCTCTTCAACCTCTCAGCCTCTCGGGCACCACTCGAGCCGCTTCAAACGCATGTAAACGAAGATGAGATAGCTATCGATCAGCTGCTGCTGCCAGGAGACTCTTCGCCCTTTCACTCTGTACTCATCCTCTTCAAAACTCCCGAGGAACGAGATCTCACTCTTTTTCCCCAAGATCCCGAGATCCGAATGTGTGCAGAGCGAAGAAAATTTTTTCACCGTGCGACAAATAGAAAATAACTAAAATGCTCACCCAACATTTTTAAGGCGTGCTCCAGGAATTCCATTGACAAATAAAAATCTGTATAATTCAAAACTCGGGAAGAACGAGGTCTCACTTTTCTTCCCCAAGATCCTGAGATTCGAACATTTTTTACCGGGCTACAAATAGAAAATAACAAAAAAGCTCACCCAACAATTTAAGGCGTTCACCAGAAATTCTATTGACGAACAAAAATCTGCATACATTTCGCACTTTCACTCTGTGTACTCGGCCCCTTCAAAACTCACGAGGAACGAGATCTCACTTTTTCTTCCTAAGATCCCGAGATCCGAATGTGTGCAGAGGAAAGAAAATTTTTTAACCGTGCAGCGAATAGAAAATAACTAAAAAAAACTCACCTACCAATTTAAGGTGTGCTCCAGGAACTCCCGTGACGAATTAAAATCTGCTTACATTTTTTTAACACCCTTACTGATAGTCAGTTAATCCGCAACAAGCACAAAATAATTTTACAGATTGGGAAAAACTTTCCCATTCGGTCAGGAGAACGCTTGTTGAATTTATGGACTCGCGTTCCAAAACTGCATCGGCAGTTATTATATATATTTAAGTCCATCTGCAAATTAACAACTCTTTTTAGTCAAGGTTCATTTTTATGTTTTAACATTCCTTTTTTACGTAATAATTAAAAAGTATATTTAAATTATCATTGGTTTGTAAAAACATTTCTTTAGCTTATAGAGGAAACTTGGTTTTCATAAATATGATAAAATGGTGCTAAGTAACTCGAACATAGCTTTCTCATTTATTAGTTTTGCGCATAGCTTCTTCTACGAGAGAAGCAAAACAATCAACGAACTTTCTCATAAAGAAAGCTATGCCCAACATTGTAACAAATACAGAAGCCACGCCCAGAAAAATAATTTATTTGACGGCCACCGTTTGTTTGGTTTAAGTGAAATATTTATTTGCTTTAAATAAATATTTACTTCATTTCAATAAAAATGTATTTGAATCAAATAAATATTTATTGATAAATAAAAAATTTTACTCAAACCAAATAAACGATGACCGTAAAATAATTTTTTTTTCTCGGTGCATGTGCAAGTTACTTCGCACGATCTTCTATGGACTCCGTTAGCATGAAAAAAAAAAAATGTAGGTGTCTCCTGGAATTCTCGTGACCCTTTCGGTGGCTACGGAGTATCCTGTTACATCGGCCGGTTAAATGGCCCGTATTCCTGGCCTACTAGTTACGCGAGGCTCTTTCAGTGAGCTTCGGTGAGAGAAAAAAAAAGGAACGCGCGGGACCCCCCGTCGGCGCGTCTTCCGGATGCGCCCACGCGCTCGTCCCAAAAGTCTCGGGTTCCAATGTAAGTCACGTAGTATTATAGTATACGCTGGGAGTATAAGTCCCGAGAGCCCAATCAGACGTGTTACGGTGACGCGACGACGGCTCGGCTCGTTCGCGCGAAGTAACTGGCCACGGCATTCGGCTCTAACACGGCGCGAGTTTCTCTCCCATTCAGTTCTCTCTCCTCGCTCGTGGCTCATTCATTCTTTCCTCGGGGAGGATCCCGAGCCGGACGCCGTCTCACGCACTCCCACAGCCCCGTCCGGCGAACGAAGCGAGGGCACGGAATAACTTTAGCAATATTTATTCAATCCCATCGGCTATTAGTTCCTCTAATTGCCTCGTTAATTAAGGAACACTAAACACTTTTATCATTATTATTACACGATGGAAGAGAGCTTTAGGGGTTTTTATTTTTTATCTTTGACGTCGCGAGAAACACGCGGCACGAATCGTTTGTCCCTTTCGTGGAATTTCTCGGGGTTGATATATTCGGAGCGTGGATAATTAATATGCAAGCGTGAAACTCTCCGACAGCGGTGTTTTGCGAATGGATCCGAGAGACACCACCCGCGGGCTCTTACTTTTAAAAGTATTAAAAAAGCATTTAAAAAATATTTAAAATGGAAGTATTAAAAGTATGTTGTTTGGATTGGGCTGATTAATACTCAAATTATACTACTCTAATTTATCGTTGAAGTGTATTAAGTATGAATCTGATGTACGTTGTACACCGAAAAAAATGTTTGGTAATTTCAAACTAAGCTGCAGTTGCGGGTGACGAAAGAAATATTTGGTTCATTGAACAAAACGTTTGTTAGATCCGAGTAACTATTTGTTAAAGCAACTAAATATTCGGTCAAACTACTAAATGTTCGTTCAATCGACTAAATATTTCTCTCAATCGACCGAATATTTCTTTCGCCACCCGCAACTCTCAGTGTGATACTAGATTTATACTTAATACTCGAATATTCTTGGGTATAATAGTCTCATACTTAATACTCAAATATTACAGCGTATATCAGATTCATACTTAATACTCTTCAGCGATATATTAGAGGAGTATAATTTGAGTATTGTTTAGTCCAATACGACATGCTTTTAATACTTACCTTTTTTATATTTTTTTAATCCTTTTTTTTGCGCGAGATACTCGCGCTCAACGGAGTTTTTACCATTATTCGCTGGGTGGGGATAGCGGGGCAAAACGGTCTCCTTCATTCGCAAAAAGATTTTTTGTAACAATTTTATCGCAATTTTGCTAAAAATAAAAAATAAAATTGATTTTAAAAAAGATTTGTTTTATGTCTCTCGAAAATTTGAAAAAATTGTCCGTTTTGCCCCCGGGGTTCCATCTTGCCCTGCTGGTGTACACAGCTCTCGCACAAGTTGTTTTAAGCCCCGCCACCGTGAAAATAGCCGGGCGTAGATCGAGATTTATAGAGGTATACATGCAAAAGCGAGAGAGAGAAAGGTCTGGTGTCGGGTTTCAATTAAATATGATCGATGAAGAGGCCAACTGTGCGCGAGAGAGGAGAGAGATTGCCCGAACCAAGCCGGCCTCGGTCACCGGAGTTTGGTATTGGGTTCCCCAGTGAGTGAATGAAGAGAGAGAGACACACCCCCGGGGTGGATGAAACAGGCGACTAATATTCTCGCCTACACGGTCTATAGAGGGCAGAGGGGTAAGACGGACCGTTTTTATCAACTTTTTTACGTTACTGGTCCAATTTGCCCCGCTGCCCCTCTCTAACTTTTTCCGATATGAAACTCCTAGGATCGAGAATTCACGGAAATGTCGGCCGGGGGAAGGGGGGGGGGGGGGGGGGGAGATTGATAGCGAAATAAAAATTGAGTCACGAAAGATAAATATTCCAAACTTCGTTCGGAACGACTGAAGGCGGGAACGCGAAGATACGCGAGAATGACGATTTGTATACCCGATTGTGTAGACACGTTTTCCTCGAAGATATCGACGCTACGGCAGGAACGCGCCTAGCACTTCGAGGAGTGACGATATCCAGATGGAAGTTACGACTGGCGGGCGATGCGCGCCATCGAGATTCCGGGCGAGCTCGGCGAGCAGTTTTCCTTCCCGCGCACACGGAGAAAAAAAATTTATTGGGACAGCAAGAATTTTCTTAGGGTAAATAATTTACCTAATTAATTTAGGGACAACAAACTACTTTGCTGTGACAGCAAATTTGTTGGCTGTAGCGGTAAATACTTTCCTGTCGAGACGGTAAATTATTAACGATCTACGCTTTCGTACACAGTGAAAAATAATTTCGTAAAATTGGAATGCGGAATTTCGTAAAAATAATTTTGTTAAATAAGTGACAAAGACGCTCGTCACTTATTTGAATATACACGAACCTGTCCTTTTATTTCCCGGGTCATTGCACTCAAACAAAGTACAATTTAGGTTTGTAATTTTGTTCGCAAAACTAGAAGATTAACAAATAAAAAATTGTGGACGTTTTAGGACAATAAGTAAAAATACAAAGTATTTTTTACTGTGTAGAGAAACAGAGCCATTTTTCTCCGTTGGGAGATACGGGTGCAAAACGGAGCATTTCCACTAGCCCGTTCAAATTTCGTATTTTTAATGAAAAACTAATATTTATGCTTCACAAAACTTGAACAGCGATTTCACTGAATTTTACTACAAATTTTTCGCTATCCCGTTTTACCCCGCGGCCGCGACCTACAGCGTTCCCCATTTTGCCCCGTGCGACTTGAACCTCGTAAATTCTTTCTGGCCCTTTGTATTCTACACCTGGATAAATAACTCCGATTTTTTCGAGAGCCCGCGCCCTATCCATCCGTCCTAAAGGGTTAATATTTCTCACACCTCCGAGCCAGCATTGATTAATCATCGCTTCTCCGTGTGATTGATCGGTCGGACCAGCGAAAGGCGTTGCGATGAATTATCGGAACGGAGAAAAAATAAAATTGCCTTGCGCCCTTTTGTTTCGTTCGAAAGCACCGGAGAGAATAACGACGATGATTTCTTTCGATGGTCTTTCGCCCGCTCGATTAAAAGATCTTGCGAACGATTCTGGACCGCGATCTGTCAAGCTTCTAATGAGCTTCTACGCTTCATAGGACGACGCATTAATTCTGCAAAAAAATGTTAACGGCGTAAGGAAGACCGGACCGAAAAAAAGGAACCGAGGAACTCGCGAAAGTAAAGATGCACTGATAAAAAACTACAATTCAATCAACTAAGATTCGGGCAGGGACGTTCGAATAAATATTTTGTTGGTCGAACAAAATATTACTTTATTATATATATATATATAATATCGAAGAAAATATTAAAACTTTATTTGATCCGAAGTTTACAAAAATTGTAATGAAAAGTACCAATTTTACTGTAAAATTGCATCGCATATGTGATTGAAATTTCAGAAACAGTTCATGTAAAAAAGCTTCCAAAACTCTTCATTAACATTAAAAAAGAAAATTACCACACTGTACCTGATTTTCTTGCGTTCATACGATCGACTTTTGTCTCACGACAGTCCAGGTCAACCAAGCCAGTGTTTCGTTCGAAAGCACTGGAGATAATAACAGCAATGATTTTTTTCGATGGTCTTTCGTCCGCCCGATCAAAAGATCCTGCGGACGACTCTGGGCCGCGATCCATCAAGCTTCTAATGAGATCCCGGTACAGCTGTGCTATCTTCGTACATCCGTAAATTCTACGCTCTTTCGTCTCTATCTCTTCGTCTATGTGTGTGTATCGGCGTATTGAGGAATGAGGTAATTATCGGAGCTAGGAGTCGAGAAGCAACGAAGGTTGGAAGTTGATTCGCGAGAGTATATTCTCGTTCGACTGCGCAGCATCCGCGAACGGACCTACGTGCGTGACCGAGAGCTCGAGCTTGTGCAAACCGACTGGCAGCTCGGCGAGTTGTGCATCCTCGGAAGAACCACCGATATCCTCGTCTCCTTTCTTTTATTACAAATCGATGCGATTAATATCGAAGACAGGGGGGGGGGGGGGGGGGGGGGGGGAATAGCGCGACGTCGAATAAAAGCTTTTAATACAGCAAGGAGCGCACGCTCCGGATGTCTTAATTAAACGTTTCATCTCTTTCTCCGCGCTGCACCGTTTGTGCTGCATCGACCGGACAACGAGATTAACGACTCCGCTATCGTCTCTCGCCCGATCCACAAACGGGATTTCGCAACCAGTGAACAAATAACAATAATAACGATGATAAATAAAAGTGAGCAGAATAAAATAAAATCGTGCGGCAATTAAATAGTTCTCCCGGTAGTCCCGCTGCACACTCGATCATACATCCGCGGAGTTATTATAACGCAGCGGGGAAATAACTGAACCGCCGATCGATCTGTTTCGCGTTATCGGAAAACCGTCGCGAACAATCAACGGGACGGAATTCTCGATCCGATTTTTTTATTAGCGGGAAGAAAAATCAATGCTTTTTAATTTTTTCTTTTTTACCTAAAATCGATTGATAAGTTTTGGAAAGAGTATCTTTTTTATTGGACCTCGAACAGAAGATGAAGTTTGTGTATATGAGACTTTTCGTCAGCGATCCTATTTCACGGAGTTTTTTTTTCGTTCAATTTTTTTTTGTTTTACCTCATACACCTGTAGAAATGGTTTATAACATTTAAATGAGTTAATGTACTATTCTGATTCTGATTATCTAAATGGAATGTCTTTTTATTTGTGCGAAACAAATTTTTATTTGGATGTACCTATGAAATTAATTTCTTCGAAATAAATTTTATTCGTTATAGAGAAATCTTTTCTCTGGCTGTACGCGCCGAGGTTTGCGAGAAACCAGACCTAAGTAGTCTGCAGGCCTCGTTTCAGCGGCTGCGGCTCTAAAAATCACGGTAATGGAAGCGTCGAGACCGGCGAGTTAAAAGCCGCGGTGTGAGTTGTGGCGAATCTATAAGAGAGTCGATTTATCGAATCGGCGGGAAAAGCGATCGAGGGTTGCCGAACGAAGCGTCGAAGATAATCTCGAGAGCGACGGAAACGAGGATCCCGCGCGGCCTCCGGCCTTCTTTCCTCTCCGCCACCTTTTTTACCCCGATTTTTCCTTTTTCCTCGTCTCTCGGATTTTCACTAGGCGCAGCGCTCCGGGCGAGCTCGAACTTATCCCGCGGGAGGACAGGCAGTCTCGACGTCTCCGCGAGAATTCGAGACGACGAGGCGACACACGGACATGTACGGTAAGAACGTATGTACGCGATTCGGAAAGCTCCGGGCCGTCAGCGCGTGAAACCGTGCGAAAGATATCATCGCCGTAGACGCAAAGGAGCGAATGCTCGAACGAAATGTATGGAGGTAGGGGAGAGCGGGGCAAAGTGGGTTGGTGGGGCAAAATGGGGCAGTGGGGTAAAACGCCATATTCCAATCATTTTTGGATGGGAGAATGGGGCAAAATGGGACATCCAAAAATTATTGGAAATTTGCGTCTCCGCGAGAATTCGAGACGACGAGGTGAGACACGGACATGAACGGTGAGAACGTATGTATGCGATTCGGAAAGCTCCGGGCCGTCAGCGCGTGAAACCGTGCGAAAGATATCATCGCCGTAGACGCAAAGGAGCGAACGCTTGAACGAAATGTATGGAGGTAGGCTAGTGCGGGGCAAAATGGGGCAGCGGGGCAAAACGCGATACACTGAGACAAAAAATTGGTTGGTTTAACCAAAATCCGCGGTGACATACGTTCAAAGCTGTTATTTGTTTCATACAAATAGAGCATTGTTTTCTCACACGTTTACTTGCTTAAATTTATTTAAAATTTGTCGATTGAAACAAACATTTTTATTGTCCCAACGAAATACACCTTTGAACGTACGTCACCGCGCGTTTGCTTAATAGAACCATTTCTTTTTCTCAGTGTATTCCAATCATTTTTGGATGGGACAGTGGGGCAAAACGGAACAGACGATCCGAATGTATCAACAGGGCAAAATGGGACATCCAAAAATGATTGGAAACTTGCGTTCTGCTCACCGTCCCATTTTGCCCCGCTCGACGGTACATATAGCACTCGACGATATAGAAGTGTGAAAGAGAGGATGAGGCTGCAGAAGAGACATCGAACAGGCGGAATCGACTGCCCGCGAGCCACGTTCTTGCCACTCCGCCAAACCCTTTCCACCGTCTTACCTTCGAGACCGGATATTATTTCCGTTTCCACCCCCTTACGTGAACCTACCGAAGATATCCGTGATGATAATAATGCTCCGGAGAGCCCAGCGCGTGGCAGGTACGCGAAAGATCCGTCGGGGGAGATTGAAGAATTTGCGGACAACTTGCCAATAATACGAATATTCGAACTACTCTGAGGGAAAGTCGGGAGTGTGCAAATGTTTACGCACGTGTCCCGTATCAATGTACACGATAAGAAAAGTTTGTACTATTTACAACAATTTATTGTCCACAAAGGACCCCAAATTTTTATTTGTCAATTTTCCGATCGCACTATCCGTCTTTAATTTTTACACAAAAGTACAAACTAAAATTCTTAGTAACACCGGCACTAAAAGGGCAAGTTTATATATAACCTTGCACCAATTCAACGCCTAAAAAGCACCTAATTTTTTTTACATGTTGAGCCTATTTTCGTGACTTTTTTCTACTCACTTTATGAGGGGGCGCAAGTTCAATGCGGCGTTCCCGTTGAGTCTTTGCAGTCACGTCTGTCAAAGAAAAACAAAAAAATGCTGACCATGCCTCATCGGAGAACAATGAGAACTTGTTAAGTGAAACTGAGTGTCTAAAATGTTTATTCACACAGCTTTGTTGGGGGCAAACCGCAACTATGCCCCGCTCTTCCCTAATCGTCATGGCAATGCAGTTACTCCGAGTACTTTTCACTATTTATTATTATTTTTTATTCATAACTCCTGGAAACTGAATCAAAGCCCCCATTCCCGTTGAGTCTTTGCAGTCACGTCTGTCAAAGAAAAACAAAAAAATATTTTTCACCATTTATCATTATTTTTTATTCATAACTAGTGGAAAGTGCATCAAAGCCCCCGGGCCAGAGATAATAAATACAGCTCGATGCTTCCATTAAGGGGATCGAGCGAAAGAAAAATAACTGGACTCCTCGCGATGAAGTGAATTGAGCGAGGCGAGGGCGAGGAGTGAACTTCGCGTACCTCGGTCACGTCGCGTAGCTCCCGGTTCGACGCAAAGTTTTTCATTTGCCGGGTTCTTCCACCTGAAAAAACGGAAGTCGGAGGGAGGGAGGCGGGAGGAGAAAGAAGCTCGAAGGTAGGAGCTATCCTGGGCAATCTTTTCAATTCCAGCTCAACCACCATCCGGCGAGCGAGTCTTCGAAAGAGATCCCGATGGTGTAGCTAAGCTCATCACGGACGCGAAGCCAGGGAGAGCCGAGATAAAACCTGCTGCCGATAAAATGAGAGCAAACTCGGTGTACGGGCTCTCAGTACCAATTACCCCGAGAACTATGGCGCCTCTGGCCTCCGGATAAACGCCTCTGAATTCTCTTACGAATCCGCCCATTCTCCTCCTCAACCCGCCAGCAGCACCGGAAGCGCAAACCTTACGGAACGAATTTTCCGTACGAAGATTTATATGAACTCATACACATTAATCTTAACTGTATTGAAAATTGAGGACACTGATTTTATTAATACAAAAACTTCATAGTTCTGTGTATTAATTCTGCATAAAAATGTTAACGGCGTTATCTGGAAGACGCTTGGAGATAAACGCCTCTGAATTCTCTTACGAATCCGCCCATTCTCCTCCTCAACCCTCCAGCAGCACCGGAAGCGCAAACCTTACGGAACGAATTTTCCGTACGAAGATTTATATGAACTCATACACATTAATCTTAAATGAATTGACAATTGAGGACACTGATTTTATTAATACAAAAACTTCATAGTTCTGTGTATTAATTCTGCATAAAAATGTTAACGGCGTTATCTGGAAGACGCTTGGAGATAAACGCCTCTAAATTCTCTTACGAATCCGCCCATTCTCCTCCTCAACCCGCCAGCAGCACCGGAAGCGCAAACCTTACGGAAAGAATTTTCCGTACAAAGATTTATATGAACTCATACACATTAATCTTAATTAAATGTATTGAAAATTGAGGACACTGATTTTATTAATACAAAAACTTCATAGTTCTGTGAATTGATTCTGCATAAAAATGTTAACGGCGTTGTCTGGAAGACGCTTCCAGATAAACGCCTCTGAATTCTCTTACAAATCCGCCCGTTCTGCTCTTAAACCCTCCAGCAAAACTGGTAGCCGTGCGAAGAGAAGATTCCGTACGAAAATTTATATAAACTAATACAAATTAATCTTAAATGCATAAAAAATTAAGGACACTGATTTTATTCATTAAAAACTTCATAGTTCCGTGCATTAAATCTGCAAAAAAATGTTAAGGGCGTAAGGAAGCCCGGACTGAAGAAAAGGAACCGAGGAACTCGCGAGTGCACACAGTAAAAAATAATTGCGTAAAATCGGAATGCGAAATTCCGTAAAAATAATTTTGTTAAATAAGTGACAAGCTCGTTCGTCACTTATTTGAATATACGAACCTGTCCTTTTATTTCCCGTCTCATCAAAAATTTCAGTTTGTTTGAAAAACTCTCTTTGTAAAACTACAGAATTAACAAATTAAAATTGCGTACCTTTGTGGACAATAAGTTGTCGTGAAAAGCACAAACGTTTTTACCGTCTAAAGACGGATCGCGGGCCGGAACTAAAATTGAAGATAACGCGATCTTTTCCATGCCCTTCCTTTGGAATTTCTTCCACCCTCCCGATTTTCAGAGCAACGTGATTTTCTCGCGTTCGTACGGTACGGCTTTTGTTTCACAATGGCCCGCGTCAAACAAGCCAGTGTATCCGTGTATAGTTCATATGCCCGTTCGACATTCTTGCTGTTTAGGAATCCCCAAAGGCCGCCAGGAAACTCTGCTCTATCGCTCCATCATCTCTCCTGTACATTCTATGCTATTCCTCCTCCACCTTTTTTTTTTTTTTTTTTCTCTCGCTCGAATGGCGAATCGAATTTCCAGAGATATCTAACTTCATCCCGAGACGACGGGCGTTTCTCGTCGGTAGCTCGCGAGCGGGGGCGGACTACCGAGAGAGCTGCGGGTGCACCGACGTACGTGCCTCGGAAACTTCTCTCCGTTCCCGGCCCTGCTGCTACGCTTTATACGTGTCTCGGGCATTCGATGAGCTCCGCTCTCTTGATTCCTGAATCTCGCCTCTCTATACCTGTCTATACCCCCTTCGCTGCCTCCCTCGATTCTAGAGGGACGACTCACCGGGTCCGAGTTTCGCGAAACGTGACGAATAAAAAAAAAAGAATAAAAAAAAAATAACGAAACAAAAAAGACGAAAAAAGGAAAGAGCGGAGAGGAACGTACGGTGAGGGAATTTTCTGCGCTGTCGGAAAATTGGACGAACCCGGAGAGGTGAAAGAGTCACGATCTCGTGCAAACAGTTAGCGGGGGATGGGGGCAAAATGAGCACGATCGCTATGTAGAGATCGTAGAATAAATTTCTCGACAACCTAGAGTACGATTCCGGAAATGTCTGAAAATCCCGCTCTCGATGGGAACTCAATATCCGCGAATTGATTTTTATTCAGGCGAATATAATTTTTTGCATATTTTGACGTTTCATATTTCGTCTTGAGGTAGTTCTTGCGAATAGTGTTCCCTTCGCATAAGTTCCAGAGAAATGAGGAATTTGAAAGCATTTTTCTGAATACGTATGATTTTTTTTTAGAATTTTGTGTAATTTTTTAAAATCGCGTTTTTAGTTCATAAAATTACACAAAATTCTGAAAAAATGCATACGTGTTCAAAAAGATTAACAAATTGTTTTTATATGAACAAAAAGTTAAGTTGCCGGGGAATTTGTTGAACAATTTTCTTTTCATTCATTCGTTGATAACATTTTGGAATTATTATTATGCACAATCAATCTTTTCAGCACTTTCCATATGCTTGATTTTTTTCAGATTTTTATCCCGTCGAGAAGTGTTCGCAATTCTCTCTGAACTCACGTGGACTCCGGCTGTCCGCTTGTACTACCTTAAAGATAATTAAAGTGTAGTCTGTGAGTCATGAATTTTTCAGAATTGAAATCGTCTGTTTTTGTCTACAAACGCAGGGAAGTCGATTCTCGCCAGTTAACTTACAAGTATCCACTCTCTTCCGCTTTCTCATAGAGGAAGCTTTGACTGTGCATGTGTGTGTTCTTTTTTCCTCGAGAACAGTAAACAGGAGAAAAGTATACGAGGCACCAGCCACGTACGGGACAGACTCCGATGACATAAAATAAAGTACACAGCGTTCACACAAGGCGATACACCTATAGCGATCAACTTTTATAACAGCGATAATAAATACCTGCTCCGAGCCGACCGCGATAGCTCGATAACCCGCTGTAAAAGTAAGCGCTGTTTTATAATAGTGAAGCTGTAAACATACAACTTATACGATCCTCGCGTCTTATACGATCCTCGCCCTTTCAGATTTTTTCGATACTCAAACGTCGCACGGCATACATTCGTGTCTTTCCTTATTACAAATTTCACCGAATAATAATAATAATAATATAAATAAATCTCAATAAATTCACAATGTGATACAAATAATCATTTCTACCGTTATGTCTTTTAGAGTTCGCGATTAATAAATCGTGATACAAAAAAAATTATTTCTACGGTATGTCTTTTAGAGCTCGCCCCGACAAAAATTAAAAAGTAAAAGCAACAACACTGATTTTTCACCATAAAAAATAGTTCCCGAGGGGAACGTCTACATTTCGTAATTACGACAATGACAAAAAATCATGGTTGTAACCACGATTATAGTTAAATCATCTGAACATATACCATCGAAAACTATCTACAGGGGAGAGCGGGGCAAAATGAGGTAGTCGGGCAAAGCGTTATATTCCAATATTTCTCGGATGGGACAATGGGACAAAACGGAACAGACAATCCGTATGTACCGACAGAGCAAAATGGGACATCCAAAAATGTCCACTCTATCCTATAGACGTTCCCTATGGGAACTACTCGACATAGTAGGAAACACTATCGATTTTCCCAGTGCGATGTTTTAGCGTTCTCCAGACTAGACCAAGGGCCCGAGTCGACGTCGCTAAATCAGCAAAGTGTAACGTTGCACACGTGCCACATGTGTGCATAGTTCCTCTTTTGTGGCTGAAACTCCCAAACGCCCGTGCGAAATAAGAAGAAATAAGAGCCGCGTCGAGGATTCCGAGCTCACGGGGAATCGTCACGCGAGGCCCTTCAAACGAGGTGGGGACCAGCCGGGAAAGAGAGTCGTAGTCGCCGTTCGGAACCTGCTAAATAACTGTTCCATTTTGCCCCGCTCTCTCCTATAGACGTTCCCCCTGGGAACTATTCGACATAGTAGGAAACACTATCGATTTTCCCAGTGCGATGTCTTAGCGTTCTCCAGACTAGACCAAGGGCCTGAGTCGACGTCGCTAAATCAGCAAAGTGTGACGTTGCACGCGTACTACATGTGTGCATAGTTCCTCTTTTGTGGCTGAAACTCTCAAACACCCGTGCGAAATAAGAGCCGCGTCGAGGATTCCGAGCTCACGGGGAATCGTCACGCGAGGCCCTTCAAACGAGGTGGGGACCAGCCGGGAAAGAGAGTCGTAGTCGCCGTTCGGAACCTCGGCCTCTCAGCCGATACATACCTCTGGCCGTATCGTCGTCGCGAGAGCGAAAAAGTGCGGAGGCGCGGGCGAGCGAGAAGAGAGGGCCTCGACGTCCTACAGGTGGGCACATCTCTCCCGTGCCCGTTCCGCGTTACACACCACGTTCCGCCGATGTGGCCGCTGCCCTTCGGTCCGGTCCGCTCCTTCCCGCGAGATCTCACTCCGTTCGTCTTTCTCTCCGTGCAGACCGTCGAACCAACGACGAAAACCAGTTTCCGCTTCTTTACTTCGCGCAGCGTCGCGGAGAGTCCGGGCCTCTCTCGATCCACGGATATATCTCGCGGGGTCATCCGCAGCCCCGTGCCGTTTATGCACAGCTGCTGCCGCAGACGCGTACGTGGTAGTAACGCTCGCTCATCCGCCTTCCGCCGCTCCAGCCGGCGAACGTACGCGCGGAGGCGAAAATCGAGTCAAATAACGCGACTCGCGAACGCGCCTGTTAACTCGCGCTCGCCGCTGGATTAGGTAGGGGAGAGGGAAAAATGGGACAGTGAGGACAAGAGTCAATTTTCCTATCATTTTTGGATGCCCCATTTTGTCCCGATACTTTATTTATTTAATTTATTTAATTTAATTTAATTTATTTTATTTTATTTATTTTTATTTATTTATTTTATTATAATTTAATTTAATTTAATTATTAAACAAGAGTTTAAAGATTTCACGATCTTCGATTAAAGATCTCGCGGGGAACTGCGTTATGAGGAAGCCCCTTAGAATTTCATCGCCGCCTCGCGTACCGGGGAAGCCTCATAAATATTTATTTCCCCCGCGCCTAAAACCCACCTCGACGATCGAGAGCAGCAATAAGTGTCCCGAAGGATTTTTCAATTTCCCCGTAGCAGTCAAATCGAATTCCGTATAAATTGGCTCGTAACAGTGAAAACTTGTTCCGGATTTATGCTAACGCCGGCGGGGAGTTTTGCTCCCGAGCGATCCTGAGGCGGTCCGAGTCTGGAAGAAAAGTCGCTCGAACACATATCTCCCTATACATACTAAAATCGTTGAAACTCCCCCTCCCGATATCTCTCGGAGTTTCGAGCCTCAACTTTACTCGATCGTCACGTAAAGAAAGATCGTCTCTCGGCGTCGCACGGCAGTGTTACATGTAAAAAAGCGACGAGGGAAAGGCCGGGAGACACACAGAACGAGCTCGAGTTGAGAAATTTTCCCGAGCAAGTTCCCCGCCGAAAGAATATACAGTAGAACCTCAATTATCCGAACCCTCTGTTATCCGGCGGCGCCTTCAAACGTACACCGTTCAAACGTCCACAGGTTCACCGTAACACAACAGAATCGTAAACTTCACGAAATGGCACACTGCGTTCAAGCTCACATGACGAATTTGTAACGAACGATTTTCTTACAACTTACAAACCGTACACGGCAAATTTACAATACTTCAAAAAGCTTTCACATTTTAAATAAAGAGATTCAGAATTTAACTACATTATTTTGTAACAATCGCGAAATGCGGCAACTTCAAAAGCTTATACGTAAACACAGCTTCGCTCTTCTATTATCCGAATTTTCGTTAATTCGAACGACTATATATCATAATTATTTGAAATGTATGGGTAGATAGATAGATAGAGATTCTTTTTTATTTCGTGTTCGGGTACTGTCGTTTTTTCGACATGTATTTACGCTATGTCGCTCAACACAGCTTCACTCTTCTATATATCTATGTATATATCATAATTATTTAAAATGTATCGGTAGATAGATACATAGAGATTAGTTTATTTCGTGTTCGGGCACTGTCATTTTTTCGACATGTATTCACGCTATGTCGCTCAACACAGCTTCGCTCTTCTATATATCTATGTATGTATCATAATTATTTGAAATGTATCGGTAGATGGATACATAGAGATTAGTTTATTTCGTGTTCGGGCACTGTAATTTTTTCGACATGTATTCACGGTATGTCGCTCAACACAGCTTCACTCTTCTATGTATGATCCGAATTTTCGTCAATCCGAACGAGCTCCGGTCCCAACAGGTTCGAATAATCGAGGTTCCACTGTACACATCTGTCGCTCGTTTCTGCGGCGAACGAGGATGGTGTACGAAATCGAGGGGTGGCAATCAGGCCTGCGTATGCGAAAGGGAAACAATTTGCTGAGTACGTTTTACGTGCGCGGGCGCGCGCATGCGCCGTAGCCACGACGAGCTAAGACTTCCAGTTATGAATGCGAATTTCTTCGCCTCCCTGTAACAACCGCCTGTACTCCGTGGTCTGATTATGGCGGGTTCGGTGGGGGAGTAGGCGAGATCTCGGAAGATACATGGACGAGGTTGGGAGGGAGACCGATAAACCGGGCGGAGGCGAGGGAAACGAGGAGACGAGGGAAGCCGCGCGGAGGGTGGAAAAGCGGGGGCGAAGGGAAAAGAAGAGCAGCCAGAAGTCGTCGTCTCGGTTCGTCGTGACGCGAATAAATCAAGCTCCGGCTGGAACGTCCCGCGGTCCAGGAGAACCGGGAATCCAAGATGGAGGAGCGTGTCTCGATTCGCAAAATCGAAATCGTACGATCGAGCTTCCCTCCCCGGCTCGTTGGCGCGTTCGCCGGAAGTGCCGCGGATTCCCGTCGGCGTTCGTCGTAACCTGGGCGAAGGATAGGCGAAGGTGCGAGAAGTCGGAAGATGGATGGAAAGTAAGAGGCCGGTCACGCTTCTCTTCCGAGCAATTTCGTTACGGGCGACTTCGCCGAGGATGGGTTGGGAGTGCGGGAGAGCGGGGCAAAATGGGACCGTGAGGGCAAAACTCAATTTTCGAATGATTTTTGAATGCTCCATTTTGTACCAACGATACGTCCGGATTTCCAAGTGCGTTTTGACTTACCGACGACCATTGCCACACGGAGAAAAAAATTGTTGGGACAACAAGAATTTTGTTACCACAACTCGTTTACCTGGTTAACATAGGGGCAACAAAATATTTTGCTGTGGCAACAAATATTTTGCTGTGGCAACAAATATTTTTCTGTGGCTACGAATATTTTGCTGTGGCAACAAAATATTTTGCTGTGGCAATAAATATTTTGCCGTGGCAACAAAATATTTTGCTGTGGCAACAAAATATTTTGCTGTGGCAACAAATATTTTTGCTGACACATCAATAAATTATCAACGATCTATATTTTGTTAGAGAATCAGAACTATTTTTCTCCGTGCACCATCCAAAAGTAATTGGAAAATGGCGTTTTGTCTCATAATCCCTTTTTGCCCCGCCGTGCCATTCTGCCCCGCTCTCCGTTAAGGAAGCTATGCAGCTTCTGGAAGCGAGTCCTGCTCAACGGTACACACTGATCGAAGGTCGCACATCCGTTGCTGGGATTTACTTGGACAATCCCGGAAATTCGATTGAAAGCCGCTCGGAAAAGCTTCAGGAAATTGTTTGTCCGGATAATGGAGGAAGAAAAAGCAGGAGCGGAACGGGAAGAGGAAGACGAGCGAAGAGGACGAGGGAGAAAGAAAATAAATAGGGGAGAGCGTGGCAAAAATGGGACAGTGGGGCAAAACGGAACAGTGACGACAAATCTCCATTTTCCAATAATTTTGGGATCCCCTATTTTGTCCCAACAATACATCCGAATTTTCAACCCCGTTTTGCCCCGTTGCGCCATTTTGCCCCGCTCTCCCCTATCGCTGCTCCGAGATGACCGAAGTGACAATAGCACTCCATTTCTAATAATATCCCGATAAGCCCGTTTTTACACGTTTTTCCCACATAAAGAAAAAAAAATTCAAATTGAATTTAAACATCTGAAAAAATTAATACGAAAATTGCGTTTCGTCTCATTATCCCGTTTTGCCCCGCTGCGCCATTTTATCCCGCCCTACCCCGTCGCTACTCCGAGATGACCGAAGTGACAGTAGCACTCGATTTCTAATAATATCCCGATAAGCCGTCCGGAGAAGTATCTTGGGCATGAACCGTCGAGGAGTATGAAAAGGAATTCTTCGTATCGGCGAACGAGGAGCAGAGGAGAGAGAGTATCCTTCTTCAGAAATAATCAGTTTCCGCACGATGAGCTTAGCAGCGTATCGACTCATCGAGAGTCTCGACGGTCTGGCGATGGAAGAAGGAAGGAAGGAGAAAAGGAGGAAAGAGTAAAAGGAGGGGAGCGGAGGGAGAAAGGAAAGTAACAAGAGGACAATTTCAGGAGGGACATGCGGGACGACGGAAGCAGGGAACGGAAGGACGGGGGGTTTGAGGGATGGTCGGGAGTCTCGAGGGAAATATCGAACTAAAGGTCAAACAGAGGAGAGGGTAAAAGATGGAGAGACAAAAAAAACAGAAGGACTTTGGTCAGCAGAAGCCAAGTCCCTACGAGTTCGCCGTACCTCTTACCACCGACAAATCCCACGAGACTGGAGCCCGGGCGACGAGACGGGCCGTTCATCCTCGCCGCTCAGCGAGCTTTCGCCAACATCTGCATTTCCGAATTGGATGGAACACTCACCCGAAGTGAAATTCACCTTCCATGTATTTTTTTCGATAAAAAAAATCGGTAAAATATCGATTCCCAGCCGCGGTTGATTGACCGGTTATTTACGGTGCTGATTCAATAGCACGGTCATTTATAACCGGTCATTTACCAAGCCGAATGCCAACAACAAATCCTACGAGCCTGAGTGACGACACGGACCGTTCATCCTCGCCGCTCAGCGAGCTTTCGCCAACATCTGCATTTTCGAATTGGGTGGAACACTCACCCGAAGTGAAATTCACCTTCTATGTATTTTTTTCAATAAAAGAAATCGGTAAAATATCGATTCCTAGCCGCGGTTGATTGACCGGTTATTTACGGTGCTGATTCAATAGCATGGTCATTTATAACCGGTCATTTACCAAGCCGAATGCCAACAACAAATCCTACGAGCCTGAGTGACGACACGGACCGTTTATCCTCGCCGCTCAGCGAGCTTTCGCCAACATCTGCATTTCCGAATTGGATGGAACACTCACCCGAAGTGAAATTCACCTTCTATGTATTTTTTTCGATAAAAGAAATCGGTAAAATATCGATTCCCAGCCACGGTTGATTGACCGGTTATTTACGGTGCTGATTCAATAGCATGGTCATTTATAACCGGTCATTTACCAAGCCGAATACCAACAACAAATCCTAAAAACCTGAGTGACGCCAACATCTGCATTTCCGAATTGGATGGAACACTCACCCGAAGTGAAATTCACCTTCTATTTATTTTTTTCAATAAAAAAAATCGGTAAAATGTCGATTCCTAGCCGCGGTTGATTGACCGGTTAATTGCCGTGCTATTTCGACCCGTCATTCACTAATCCCCTCCCCCGAAGAGCCAGCCACTCAGTATTCACGTAATAAAAATTTATCGCTACAAAACTATTTGCCTCGTCGTTCCAATTGGCTCCTGATGATTCTAATTTTCGCGGCGTTCGACACACCAATTCCAGAATGAACGACGAATATTTTCCGATTTATGGCTGAATGCGGATGACGTTATTTTTGGCGAACGCCACCAGAATGAGAGCAGGAAGAGGAAGGAAACGAAGCGAATCCAACAGTATGGAGACAATATTTTCCATTGTCGATAGTTCAATTCGATATAATCGCGATAAGCTCGGCTCTTTACCCACGGGAAATTTTCGAGCCGCATTGTGTATCGAGCAGATCGCTGTATGGGAAATCCCTCCCAACAACGAAATATTGGTAGAGGCAAGTTCGAGGAGAGGGAGAGTCCAACGAGCCGTGAATTTGTGGCTGCTGGACCGGTCCGGAATCAGTCGCGATGGTTGCGCCGCTGCGGTTAAGCTATTGGCGTGTCCGCCCTGTAACCAGCATCTCTCATCTTCGCCACCGCTCCGCAGAGGAGAGCGAGCCACAGTGTCCAAGTTTTTATCGAAATGTTCGCTCCCTCTTAAGGAGTATTCACAGTTTTGCCAGTTAAGGTAGTCCTTGCGAATAGTGTTCACTTCGCATAAGTTTCAGAGAAATAAGAGGGAATTGCGAACACTTCTCGATGGTATAAATATCTGAAAAAATCAAGCATATTAAAGATGCTGAACAGATTTATTTTTCATATGAATAATTCCAAAACGTTATTAACAAATTGATGAAAATAAAATTGTTCAACGAATTTAACGAAAACTTAACTTTTTCTTTCAATTAAAATGACTCGTTCGTTTTTCTGAATACGTATGCATTTTTTTTAGATTTTTAAATTCGCTTTGAATTTTGTGACTTTCTACACGTTTTTCCCATATAAAGAAAAAAAAATTCAAAGTGAATTTGAAAATCTGATAAAAATTCATGCGTATTTAGAGAAGTGAACGAATCATTTTCATTAAAAAAGTTTTATTTCCGGGAGATTTGGTGAACAATTTTATTTTTCATCGATTCGTTAATAAAATTTTTGAACCGTGATCATGCGAAAGTAATTATTTCAGCACCTTCAATGTGCTTAATTTTTTTTCAGATTTTTATGCAATCCACAATTGTTTGCAATTCCCTCTAATTTCTCTGAAACTCATGCGAAATCATTCGCAAGGATTACCTTAACCTTAGTGGGAACAACACATAGGGCCAGTATTGGCACACCGTCGGCCAGCACCGGTCCTGTAAGTAATTTCCACCAGGACATGGTTGAAGTCGTTCGAACAACTGTGAACCATCATTTTACCCGAAACGAATAAAACTACCAAGACATCGAATCATCTCACCGAAGATCAAAGATCAAAAAATGCCTCACAGCTGCTATCTTCGCACCGGAAGTGACGTGATAAAAAAATTCCAAATTTTTCCCCAATCTCCCCTATCCATTGCTCTTCCTCTTCCGCGCCCCTCCCAGTCGCAGACTTCAGCCTCGATTTATCCCGGGGACAAAGAGCCTCGCAACGGTATAACACCGTTCATCTTCTCTTCTCTCGCGCCCTCAGCAAATCCTTCGATCGCTCCGCGTTAACCTCCGCATCAGTCAAAGTCCCTTCCAATCCTCATCCGGACGGCGTATCGACGGGGCTTTTCCAGCTCTTCGAGGCTACGTTCGGAAAGCCGTCAGGATGTATCTCCGAATCATCGTACGGAGATCAAACGATTCGTAACCCGTTAGATTTCATTTCCCGCTCCGAAAAACGGCGAAGAGCCGTGCACATTTCGTAGGGAAGAGCGGGGCAAAATGGCACAGCAGGCCAAAATGGCACAGCGGGACAAAATGCCACAGCAGGGCAAAATGGCACAGCGGGGCAAAATGGCACAGCGGGGCAAAATGGCACAGCAGGGTAAAACGGGATAACTAGACACAACGGAATTTTCCCATAACATTTGGTTGGTGGCTATAGTGGTACGTGGGGCAAAATGGGTTTGAAAATCCGGGTTTGTCCTCGGGACAAAATTCGGCATCCAAAAATGATTGGAAAATTGAGTTTGCCCTGTCCCGTTTTGCCCCGCTGTGCCATTTTGCCTCCGTCGCCCTTACAATTGCCAGGGTAAATATTTCGCGCGTTTTCCGCCCCAAGGGAGCCCGAATAATGCCAAGGCTCGGTGAGCCCGCATCGAAATCATTCGATCCCACCGCGAAACTCGTCCGCCGAGAAACGAACTTTATCGAGATAGCTCGGCGGGGTTTCCGAGCGGCCGGGAGAACGAGACACGCAAAACAGGTCCCGGACGTTGTGTCCCGCGGACCCGACCGAGCTTCACTCTCCGCTGGGAAATCAGCTCGATAATCCGATTAATAAATCGGCGGTTGTGTTCGGCGCCCACAGGCCCAAATCCCAGGGCGAAAGGATGCACGCCATCCCGTCGTCCTCTCGATCTCTCTTTCTCCCGCACGACGGATATACATGTATACAGCCGCGCGTATATATCTCTCGTTGAACAGATTTAATTGGCCATTTACGTCGCCTCTCCGGTCCACGGTTACGCGATGAGCTGGGCGTGGTCATCGCTCGGACGATATTTCGGCCCGATCTTTATTTTTTTTTTACTTTCGTTTTTTTCTTCGACTCTCAACGAGAGGATCGAGAAGAGGACCGGAAGATCAGAAGCGAGAAAAAAGCAAATCATTTTTTTGTAAAAGGAAGAGAGTGTGCGATCCTTTGGAATACTCGAGAGGAAGATATTTCGGCCCGATCTTTATTTTTAACTCCCGACTGCCCGCTAGGGCAAAAAGACGGGAGTTACTGCCAACCTCTCTCCCGATCCGGAACACCGCTGCTGCCTTTGATTTTTGACTCTTATCGAACTAACCAATTTTTTAGCTGTACCAACGAAATATTTAGTTGAACGTTCCTGCCCGAATCTCGGTTGATTTAACCGTATTTTTTTATCAGTGTGTCTATGATAATTTGTTATATATATATATATGTATAAAAGTTGTTTATGCATGTTGTTAAAAATTATTATTAGTTTTTATTTCTTTATTTATAATCTTAGTATTTTCGTTTTGGTTATATATATATATATTTTTCTCTTCGGCTCTCAACGAGAGGATCGAGAAGAGGACCGGAAGATCAGAAGCGAGAAAAAGGCAAATAATTTTTTTAAAAAAAGAAGAAAGTACGCGATCCTTTGGAACATAAGAGACGAAGAGGAGGAGGACGTGGGCGCAGTGGATGATCATCAACGTACGAGCTACCCGCTGCGAATGAGGCAGCGAGGAAGAAAAATAGAGCGAGAAAGTGATAGCCGCGCTCCGGGAAAATAAAGTGGGCGAACTCGCATACGAATTACATCTCCCTCTTTCTCCGGCTTTGATCTCGTTTGCTGTCTTTCGCGGTCTGGTTTCTTGGGGGGGGGGAAGGGGGTGGGGGGGAGGGGGTGGATGAACGACGCGCGTGGAAATTGACTCGGACCGGACGAGTGTGTCCTTGCCAGGACACTCGGCGTCCCGACTCCCATATCCTGAAGCTTCGATGCTGGGCACACAGTCGAAGGCGAAACGGCGCTCGCTATCTTATCTGGAGCCGCGAGAGTACCCTTCAAATCGCCCCCCCCCCCTCCTCCCCCGTCACCCCCCACCCCTCCATGTCCCGCATCGTTCGCTAACGAAACGACTTTCTCACACCCTCAAATCGATTCCCAAGGAATGTCCGCAGTCGCGATGATAAAAAATATATAAAAAAAAAAATCTCGGCCAATAAAGTGAGAATAAATTTACGATAACGAGACCCTCGAAAGAATTCTTATCGGATCAGAGAACCGTCGCCTCGATAGTTGCCTTTTCTCCGGAAACGATACACGTAAAAGTACATCGAACCGATCATGTCTGATACAAAATAAAATAAAATACACTCAGAAAACTGATTAAAATCAAATAAATTTCGATCATCAAACGACGTTTGTTGAGATAAAAAAAATTCTTACTTGCATTAACAAAATTGTTATTAAATTTCTCGCTACCTCGCACTGCATTTCACCCTAGCGTAGATCGCGCAGAATCGTACCGCAAAAAAAAACTAACAAATATAGAAAAAAGTAGAGTAGAAGCCACAGCGAGTGGGCGCGCGATACGCGAGCCTCCGCGTTATAAATTGTTTCACCGCCGAGGATCTCGTTTACTCGGAAGCCGGTGTGCGCCTCTCGCGAAGCTCTTGGGGTCTCGGGAGCGCATTCGCCCGAGGGCTATGGTCGGTACACGGTACGCTACCTGTTCGTAGCCCACTGTACGTGGATATGTACACCGAGATAGCCGAGGGATGAGGACCGAGATTCGCTCTCGCGCGAATCTCGCCCAGTCTGATGTTGAATCTTGGATGTGTGTGCGTGTGCGTGCGCGTGTGCGTGTGCGTCAGTGTGTGTGTGTACGTGTGCGCGTGTGCATCAGCGTGTGTGTGAGCGCGCGCGCGTGTGTGTGTGTGCGTGTGTGTGTGTGTGTGCGCGCGCGCTGGCGAGAAATCAAATCGATTCGATCTCCCTCTCGCGTGGCCGTGCCTATCTCGTATACATTTATCTATAGTTAGTTTACTACACATATGGTTCGTACACGATGTGTTGTTGTTCCTCCGCTGGAAGCTGGACCAACGGTGGAAAAAATCGTTCGCTCGTGCTCGAGCACATTTTACGTGCCCCGCTGCGAGCTCGACTAACGCAATCTCTCGCCGCTATCGCTCGCCCGTTCCAGCGAGATATAGGTATTTTTTCCCGATGTCTGAAAAAATGTGGTCTAGGATCTACCGCAGGTCGATGTTACACTGTGCATTGTAAAAAAAAATGGGGTTAAATTCGAGACCGCTTTAACACCACCATGTGGTCCATAATAGGCCTATTACTTTGGTGTTAAAAGAGGTGTTAAAATATCGTGTAAAACATGCGGTGGAAAATCAGTGGTACTTACACAATGTACTTTAACACCGAACTTTACTCCTAAGTGAGTAAAAAGGCTTTAAACGGTTGAAGTAAATGTAAAAGTTGTGACATAATTAATCGTTACTAATAATTGCGCAATATAGTAATTACGTGGAACACCGCGATAATTACAAATGAAAAAATACGTTAATTATAAATGAAAAAAATACGCTAAGAAAATAACGCCATTAAGTGACATCGTTGCTCAAAACACAATTTGCTGTGAATATTTATTAGAGTATGCCGCCTTATCGGTTTACCGTATGTTCAGTGTATTTTTCACTGCAAAATGGTGTTAATCTTAAAAAGAGATTTTTTTTACCCCTCACACCATCGCAGTTTACAGCGCAGATTTTTTACAGTGCAATTTCTTTTTGTTTTACCCGATTCCGCTGGTTTTGCATTTCGGGACCGTGAAAGACTCGTTTCCTTCCGAGCGGGAGGGACAGGTGACGAAAACGTCGCGATGAGGGTTGCGAGGAGGAAACTCGGGGCAGGGTGCGATGACGGGCAAGAGGAAAGAAACCTCTCAAGGCTGCACAAGTTTGACCCTCCGCTTCTCGACGACGGTAATCGGCTTAAGGCGCCTCCCCCCCCCCCCCCCCATGTGCCTTTAAAATGTTCGTGTACACGAATAAATATGACCGGGCGACGCGGCAGCGGCAGCATCTCTCGCACCCGCAACGGCTCCGCTCACGACGACCGGCAACTCGTTCGCGGATAAGTCGAATTTATGAACGCCGTTCTCGCGAGCGGAGAGACCGAAAAAATCTCTCGTCTCACTCGAGATCCCGCCCGATCCCGCGTGTCTTTCTCGCTTCTTCTCGCCGCCCGCCCGTATAAACCGCGATAATCTTGGACGGATGTAAACACTTCGCCCGCGAGTCACCGACGGCGAGTACCGTTGGGATTCTTCGTCCTACACGCCTCGCTCTCATGCTTTTCGTTTTCTCCGGTCTGCTCCTGCAACGATGTTTCGTACCACCGGGAATTCGACTGGCGACGAAAACTACCCGAGACGGGTCTTGTAAGGCCTGTAACGAGACAACTTAAAAATCGGACGAGCTTCCGCTTGGAGTCGGTAATGCCGGGGCAAAATGGGCTCGCTGAACTCTGCACATGGGGCATGATGAGCTAATAGATTTTCTTTCGTAAGAAGTCGTCTACATACTCGGACAAACGGGTACCAATGAGAGTAGAGATAATACACGTGCGGAGCACACTGAGAAAAAGGATGGTATTTCCTACCATGACGAATAGTTCCCAGAGGAGACGTCTATACAAATAGTTTGTGATAGCATATACTCAATTGATAAACTATAATTACAGTTTAATCAATAACTATAATTATAGTTTAATCAATAACTATAATTATAGTTTAATCAATAACTATAATTATAGTTTAATCAATAACTATAATTATAGTTTAATCAATAACTCTAATTATAGTTTAATCAATAACTATAATTATAGTTTAATCAATAACTATAATTATAGTTAACTATAATTATAATTAACTATAATTTTTAACTACAATTTTTAACTATAATTTTTGGTCATTGTCGTAACTGTAAAATGTAGACGTCCCACCTGGGAACTATTTACTATGTGAGTTTTTCTCAGTGCACGACGGGATACCTCCCCTTAATCGTGGGGAATTAAACAAATATCGGTTCTTCCAGTAATCCAGATGGGATTGTCCCACATTGAATACCAAAATTGCCTATCTGTGCTTCTCCGGCCAGCGTAGGTAACCAAAATGAAACTGACGGTCTTCCGAACACCAATAAGCTCCACTGCTGCTACGCCACTGCTTGGCAGAATTTTTTTTTATTCACAGTGACGTCACTTCTGATTTTAAAATTTCACTTCTAAATCGGAAGTGACGTCACGCAGAATTTTTATACGGGAAATACGTCGATTTCTATTTAAAAATTAGATTTTCAAATCAGAACTTGCGTATTTCCTGTATGACGTCACATCGGGTCGAAAAATGCGGTTTTCCAATCGGAAGTGACTTTTTCCGTACGATGTTACTTCCGGTCGAAGAAATAAGATTTTCAAACCGGAAACGACGTTTTCTCGCATGTCGTCACCGCCGATTGAAAACTGATATTGTGAAACCGGACGTGATGTCGCAAAGAACATTTTACATTTTTCTGCGTGCCGTCACTTCCGGTTTAAGAGGGAAATTTTCAAACCGGAAGTACCGTTGCTCAAAAAATAAGTATGTTATTTTTCTCTGGAATGTATCTCGAACAAAGCAGGTGACAGAAACGTTTGAATCAAGAAAGACAGGAAAGTGAATAAAAGAATGTGCGTTATTATATAGACTTTCGCGTCGCCCGACCGCGACGCACAACAGGCCTCGTAAAAGCAAAGAAATCAAATTTAAAAAAATGGCGAAAGAACAGCGAAGTCTCCGGCTTATTCGCGGAGGGACATCGAAGAGGCGCCAGAGATCGGACCTCCCGACACCTACGACGACCCCCCCGCTTTCACGCCAATATACGTGGGAATGATTAATCGTCCTCGCGCCCGCGAGAGTCAGCCGCGAGGAAGATGAGACGGCGAGGAAAATAATGCGAATAAAAAAATGCGAAAGACATGCGCGAGGGTGGGTTTACCACAGGTGAATGGCTCGGGCCTCTCCCGATAACTCGAATCTCCCGTCCCCGATAACGGGATTCCTCCCGACGGCCTCCTCTCTCGTCCTCGCCGTCGAGACGCTCTCGCCTCTCTCGCGAAGATCGTCTTTTTATCTCGATTTTTTCTCACCGCACCTACGCGCATCGGCCCGACGAGGGCGCGGGCAACGCGCTCGACGCATCGCGATACGTTCTCGCCGCTGCTTAAATACACACGCGTGCATCACGGTCGAGTGACATTACACGCGAGAGATGTACGAGACAAAGGCTCGTTTGTCCGTCACCGAGGCACTTTGGAATTCATCCACTCCCGGATTACGCCACCTCTCCTCGACGCCGTTGTAGCGCCCATGTACCATTTGTGGCGTATTGGCCCAGCCCTCCGCATATCGCTGCGCTTACGCAGACACCGAGCGCGGACACCCGCAGCCTCTCTTACAATAACAACTCCCGCTCGCTACGAACGGAGCTGCTGGAGCCTTCTGTATGCGCGTTCTGTATGCACGCACTCGAACACGGAGATCTGTGAATCGTCGATTTCACACGGTGGCGATCGTCGGCATGAACACAAGTAGTGCAGCTGTGCGTACGGTCGAACATTAATTTCAACGATGCCGTAACATTGTTACGAATCGGTTTGTCTTACTCTCGATTGTCGGAGATTGAAATCCTTCGTTGCACTGCACAGTAAAAAAGATTTGCAAATTCGGCAAACCTTTTTTTTGCTCAGAAACGTCAGCAATCGTTTTGTTAATTCCACGAAAAATATTGGTAATAATTGACCGACATTCTTGTAAAATGGACGAGATTGTTTTGTAGAATTAACATGAAAAGATGCGTGGGGGTTTGTGCACTGAAAAAAAAAACTACCTTCGGGCTGCGAAAGAAAAATTCTTATTTCAATTCTACTTTCAATTCTTACAGTTCCACATGATATTAAAACATCGACGGCAAGACTGCCAAGATAACATGTTACCGTTTCAATCCCGTATGAAACTGTAAGAATTGAAATAATAATTTTTTTATTTGGCAGCCCGCAAGCGAATTTTATTCGAGTCATTGATATTTTTTTTCTCGTGGACAAGAAAAGGTACCTGTTTAACTATGTGGTATACATTTTTGAGCGTTAGACGACGGTCTAATCAGGGCTTGTCAGGGCCCGATGTAACGCCTCAAAATTCCTGCCAGGGTGGGTGGACCTCGTTACCCGTAGTTCTCCTCATCCTTACGGTGCGAGAGTGATTGCCCCGTTCCGTCTTTAGTGCAATTGCGCAGATAAGCTGCGCAGAGGATTTCCAATAGTCTCAGATAGGCTGCGAGAGAGCGGAGATATGCGTAGGAGTCAGCCGGCCGGCTGGTGGTCCGGAGACGTGAGAATCGAGCATACAACCGAGTCTCTCCCTGAAGAGATACTTCGAGTCCTCTTCTTTCGTTAATCGTTCCTTAAGGATGATGAATGCGATAAAGTGGTACCAGTATAAGCACGCCCGGCTTCTCAACGGCGCCCAACTATTCGTTCACAACGATGGCATCGTATCAGCTTAACGGGCATTTCACTATAAAGCAACACACATTCATCCGTGGAGCGTGTACGAAGCTCCATCCGAGCTTCCGTCCGATCAACTCGCAGCGGCGAGCGAGATATTCGTTTATTTTATTTAATTTTCTTTTCATTTTATTTATCAAACGAGATTAATTATTATCGGAGCGCAGTGATAAGAGAATCCGAGGGGAACGAAAGTGATCTTCTTCGGTGGAGTTGCGCAGCGTTTGCGTTCAAAGTATCGCATCGGCTGGCGGAGTCGCCGATCATTCGATGATTATACTCTCGAAAATACTGACGGGAATTCGTGATTCACTGCGCTCTCGAGCAGCAGCAACGGCGAGCCTCTCCCGACCCGAGTTATTCTCTCGTCTCTGTCTCGCTTTCACTCGGACGTCAACTGTGTATAAAGCCGGGGAGAGCATTAACTCCGACAACCCGGGGCGCATAAATTCAACGATCAACGATCGTACGAATTGTTGATTTATGGACCGCGCCGAGCCAACCCCCCTTCGACTCGAATCGCCCAAGCCCGCGCTCACCAATTCCGGCGATTGGAACGGTCGCCGATTGATACCAGGAATGCGAGTCGGGCATGAGGAATTTTTATATATACAATGATTCTTGATAAATCAATAAATTTCGGACATTTATTCTGGAAATTTAGACTGAGAAAAAAAATCAATTTAGTCAATAAAATGAGAGCTTTCGGGTGGCGAAATAAATTTTTGGTTGGTCGACCGAAATAATTGTAGTAAGTGAAGAAATATTTGATCCGACGGTCTGGATCGATTCGATCAATGAGGCATTTCTTTCGATCAACCAAACATTCGTTTCGCCACCCGTAAGCGCACATTTTGTTGACTCGATTGATTTTTTTTCTCTGTGTATATTTTGTACGTCCACAGACATCCTGTCAGGCAGATTTTCGGTAGATGCGCGTGTAGCTCTACCGGAAGTCAACGCTTAGGGTGGTCCTTAAATTGAATATTTTGGAATTTTCTGGGAGCCACCCCGTATTATTGTTAGGTATAAAATAAATTAATGCATTTTTAGAGGTCGCTGCCGTCTATTTAAAATATTAAAAACTTCGGAACATCTGAATTTAAAGCCAAAATGAAATATTCGAGATTTCCTTGGAACTACCTCGCACTTCCAAAGTATAACGAATAAGACAAAACTCTGCGAAATCCCAATGAAACCGAAGCATATTCGGAGTTCGCTACCGAGGGTTAAAAAAAACACAGTTTTCGACAAATATAAATAATAGTTTTTAAAAAGTTGTAAAACGTGAAAATCCGCCGCGGAAAAAGGACCGAATATTTAATTAGGAACGATATGTTTGTTGTAACAAAAGTTTACTAAAAAAACTCAGCAGCGACCTCTAAAAGAGCTTTGATTTCATGGAGATTTCGCAGAGTTTTTTCTCACTCGTTATACTTTTGAAATGAGGCATAGCTTCAAGGAAATCTCGAATATTTCATTTAGACTTTAAATACAGTTTTAATTTTGTCAAAAATTTTTTAAATTGCCGGTAGCGACCTCTAAAAATGCATTAATTTCGGCCGTTCGCACATCACATTTTTATTTTACACCTGACGATAATACGGATTGGCCCCAGAAAATTAAAAAATGTTCCATTTAAGGACCATTTAAGGACCTAGTCGAAACGGTAGACCGAATTTTGTTAACCCATTGATAAGAAATTGGCATCGAACTGACGGAACATTTTTCTGTTTTTTTTTTTCGTCAGCCTGCGACTGTCATCTGATCGGAGCATCGGGAAAGACCTGCAACCAGAGTACGGGACAGTGTCCCTGCAAGGACGGCGTGACCGGAACGACTTGCAATAGGTGCGCCAGAGGTTACCAGCAGAGCAGATCTCATATCGCGCCGTGCGTCAGTGAGTACAGAAAAGTCCTCTCATCCGTTAATTCCAAAAACCTCCCAGTCGACCGGTCGATCAAACGAATCGGTGCGATAACCAATTTCGCCACCGCCGAGTCGTCGCGACACGAGGATCGCCGCTGCACCCAAAGAACACCTCGTCGACTTCGGGATTGATGGAAGGGAATTCGGGGAGAAAAAAAATTGCGACACGAATCGACGCGGGACTTGGTTTTCTCGCGTCCAATTAGTCGAAATTAGCTGAAACCTCGATTTCGTCGAGTCGTTGAACGGCGATCGAAGAGAAATGCACTGTGCAGAAAATTCCATCGTCCTCGTCCCGACCGAAAAGGCTCCGGCGGGTTGACGCGAGAAGCCGATTATCCTTCGCCTTTTACGGTCGAACTCGCCCGATAAATTACACACCGTTTCGTTCAATTAAACGTTTATTTATTCACGTCCGCCGTTGACTCTCGCGTTTGTTTTACTCTCGTTGATTTCTCCGTTTCTTTACTCCTTTTCTTTCTCCACAGAAATACCGCAGGTTGTGCAGACGCAAGGAACCGCGGGCGAGGACAGCGGCGAGCACGAGGAGGACGAGGAGCGCGGCTACGCTGGACGAGCCGGTGAGTAAGTTGAATAAGTAAACTAACCGCCAGCGAAACTCGTCGGAAAAGAAAAATAAAAAATCTCCGACCAACCCAAACGGGAAAACAATGAATACTCCGAATAACTTCCCGAAAAGATCTCCAAAGAGTGCTATAAAAATTAACAACCGAGCCCGAGTGTTATCTCAACAGTAGACAAACACGGCGTACAACCGTGTGATAACAGCCGGTGTAGGGGAGAGCGGGGCAAGATGGCACACCAGGGAAAAAGGGGATTATGAGGCAAAACGCAATTCTCGAATAACTTTGAGATGGTGGCGATGATGGTAGGTGGGGCAAAATGGATTTGAAAATTCGGATGTATCGTTGGGACAAAATGGGGCATCCAAAAATGATTGCACTATTTAAAAAATACGGTTGAATCAACTAAGATTCCGGCGGGGACGTTCAATTAAACATTTTGTTGGTACAGCTAAAAAAAATTGATTAGTTCAACAAAATATTTTATTTGTACAGCTAAAAAAAATTGATTAGTTCAACAAAACATTTTGTTGGCCCAGCTAAAAAAAATTGGTCATTTCAACAATTTGTTGGGCGATTTCACAAAAATATTTTCAAGCGATTAAAATATTTTTTTCAACCAACTGAATACTTTTTTTAACGTCCTTGCCCGAATCTCAGTTAATTCAACCGTACTTTTTCATGAGTGTGGAAAATAGAGTTTTGCCCTGACAGTCCCGTTTTGCCCAGCTGTCCCATTTTGCCCCGCTCTCCCCTCGCCTGCCCAGCGAGCTGTAGTGAGTTTCGGAGAAACGGCCGGAAAATATTCGACACCGTGTCCCGAAAGCGCGTCGTAGCTGCTCGACATAGGAACGATATTCTCGGGGCTTTAATTCTCCGCTGGCAAATTTTGGGGCGCTCGAAGGGCTGGTAAGCAACGCCGACGCTGGAGCGGGTTTTCCCTTGCAAGCTCGTTCCCTTCCTCTCGCGGGGCTTAGAGCCTGGCCACGTGCTGGCGGGGAACGGAATTCGAGGGCGATATTAATTTAGCAAAGAGTGTCCGGGGTGGGGGCTAAGAGAGGAGGAGGGGGGTGGAGAGGGGGGGAGGGGAGAGGCGCAAAACTTGTCGCTTGTTGGCGGTGGTGGAACTCGGTTGCCGGTTGTCGGGTGAGAGAATGTCGAGGAGAGAGGCGAAAGAGACGGAAAGCGAGTGTACAAGGGGTGAAAGGGTGGATAGTTGCCGAATGGCGAGGAGAGGAAGGGATGCGAAGAGAACGTCTCGCCGTCTCGCAGCCTCTCAGCCTCCCCTAATGGCTTAATTAAAACCAACCCTCGCCCTCCTCGCTCACGTTTATACTCTCGCGGCTCCGTTCGGCTCGCTCGCGCCTCTCTCGGACGGACTGTTTTGCCGTCGTCGGGGTCTCTCGACGCCGCCGCAAGTTTAACGGTAATAGCGGGGAGCTGTAACTCCTCTGCGGTGAGGCGAGTAGGCGGACGGCATCCTTCGCATCCTATAATGCGCGTTAGAACTCCGGAAACTATGCGCGCAGAGACTGTTACGGATAAACCAGTGATCGAAGATGTTGGCTCGCTGCGCCCGGGTTAATCGTAGTTGTTTTTTTTAAGGTAGTTATGTCGCGAAGGAAATCCAGAGTCATGTGCATTAAACTTTTGACATGTTGTAATTTAAGTATCAAATTTTACCCTTACGAAATCTCAAAGGCTTTCACCGACCATTTGAAAAATATAAAGTACTGCGGATTCGCGAATTAATCGGGAATTGATGCGCAACAAAAAAAGTGAAGTCACCGGACGAACGAATTTTTTTATGTCACATAGACGCTGCTCGGGCCAAAAAGTTGTACGCAAAGGGACGATTATTGACCAATGATCCCTATTCAATTTGGCGAGGATCGATCAAGCTTTGAACATTTTATGAGATTTTGAATTTTTTGACACCATTTTTAACACCAGTTTTTTGACACCAGTATAAAATAATGAGTTAAGAGTAATATAAGTTTCAGATTCGCGATCTATGGCAAAAATAGGTTATAGTCCCTCAGCGATAATTAAAGAAAAACATTTTTATAAACACTTTGCAAAAATGTTAGTGATTTTGCGTATATTGTTTAATTTTTTTGAATGTTTCTTCACGAGTGGGGGTCCGTTTTGCCCCGATCTCCACTACAGTAGAACCCCGTCTATCCGAGGTGATATGGGGGAGAGCATACGTCAGATAAGTGAAATCTCGGATAACACGGATAACACACATGCTCCGGTTATTGCTGTTTTATCCGTTTTATCCGAGTTTCTCTAATTATCCAAGTCTACACCTCGATTAACGCGGAGGGCTCGAACGAGTTGGTTGTTTCTGAGAAGGCTCGGTTGATCGAAGGTCGGATAAGCGAGGTTTTACCGTATCACAAATCTAATGTCCGCTTTGCCCAAAAATGGTCCTCCCTCAACTGCCGAATACTTTTTTCCTCCCAAAAAGTTGAATTCCGCAAGCAGACATTACTCTTAGCAAAAAAAAGAAGAACATCTTCGGGAGGCTCTTGGCCTTTCCAATAACCGATACTTTTATCGGAGTCACGTTTGAACTCCTCGCGGGATCACGATCGAATAAATCGGCGTGAGTTTACGCGCGTGCATAAACGTCGGATAAATGCTTGAATATATATATTTTGCGGCTTCTCGTTGGGCGAACCATCGATTACCACCCACGAGGAGCCGGGTCTCTCCCTATCTCTCCATTCCCGATGCTTTGGGTGGAAACTTATGCAGCCGCGTATAATGCTATACGTTTGCGGGAAGAAACATTTTTCCTCTCACTTCTATACCTTGTGTATTATTATTGTTCGCTACCGTACGGAGGGAACGGCGAAAGGGGCGTTATATTATACCTCCGCGATATATTTTAGTACACAGAAGCTCGTCCGTAGCCCACGCGAGAATAATGATAGATGGAAGTCGAGAGGAATCGCCGAATTTACGAACCGCCGTCAACGATAAGGCTTCCCATTTGAGATTGTCCTTGCGTACAGTCAAGTCAATTGAGAAACGAGATTTAAAAAATTGTTTGTACACGCTGAACAATATAGTGTAAGTTGAGGCGCAGCTGGTTTGAAGAACTCTTACTCAATATAGAAGGAAAATGGCTTTAATTTATTTGTAAACGATAGGGCTAAAAATGTTCGCCGGTCAATTAAGGTAGTCGAAGTGGTACACTGTTTTTATGTAATAACAATTTGAAATTTTCTTGACAAATTAACGATACAAATAATTGTTCGACAAATCACCCGGCAACTTAACTACTTTTTTCTATAAAAATAATTCGTTTATTTTTGCGAATATGTATGCATTTTGTCAGAATTTTTTGTAATCCTTGAAAACCGCGTTTCTTCCACGTTCAAGATTACAAACAATTCTGAAAAAATTCATACGTATTCAGAAAAATTAACGAATCATTGTTACGAAGGAAAATAGTCAAGTTAATCTTTAGAGCACCTCCCATATACTTGATTTTTTTCAGATTTTCATCCCATCCAGAAGTGTTCAAAATTTGCTCCGAAACTCACATTTTGCCGCACTGTACCGCTTCGACTACCTTAATAGAGTATCTATTGAAAAACAAAATAAAATCTCCCTTGCCAAGATCGAAGCAAAATGAAAAATTAAATTTTTTAAACTCCATAAAAATATGCCCGCGAATTTTTTGGCCTTCGAGTTATTTTCCTGGTCAATTTATCGTTAAACCTTTTTTTCTGCATTACGTAGAATCTCTTCAATTCGGAACCACTTTAGTTCACCCTAATTTTCTATTTAAAAATATGTCCAAATTTAGAAAAATTTCGGTACTCGATTTTCTCGGATGCACCACAAGGACTACCTTAACAGCGATCGCGGTCGATGAAAATAGGTATTAAATGTGCACCGTGAAGCTCCATCGACACGACGAACAAGCCCTTAAAGTTTACGCGGTATATTCTTCCTGCACCGCCGCGAAACTGCCTGCAAATCGCGACTCAAAGTATACATTCACGCCCAAGCACCACCGATCCAACCTAACAAAAGTACGATGCACTCTACAGTCCTCTCAAAACGGAGTTTTTATTTCAATTTTCGTTTGTCGCCATAGAATTTCACAAAAACGAATCGAGAGATAGCGAAGTTTGCAATTTCTTTCTCCAAGCTTCTCTCGCTGCGCTCTCTGCGGCTGCGATCGTCAAAGGGGACTCGTCGTGTTCATTCGTACACTCTTCAATGTTTTTTTTTTTTTTTTCATCTTTTTTTTTCTCTTTTCTCCTTTTCCCTGCTCCCCTTTCGCGCTTGGCTAAACGTTCGCTCAATGGTCTTTCCGTTTCGCGAAACATATAGCCCCAGCGTACAACATACTTGACATAATATACACGTACGAGTACGAGTGTTGTTCTCGGTGTGTTTGCACTGGCGCTGCATCGATTTGCGTGTTTTTTTCACGCTGACACGCGGTTCGAAGCTTGCGGAGTAAACCGACGGTGTTTTTTTTTTTTTTTTTTTTTTTTACAAGAGCTTACAGATTTTAGACTGTTGAGGAAGGAGCGAGACGAGAGCATTGCAGGGTAGTTTACACTGTCGAGGGGATTCTCTTTCGTTCTCTCTGTATGGCTCTCGGGTGCGTCGTGCACGTGAGGAGATAATGGGGGAGAGTTTCGCTCTCCCTTAACAACCCAAGATTGCGCGACCTGGCTCTGCTCAGCTGTGTGTTCCGTTCCCTCGAAACGCAACGCGGAGCGCACGCAGCCACCCCTCGTTCCGTATTGTTTCCACGACCGATTTTGAAACAAAACATCGTTAAACAGAGGAGCAATTGTCAAGCCAGCGTTACGCACTTTGTCAACGTGTACACGGGAGATAGGCCGTGCGGCGGGTGTTTGTCGTGCGGATTTTTATCTCGCCAAAATTTACGGGCGCGTGTCGCCGAACGGGGACGCGGTAGGTCGATATGCGGGGATAAAAAAATTAATAAATATAAACTTTAATGAGTTCAACTGGGTGTACGAACGAAACATTTTAACGGAGAGAATTTTAGACCAAAAATCGCAACTAAAGTTATTTTAGACCGAGAATTTTTAACCGAGAAATTTTTTGTCTAAAATGTTTACCAAATAAATTCTAGTCTCAAAATTTCTGACTGGAAAAAATGTTGAACCAAACATTGTTTACTCGAAAAATATTGGACGACAATTCTTCACCCAAAAAATGTTGGACGGAAGATGTTTTACTCCAAAAATGTTAGACAAAAAATGTACTCGAAAATTATGCGACATTAAAAATGTAATAGAAAAATATGTTACACTAAAAATGTACTCGGAAAATATGTTACTCTAAAAGTGTACTCTAAAAATATGTTACACTAGAAAAGTTAACGAACAAAAAATGTAGACTTAATATTTTAACTAACAAAAAATGTTAACTAACAAAAAATGTTAATTACCAAAAAATTTTAACTAAGAAAAAATGTTAACTGACAAAAAATGTCAACTAAGAAAATTAAAAGTGAGAAGAGCCAGACTATCGGTATATATCGAGCGTTCGATCGAGGCCTAATAGCGGTACCCCTCGTCTTCGACAAGCGCCCAACACTTCACCGTGTAATCTCTGCTCTGCTTCGTTTGCTCCTTCCAGCATCTCCCGGGACGACGGCTTAAACGAGCACCCGAGGCAGGCGGGTGTAAATTCTCGAACCAAAACGACCACAGACCCCACGCCTCTGTACCGCGTGTGCAGTTGTGGCGAGACACGTCGTGAATATGCGAGAATCCCCTCGTATTTATCCGACAAGCTTGCTGCCTCCAGTCGTCTCACTTTTTTTTTTATTTCACCTCACTCTCCCGAGGCGCATGCAAAACTCCATCATCGCAATATCTAATAGCCCCCTAAGAAGATGAGAATAATTCTCTCCATTTTTATTTTTCACGTCCTACACACGGAGAGAAAAGTATTCGATAATAAAAAAAATAACGCGGCCATCGCTTAGTCTCAGCTGAAGCGTGAAATCTATAATTCAAGCTGGAGCCACCCCCGGTAACAGCCTCGGTTCGACCCCCGTGTCGAGATAATTTGTGCTGGCTCTGTTGTCCCTTTTACACCCCCAAACTCGGTTGCAACATGTTACAGCCCTCGGCCTCGTGGCCCTTCTCGCGTTTAACTTTCGACGAACGAGTCTCCGATCCACAGCCTCAAAATCCCATCATCCCCTCGTAAGATTCGTTGAGCGAAGCTAATAAACAAATCCACTCTCGATCCCGGGGAGAGGTTTAAAAAAATTCAGTGGCCATTTGGATGAGGTAACAGCGGAGGAAAACGCGGTTGCGCCCTTCATCGAGAATTTCCAAGAGAACCTGAACCCGCGCCAGGGCGAAGAGCCTGCAAATCACTAAAAATATGTTATACTAAAAATATGCTGCAGTAAAAATATGTTACACTAAAAATATGTTACACTAACAATACCTTACACTAAAAA
Organism: Amblyteles armatorius; assembly: GCA_933228735.2. Taxonomy (NCBI): domain Eukaryota; kingdom Metazoa; phylum Arthropoda; class Insecta; order Hymenoptera; family Ichneumonidae; genus Amblyteles; species Amblyteles armatorius. The sequence continues at coordinate 4,854,144 of OW121689.1, read as the reverse complement.
TACCTTACACTAAAAATATGTTGCACTAAAAATATGTTACACTAAAAATAACTTACACTAAAAATACCTTACACTAAAAATACCTTACACTAAAAATACCTTACACTAAAAATACCTTACACTAAAAATACCTTACACTAAAAATACCTTACACTAAAAATACCTTACACTAAAAATACCTTACACTAAAAATACCTTACACTAAAAATACCTTACACTAAAAATACCTTAAACTAAAAAAAAGTAGACAAAATTTTTACTAAAAAATGAAAAGTAAGAAGAGCCAGACTATCGGTGTATGTCGAGCGGTTGCAACGTGTTACAGCTCTCAGCCTCGTGGCCCTTCTCGCGTTTCACTTTCGATGCCGCCTCTAAACCCCATCATCCCCTCGTAAGATTCGTCGAGCAAAACTAAACAAATCTACTCCCAGTCCCGGGGGGACGTTTAAAAAAATTCAGTGGCCATTTGGATGCGGTAAGAGCGGAGGAAAACGCGGTTGTACCCTTTCTCGAGAATTTCCAAGAGGACCTGAACGCGCGCCAGGACGAAGAGGGAACCGCAAGAACTTGGCGAGCGCCTCTCTCCCCGTTCGGTCCATGCCGATCGAACGATATCATTTCCCTTTTGGCAGTTTTCCAATAGAGTACATCGGCCGGCGACGTTGTTACCCGAACGTCTGTAGCGCACTCGTTGTACACCGATATTGTGGAATGATGACGCCCGGGGACTTTGGCGGTCTCATGGCAATGGCCCAGACTGTCGATACAACCCCTTCCTCCCGCCCGGCGCTCGACAGTACTTCGAATGGAAATTGCTACATTTATGTATGTAATATCCGATATTATAACGTCGCGACGAGCAGGAAAGGCGGGGAGGCGGGGGATGAGATTGAAACGAAGTTAAAAGATACGTGAAAGGTGTTCCTCGATCTATACAGTGAAATTCACTCTCCAACTTTGTAGCCTATCGGATATTGCCGACTATCTGCCTTTACCGATCCAATAAGCAACAACGTCACCCGTTCCGCGTCCTCTGGTGACTAGACCGGTCGAATCTGTTTCGCAGTTTTATCATCTCGGAGAATAAACGATTTTACTAGAATAACTCGAAAATATCGTGGCAACAAAATATTTTGTTGTGGTAGCAAATATTTTGCTGTGGCAACAAAATCTTTTGCTGTGGCAGCAAATATTTTGCTGTGGCAGCAAATATTTTGCTGTGGCAGCAAATATTTTGCTGTGGCAGCAAATATTTTGCTGTGGTAGCAAATATTTTGCTGTGATAACAAAATATTTTGCTGTGATAACAAAATATTTTGCTGTGGTAGCAAATATTTTGCTGTGGCAACAAAATATTTTGCTGCTACAACAATAAATTATTAACGATCTACATTCTGTTAGAGAAACAGAACTATTTTTCTCCTTGTAAAAAAAGGTTTTCTGGGAGCTTTTTAAATTCTTAATACTGCGAGTCGCGCCGATTCTGCCGATACATTGAAACGTGAACCAGATTTGGAGCGAATTTTAATTACACATGGAATTGTAACAACGCGTCCAATATTAGCGCGAATTCGTGTACGGCCGTTCGCCGGTGCGGAGCGAATGCGACGACAGCGATAAATTAAACCCAACAAAATTATACGAAACGAGAGCTGACGTAAATGCGGTTGATGGCGGAACGCATTAATTCCCGACCGAATGTCCTTTATAATATGAAAATCACAATTCGTGAACCCCGGACGCTCTTTCGTATTATAATTGAAATTCTCAATGGACGTTTGCGGCCGCGTTAAACCTCGATGTAGCGTTTTCGCTTCCACTGACAGTTTTCAGCGACACGTTAAATAATATATTTATATACGCGGTACGTTTCCCCCTCACTCGCTTCTTTTTTTTAATAATTAAATTTTAATCCGTTCCGTCGGTTCGACCCAGAATGCAAAATAATAACGATAAGCTCTCGCTGCAGCGTTGAATCTCGTGCGCATGGTCGCTGCCCTTGCGGATATTTTTTTTTTATTGGTTTCTTGTTTCTTTTATTTTTCTGCTTCCGTGCACGCGAGCACGCAATATTAATTATCGCAATTACGTGCAAGGGTGTGCGAACCTCGGGAGAAACATAAGGCGAGGACTCTTGAAAGGAGGGGGACGTGGGTAGAGACATTTAAGCAGCAGGGACGGGAATATAATACTGTAACGTTCACTGGACAGGACGACCTAAACCAAAGTTAATTACCGGGAGCGGAGAAGCGGACCGGCCAGTTTGGGGAAATTCTATATCCACCTCGCTAATTTGAATCAAGACTAATTGATCCTGCGCTATGGTCCTTTAAAGCCCCCCCCCCCCCCCCTATTCTATGTATACACACTCCCTCGCCACTTGCAGCGTCTCTGCCGCTTCTCGGGTTACGAAACTTTGGACAAAGTTGTACTACAGACGATTGTAGGTTTGGTGGATGTAGGTCCCGGTAGTGATCGAACTTTCGGCAGTCCTGGACTCACCGTAACGTTAACACGGAATCCTGTCTATGCCTCCGGTAACTTTGTGGCCCGACTATTGCAGTTGGATTCATCGATTCTCGATAAATTCTGGGAGAGGGAGGCACGCTGTTCGGTTATGATTTCCATTCAACTCCGCTGTGTAAAACGCACACTTTGGGAAGGGATTCCTCCCTGCTCAACCCCGGCTCGGTCTGTAACAGTCTTCACTGTCAAATAAATCGTATGAGATTTAATGTAAATTATAATAATGTAATAATCCAAATTTAATGATCGGACTGGAAGTTTTTAGCAAGAACTGGTACATTAAATTTAATGTATAATTATGATGAAAAATTAATATACTTTTTCATTGAAATTAAAGTAAATAATAAAAATTAAAGTACTTTCATAGTAAAATTAAAGTAAACTATTAAAAATAAAGTATTTCCAATGTTTTTAAGACACAGAACATACATTTTTTCCCCACAATTCTACATTAAATTTAATATACCAGTTTCTGCATAAAAACTTCCATCAAATTTCATACGAATTTTTTTTTTTACAGTGTGCCCATTTCCGCCAAAAATCAAATTATTATACTTCGCAGATACCAATGCAGAGCTTCCTCTAAGAATTTTCTTTAGAAAGTTGATGCTTGACCCTCGTTAAGAACAGTCACTTACAATTTTTCTTTACCGACCGAGTTATTTCACCGCCTTAACGTGAACGAAACCCACCGGTCGCCAAAAAAATCCCGCACCGTTCCCCGACGTGCCCCTTGCATCTTACATCGAGATTAAACTAACTCCAACGTTTCCCAGAAACTCCGCGAAACGGGACGGACGCAGATTCGCGGATAGCGCAAATTGCTCGAGATTTCTAGAGCGAATATCTTTCGGTCGTCTCTTGTCCCACGCCAATGTGTCTCGTTGCAGGGCGTCCCGGTTATAGACATCGGTAGGAAACAGCGCGCAGCAGGATCTCCCGTTTCTGGGTGCCGTTTTGCTCATTGCACCGAGGAGAGAAACATCGTCGAGGTCGTTTCCGCGATCAGCGACACGAGAAATCGTCCACATTTCGTCGTCTCTCCCGTCGAGGGGGGGCCGTGTGCATGCTCCTGGCGCTGCCGGCTTCCACCCACGCGCCCATTAAGCCAGCTTTCTACCTCGGCTTCCACCTTTTCTTTTTATCTCCCTCTTCCGCTGGCCCCGCACCGGCGCTGTCCGCGCCACGGCGGGCGCGCTCTCCTCCTCTCGGTCGCACTCGTCGAGACGGGGCACTTAAGGCGTCTCGTGATGCACACCCCGTCGCACACCGGAGCCCTTTTATAATTAAGACGTTACTTTATGGCCCCGCGTGCTCGGAACGCTCCCGCATTCTCTCGTATGCTCCGGGGCGTAAGTGTAGTGTCTGGTAAACGCGTCGCAAACCACTCCTCCCTCCCCCTACCGCAGTATCTCTTATTCGTTGTTTCGCATTCAATTCCCTCCCGGCCTGCGCGCCGCGCGGAAAGAGCGAGTCGGGGTGGGAATTAATGCGGGAGAACGAGGATTAATTCGCAATTGTGTCGGAAATTTTACTCGAATGAACCAGATTCTCAGCTGGACGAGAGATAATTGAGGCGGAATCGAAAAATGTCCACTGGAACACGTGTTCGCAGTCCTTAAAGCAGTATATATCCTTAATGCTTTTTAACATTAAACGAGCTACCGGACTTCCGGCGGGATGTGTCGCGTTTCTCGTTCCGTTCGTCGCCATCCCCGAAGCTCCCGAGCGTCGCCGGAAGGAGTCCAGTTTTGTCGGATTCGTTGCTCCTGAAGAATCCGGCCATGAAGGGCTGGCGTCCGACATCGCCGTCGAACCCGACGATGCCGATGTCTTCGGGTCTGGTCTCGTGCGATGAACGGTCAGTGGGACGAACCGACAAGTAGAGACCCTTGTTGTCGTCGGGATGTTTCGTCCAGTGAAGCAGTGATTCCGTTACGTTGAGAGTCATCCACCCTTCGTGTCCCGCTGTCGTGTTGACGGAGTCGACGAACTGCATCTCTATTCCGCTGTCTTTCGTGCGCAGTGCCCGATACGCCGTGACGGTGAAGGCGCCGCGATTCTTTAAGTTTTTCGCATTCGGGCTTCCGTAGAGTCTCAACTCGGCCGAGATCATTCGATCCTCGGCCGGGACGTCTTCAACGTCGAACCACATCGCCGTGAGGCTGACGGGCGTTCCTCCCACTTTCCGATGTCTCCGCTGAGCCGTAAACGTCATTATACTGCTGCTCTGGTCTATCGTTCTCAAGTCATTTCCGGTCAAGTCAAACTCTGAAGGTTCCGCGATGTCGTTCGGTCTCGTCTCGCTTTGCTTGTCGACTTTGTTTCTGTACACGTCCAGCAAGAACTTCTGTGCCGATCGTTTGATCAAAGGACCTGCGCTGTTCGCCCTTTGAGGCTTGCCCGGCAGTCCCAGACGTTTCAATAACTCGTACTCCAGCGCGAGCTTTTCGTCAGACGTCGATGTATTGATGGTCGTCTGATCGTCTGCGTTTTGGACACCACTCTGGCGTTGCCTCGGGATATCGAAATTGACGACATCGTGGATTGTGTGGATAGAAGTATCAAGCAAATTCGCAGAGTTACCCGGTGATATGACGTGGCAACGCATTTATGTAAACGGCTATTAGGCATTTCTGGAACGGAATGTTTAAACGTAGTTAAACGTAGTCTTGAGGAATCGTGTAAACTGCATTTGCAACGGAACGGCTCAGTCGCGCCAATAGGGACAAAGTAGATATGGTTATGGTAGGGAACCAAAGTAAATTGATCGGTTGTCGGATTACAGCTGAACTATCGGCGATTTTTTGTCAGTGACAACGGGTAATGAGGCTCGCCGGTGCATTGATTATTCGTCACGAGCGGCTTAACCCAGTTACGAGTCAGCGCTTGCTCGGCGCTGGTCGACGGGAAACCAACAATAAAATGGTAACTGCGCATTGTTGATCGACCGAAGAATTTGTGATTGAAAGAAAGATTGAAACTTTTGTCCTATCAAAAATCAATGAGGCAGGCGAGAAATACGACTTTTGCGAATTACCGCGGTAATCTACACGAGAACAAATATCCAAACAAATAAAATGACGTAAAAACATGTAGATATAACGGTCAGCACATTTATTGCAAATTGTGTGTAGAAAGGACCTTCTCAACGAACAATTCATTAAAATTGAACTGTTCAAAAATCGTCGCCATTTTGATTCCTCGGTTCTTTATCTTTGTCATAAATTGCTTTTGTTCAGTATACAATAGATGAATCGATAAAAAGGAAACGCGCATCAGACACATTTATAAACGTTCGTTAAATTCCGAACTCGTTTCCATTCAATAAATAGCAATTAACGGAGCCGGACGGTAGTTCATGTACATGGTACTTGTTTGGTACTTGAAGTACGGTATTTCAAGTACACATGGGACATTCCCCACCATTTTGACCTGGATTGCGAACGGGATCCGCGATGTGACTCAACTAACTCTGCAAAGCAATCAGATTTTTTATTAGATTTAAAAAAATTGTTATAATTATTTATTCGGATTTCCTTTTTGTCATTAATTAATTTTGTTATGTTCTCGTATAGATTGAAAGTATTAGAGATCTCATATTGATTTCAACAAAGTTTAAGTTATTTCACCAGCAAGCCATTGCAACCCTTCTACAACAACCTACATTGAAAAATTTTAAAAAAATTCACCTGCGGGCTGCCGAAAAAAAAAATTTTGTTTCAATTCTTCTTTCAATTGTTACCAATTGCATACGATATTGAAACAACGACGGCGAGACTGTCAAGGTAACATCGTTATCGTTTCAATCCGGTCTGAAGTTGTACGAATTGAAGGTAGAATTGAAACAACATTTTTATTTTCTTTGGCAACCCGCGAGCAAATGTTACTTGAATCATTGATATTTTTTTCATTTTCATCCGCGCACTCCGTTACCGTTCACGCTCGTAAATGCATTCAGCATAAGCTCGCGTTCGATTTAGTGCGCATTCGTTCTCGTTACGGTTTAGTTTTGTGTTTGTGTTTTGTCTATTTTACGATTGCTGAAGTCGAGCCTAGTTCCAGTCGCCGTCCAGCTTGGTCCGGTTTGTTAATTTCGGCGCCACAAAAATTGACACATGGCGGGGTCGGACAAGTTCCACCCGACTCCCAGTTCAGTCCGGTTCGTTAATTCCGACGAAATAAACATTAACTATCGCCCTGCCGGCTGCCGAGTGCATGCGCGGGTGTGGACGGCCGAAGGTATCGATTCGAGTTACCGTTTCGCTTCTCCCGAGCGAAGTTACCGGAATTCTCACGATCCTTTTTCAATGAGAAGAACCCGGCGAAGTTTTATCATCCATGAACTTTGCTTTGAAACTTAGCTGAGTTCCAAAGTTCATGGATTAGTGGAAGTTCACGAATCAAAACTAAGTTCCAAAGGTCATGGATTAATGGAATTAATAGCAAACACACAGAAAAATAATTTATTTGACGGCCACCGTTTATTTGGTTCAAGTAAAATATTTATTTGAATTTAAATAAGTATTTATTTCGTTTAAGTAATTATTTACTTAATTTAAATAAATGTTTATTTAAATCAAATAAATATTTTACTCAAACCAAATAAACGGTGGCCGTAAAATAAATTATTTTTCTGGGTGAAACTCAACTGAGCCTGTTTCGTTGAAATAAATTGTACTCACTTGACTTCGGCGATTGGCACAAGACGGCGTAGGTTTTTCTTGGTAGTTGGGGATATAACTTTTTCGCGCAACACCTATGTATATATAGAGGCAGCCACAAACGCACCAGGAAATAATCTCATTGACATTCGTGTATTTGAGAGAAGGTTTTGTTATTTCCTGTAGAATTTACCGCTGATAACAGGCAGAACATACTTCGTTTAGGTACAAGTGTTGACTGATATACACAAAGAAAAAAAATCAATTGAGTCAACAAAATGTGCGCTCATGAGTGGCGAAACAAATGTTCGGTTAATCGAAAAGAATACCTCGTTGATCGAACTAACAGGCCGTCGATTCAAATTTTTCTTTACTTAATACAACAATTATTTTTTTGCGTGTGTGTGTCGTTGGGCGTGAAGGTGTGTAAGGGTGTGAGGATGTGTGAAGGTGTTTACAAAATTTGCTGGTGTTTCAGAATTCGTTCGGTGGAATCTCACGTTCGAGATCGTGTCGCACTGAACATTAAGTAAATAGTTACTTAAATGAAATAAATTATTTTTAATTCAAATAAATATTTTACTTAAACTTAATAAACGGTGGCCGTCAAATAAATTTTTGTTTTCTCAACGCGGTATTTCTCTTAATCAAACAAGCGATTAAAATTTCAGACATAAGTATGGACTTCATTCAACGAATTAAAAAATTAAATTTTTTTTTGTATAACATTTTTTGAATGAACCAGATTCGCATCAGCCAGACCTAAGCTGGATGAGAGATATTCATGGTGCAGGTCCGATGCGAAATGGAGGAAGCGTAAACTGCAGACGGGGGGCAAAATGGAACAGCAAAAAAATTATCATAAAATCCCATTGTAACGATTCGAGACACTCCATTTCGCCCAAAATCGCAATGTTTCTGAGATGCTCGGAATAATTATGATAATTATTTTCTTATCTTGAGTAAACAGTTCGTTCACCCGAACGGTCTTAATTCCTCAGTCGTCCCGCTACGCTTCGCTCCACAGTACTTTGCGTTCGTTTCGTTTGAATAATAATTTCGAACGTTTGATTAATTAAAAATGGCACGGATAAACTTTTTGAATAAATTTAGTGTACGGATAGGCGAATGGAGGATGCGCACTTCCGCGGAATTTTAGCTGGGCACTTTCCAAGAGAAACACTCTTCGGCTAATTGCGAACGACGATATCGCTGCTGCTTAATCCGGCATTGAGGGCCGGAGGGGTGCGGCTGTATCTATAACGCCGCGGCACTCGCCGGTAAACCGTCACGGTATAGAGAGCTCGCCGATGGCAAAGCTACGTGGGATAATAAAAAAAAGAACGAGGAGAGGAACGATAGAGAGTATGAAACTGAAAGAAAAACAAGGGTTGGGGAGAACGGAGGGTGGGCATGAGAGAGGCAATCGAGATAATGCAAATCTCGCTCTCGCGCGCTGCCCGAGAGGGTAGAGCTTTTTATCCGCGTGGCATATGAAAATATACAGAGAGAGAGGAGACGGAGGAAGCGACGGGAAGGAAAACCGGAAAAGCGAGGGATTTCTCCGATGCTGACGGTTTATTTCGCTGCGGGTTCGACTGACTGTGCAGAGTTCACAGGAAGAGGAGAGCGCCGTTTGTGTAGAGGAATCGTGAAAGGGTATGAAATTGGGGCAGAATTATTGCGCGGGGCAAAACGGACCGCAAGGAATTTTTTTGACTCTTTATAGAGGCCCAATTTATTAATTTTCACTGCGATTGCAGGAAAGTCCATTTTGCCCCGTGTTTGCTTATTTTGTCCGGAGGGGCCAAATGAGTTTGAAAACTTTATTTTGTGTCTTGGAGAAAGTTAAAATGTGTTGGGCTGATAGACAAAACTTTGTGAAACGATTGTCTGGTCCATTTTGTCCCAGTCTGCCCTATAGAAGACCAAGATTGGGATCGCGAACAGTGGGAATGAGAGACAGATGGAGAGATGGTTACTCGAGCGAAAATATATCCGAGCGCAGCTTTCGGGCGAAGAATCGTTCGAGGGAATGGGAATCGGGGCATGAGGCACTAAAGGAGTGGAACAGAGGGCGAAAGGGAAGTTGGAGTCTTTCCGGCGTATCGTCGGCGAGAGGATTTGGCCGACGCGTAGCACCGGCAGGGAAGAGTAAAGGAAAGAAACCCGTAGACCTATAAATTGAGGGCTATCGCCGAGCCGATTTGCATTCTCGATCCTTATTTCAGGCTATTTGTTGCGTTGGACACTTTATCTCGGAAAAATTCTCGGAAATTCAATTAAATGCAATTCCACGTTTAAATATAGTATGCAGGCCATTACTTGCACGGTAAAAAAAAAAAAACGTTTTGTACATTCGACAAACAATTCTTACACTGACAAAAAAAATATCGTCGAATGAAGTAAAATTCCCTTGCGTGCTGCCGTAGAAAGAAATTGTTTTTTCGATTCTACTTTTAATTCTCACAATTCCATACGGTATTGAAACGATACCATGTCACCTTGACAGTCTCGCCGTCGTTATTTCAATATCATCAGGAATTTTAAGAGTTGAAAGTGAAATCGAAATAACAATTTCTTTCTTTGGCAGCCCGCGAGCGAATTTTGTTTTTCAGTGTATTGACACGGGTCTGCGGTCCTCTATGAGGAAGCCAACAATACAGAAAATGCTTCCTCATAGAAGAAGCTTCGCGAATAAAGGAATATTATGAGAAGGCCATATGAAAATTTAAATTTGCAGCTTTTATGAGAAAGCCACATGAGAATTTCAATTTGCAACTTATATGAGGAAGCCATATGAAAATTTCAAATTTTTTATTTTTTGAATATTAATGAACCGTATTTTCGACTATAAAAAAGATAGTTAAATCAACAGGCAAAACAATTGTGGACATGTGTGCAAAAAATAAAATCTGTCGCGTTTCCGAACCATTCCCGGATAGACAGAACTGTAGTTCATACGAAGAAGTCACCAGGAGTTGATTATCAGTAAGCGCGATAGAGAGAGAGGGTTAATTTTTTAGACGGTCGATCGTCGAGAATCTTTTCCACAGTGTGAAACTCGGCTTCTCCCGCTCGGTCGGGTTCCTTGGCACCGAGAGAGTATCGAGGAGGGCCCCTCAGGCCGGAATGAATTTAATGAGACGCCCAGAGGCGTGACACGACGTCCTAATAACGCCGGGCAGATGAGAGGCTCGATATCTCGCGGAGGCTCCGCTTCATCGAACGGGTCGGAGAAGGACGAGCAGTCAAAAAGCGGGGAGCGAGAAAAGTGTATCTTCGGCGACCCCGCGCTGTCGCGTCTCTCGCAGCTCGGCGCGTCGCGTCCGACTCTTACATTCTCGCTCCCGGCGTATAAACCACCGGTCCCGTCGACTTCTCGTCGCTTCTGCTCTAGACTTGTTGTGCTTCTGGTATACCCGATAGTATTAAAGAGATACCAGCAGAAACTACCGGCCGGAGAGAGCGAGCGAGCGCGCTAACGGTAGCGACGTTCTCAGAGTTCTCCGGCGACGTAGCCTACGGGCTCCGCTGCTAATACTTTATACCGGCGGAGAAGTCTCCCCGATAAGACAAGACCCACGAGAATTTCTCGCCCCGCTGGATAGCTCGTGCTCGTGCTCGCCTCCGTCACTCAGTCACGCTCGGCCGATCGGATCGGCGGTCGGATTAATGAAACTTAAATATTATACAAATTATCGTTAATTCCATCCGACGTCGTGGTATTTGTTCGATTGATTATACCGCACTGCGTATCCGAATATCGTTATCAAAGTTCCTCCCGACAATTTACCGCGCGGCGTGCGTTTTACAAACGTAAATTGATTGCGGTGAAGCTGTGTCAATATTCATAATTTGTAGTTAAAATATTGGTGCTTGTATCGGACAAATCTGTTTAAGCGGTGAAAAATTTCCAGTCGCCGCGGGGTGGAATCAATTAATCATAATCATTGGAAGTTTACCGTAACGAAATTCAGTTATCATATTAATTACGAGCAACGACGCGCTCGCTTTGTAGGGGAGAACCTCACTTCCGGTGTGAAAATATCGGCTTTTGACCGAACGTAACGTCACAAGGAAAAACCTCACTTCCGGTTCGAAAATATCGGTTTTTGACCGGAAGTAACGTCATAAGGGAAAACCTCACGTCCGGTTTGAAAATATCGGTTTTTGACCGGAAGTAACGCCATAAGGAAAAACCTCACTTCCGGTTTAAAAATATCGGTTCTTGACCGAATGTAACGGCATAAGGAAAAACGTCATTTCCTGTTTGAAAATCTCAGTTTTTGACCGGAAGTAACGTCACAAGGGAAAACGTCATTTCCTGCATGAAAATCTCGGTTTTTTCCGGAAGTAACGTCATAGTCACTGCCCATTTGAAAATGTCACTTTCCGCAATGAGGAAGTGACGTTTTCACCAGTGACGTCACTTCCGGTAAAAACCCGAGATTTTCAAACTGGAAATGACGCTTTCTCTATAACGTTATTTCCAGTCTAAAAATCCGAGTTTCATAAGCCGAGGCGTCCCAAAAAATCTCTGCTGATCAATCCGTCCGCCGAGAGCTGACAACCTCTTTCACACATCCTTCTATATAGTACGTCAAAAGTCTATGTCTGGCGTGCTCAGTGAGTCGAAATTGACAAAATCTCGACGCGAACTGCCGGTCACGTCCAGAGAAACGCAACGACATAAGCGAGAATTGGTTATAGCGGAACAACCGAAGTATACATACATACATACCTACATATATACATATATACATATATACATACATACGTATATATTTTTTTATCGCAGCAACATCCGTACCTATCCGATATAGACGGGTTTGAGTTTCCAAATTTCGTGGCGTTTTAATGAAGCGTGCTTCGGTGAGCGAACCCGAGCGTCGATAATAGAATCCGTACAACGCGGACGGTTTTCTGGATACCCTCCGCTATGCGCCCTGCAACACAGAGCAGCCACCCTCGGAAAGGGGAATCCCCCGTTCCCTTTTACCGCCTGTGCGCTCTTTCTCTCGCTCTCGTTCCCCCAACCCTCTCGATGCGCCTAGCAGCTTGTCTGTGGCTAACCAAATTAAACGTAATTTGAATTTCGTTTGAAATTCAATCGATGCCCCGCGGCCGATGTTCTCGTGAACGCGAGACAGAGAGGAACGGAGAGAGAGAGAGGAAGAGAGTCGAGGGGAAAAAACGCCTCGAAACGCCCGCTCTCTTTCACCACCCTGAGCTCTCTCCGCTGCTACCCGCACGTTATTTCTCATCCGTGTTTCTCCACTTCCCCTCGGGGAAAGGCTTTCGCTACACCTGCATAACTCGAGGGGGGTTCTCGATGCGTACGGGAAATACAAAAAAATACTATTGCAAATTCAACGCGGGGGAGAAGCGGGGTCACTCGTGCTGCACTTAGGGAGAGACACGGGACAGACGGAAGAGAGCGGTACGATATTTGAATTCATGAAATTTGTCTCTTATTTATAGAAAAAAGAAATATAGAAATATACGAATATACGAATATACGAATATACGAATATACGAATATACGAATATACGAATATACGAATATACGAATATACGAATATACGAATATACGAATATACGAATATACGAATATACGAATATACGAATATACGAATATACGAATATACGAATATACGAATATACGAATATACGAATATACGAATATACGAATATACGAATATACGAATATACGAATATACGAATATACGAATATACGAATATACGAATATACGAATATACGAATATACGAATATACGAATATACGAATATACGAATATACGAATATACGAATATACGAATATACGAATATACGAATATACGAATATGCGAATATACGAATATGCGAATATGCGAATATGCGAATATACGAATATACGAATATACGAATATACGAATATACGAATATACGAATATACGAATATACGAATATACAAATATACAACTGACCGGCAACGGAGAGATCGAATGGGAAAATTAGAGGTATAGAGAAGGAATCGATGAACATAATCCGTTTAAACCCCGACTAACGAGACGTCCTTTGTGTCGATTAACCCGATCGGAGGTCGGTGCCAATTGACTGTTATGTACTGTGTATCGGGACTACCGAAAACTGTTGAAACGCTCCCTGACGCTCAACCACGCCGAGCCAATCGATGTGTTTACGCGTGAGCAATGCAAGCAGAGTATACAGGGTCGGTCTCCAATCCGGGGGTTTAAACACGTACCCAGGTGAGGTGCAGTTAAAACGCCGAACATACAAGTCCCCGGTCAGAAATTTTTGATCGTTACATCGCGCCCGTGTCAGTTCCTCGTCAGGCCCGCATGTAACGCTCTAAAACTTCTACCAGGATCGCCAAAACTGAATTATTTTCTAAATTTCGTCATCCTGTGTAAGATTCCTCAGGAACACCGACAATCGTCGTGCAGAAAAAAGGCGCAAGCTCCCACGATCGACCAGGCGAACCGAAGCGATGTCACAGAAGCAATTTGTGTGCGTCGTAATCATCGATCGATCGCAGGAAACTTGCGTGAATAATGTTAATGTTTCTGCTGCGTCTTCGATCCGAGGGTTTAATCGCGGTCAAGGTGACGTGCATTTAAACATCCGGATCTACGAGTTCCCTGGCTAAATCGTTTTATCGTTTTATCCAGCCCTAGTCCGTTCCTCGTCAGGCCCTGACGCAACGCTCCAAAATTTCCACCGGCATCGCAAAGGCTGCATTTTTTCCGAATTTCGTCATCCTGTGTACGATTCCTCAGGAACTCCGATAATCGTCACGCAGTAAAGCGAGCGCAAGCTCCCACGACCGACCAGGCGAACCCAGGCGGTGTCACAGAAGCGTTACCGTTGGCAATCATGTGTGCGTTATAATCATAAATCGATCGCAGGAAAGTTACGTGAATACTATAAATGTTTGTTCTGCGTCTTCGATCCGGGACTTTACACGTGGCCAAGGTGAGGTGCATTTAAACACCAGACATAAGGGTTCCCTAGCGGAAATTTGTTATCGTCACATTCAGCCCTTGTCGGTTCCTGGTCAGGCCCTGACGGAACGCTCCAAAATTTCTACCGGCATCGCAAAGGCTGCATTTTTTTCCGAATTTCGTCATCCTGTGTACGATTCCTCAGGAACTCCGATAATCGTCTCTCAGTAAAGCGAGCGCAAGCTCCCACGATCGATCAGGCGAGCCCAGGCGGTGTCACAGAAGCGCTATCGTCGGCAATTGTGCATTATAATCATAAACCATAATACTTTCATAATACAATAAGTGTTTGAGCTGCCTCATCGATCCGGGAGTTCACACGTGGTCAAGGTGAGGTGCATCTAAACATCCGGATCTACGAATTCCCTGGCGGAATTGTCTTATCCTTACGACCAGCCCAAGTCCGTTCCTGGTCAGGCCCTGACGCAACGCTCCAAAATTTCTACCGGGATCGCAAAGGCTCCATTTTTTCTGAATTTCTTCATCCTGTGTAAAATTCCTCAGGAACTCCGATAATCGTCTCGCAGTAAAGCGAGCGCAAGCTCCCACGATCGACTGCATGAATCAGGTGGTTGGTGTCGCAGAAGCGTTATCGTTGCAGCACCGACCACAAGCGGTAGACTGCTTCCCAGCAGAATCCAGCTGGCCAGGAGTTAGCGGTCAGCATACTCTTCGGCACACACACCGTACGTAGAGACTCCTGAACGGCCGGCGATATATCTCTCCCTCGATATACCCCGGCACGTTCTCCAGCCGACCGATGCGCCTCCGCCGCCGCTCTACAACTCGCGCCAATCAGTGCTCGTGTTCGCAAATTAGGTGTTCCGCTTCGAAGGAACGAGACGGTCCCGGTTTGCTACACTCTCCCGATACGACCTGCGCTCTCCGCGAGCACATATTTGCTCTACTCCGTACAGCGCTGCGGTTGTACGACGCTGCCTCGTTTCCAAGCTTCGCACGCTTCTTTCGCCAACCGTGCAGACCCGTCGCCGAAAAATGAGGTGACTTTGCCGAGGTAGCTTTTCGTCCGGCTGGCTGTTACGTCCCAGCACTGGGACCGGACTGGCCAGGTGCGGTTCGAAGCATGGCCGACGATTGGCTCGCAGTCGGCAGGGGGTCGGCAGTTGATGATCGGATCGCGACGAATGCCCCGCGTTGGCTAAACTGTCGATTGACAACCACTCCAACGTCGGGCTTTAATATTAGCTTATTAATTGCTAGTTTTATTATTATTTTTTTTTATTCACACGTTAATTAATAACGTTGATGAAACTTAGACTGCGTGCCCTACAGTACTGTAGATAGAACTTTAATGAAGGAATCTGGATAATGAAGAAAGGATTCAGCAGTCGCGCAAATTAAAAAAATATATATATTGTTTATAAAGATTTTGTGTTGGACGTTGGACGTTCACGTCGCTAGCGGGTATCGGGCCAAAGTCGTTCGTCGTCGGGAGCGAATGTTCACCTGATATCGCCGAACACGCATCGTTAAGGTAAAATTACCAGTGCCACTTTGCCCTACTCTCCACCATTTTGCTCTGCTCACCCCTTCCTTTCCCTTCTGGGTATTTATATTGCTACATAGTAAGTGAATTTTTTTAATTCACCCAGAAAAATAATTTATTTTACGGCCACCGTTTATTTGGTTTAAGTGAAATATTAATTTGATTTAAATAAATATTCATTTCATTTAAGTAACTATTTACTTAATTTAAATAAATATTTACTTAATTTAAATAATTTTTTTTTTCATTTAAGTAACCATTTACTTAATTTAAATAAATTTTTATTTAAATCAAACAAATATTTTACTCAAACAAAATAAACGGTGGTCGTCAAATAATTTTTTTTCTGGGTATTTAAATCGGGAGAACAGCGATTAGGGAAAACATCGGGAAAACATTGGACCATCGGAGTTTGCGAAGGTGGGACGGCAGGGCAAAGTTATTCCGAGGCAATCTCCTCCGCAGCTTCCTGCGGTCGGATATGCGCCGGTCTGAGAAGAGAACGACCTTCGTCCTCTCCGCGTTCCGCCGAGAGAACAGAGGCAACGGAGTTTATATCCAATCGAAAGCTTCGCGAGGAGCGAGTTTCACGGACAAGCGATGTAACCGCGTGGCCGTTGAGGAATCCCAAGTATTTTTCGGTGCGTCGACCGTCAAGACGAACCGGATCGCCGCGAGAAAGCTGTAACGGTGTCACGAACGAGGGAGGGAGAGAAAAAGAAGAGACTCGATATTTTTCCCCCGACGCGGGAGAGATCGAGAGCCGGAGAACGCCTTTATTCCGGTGAACCCCTCGACTATTTTCCGGGACGTGTAATTCGGATTTAATGGAGCGTATGTACCGCCCCCCAGTCGTATTCGCAATAAAATTCCGATTTTTCTCGACGCGCGTACAGCGAAGCCCCCGGTCGGGCCTCCGGTGCAATCTCGCTCCGACTCGCCTTTCCCCGCTTCGCGATATTGCCCGTAGATTGATAAACGCGAAGGAATCCAGCGGGAACATTTTTTTTTAATTCTTCTTTTTTATTGGTATTTTTCATATCGCTTCATGGTAAAAGTTGAAATTTTTATATCGATTTCTCATAATGTTTCTTTACTCACGAGGCTTATTCTGTGAGAAAGAAATTTTTTGTATTTTTGGCTTCCTCATAGAGCTTCATGCATAAAAGAAAATTATGAGAAAGCGATATGAAAATTTCAATTTTCAACATTTGTGAGGAAGCGATATGAACATTTCAATTTTCAACTTTATGAGGAAGCGATATGAAAATTTTAGTTTTCAACTCTTGGTTTTTGTGGGACATCCGAATGAGGTCTATTAAGCTAGCACCCCTACTACATGAAAAATGTTGGCTCTACTTAGAATTTACAGGCTGTCGAGATTCACCTGAAATTATTTTTAGGCTCATTCCGTCTCCGAGATAATCCAAATTGAATAATAGGGGTGCCAGCTTAACATTAAGCCAGCGCCAACTTTATTCGCAAACCAAGTTTTGTTCATGTTGTGCACCCAGAAAAAAAATGTATTTGACGGCCACCGTTTATTTGGTTTAAGTAAAATATTAACTTGATTTAAATAAATATTTCTTTAAATTAAGTAAATAGTAACTTGAATGAAATAAATATTTATATAAATTTACACACACACACGCACACATTTACATAAAGACATTTCTTCTAAACGTTCTTTTTCGATGTCTTCGAACATTCTGAACAAGTTTTCATTAAAATCATAAAAAAAAAAAAAATTTCACCAACAAACCTTCCTCTACGAGAAAGCAAAAAACATATATATATAAAACTAGAATGTCGCGTTATTTCGCTTTTATCGGAATTGCTCTCGAGCGATCGCCGGACCGCGCACTCGGACCGACCTCAAGGAAGCTCGCATCGAACCAGTTCATTCCAATCAATAACTCGGTTATTAATTTCATCGCCAAAGTCTGCAAGAGTCGAAAAAGGCCTCGTTGACCTCGCCGCACCCCGCAGACAGGCCTCCGGAACG
The DNA here is from genome assembly GCA_933228735.2 of Amblyteles armatorius. Taxonomy (NCBI): domain Eukaryota; kingdom Metazoa; phylum Arthropoda; class Insecta; order Hymenoptera; family Ichneumonidae; genus Amblyteles; species Amblyteles armatorius. The sequence goes on along the minus strand of OW121689.1, from coordinate 4,836,434 downwards.
AGGTGCGCACTCCAGACTCTCGTAAAAGCATCGAAAGCAAAGAATAAAAAGAAAATAAAAGAAAAATCTAGGCTGGCGAACAGACCGGTGCGCAATTTCAACCCTTAACGAGGCTCGTTTTGTCGCCGCGTAAATAACGAGAAGGGGAGGATCGGGGTGGTTTCGGGACGAGGACAACAAGGGCTCGTTTACCGTACGCCAGCGGAGAAAGTTCGACTCTTAGCCCTCACACCCCGAAGACCTCGAGACCTCGTGAAATTAGCCCCCCACCTCACCGTCCGCTGTCGCAGCTCCGCACTCTTTATACCACGGCATTTCACAACCCCCCTCCCCCTTCCCTCCCGTCCCCCTTTCTAACTTTCATTATTTTCATCGACGGTTAAAAAACGAACGTAACCAAGGGGGTTCGGCCCGGAGGGGGGGGGGGGGGGGGGGGGGGGGGGGCGAGCCGGTATAAAAATAAGAGTGAACCGAAAAGAAGGGGGAGAAGTACATTTTATCGTGAGGACCCTCGAGGACTCTTTGCGTACCGGCGGCGATGATCGTGCAGACTATACGACGATGTCGGAGGAACCCCCGAAAAAAATAAGGGTATGGAAGACCTCGAAGAGGTCGGCCACCAAGTCTTTTTATATGAGTTTCTCCTGCCCCTAAAAAAAAAAATGTCTCCCTTATGCCCGGGGATTCTCTTATTCCGTCGCGCTCCCTCCGATTCCCTCAGACTTTCGCCCCGCTCGCTCCGGCCTCCCTTTTCGCTCAGCCCTGCCAAGGAAAATATTGAAATTCTTGGCCCCGGGAGCGACGCACACGCCGGGCGGCCGACGCTGAGAAAGGAAAAAGAAACTATTCCCCGCAGTCTAGCTTTACTGCTTGTGCTTTTTTTTTTCTTTTGCTTCTTTTTTTTTTTTTTTTTTGCGAATACGTGATCCAGGTTCGCGCTCTTCGCTATCCGCCCTAATCCTTCCGAGCTCGGCTCCCATGTGTGCGGAGAACCGGCTCTCTTTTCCATCCTCGGAGAAAACTGCTCGGCGCTCCGACCGAACCTCGTTACCTCGGCGAGAAACGCGCGAACGAACGGCCGCGGGAGCGAAAAAGGAGCTCCGGTTGCTTTTCCTTTTCCTAAAACGTTATTTTCCCTCTCGCTTGGAGTTTCCGCGCTTTCCACCTTTCTCCGTCCCGTTTTCACTGCCGAGTCGGTAAGAATATAAGGCCGGGCGGATTCTTCCAATTTTCTCTCCCTTCGAATCTCCCCCCCCCCCCCCCCCCCCTTTGTCCTTGCCACAGGATATTATTCCAGTCACGCCTTTTCGGCCGCGAGGAAAATCTTGGAATAATTGGCAAGACCTTCTTCTCCCGTTCGGTCTGAAGTGGACCGTAGGAGGTCCCGATTTCTTCCGGACTGTTGAAGTCTCCGAGCGGGGCAAAACGGAAGCCACTCACAATTTTTATCGTGGGAAATGGAAAAAAGAGTCCGGTCCTTAATCTGTGCCGTTTTGACCCGCCCTCTCGTAACCCCACCACAAAGTATTAAAAAAGTATTTAAAAGAATATAAAAAATGGAAGTATTAGAGGTATGTCGGATTGGACTGGATAATACCCAAATTATACTACTCTAATCTATCGCTGAAGAGTTTTAAGTATGGATCTGATATAGGTTGTAATATAAGAGTATCAAGTATGAAGCTAGTATACCCAAGAATATTTGAGTATCAAGTATGAAGATTGCATAAAAATTGAGATTCGAGCTTCATACTTGATACTCGTATGTTCAATACGTATATAATACGTATGATTAATACGTATATAAGCTTCATACTTGATACTGGAACCTCAATCTGTATACTAACTTGATATTTGATACTCGATTATTCTTGGGTATACTGACTTCATACCTCGATACATTAAAGGAGTATAATTTGACTATTATTCAGCCCAATATGACATATGCCAGCACCGTTAAAGATATTACCAGTCTCTCTCCCGGCAATCTCTATCACCACGAAAATCTCGCGCGGAATGTCCGATAGACCGCAAGTGTGCCCGAAACATTGTCTGCTTCATCATAACCACCTGGCACACACCTTATTAACTCCAAACGAGTTCAAACGTCGACCGGAAGTGAACTCACGATATTATTCCAGTCCCGCCTTTACGGCCGGAAAATCTTGGAATAATTGGCAAGATCTTCTCCCGTTCGGTCTTGAGGTGGACCTTTCGAGATCCCGATTTCTTCCACACTGTTGAAGTCCCCGAGCGGGGCAGAACGGACCCGTTTTCACAAATTACTCCGAGGAAAATGAAAAAAGATCTGATCCCGAATACAGCGGTCCGTTTTGCCCCACTTTCTCCAAACACTACCAGACGGTGCAGAATATATATATATGCCAGCAGCGTTTAAGATACTACGAGTCTCTCTCCCGGCAATCTCCATCACCACGGGAATCTCGGGGCGGATTATCCGGCAGAAAGACTCGCCTCTACCGGCAAGTGTGCTCCGGAAAATTGTCTGCTTTTTTATAACCACCTGGGAAACACCTTGTTAACTCTAAAAGAGCGTGAAAACTTGGAGGCGAAGGATGAAAAAAAAAAGTCGAAAAAAAAAAACACACAGTAAGGTTTGAGAGATGGCGAGAAAGGGGGAGAATGAAGATTCCGAGTGGCTTAAAAGTTTCTCGGCGTGTTTCTTCGCGCTCGATCTCGTTTCTGGTTCCGGAGAAAAATTTAAGGAGTCTGAAAGAGATTAAAAGCTCTCTATCGTTTCCTCCCCCCCCCCCCCCCCCCCCCCCCCCGGTTTTGTACGTGAAACCCGAGCGATCGGTATGTGTGAGTTCGCTCTAAAACAGCGAAGAGCTGCTTTATTCTCCGACGCTTAAAAGCACGGGTCGATCCCAAAGTTCTCGACCTCACTTTCCGAGAATCCGCCGAAAAATTCCACTCAGACTAATGTGCGTGTGTGTTCCGCCTCGTCGTTTCTTATCCGGCTCTCCTCGCTGGCGGTTGACTCCGGCGAGGAAAGCTCCGGCCAAGAAAAACATCTTGAGATATACCGCAAGAGTCGCGGTATAGAGGGGGACGGGAGGGAGAGCGAATTCCCGATTAATCTCGGTGGCCTCTCGCGATGCTGACGCGAGCGTAACGAAAAGTATTGCCTATAAAACGAATCCTATCTATTATCTCGGAGAAGCCTCCGAAGATGCGAGGGAATGGACTTTATGGCGCGAATAAAAAAAAAATACAGAGACATAGTCTGGCGAGTTTGAGTGGTAGTTTCGAAAACGGGGCAAGATGGGCTTCTAGAAAAAGAAAAAACAATGGGAGGTTGTAAACCACATACAAGGGGCAGAATGACCAAAATATACAACGTTAATAAATCTAAAATAAAAAATAGCTAACACGTCTAGTGTAGTGTCAATAAACCTTCCTGAATCCTGAATGCAAAACTTTCGGACACGCACATCAAGAGACGCGGTAGCGTCTCGACGCCAAGTACTTAAAAAAAATTTTTTAAGCGAGCGAAGGACGCTACCAAGTAGTTATACTCCAAAATGCCGGAAGTATATTTTTGCACTACGATACCTCTTAAATAAATCATCGGATCGAAATGATATTAAAATTTTACTATAGAATGTCTATCCAAGCTTTCCAGTTCGCTTAATTCCGAACACATTCGCTCGGTGGATTCTTGTTTACGATGATCGCGATCAGCAATCGATCCAAAAATTTTCGATTGTGCGTGAATTCACGCGATAATTTTCCGTCGGCTCGATCTCGGCAACGAAGCATCAGATCGAATTTTCAAGGACACTTCTAGTATATAATTCGGACCTAATCTTTCCAATGGGCCTAATTACGATCATATTCGTCCAGCGGTTCCCGAGATATGATGGATTGAACGTGAAATACGGGTGTGAGGAGATCGATTGTGCGTGAGTTTACGCGATAATTTTCGGACGGCTCGATCTCGGCAACGAACCATAGCATCGAAAACTCAAGGACACTTTTACCATATGATACGGACCCAAGCTTTCCAATGGGCCTAATTACGAAACTAATCGTCCAGCGGTTTGCGAGATATGATGAGGCGAACCTGAAATACGGGTGTGAGGTGAGATCGCACGAAATTTCCGCATCTTTACGTGCTACGGAAAATCTTCGGGAATTTTCACGAGACGTGAATAGTTGAATTGATTATTATGCAAAATCAGTCTTTTCAGTACCTTTAACAGTTGTAAATTCAAATTTTGATATCGCTCGTATTTACAGGATTTCAAAAATAGGTGAAATCAAACACAAAATACTTTTTTTCAAAAAAGTAAAAATGGTACGCCAGGTACTTAAAACGTTCAGAAAATATGTTTATGAAAAAAAACCTCTTAAAAATTAAAAAATCTACCAAAACAGATGTTTATCCGAACAATAAAAAAAATATATGTGTATCAAAATGTAAAAAAGTTGAAGATTGAAATTTTCACGTCGCTTTCTCATAAAGTTCCTTCATTCGCGAAGCTTCTTTTATGAGGAAGCATTGTCTGTATTTTTGCCAGGAAAGGTTGGAACGTTCTGGGTGGTATTTAAAACTTTGTTTTGGATATAAAATATACTCGAAATTTCAGCGTTCATAGCGTATAGGAGTGAATTTCGAAAAATCCAAATCCCATGGCACAGGGGAGAAGATTTCGAAAATCATAAATAATTCCTATATGCTATATGCCCGAGATTTTAGCGTTCATAGCGGATGGGAGTGAAATCCGAAAATAATAAATCAGTCCCATATACTATATTCTCGAGATTTCGGCGTTCATAGCGCATGGGAGTGAAATAAGAAAAATCCTGATCCAAATTCACTCATGGGAGTGCATTTCGAAAAACCCGAATCTCATATAGCACACGGGAGTAAAGATCTAGGGGCTCTAGGAGACCCTTACACATGTACCTGTTTCCCCTACATAAGTATACGCCTGGTTCCCGTGGGTTATGCCTTCGGTACTTATCTAGGGGAAACGGGGACATGTGTCCCCGTTTCCCCTAGATGTGCACCGAAGGTATACTCGCGAGGACCGAAGGTGTACCTCGAGTATTTCGATCTAGGGGAAACGGGGACATGTGTCCCCGTTTCCCCTAGATATGCACCAGAGGTATACTCGCGAGGACCGAAGGTGTACCTCGAGTATTTCAATCTAGGGGAAACGGGGACATGTGTCCCCGTTTCCCCTAGATCGAAATACTCGAGGTCCACCTTCGGTGCATATGTAGGAGAAACGGGGACACATGTCCCCGTTTCCCCTAACGGGACATGTCTAGGGGAAACGGGGACATGTGTCCCCGTTTCCCCTAGATATGCACCGAAGACATAACCCACGGGAACCAGGCGTATACTTATGTAGGGGAAACAGGTACATGAAATCTCGAGAATATAGTATATGGGACTGATTTATTATTTTCGGATTTATCTCCCATCCGCTATGAACGCTAAAATTTCGGGCATATAGCATATAGGAATTATTTATGATTTTCGAAATCTTCTCCCCTGTGCCATGGGATTTGGATTTTTCGAAATTCACTCCTATACGCTATGAACGCTGAAATTTCGAGTATATTTTATATCCAAAACAAAGTTTCAAATACCAATCAGAACGTTCCAACCTTTCCTGGCAAAAATACAGACAATGCTTCCTCATGAAAGAAGTTTCGCGAATAAAGGAACTTTATGAGAAAGCGACGTGAAAATTTCAATCTTCAACTTTTTTACATTTTCATACACATATATTTTTTTTATTGTTCGGATAAACATCTGTTTTGGTAGATTTTTTAATTTTTAAGAGGTTTTTTTTCATAAACATATTTTCTGAACGTTTTAAGTACCTGGCGTACCATTTTTACTTTTTTGAAAAAAAGTATTTTGTGTTCTAGAGATTACAAAGATTACTCTATCACCTAAATAATAATGGATCTGTATTATTCCGTGATAAAAGAAATGCCAAAAGAATGGAAAATAGAATAAAAATAACCATTTGACTTCGATACATTATCGTGCATTCACATTAGAAAGAAAAATGCAAAGAAAGAAAAAATAAAAGTTTGCAGCTGCCCCATTTCGCCTCCGGTAAATTTTTTCCGAAGCTTCAAAACAGAGTCAACAGTTTCAATTTTTCAGTTTCAAAAGATAATAATTCATCGTCATAGGATATCGTTGCGGAGCCATTCTTCCCTGCCCCGTTTTGCCCCACTTTCCCGTGTATCGGTGAGGCCGATATTTCGTGGCCCTCGAAAGCTCCGAGTCCCGTGCACGACCGAAACGGCGATCCTCATGAATGGCTAAACGGCCATGAATGGCTTCGTGAATGGTGCGCGCTCTGGACTCGAGTCCGGTCTCCGCTCGCCCATATAGTAATACGCGCACGCATCGGCGCAGGTATATAGTTATATACACAAGATAAAGCTCGTGGAGGTTCGTTATGCGCCTCGGGCCCTGCACTACCTGCACCGCAGCGTCGGGCATATATGCTTGTACGATGTTTTACGACTGGCAGGCATCCCGACTTACAGGCGGGTCTGGTAGTACGATATAACATCGAGGCGAGTCGCCTCACCGGCGTTCCCATGCGTAAGCATGGAAAGCTCGACTTCCAAGGGACTCGTCTCTCCCGCACGAGAAGATAAACTCCCGAGGGTAAAGCGGCATCACCTTCGCGATACATGCGCATGCGCATGCGTGTCCGAAGATGCATCTATAAGGTACAAGCTCGCTACAGATTCGACGCTATAAATCTGCGTTTCGCTGATTTTACACGAGAAGGGGGGAAACATATTGATAGCGAATACTCGCGTGCGCGGATATGAAGGAATGCAATTTTAAAAAACCTGAAGACTGTATCGAGTACACGCAGAGAAAAAATTTGTTTGTCGGCCACCGTTTAATTGGTCTGAGTAAAGTATTTATTTGATTTAAATAAATATTCATTTAGATTAAGTAAATAGTTACTTAAATGAAATAATTATTTATTTCAATTACATATACAGTTACTTAAACGAAATAAATATTTATTCAAATCAAATAAATATTTTACTTAAACCAAATAAACGGTGGCAGTCGAATAAATTATTTTTCTGCGTGTAGCAGCATCGCAACGGTAGCAGCGAAAGGAACAAAAAATAATACAAATACATTTTTTGGCTCTGGCGCGGTTTGCCCCGGCGAATATTGAGACGGGAGAGAGAGAAGTGGGAGATTCGTGAACCGTTCGAAAAAGATCCGAGTCGACCCGTCGGTAATGAAATATAAATAAATAAAAAATTTGCATTTTCGTCGCGGAGTGCTCCGGGCTTGGGCTACAATTTTAATTGTTAATCAACGAGACAACGTTGTTATTCCATGCGCGTTCCTTGGTGTTATCATTATCGAAAACTCGATCGACGGGTCGGTCCGGCAATTAGCTGATAATTGAGGTGTATCGAGGTGTGCGCGCGCGCGCACGCCGCGGACAGGTATCGCCCGGAGGCCGAAACTTCCGAAACCATCAGTCGGTATCAGCGTCAACACAACGTCCGGACTATCCCGCGGTACTCGTCGGCTCTTCTCCCTCTCTCGTTCTCTCTTCGGTATTCCCGTTTCCTCGTAATTATAACCTCCCGTATGTTTGTAGGTACAGTAGACGGCCGGATAAGTTACGACAACGCTGAGTTAATAAAATACAGTAGAAGCCCGATTAAGCGGGATGCTCGGAACCGAAGAGTCCCCGGATAATCGAAAACCCCGGTTAATCCGAACTAGCCAGCGAAAATATATGAGCCAATAATGGCTAATGATACAACTTTATCTTGACTAGTTACAATGACATTTGGTACAACTTGCAGTTAATTGTTAAATATTGTGAACTAGAATGTCAAGCTTTGGATATTGTTTTTTAATTAATTAATAGTAGGGGCAGACCGGGGCAGAATGGCACAGCGGGGTAAAACGGGACAGTAAGGGCAAAACTCAATTTTCCAATAATTTTTGGATGCCCCACTTTGTTCCAACGATCCATCCGGACTTTCAAACCCGTTTTGCCCCACGCACCACCATCGCAACCATCCGAAAGTTATTGAACAATGGCCTTTTATATGTTTTATATGTTTTATATGTTTTATAGAAACATTTTATAATATTGGTAAAATATTTTGAAAAATTACAAAAATATATTTTCGAAACATTTCAGAAATATTGCTGTGCTGTGTGTGCCTATGCCACCTGCGTTCATCATCACTGCTGCAATAAAAGTACAGAGATATGATGCAGGGACCGACAAACCTCTGCATTTTCGCTGTAAACATGCCCACTGAAATGTTTGCACGGAAGGGCAAAAGGTCGGATAAGTGAACGATTAGACAGGGAGTCGATATTATCCGGTCGTGCTGGCTCGACAGACACGATCTTATCCGGCTGTCCACTGTACGCCGCATTTCCCGTCGTGTTCCCTCGCACTCTGGGATTATCGCATATTCAACGGGAGGTGCGCGCGTGGTCTCCTCTCGCGTCAATTAGCGAAATTGATATGATCAAATGAAGTTCAGCATCCGCGCGTGGGAGTGACGCGGAGTGTGTGTAACTTCGCGTTTCCGGGTTACCGAGACCGTTTCGACCGGAATCCCGACGGAGTTGGCGAATACATGTACAGACGGACGCTTTGCGAGACGAACGTACAGGTGGATTTACCGGAACAGCGTATGTGGAAACACACGTTCGAGCTGCGCTCGACTGCCCGGCACGGATAATATATTGCTCAGAGAATTAATCGTGGCCGGCGCGAACGCTGACGAAGCGCGAGCTCGCTGCCTATGTACTGTATTTGTATATATATATACATAGTACACTAGCAAATTGTTGTGTCTCGGGTCCTTCACCACGCTACGAACCTCGGAATTTAGAAAACGGAAATTAAAATTTCCAGAGATATACCGGAAATACGTCACTTCCGGCTTGGAATCTCCTTTTTGGACCGGAAGTGACGTCATACCAGAAATACATGACCTCCGGTAAAAAATCTCAGCTTTCGACCGGAAGTGACGTCATATTGGAAGTACGTCACTTCCGTTTTGGAAATCTCATTTTTCTACTGGTAGTGACGTCATACCGGAAACACGTCACTTCCGGTAGAAAAATCAGATGTGACGAGAGTTGGAACAATAAGAAAAAAAAATGTGGACCGAATCTGAGAGGGGGGATCAGAAACCGGTCGATTTGGTATGGAATGCCACATATATATATGTATATCAAGATAGAATCGCGAGTGGAGCGAAGGGACGAGGCGAGAGAGATGGAAGATACAGAGAGGATAGAGGCAGATCGTTGTCGGTGATGGTCGACCGAACGATTCAGACGGCTGCACGCCGAGAGTCGAGAGCCTCTCGCGCGCGGAGCCTCCAGATAATAGATGGATATACATATATATATTGAGCACTGCTACTCATCAGAGGAGTACAATCAGAGGACCGGAACGTAATGGATCGACGAATATAGTTAGACAATAATAGGTCGAGAGTCAGAGCCGAGAGGGAAACGAGACATGATCCGAGTCACAACTCGGCGAAGGTGATGGAGAGGGAGAGGGGAGGGGGGACTGTCGTTTGCACGCGATGAAATCCTTAAGTCGTGTCGGTCGTTGAATCGTGTTAATATGGACAATAATCGAGAATTCAATTACCTATTGTCCCGTAGGTGCGCATTATACCTATGAGTGTGTTAATTTTTTGATTTAAAAAAAACGGAATCTAAATAAGAAAATATTTCTGCGCTAAGCAATCGTTAAATGTTTCAAGTGCTTACATTAACTTACATTAACAGCTGTTGATTTTTCTGTTTGCAGATCAGTGCGGCAAGTGTCGGGCGAGCACGAGAAAGCTTAACCTCAACAAGTACTGCCAGCGAGACTACGGTGGGTATCGTTGAAAACAACGAAACAAAAGAATAAACCGCGGTGAGAAACCGACGCGGTGTATCGGCAGAGAGCCGAAAGATTCACAAACGCGAACACAGAAGTAGAAATTCCGTGACCCCTGGCTGACCCTCGCACGACTCGGAGAGTGGCCCGGCGATGTTCGCGAAACGATTTAGTGAGCGTTTGAGAGTCCGGAAAATGAGAGAGCCGCCGCTCGAGCTCGGCCCTTTGGCGGGAATCCGCACAGCCTCTTGTTCTCTCTCTTTCACTCTATCGTCGACCGAGTAGTTTCAATAATAGAAAGGCATGCTTTTGAGTCGTCGCGAGCGGCAAGGCAAGCCCGCGAGGGGTTACACGTCTGGTGTGGCGAAGGGGCTGCGTTCACTTCGCCGAGTGTTTGCTCGGCCACACCCGGTACACGGTGGCCCCGGCAGAGGGCGCCAGGGGGAAGGCGAAATTCTCTCGCCACTCTCGTCTCGTGCCTGTGAATACGTGTTACGTACTAATGTACGCTTTAGTACTGGCCGTGGAGTTCCGCCGCTCTCCCTCTCTCGAAAAACCTCCGAGACTCGATTCGGCACGAATAAATCTTCAACAGGTCTGCCACCACGGAGTTCTCCACTTCAAAATAGATTTCGCGCAAAGCGGCGAAAGCTCTTTCACCGCTTCTCCGGTAAACGAGTCGAGCGAAACGTGCGAGACTTTTTTTTTCCAGTGATTATCCGAAAGAATCAGCTCCACTCAAAGTTTCGTCTATCTGTTCCTTGTAATTCAATGAATATCCGTTGTAGTCCAATGTCCGCGAGTCCGGCTGTTTTCCGCGGCGAGCGGCTCGAGAGCTCGGTTTTGCGGCTTCGCGAGAAAATAAATAATTCTAAAACAGCATGGGGATTCTCGGAAGAGCCCCCGACGCGACGAGTGAGAAATTCGCGCCTGTCAGCCTGAGAGGCCCGCGAGTGGCGAATGATGTCCTAACGCCTGTACAAAACCCCACGGCCCGCCGATACTGTTGCACACGAGCGAGAGTGTGGGTGTGTGTGTGCGGGGTTGGATAATGAATGGTTCGATCCGACGGCGCCGATTCGATAAATCATTCGTGCTCGCGTGTCTCGAGGTAAGGTATTATTTATAAATCCATTTCAGTCAAAACTCATTTCCGTCAAAAAGTAACTAGATTGGAGAAACACGATGTACCCGAATTTCTTATATACTATTCATGATGCTGCGAGGCTGCTTTGTACCGAATTTAGCTTTTATCGAATAGTTTGAGGTGAAGTGAAAGTCACGTGACTGAGGCAGCAGTGTAAGGCAGATAGCGGCATTGCTCTAACGGTGGAGCGACAGAGAATTTGTTTCACTTGACCCCGAGGGAAGGTTAAATACGTACGAGTGAGAGAGACAGAGTAAAAATGTTGAATTCTTTTTTCGCCGAAGCGATTCTATAAAACGAAAAGCGAATTACAGGGCGCACTGCATTAATCAAATATGCATTTCGTTTGTCCGTTTATAAAATCTGTATAAAACGCCTTATACGGCGATGCGACTTATAAAACGACTTATAAAGGGTTAATTCACTTCCTGCTATCACTGCCTGCATTCGCGGTCAATAACAGAATTTTCTTTTAAATTTGTAACGTAAGTTCCTATCCAAAGTTACTTCATTTTTCAGGATAAATTGAAACTCATTTTTCCACTCGAAGTGACGATATGCCGGAAATACATCACTTCTGATTTGAAAATCTCATTTTTTTGCAAATCACCACTTCCGGTCGGAAATAGTAATTTGCAATACAAATGCGTCAAAGCGAAGTTTGTACCCACGCGGTGAAGTGGGTAAGCACGACCGAAGGCGATTGTTCCCTGTATTACGAGTGCGATGAGTCCGCGTATGATGCTTGCTACACCGCACTAGTATCGCACATATTTGTGCTCGGCCACTGGTACTTTTACCTTACTTTTTGGCGGAAATGGGGTTTAGCTGAAACGAATTTAGAGTAAATGATACTCTACCTCTGTTCCTACCGAGTGACGGCACCTAAATTCGCTAATTGAGATGCCTTGTGAAGGGCATCCTACCTTTTCGGTGAAAATATATATAATATCTAATAAATATATAATATCAGTTCTCATTTTTTTTTTAAATTTCTACAGCAATTCTGGCTAGAGTGACCGACAGACACAAGAAGAACGACGTGTCACCGGGTGGTGCTCCGGGCTCGGCCTGGACGAGATTCACCCTCAGCGTGGACGTGGTCTACAAAAAATCTCAGGACTCGAGAGTCAGACGCGGACCGATGTCACTGTTCGTTCACACGGCTGATCTCGCCTGCAAGTGTCCCAAGATCAAGCCCAACAAGTAAGTCTTTATCATTTGTCACCATTTTTTAAAATTAATTTCTTAAACACAGAAATAAATAAATAGTAAACATTTTTTTATCGAGTATTGTCGTAACTATAGAATAGCCGAAAATGTAAAAAAAAAGAAAGAAAGAAATCGACGCTAACCCATAAAGCACGAAATATCTTGAAATAACTTTAGAAACATTTTCAATCGTAAAACGTATGGAAGTAATATTTTGAAATATCTATAAAAAATAACCAACAAAACCTTTCTTAAATATTTCAACACATATGAAATATTTCAGAAACATGGTGAAAAAACATTCGGAAATATTTTTATATTCGTGTTTTGCCGAACTATCTCTAAGAATGTTTATTTATAATTATTTAACAAAATATATGTTTCTAATACATCGTGACTTTTCGAGGTCTAGCGTAGGTCAAGGACTTTTCAACGTCTTCGAGGATGTTGAATGCCGCTGCACACAGTGCGACAATTATTACCCTTCCCATACAAAATATCGATTTATTTCGGTATATATTTATCTCGATTCGGTATTCGTCACGGCGGCAAAAAAATGTTGCAAATAAAGAAACGAAAAAAATCGAAGCACAACGCGCAAAGTGCGGACGAGTCACTACCAAGAAGCCGAAGAGTTGATACTTTCCCGTGACTTACAAAGGGTTAATATATTTATAGCGTCATCAGTAAACTGCAACGGAGGCCCCTGAATCGATTAATCGGGATCCTCTCGTCCTCCTCTTTTTTCCACGGGAGATAAAACCAGAGAGAGGCAGAGTAGCGTGGGCGCCACTCGTCGGGAGAAAGATGGCTCGCATCTCGATCGATCAATCGCGATTGTCGGGCGCGCTGATCGTGGCCAATTGAGCGGTGGCCGAGGCTCTTGACTGCTACACAATATATATATATATCTATATATATGCTTGAAATGTGTATACGATCCCCTCGCTAATCCAATTAGGACACCGTCGTTAGTTATTTGTTCGACGAAAGCTGTAAATCCATCTCCATCCATCCTCACTAACTTTCGACCGTCTTCACTTAAGTGCACCGTGGAAACAAACAGTTATTATCATTCCGCGAAGAACTTTATCGACAGTAAAACATATCGATTCTCCGACACTACCCATATAGCACGAAATATTTTTAATCTTTCAAATATCCCGAAATATTTCTGAAATATATGGAAATAATATTTTGAAATCTTCTCCTGAAATATTGCAACGAAACATTTCTGAAACATTTCAGAAATAGTTTCAATATTTTAAACCCTACAAAATATTTCTGAAATATATAGAAATCATGTTTTAAAGTATTTTATCGAAATATTCCGAGGAAACATTTCTAAAATGAATATCGCTCAAACACTTTCAATATTTCAAAAAAAGATTTTCGAAACGTTTCAGAAATATTTCCGTGCTATGTACATAGAACCGATAGAGAGTAATCGATTTATTCCAACCGTTGTATCTCTGTATTCATATATTCTCTTATTGTTTTAACATTTTTAAATTTTATTTTCAGGTCATACCTGATTCTGGGCCACGAGAACGACGGTGGAAATCAGGGCGGTCTCACGGTGACGCAACGATCGATCGTGATCGAGTGGCGGGAAGAGTGGCATCGCAGAATGCGCCGATTTCAGCGCAGAGCGATATCGTGCCATCGAGGAGGGCGAAACCAAGGATCTTAAGAAGCATCGAGAAACAATCGCGACGAAGGCGTCGGTGCCGATATGTTTTAATGCCCGTAAAACGGCGGGGAGCTCGGCCGGTCCATAAACACACACCCACGCAAAGAAAAAAAAAGAAGAAAAAAAAACGTAGAAGTGGCGCCTGGGCTCACCCCCGATTTAACCGAGAGACGATCGATAATGAGCGCGCGAATGCTCGGCGCGCGAACTACACTACTATGATATAATGCAACCGGTACGCATAATACTTATCGATGGCTTAACGCCATAAGGCCATGTAGGCTGTGTGTAAGCGCAGTCTGCGTGCCCTTTCGGCATTGGACCGTCGATATTCTCTCGCTGTCTCTCTCTCTCTCCGTCTCTCTCGCTCGTACTTAACTCGCGAATACTCGAGAGCGAAGTAAAAAAAAAAAATCGCGAGCCAACCGAGTACTTTACAGTGGTGCTCAGCCCCTCCCTAAGAAACCACCCTCGACTCTCGAGGGGAACTGCGAACGAAAAAAAAAACCCGTAAATTGAACTCTCCATCGTCGAATCATTCCCCGAATGGCTTCTTAACATTAATTTAAACAATGAGACTCTCCGAATTTGTATACATATCTTTATCGTGAAACGGAGATTATACTGAGGGGGGAAGAAATGCGGGGAGGATAAATGTAGATAATAAGGGATTAGAATTCGTATGGAAAACGGAAGTAAGGAAATCTCTCGCTCTCGATCACCACTGGCTTCTCGCGGGAACGTAGATTATGAAGCTCTGTAACTATTATTATTATTATTAATTATCATTATAATCGAGCGTCTAAGGTATTCGATATACTCTAGTCGAATCTAACGAAATATTAACATTACCGTTAACAGTTTTAGCGCTTAAAGTGTAGTGTATTTCGACGATCCTCGACGAAAGCGTTGCGCACCGCTGTACCGCGTGTAAAACGTATAGTTACGTGTATATATATACGTATATACATACATATGTAAAGGGGTACTTGCTCCGGGAAAACGAGATCACGCGTCACGCCGGAGAGCAGCGGGGACCGTTTACGTTTCAAATTTTGATTTACAAGTCGGCTGCCTCCGCGCTTCTCTCGCCGTAAATTCAGTGCCGTTGAGCCTCGGGTGAGAGAAGGACGCAGGTGAGAGTCGCCGGCTCGGGAGAGAGAGCGAACGCGAAACAGCGTCAGGTCGAAGAGCAGGAGGCAAAGACACAGTGAGAGAACGGGCGACGGTAAGGACCTAGTTACGAGAGGGTATAATAACGCGAGAATACGAGAGCAAAGAGAGCAGAGGTGAGGCCGTTTCGAAGGCATCGTGCATCGCGAAATATATTTAACCGTGTCGTATATTATCATCAAAGCCTGAAAATCGGGTGCGGGAAGCCGAGAGGTTGCGAGCGAGCTTCGTAAACGAAGCGTTAAGCGCTTTTCTGCCGCCGGACGCCGATAAACGCCTCCCTCGTCCCGGGCAACGCGGGGCTCCACGCATCCATTAATCTCTGATCTACACGCGCGCGAGCGGCGATTATCGTCGACGCGAGAGAGAGGGAGGGAAAGTACGAGAGTGATTAAGTCGATGCGAAACCGAACTCGGTCGGTAACGAAAACTGTAATCGATTTTTTTTTTCTCAAGGGTCAGATTATTAGCGGCCTCGGTTAACAGTCGATCGGATGCTAATCGTTTGGTCTTCGGAGAATTTTAAGGATCTTGCAAAAAAAATTGATTTTTTTTTTTACCAACCGAGCTCGGGTTTCACGCCGGCTTGTGTAAGAGTGAAACTCGTCGATCTATATAATGTAGACTATACTATATTACCATGTAGTAGTATGTAACTGCGGGCAATATCGAGGCCATTATCGAAGATACGCGAGCTTATCGTCGATCGTTCCCCTGCTGCGCCCCCCCCCCCCTCCCCCCTCGATCGCATCTATAACAACACCGATGACTCGAGACTTTTTTATGTATAATTTCCCTACCGGATGATTATAACGGCCTCCGCGCTCTACATGTGTAAGCAAAAAATTCGCGCACACTGCCGTCTCGTCACACTGCCGATTCTTCCGACCTACGACCCGACCAGTCGCCGTAGGACTCCGATATGGATCTTCCTTTTTCAATTCTCTTCAGCGATTGTATTCCATTGCGCGGAGCCCAACGTTCTATGCCATTTCACCGGGTATCGTCGTTTTTATTCCGTCAACCTTTTAACGAAAAAAAAGAACAGAGAAAAAGAAATACACTGTGTACGCGCCCGGGCAGAAATATCATTTAAGTCTCCTCTCTTCTGTATTTTATAAGTTTATTTATTATGATCGCACGCGCGCACCTCTAATCCGGCGCGTTACCTATTATATAAAAAAAATATATATATACATACTATTATGCATCCGCGTTCGTAAATGTAGATCTTTCTTGTACATTTTCAATATTATAAATTATTAAGAAGCTCCTACCTTTACGTTTGTTTCATCTTAATTTTAATAATCGTCTCTTATTCTGTCGTACGGAGTTTATCGGTATTACGTAACGATCCCTATTCGGCAAAGCTTTTATTTCGAGGGCAGGACCTAATCATGTTTAAACTGTTGCATCGATTACGTGCGCGATCGATACCGATATTGTGTATATCTACAATAAGCGCGTTTGCCAAAACTAAATTTGATAGAAACAGCGTTACGATCTTCCTTCCGTTCGATACCAATTTTTTTAATCATTTTTTTTATCTTCGTATTAATTTAACTCGATGAAACGGTCTTGTACATTATGGACAGTATTTAGAGGCTAAGACGACGATAATCGCGAGCCGCTGAAGCGCTCATTATTCTTCGTCCCCTTAAAAAAAAAAAAATCCACGAGCATGCTATTATTAATTCTATCGTCGATATAATTTAATCGCATAGATGAAAATAATCCCATCGAGAAGCGCTTGTTCGTAACGATACGGAGATAAATGAGAAAAATAAAAAACGCGTCGTTTAAAAACAAAAAGTCTATATATATGTAATCACTGATAGCGACCATCCGAAGCGTGTAGCGAAACAAAAATCACAAATCAAAATCGCATCGATCAGTTAACCATTTGTCAATGAACGTCGCATTTGATAAATTCATTGAAAACGAGTTCCTATGAATTAACGAAAAGAAGAAAAAAAAAAAACGGGCGAGGTTCAAGCGGAATTGTTGCTTGGATTAATCACTTAACCGTGCAAATTCATTTTCCCTCGATCATACGGAACGAGCCTACTCGACCGCAGGGACCGCGAGCCGATCGGAGTCTTTTCGGAGTGCCAATCTTTTTTTATACGCTTTTGGACGCTAGCGGGATAAACGCGTGTGAACCAAATTATTACCCGCGCTTTATCGAGAAAAATAACGGTGGGACTGTACGCGACGAAGGCCCGTGTATGATTATCGCGTTTATCAATTCTTCACCCTGGCAATACGGGATGAATATTAAAAGCGCCTCTCGTCGCGTTAACCCGGCGAGAATAGACGATGTACTTACCGAACGACGCGAGCTTCGCCGCGTGTGAAGCCTACGAATATAATAATACGAGAGAGTTATTGGAGTACATAAATCGTCGCAAGCCTATAATTCAAGAACACGGACACTCACACATGAATTTCACACGCACAGACACACACACACGGACAGACACACACACACAAATCCGCAAACAAACGTATGTATAGAATGTACACCGACTTTAAGGTAGATTTTAGAATAAGTCAAAGGCTATATTATAATATCCAATTCTTTATTCGTGACTAGTGGCGCTGGTAGGAAGAAATAATGAGGGATAATCGGAGATAAAGGATATCTTGCCAATTCGAGGTAAAAAAAAAGTCAGCTCGAGGATTCGCGACATGAAAAGAAAAAAAAACAATTTAGTACACGCACGGCTCTATGTTACGATGAGTGTACTATTTATACCTCCAGATCACTAGTTATACACATTATAAATAAATTTAAAAAAACAAAACGATACAAGAATAAAAGCATCGATCGTTTGCCATTGTACTGCGAACTATTAATTAGCTCGATTAAATTATTGAGTGTAACGTTGTGTATTGTGCTGTAATAAATGTGATTAGATATATATATATAAATATATATATGTATTATATATATACACGATACAACAAGAAAAAAACTGAATAATAAATGAATGGAAACTTGTGAGACGCGAGTTCGAGATTATTTTCTGTTGCACCTCCCTCGCCTTCGTCCGACGCGTTAGTTTGTATTGAAATACGTCATAGGAGGATTTATACAAGTTAGAATGTTTATTATAAACCAAAGCTTACAGTTTACCAGATCATCAGTTGAATAACAATATTTGCACCTGAGAGCCAGAAATAACCTGCAGTCCTACTACACTCCGTACGCGTGTGTGTGATATCTTTTTTTTCATCTCGTTTACGGCGATTACAATATACATCATCGGTAATGTAAACTTCAATACTTAATACGTAATGTATGAACAAACGTGTGTGTATGTGTTTTTTTTTTCTTTCTCTCCGATGAATCTTAATAATCTATATATTTTATCGTTTCTAGTGTATCACTTAACGCGGTTCGCTGCATACAAAATATCATGCCAAATACTGCTCTCTCGAAAAACCTCATTCTCTATATCTTCCTCTTGATTAAAAAGAAAAAAAAAATTATGCAAATTCGAAGAAAAAAATAAAGAAACAAACTTGTTCTGTGCGCTATTGGAGTCCACACAACTATATTAAAAAGTCGCACTCTATGTTGAGGCTGCTTGTGTATAAAAAATGATCTCGGGACGCTCTTCAATACAGTTGTGAGTCTCCGATCCATCTCTGCAATCGACGAACGAACAACGAACGCGTAAAATCCCCGATCAGATTTCTCGACGTTCTACCACCAAGCCCGGCCGGGCGAATCGAATGACAAAAAAAAAGAGAAAAAAAAAACAACATCAAAATATATAAAACGTACCATTGACTCTCAAACATTGTCCGTGGTAGTCCGCAGTATCTTCGCAACTATTATTCTGGGTCTCTCATCTCTAGGCCTTTGAGCTCTCAGGCGCACATGCGTACATCTTTCCTTTTTTTTCTGTTTAAATGCGTGAACAAGACGGATACGCGATTTTTTTTCTTTTGTTTCTTGAGAACACTCAAAATGAATAGTAACTTTATTACGCTAATAGAGAACGTAAAATTTACGAGTAAAAAGATACCTTGGTATCTACGGGGAGGAAAAAATGGACGTAAAGCGTTTCAACGTTACATCGGTATTTCTGCTTTGTGTACATTTTCCGTCGTTTCTCACTCGATCGGTAATCCCGGTTTAATAAAATATTCAAGTGTCCTCCTAGGAAACTCCTTATACTCCATGCAGAATTGCACTCCCTACACATCTCGTCGCAAACTTTCATCGGTTAATAAACTAGCGCGCGGCGTAACAACTACGAGCTATGCACCGTCGTATACAATAATAATAATATTAATAATATTAATAAAATGTAATAAGGGTGTCGATTTAAATATAATATATTCCAAGGTATTGCGGTATTTTCGGGGTGGGCGCGATCACTTTCAGACTCGGATTTTTCTGTTTTTTTTTTTTTTACATAATTATGTAATTAGTTATCTGGAGTCGATCAATTATTGGAAGCGATCGCTCTCCCCGAATGACCGCCATCGCTTAAGGTAGCTGCCAAATAAATAACCAGGACATTAGGACCTAAAGCCCGCAGCGCACAATCGACGTTCGCACGAGGGATTAAATTTACCACGTTAGTAGCGCGAACGTCTGCGGTGCAAAACGGGCTGGATAGTTAAAGATCACACGTGGACAGTCTTAATGTTGCTGAAAACCAACATTCCACGAATGCGTTAACACAATTTCGCAGAAGATAAAGTTCTAGAATGAAAATCGCTTCGACGCGATCGTCAACTAAAAAAAAATAAAAAATAAAACAAAAAAAATTAAATGATATATTAAAAAGATTCTCAATAATAATATGTCGGGTGACTAGTCCTGCACCCACGATTCTTTCCATCATTCGCGCCCCCTTTTGCTAATCCGTGCCTTTTTTCGTACAGTTTTTGTTTTCTCTTAAGAATTTAGCGAAAGAACAAGTATCTCGCGATAATTTTAAAAAAATCGGTATACAAGTAACTTATCAACTAAGTTCACGCGGACCGATTCAGATTTTTTTTTCGCAGGCTCTTTATTCGGCAATTCGTACGATATTTTCTTTCGTGATTTTTTTTTCATTGTTAAATGCAGTGAAATTTGTAAAATCGTTTTGTTTTTTGCATCATCTCGCGATTACGACGTTACGCTCGCGGTACATAAA
Source organism: Amblyteles armatorius (assembly GCA_933228735.2). NCBI lineage: Eukaryota > Metazoa > Arthropoda > Insecta > Hymenoptera > Ichneumonidae > Amblyteles > Amblyteles armatorius. The sequence goes on along the minus strand of OW121689.1, from coordinate 4,816,127 downwards.
TACGTAATGGCGTTTTAAACAAGATAGTCCTCAAAATCAGGCGTGCTGTTTTTTTTTTTTATTCGTTATATTCGTTATTTTTTTTTATCAATGCTTTTTAGTGCATGCGATGTTTCTCTCGTCTTTAATTTCGTGAACACGATTTTCTTTGTTGCTACTTCAAAAATCTCGCGGGCTAGAGATTACTTAAGCATATAACGCACTTATTATTATTTTTCTTTTTTTTTCGTTTTTACGAGCACGTGAATAATGCAGTTACTTGGATTTCTTTTGATTTGCGTACAGTCGAAGCAAAGTATTAGATCAATTTCTGGTCGGGCAACATCGACGTGTCTGCAATCTCACGTGTACAAGCTACGAATTCGTTTGGTTTTTACTTTTTTTAATCGTTTTTTTTTTCTTCTGCGTGTTCGCGATAATCCAATAAGCGTGAGACAAAGCAGCTGGAATGTTTTTTTCTTTAGCGTGGATGAACGATCCAGACACGCGCCGGATTTGCGGACGTCGTGAACAACGTTTCACGCTAAAAACGTTGCTGAGTCCTTGCGCCGCGCGTTCCTCACCTCTCTCGCTCAATCTCTTTCTCTCTCTCTATTTCTTGTCTTTCGTATCCTCGCAATTTGTTTTCCGCCGTCTTATAGCTCTCTACTGGGCGCGAACGGTGTGCTTTCGATCCTGAAACACAAGAGATACAAGTTTATCCATTACCGCGTGTAGGCGTCAAAAGCGAGGAGAAAAACAAAATTTAACGCTTGCGTCTTCGATTACTTTTGCCGTGTGCAAAGTAAACAAAAAAACTTAACTTCGCGCTACGATGGAAAAATATTATCTCAAAGTTAAAATAAAAAAAATAAAAAAAATAAAAACTGTTTGGGTGATTGCTTCTAAATCGAAGACGCGATGTATGCGTGACATTGCAGAATAGTGGACGATAATAATTGTCGTCGAGGAAGTATACGCCAATCGAAGAAGAGTAGAAAAATTTGAAAAATAAAAATAATGATGTGACAACGAAAGATGTTTGTTGAGGCAGCGCTGCAATAGGCAACCAAACGTGTGAAAAGTCGCAGCGGTCTTTGCTTATTGTTGTATTTTTTTTTTTGTACATTAAATAAAAATCCGAAGTACAGGATATTACCAACGCCCGATTACCTACTGATACGAACGAGAACAAAAACATCACAAACAAATCATGCTATTCTACACAGCAGGGCTCGGGATAGACATCTATGACACTCCCACACGTATATTAAAAAAATGGATATTGAAAACGGCAGATCTACGGTTACGCAGAGGCAGAGTTTTTGCTGGCTACTGCGAATCTATTAGTAAACGTACACGTATGATTATTAATTAAATGCTGTGTGCACTAAGTACCAAGAATAGAAAAAGAACGTAAACGATCTTTGTTTTTTTTTTGTTTTTTTCTTTTATATATAAATGCTACGTGTACGCACCTGTTAAATTTCGTTATCGCACGTATTTTCTTCAGGCCCTTCGTTTATGGTCCTCGATCAGCGTGCCAGTATCATCCGTACCTAAGCGCCCGGGGCCGCGGTACTCAAATCAAAGCGAAAAAAAAAAACGACAACGCAGATATCGAAAAAAAAAGACGAAAAAAAAAGTAGAATACGATGAAGAAAGAGTGTGACGGTAAAAAACACAATTGCGTGCGTGAGAGGCTGAGACGAAGAAACAGTTACAGTTTACATGTACGACCGAGTTTCGCAACGATTTTTCGCTAACGGTAAACAAAGTATCGACAAAACAAATACGCAACGGATGTTGTAAAATAATTTATTATCTTCGTGTATATTATTTTAGAATTAAAGTATCAAGGCACTAACCCCCTCAGTTATTCCTGTACGCTTCGCGCGATCACCGATACCCGGTGAATTCCTCGTAACGCTTTCGTTTATCCTTCAACGATATATTTTTTGTTTGTATATAAATTCGGAACAGCGGTTAATCGACCTAACTAGCGAGATAGTCTCTAAAATATAGATATTTTACGTATTAATGTGTACGACTAACAAACATTAAATAATAAAAAAAAAAAGTAAAAAAAAAAAATTGCTACGCTATCCGTCGAGAACGGCGTGCAGGGTGTTTCGATTAGATTACAACGAACATGATGAGAAAGATGTGATATACATATCGATGATTATTTGTTACACGTGCGGCTGAGAGATCCTCGTGGACGTGAGATTGAGGATTCTTTGCTTTACTTTAATTGATGTTTTTTTTTTCTATGCTACTATAAATACAATAACGTGAGGAATAGGAAAATCGCTGAGAGAACGAAGGGACGACGAGACACCGTGCACGCGCGAGCGCACTTCTATAATACCTTATAACAACGTTAAGGATCAATGAAAGCCTGATAAAAATCTCGATCGATCTCGAAAATAAAAAATCTCGATTCGATAAAATTAAAACGTAACCGGTTGCGGACCCTGCGGACATTCTGTCGCCACGACGTTAAACAATCCGACAACGTTCGTGTTACATTCGAAAATAAAAATAAAGCCTGATAAAAATCTCGATCGATCTCGAAAATCATAAATCTCGATTCGATCAAATTAAAACGTAACCGGTTGCGGACCCTACGGACATTCTGTCGCCACGACGTTAAACAATCCGAGAACGTTCGTGTTACATTCGAAAATAAAAATAACAATACAAGCCCATCGATGCCGGGTTTAAAAAGCTCGATTAAGAAACAAAATGTACATCTGTCAAAAGCGAGAATACATCCCCCTCCCCCGTACCTCGGACTCTGTACCGGAAGTTGCTCGACTCTCGCAGAATCTCGAGCGTAATCGTAAATGCGGGTTTCCGTGCGTCAAGGCAGTGTTACAACATCGAAAACCGTTTTCAAGACGATTTCTTCAGGGAATTAAATTCATAAAAACTGCAAATTCTCTTGAAAATATAATTCCCAAAAAAATCATCTCTAAAACCGGTGTCCGCGGCAGAACACGGCTTGGATCTGGCAATCCGGAAGCAGCTAAGAAATGCTTTGACGAATATTTTCCATAAAAAAAGGAAGAACCACTCTGTCCAATCGAGGGTTCCTCCTTCTCTTCTGTGTCTTTGGTAATTGTGTCGAATACTGATAAATCGCATCGGGCGATTTTTTTTTTTTTTTTTTTTAACGAGACGAATAGTATTCAGCACAGTTACTCTGAACGCTCGCGGCTATCGCGTCGGCTAAATTAGCGGGAAGACCGCGCGAACGAACGGGTTCGAGTGCGAAAGTTTTAAGGCGGCGACGACGGCAGAGATTCCTGGTCCACCTACGTGGACGAGTGAATACCGAAAACGTGAAAGAACTTGTTTTTAAAACCGGGTTTGTTAGGACTAGCGTCGTGATGGCCGGACTGTCCTTCGTGGAGTGCCCTTTGAACCAGCGGCAGGGAGCCCTGTGTGTGTCGAATCGTCAGAACGGGCCGGAGACAACGAAAAAATAAGAACAAAAAAAGAAAAGAAGAAAAAAAGGATAGTAGACGACTAATGGTGGTGTGTGGTAACTACTGCATGCATTGTGCGACTCTAATGTATCTCGCGTACTAATGAAGGTAACAGAAATTTAGATATATATATATATTTTCATATATATAAAAAATAAAAATAAAACAAAAAAAAATAGAATAAAATAAAATAATCGTTATAAGGATTAAGAAGGACGACAAAAGACTATGAAAGACTCACCTCGTCGTGTTGCTGTTCGTGCTCGCTGTTCGCGAGACTGGAACGGGAACCGCGTCTCGTCGTGCCCTTATCGTCACCTAGGATTTGTGCGACCTTGGCTTGCTTCACGAGATCCAATGCCTGCGTGCAAATCACGAGAGAACGTTTCATCGGGCGCATGGTAAAAAAATTTAAAAAAAAACAACAATGATCTATCGTATCGCGGATGGAGATAGAAAAAAAGCTTGCGTTTTGTCATTGATCGAAGACGGAGAACATTCGAGGGGTTTTCGGATGGGAACGATGAGAGGAATTTGCGATTAACGAGGTCTAAACACGACGACAAAAAACTTTGCTATACGTTCGAGCCGCTTGTATTAATTATTAAATGTCGCTCACCTGCTTAAAGTGCTGCTTGAAATGGGAAATTCGGGAAGGATGAGAATGACAATCGGAATGAAAGCGCGCGTGCTGATACTGAATAACATTGAACGAACGTGGCGGATCGGCTCGGCGAAGTATGTCTTACCTCCTTTCGCGATCTCAGTGCGCAGTCTTCGAGTGTCTCGGCGGCCTCGTACTTTCCTTGTCGTCGGTAAAGCGCTCCGAGGTTTTTAAGTGTAGTCGTTACCGTCGGCGAATCGACCTTGGCGGCCTTGTGCCAACCGCCGTATTCCCCGTACGGCGCGTTCTCCTTGTTTCTGTGCTTGTTCTCTTCCCGCTCCTCGGCAACCTGACACGGTGATGCACAAACAATGCTTCAGTAAAAGAGTTCGTGCATATTTATGAAAAAAAAAAAAAAAAACGAAAAAGTTCGTCTGTTTCATTTTCAGGAAATCTAACCTGCCAGATCGGCTTGTTGTCACCGTCGATAGCACCGAATTCCTTCTCGTGAGCCCGCGTCAGTACCTGCTTGTAGAGCACTTCGGCGTCCTTGTACTTCCCCTGTTTCAGATAGCACGAAGCGAGATTGTTCTTCGTTTTGGCGACGTTCGGGTCGTCGGGTCCGAGCTTTGCCTCGTAGATCTCCAGCGCTCGCTGATAATATCTCTGTACCTCCTCGTACTTGCCTTGATTCTGACAGAGTAGAGCGAGATTGTTCAGCTGTTTCGCCACGTCCGGATGATCGCGACCGAGTACCTTCTCGCGAATTTCCAAAGCCCGCTTGCACAGAGGCTCGGCTTCCTTGTACTTTCCGCGTTTACCGTAAAGAACAGCGAGATTGTTGAGCGTCGCGGCGACCGCCGGATGATTCTCGCCGAGCGTCTTCTCGCGTATTGCCAGCGCGTCGTTCAACAAATTCGCCGCCTCTTTGTATTTGTTCTGATCCCGATAGACCAGAGCCAGAATATTCAACATCGTCGCCACGTCGGGGTGATCGTGACCCGACGTCTTCTCGAGATCCTCGAGCGCCTGTTTGCAGAGCGGCACCGCAACCTCGTAACGTCCCTGACTCGCGTACTGTATGACGAGATTGTGAAGCGTTCGCAAACGCGCCGGTATCTCGTAACCGGCGTTCACTTGCTGTGCGAATTGGGACGGCGGAGTCGGCGACATCGCTGCAACGAAACGATAAAAAAAAAGTAAACAAATGCGCAATTAAATCGACGTTATCCTTTGACCGGTTTCAAATTAACATTGAGATCCCGACGATTGAACGCTGATCGTTCGAGACTCAAAGTTTCTACATACACCTACTGTTTCGCTCCTCGGCCTCGTCGTCGGGAAACAGATCGACGACCGGGTCGTCCTTCGGTCTGTCTTTTGCATTCTCGTCGTCCGCCGGAGGTTCCTGGTCGTACTGTCTGATGCTGTACATGAACTCGAGGTGCCTCTTCTCCTCCTCCAGTTGTGCAACCTGAATGAATAAACGATATTCGGTTTATTTGCATCCTCACCGAGATCGGCTCGACGAAACTTCACGAGTTTATTATTCCTTATCATTATTATTGTATGCTTTCTAGCTCCGCGAGCGGATCGCGATCGCCGATCTCTACAAGGTAGTATCGCTAATTTGAAATTCAATAAAACTCTTCGGGCAATTAATCGAGAGTTTCTTTCGTACCGCTTGCTCGCTCGCTTGGAGCTTCTGCTGTGTGCCCGCGAGTTCGTCCCTGAGCCAGGCGTTCTCCTGGCACAACCTCCTGACCTGGGTCCTCAGCTTTTGCTTCTCGGCCTCGACCATCTGCAGATGACTCGCCAGTGCCATCATCACCTGCGCCTCGCCCAGTCCCAGCTCGATCATCTCGATGTTTTTCTGTAAAAGACCGGCCTTGTCCCTCGCCGCCGGTGCGTCCTGAGACTGCAGACCCTGCAGCAGACCGCTGTTCTCCACCCTCAGCGCCTCCAGGCCCTGAGCCACCGTCCGAGTACCGGCGACTATCTCTTCCTGCGTCATGGCCGTCATTCTGCCAATGTGTTCTATCTTCTTTCTGCAAATCGAGAAAAAAAAAACAAAATAAAACAAAAAATATCAATAAAATTACCATCGATCGATAAACGAAATTTCTTCGGGAAAATTTTGTCCCGGATAGACGAGGAAGAATCGGCGAGTCACGAAGTCGAAGGTCGGGGACTTCGACGACTGTGACGAAACCTTGGTTCTCGAACGCACTTGGCTACAAATTTATTCGGTATCCAAAGAAGCTGCGTACGTCGCCGGAGTGCAGTCGCGCAAAAACACGAGCGGCCGTCGTCGGAGGACAAGGCCGAACGAGACGCGGCTATGTGGAACGCTCCTTTTCGAAGCCGCTTGTCAAACTTGAGCTCGAATTGATTGTTCGGAAGCGATTAACGTTTCGCCAATGACGAAGGATCGATAGACGAATATCGCACGGCTCTCCTGCGACCGGCGCTTGAATTTTCGCACGGTAACAAAAAGACGGTTTGCGCGTCCGACAAAATTTTCTTGACCACCATTTTTTTTTCTTGTTATTTTACAAAGTTTTTAACAATGTAACTCATCAAAAATCATAATAATTAAATATATAATTTATATAATAATAATTTTCAAGAAAAAGGATTTGAACGTCCGGAAAATTTTACTTGACCAAAATGTTGTTTCTTGCTAATTTTACAAAGTTTGTAACAATCAAACTAATAAATTAAATTAACAAAAAAATCATAATTATATTTTTTTTAAAAAAACGGTTTGCGAGTCCGACAAATCTTCTTTACCGAAATCTTGTTCCTTGTTGATTTAACAAAGTGTGTAACAATCAAACTAACAAATTAAATCATAATAATTAAATAAATAATTGATATAATTATTATTTTTAAGAAAAAGGGTTTGCACGTCCAACAAATCTTCTTGATCGAAATGTTGTTTCTTGTTAATTTTACGAAGTGTTTAACAATCAAACTAACAAATTAAATTTTAAAAAATTGCGGCCCTTCCTGGACGAGAAACATTTTTTTTTTCATCACCGTGTCGAAATTTGTGATCCGACGAATATTCGGGAATTCACTGCGATGCGTGCGAATATTGTTCCGAAGTGTAAAACGGACCGGGGAGCAGGGGTTGTCATCCAGCGCGAAAAATGGACGGAATCAGCGTTCGGCCGTGGGGGGGAACCGTCGTCGCTTCGATCGCGTCGAGGGTTCGTGTACCTTCCCGAACGAAGCACCGACGAGCCTCTCGCAAATCGAGCGTGAAATTGGCGAATTCCTGGGTCGAAAAGTCGCGCCCGAGTCTCGAGTGCGAGACGACGTACAGACGGATGTGTCCTTCGGACGGACGTCTCGAGGAAACAAATAACATCGTGCGCGAAATCCGGATGCGAACTTACCCCATGTCAGGGCTTCGCGAAGAGCCGCCGCTGCCCACCGCCTACCAACGTCTCTCACGCCGGTGTAGCAGCCGGCGAGAGAATGAAAACGTGCGACTCAATAATTCGACGCACGCGCAGCCACCCCGCAAGAGCCTTCTCGCATTTCCTACCCGACTCACTCATCGCCGTTCTCGTATGCGGAACAAACACACACACACACACATATCTATACAGAACATACAAACGAGAGCGAAGAAGCGACGAGGCTGTTAAATTGAGGAAAGCGAATGACAAACGATGCACTCGAGCCTCATCAGCTTAACGACTATTAATACCGGACACATAACCAACAAAACCGGTCCCCCATCATTATTGTTTCTTATCTTCTCGAACACCATAGATGTCTTACTCGAACGCTCGACTGCAAGGCTGCGCGGTCCTGCGAAACCTTGACCTCTCGCGAATCCTTGCGCGAGTCCTTGCGATACGAAACAACTGACCTTGACCTTCCCCCGTTATCATTCCCTTCCTCCTACTCGCAAATCCGAAGCAACGTCGACTCTGGGACAGCGGAATTTCTTTTCTTCACGAAGAGCTGCGTGGACGTTTTCGCGTATCTGCGGGTTTTGCATTCGCGAGCGTGGACACGTGGCTGCGGAGAAGAGGGTCGTAGCGTCGCTATTCTCTCGCGTGAAAGGAAAAACTCGTGTGCGGAGGGGAGGGACGAGAGGGGGCTTCGAAGAAACGCTTCTGCCTGGTGCGGTGCACGAGCCGCACGACGAGGGTCAGATAGGACAGGAGCGTGTTGTCCGGTCTTCGAGGAGAGACGGTTCATTCTCGATTCACGGCTTTGGTACGCACGCGTTTTGTACAGGCGATATAACGCGATGAAAGGTGGCCTGTGCCAGTGCCCTGAGCGCACACATGCCGAACGAGTTAACAGCTGACGGTTGTAAGAGCGCAAGGCCGTTCGCGCCGCGATAATAACGCCGGTTACGCAATTATAACGCCGCGTACACGTTATGGATCGAAACTGAAATACACCAGTGGCGCTTTCTAATGTTTTCTCTGGTACGAAGGCAATCGCGGAACCAATTCGTCGATCGGAATATATTGATCGACCGAAAAAAACTTCGAGTACCTTAGGGAAGTTAAAAAAAAATTATGTCTCATGAGAATGGGCGAAGGGCATCGAAGTACGAAGACGAGACGAAGGGCTCTCGTCGATGGAAGTCGGAGAAGACTGCGATAAAGCGTGCGAGATAAACGGACGATAAAAAATAAAAGCCACAGGCTTCGCGTCGGGCGCGTTCGAGATAAGATCGAGTGGCTCTCGGGACTGGAAATACACAACGTGCGCCCTCGAATTTCAAACGCTACACGATGCGGAACTACGTAACTATATATATGTATACACATTCTTCTTTTTTTTTCGATGAATTTTTTACGAGTAAATATTTATTTTCTTGGATGTCGAAATTTTCGTAATAATAATAACTTGTGTGAAATCGACTACTCACATTCTATAAGCGTTCAGCGTTTTTGACATATCTGTTCTACCCATGGATAATCCGTATTCTCCACACGTTATTCCTACCTACAGTGTTTATTACTGTTATTATTTATTATTGATTTTACAAAGACGAGATTATTGGAGAGAAAGAAAGAAATAACGAAAAAACAAAACTAGATATTGCGCTTACGATATCGACCTGTCTCTTTATTCTTTCTCTCTTTCTCCCGCTTCGTTCTCGCTTTCACTGCGTTCGACGCCGAAGGTATTTTTCATCGGTGACGTTTTAATGCCACGCTCGATATATATATATATAATATATATACGCGTGTCCTCTTGGTTATATCGTCACTCGCTTCGATTGTCGGTTAACAACAGTGCACAATAATTGTTTCAACGACGATTCGACGGAGCTCGATGCACGGGGACAACAAAAAAAGAACTTAAAACGTCGTTCGGGTCTCGTTCGGGTCGGTAGAAAAATATATCTGTTTGATGCTATCGTTTAATATTGTACGTATATCTATGTATAATCCCGTCTCGTTCTCCGGTTATGTGCTGCGGACGAGAAATCGCTCGCGACGTCGGCTCTCATTTCTCGCTGAGAAACGCTACTGGCTGCGCCGTGCGGCCGCTTGGCTTGCCACCCTCGAGCGAGGGAGAAGAAAGTCGAGCGCGCGCGCGCGCACACGGGCCACCATACTCGATTAGGGTTGGTGCGGGGAGAATGCGTCGGCGACTGCGCAAAGGCGAAACCTCGACTGACTTTGTACACTCGAGCCTCCTGCAATTTACTCTTCCGTACCGACGAAAGGTTAAACCAAGGAAAGATTCACAAAGCAAAAGTGAAACGTGACTGCTTACGGCTTAAGGTTAAATTAGGAACAAAAATTAATGCTTCGACGCTTGATGAATATATATGTAGTCTATAGTTCATAGAGAAAAAAGGGGGTACGAGATAACGAGTCTGAAGGTCGTTCGTAGAATCGACGAACTACTGCTAATAACGATACTTCTTGTTCGACGCGTCGGGAGAGCAGTTTCTCGATTGAAAATCTCGGCCAGTTAGAAAGTCGAGAAAGAACGCCGGAATGTTCTCACACAGTAGATATCCAGAAGACGAATGTGCTGCTGTTTCACCCATGCTCGTCGACAGCTGGTCACTCGGTTACGGGATTAAACATCGTTGCGCGCCGATCTCTCGGATCTAATTAACGCGTTGGATGGTAAAGTCATTGAGTCGCTGCTGCTTTCCCAGAAGTAATGGATATATCGTCGGTCTAGTGCCAGAAGGGCGTATAAAGGTTGCCTACAGTCACTTCGTTCGTCCTTTTTACCTTGGGCCATCAATAGATTCGTTTTTATTATTATTATATTTATCATTATAGCATTTTGTAATCTGTTAATTTTTATTAAATTTAATTATCACCGTAACTGTTGTCTCTATTGTTATCGTCTTGCAAAAGGAGAAAGCCGTCGATAAATTCAATAAAATAATCAATATTATTATTATTATTATTTAGATTCTTATTAATTTTATTTTTATATAAACGAACGCTAATATTATTATTAAACAGAATATCCCCAGGCATGTTGTAAGTCTAATGGTAAATTAGTTCTCAAGCCCAACGCAGCGAGGAACAGCTGTGTGTAAAACGAACTGTTCAACCCGCTAAAGAAACGTTAAATATGATAGTTTTTTCTGTTAATATAATAGATTGCGGACAAGTGTTTATGGTACTTTTGAAATCGCTTTACGTGTATTGGGCGCGACAGGAATACTTCGTATTTTAAGCATCAGTCCCACCAGCTCGTATAAGAGGAATTAGACTCAATGTTACCAAATGTGTAAATGTAAATATCAGATGAATGTATTTCTGTTGAGAATGCTCGATAAATTATTATTATTATCATATGTGACGGATGTGGGAGAAGAGGCGAGTACGCACCCCATAACCCGATACTTTAAGCTACAATGATTGACATTCACGTCGCAATAATGCCCGTTCTTGCCCCCCCCCCCCCCCCCCCCCCCCCCTCCGGTCTCTTAATTTGTGACTGTTACCGTATACAACATGCTTCGCTTTACGAAGGCAAGAGCGAGCAAAGTACGCTCGGTGAGTCTGTCCGTGATCAACCGATGATTCATAGCAACGGCAGCGGCAGTGACGACATAGCACCGCGAGAGCAGTTCAATAGTGTCTGGTGCGAGGGAACACGCGCAAAAATAAATACATGTGGCTTTTACAACTGCCTACTCTCCGCCGTTGGTTAGGCCGGCTAACTCGTTCTCTCTCCCGACATCCTTGCGGGGCATTAAATCCGACGAATCTCTGCCCACTCTAGCGAGAAGGCGGGCGATACCGGAATCGTTCGTTCCTACGTCCGAGACGTCTCACGAGTCTCCCCGTAGTTTCTCATTACCGTCGAGACGACGTCGTTCGCGTGATTTAAACATCGCGCAAACGAACACACAGCTCAATCGAGTAAATAATATAATATTAGGAGCAACGTACGTGTTTCCTTATCTCTTCCTCGGGCAGCTTGTCAGGGCAGAAAGAAACAAAAAAAAAAACAAACGTGTCAGACATCAATGAAAAATGTACGGAGATCGGTTGTGGACACTCGCGTGCCATCCGCCTCGGCGTAATTAATGGGACGCGTGCAGGTTAAATTTGATGCGGGATACGCATGCGCCACCAATCTCGTGCGAGGGCCTCGTGAAACGCAGTTGTCAATCCACAGCGATATACATACATATACGTATACTTTTTAGGATACTACATATTTGGTACGCGTGCAATGCAAGAGCATCGATATTCGCGACGGGAAACGACGACGAGAAATCCGCTGACCGACGCGTTCAGCGAAGGATGCACGCAACGCGTGTCTTGCGCGTTGCTCGCACGATCAATGAAACTTTCTTCCGTTATAGTCGACGATGCCCGAGTACGCTCGAAGAGCTCTAGGAGAAAAAAGAATGACGAAAGATAAATGATCTTACCGAGCCCCGATCAAAGTAGACTTATTATGCTCGAGAATTCATGATATTTTAGTAGCAACTCTCGAATCTTTGAGAAGACGCGTCTCAACGTCGCTAAGACGTATACCGACCGGTCATGGTCAGTGACTTTTTACTCGTCACGCTTACGCGGCTACCGAACTTCGCGGAAGCTGATTAAAAACGGATTAACTTCCGGTTACACCTGCGACAGTGTGTGTGTGTGTTATAGCCACGGGAAAAGAAGCATTAAAAGGTGGAAGAAGCAGAGGCGTGGCAGGTGCAGAGGATGGGCTTCGAAAACGCGGCTTCGTCATTCTTGGACAACTTCTCTCGGGCATATCGCCACGGAGACGGTTCGGTTTTCTTTTCTCATCGATCGAAAATTTCACGCCGCGTATTGTCAAGTGAACGGTGAGAAAAGGCGTGGAATTCCCGTTCGATCGTAGAGGCACGAATAAAACGATTAGCGAGGGACGAGTGCAAGGTACTCGGCAACTGTATCACTGTACTCACTCGTGTGAACGGTCCATGCAGGAATCCTTCGACGTTTCTCAAATGATCATCCCACCACTGAAAAACAATATACTTTCATACAAGAGCCCGTAGCACTGTTAAGACTGTTGTCCCTTCGTATCGGAGGTAAATCCGCAATCCCGGAGGGATTCGCTCCGAGCTAATAGGCGATAGTTTTTCGTTTCGTGTTACCCGACGAGCACAACCCGGCCGAGTAGACGAGGGACGGTGCTGGGAACAAAATATAAGATTGATTTTTGGTACCGGGCTGCGAGGTTTCGCACGCGCGACAGCGAATTACTCGGTCGGAATGGAATTTTCGTTGTGACTCGCGGGTGACTAGATCGAGGACCTTAATAATAGAGTCGTTCGGGGGTTGGGAAAACGGTGCAACGAAAATTCTTCTCGGTGACACGAATCGCGAAGAGCGGAGCGAGCGAGAGAAAGAGATGACAATAAAATGGCGAGGGCGATATACGGAGAACACGACGAATACTTCGGTATGAAGAGGTTTAGTTTGTTGTCGCGATTTATCAATGTCGATGTCGGTGATTTACCTCTTTAAGGACACACCGACGTGACACTTCGACGTCCTTGCACCGTTAAAAAAAGTCACTTAGGAACAGGAAAATTCGTTAAAACACTGGGTGAACCCACGACGGCCGTCAGCCGATTGTAAAAAAACTCGACTGGAGAGCATTCGAAGCGCGCGCAGCGCCGACTGGCGGACATCTCGGAAACTGAGAGGCTCGGAACGCAGGCGCGAAGATTTGAATGAAATTGAGGCGAGCCTTGCGTCGGTTCGGCATCTATCGAAAGCTCAGACACGTTAACTTCCCATCCATATCAAATATGTATTACGCTGTTATCCGATAAGATAATGAATCCTGCTGAGAATATTGCGATAAATCAAGTTTATTATCATTCGAATAGTTATCATAATGAGGACAGTAGTAAATAGGTAGTAGTACTACAACGGAGAACGCTTTTAGCAGGCCAACTCTTATTCTTTTTTTTTTGTTTTAATTTTTCTTCGATCACTTTCGAAAGCCATTGCCGACAGTTAGATAGATACAATTATCCAAGTGAAAACGTGGCTCGATCGGGGCAGCAGAGGATTGGCGTGCTTCGAGGACGGGAGAAGAACAGGGCATCGATAATGATATCTCAATTAATATAAATAATGATTATAAATCCATAATCGTATAGACAATAAATTGCATCATTAAAAAAAAAGATGAGAGAAACATATTTAAAAAATATCATTGTACAATTCCAAGGGTCGCGTGTAAATAGCGAATGGTTAAAATTTTTCGAGAATCTCGTATGTCCTGGGTCTCCTCTCTGTGTCTTCGTAAAGGAGAGTGTAGGGTGTATGTATGTGTAATAATGAATGTTGGTGTGGAAATTTCGGGCTCAACGTATCGCCTCGTGTAAAAAAATCAACGTGAAAAAAAAAGAATAAACAATCAATAAACGTAGTAATTAAAGTGAAAATATTGCGTTGCGACTCTTTTTTATTCCTGTGTCCAGTGTGCGCGGGGAGAGTAGTGGATGTTAGCAATCGTTCCGGTCGAAGTATCCATGTTTTCCGTTCGCTGGAAACCCCGCGGCTCTAGGCTGAGCCAGGAGTTTCGGCGATTTTTTTTTGTCATTCTTTAGATAGCATCAATGTCGAAATCATCTCCCTCCTCGCATTCGTCCACGATTGGCTTCTTCGCCGATTGTTTCTGCTGCTGCTGTTGCTGCTGCTTCAACGGCTGCTTGGCTCTGTCGTCATACTCGATCTGCGTGGAAATAAATAAAAATATATATATAAATTTTTCGATCGCAGAAAAAAGATGCAATGATAATCGCGACTGACCTCCAAATCGTCATCCTCCTCCTCGGACTCGGATTCTTCCTCGTCGGCCTCCTTGAGCCACGTCAGAAACGGCGCTGCCTTGTCGTGAATCTCCTGCGAGAGTTCCTTCGAAACGTATTTCTTGCTAGCTTTGCTCGCCCATTCGAACAGAGCCTTCTCCTCCAGTATGTCAGCATCGTAGAAGAGCTGTATAGAAAAAAAAAATTCTTGCTTAATTTCCATACGTTATTCGACAACTCTAGAAACAACAATTATACGAAGTTCGGCTGACCTTCAGAATTCCGGGTACTTTAGCCATCAACGCGTCCTTGTGCAGGGCGATAACTTGCTCGATTCCCCGCAGCAGATACTTTTGTGCCTTGATGTCGTCGTGAGTGAAACGCAACAGGAGAACCCGATGTTTCTTCGTCTGAGCGGCGATGCAATGATCGAAAAGCAATTCGGCGAGAACCAGAGGTGCCTTGGTCTTTATCTCGAGGCGTTCAGCCTCGGCGACGAGCTCCTTGTGATTGTCCAGTTGTCCGGCGTCGCGGCGGCACTTTACGAGCTTGTAAAATATGTCCATGCGCTCTTTCTCGGTCTTGTCGAGATCCTCGCTTATGGTCATTCCCTTAGCGCCGTCGGTGAGATCCTGAAGACGCGCCCGGACAGCCTCCTCGGAGACGTCGACGGCCCAATTGGCGTCGTCGTCGGCGTCGGTGGCGATCTTGAGCGGCGCCTCGACAACGATATCCGTCGTGCTCGTATCGTTGTCCGGTGAACCCGAACGA
Source organism: Amblyteles armatorius (assembly GCA_933228735.2). Taxonomy (NCBI): domain Eukaryota; kingdom Metazoa; phylum Arthropoda; class Insecta; order Hymenoptera; family Ichneumonidae; genus Amblyteles; species Amblyteles armatorius. Next base: position 4,801,000 of record OW121689.1, on the reverse strand, counting down.
TCGCCGTTAGCGTCGCCGTTCGCCCGCTTCGAGCGCTTTCCGCGCTTTCCCTCGGTAAGCGAACTTCCCTGAGCGGCGGGATTCAAGCTCGGCGGATTCTTCAAGATGTATGTATTGAGCTTGTGATTGCTCTCGAGAACTCCGTGATGACCGCATGCCTTGCAGCCCTGCGATATCGTGCCCTTCTTCGCGCTAACCAGCAGCTCCGTTTCCGGATTGTCACAGGCGGGACACAATACGTATTTTCTTATAAAACCGTCGAGCAGATCTTGGAGCTTGTTTGCCTCGTGCGAGCCATTTACGATGAAACGCTCGTTCTTGAAGTCGAACTGAGTCTGAGCCCCGAGCTCGCAGCCGAAGTACTTGGTCGGATACGTGGCCGGTCGACCGATGGCTTTGGCGACATCGACCATGTTCACGATAACGGTCTTTATGCCGTTTCCCTTGCCCTCGACCTTCGCCTGGATCCGCGGCATCTTGTAGCGGTAGAAGGCATCGCTAACATTGCGATTTACGTTCAGGGTACCCATGTTGAAGGCTTTTTTTTCTATCGTCTCTCTCAAAATATCAGTGAATCCTCGTTACTCCACGCGCGCCGATAATTCCAATCTTCGTTACGTTTATCGACAAGGTTTTTTTTGTTTTTTTTTTTTGTTGGTGCTCCGCCGATAATCGTCGTGCACTGGCTAGTCAGTTTTGTTTAACTCGAGCCCGGACGTCGAAGCTCCCTCTCGTCTCCCCGCGGCGGCGACGCCCCCCTTCGCTGTGTCTCTCCCGTTCCCCCGTTGCTACGGCTTTCCTCCTCCTCAGGTCGGTAACGTCTTAGTCCTCGTTCTTCCGGATCTCCAGCTTACAACGACGCTTATCAACGACGACAGTTTGAACGCCGTTAATCGACCTCGCCCGGTTTTTTGCGTTGCCGCTACCCGATGGTAGCACGATACGTGTCGAGTCAGGGTGGTTTTCGTAGGATGCGGTTAGGTTTGCCGCACTACCCGGTGACGACAGTCACGTTTCTCTGAACGGCTGAAGCTTCCGATGTCTGTTACTGAAACACACAAATAATCGCATCGATGTTGAAATTATAAATAATTATTATGAGGCAAAATTATTGGTTCATTTGACGAAATTATTTATGGACCAGAAGATTTCTGGACTAGAGCAAAATTCATCCAGTGTTAACAGCTGTGTTTTGCATCGCACAAACTTCGCTCGGGAAAGTTTATCTGGAGCGTAAAATTCTGAAAGTGAACAACTTTTTTCTTCTTACTACATCAGTGCATTGACGTACACTTGCCAAAAATGAATTTTTATCTGAAGCAGATATCTTCGTGATCGTAATTAGTTGACGACTGGTATACCTGGAAAATTTTGAGGTCCTGTGCTTGGGCAGGACCAGATGATTCAGGAATCGTTGGGTGGTATCTTGGAGCAGGTTTTGCCTCGGTCTGGTGGGCAGAGGGGGGTAGTCTTCAATGATCATACACGCTGCCTGTCCGTCGCTCGTGCCCTCAAGAATAATATCCTTATACCAGGCTGGTAGTGGCGGTGATTGCGGCGACTCGACGGTCCCACGTAACGAACGATTAAACCGAGCGTAAGAGATGATGATGCTGTCGTTTGTACGATGCCTGGACAATGTCCTGCCACCGCCGCCTGTACTGTAGACCGATCCTTTCCCTCTGGATGATATCCTGGATGTTTCTGCAACAGGCAAAGAAGCAAAAAAAAAATTAATAATGATGAAAAAAAATCGTTATCGACACATCGTTGATGAGCGAGCATAAAAATTCAAATGCGTACGACGGTGGAAATATTATTCTGGACATCATCGAAAATTGTAATTCAAGTGGCTGACAGAGGCGGAATTTCCGATCCGCAATGATTATTAAAGAATTTAAATAGCGCCTCGTCACGAAATTATTAGCTTGTTAGTCGAGAGTTCTTCGAGGCTTGTGCTCGTTCGCTTCGATAATAATCGCCTGCTAAGAGCGTTAGCGTAATTGATCCAATTGGGAATTCTGTATTTTTTAACGTCGTTCGCTGATTCGCGGACGAGCCCTTCTTCTTCTTTTTCTTTCATTTGGGCAGCCTGGTTCAGTTGTTCTCGTCAAATTTTTTGCTGACACGTAAGCCGCACCGCTGTTCATCCGACAGTCGACTCGTCGAGTCTCGATGAGTCTCCGTGCTCGCCCGGCACGCTCTCGACGAATTCGCTAGGTCGATCATTTATATGGGCCTTCCGGACACTCGCCACTTCCACAGGGTCATGGTATCGGGGACAGAACGAGAACGTTCGTGTCCGCGAGAACGGGCAAAAAAAATTTTCAGGCGCGTGAAGATATGATCGAGTTGAAGGAAACAAAAGGCGGAGCTACGATCGTCATGTCTCTTAACTTTGTGACTGGGGGGTTTTCTTAAATTTGCTGAGTCTTTTGTAAATAGTGAACACCAAAAATATTGTTTCCTTTGCTTTTCCCATCTTTTAAAAATATTATTTATATTGTACGAAACTATACGAATATTGTACAAATATTGTACGAAACTATTCGAATATCTCACAAATATTGTACGAAACTGTACGAAAATTGTACGAAATTGTACAAGTATCGTACGAAATTGTACAAGTATCGTACGAACATTGTACGAATATTCTACGAATCTTGTATGAATATTGTACGAATATTCTACGAATCTTGTACGAATATTTTACGAATATTGTATGAATATTGCAGGAATGTTGCAGGAATAATGTACGAATATTATACGAATATTGCACGAATATTGTATGAATATTGTACGAACATTGTACAAAGACTGCACGAATATTGCACGAATAATGTTTGTTCCGTGACAGTCTCTCCGGAGGATTCGATTAAATTTCCGGTTACGTATTGTTCCGATCAACGTGGAAACTCGACGCTTCATCGATAACGGAACGAGAGTTGCCGTCTCCATGAATTATGCATAGTCCGATAGCCAGGCTTTCTTATTTCGCTCTTTTATTTTCTCTCCGTCATTTTATTATTCCGTCATCGGGCTTCGGAGATTCGATCGCTCGGGGTGCCACACATTACGCAGCTGTTACGGTCCCGGCTACCCAACGGCACTTTTCCCTTTACTCGGCCACGTTATACAATGACTCCTATCGTGGAAAACATTGGTAAACAGGATTATGTGATTAGAGTCCAAACGATCTATGTAGCCTTGCCACAGGCTCAACAGGATGTAGTTGTGAATCGGAGCTCCGCTCGTCGTTCCGTTACCGTGCTTCGTATTCCGCTCGTCATTTATGCAAATATGATAATCAGATTTTATATATAGAGATATGGAGCAGAAAGGGGAGTTCGTCGCGTTACTGAATAATTAATTGTCGAACGGTACGTCTCGAGCTCCACAAAAAATGTCCCATTTGGCTCGTCCAATATTTTTCCTCCTCTTCGTCGGTGGCTGCGTGGAAATCCTCCGTCGTCGTCGAACAACGTCGGGCGAGCCGCACCGTCGAAAATCAATTGGATACGTTACTTTAATAACGCCCGTCCAGCACCGTGGCGTACAGAGAGCTTTATACCATCGTCTCGCATGTACGGACTCGGATTTCGATGCACGTGCGATCGATAATAACGTCGCCGCGCTGCAACCGCGTACCTTGCACCGATCGGCACGTCCCTCTCTCTTTCTCTCCATCTCCGTGTGCACCGCATCTATGTCCGAGCGAAATGGAACGGCGGAAACGGCTCCAGAATCCGAGATTGTCGGAATAATCCACAGTCGTCCTTTCATCCCAGATCGATCGGAGAATCGAGCAGTCAGTCGGTAAACGACTGCTACAAACTCCCGTCCTACAAACTCAGAAAAGAATAATAATAAAAAATTAAAATAATAAAAGAAACTCAAAAAAAAATTGATAGAATATATACGTCAATTCACATAATTTTGTCGAAGTTAACGAAATCCGAACGAGAAAGAAAAATAACTCGCTGAATTATCCAGTGAGCGTATCAATACGCGCTATAAGTAAAACTGTGTTTCCCGTACAATTTCATCGATCTACCGGGAACAACCTTAGGCCTGGTATAAACGTTTTTCGTGCTCTCTCGAAGTTTCCATCGACATTTTATTTTCTTCGCGACGAATGCCGAGGAAAACCGACACGCGAACTCGAGCTTATTTCTGATTAGATTAGTCGTGATGTTTCTTTTTTATTAATTTTTTTGTCGGTCTATGGACGATACGATATGACGCTCTAGAGGTGTTTAAGGGGCGGGGAGGTTTGGTCGACCGAAAATTCACTCACTTTGGATTGTGTATAACAAGACTAAAACAAAATGTAAATACGTTTCCGTATGGTGAGCATGTGTGTCAACATTATTACGTAGGAAAATACATAAAAAATGCTGGTGTTATTTATAACAATATTGTTGTTGCCGTTTGTACTAATTGGGCACTGAATCGACTGAACAGAAAAAAAATTATTTAAAAAAATGCACACAATAGCGAGATTAAAAAAATGTTTGAACATAAAAAATGTTTCTTAGCTCGCTATTATGTGAATTTTTTCAAACAATATATTTTTTTGGTTTCGGTCGATAAAGAATTTGAATTGAACCAACTATTGTCTTACAATTACTAAAGCTATGTTTAGTACAAACGGCAATAACAAGATTCTTATAAATAATATAAGCATTTTAAATGTATTTTCCTACTTGATAATGTACTATTTAACATTTTAAACATTTTGTTGTACTCTTGTTATACACAATCTAGAGTGAGTGAATCGGTCGGCCAACCCGGTTGGTTCTTATCGTCGAGTTCCACGTGGAAATTAATTTACGTTCCGTATATGCACAATAAACCATCGTCCTCCTTCGCCCGCTCACGAAAAGAACGTTAACGTTATCGCCGAGGAAACGCGTGTCGAGGAAAAGCGAAGTCTGTCAAGTCGCGTCGAGAGCGTGGGTCGCAACAAAGCGTTCGAAGCCCATACGCGTGGGGTAAAATTAAATATTACCATGCAATTATCCGAGGCGTTACTCGTGCTCGTGTACAACGGTCCCTATATCGATCATGAGGTTTCCAGGCGAGAGCTCCCTGGCCACCACCCCACAAGCTCGTCTCTATGAACGTTTATCAGAAAGAAAAAAAAAAGTAAACTTCCTCAAAATATTCGTTCGAGCTAAAAGTCCGCTCCAATTATTCAGCCTCGAGTCTCTACGAATAACGTGTAAAAAAAATTCTCTTTGAAAACTTATCGCAGAGAGCACGAAGTTTCTTACACATAAAAAAAATCAATAGATTAAATTTTTATGTAACAATTCGAGTGAAAACGAGTCGGTGTACTAAATATTTCCATACGTTTTTGATCGATGAAGTTTAAAGCAATTTTGTCACGAGGGTAAGAAACACCACCGAGACATATGGACGAGGCGCCTCGCGACTTCGAACAACAATCTCGTGACCTGTAAGCCAATGAAATCGAACATAAACGATTCCAACGAAAATATTTTCCCCATCGATTTGTTTTCTCTCCTCGATTAATTTCGCGACGAAGCGACGACGCTCGATCGGGCGAATAAAAGACGAGTCTCGCTAATCGCCGTAAACAAAAAAAAAACGAACAACGTCCCGAGCAATCTTCGACTCGCTCTCATCCCACCGGGAGTCCCGAGGACGGCGAGAGTATCTCGGTCGAGCGAGGGTGGGGATCTACGGAGATTTTACCTGCTCGGCGTTGACGCATAAGTCGTGCTTTGAGCTGGTTGACGATGCCTCGGCTGCTCGCTACTTTTTAATTTCTCTTCCACCACCGGCGAGCACGCTTCCTCGATCTCGCTTGCCTCTCGCCCTCTTTATCTCGCTGGTATTCCCCGAGTCTGGTTTCTCTCCTTTCCGTTGCACACGAGTGTGCGAGTGAATTTCAATCCGCTTCTGCCCGGTTCTTCTCTCCTCGCCTCGAGCTCTTCCAGTGTTCGCCGGGGGTGTCGAAAAAAAAATCCCCTCTCCGGTGTCGATGATCCTGCGATTATCGGAGACGCGGCGTCGAAGAATATGCACGCTCGTCGAGATGAATCAGTCGGTACTGGGCTCTCTCGGCACTGCTCTAGCTTGCGGCTAGCTCGGCGTTACTGAACGGGTGTCGCGGGGGAGCTTTCAGGGAATCCGGGGGTACGTCGACCAGCCCCGTCGACGCTTTTCGTCTTATGGCGCAGGCCCACGGCCACGGAGGGGGTTCCGCTCTACGTATGTGGCTTCGTAAAGTGTGTATCTGTGTTTCCGTGTCGGTGCATGCGCGACGGTCTCCGAAGTAACAGCGAAACCAGCGCTCACCGTGGTGACTGTACTCTGTACGTATATATGTATATATATATATATGAATATATATATATATATTGTAGACTGGGTGATGGTCGTCGTTTCTCGCTCTGCAGGAGAAAACCCCCTCGGTTATTGATCGCCGAGCTGCCGGAGGGTGGAGCGAGGCGAGCACGAGCGAACCGTCGGGAGCTCGAGGACGATGGCAAATCCAGACTATAAAAACGGCGCAACGGGCCGCATTGTCGAGGCGGTGGTTCCGGCCGTCGAGTCCTCGCCGAGGTGCAAGGTCGGGAGTCGTGGATTTTCGCGAATCTTCCGTCGCCGAAGGGACGGTGCCGTGGAGAAGTCCGGAGATACGTCGGCTCTACCCCTGGGCACGGGGAACGTGGCCGGTGCGCGCAACCCCACTCGGGCGCGTGTCATAGGTCAGGGTTACCGCGACGATTCCTCCAGCCGCAGTGGATAGGTAACACGTGCGAGAATTCCGACGTTCCGGAGCTGCACGGTCGTCCGGTCGTGTTGAGATTCCTCGCCGGAAGTCACTCCGAGGCGCTGCGTCGGGCATCCCGGACGAGTTGGCTGAAATTCTTTTGTTTATCATGAGTAATTTTTTTTTTTTTTCATTGATGAAAAGTAATCCGGAGAGTACCGTGAAGGGAAAGCTTTTGTAAGTTGGATCGTTTGTACGGCGAGTTTTATCGCAAGGAAGTTGCGCCGGTTAATCGAAGAAATGGAGCCGAGCAAATCCGGCGGGCGGTCGAGTGTTTCTCGGTTGTGCGAGCGAGCGATTGGCCCGATGTGTACAATATGCATATCAGGGGGGGGGGGGGGGGGGGAGAGAATTCATGACGATGAATTTATGATACACGAGAGGTCGGGCGCCGCACCGAACAACGTTCGAAATGCGCCTTTGAGTATCTGGCCTCTCAATGTCGCGCTCCAATTAAGGCGGTTCGACTATCGGTGCTCCAAAGTGTGTAAACATCTCGAGATAAAGATTTTCGCTACCCGTAACTTCGATTCAACGCAGCTAGTCCGTTGATTCTTAATAAGCGATGAGCTCCGTTGAAGCTAATTACCAATCGGCAATAAACACGAACGGAGCCGTTATAACTGCATAGGAAAGCGAGCCTGTTGTAAGAACCTCCGCACGTGTTGATGAGAGGCTCGAATCTCATTGCATTCAATTAATTAGCTGAATTTATCTAAGCTCGGGGAGAGGGAGGGAGTTCGGTATACAGTGAGCGACTTGCTCTATCGTGATTTGTGGACTTAATTAACAACACTGTAAAAAAAATGTTTTTTGGAAATTAATTAACGGTGTTGGAAGCCTTCTAACATAAACTATTAATTATCGATGTTAGAAGCCTTGGAAATTAATTAACGGTGTTAGAATTTACATTCTAAAACCTGGTTAAGAACTATTCACAAAATTTTTATCTTAAATGACAATTTTTTGTTAATTTTAGGCAAATGATTTGTAATTTTAATATCTGGTATTTTTGTTTTAGTACACAAAAACGTGTACAATGGGGCGCATTGTTAAAATTTGAAATAAATGTTCGCCATTTGAAGCCTTCTTACATAAACTGTTTCTGAAATTTCAAAAACCCGTGCGTTGCAATTTTTTTTGTGGATTTCAGGCAAAACATTTCTAATTTTAATATCTGCTATTCCAATTTACGAAAAATTACATGAATGCACAATTAATTTAAGCAATGTAAGCTAATTTCAAGTACCAGTTCATTACACTTACAATTTATTTTCACAACGAAGATAGAAGACTGTGAACGTTTGCAGACAAGAAAACGTTTGTTCAAATAGGCGAACCTTTGTTTTTGCCGTGCAAACTGTGCGCCACTCTTTCATGCGGCCAGTGAACGACGAATAAACGTTTGAGAACCACTGCTGTCCATTGAATGGACGTAGGATGTTTATTATGCATCGCTATCGCGTCGTTAATATCTTCAGCTTTGTAGATAAGCATTCAGACGAGAGGAAAAGAAAAAAAAAAAGAAGCAAGTCGGAGAGGAGGGAGAGACACAGAGTGTACATTGAGCGGACTCTTGAAGAGCGGCGAAAGGTCGGGGATCCCTTTCGTTCGCTGATCGTCGTCGTCGTCTCCTTCGTCACCGGCTGAAAGTTGAATTTCGTAAACCGCAAAGTGAGAATTGCGACATCGAAAGTCTCTTTCGAAATTATATGCGCGACGACGGGTTTCGAGAACAGTCCCTTCCGCGGAAGGAAGCAAAGGTTGAGAACCTCTGACCCCCCTCCGCTGCGCCCCAGACGCCCGCATAGGACACAAGCTTGTAAAATTCCAGACTAATAGAGCGCATGCATGTGTTCGCGAACTGTTCGCCCAGGGCCGAAAACCACACGATTTTTACCGAGCGGACAATTAAATGCAAATATTACGATACATTTAATAGTCTCGTCGGTCGAGGTCTTCGGGATTTAGCGAATATGTTATTCTTTGTTCCTTTCTACTTTTTGTGAAAAACCATTTGTACGTTTCCGGGTTAAGCGAGTGCGCGCTCGCGCACGTTACAGTGCGACATGACATTGCACGCGAATAGATTAGATTAGATAAAAGTTGGTAGACTTGACGAGCGGAGTTACAAGAGTCACATCCTCCTTCTGAATTGCCGGGGAATTATGCATAGCGCGTCGCATTACAATACGGATACGTGGTTCTTGCCCGGCCACGTGGAAAATATCGAGGTTCGAGCTTTCCTTATGAACGTTAATGTTGCGTCATTAAGTTGCATTTACTTTCGAAGTCTGCCGATCGAAAGACAGCGAATCGACTGGTGTCGCCTAAAGACACTCGTGGACAGAGAGCATTGTGAAAACAAAAAAAAAGCCTCATGTCATTGGGGAGGGGAAGAAAGGAGTCTGGAATTTATAACCCCGGTAACGTTAGACCGAGAGAAGCGAACAGTTCGCGAAACACGCGCACGAACTCGCTCGTTTCCAAAATGGCTGTTGGGCTAAAATTAGCCCGGATTCGTTGCGAGCCGAGAGCGTACAGGGGGGAAAAAAAGTTAATCGTGCGGACGAGAAAGAGAGAGAGAGGGTTAAAAAAGAAAATAAATGTGTTTGCTACGTAACACACAGACACGCACACCTACACGGAGCCGCGATCAGCGCGACGCACACACGCGCACGGACTCGCAACGAGAATAAAAAAAACTAATTAGAATCGATCTTTCTGGCAGAATTATTTTTTTCGCTCACCTTGACGTCGAAGAAAAGTCATATAAAATGGTAACGCCCTGCTGGACGGCCGCCTTGTAGCGTGAAAATTCAATGGTACAATCCACGGGATTATTGGGACAGATGGATGGCCCCCTCGCGAGAGCACCCAGTGCTTGGAGTTTGTGGTTGTTCCTTTCGTTCCTTGGCCTGTGTTGCAAAGAGACATGGAGATTACAGTGTGAGAGTCCGCTGTGCGCTAACGCATGTAGCCGAAATACACAATCTTCAATATCGAATTCCCTCAATCGAGTTATCGCTAACGAGATTAGCCGCTTGGATTTATTATCATTTTTCTTACCTTTCGATACAATCGCACCGTTCCCTGTACAATAATTGTATTCGCGCAATGAATATGGTTTTTCTGCAACGGTTACGACCGCGAGACCACGATGCCTGATGATAACGACGAGTTTAGTCAATCGAGTAGTATAGCAAGCAACAGCGCGATACGTTCCGGCTCTGAGGACGGCTACAGCCTGAATGCAACCGCGAACAGACGAACTCAGGGCCGACAATATCGAGCCGAAGACCCGGCACGCTTCGACTCTTTCTTTTCAATTTTTTGCAATTGGTTTTTTTTTTCTTTTTGCAAAAATCTCCAGAGAAGTCGTATGAGCAAATAAGAGCAACCGCACGTCTTTACGCGGCAACGATCTAACTTTTTTTTTTTGCGTACTTTTTTTTTTTTTTTTTTTTTTTAGTTGCGAGATATCGCTTTGTCTCTCTAGGAAAGCACCGAAGAATCCGGGATTCTCGCGATATCCTCGAAGATAAGGTTTATCGAACGAGCGAAACGTCCGCACATTGGCACGAGCTTTTATCAAAGATCCGAGACTCTCGCGGAACGAAGAAGTTTGATTATTGTAAATGAACCCATGCACGCCGAAGAATTGTTACGAGCCTGAGTATCGATACACTCTTTCGATAACTCGCCAACGATACAAAACTCCCCCCTCTCCCTCCCGCGAGGAACACTCACCGCGAAGAGACGGCAATGAAATATATCTGCTGCGTTGATCAAGTTCACGACTTTTGCACGTTGCCGCTGCAACGAATTACCACAATTACGTGAGTTCGAACAACGATAGATAATATTATTGCGATCCAACACGCGTCCGACGAGTTTGCGCGACCTCCGGTCCGAGCGACCTCGGTAACGCACTCTACGATTATCTTTTTTTTTCCCTTCGTGCAGTTGTTGATCAAGCGTTTTCTAACCTCAAAAAAAAAAAACAGCAGATAGTCGACCAGCGACGCGGACACTGCTGTACGGAGCTTCTAGGAAAAACGCACGTGATGACATTCGCGTCTATCGAGTCATCGCTTCACCGGAATTCCTCGACATTTGGACTCATAGAAACACGCTTTTTTTAGAGTGAGTACCATCGATCGAGTTCGAACTTTGCTTGACGTTGTTGGTTTTTTTTTTTAATTCCTACTCGTAAGTTCGGACTGCGATAACGTGTGAGCGTTTGTTTTGCATTGCAGGTCGCTAGCCGTTCGGCGAATATCGCCAGCTCCGCCGATAAAACAGAGACGATGTCTGTGGAGCCGAACCGTATAGCGGCTTCGCCGTACACTTGCATAACGTGCAGGGTCGCGTTCAGGGATCTGGAGATTCAGAGACAGCACTACAAGTCCGACTGGCACAGATACAACCTGAAGAGGAAGGTGGCGGAGCTGCCGCCGGTGTCGGTAGAGGAGTTTCAGAAGCGCGTTATCGCGCAGAGAGGAAAGGAGGATCAGCTGAAAAATCATCAGCCGAAGAGCTGCAAGGTATGCCACAAGAGTTTCAATTCTAACAATCAATACGAGATACACCTGACGTCGAAGAAGCACAGAGAGCAAACAGCGAGGAAGCAGAGCGAGCGGGAGGCCGAGGAGGAGGACGATGACGAAGCGGAGTCGACAGAGATGATAAGCGACCGTCTGGATCCGAAATTTGTGGAGCCTTCGAATTCCGTGATAAAGCAGGCTAAGAACTCGTCCCAGAAGAGCAAGAAAGTCGAGGAAGAAATGGAAGTCGATTCGGACGTCGAATCCGTGGATTCGGACGAGTGGATAGAGGACACGGAGAATCCGGTGGCGAACAACGACTGTCTCTTCTGCAAGCAGCACAGCAGATCTCTGTTGAGAAACCTGAAGCACATGACCCTCGCTCACTCGTTCTTCATTCCAGATCCAGAGTACTGCGTAGATCTCAAGGGGCTGCTGATATACCTCGGAGAGAAGATCTTCGCGGGTTACATGTGCATCTGGTGCAACGACTCGGGCAAGGCCTTTCAGAGCGCCGACGCCGCGAGAGCCCACATGATCGACAAGGGCCACTGCAAGATGCTGCACGAGGGCGAGGCGCTCGTCGAGTACTCGGAGTTTTACGATTACTCGACGAGCTATCCGGACGCCGGTGAGGAGGGAGTCGACGCCGACGCCGAGGTCGACATACCCGAGCTCGACGACTCCGATTATCAGCTGGTTCTACCGTCCGGCCACGTTATCGGGCACAGATCCCTCATGAGATACTACAAGCAGAGCCTCGACCCGAGCAGAGCTCTCGCCGTACCGAAGAGCGAGAAACTCCGCAAAGTCCTCTGCCAGTACAGAGCTCTCGGCTGGTCGGCCACGCAGAAGGAGGCCGTCGCGAAAAAGGCGAGGGACATCAAGTACATGCAGAAGGTTCAAGCCAAATACTCCACCCAGCTTCAATTCAAAGCCAACAAGTTTCAGCGCTACTTCAGGCAACAAGTCAACTTCTAGATACGCTGGCGGATTCTTTTGGATACTCGTCGACGAAAAGATTGTTCGGCTTTATACCTTTTTTTTTTTTTGTTCTTCTAACACGGAATTCTCATCGCATTCCATCCACGGTTGCGTCAGCTGTAAGATATAATATACGTTTATTTAAATACAATTATCGTTGAGATTTACTGACCGGGTACGCCGCTCGTTGGATCGTAGACGCATCGAAATCTGCGGTCGGGTAACAGTCGATCAAGGCTGAGGGCTCTTTAATAAACTTTTCTGTTTATTCTGACGGATATTCCTTACAAAATAACGTATCGTATAATATATATATATATATATATATACATATCATATATATATATATACTTTTTTAGAATATACACGACAACAACAAAAATATTCAATATACAATATTAATAGTTCGTGTGTGTGCCCTCCCCGCTGGGGGCACCAGTGGATCATCCAGTGATCAGTTTCATTATATATTGATTTTCATTTAACGTTTGATTATCAGCAACTGTCATGCGGGTATAAATTTGAATATTGTGCTCTCAGTTTCCGTTCCCTCGTAAAGGGGACTTGTCATGTTTCATGCCAGTTTCGGCGAACTTGCAGCTCGACCAGCGCCTCAAGCTTTGTCAACGATTTAATTATTCGGATTCTTTGTTTAACAACGGATATATCGGGCCGTATAAGTTTCTGGGAGGGCAGTAAACGATTCTCTATTTACTACCGAACAATCACAATGTAAAACGCGAGTCAGCTCTTTCGTTAATTAGAGACACTCGCGCGCGCGTCTGGACTAGTATTTGTTACTTTAATAATACCATTTATCTGTTTCATATTTTTTTTTGCTTCTGTTTTTTTTTTTGAATACTTAGAGAGCCGTTATTGTCACACTTTCAACGTTACGAGACACTTATTTCCACCTAGTAACTTCTTCGTATTTGATCCCTCTAATTTTTGTAGGGCGATTTTTTTCTTCCGCTCGGCTATTTTTTTATTTTTTTTTGTGTGGAATTTAATCCAATACTTTGACCATCAGCTTGAGCGCCCGATGAGGAGGCAACGGTCTTATCTTCTCGTCGATGTCGGCGTACGGCAATTCGGCGACCGTCTCGAAGCCGTGCTTCGCGAAGACCTTCTGCGAGAAGATTCCGGTCGCGTCGGACTTGAAGATCTGCGAGAATTCGAGAACGCTAAAGTATCGTGAAAAACTCGACCGGACGAAGGAAACAACGAGGAAAATACCTTTCACGTAAAATACACAGAGTACAAAACATCATTTGATTTTTTTTTTTTCACATCTTTAACGAGACACATCTCATGCACACTAAACGTAGACATGCTGAAACAAAAAATATTACAGTGAAGTTCGTGGAGGCTTCGTGAACACAACAGATTCGTAGACGAATAGACTTTTGGAGTACAATGGAACGATCGTGCACGAAGCCGTGAGAGGATGAGAATTCGCCTACCTTGAAGCCAGCCTTCTTGGCCGTCTCGACGCTGTCGGCCATGAGAACGTTGGCGAGCCCCCTGCCGCGGAACTCCTCGTCGACGCTCAATATCCGACACTCGAAGATCTCATCGATCCCGTATTTGGCGAAGAGATCGATCTTGTCGTTCAGCTGGTACAGAAGGCCGAAGATGGTCTTGAATTTGACGTCGTCGATCTCCGACAAGCGACGCTCGGCCTCCTCGCGCTCGCCCTTCGTCTGAATCCCGTTCAGGGCTAGGCCGGCTATCTGAAAACATTCGTCGAAGCGTCCGAAACGTTAAGATCGCGATTATCAAAATTGTCGCGAGAAGGGACGAGGGAAGACTCACCGTTCCGTCTTCGGTAACGAGCATCCGGCAGTAACCCTGCTTCAGCGTGAACAGACAGTGTCTCTCGAGATCTTCGTGGGGCTCGCCTTTGCGACAGAGGCCAACGGCATTGTTGAGCGGCTCGTCGGCGAAGAAATTGTATCGCAGATGTTCGATGACCTCGTCGAAACGGGCCTCTGGTATAGCTGCGACGGTCAACCCGGCGGCGGACATGTTTCAGGGATGGGTCTCGAGGCGTTTCTACTTTTATTCTATCCTATTGCCGTTCCCCTCTATACGTAATGTAACGTGCCCCGACTCCCCCCCGCCCGTGACGAGAGAGTTTTCACGCGCACGTTCCGCGGCACCGACCGGACGCGTGGAGCGGACCGAACGCCGCCCCTATGGGACACCTCACTCTCCTCTATATTGATTGACCCAGTTCAAAGAATTCGAGGGATATAATTATTATTGCGTTCGAACGCTCGTCCCTCTCCGCGACGCGGAAATGAGCGTGCGACGGACGTCGGGTATTCGCACTCTGTCACGGAAGAGTCATGGGACGAGAATCCGAAATATCGACCAAAAGTCATTCGAGAGGAAGGATTAATTGGTAAATCACGATTGAATTCGGTGTACAACGATGCGATACAATCTCGTTTATTATATATATATATTTGTTTATATATATATTCGTTTAATACCTTCGACGTATCTTACAATACCACGTATCAGACTATATATCATTTATTTATATATAGTTAATATATATACGCAAGCCGTGGAGTGATAACAAGATAAAATGATTTTTATTTTTCATACCCACATCGTGATCGAGCGATAGACGACAATTGGAATACTCGAAGTGGTTTGATGGACCTTCTTCTTAAAAAATATAATAGATTTCTTTTGGACGATAAACGCGCAACGGAAATTATAGTTCGTTCATCCGGGATTGCAAATGAACCATTGGGGGTCGATCGTTCCATCGCTATTTACATGGTTACATCTAAAAATGTTAAAGGCCGAGCGATCGAGTGTATCTGGAAAGCTTGTCTTCCCGTTGCACGGCCGCACACGACACCTTGCACCGGGAGATCTTCGGACAGAAATTTTTTGGAATCTCATGCTTTTTTCCCCCCACTCGTTACTTCTCTCGCGGACATTCGTGAAACACGTGTTTTAATAGCTATATATTCAAACTGGGCTGGTTAGAACTGTAGAACGCACTCGACAACGCAGTAACACGACACGATCAATCTGTACAAAAGTGTCCGAATTTAATGAGTTTTGCACGAGTCTGTGACGAAGAGGGCTAGGGAGCTCGTCGCCCTCTCGGCCAGAGACTCGTACCTACAGAAGAATAATACCGCGCTTTTGAATTCGACTTCTCTTCTCTAAGGACAGAGTCACCTTGGTAACAGTGATCAATTTTCTATTTCATAAAACCGTACTCTTTTTTTTTTTCTGTATCATTTCGAATGTGCGATTGCGGCGACGGTTATTTTCAGAATAGTTTAGAAGAGAAGATCGTCGTCACCCTCGTCGAGCATGTTCGCTCCGTGAACGTCCTTGCCCTCGGCGATCATTTTCTGGCGACGTGCCTCGGACTGAAAACGAATGGGAAAACAAATTTATTAATACCGTTCGCGAGTCATTTAATCTTAACGCTACGGAGACACGCATATCGAGTCCTACTTTGGCCTTTATCGTCTTCTTTTTGTCCTGAATCTTCTTCAGCCGATAGAACTCCTCGCGCTCGAGTTCGTCGAGCTCCGATATGATGTAGGCCAGAGTTCTCTCGATCCGCGGAATGATAACGTGCTCGATGGCGTTCACACGACGATTGGTGATCTTTATAACCTCGTCGAGCGTGACGAAGCTCGTCTGCAACGACGCCAGAACGACGAGAAGCTTTACGCCGCTCTGATAATTTTTCTTCAACTTAGCGAGCTGCTGCCCGCCCCTCGCCAGACCCGCGAGCTCGTACGTGTCCGTGCCGTCCTGATACGACTCGAACACCGGCAGATTCACACCCGCCACGTTGTCCTTCTTCGAGCGAATCTTTATCTGCGCCTTGGTCACGTTTTGGAGGACGACCTGATTGAAATCTCCGGTCGCGAATTTTGCCTCGGCAAGGGAAAAGGCGGCTTCCTTCATCACTTCACCCATGAGAGTTTTAGTCTGAAAAATTTAACGGTAGTTAAATAAAACTGCTGCGGCAATATCTCTGGAACGATGCACGGCGTTCGAAGAAAGTGTGTTGTAAGGTTTGATAAAAAAAAAATGTAGACTGCAGAGAGGCTGAACTCACTTCGATGATCTTTCCTAGGATCATCCTGAAACGCATCTGCAGAGCGTCGGCTTTCTTCTTGAGCAAACCATGGCCCTTGGTAGCTCCCGCGAGCCTCGACTTCATCAACATTTGGGCTCTGCGTTTAAGAGATAAAACAGCGAATCAGTAAAGGTGAAATAACCGAGAGCGAGACTGTAAACATCGGGTCGCTTGACGGGAAGGTCACAGGTGCGATGTAAACAAAAATAAGACGACCGCACCGACGATTGGACAGCGACAATAGGGAATGAAAGTTGATAACTAATCGGAAAGTAATCATTGGTCGTATCGAAGTGTATTTAGATGCATAAATCGTAATTTTTTTTCAAGTAGGGTTACACCCAGTTTTTGGAGCGAGTCGCAAGACGCCGCAGCGGTAAGTTTTCCGGTGGTAAATTTGATGGTGAAATATTGTTAGACTGTGGTAGAAGGGTCTGAGAATAGATTGGAGTATTATTCGTATTTTACTTACCCCCGAGAGGGGAAAATTGGAAGCCTTTCTTTTCCCGACATATTCGCTTGTACGGAGAAGCAGACAGGAGTGAGGCAGATCAGCTGACTCCGCGAGGACGGAGGTTCGGTCTGCCAGCTGTAGAGGGCGCCACGTCGCGCTCGCCTTTAAATTCGAAAATTCTCGGAACTCGGGTTTGTGACAAGAAAGAAACTGCCCGTCAAAGTTTGACGGCTACCTCTCGCATTACTTTCGGCTTCCAAATCCCAAATTCTACAATCTCTAATTCGGCACGTTCGAAATATCGAAGTGAAATTAACAAGTACAATGAACCCGTCGCGAAAATCTTCCACCGGAAGTGACAGTATTTACGGCACAGTTTTGACGATAACGAAAGATTCTACCGACCCGAAAAACTTGCTCAAGGCTGAGCAGAGAAGCAACTCCTGGCAGCCTGGGATAGTTAGGAATGCGTGCGATGAAATTCTCGTTAGAATGAATCTCTCACCGCAGTCTCAACAGATTCACGTGAACGAAAGGTTTTTTTTTTTAAATATAAATATGTATCTGTAAACCTCAATTGAACCTTCGACTTTCCGTTTGTTTCAGTGACTTAGCGTCAGCCTAGGTGAGCTCGGAGGGCTCTCTGAAAACTTGAAGGAAGCTGCAGCTTTGACTTTCGGCGACCAATCGAGTGAGTGAGAAAAAAAATCGTTGTTTCCAAACGTTTCGAAAAACCACTCGATAAAACTTCCGAAACATCGATAAATACATATATTTCATAAAAAATCTCTGTACAATTAATATTAGGGTTCCTAACGCATGCACGTAAAATCCCGCTTTCCGTTCCTGTGAACTGTGCGCAGAAAGTAAAAAATGTTGCGCATGCGTACAAACGCAATATGGTATTTTTTCCCGCACTAGTGCAAGAAAAGTGCCTTTCTACGCACACTTCACGGGAACGGAAAGCGTGATTTTCATGAATTTGTTAGGAAAAATTATGTGAACGGCATGGTTATAGAAGAGGGATTTCTGACTCGTGTGAATGCCGCACTCGTCAAGACCTTCCTTTCTACGTCCTTCCCATACAAATAACTATTGGTTGCTAGAGGCTCGTTTGTCCGATTCTCAGTACTTGTCGAACATTGATATTGATTCTAGCTTCGGAAATGAAAGTTCTGGCTCTGGGCCAGTCTTCGAGTATCGTATCGCGCGCTCCATAGTAATCGTCGTGCGAATCCCACGGAGTCGCGTCGGCGTGTAGAATCTTCGGGACTCCGTGATATCTCAGTCGCGATTCGCCGGTCATGGCGACGACGTCGCCGCTGCGAAGTATCACCGCGTGCGCCGGGTCGTCCTGGCTCAATCCGCCTATGAGAAATATCGCTGACTGTCCGAAACTTATGGAGAAGAGCGGCGCTTGCCGGTCGACCTCGGAATGATCCGTGTGACCGGCCAGAGTCGAATTCATACGATAATAATTGATTATCGCGGCTTCGGCCTTGAACTCGTTGAATCCTGCGACTCGGGCGAGAGTCGAAGTCATCTCCGCCAGTTCCAGCGGCATGTCAGCTCTCGAGTCTTCGGAGTAGTGCTTCGTGTCCCAATTGTGATGATATCCGAGAGTCGCCCATCTCAGCCTGGGCGCAAGATTCTTGCCCCTTTCGGAATCCCTGCAAAGTAACAAAAATCTCAATCAAACATTTCTCTGCAACAATAAAATTCAAGGCACATCCGAAGGATCTCTTACTCGGTGCATACGTCCCACCAGCTCTCGTCTTCGCTCAAAAAATCGTGAGCGTGTAAATTCAACTTGTTCGGCTTCCTCGAATAATCCTTCAAGCATTTAGTTATCCAGTAACGCTGTCCCCTGGCCGTGAAGGGATTTTTTATAAAAATGAGTCCCGGCACATCGACGAATTCCCACGATTCCCAGGTGCTCGCCGATCGTAAACCCAGCTCTTCTCTGCCGACCGGGTTTTCGGCCCAGCTCGCTCTCGTCCGTCTAACCTAAAAGTACATCGAGGCATCTCTCGCATTAACAAAAAAAAAAATCAAGATTACAGCGGATTAGTTCTAATTCTCACTTTCTCCGGGCGAGACTTCGCGAAATCGATAACATCGCGGAGATCCGGAGGTGGTTTTCGGCTCTTGTAATACTTGAAACTATCTCTGAATGTCGTCATCCCGAATCCTGGGCGCCGCCATTATTATTTTTCCCCGACCGCAGCGCCACCTTCGACGCGGAGTCGAACCGATGATTTTTATTTCGTCCCGTCTAATCTGCAAGTTCAATCGCGATAGCTCCCGAGCAATCCGCAGTCCGCATCGTTGGATCTGTGCGAGGAAAATTGTTCCCGCCGTATCCGCGGTCACTGCGGCCCGATCGATTAGTTCCACGTGCGATAAAATCTCGCTGGAAACAATGGATAATAATTATGTCCAATAATTTTTCCGAAGGAACGAAACCTTTCTGCCCCGAGGAATTCAGTCCAGCTTGCATTGCGCTCGCGTACGTCGACGGATGACCGTGAACTGAACAACGAGGAGCGCGCATGGGAAGGATCGATCCTCGTCGGTGACAGAGAGTTAAGGCCGCATACCACCGTGTACACATGGGAATTAACCTACCGCTACGTATACTCAGTTGATGCATTGCCGCGAAGGAGCCCCGCGGGCATCTATTATTATCGCCCTATTGTTTCATGCCATCCGTATCTCATAATCGCACGCTACTCGGTAGCGAAATTACGCGAGAAAGCTGCCCGCTTGCACAGCTGATTTTTTTTTTTTCGGCCCATCCCACATCGCTCTCACGAGCGCGCGAATGTCTCTCGGTATATCGGCGTCGTTCGTCTATAGAAAACATGACTAACTTTTGAGCGGGCACGTGTGAGTATAATTGAGTGTACGATGTAATTTGTCGGGTAATGAGTCGCGCCTCGCGGGTAAAACTATGATTTCATGGAGCGAGAACGAGCGACTCTCGTAGTTCTCCGGTCGTTACTTTGTCTCTCCCGTTTGTCGCTCGCTCGATCGCTCCGCGGTCCCTCTCTTTCCTCCGGGCACTCAAGGCTTTTCGAAAGCTTCAGCGCGTGAATTAATAGCGCTCTCCGTGAGCGCGTCGGTAATGCGCCGCCCGGTCACCGGACGTGTGTCCACACACGCTGCCGTTCGGTGCAGCGCGGCGGCTCTCCTCGTTTTCGCTTCTCCTTTTTTTTTTCTCCGTTTCATAATTATCGCGAACAGTCGCCCGATGAGCTACCGTGTCAGCTTCCCTCGTAATTTATAACCAGACAAAACGGGAACGTCCGTTTGATCTCCGAAGTCGGGATCGCGAAACTCCCGACGCGCGTTATAAATTTCAACCGCTAGACCGGTTTATTAGTTTTCGCCTATGTAGAAAATAGAAAATCGCCACGAGAATCGCAGTCACCCTCAGGTGGCACATCCTGCTACGTATGTGCACGACACTCTCGCGCACGTTGCTTTGTCGCGTGTAAAAAAAGCACCCACGCTCCCACCGGTCGCATCTCGAACTAACTCAGCATCTCGGATGTATCGCAGTTTCTAGCTTGTACAGCCTTTTTCTGCAGTATGATATGATACGCAAAGCGATATCCAACACTTCTCGAGAAAGAGGTAAGATTTCCGTGAAAAAATACACGTATATCCCGTTCTCTCGATAGTGCAGCGCTCGCGTATACGAACGTGTTTCTTTGGGTCCGATAATAAAATCGAGAGATAGAATAAAAAAAAAGCTCGAGCGAGTGTCCCGTCCTCTGGCATTATACCTGACAGTTTCATGTCAACAAACGTCGCGGCAACACACGGCCGGCGGTGTCTCTCGCGCTCGTCCGAAAGTCGCACCCACGGATCCCTATATGTTGTACGGAGAGTTACGTGTGTATTATGTTATACGCGCGCGTGCATGTGTGTCTCGGGCGGGCAGTGTGTACGTGTTTTACGAGAGGATCTCAGCAGCCCGAGGGGACCCTACCTCGATTCGCGAGACGTCCAATCGCCGCGTTCGATCACGTCAACGTCGACCAATCGCGAACGTTCGCGGTGACGACAGTAGCTAAAAATAACTCGTATATATCTAGGCCGGTCGCGGCCGCGAAATGTCCACAGTCGTGCGCCGGCAGCCGACGGTGTGGGAACTACACTGGGGCGTCGCTCGGCCTAACGCGATATTTTCATACACGCCATCGGGACACTTTGTCAATATTCTGTCACTGGAGTTTTATATTTACATACGATACATCCATTCGAGAGTGCATACAGACATATACTATCGAATAATATCGAAGGTAGGATAGACGAGGACGTGATAACGAGATATTGTTGAAACTAACACGAAACGAAAGAAAAAAAACACATCGATGAGACGCGATAGAGCGTACACTACGCTATCGTATAAATAGACAAACAGATGCGTTGCATGCCGCTCTGCTCGCTGCTGGTGCTTTTTCTTAAACTACGAAACGCCATAACTCTAATTTTTTTCGTTTAAACTCCCTCCCACTCGTCTCTCACCGTCGGCGCACTCTTTTTTCTCTGCTGCCTTACCGAAAATTCATGTTGCGCCAGTTCAGCTTCGACGCGAACACGATTCGAGCTAGTCGCAATGACACTAACCAGTGAAATGAGAGAGAAAAAGTAATGAATGTACAAGCTTCCTCGGTATTTCCCCGATGTTTCAAACGCACTCGCCTCCACGCTCAGATGTTTATCGGACTCTCTGGAAATCCTTATCGCGGATTCTCGAGAGAGAAAGAGAGAGCGGGGAATTCACGCATTTGTCGGCT
The DNA here is from genome assembly GCA_933228735.2 of Amblyteles armatorius. Lineage (NCBI taxonomy): Eukaryota > Metazoa > Arthropoda > Insecta > Hymenoptera > Ichneumonidae > Amblyteles > Amblyteles armatorius. Next base: position 4,779,273 of record OW121689.1, on the reverse strand, counting down.
AATTAGAAACGGCGGTGAGCGAGCTCGAGTGTAGCGGTCGATCGCTCGGGCGAGCTCTTGTGGCTGGACGATCGAGTGTCACGTTGCGGATATTAGAGTCGAGCCGCACGTGCTCTCCACCCCTCCGACGAGCCTCGTGCTTCTTTATTATGCCGTTGTCTATATATGTTTTTTTTTCTTTCCTAATTAATCAACTTTTTTATTTTATGCCGACGTTACACGTGTACAAGTGTCAGTGAGCTTGTGTCCGCGGTTTCTTCGCCGCGTGTGCTTCGATTTCGATTATTCGAAATCGCCCCGTTATCGAAACGGCAGCGTCGTCGCGGTGCACTTGCGCGCGGAATATCCGAAACACGCACCGGCGCGCGCGGAGGAATCCAGCGCGGCATCGCGCTCCGCACGTTCGCGTCCTTGAGGACTCGATGCGCAATCAGTTAATTACTAAAAAAAAGTGTCAAAATTTCCATTAAAAAACATACCTTGTTTTTTTTTTCGTTCGACTCTTTATCGCTTTATCAACAATCCGCCGATAGCGCCGTACACAGCTGCGCATACAATATCATTTGGCCAATGCCCGAAGTTGAATTTTTTCGCTTCTCGTTCGAGCGAAGTTAAGGGGAAGTGAAGTATCGAGATCGGTAATTAAAACTTCAATGAACTTTTTTCAAGGATGCTAATTTTTTTTTTCTTAAAGCAAATTCGGGCTGGATGTGCCCGGCAATTTCGCACCCGGAACGAATACATTAAGAAAAAAAAAAAAATTGGCAACATTGAACAAACTTAATTTGAAAATTGCGACTATCTCTCTCGCACGCACAGCTGTTTCACTTCCCCTCAACTCTTGAATTTTTTTTATCTCGATGCTCCACCACCCGCAGATCTCGCGACCTTGACCTTACTTTTACGTGTTTTGTTTTGTTTTATTTCATCGAATCGAATTTATCCTCACGTTCGGTAAATCTCGTTTTGGCTCTTCGCCACTCTCGCTTGGCAGTAAGAAAGAAAAAAAAAAAAGCTAGTCGACGGAGAGTTACGCGTATAAAAGTCACGAGAGGGACGCAAGATGTCGACTATCCGTGTAGCCCAGGAAAAGTTCCTCTACGCTCCGTGTATACGTCGTGAAAATACAAACTGCCTCATTAATGCAAATGAAGCCGAAGCGGCGCTGTCGGCGAGTCCGATGTATAATTGTGTACGTGTGCGCTCGGGAGTAGCGAAGCTGATCAAGCTCGTTTTGTACAGTGAGAGGCCCCCGTGCGGATGCTCTAGCATCTGCGTGTGTTATGCAGCAACGAGAGACTCACGGTCGCGCGAGCGCTCTTTCTTTCTCGCGCGTAAAACTTGTTCATTTTCTCGCACCGGCTGAGCTTCGGCCCGCCCCGTCTTTCGCCGGCTCCGCCGTCCGGTGTTAAAGCACGATTACATAACCTCCACTCGGGGATAGCCTGCACCGTTGGCAGACATCCGACTCCACCTCCGGCCTGGCAGCGTGGTGGCGTACATTGTATATCACGGTATTATGCGATTTCGATTCAGACACCGCGACTGCGCGCTCCTGGCTCGACGATATTCTTTCGCGAAAGAAAACGCACGCTTGGTATAAACGAACGATCTCCTACAAACTGTACATCGGATATTTGCAGTTTTTTTTGTTCCCTTTTCGTGGTTGCCACGGACCTGGAAGAGCTGAGGTACTTTCGATTTGGCGTTTTTTCGATGGGCCTGAAGATACCTGCATGAGACTAAGTCTCGTCAAGTTATAACGGCTGTGTTTTGCGTCGCGGAAACTTCGCTCGGGAAGTTCACTTGGAAAATCAAATTCCAGAAGTGAACCAATTTTTGTTGTTTCCTAAGGAAGTGCATTGACAGAGACTTGCCCGAGATGAAATTTGATGTCATGCAGATATTTTCAGGGACATTTTTTTCGTTGTTACAACGTGACTGCGCATGCGCACGGGAGTTTTTTAATTCGTGCCAAAAAACGAGCGCGCGCATGCGCGCCATCGTTATAACGGCAAATTGAAATCAACCGGGAATACCGGGAAAAGTCAGGGAATTTGTTGGGACCTGGCAAAATCGGGGAAAGTCATGGAATTTTTTTTAGACCCTGAACGTTTTTTGAATCTGATGTTTTTGTTTAATTCCGTGCTGAACGACGTGCACATTTTTCGTTTCAGCAAACTTGCTGACTATATACAGCATATATATGACTGTGTCATGATATTAATTTCGTTGGAAACTTTTAGTATCGCGAACTGAGTTTAATATATTAACAATCATTATATATTATAATTCACGTTATTCTTAACTGTCCTCTCGTACCCTGATCGATAGACTGGAAAAATTATATTTTTTTCTGTGGAAAATCGGGAACAGTCAGGGGGAATTCCAGTTGGACAATTTCGTGGCAACCATGCTTTAAGGACATGTGAAACGACTCAGTCGGTAACCAAAATCTGTAATGAATGCGATTCAGAGACCGTAGACTTTTCGTGAGAAAGCAAAGCATTAGCGGATGTACAATTTAATACCGCGTCCGATGATGCTTCCGTTTAATCCGAAACGTCGACCGGTTTTAAATGGCATCGATTCGAGAAATGCATCTATCCCTCCCGCGCTCACGTGTCACGTGGTACATCTTTCACACGACCTTAACAATTTTTTGTAACTTTTTCGTTTTCTTTTTTATTTTTTTAAATTTTTTATTTTTATTTTCGATCAACATTATTCACGAATCGCCGGGACGCCTTCTCCGTTATTCCTCGCCTACGGCATTAGCCGTGTTTTTATTATCATTCTCATGCGCCGTGGCTCGGCCGTCCGGGTCGTTAATTTTTTGTTCGGTATTTATAGTACGCGGGATAAAAGTGTACGACGAACTGGTCTACGCGGGCGTTCCGCAAACTCGATTTTTTATTTTAAATCCTCCGCTTCGAAATACTAAATTACGTACTGTAGGTCTAAAGTGCATATAAATCATATTATTATTTTCGGTATTCGAGGAAAATAAATATCGTGTTGCTTTGTGTTCCTGCAGATAGATAAATATTGGTATACGACACTGTACGGTGTGTATGCACGCACTGTAGACACGTGTGGTCCGTAACAGTTTATAGTACGGGCAGCCCGAACCCGCCGCGACTTCTTTCACTCTCTTAACCTTGTGGGATACGGGAGAGGTCCCGCTGTTACCGCTTCGACACACTGCTTCTCGCGCTGTACACTTTTAACTGGCGATCCCGAGAGACCAGAAAGAATTCGCCGTTCACTATATATATATATATATACATATATATGTTTCTGTGTGTGTGTTTTACACGTATGAAGTCGCATATGTGTTTTGCAGCGTTAAATTCCTTTTATCGCCTTGCCCTCGCGCGCGAGCATCCAAGCTATAACACGAAGTGTGTATGTTGCGGGTTTCGAGGCTCTAAAGATCCGTGGAGATCCGGTGCCGGCGCGATATCCTCGCTCGCTCGTTCGCTCGGCGTCGCCCCGCCGCTTTTCTCGCCCTCTCGCGAGCCTTCTTTGGACGAACGATCCTGGCGCCGCCACCGGAAAAAAAAACCCTCGAACTGTCCTGCGCTGGATACGATACTCGGCCCTCTGCATACCCGCTACTACTACTCTCCGTTACCCGCATTAGCTTCGCCGTCCGAGAATCAAATCACATCCCACAGTCGCCTCACCGGCACCGACCGACTCACGATCGGTCCCCAAGGCTACGACCTACACCCCTAGGTGATAGAATTCTCGTCGCTTTAATCAGTACGCGATTCAGAATTTCAGGGATGGTTTTTATTTTGCTCGACGACTTTTTCCAACGCTTCATTATTATCTCGTTTTCGATTTCGTGCATCGGTCGCCAAGGCTACGACCCACACCCTTAGATGATAAAATTCTCGCTGGAATAATCGGTACGCAATTTAGAATCTCAGGGAACGGTTTTTTTTAAAAAAAATTTCCTCACCGATTTTCTCCAACGCTTCATTATTATCTCGTTTTCGATTTCGTGTATCGGTCAGCAAGGCTACAAACGACACGCCTAGGCGATAGAATTCTCGTTGCTGTAATCAGTACGCGATTCAGAATTTCAGGAATGGTTTTTTTTTTTTTGCTCGACGACTTTTTCCAACGCTTTATTATTATCTCGTTTTCGATTTCGTGTATCGGTCAAGAAGGCTACAAACGACACGCCTCGGTGATAGAATTCTCGTTGCTGTAATCAGTACGCGATTCAGAATTTCAGGGATGGTTTTTATTTTGCTCGACGACTTATTCCAACGCTTCATTATTATCTCGTTTTCGATTTCGTGTATCGGTCAGGAAGGTTACGAACGACACGCCTAGGTGATAGAATTCTGGTTGCTATAATCGGTACGCGATTCAGAATCTCAGGGATGTTTTTTATTTTGCTCGACGGATTTTTCCAACGCTTCATTGTTATCTCGTTTTCGATTTCGTGCCTCGGTCGCCAAGGCTACGAACGACACGCCTAGATGATAGAATTCTCTTTGCTTTAATCGGTACGCAATTTAGAATCTCAGGGTCAGTTTTTTTTATTTTTTTTATTTTTTTTGCTCGACGAATTTTTCCAACGCTTCATTATTATCTCGTTTTCGATTTCGTGTATATACATCTTTGGCTTTTTTTGTCTCGAGATTCCTTGCGGCTTGCGTGCCCGGAGGGAATCGAGAGGCCCGACCTCTGACCGCAAAATTGCTCGCCCGTATGTTTACGAACGTCGGAACATTACGGCGGCATGGAGTTACGGAGTTTAGATGCCCGGAGGCGAGATAGGCGGAGGATGGCGAGATGCGGGACCCGCTCTCGCATCAATCTCTATTAATTTTCGTCGTTTTCGGTACCATTTCGTGAGGCCTCATGTGCACCGCAATGCTGCCGGTCATTCGATACGGCGTCCCGACGCTCTCGCACGCCGGACGAGCCACGGAACGCGGAGACAAAAAAAAATTAGAAGAAACTCGGTGGAGCCTCGAAGCCTGACGGAACGAGGCGGCTGCCTGTAAAAAGTTGTGTATGAGAGACAGCATGGAAAGAAAAATTTAGAAGATTATAGACAAAAATTACACGCTAAAGTTTCTCTAACGACACGGTCAGAGGATTTTTTTTAGTCCGCGAAGCAAAAATATTGGCGATACAGAAAGAAAAAAAGACATCGATTAACTTTGAGCTTCGCTGATTAGTTGCTCGTAAGGCGCTCTTGGATTGAATTTCAGCGAGGTAAAAATCATAATCCGGTAAGGGAATCGTTATTCGAAAGTTAACAAACAAACAAAAGAAGTCTCCGGGACTTTAGAATATTACGCTCGAAAACTGCGACCTCCTCTACGACCCAACGCTCGGACGAGCTCGCCTCTCGTGTGTGGGTCCAGAAACACCTGGAAAGGTCAGGGAAATTCGAGACCCGGTCTGAGAATTTTTTTTTTTTTTTATCGACGAGTCAAAACGATTGGAAAGAGAAAAACAAAAGATAACTATCAACTTTGAGCTTCGCTGATTAGTTGCTCGTACGGCGCTCTTGGATTGAATTTCAGCCAGGTAAAAATTATAATCCGGTGAGGGGATCGTTATTCGAAACGTTAACGAACAAAAAAAAAGTCTCCGGGACTTTAGAATATTACGGTCGAAAACTGCGACCTCCTCTACGACCCAACGCTTGGACGAGCTCGCCTCTCGTGTGTACGTGGGACCAACAGAGAGCGTATTGTGCGTGGACAGGAAGCATAAATTTCACGAACACCAAACATAGAGGAACGCGAATGTAAAATACGAGCGGGGGGGGGGGGGGGGGGGGGGGGAGCGCCCGGCAATAGGAAACTCGAGTCGGCACTGAGAGGCGAGCTTAAAACTACACAATGCGATTATCAGCTCGATTTCTCGGTCTAATATATTGCGTTATTATACACGGTTGCCTCGAGCTCATTTCCTCGCCAGTTCGACTTCAAAGTCATACGCGACAATTACCCGTTCTACAATCGGTACAGATAACGCGTCTCTCTCCCATCCTCTGTCTTTCATTCTATTCAACGATTCTTCCTTCCCGCAGTTTTTATTTTCGTCCCATTCGGTATTCTCTTCGACACGCAAAAGCGTTCAAATTTTTTTTTTTATTGCCCCCTCGTCCCGTCGCTTCTCTCGCCGCCGCACAGGAATTCATTTTTTTTACGACACCGCGCTCGTTCGTGCTTTATCAACTTTTACACTAGCCATTCTCTCCCCCGTTGTTTTTTTTTATCTTCGCGGAAAGACCTTCCACGGAGCCCGTTCGATTCGTTCGACGCTAATGTATCAGCTGCTCGGGAATATTATTAGAAGGAACGAAATAAACGTGGGCGTTCGGGATCTCGCCGAGAGCAACGAGTCGCTTTCTAAATAATACCTTCTTTTTTTCTCGTTTCTTTATTTCGAGTGCACACAAAAGTTGTGCGAGAGGTTATTATATCTGTCGTCAGTCCCGAGGCAAGGAACTGTCCGGTGGGTTTTTCGAGGGTCGCGGACGAAGCGTGAACGAGAATTCGACGACGCTGACGCCCACGGCCGGCGAGCGTACCACGCCGTGTGGCCGGAAAAAAAGCGTTACAGAGCGTCGAAAGACTTTTCATCGTCGCAGATGGAACCGTTGCGTAAGAGAGCCGCGCGCGTGAGAGTTCGCTGCGGCGCTGGCGCGGTACGTTCGCACCGAGTAAAAAATAAAAACAAAAAATTTAAAAAAAAACATGAACGGTGTACCAGCGAATAATCGAAGAAGCGAACGAGAAAATTGAGTTCGAAGCATCGAACCATCGCTATCGACGATCTTGGTCGCGCCTCGGATGAATCAGCACGCGTAAGGCGTGTATCTCGTCCTAATCTCGCGTTGGAACGTGATCCGGCGTCTCGCAATAAATATATGTGGCGGGGACCTAACAGATTAGATACACCAATTGCCTATTATCGTCGCGAGCCGACCGAGCGACGGGGAACGAATTGTGCCGAAGTGGAAATTCGCACATTCCTGTTTCGAAGTGTTTTCCACCGTGGCGACAGACTTTGGAACGTCGAAACGGGACGTACAGAGCTGCTCACTGTACAAGAAACTCGAGACGACAAGCACGATTTTTTTTCATTGATGCCTCTCGAGACGCGGAGTCTTCACGAACAAACGGAAGTGACCCTTAACCTGCACTTCTTTCTGATTTAAAAAAAAATAAAAAAAATGTTCGAAGAACGGGTCCGTATCATAGACACGTGCTGAGCTGACCTGTGTAGGCCTTAAATGCCGGGAGAATTTATTTAGTTATTTATTTATTGGTATAATCACGGACTAGGCCCAATTACAGGCGCGATACATGAACGTATCGGACAAACGGACAATACACTGAAAAAAAGGTTTGGTAATATCAAACTAGGCTGCGGTTGCGGCCGGCGAAAGAAATATTTGGTCGATTGAAAGAAATATTTGGTTGATTGAACGAATATTTAGTTGATTGAACGAATATTTAGTTGTTTGACGGAGTATTTAGTTGCTTCAACAAATAGTTACTTGGGTTTAACAAACATTTTGTTCATTTTAGCAGTCTAAATATTCCAATTAGGTAACAGAATTATTCCAATAATTAGAAATATTAATTTGAGAGCAGAGCTGGCCGGTATTTTAAATACTTGATGTACTTCAGGTATTTTAAATACGTATTTTAAGTACAAAAAGTATTTTGTATTTTGTATATCGAGTATTTTCAATTATTTTGGTCAGGTCTGTTTCTAATGGACCGTAATGGACATTATAAGTAACGCGATAAACAATGCGAATAGATTTATAACAGAATTTGTTGTATACATTTAAGCTTTGAAAAAGAAAATAACTTGCAACCGAGCGAGTTCTTCAGCTTTGTAATAATAAAAATTCTCCATTCAATGAATACAATTTATGTGCTCGGTTTTGCTGTAATCGGAATTTCATCAATTGAATATCGTATTCATAAAAATTATTCGCAATATTCGAATTTTTTAAATTATCCAAACTTTTGAATATTCAGTTCAATTCAAACACTATTCGCTATTCACTTCAACCCCCTACTAAATAACAACAATACCAAAAAGTGGCATAGCTAACTCAACGACAATATACCAATTAGGCAGAATGAATGTAAACAATTATCCATGCCGCATTGACGCCAATTTCCACCACTCGTAGAGCCCCGCGTTTGAAATTGAATCGTCCAGTGAGGTTCGCCCTTCTGCATCCGGACCTCCGAGTCTGCTCTAAATTTTATATAAATTTCATATAAAAAAAAAAAAATTCGAAGAAAAAAAAAGAGCCCAGAGAAAAAGGAACAAAGGTACTATAACGGAAACAGAGGTCTCTCTCTCAGAAATACGGTTTACGCGTATTACGTCCAAACGTTAAAGTATTCTTAGGCCCGCCGAGCGGCCAGCGAGAGGTGACTTTGCTAAATAGTCCAAGCCAGTACCTTGGGACGCCGAGGCGCGAAGTTAGCAGAATTTCGGTATCCGCGCTAGTAGTCAGTGCGGCGGGAACGGAATACGCGTAGAGTCGAAGGATCCCCCGAATACCGGGTAGGCGCACGGTCCGAGAGCCATACGTCAAAAATCAAATGATTTCTATTTATAACCGCAACGGCGTGTCGGGGCGGCGATGGCTTAGAGCAGAGCAGCCTGCAGTTTTGTTCGGCGCAAAAGTACGTTGCTCGCGATATCGATGCGAACCTCCTTTCAGCCGCTGCGCACGCGAACGGCTCGAATCCGTCGCTGAATGTCGGAACCGCAGATACAGATACGGAAAAAAGAAAAAGAACGAAAAAGAAAAGAACAAAAAAAAAACATGAGTTCGAGTCCCGAGGAGGATCCTCGGTAGCATGCGGTTTCTCGATATAGGTCAGTGGGGATATCGTTGCCGTGCAGATATTCGTCGTAGTAAGCGAGAGAGCCTCGGGAGCGAAGCCCTTTGTCGTTTTCTCCGCGCCCGAGCTATCGATGTGTTTAACCAACGAAAACAAAAATAATAGCTCGCTCGGATACGCTGACTCCTTCGGGTCGAAGTATGCAGAAATAAGCGAAAGAAAGATAGAACCGTTCCGTCGGATATTCACGAGAGTCCGAGAAGCGTGAGGCAAAGGCCCGCGAGGGCCTAGGAAAAGGGTATCGAGCGGGAGGGGAGCGCCTTCGCGTGTATGGAGAGAGGCGGAGAAGGGGACGGTAAGAATTCTAAAAAAATGCTTGCTGTACAGAACCGCCGCGGCGTAAGCGGGCTGACAGTCGCCGACTGCTGCGGTTGGCCGTATTCAGCAGGTTTCCTCCTCGACGTACGTGCCCGCTCGGTCCCCATTATAATACGCGATTCCGTCGCGTTCCCCCCGACGGGCAACAGAAATGTCGGATTCTCTCGTCAAGCATCCTCGCATCGGGAAAAAACGTTCCGGCAAATTACTGTTACCGATATCGTAATTTATCGATGATTCGTACGAATCGAAAATCTGTTGGTAAGGAAAATAATTTTGCCTCGAGAAATACGTTGACCGGTCGGACGGGCAAACATTGTAGTATGCATAATGTATCGAGCCAAGATGTGCTCGGGAGAAATTGCGTTTCACCGGCGGTGTGTTATATCGGCGAAGACCCACGTCAGATACCCACTGGCTGGCAATGAAGCGCGCGAGCATTTTGATGCAGCGAGAGTACAGTCGATGTTTTTTATTTTCTTCTTCTTTTTTTTTTTAAAGAAATTCGTCCCGTCTCCTCGGGCGGGCTCTCGTCGAAAATAGTTTTGACAAGCATTGACAGCCTTTTAGCGGTCGTCCGGACAGCCGTCCACGTTTTCTCTGTTTAAACGAGTTTCCCAACTTCCCGTTGAATCGAGAACCCGACCGGACGGAAAAATGTACTTCTTGTTATTTTTGAATGGAGAGACGATAGATGGGTTTATTCCGTGCCCTGAGATCGAGATCTCCAAAAGGCACCAGGTGCTCTTTGGAAACAGCCGAAGTAGAATAAACAAAAAATAACGTGAAATGAAGCATCCTAAAAATTAAAAACTGCAACTAAGGAGACAAAAAAGAAAAAAATACGGAAATAGCAAAAAGCGATAGAAAAGTAGATGGCTATCAATTAGATTAGATAGAGAGTATTTGAATAACAATTGTTACTATCGGTACTCGATTGCTCGACATTTTTTAGTACGGCTATTTTTTTATACGTAAAATGAAGCATCCTAAAAATTAAGGACTGCAACTACGAAAATACGAAAATAGCAAAAAGCGATAGAAAAGTAGATGGCTAGTAATTAGATTAAATAGAGCGTATTTGAAAAACAATTGTTACTATCGGTACTCGATTGCTCGACATTTTTTAGTACGGCTATTTTTTTTGTATTATTCAAACGTTCCACCGCCGTCATTATTATGCAAAACGTAGAAACAGGCTGAAGTAATAAGTCGAACGGACAGTTTCGCTTGAAAACGGCGTCGGTTAATTGAGCCCGAAAAGTCTTTGTTGTCGGTACGGACGAACGGCCGGACGGATGGTCGGGAGACTAGAGAGTGAAGAGTAGATTTAGCGTGCGCCTTCCTATACACATCGGTGGAGGATCGAGCGAGCCTTCCTTTTTAAAAGTCGGCCTCGTTGTATCATACAGTTACTAAACACACCTTTCCTCTCTACGAAGGTCAGCTACGAGAGAGCTAGAGGCACAGCGACGGGTCTCGTCCCTTTGTTGTTTCCACTCACTCGATCCTCGCTGTACCTCGAACTGGCGTCGGCACCGCCGTACCGCAACAATGATACGCAAGCTAATCTGAGCGCGAGTCGCGAATTGAATGAAAAGAAAAAAGACGATAATAATAATGATAGAACAGCGACCGAAACAATTAAATTTAATTCCACCGCATCGTTACAATAAACGTTCGGTACTGAGAGGCTAATCGTCGTCGCGATTTTCTCTTCTGTTCGCAGATTAAATGGTAGCTGTCGACAATGTACAATCTCAACGTGAACGTGAATCCTAGCCCTATGGCTGCCGCGGGTCTTCTCGGCGTCGCGGCGGCCGAGGTCACACCGAGGACACCGGAAATCGTAAATTCACTAATCGCAATGACCAACCCCTTCGACGGCTACTCGAACGACAGGAGTCGGGAGAGAACCGACTCTACGAGTAGCGGGGAACCTAGTCCACCGAGTGTTCAACACACTTGTAGTCAACTCATCAAAGAAGGTGCGCCGCAACGTTATGGATCTTTTTTTTTTTGTAGAACCCGTTGCGATCGATTGTTAGCGTGTTCCGAACTTTCGGATGCACCGGCGGTCGGTCTGACCCCGACATTCTTTTCACAATCAAACGATTCAATTATTATATATACATTATAATGTTATATATATATATATATATCGCGAAAGGCGGTCGTTGACAATTGGGTTTAAAAGGTACCGCATTTTTTGGGTATAAACGTCGAATACGGCACCTGTTAGAATTTTTTGCTAGGGATCGCCTTTCGTGAGGTTCAATTTTTCATCGAATTCTATACTTTAAAAGGGTGGGAGGAAAATTTAAAAAAAGAAATGCCTTTTTTGTTAAACATCCTATTATATATATATATATATAATATGAAACGTCGAAGTTTTCTTGGAGAGTGTAATTTTAATAATGATAATTCGTCAGGTTTGAAGCTGACGCTGCAGACGAAGAGAAGACAAAACGGGAGCAGCGACGAGGCTGCGAAGAAATCGAGGAAGGAGGACGGCAGCGCGGACGACGAGGAGGAGGACGGCGACTCCAGCAACAACAACAGTCGCACCGGTGTAAGAATCATTTAATATATACACCGCCCATAACTAGGAAGGGCGTGTTCGCCACGGCAGGGCGTGACTCTCCGCTGTTTACAACATGCATTAAACAACCGCTAATTATCCTAATGGGCGCGATATGCGCAATTTCATTTGCGAAAATCGTTTGCCGGCATCGAGCGGACTCTTCGAGACGATTAAGTGACCGGCCAAGTTTAAGCACCTTAAAAAAAAATTCCTCAAATCTTTTTCTTTAACCTTTAAAAAAAAAGTGACAAAAAAAATTGTTTCAATAAAAAAAAAAAAAAAAAAATTAAAAACCTCCAATCAGAATGCTTTCTGCATAGACACAAGAAACGTAGAGCTAGCTTTCGATATTCGCGCTAAAACTCCCAGCCGCGCTATAGAGTCGACGCAATTGAAAATAATCGTTCTCCTCACCTCGTTTATTTTCGCAGTTGACGCCCGAGGACGAGGAGCGTCGGCGAAGAAGACGGGAGCGCAACAAGATCGCCGCTACGAAGTGTCGACTGAAGAAGCGCGAAAAAACTGTCATACTCGTTCAAGAATCCGAAATTCTCGAGACCCAGAACCACGATCTCAAGTCGGAGATACAAAAATTGGAGACGCAGAGGCGCAGGCTCGTCGACATGCTGAGTTTGCACGGTCCCACGTGTCTGAAGCAGGGCGGCGCGAACGAAGCCTCCTTTCAGCAGTACGCTGAGCCATTGCCGAGTTACCAGGACAACTTCGGTGCACCACCTCCGGCCCTCAACCAGCCGCAAAACTGTGTCACGGATTATCCGGTAAAGGTCGAGGATTTCGAACCGGGGACGCAGGATTTTTATCGGCCGGACAGCAGTTCTTACGTCCCGACGTCGGATGCCGGTTGCACGGTTTAGCTAGCTGATTATTATTCGAAGGGAGAAAGAGGAGAGAGAGGAGAGAAAAAAGAAACATCAACAATTTTTTTTTTTTTTTTTTAATATATATATTCACACATATAGGCGGTTCGCGCGATTATCGTTCCGCGCGTTGTGAGATCATCGGAAAGGTGCTTCGGCAACGACACTCTTCCTCGCGCGTGCCTCGAGGGATACACACCAACAAATGCAAAGCAGGAATGCCAAGAGTCAGATTGTTCTATGGTTACGCTCGGAAGATATTAACAATCCCGCGGATGGCTGTTCGCGACCGCGGAGAGAAAGAGAGTTAGGGATCTCGTCGAACAATCGCGAACGAAGGACTATGCATTCCACGAACGAGAGATCGAATGATACGTTTTAAGCGAGATCTAATCAAAACAAACCCCCGTTCATTCATTTTAATTATCACATTACAGTAACTTTACGAAAATCGCAACGCACGGCGCCGATTAAAAAAAAGTAAAACTCTCTTTCGCCAGGATAACTTCCGTCGGTATTATCGTCCCTCACCAGGGTGTTATCTAGCTCTCGTCCGACTATTTTTTTTTTTCTTTTAAGATTTAAGAGAGACGCAAGCTAAATTGTCTTTAACCGCGAGTGAGACGTACGCGAATCTCTTTCCGCGTATATCGATATAGATGTATATGTTAGGTATGTAGAATCGCTCTCTTCCCGCTCTTTCTATCGCATACTCTACAAAAAAAAATCGTCTCGGTACGTAGGATGTAGAAATTTTCACTACTAAACTAACACGTTCGAGGAAGAACACTCCTGAGACATTCCTTCGTAATAACTCTTCTGTGACATTCTTCGTAAGGCCTTGATCGTTAATGTTAATAAGTTTGTAGCGTAAGGAGGAAAGCAACCCCCCCTCCCCTCCCCTCGGAGTGTCGCAACACTCTTCGTTGTGAACCGAGTATGTGCGGGACATTATTACTCGGGACGGCCGAATCTTTTATTCTCGTAGTATTTGGACGAATGAAATTTTACGAACACGTTGTTTTCGCCCGTTGCCTCTCGCCCCACCAGTGTAAGAGAATTCTTTCTGTTGATATTTTTTTTTTGTCATTGTAACGTACGAACAGAAGGAACCGCGTTCGTCATATAGCTATATATCGATATTTCATAATATTAAATACGTACGGCATATATTTTCTATATATACAAAAAGAAAACAAGAAAGCACAGAGAGAAAAAAATGTTAACGTTTTAAAGCGTTGCGACGATATATATATATATATTTAAGATTATTGTATAGTTTTTAAGGATCGAAAATACCATGTGCCTAACGACATACCTCAGTGCAAATTGTGGGTATAGTTACCCACTCGCGGTGCGTTAACGACCGACAGCCTCATATTTTTTTTTTCTATTATTTCATCGCTCTTTCACCGAGGAGGAAGCCTGAAATCGCGGTTTTTTTTCGTTGGTGCTAAAAGCCTCCCGGAATGAGCGAGCGAGAAAATCCGATGCAGAGTTCGAAGCTCCGTCGTGCTGATTTCTTCTCGTTGTTATGTTATTGTACTCCACATATATTATTATATGTACGCGCAGGTACGTCGGTCGTTGGCGCACCAACGGCCACATTAACGACGCGTTACCGCGATTAACCGCGAGCGTTAATTCGTCATCGGATGAACGCGTCGCTAGATAAGAGAGTCATGAAAACGCTTAAGCCCGCGCGCCAAGGGCCAAACGCTACCTTTTTTTTTTTAATGTATTTTTTGTCTCTCGGATTGTTGTCCGCCCGCGTGGCCAGTTCGTCGATAAATTATGAATGTGTCGTGCGAAACACGATAACAAACGAGGCCACGTCTCGAGAAGGCGAATATCGCGAATAAAGAAAAGTGCTTCTTCGTTTTAGCTTTAATGTCTGTATGTACGTATAATAATTGGATGCGTGCGCTCTTGAATGCAGATCTGCTCAGCTATGCGTTCTTTTATTCATTACTGTTTACTGCTAGTGGGTTTTTTTTAATTGCCAACGATGCATCCGATTTTTTCCAATGGATACAATTTCGTCCGTTTTTTTATAACGAAAAAACGCTCATCAGCGCAGATTTGTGTTAAAACTAAACCCTGAACTGAGATCAGATTGGAATATAAGAACGCTTGTTTCGACTGCGTACACAAATGCGTTTCGAATATTTATGGATTTAGCCGAACGGAACTGCATTCAAAAACGCACCCTATGGCATGTCCCGAACTCTCGTCGATCTCGGTGAAAATCGGGAGGGTTACAAAAAACACTTCGACACCCTCCGACATGTTAAATATTACTGTCATCGAAACCCAAATATCAATGTGACTGCCAGTTTAACTTCACGCCTTTCTCCTTCATTAACGAACGTTAACCATTTTTCGTTGGCGATACTGCCCGATAGTCTTCTGCCCATTAAATACACTTGTATTCGACATCAGTTAATTTAAAAGAATATCTTTCATCGTTAGTTCTTGTGCTCGATCTAGACATTATTTCATCGAACACGCGATGACGCACGCGTATTTTACATTATAATAATCAAGGTCACCGAAGAGGGGACATTGTAAATCTGAGACTGATTCTTCGTTCGATTAAAATTCCAATCCCGATTTTCATAGGTCGAAGTTCGGCTGACGCGCGATAGGGTCATTATTATGGACATACAACATACATAAATCGTATATATATATATATATTTTTTTTTTCTATACTCAGTACCTGGCAAAATTGTTTGCCATGCGACAGCCCAGCACTTTGTCAAAACGCTCGATCGTGATGCTCTGTGTCTGACGCGAGAAATTTACCGTTGTAGCCCTTCCTCCCCCGAAGAGAATTGTTTATTCTTCGAATAAAAGTGCCTTGAATACTACGAGAGATTTACTGACTAAAAAAAAAAACTTCATCGACGGGTAGAAATTATTGAACTAACGTGAAATTTGAAATATTTCCTATTTTATTACAAAAGTCATAATGCACACATCTTGCTCGCATCTATTTCAATCACAATCAACTCAAAACGCGATATATCATCTTGCCATATAAATAAGTCTAAGATCCAGGTGGGGGGGAATAGTCGGAAAGGGGAATTGGTGGAAGGAAGTAACCATTAATCAGGGCTTTCTTAACAATAAATATAATTTCCGCCGCCAGCTCTTATGAACCCCTGTAAAAGAATTATATTCGTCAATTAATATTATTTATAAAAAAATAACAAAAATATCCAGCATTTCATACAACAAGGGAGAAAAACTTACACAATGATATTGTTGATGGGAATGTGGATGAGTTTGACGAAGAATCCAATGAATCCCATTATGCAGAAGCCTATAGCAGTGGCGATTGCGATCTTCTGGAACTCTGCGACATACGAAAAATATTGTTAGATGGACCCATAAAACTGAGCGAAAGGTCTAGGTGAATAAATATCTCCGGCGCTCCGGAGAGTATGGTAAAAATTGTTACCTTTGCGATCCGGCTTGGTGCATCTCTTGACGAGCCTTATACTGTCCTTGGTGAATTGGCGGCTGGGCTCCGTGAGTTTCTTGATTTGATCCATCGTTGCTGATTGGGATCTGCAAGTTGCGAGAAATCGGTTAGCCGCGACCTTCGTGTTTTCGGAGTACATCTGCTGGGCGAGCGAGGTTATGTATCGTGGAGTTTCGTAAAAATAATTGCCTCGAAAATCGTGAGAGTGCTTGTAGGTCGACGATTGACAAATGAGTTTCAACGCATATGTCGAGTCGACGAGAGACGAAAATTTCTTGGCACGGTTCGAAGCCAAGATTTAATCTCGAGATGATAAATTCAAAAACGCGCCTCGTACAGAGATTTAAAAAAAAAACGTAGACGCTACAAATAGATATTTTCGGAACGTAGTTGAATAGCGATGAATGACGAGAGTTGGTTCAATGCGAAATATTATTACGAAGTTTGGAGGGAGTTTCGTTACTTACGTTGCGTACGCCCTGGCTACACTTGGCAAAGTGTTGTTTGACGGCTGATAGAGGCTTGCTTGGACGTTCACAGTACGCGAGCTACGTGGAGACTATGCGTGGGAACGTCACTTCCGACCGACTGACGTTGGAGCTGTAGCGCCGCCACGACGCCCTCGCGACGCCACACGGCGAAGCCTGACAACGTGTCGCGCGCCCTCGCACCGGGAAACGTGGATAACGTTTGAATCAAGGGCAGGTAAATAAGTAGCCGAGGAAAAAACATAGCTTATAACGTTATAACTTATAACTTCACCATTGTATCTAGTATTAATATCTTATTATATGAACCAGGTTGAATATTGAAACACGCACGCATGCACGCAGCCGAACATTTTTTTCTGCATGTAATATTTCGATGGAACAATTTGAACACGTTTCCATTAAATAACTCGAAATTTTTGTTTTTCACCACAACAAAACTTCCTCTACGAGGAAGCAAAATATGAAGTCATTTAATCATTCGATCCAAATTTTTACCGGCGAATCATGTACCATAAAAATTTGGTCTCGAAGATAAGTCGTCAACGAAGAGTCCCCATTTGATTTTAAACCACCTGACGCATTCTCGAACTCGACGGACTGATTCGCGGTTTGTTTGATGGAGATGATTGAAAATTCGCGGTTGCCACTCTTAGCGACCGTATGGTTTCATTTTTCTCGCAGTTACGCATTGTCTTCCGGCTCTCATTTGCATCGCGTGACATCGGTAAAGGACGACGAACGACTATGGTAAAAAGGCGCTCGCCCGACGAATCCTCGTCAATTCTCGCAGAGACGCCGGGCCAGGAAGATGTACAAAATCGCATGTGTTTTTTTACTGTGCATCTCTGCACTGCAAGCCGCTTACAAGGACTGCGGTGAGTTTACTATTTCACTATTACATCGATGGATTTGAGTGTCCGCACCATGCACACCTTAAACGGTATACAATGAAATAGTATAGCAAGTAGATTCGTACCCTTCATTAATGCGACGAACGATCTGAATATCGCTGTAATCAAACCAAGGATTAATTAAAGACAATATACGGTATACATTCTTTTCTCCGAAACATAGGTATAGGTTCAACTTTCGAAGAATAGACAACGAGGCATTTAATACCGCGTTACGGTATGACAAATCTTCGTAAATTTTACACTATACCGTACCACGGTATGTATATCGTGCCACGGTACATGTAATAAGGATCTAGTAAAAACTATCGATCATCTAAGAAGAATTACCATAGCACACAGCAGTGGAGAACCAGGGTGTCACCTATGGCGGAAAATCTCAGATTTTCGAAGAATTTTTTCCATAATATCTACGAAAAATTCGTATAAATCCGGTACTTCCTACCACAAGTTGCGCCCTAGTTCCCTCCCGCCATGTGCTATGGTAATATCTCTGAAGCGATATCGTCATATTTAGTAGATCCTTCTCTGAGTGTGTGTATACCGCAGCACTGTGTGTATACCGTGGCACGGTATGTACACCGTGGTACGGTGTTTACACCGTAAGACTGAACGTATACCATAGCATTGTATGTGTATCGTAACACTGAACTTATATCACAGTATTGTATGTATACCGTGCCCCGGTAGGCATACCATAGCTCTGTAAACGTACCGTGGCACAGTATGTATAACCATACTACTGTAAGTATACCGTGTTGCGGTATGTATTCCATAGGACTGGACGTATACCGTAGCAATGTATGTATACCGTAACACTGAACGCATATCGTAGTATTGTATGTATACCGTGCCGCGGTAGGCATACCATAGAACTGTAAATATACCATAATACTGTAAGTATACCATAACACTATAAATACATGCCATGTTGGGGTATGTCTGCCGTGTTGCGGTATGCATACCGTTTTGCGGTAAGTATGCCGTGTTGCGGTATGTATACCGTTTTGCGGTATGTATACCGTTTTGCGGAATGTTTACCGTGTTGCGGAATGTATATCGTGTTGCGGAATGTTTACCGTGTTGCGGAATGTATACCGTGTTGCGGAATGTTTACCGTGTTGCGGAATGTATATCGTGTTGCGGTATTTATACCGTTTTGCGGTAAGTATGCCGTGTTGCGGTATGTATACCGTGTTGCGGAATGTATACCGTGTTGCGGAATGTATACCGTGTTGCGGAATGTTTACCGTGATGCAGTATACATTACCGCTCTTGCATTTGTTCCCCCTTTGATTTTATCGCGTTTTATCCATTGCCTGCAAAAAATGCCGGCTCGAGACTCATTTGACTTCCGGAAGGAAGCACACGGTTGGGCTAATGAATCCGTGCATTACATCGATAAAGAGCGAGTTGGCGAACGGACACGTCCTCAAGATTTGATTGCAGACATTAACGATATCCTTCGGTAAAGTACAACAGCACGAACGCTCGACAAATGAAATATCATGTTTGGTGAATTGACACATAGGAAATACCCGGTAATTCACACGCGAAGTAAGAAAAATAACAGGAAGCCGCAATCGGTTGTTTACGAAACGCTTAATTTCACGCTGTGGGTGTTCATTTGATCGTTCGATGCTGCCTCGAAAATTGCATAATTACCGAGCCATTATACTCTTTACGCCGATGTCTCGCGATACAGTTGTACGGGGTAAATACCGGGATGCACATTATTTCCTTCCAGAACGGACTTGAAAGGTTCTTAAACGTGTTGTTGATACGATGAATCAGCAATTAGCCTGGCGTCTAGTTTTCTGGTCTGTTGTGTAACATGCCCGTTTGAGGCAACGGAACGCCCCTTTCGGTCCGCTCAAACCGGGCTCGGTCGGTAACAGAGACTGTATAACTACTTACCCTGATGTAGTTATGCAGTCTCTGTATAACTACATATGTAGACTATACATATCGTAAGTAACGCGCCAATATTGCTACTTTGCGTGGCGCTTGTCTATCGGGGTAACGAGTTAATAAATAACGAAGTTTGGAGTTTCGCACTGTCCTTCCAACTGACGGTGCATACGAGTCGATCGCAGCCGTAGCACACATCACGAAATAATTTTTATTTCCACTGGGGCTAATCATTTTCGGCTAAAAGAAAATCCTTACACGAACCGGATACGAATTTAGGTTCAGGAATTTGCCTCTGATCGTGAATGGTGAACATAGTTTAACAAAATTGATTTTAGTCATTGCCCTTCGGTTACTCTTCAATTACACTTCGGTGACGTCAATCAACGACTTTTGTCCGTTACAGGCTCCGAAATTGGTCACGTTACGGCCATCCTCGTCAACGAAGATTGTGACGAGAATACACACACCTGTGTCCTCGTAAGGGACACCAATGCGACGATTAAAATAACATTCAACATCGGTAAGAATTGACTTTTCGTGGTATTGCGTACTTTAATAGATAGAAAAACGTGACGTGCGTTCGTCACGCCGTGCCGGCACAATCCCGTCAAGTACGTCCGCGTGTGACGATATTGTGACGGCACGGCGTTTTGATACCAAAACCTGCTTGCACAGTTCCAGCTCACTGTGGAGCTCCACGCCAAGCCGAAACTGTGCAAGCAGCTTTTGGTACAAAAATGCCGTGCCGTCACAATATCGTCACATGCGGACGTCCATGTCTGCATTGTGCCGGCACGACGTTCATTCCCGTGCTAGCACCGAGAAGATCCCGTGCCGTCACATGTCTATTTGGGTTGTTTTACATTAGTCGATCTGTTTACTACGCGAGGCAAAGACGATAGAGTATAAGATGATGGAACGTCCTTGGACGACCGCTGGCCTCGGCTATAGCAGGGGGCAGTGGGGCTCAGTTTGCAAGATTTCAATGTCAGATCAAAACTGAACAGTATGTTCCACAGCGTGTTTAGGAGACGCATTTTCGTATCGGCTATACGTATATGTTTTGTGTACCTTGGCACGTACCTCGGCGACGGTTGTGAAAATAAATAAATTGTTTCACGTTTCGCAGACAAGGATGTGCAAACAGTGAGGGCTATGATGCACGCTGTGCTGGCGGATGTTCCCGTGCCGTTTGAGATCCCGCATCCTGACGTCTGCGCCGCCGACGATTCCGGCATAACGTGCCCTCTGGTGCCGGCCAACGGACCGTTCACTTACGTCGTCAAGATGCATGTCGAACCATCGAATCCCAGGGTGAGCACGAACATACCGTTTATGATAAATTCCGATTACCGCAGACCCGGATCAACGACAGATTATAATTCGTTGTATCGCAGATTGCGCTTAACGTGAGATGGGAACTCAAGAACGAGGAATCGAAGAACATGTTGTGCGTCGACATACCGGTGCAGATTGCTTAAAAAAAAACAATCGCTGACGACGATAGTCGCCCAAACGAGGTGTCGGGAAAACAAATAATATTCAGAGATACACGAATCGAGTGTCTGGATTGAGCAAAAAATCTACCGGGTCTCGTTCGATATGGAACTATTTGATAACATTTTAGGAGAGGAAAGGACGCCGAACGAACGATTTTCGATGATTATGTTACCGAGTGCTTGTTATGTCGAATAAAAATATATGGACTGTATCTCTTATGCAATGATTTTTTTTTTCACATAGTAATACATTTTGTTGATAGTTGGGCAAGACATTCGGCACGAGACACAAAGCAACACGAAAGTATCGTGTATATTTTTTCTCATCTCGTTTTCTTGCAATTGTGTAATAACTGTTTATTTACCAGTCGGTAACAAAAACTGTAATCAACTTTTCTCAAAAATGCTGGCATGTATGGTCAAAAGAAAAGTCTCTTCGGAAGCCAAGATGATATTCCCTTCCGATGAGACTTTTGTTTTGACCGTACATGCCAGAATCCGACAGAAAAATTGATTAGAGTTCTTGATACCGACTGAGCCCGGGATGGAGGGCGAGAGAGATTACGGCTTTCATTACCGACCGTGGTATCATAGCAGGCCTAATTCATCTACACGCATGCGCAACGCGCGTCCGTGTTTCCACTCAACGATTACAACCGAGTCTACTATCTCATCGGCTTACGAATCCATAAAATAAAAAAAGAAATAAAAGTAATTTCTAATCTCGAAGTTTGTAGGTAAGCTTAAAAAAGAATCGGCACTATTCAATGTGCAATTGAATATATTATTCCAATTTATTAAGTGCTGTGAGCCTGGTACTTTTTAACAGCAATCTGCTTTTTCACAGTTTCGTTTGTTTGCTGCGAATATTGTCGCAATCTCATTCCTAAATAATATTTAATAGCATACGACAAGATTTTTGTTCCATGTTGTGTGCAGGGGAAAGAAAATTTGTATTTACACGGCACTGCAAGTTGTAATGTATTGGGAGATGCGCGAGCAGAATGATGATCATAATTCGGCCTGAGTTGACCGCCACATTGGCTTTACTTCGAGCACAATTAACCGCACGCGGATAATACAGAAGTGCCACGACCTATCTTTACGACCGTGGTATAAGACCGCGGTCGGTAAGCTTCTTCTTCTACTTTTAACCGTTTGAGCGGACCCGTAGCACCACCCTAGGGGCCTAGGGGCGATCCACTTTAGCCACAAAGTAACCGTAGTACCGGCCAAAGTCGGTCAGTAAGACGTTCGAAGTGCCCGAGCGACAACAACGGTGGACACGTGAAATCCGAGCTGCTCGATGTCCGATAAGAAAGGTAGACCAAACAAGTGGAGGGCAAAAATAGATAGGACTTCTCGGATTGAGCAATCGCCATGTACATCTCGTTAACCAGTTGAACGCGATGTAAACGATATAAAGAAATGACAGATTAACAAGCCGTTCGAGCCACAGTTTCAATGACGTATCGTTTACCACGATCCTCAGTATTCATTGTCAATGAAGGTTGTCCGTTCAATTTCAGAATAGCCCGACTCATCCTCGATCTCGACGGACGAACTTGTCGACGCGAGTCTCAATTAACTCGTCTCGAGTAAAATAATAATAAGACATGTCTCGCCTCGTCACGCATAGTCGATCGAGAAAGCGAAACCTTAATCCCATCGCCGATGATTGAGCGATCCGATCGTACTTTGAACTCGAGGGTTAATTGAATTATTGGGGAAAATAATGCTCACGCTCTCGGCGATTCTCTCCGCTACACCCGACGATACAAAACTCTGTCCGACGGTGCACGATATACACGCACGTGTATATATAGCCTTAGTTCTCGCAGCACGTTATCCGATGGCTCTCGCGCCTCTGTGTATCGCGTGACAAACGACGGCAACGACTGCGAGCGACGCGAGACGCTCCGCGTTACGAGACACCGCTTCAATCCGCGTCGCGACACCGAGCCGACAAGATGTACAAAATCGCTTGCCTCTTAGTACTGTGCGTCTCCGCGCTGCGGGCCGAAGTCGTTTACAAGGATTGCGGTAAGTTCTTATACCGTTTTTCTTCTTGATTTTCATAATTACTCCTATTGCATTTAAGGGACAGTGAAAATTCACGGTCGGCAATGAAAACTGTAACGAAACTCTCTCAAGGGTGCTAATTTTTTTAAGGAAATTTCGCACCGTAATTTCGCGTCCGGTCCGAATTAATTTTTTTTTCTCAAAAAAATTAGCACCATTGAATAAAGTTAATTTGAAAATTGCAACGATCTCTCTCGCACACACAGCCGTTTCACTGCCCCTTAAGTCTTCTTGATCTTATAGAGTTTTCTTTTATTATTCGCGAACATACTTCTAACACAAAACGTACGAATCGCCTGTTATCCAACGCAGATTGACATTTCTCATAGCTTTTTTTTCTGTTTTATTTATTATTATTATTTTTTTTCCCCCAATAACTCTAACCTTCGTGTCGAAACGACCGTTTCGTGTTATTGTTACTGAAAAACGACTGTTCCGTGTAACTGTTACTGAAAATTCTGATGGGAGAGGCGGCGTTGTGCCGGGCACAAAAGAGATCGACGCTTTGATAAAATGATTCGACGAGACGAGAAGTTATTGTTCCGAAGCGTGTCCGGTCGGCTTGACGAATCGGTTCGTTGCTGTAATGAAAAAAGAACCGGCCGTGGGCGAACGGATTCGTCCTTAACTTTTAATAGCAGATATTAACGATATCCGTCGGTCGGATATAATAGCGTGAGAGCGGTTGCCACGAAATATCGTGTCCGACGAATTAACGCGCAAGGGCAATAGCCAAGAACGACAAGAAGAATTAACGCACAGCAAGTACATCATGCGACGCTCACGCTGACGTAAATGAAAAAAAAAAAAAACGTCGCCACGATCCGTCATTTACGAAACGTTGAGCCTCAACGATAACACCACAAAAAATTGCATAATTATCGGGAGATATCTAATCTCCCCAACCTTACTATCGATTTTTTGCGTGCAAAAAAAAAATTTTTTTTTTTTTTTGCACGCAAAGTATATTCCACGAAAAATGATGTTATTCGCACGTAGAATTCAAATGTTCGCAATAATTTTCCTAATACGATGAATCAGCGAGTAGTCCGGCCTCCGGCTTATACTTATGCTGGCGTTGACGTGTTTCATGCTTTACCGGGCCTTCTCAGGGCGTTGTGTAACCCCCGTCTGCCGAACGATGCACGTCGGATTTCAGACTGCACGCATTTCGTTTTCTCGCCGTTAACTCTTCGGGTACCATCGTAACGTGAATTACCTCTTTTGTCCGTTGCAGGTTCCGAAATAGGTCACTACACAAGCGTAAGCGTCTCGAATTGTGACGAGACTCAACAAAGTTGCGTGCTCAGAAGAAACACGAATGCGACGATCGGAATTAAATTTGACGTCAGTAAGTATCACGTTATTTCATTATCATTGTATATTTGGGTTTTCGATTCGTAGATTTGTTGCAATTACGTGATGTGACATCAGATCGAACACGACGTAGCGGAAGGTCTGCAAATTCGTATTCGTATCGTCACACGCATCGGCACGTATCTCGGAGATACTGGAATAAAATAAAAACATTGTTTCACGTTTCGCAGACAAAGATGTGACCGCAGTGACCGCTGTGGTGCACGGTGTGCTGTCGGGGGTTCCGGTGCCGTTTCCAATCTCGCATCCCGACGCTTGCGCCGACAAAGATTCCGGTTTAACGTGTCCCCTGACCGCGGCCGGCGGACCGTACTCTTACACGGCCACTTTCTTCGTCGAAAAAGCATATCCCAAGGTGAGGTGATATCTCATTGTGTCCGGCGGTCCTGTAAATCCTCGATGTCCTTCGAATGTCGTGGATTTTTCTTTTTTTTTTGGGCTTCGTGAATTTTTTTTTAAGGATCGTAGACTTGCACGGCCACTTTCTTTGTCGAAAAAGCATATCCCAAGGTGAGGTGATATCTCATTGTGTCCAGCGGTCCTGTAAATCCTCGATGTCCTTCGAATGTCATGGATTTTTTTTATTTTTATTTTTTTTGAGGATTCGTGAATTTTTTTTAAAGGATTGTAGACTTGCATGGCCACTTTCTTTGTCGAAAAAGCCTATCCCAAGGTGAGGTGATATCTCATTGTGTCCGGCGGTCCTGTAAATCCTCGATGTCCTTCGAATGTCATGGATTTTTTTATTTATTTTTTTTAATTTTTTTTGAGAATTCGTGGATTTTTTTTTAAGGATCGCAGACTTGCACAGCCACTTTCTTTGTCGAAAAGCATGTCCCAAAGTGATCTGATATCCTATTGTGTCCAGCTGTCCTTTAAATTCTCGATGTCCTTCGAAGATCATGGATTTTTTTTATTTTGACTATTCGTGAAGTTTACGGAATCACATAATTTTTTTACAGTTGACTATTACGTTCTTGATTTTTTTTTTTAAAGCCAATACCAGAATTCCCATTGATGCAGTGGTCGGTAACAGCGATGTTAATTATTATTCATTATTGTTACAGTTGGCGCTTAAGGTGAAATGGCAACTCAAGAACGAGGATCAGAAGGACATCGTGTGCCTCGAAATACCGGCGAAGATTCAATAAATTCGAGCGATGGCAATAGTCGCGCGAATTAACATTTCGGAGTATGAATAATGCTTGAAGATATATAACGAATCGGGAATCTGGCTAAAATAAAAATACCGGTTTAATCGGCGGATCTTTTGTGAACAAGTTAAGTTCAGATGATGAGAGTAATTTATCAACTTGCGTCCGATCACATGAAATTAATCGAGAAACATTAACGGTGGGCGAACGACTATTGAGAGTTTCGATTTTTATTATCGTATGATTGTTGTAGTAAATTTTATTGAAGGTGCAGATGTAACTTGGGCATTGCTTTAGTTTTTTTTAAGCCGTAAAAATCTTATATACATTTTGAAAAGTTGTTGGTTTTTGTTCGTTTATCCCAATTTTTAAGAATCTAGGGTTTCCCTCCCGGAGTTTTCCCCCCAGGCTCTGATAGCTATTTCCTTATCATATATATACATACTATTCTGGCACTATTTCATGCGTCTCTGTGAATTGTTCTCGATAATGCGGTACACAACAGTGCTGTGCACTATCGTCGTATGCTACGGAATTCATTGTTTGACCGGAAAGAATTTAGATCGCTCATTTTTTAACCGGAAGCAACCAGAAGTCATTCTGGAAATACGTCATTTCCGGTCCGGAAAACGCATTTTTCGACCGGAAGTGATGTATTTTCAGAACGGAATCACTTCTGATCAAAAAATTATATTTTCAAACCGGCAGGTATGTATTTCCGATATGACGTCACTTCCAGTCGAAAGTTACGTTTTTGCGATAAATCTCCGGAATCCTAAATTTTTGGTTATTAAATTACATAGTCCATAGCGAGGGCGCAAGGTGCCCGAGCTATAACAATCTGTTGATTAATAATAAAACTATTTTTTCACCCTCTAAAAATTGGATTCCTCCACTTTTTAGACTATCAGAAATTATGATGTCAGAGTAAGTACTCTGACATCATAATTTCGAAGATTTTTTTTTTACGAGGAATAGTTCGCATCGCCTACAAAACGAATTTTATTTAGAGAAATTAAAAAAGAGACACGAAGTAACTTGAAAATATTGTATGTATTTTTTGTTTGTTTCTTATCTCGTTTCTTTACAAGTGTGTAACAACAATTATAAACAACGTAAATGCTTGATAAATTAAAAAATATAGTAAGGACGATATTGGGTCGGGCGGAACGGGAAGGATATAGTGGATAGGCGCATGGATTGTGGTTTATTTCCGACGTTAAATAAATTCATGCTATGAACACCGGTTTACAGCTCGATTGCCGCATAGGTACGTACTCACGAAATTCGGGGGTGTTACGAATATATATTCGATAGATCGATCGTATTAACATCTAACCCGTAATAAACTCGAATAAATCTCAATGTTTCTGTTTTCACGGCATTATACTTTTTTTTTTACATTACGTTGTATAGAAAAATTATGAAATAACGTGTCTCGACGATAAACATATCGATCGCGTACAAATTTTTCCTTACAAAATATCGATTTATCGATGTATCGCCGTTTCTTCCCCCTTTTTTTTCTTCGACACCCCCGAATGTGAATCAAAGTATGAATATTATATTCGGCGGCATGTGCGAGACCGCGCCTCTGTCAAAATTTCTATATTATACTCACAAGACTCGTTACGCGAGGAAGTACAGCCTATATCAGTCAGCCTAGATTAATTAAACGTCTCTAATACAGAGCGTTTTTTTTTTTTTTTCTTTTGTTTACACCACGGTATGATGTAATTCGTTCAAACGCGAATCCTGTTATCCAAACATATTGTAACTCCCGTGAAAGCATCGATATAATGTTATTAAACTGGGAGAAATAGATAGTCTGGTGGATAAGAGATTATCGAAAAAGCGATGGGAAAAAGAGCAATTACTGCTCGCACATCGATCGCTTCTCCGGTGTTTCGCAAAGTTCGTGCTTTTTTTTTTCGGTATATCTTTTGTTCGAGCAGCGACATATCGGGACGTTCTATAAGCCTAAGTTAAGTCTTTTGGTAACTTTGGTGGTCTTTTAAATCGCTATCAACTGTCCATCGCGTCGCATCCGTCGTCTGTTCTTTCGGTGTCCATCTGGTGAATTGTTCTTTTGCAGCGTTGCCTCGCCGAGCTTTGCTGGCCGTTTCTCAGGGTCTTTTGAGCTTGGTATATCGGCTCGTACTCTTTCAGCTGAGCCATGAAACCCTCGTTTGGATTAATGCAGAATCTTCTCTGCTGCACTATCGCATAGGCACGCCTGTAATTTTTTATTCGTCAGTGCAAACGATTAACTATTCGCCGTCGATAGGTCCGACGGATATTCTCTATCGTCGACTCACGTTTGCGAAAGACCGTAAGTTTCCATAATGTAGGCAAGAACCAACGCCGCGGATCGCGAAATCCCTGCGTTACCATGAACTAGAACTTGACCCCCCGAATTCAGACCTTCGTCTATGAAAGCCTTCACTCTTTGAAAGTGCTGAATTATGTTTTCGGTCGCTGTATCCGCTATATCCAGGACGAGGTATCTAAAAAGAAGCGCGTATCGTAAATTGCATTAAATTTTATGGATGCGGAGTTTCCTTAAAAATATTAGAGAATAGTCGTTTTATTCGTATCTTGAAGCAAGCCCCCTAGGGAAACCGTGCTAAAATATACAGCGAGGAGTAACAAAGACAATGCGCGGCAAATACAATGAAAAATAACAAATCAAAATAAAAAATTAAACTATATAACTAGGGATGTGCAAATAATCAAAATTTTGAATAATTCGTTATGAATTGGATATAAATAATTCAATTCGAAATTTGAATTCAGTATTCGAATATTTCGAATAATTCGAACATCAAAGTGTAAGAACATATGCAATCAGAGCTGGGTAAAATACTCGAAAATACTAAAATTACGAAATACTTTTTCTACTTGAAATACATTTATAAGTACTTTGATTAAGTACATTTTGAAATACCTTGTAAAAATCAACGGACTTTAACGAAGTACTTATAAATGTATTTCAAGTACAACAAGTATTGTGTACTTTAAATACAGATATTTTGAATGTTTTCAAGTATTTTGCCCAGCTCTGCAATTATTCATAAATAGTCGTATTATTAAAATTTTAAATTCGATTCAATTCAAGTGCTATTCGCACATCCCTATGTACAACAAAAAATCTAAACAAATGTAATAAAATTTTTTAAATGAGAGTAAGAATGATAAATAAAAATAACAATAAAGTAATAAAGCTCACACACATTAATTAATTAAGTGCATGGTACAAGACTACCACATTTGCAAAATATATACTCACTTGAATTTGTCAGGAAAATTGGGCCTTATCAAGCGTGCTTCTATGTCCTGTCTTACGCATACTATGTGAGTTATTCCACGGTCTAGCAGAGACTGTAATTTCAGGCTACTCGCAGAGCTGTAGGGACCGAGATAGAGGCCAGGAACGACTTCCTATTGAACAAGGGATCGTTACATGATTATTATTATTATTATTATTATTATTAAAACCTAAGTTAATATTATTTAAAAATATCAGCGGTGATAATATTATAGTGTAATTATTATGGCTATAAGGTTCCGACACTTGGCGATTGATTACGGTCGTGCCTGCACAGCACACGTTCAGTGAACTTACTTGCATGCTTCGCCTCATTGTGTAAGTCCATTCCTTAGGGCTATCCAGCGACGACATTGGTATTCTGGGATACTCCTCCGAACCGTTGTCGCTCGCATTGTCCTTGACAATTCGTGACAGACAATCAATGGAGATGAAAAAAAAGAAACAATGTTATCCTCTCGTATTTGTCGGATTGCATAAAAAACGACTTGTGACTAAGTTCGGTAGGATTTTCAGGGTTAATCAACGATACCGTATGGTCTGTACACTTGACACAGATATCGCGTGCAAAGCATGCCTCGATGTGTAATTGCGAAGCAGAGCGAGTTCGTGTAGTACGAATGAAAACATAAATAAAGGGGTCATGACCGTAACCTAAAAAAAATTGTTGCGTGAAAACTGTCGAGGACGAGAGAAGAAGTAAGGAGTTTCCGAACGATCGGCACTCACCTCGTCGTGAATACTTCCGTTTCTATCGATCGACAGCATAACGACGAATTTTTCTGTTAAACGTAAAAATATATATCAACAACACGCTCGCGAGAGAACAACACGGGGTAAAAGACGGATAGAATTTTTTTTTGTTTTTTTTTTATAGCTACGCAATTTTTTTAGCGTATCAGCCATTTGCGATTTCGCACGTGAGACATCTTTCGGTGTAAATTTTTCGTTCCCCCCCCCCCCCTTCCCCGCCCCCTGCCGCCCGCCCGACGATCGTCGTGAAGTCATTCGATGTTCCGTCTCGCGAATGCAGTTTTGTCAACCGCTGATGGAACACACAATCGGAAGACGTGAAAATTTTCTTTGTTGGCGTATTGGTAACGCGCCCGAAGCCCCTGTGTATTTTGGCCTCGATGCATGTGTGCTCGCTGCTTTTTTCAAGCGATAGCTGTAGTTGCCTCTACAGAACATGCGCATATTCATGTCAAGTGTAGTGTGAGGGGAATAATATTTTGGCTTTCGGGGGCCTAAAATTAATTAAAATGGTAAGAACCCTGCGGAGTTTTGTATCCAACCTCGGTGTCGTCGCGCTCGGTCCGACGAACGAGAGAAATCAGCTGTTTCCGAACGAGATACCACTCATCAAATAATGTTTTGACGTTACTCGAATTTAACCTACATAGTCGTCGACCGATGACTCTTTCCCTCGCAGCCGCCGAGTTTTCCACGACCACGAGAAATCGCTCAAATCCTCGCTCCAACCCCGGGACTCCCTCGCGAGGCTCCCGCGGGTTTTCATCTATCGTACGATCATCGCCGAATCGGCAAAACGTTGCATAGACCGATCACCCAAATTGTTATAGACCTGTGCATTAAAAAAAAAAAAAAAAAAACCCACATCGCCTCATTCATGTCTTTCATCTAACATGTTTTATTATTATTCGTTTTTTTCAATTTTTTTTTTTTAGCATAAGCTGAAATTTTCTCAAAGAGACAAAGTAAAGAAATTCATAACATTCACACAAACCGGAGAACAAACAGCGATCTATTGCTTGACGCAGAACGATTGGAAGCTGGATCTGGCGAGTGACAATTACTTTCAAAATCCTGACGCGTATTACAGAGAAGCTAAGAACTTTACAGACAAGAAAAAGCTAGACGTTCTTTATGGCCGCTATCAAGGTGAGTTCTTTTTATTTTATTTTTTTAGAATCAATGCTTTCTGTTATTATGTAACGGTGCATAATTGTATACTCGTAGATCCGAGCGAGCCGGAAAAAATAACGGCTGACGGTATTATGAAGTTTCTTGATGACTTGGGACTCAGCCCAGAGAGCAAATTAGTTTTAATAATAGCTTGGAAGTTTCGGGCTGAGACGCAGTGCGAATTCACCAAGGATGAATTCATGACCGGGATGGTTGACCTGGGGTGAGAAGGCTCTTCCGCGCGAGCAAAGTACCATTGTCCAGATCTCCTTCTTCATAATTTTCATTTTTTCATTTCTGTTTATTTTTTCAAGGGTCGACAGTGTAGATAAGCTGAAGGCGAGATTAAATTATTTGGAAGGTGAACTGAGGGATTCGCAAAAGTTCAAAGACTTTTATCACTTTACTTTCAACTATGCAAAGAACCCCGGACAAAAGGGTTTGGATCTGGATATGGCTATCGCTTACTGGAACATTGTGCTGGACGACAAATTCAAGTTTCTTCAGCTGTGGTGTCAATTCTTACAGGTAAAATCGGATCGCGCTCGAAGGCGTGTGAAATACCGCGGTCGGTAACAAAATCGCCATCCCCATTTAAAAAAAAACAAATTTCGATACTCGAGGCGATTTCACATCGCCTTAAGGTAGTCCTTGCGAATGGTGTTCACTTCGCATGAGTTTCAGATAAATGAGCGGAAATTGCAAACACTTGCAAGAATCTGAAAAAAATCAAGCATATTAAATGTGCTGAAAATATTAATTTTGCATTATAATAATTCCAAAATTTTATTAACAAATTCATGAAAAATAAAATACTTCAATAAATCTAGGTTTCCGGGAGATTTATTGAACTATTTTATTTTTCATAAATTTGTTGATAACATTTTGGAATTATTATTGTGCAGAATAAAACTTTTCGGCACCTTTAATATACTTGATTTTTTTCAGATTATTATACCATTCAGAAGTGTTTGCAAATCCCTCTCATTTCTCTAGGACTACGTTATTCTCATTCGACTACTATTCGCAAGGACTACGTTAACAAATCTGCAAGGGGATTTGACGCCTCGCTAACGGATGTCCATTTTTTTTTCCTTCCAGGAACACCACAAGAGATCTATTCCAAAAGACACGTGGAACTTGTTGCTAGACTTCGCACTGATGATTAATCCAGACATGAGTAACTACGACGAGGAAGGGGCCTGGCCCGTGCTGATCGACGATTTCGTAGAGTGGGCGCAACCTCGGGTTCGTCAGTCCCTATAACATATTTCTCAAGTCGATTTTTCGTCGCCGATACAATAACGCTACATTCGTCAGGCGTTTGCTGATAAAATATCGCGTATCCTCCAAGTGATATTATTCGATTATCGCGGTACAATAGCATTCTCAAGCCGCAAATCTCGTGATCTTCGCGCATAGTCATTTCACAGCTCTGGAACAAGTGTAGTTTTCCGTCATTGATATAGTTGGTATATAACGCTAAGAAACATTTCTTTATTCGCGAGAACGAGACGGGCAAAAAAGCAAGAGTTAACGTAATTCAACGACATATTGTTTTCAATGACTGTGCACGAAGTGACCAGTCCAAATTCGAATTAACACACATCACACAGCGTTGCTCAACTACCCAAGATATTTGCAGACGAATGAAGAAACAGCCGCAAAAAAAAAAGAAAGATGAAAAACGAAAAATCGAAACCACAGTTCGTGTTCTTTTAGAAGTCTCTCGGCTTGAAAAGCTACAAATTTATTTATACAACTATTGTAGATAGTAATTGCTAGTGATTATGTTGTTAAAAAAAAATCGTTATTAGAATATGAGCCCCCTATGAAGAAAACACAGACGCTCACACACTACACTTGTAAAATATGTACAACCAAGAAAAAAAAGAGAAAAAATATGAATGAAACGTAACTTAACTTTTAAACATGTCGGTGCCGTTACGCACCGTTGCATTGTATTTTTTTGTTTTTTTTTTTTTTTTCTTAATTTTTACTTCCATTCTTTTGATTGGTGAATCACGAAAGCGATCTCTCGTGTACGTTCTCATGTCGCAGAATATACTCATATATTTACATATTTTGTAATTCTGTGATTCATGATAAAGAAATAGGCAAAAATAAATTAAGATTTTTTTTACGTTTATTATTTATTTGATTTTCATTACAGTGTTCGATCGATAGATGATATTTTCATGCCATTTATGCATAAACCCGTCACATGGCTTTTCACTAGCGAGTCACGGGGAAATTGTGAATACACAAGCGATGCTCGTTTTGCATTTGAAGAAAAAATATATATATATATATATATTTAAAATATCCACATATGGTTCCGTGGTTTTGGACGATACTGACGTTAATTGTTTGACATAGAAGTTTAAGTGTAAACGGTGTAGAGTAATTACATAAGTTTAACGATAAGTCGAAGAATATCTCGATCGTAGGTGGGCGTTAAAGCGTTTTTTTTTTTTTCTTAAGTAGCACAATGAGAAGACACGAGAATCTGCTTGTTGAAAGAGCGTACAATACTTATAATATAACGTTTTTCCCCCGAGCACTTTGAACGAACAAAAGAGAAAAAAAAAATGAAAACGCGAAGAATATACGATAGATTAAATTCAATTGTCATTGTCCACTAACAAGATATTTTCGATGGACGTATATTTTGTAACGAAACAGGAAAATCCTATTTAAAAAAAGCAAAAAAAAAGAAAAAAAAAAGGAAATGCGAATCTACGTATTCTGTGTTTAATCGAGGAACCGAGTGAAAGCTGCGTACTCAGATGGAAGCTGCGCAACGCCGCGGCAAACGTGAGAGACCCAAAGTGTCGGGAAACCCGAATTCTCAGGTACAACGAGCTCTCCACGTTGCGCCGATGGTATAGACGTTAAACATACGTATTTAGACAAAAGTTTTTGTATATAATGTAAATAAATGTGTCATAATTTAAAGTCTATATATGATATATAGTTTAATTTTGCTGGTTAAAATAAAACGAAAAACAAACAAACAAAAACTTCATCTACGGTCACTGGTGAAATGACTTTGATCGAAATCGTTTAATAAACTTTCATTTTTTTTTTCGTAGTCGAAAAGTTACACACGAATTTCGCCTCAGCGGTCGAGGCACCCGCAGTCGCACGAGGTATTCATGTTGCAACAGGCGGGAGGACAACTTTTGTACAAAAATGCCAATTCGTATTGTTCGGCGACGTCGCTGAAACGTTTGTGCAAAACAGCTTCGACGTACCAGTCACAGAGGTATTGCAATTTTTCCATCGACGTCTGTGCAATCGAATTTCACGTTACGGTCGTAAACAGCAATATTCACGGGACGATTTACGGTGACAGTTTTACCTGAGCGAGAACTAATCCCCTATAAACGTTTCCGGGAGTTTTGTGACCGTGCGAGTCGAAAAGGGTGACCTAGTCGATAAAACTCATTAGAAGGCGATCGGACCACACGGTAGAACGCTTCAGAAACGAGAGAATGTACCTTGTTCGTGTGTTCTTGAAATACGAGAAGAACTGTACGGCCGCAGGTAATGAGTAGCATGAAGAGGGTCTCTGCTTTTGGATAGTGATACCATTCGTGCAAGAAACTCTCTATATTCTGGCAAAGAGTCTTTTCTATGCTCTCGCGATAAACTCGAAACTTCTGCATCGTAAGTGACAAGAAAAATATCTTCAATGGACTGTCTTTCTCAATTAGTCCGTCGTCCGGATGGATTACGGAACACACGGATAATGCGATTGGCCAATGACTATTGTACCCATTCCTTGAGCGTATTGAGACTCCGACCTCCAAATCTGAGAGCTTCGTCGGTGTTGAGATACGGATGGGGGATCAGACCGTTCCTCACTATCCACGCATGTTGCGCATTACCCTCGATTATAGAATCGGCTATCAAGATATTTAATTTCGGACAATTTTTTACGCTCCCGATGGTGAGTCTCGACTGGGATATACGTTGGGCGACCAGGAGGCATATCAGGGTACATGCTTCGCTGACTATTGAATGTAAAAAAAAAACAATAACAGTAGTGGGTTCGACGAGG
This sequence comes from Amblyteles armatorius, assembly GCA_933228735.2. Classification (NCBI taxonomy): domain Eukaryota; kingdom Metazoa; phylum Arthropoda; class Insecta; order Hymenoptera; family Ichneumonidae; genus Amblyteles; species Amblyteles armatorius. The sequence goes on along the minus strand of OW121689.1, from coordinate 4,744,331 downwards.
AGACTGCAAGTAGAAATGTAATTACCTCCCTTACGTCCGGGAGGATAACGGCTCTGTGTGAAATCCGGATGATACCAATATACCTCGACTTCGTCCTCCAGGGGATCTCGCACGGACGATGGAAAATCGGGACCGAAAAGGGGCGGTAGTGTCATAACTTTTCAACGAGCATAAATAAAACTTTAAATTTTGAACGTCGAGTCGGTTTTTATCTTAGTCCGAGAGTGCATTTTAGTGGTTTGTTTAGTGGTATGCCGAGAAAGAAATTTGTCCAAAGATTCTTGTGATTTTGATCGTCGAAAATAAGTGAATGAAATTTGACGTCCGGTTCAGGGGAGTATATCAAATGAACGTATGTACTTCCGGTGTCCGACCGGAAGTAGCGCGCGGGTGGCGATGTGACCAGCGCTCGCTCGCACCAATTCCCAACTCCTCATGGCGCGATAATTTCAATACGAACTATATCATTGTTGCAATAAACTATATTTTAGTTGGTTATTTTGTGAATTGATAGTCGTGATATTGTGTTTTATTCATTCGACGGATAGATAATTAAATGACTACCTTTCAAATCGTAATAACGTGTCTTTATTAATTGAACATATGTTTGAACCTTTAACAAATTTCCCGCGTTAAGAGTCGGATTTCAATTCGCTAGGCAGCAACGAATGAACGTTCGGAGTCCGGAATACAAGTTACCAGCCATCCAATCGGATCGGCCCTTAACAGCGAGCCGACGGTGCTGTCACCACCGGCAGAGGTGCGTTCGAAAACTCACTCTGGTTAAGACTGAAAGACAGAGTGCTACGTTGATGTGAATATCCGAGAGGGACGAGCAGTCACCCGGGTGGATTCCTGAATGCGGCTCAGCTGTTCGCCAGCTTCACCAGCAGAAGTCTGTCAAGATGGCTGCGGTAAAATTTGGCTCGAACATGAAGGAATTGAGAATTTTATTGTGTCAGACGTCAAAGTCGAGTCAAGGCGCTAGGTAAAGTAATCTACGAGTTGTCAAACGAGAACTCAATAGAATTAATCGTACTCGCAAGCGTCGATTGTGAGGGAAAAATATAAAATTCTCTTTACACAGCTCAGCTCGAAGGTTATAACATTTAAAATATCGAGTGTCGATTATTGTTTTTTTCTTTGTTTTTCCAGAGATTTCGTTGAAAAACAGTACGTCCCTATGAAGTTAAACAATCCTCAGGTCCCGGTGTTGATACGAGAGTGTTCGTCGATCGAGCCGAAGCTCTACGCGCGATATGGTACGTATATTATGATTACATCACCAAGCACGCAGACCACCGGCGAATTCCCCAACGTCGATTCGTATTGTGCCGAATTCTGATAGCTCGACACGACACAGTTACCACCTCTTGGACGTGTTTTTCTTTCTTTCAGAATTCGGCAAAGAGACCTGCGTGCCTCTGGCAAATATGACACCCGAAGACATTCTAAAAAAGATACAACGGCTTGCAACGTTCAAACTGTAGAGAGAAAGATTTAATACAGCAAAAACCATTGTTATGTATGATTATTGAATTAGTGTTTACCGAATAAAAATAATAATGATAAAACGACAGAAATATAGAAAAATCTGTTCGAGTATTGTTGCATCTCTTTATTCAATCATTTTCCTGTCCGGTATTGTACTCACGCTCGTCGTCGATATAGAGTAAAATGCAGATACAACTCGTAAATACAACTATTTATTAAAATATAGGAGAATTATTTTTCGTTTAAATCAAAGCGAAATAGTACGGCATCGCGTGTTCGTATATCTCTCTTTGCGCGGCTCCAAACTTTTTCTATGCGCTGCTCGCCAGCGTTTCATTATAATCCTGTTTAGATATTTCTTTTCTTTTTTTTTTTTTTTTGTTCTCGATTTCTAGTACACGGATTCGGTGTATCTAATTTTTGAACGACGGTAGGCCGAATTCCTCGGGCTTGAAGCTCGTAAGGCTATCCAAGACTAGTGTGGCTTTTTCGGTGTAACTTTTTGGTAGATTCTCGTCCGGTACCATTACCACTTGCATTCCCGCATTCAAGGCCGCCTGAACGCCGTTCGGTGCGTCCTCGAACACTAGACACTGCAATAAATTCGTGAAACTTACATTTCGGGAAGACGCTTTCGTTGGATACAAACGTGTATACAATAGGCTTTATCGATCTCAACGAACCGTCGACGGGTCAGGGTTGTCGGGGAATCTCTTTGCCGCGACTAAAAATATATCCGGACTCGGTTTTCCCTGCTTCACCTCGGGATCCGAGCCGCCTAGCACTCTGTGATGGAAGAGGGCGAAAACGTCCTTTGATTTTTGCGTTTTCAACTCGTAACTCTTCTCGGTCGAGCTGGTCGCCAGCGCTATCGGTACATTGTTGTCCTTAAGGTGCCGCAAAATTCGTTCCGCACCTGTTTTCGTTTTTTTTTTTTTTTTTTTTCCAGACACAAAACACGTGAATCGTCAATACTCCGTTTATACAACGTAATTTACATCGATCGATGGATGATATGAATTGCAGATCAGTGCCACATTATCGATTATGCAATGTGTGTGGGTGCACCATTTAAAGTGCTAATACGTTTATGTATGTGCGATTCACGATTTCTCGAAGAAAAAAAGAACAGAAAAGAGATCTTCAGACTCAACACCATGGCCAAGTGTTACTCGTGAATTCGTAAAGGCTATCGATAGTCTGTTTCGTAATGAAATTGAAATATTATTGCAGCGCTCCATTAATTAGTACTACATTTTATCATGGACATGCTAGTTCGATAAACGGATATAATTGAATTCTTATTGAACAGCTTTCAATGGTTACTCGAGATTGTGACTCAGAGACGATAATCGCGCTCAATTGGTACGAAACCATTAGCCGCAATCCACATTCCATTGTTAGAAGCACTCTATCAAGGCTCGTCAGTGGTATTTACAACAATAATTGCCCAAACCCGTGCATAACTTACATTGTAAAATGAACGCGATTCATTGAATTGACAAATGGCCAATAATTTAGCTGTGCCATATACATATATACACATATAATGTATACTATAGTATAATTTTGTATAATATTTATTAAATTTATATCTCTGCTTCGGCTGATAATCAATGAGAAACAGTTGGGCATGCTGAAATTTCTCTACATGGGTCTTTACAGGAATGAATCTAGTAAAATTCGAGGTCAATAGAATTAATAAAACACGAAGAGAAAACGAATAAAAATAAAATCTGTAATGCGAGTGTCTGAAGCAATGGAAGGCGAATGTATTGACTAATTGCTCTCTACAGAAAATCATTATCTTTTTTTGTATTCTCTCACAAAGCCACAATACATAAGAGGGAAAGAGTTGTTCTCGACCTGGCATGTATTTAACATCAGTGAACAATTCGTGCTGCATTTGATGATACTGTTCTTGAAACTCGGCGACAGTCAAAGGTAACTTATAGTGATCTATTATAAGTTCGGCGCCTACGAGCTCCGGACGTCCGAGGACCATGTAAGCCAAAACGCCTCCGTACGTATGTCCAAATTTCGACACTATCTTAGAATATATTCTTTTGTAAACGCTTTCGGTATCTGCGAAGAATGGAGAGAAAAAAAAAAAAAAAAAAAAACGATTTGGATTATTTGTTTGAAAAATGTTTTCATGTACCTGGCAACAGTTGAGCTTGCGGAAAGAGTTCCTCGTATAGCGGTATGAGCTGATCTGTCAATTCCTGCGGAGTCATAGGTAGATCTAATGCTTTTACAATCGCGATTGCACTCTCGTGCGACTGAAGACCCATCGTTTGTCCTTTGTGCTCCCAAGTGAATGTCTTTCCGTACTTATTAGCAATACGATTATACGCCACAGTGTAAAGTTGTTCCGTGTCTGTCAAAAATTACTCATCGTTCAACAATGCCCTCCCCCCTGCCAACTCGGGTGGATTCTGTTTGCAAACAAATATAACAATTTTGTCCCTTGAAATAACGACGTTTATGGTAAAAAAAAAACAAAATTTGGATGATCCATTGTAAGTCGGTATTGCATAATCCTATCGTCTGCCGCCGCGAAAAGAATACTATCTAAAGGGGATTCGAATGGTCCGATAAATTGCGTCAGAATTCGATGACAGACAGTTCCGAGCATTTGTCATTGAGCGACGGATTTTTTGGAACGGTTTCAAAACGAAAGTTTGACAGATGTGACCGACGCGAGCTCGTGCTTTTCCGACAGTTGCTTTTCAAACGGAAACCTGTTCATGTCCGAGCGTCGATATAGAAGAGAATCGAACGATCGTTGAAACTCTCGCGATAACAGCGAAGAGATATTAAATCAGTTGCAAAAAAATCGTGACTGTTGTCGATACCAATATTTATTATCGCGCGTGAGCTACGCATAATCCCAACGAATTATCTGGCTTTACCGATAACAGAGATAATCATGTTGACTTCGCGCCAATGCTATCGTGATATTGCGTCATTACCGGAAATTTTTTTTCATTTAAAACAATACGTTCTAACCCAGGTAGCGCGAAAACATTAGTTGTCAGAAAGTGATCTAAATGGGTTACGGATGTCCGTCCGGACGGTAACTATCCAAGATAGACAGGCACGGCGAAATGGCAGCAGTTGGGCCCAATATTTGCTACACGCACGGCACATCTCGCTAATATTCTTCCAACTGCGTGCGTTCGTGGCGCTTGTCTATCCTACGTCCAAAAGTTAACTTTTTCGATGGGAAGTAACTTTCGGATAACGTAACATACAGACATATGTAACCTATTAAGATCACTTTCTGACAACTAATTTCTCTGTGCTACCTAGGAATAGACATGCGATTGTCACGAGGGTCTCTCGCGGTGCACAACACTTCGATAGAATAATCTTACCGAGCAGGAGACCGTCCATGTCGAAAATGCAGTGTGTCACCTTTTTATATGTTGGGTTAGACATTTTTTCAATAACCGGGTAATTTTTTTTTGAAGGTTACGAGTTTTAAAACAAAATGAACAACGTCCGTAACTCAACTGGCTACGCTAGATGAATGAACGGAACGAACGTCTCTTCCCGGTTGTGGGCTCGATCGTCCGTCCGATAAAGCTTAGAGGCTGTTTTCACTGGGCGATCGAGCGCGCTGACAGTATATCGGGTGGACACAAAAAAACATCGACACGAAGACAAATATTGCCGAGTTTCCACCGTGAGTGAGATCGGGCCGAGATCCACTCTGAACTAGTGGAAAAATTTTAGTAGACTCGAAATTCACTTAGGGGACTGGCTGTTGACTAGAAAATTTCGAATTAATTAGACTTTTGCAACTAGTTCAGACGCGGTTCAGTCCGTTCTCAGTCGCGGTGGAAACTCAGCATATGATGTACGATTTTTCGTCGTTCTATTATTTCCTCGCTCAAAATGGGACGAGGATCAGTTTCGCCCGGTAGGACTAGGAACAGGCATATTACGCAGAGAATAAATGCGTGTAGATCTATGAATTAGCTCATTAAAATGAGGGTTCGTATTTAAATTATCGCGCCATGAGCCATGGGGAATTCGTGCGAGCGAGAGCCTCCTCGTCGCACGAAAGGGCATCTCGCGCCATCTCTAGCGAGAAAATAGTGAAAACGTGAACATGATGTACGATTTTACGTCGTTCTATTATTTCCTCGCTCAAAATGGGGCGAGGATCAGTTTCGCCCGGTAGGACTAGGAACAGGCATAATTACGCAGAGAATAAATGCGTGTAGATCTAAGAATTAGCTCATTAAAATGAGGGTTCGTATTTAAATTATCGCGCCATGAGCCATGGGGAATTCGTGCGAGCGAGAGCCTCCTCGTCGCACGAAAGGGCATCTCGCGCCATCTCTAGCGAGAAAATAGTGACAACGTGAAAATTCGTAAATCACCACCTTCGATATTTGCGATGTCTCACATCAGTGCGCAACCCACCGCACTCTACGCTGGGTGTGGGTCAGCTGTGGATAACGCTTATCGTCATATGATGCTATCGCGCAGTGCAACACCAGACTGCGATCATGCGTGCGTGTGATGTACTCGAAGGATGCTGTCGAGATTGACATATCGCCCGAAATATAAACAAATAGATATCGCTCCCTCGTCGCGATAAAAAAATCACATCGACGCGATCTCCAATCGCTCTTCAATCGCCACCACACGCTACGCCAGCGTGGAATAATTTTGCGATTGTTCGCGGCTCGTACTTCGAAACATGGTGAGTCCATCGATAACGGCTTTCTTTTTTTTTTTTATTTCGATAACGCCTTCCGTCGCGCACAGTTATTATTTTTTTTTTTTCGACACTGAGCTCACGCCCGTTCGTTCAATTGTGTTTATCATGCTCCGATATCGCAGGACGACGACGATCAGTACCAAGCTGGCTACGATGTTGGCTCCTTTCCCCAGGACTTTGGATATACTCCTTTCGACGGAGAGGGCGACAGTTCCACGGGACTGCTGGCGGGAGAACAGAAGCCCAGAATACTGCTGATGGGTCTGAGAAGGTACTGAGAAGGCTTACGTACTCCGAAACAGAGAGTTTGTTTTTCGATGACTCACGTCCCATCCTCAATTTTCAGAAGCGGCAAATCGTCTATACAGAAAGTTGTGTTTCACAAGATGTCGCCGAACGAGACTCTGTTCCTCGAAAGTACCAACAAAATAATCAAGGACGACATCAGCAACTCGAGTTTCGTGCAGTTTCAGATATGGGACTTTCCGGGTCAGATCGACTTCTTCGATCCGACGTTCGACAGCGACATGATATTCGGCGGATGCGGAGCTCTCGTGTTCGTCATAGACGCCCAGGACGATTACATGGAAGCTCTGAACAAGCTGCACCTCACGGTTACCAAGGCATACAAAGTCAATCAGGCCATTAAGTTTGAAGTCTTCATTCACAAGGTCGACGGCCTGTCGGACGATTATAAAATGGAAACTCAGAGGGACATTCATACGCGGGCGAACGACGATTTGGGCGATTCCGGTAAAGCGCAATATGATTTACGATACTTTTCACGTTTGAGGATTGGAGGCTGATCATTCGTTGGGAATTTATTGTAATGAACTTGGTGGTCTATGGCTTTTATAATGTATACAAAATCAGCAGGTAGTTTCAGCCTCGAGGCTTCGAGCCCTTGCTATGGGCTGTGGAATTTAGAAAACAGAAATACGTCGCTTCCGGTTTGAGAATCTCATTTTTCGATAGAGAGTGACGTCATACCGAAAATACCTCGCGTCCGGTCGAAGAATGAGATTTGCGGACGAGAGGTGACGCATTTCCAGTATGACGTCACTTTCGATTGCAAAATGGGATTTCTGGATCAGAAATTATGTATTTCTGCTCGAAAAATCAGTTTTACTTCACTCGGAGCGAAAATGGCAGTTTTACTGGTCTTCGGCTCGTGCTGCAAACTTACACTCGTCAGAAAAAGTTTTATCGCACTAGTATCGTAAATTAATATTTTCTTTGCATGCGATGTACAGCACTGTTGGGTATCGCATTATTGAGCACAACTCCTCGAGAGATGCCAGATACTTACCAATAGAACCAGAATAGTATGATAGTGGCATAATTATCGGGCGTAGAATTTAATCGGGGGCCTTTAAGAGGACAGAATAATTCGGGCCTGGGAGGGCGTACCCTACTACCTGGATTCTTGAAAATTTGGAGAAACAAACAAACACACAGCTTACCAAAATATACATAAGATAAATAAAAAGATATTGAATGTCTTCCAGGATACGACCAGATTCATCTCAGCTTCCATTTGACGTCCATCTACGACCACAGCATTTTCGAGGCGTTCAGTAAAGTTGTACAGAAATTGATACCTCAGCTTCCAACGTTGGAGAATCTCTTGAATATTCTTATCTCGGTACGGATCAACCCTCGGCGATTAATGCGCAGCTGTTTAGCTTGAATATTTTATTAATCATCTCGTGCTCTCTCCTGTTCCACAGAACTCGGCGATTGAAAAGGCTTTTCTCTTCGACGTAGTATCGAAGATATACATCGCCACGGACAGTTCGCCGGTGGATATGCAGAGTTACGAACTCTGCTGCGACATGATAGACGTCGTAATCGACGTATCGTGCATTTATGGACTGAGGGAAGATCTGGAAGCGGCAGCTTTCGACAATCAAAGCTCGAGTCTGATAAAACTAAACAATGGCACGATACTGTATTTACGGGAGGTGAACAAATTTTTGGCTCTCGTTTGCATCCTCCGCGAGGATAATTTCGACCGACAGGGTAAGATTTTGACCGAACGATTCGCATGTAATCGTCGAAACACTGTTTTAACGAATATATATATATTTTTTTTTTCAGGTGTGATCGATTATAACTTTCTCTGCTTCCGCAAGGCTATCCAGCAAGTTTTCGAATTGCGCAACAAAGCACTGGCCGCTGCGAGCGCGAACAATCATTCATCATCGCCGGCGAGCGTAAACGAATCTTCGAATACGGCGCCCGCGACTCAAACCGGAACGATGACCCAAAATGGCACGGTCGTTCTCGCTCAGAGTTAATCGAGTTAATCAGAGACAAAGAAGTAAGCTCCTCCAAAAACAAGAATGAAAAAACGAAACCCGCATAATTTGTATATTTTGTATAACCAATTGCATTTACAGCTATTGGAGAGTTTCCTGTTTTTTTTTTCGTGTTCTATACAAAATTCCTAAAGTCGGTGCCATCTCGTAGTCCAATGTGACAAATAATTCTAATTGACATGAGAAACGATTCTTACCGATCGTCTGTCTCGACTTATATCCGTGTAAATAAATCCGCAAAACACGAGCTTGAAAAAAAAAAAAGTAGCCACATGGGAACATAATTTGTGCTTACAATTGAATTCCTGCAAACGTAAGGTTAATTCATTAGCGAATCCATAGCTCGAAGAATATTAATAAATCATCACATGACAAACAATGCTATAACCCGCCCGAATCTTCATTCTCGCTATTGTCCCGAAATATTGATTAAAAAAACGTACAAACGCTGTACTGTAAAAAAAAATGAACGTTTAAACAACGTATCGCTGTAAATGGTGCAAAAAGCAATTAACATAGAACTTAAGATGTTTAACATAATCTCCTCGTGTGTACGGTAACGTTATACTATTTGATACGTGTGTATAAATATATATATATATATGGTATGCCCTTGATAATTCGCTTCGAAGTTATTGTTTTCCCGATACATTTGCGCCGACCTCGTTTATAAATTCTTCTAGTTCTCGGCTCAGGTCGTAGGACGAGCGATTCGAAGCGATAAAGTGCTCCTCGTAATGATACCAGCGAATGTACGAAAATGTTTGATCGTATTGATTGAGCGACATATATTCGGGCAATTGTGGTTCTACGCTGTAAATGTGCAAGGGTAAAGCGGGTTTATAAAATCTGGAGAGGCAACATGTTAAAGGATCGGGCTCGATATTCGTACCCGTTATCGATCCAGTAAGTACTTCTTTTGTGCACGAGCGTAGGAACGGGGACGGGTATGCCGGAGGGAGGTAAACTCTGATGAGCGACTTCGGTCAATAAATCTCGACTGAGATCGGTCACGCGATCGTCTACAGTCTTATCGACGTTCTCAAAATTATCCGAAGGATCGTCGGGTTCCACGTAGGCTCGAGCGGGGGGAGTCAATTTGTCTGAAAATCGATACGAAGGATAGGGAAAGTGTAACAGGGACATAAACTGAACCCTCGCTCTTTCGTGCCAAAAACCGAATCGTGTCGAATCGTTTGTTTTATTAACGTAACGAAAATTGCAAGATCTCCCTACTGTTACATTTACGATCGGAGAGTTAGGCAGTTTTTCGGGATAATGTTATTGATACTTCTTGTTGTCTGTTTTTTTTTTTTTTTACACTGATGTGACGTATTATTTACAAGTATATGTAATAAAAATCGATGGGAGTTAGGTGCACGGCATACTGCAGTTAAAAGCGGATCTCAAGCCAGTCACTGGAAACAAAAAGAAAAAAACGTACTTTTCAATGCTCTCGCGCTATCTTCGACTTACATGCGATCTTATTAATGCTCGTCGATGAGGGCGTAATTAGTCGTTCGGGGCATGCAGGATTTTTCTTAAAAATATATGTAACTTTTTTTTTTCACGCGGGATTTATAATCCCGCGGTGCTGGTTATCGATTCTTTTGCACGACGATCAGTCGCGTTTGAATAACGGAAGATTCGATTGAAACATGTCGCGCAATATTGTCGCCGGAACATCGGACTTACAGTAATCGGCGTCCTTGTGCTGAACAGCGTTGTGAAGAGCCAATGCGATGTACGTGTGATATTTGGTGTAACTCGTCTCCATCAAGTCGAGATCCGTCGCCACGAGGGCGGATGCGCCTCTTTTCCATCTGTCTCGGACGTGGACGCACATGCCGAGTAACTGTTTGACGATATCGATTAAAGTATAAACCTATTTTACTATGACCCTGAAGATATCTGCACGAGACTGAATTTCATAAAGAGGAAGTTTTCACTTGGAGAATAAACTTTTGCGAGTGACCTTTTTTTTTCTTCCTAAAGCAATGCATTGTCAAAGACTAGGCAAAGGTGAAATTGTATGTCGTGCAGATATCTGCAGGGTCATATTTAACTGTGTAGCACATTAAAGGGACGAAAAAATATGTATGTAACGCCGATACGCACATTGTGAATCGTTGCCATCAAGTCCTCGAATTCGTCGGTTTGCAAACAGTGTTCGTGGACTTTTTCCAGATACTCGTTGTGCACTGAAATGTTTGCAAACACAAAGAGATCAAATTCCGCTATTTTGCTTCCTCATAGAGGAAACTTTGTTGTAGTGAAAAAAAATCGAGATTTTAATTAAAACGTGGTCAGAATGTTTCAAAACGTTGAAAAATCACATTTAGAAAAAATTTCCGGATGTATGTGTGTGTGTGGCTGAATTTGACGCGAATGCCTCGACCGGTCAAGCTGAAATTCCACACACAGTATGTGTGGTTAATAATCAATGTTTCTACAAAATTTTATTAAAAAAATATGCAGTTGTTTTTATTGTACGCCATTTCTAATTTCTTCAAAAATTTCGGTTCTCGCTCTAGCACCCACAATTTTTTTAGCTTTTTAATCTGGTTAAAAATGCGTACACAGATGGAATATGATCACCCGATGATCCCATTAAAATTTCGAGAGAATCGATCGAACCGTTTAAATTTTATGCCTTTTGAATGTGTCGAATTAAAAAAAAAATTAGTAATTTACTTCAGACGTGATTTTTTTAAATCGATTATAGCAACGTACCTGTTATTATCGTATCTAAATTGTCAGCCTGAGCCAGATGCTTCTCGAGGGCTATACCGAAACCCTGCAAAACTTGACCTGCGAGATAAGCGTGTATCGAGCCTATAGCGTGCATCAGCCAGAATCTCAGGCTCTCGAGTCTCCTCGCATAAAAGTGTTGAAGCTTGTCTCGCATAGCGCTCGAATCTTTTTCCTCGAGATCTCGAAAGCGCAAGTTGTTCAATGTCCACAGGGCCCATTTTAATTTCAATTGGAAACGAAATACCGCGTTGTATTTGTCCAGTGCCTCGTCGTTCAGTACCATATTTACTGGCCAGCCTATCGTGTAGCGGAGAATCGCACGATCGGCAGCTTGAAGTACCTGATGAGTTCTCACATCTTCGACGGTGATCGACCAGTGAGAACTCGAGTCCGGCCATTCTCGGGACAATACTTCCTGGAGAATGCACGTCAACGAATTCGCGTTGTTCCACGTTGACGACAACTCGACCTGCGTTCGGATGACAATCGTGAAAATAAGCTCCGAGATAAATTAATAATTTTCGCAGCCCATACCTCGTTGAACATCTGTTGATAGAATTGCGTCATAACGTGACCGCGTTCCATCATGTAAACGCATCTCATGAGTTTCAAGTGACCCTCAAGCTTGTACTCGCTCACCAGTATGTCTTTGACTAATCTACTGGCACAGCTATAACGTTGATCGAGAACTTTCTCAAGCGCATTCTCGAGGACCTTTCGAAAGGGCAAAACCGCCGTTGCCGATATACTCTCGAGCCTGCGAAATATACATCGACCCCATCCGATGGTCTCGACGTCGTCCTGCTCCCTGGCATCCACGCTGTCTCTCGAAGGAAACAGATCCATCGGCAGATACACCTCGAAGCCTTTCATAAGGAATGGATTATCAATCTTCGACATTTGCTGCATTACATTGTCCTCGATTTCGGGGTCGACGATCGTCTTCGTCGAGGCCTCCTCGACCGGCAGGACCGCGTCGGTCGTGTCCAAGTGGTCGGTAAAATTGTACTTTGAAAATTCTAACGTTACCTCGTTGAGAAATTCATCGTTCAACGATATTCTAGCAACTGCGAGATGAACATAAATATTGATATTATAGTGACTGATTGAAAATGTATCGGTTTTGAAAACATATTTCGTAGAAATTTTTAGATAGGATCGACATTCCCTTACCATCCCGTTCTGCGTTCATCTCCCACATGTCGGATATACGATCCAAAGTTACGAGCAGTTCGACATTTCGCCCCATGTGTTTTACTTTACGACATATAAGGTTCAAGACAGGATCCGATAAACAAGAATCGTCCAGCTTATGTACGATAAAATGTTCGCCTTTCTCGTCGTCCTCCGTTATGTCTATTTGAGGTATTTCGTTCTTGACTTCCGGTATTCTGTGAAAAAGTCACAGGTGACTGGGATATTGGAGAATCGACGTAGATTCATTAATTAAATAAGAAAGGGATTCTTTACCTCGCTATGAGAAATTCGTGTCTCCAATCCTCGAGTCGCCCTTCGCTCAGCCAAGTGGCGATTATGTTCAAATATACTTTGAGACTCGAGAGGTAGAGGCTAGCACAGAGATTCGTTCGTTCTCGACTGCTCGAATTCTGCACCTCTTGGTAGAGACCGAACAGTAATTTCGTAGAACATTTCCAGTTCGGCAAAACTTTCCAATCCATTATCACAGCTCGATGAATCTCGTAAATCATTCTCACGCCCTTCATATAGTCTTTCAGATCTCTCGACAACGTGAGAAAAGTGTCGCAATCAGCTACGGGGAAATAATTGTTTAATTTTTGTTTTTTCGGTGAAATTCCACTCAACCATACTGGTGGATTCTCAACGTACTCTGCTTCATTATTCGTTTCTCAATTTGCAATATTCCTATTCTCAGCTCAACGAGATGCTGAACCACAGCCGCGTTGTACTCCTCGTACGTGAGAGGCGGCAATTTGTCTACGCTCGACGAATCGTAACGTTGGTACAAATCCTTTCCGAAGTTCTCTATCTCGTTTATCATCGTATAGAATTCGCAGTATTGCGATAGAATACTGCTGAAAGCGTTCTGCAATAATAAAAGATATCAAATCTCAGTGAGGAACGGAAATACGCATTGCCTTGCGTATTAAACATATAACGTTTGAATTGTGCATTTACTGACGGGTGTGAGACTCGGTATTGAGACGTCCCCGCGGACGCTGAAACAATCTTCGGGACTCTTCCGAAAAACTGCCATCCGCGCAGGCACGTGAAACATCCAAAGAATTTCCCTGCACATCTGATACTCGCTCAGTGTACCGCAGACTTCCGATCCTCTCAGCGTGCTTCTGTTCCTGTCGAATCAACAACCCAGTAACAATTGCCGAACAACATAATCAATGGGTAAAGGAATTTAAAAAAAAAAAAATTCATCTTGCCACAGATCGCAGAGATGAGCGTCCGAAAATTGGCTGTCCGTATCACAATTACTCCAGTCCAATTCGTTCCACCATCTACTCTGTACATTATTTTCCAGCCAATCGCGAGAGTCGACCTCCCCGGCTAGATATTCCGAGAGTTTCTCGAAGGTACTGAGAGTCTTTTTTACAGGCAGCAAGCTCACGAGAGCGCCGTTGCCCCGATGGTCGGGATCTTCCTCGGAAGTCGTCGTCGAAACTTCACCCTCATCTTTGTCGGACCACTCCTACAACACAGCTAACGCTTTAGATTTTTTTGGTGTTTCCATTCCATTCCATGAGCCTTCAACCATTAGAAAATTCATCCATACAGGGAAATAAATTTTATTCCATGAGCTAAAATTCAAACATTGAAAGTGTTGCCCGTAGAAACGTAGAAAGTTTGAACTCATGGAATGGAATTTATACCATTCTAATGGTATAAATTCCATTCCATGAGCTAAAATTCAATCATTAGAAAATTTTGCCCGTAGAATGGAATAAATCCCTTTCCATGGGATAAAATTCAACCATTAGAAAATTTAGCACCAAGGATGGAATAAATTTCATTCCATGAACCAACCATTAGAAAATTCAAACATTAGAAAATTTAGCCCTAAGGATGGAATAAATTTTATAGCATTGCATCGAATTGTTTGCAAAAATATAAATATTATTCTGCAAATTAGCATACACTTTCGCTGCTGCTTTGATAGTCATAGAAGAATTCCTTCTCTCCTTCCTTCAAGTACTGTCCCCAGTCGATCTCGTCTGGAACTCCGCTCTCGTTGGCAAGAGTCAAATTCAAGCTGTGGTCGCCCCTCGACGCTCTGAGACTCTTAAGATCCGATTTGTTTGTCTCGTTAGATAAATTCAGCAACAGAGAGAGCAACGACCATTGCAAGTCGTACTGCGGATGATGCTCGAAGTCGAAGCTCTTGAGAAACGAATCGACGAGGCCGTTGAATTTTTTTGCAACCTCGTACTTTCCGTGAATGGAAAATTTTTTTGCCACATTCTCGATGGCTCTTTTCGTCGCGTGGCCGTCGACAGAGAGGTAACGATGGTGTTTTATATTCGAGAGAACGTAACGTTCGCATATACGGAAACCTTCGTCGGGAGCCTTGAAAGATAATTCAAATAAGATGGGACTCGAATAATTTCGGAGTTGATGGAATGTTATAACCTGAAATAAACGCACCTCGAAACCGGTTATTGCGGTGATTAGAAGCTTCAGATCGTTATGAATATCATTCAATATTTTTGTACCCATAATTTTGACGTAATAAACAAGACGAAGGATCAGTGACAGTGCAGAGTCACAGAAACTACAATTTCAAATATTGAGTCCATTATTTGTTTTTTTTCTCCATTATTTACACATGTGATGATTATGAATCGATCGCGGTCTTGACATGGTCGTGACATTCTAGTGGTCTAGTGGTTGGGATAGGCCCGATGACAACGGTAGGGCATAATTTACGCCAAATTCATTTTAGCCAAAACACGTTTGCGCTAAAAAATAACTAGGTTGAAGAAACACCACGTATACGCAAATGCTTAGGGGAAAATATCACTTTTCGGCCGAAAATTACCAATGTCCGGTAGACGTCAGTTCCCTGTTGAAAAATGAAGTTTTCGTATCAGAAATGCCTCATTACCGGTATATCGTCACTTCCGGTCGAACGATGAGTTTTCAAACCGGAAGCGAATGCGAGCTCTTGCAGCTGACATTGAAACTCAACCTTAGTACGCAAACTCGTACATCCAACTATAACAATCAATTGAATTAATTTAATGTACTAATCACAAATAGTTGATTTTACTGAGGATTTATAGTTAAGAAAACAGTTAAAGAAATTTAAAAAAAATTGTTTAGCTGACATTTTGCGTCGAGAGGACGCGAGAAAAGATCGACCGAATCGCGGCTGATATCAGTCGGCTCGCGCTCTCGCGATATGGCGGGCGGCAATGGCTTCTGAAATGTCTTGAGGTTACATTGTCGGTCGACGTTTGTTGTGACCGATAAATTCATAAGGGGCACAATTGTATTTAAGTTCAATGGAACCGCAAAGCTGATGGATAAAAGTAACGCGTAGTAGTGAAAGTTTCGACATATGGGTTGCAACGGTAATCACTCGTTCAACATGAATGACAACGATTCAATCTATGGGACAACACTGTCCCAGGAGTCGATGAAAGTTATCGCTGAGAGCATAGGCGTTGGCAATTTACCGGACGAGGCCGCCAAAGATCTTGCCGAGGACGTGAGTTACAGACTGAAAGAAATCATCCAGGTCGGTTCAACCGTTCGTGTTTCGAAAAAATTGCGAAAAGAAACTGTGTACAATCGTACATAACCCCACTTTCGCGCTTCTAATGCCCGCAGGATGCCGCCAAATGTATGAGACACGGAAAGCGTCAGCGTATGACCACTCACGACATAGATCACGCGCTGAAGATCAAAAACATCGAGCCCACTTACGGCTTCTTCTCCAAAGACCATATACCATTTCGCTTCGCCTCCGGCGGAGGGAGGGAATTGCACTTTGTCGAAGACAAGGAGATCGATCTCAATGAAATGCTGTCAATGTCCGGAGGTCAGACGTGGCCCAAGCTGCCGCTGGAGATAACGCTGCGTGCGCATTGGCTGTGCATAGACGGAGTCCAGCCTACCATTCCTGAAAATCCACCTCCAGTCTCCAAAGGTAATAAATACGAGTAATAATATAATAAATACAAACATAATAAAATTAAAAAAATAAGACCTGTTTTAGCTGGCGCTAAAAACGATTTTTTTTAAACCTAAAGCAGAGCTGGGCAAATGCGCTAAGTACTTGAATTCGGTAAAGCAGCAAATACTCGAAGCATCGAGCACTGGGTAGTTCTTGAGTACTGACGTATTGAGTAGAGGCAGAACTTAATAGCTCGAGTTCTGAGTACTGGACACCGACTCTGAACTTGATACTTCAATACGTACTTCAAGTACTTGGAGTATTTGCCCATAAAGTATGGCTGCGATAAAGGCGCCATTTGTTCTGTTATCATTATTGGGACTATGGCGCTAAATTCCGATTATTAAGGATCTTCATCTAACATTGGAGCAGATGCAGACGATTTGTTATAGTACACAACATTTTGGGAGTCTAAAAAAAAAATTGGATTACAGTTTTTGTTACCGACTGAGTCGGGACCGGGCGCGGAGGTGGAAGCTTCACATCGCCTTAAGGACATGTGAAACGACTCAGTCGGTAACCAAAATCTGTAATGAATGCGACTCTGAGACCGTAGACTTTTCGGGAAAAAGCAAAGCATTAGCGGATGTACAATTTAATACCGCATCCGATAATGCTTCCGTCTTATCCGAAACGTCAACCAGTTTTGAAGGGCATGGATTTGAAAAATGCATCTATCTCCCTCGAACTCATATGTCACGTGGTACATTTTTTACATGGCCTTAATGCATACGAATTAATTGCAGATGTCCAAAAATTGGAGAGCGTCGATCCGACTAGCAAGCTTTCGAACAAGAATCAGAGTATGGTCATCGGAAAGCCCGGTGGAGGGGGAAAGAGCCAAAAATTGCGGAACGTCGAGACGGTTCACGTTAAGCAACTGGCCACTCACGAATTGAGCGTCGAGCAACAATTGTATTATAAGGAAATAACGGAAGCCTGCGTCGGCGCCGACGAGGCTCGTCGCGCGGAGGCTCTTCAATCGTTGTCCGCCGATCCGGGACTTCACGAGATGCTCGCGAGAATGTGCACCTTCATAGCTGAGGGCGTTCGCGTTAACGTTGTACAGAACAATCTTGCCCTTCTCATTTATCTCATGAGAATGGTCAAGGCGCTGCTCGACAATCCCAGCCTTTATCTAGAGAAATACGTGAGTATTGTTTAATCGCTTTGAGACGATTTTACTAGATGCTCTATTAACGTTACTCGTATAGGCGTTACCATCGAGGGTTATCGATGCGGAATCAGTGAACCAGTTTAAAAAGTGGTTCGTTGCGGTGACTCGACTCTCATACGTTTATGTGATATCAGATACATCTATTTTCTCAATGCGGATTATATAAATTTATATTTTCATTGCTTTTCCGCGGCTGTGGAACGGTCCATCCTGCGTATTTCTCTCCTTCGGGTTTTCATTGAAGAGACTTCTTTTACGTTTCGACCCTGGTCAGGGCCCTCTTCAGAACTTTGTTTGTTTATCCTATAATTACATTATTATTAATACATGTAATGTTTTGGATTACATTATTATTATTCTTAGCTACCTATTTCTGTGTTTCTGACTTACATGTCCTAAATTACCTCTTCTCATTGTTTCTTCTCCTTATTCTGTTTAGTCTTTGTTATGTAGGTGTTGTATGGAAACGTGAAATGAGTATTTTCAATAAAAACCGGAAATACGCAAGACCGTTCCACAGCCGCAGCACAGCAAAGAAAATATTTCCTCATCCGTCACAGCCTCAAGAACCATATATATAAATGTATACTTCCTTTCTGCGAACGTTAATAATAATAATAATATAAAATGTAATTTGTTTCACAGCTTCACGAATTGATACCGTCCGTCGCGACATGCATCGTCTCTAGACAATTGTGCATGAGGCCTGAGCTCGACAATCACTGGGCCCTCCGCGATTTTGCCTCCCGACTAATGGGCCAGATTTGTCGCAACTTCAACACTTCGACTAACAACGTCCAAACGAGGGTGACGCGTATGTTCAGTCAAGCGTTGGCGCGAAACAGTCAAGTGAGTTATCCAACCACTTAAAAAAAAAAAAAAAAAACGATAAAAAAGAAATTAAAGTAAATCGTCATTGATATTTAATTGTAGACGCCGTTGGCCTCGTTGTACGGCGCTATCGGCGGCCTGTGCGAACTCGGACCCGAAGTTATAAAGGCTTTGGTGATACCAAAGATAAAAGCGATATCTGACCGTATAGAGGGCTGCGTGGAGGGAACCGCTCTGTCGAACGTCGACAAGAACGCCGCTGGTCACATAAAGAATGTCTTAGTGGTAAGCAACAAAACACCCACCTGCTTCTCTCGAAGAAACAAACGTACTTTTTGAAACTCATGCATAAAGAGTGCTGCTTTATGTGGGGGCCGGGCGCGACATAAAGTGGTGTTTTTCGAGAAGGCGTTACATAAATACTGTGCGCACGCCTCACTAAAAAGCGCCACTTCTGCCACACGTTACAGGCATGTAAAGTGGGACTTTTTGTGCACGTATTACGAAAAGCAATTATGGACTACATTTTAACGATAAATTGCAGAAATGCGTAGCGCCGATCCTGAGAACGATACGATCGCCGCCGGACTTCGTCGAGGAATACAAACAGGAGTATGGCTATATAGGACCGATGCTTTGCACGGCCGTAGCGAAAGCACGCGCCCAGCCGGCTGCTCTGGCAACGACACCATCGACCACGACGACTTTGACAACGAGTCAGCAAGGTCCGACGACGACCACGACTGCGAAGAATCTCGTACAAGCGGGTGAGCGAAAAGCATTAAAATGATATTATAATTAATCGGTAACTAAATAATCGAGCATTCAATTAACCGAAGTTGCTCGCTCCGAGTACTAAGACACTCTTATTAGAAAACATTACAGTATCGACACCGAGCGCGGCGCAACAGCCGACTGGACGGCCGATAATGCTCGGAACCGGTCGAACCTCGACGGGACCTCCAACGGCGAGCGGACAGAAATTCGTCATCCTGCAGTCGCGCTCGCAAACACCCACTGCCTCGGGAGTCGCTAATAACACGATTCAGCAGCAGCAGCCGCAAGTCCAATCGCAGCCGAGTCAGCAACAGCAGCAGCAGCAGCAGCAACCGCAGCAGATCAAGGTGGCTCAAGCTACGGGGGTTCAGCAGGTGAAACCGCATCTGACCCCGCAACAGGCTACAACGGTACCGAAGAGGGTCGTCGTCGGTATGCCGAACAGCACTCACGTAAATACCACCATCGTCTCTCAGGTAAATTGAACGGATATTTATTTCATAGAAATATATCCGAAATAAATATTGAAAAAAATATCGCATCAGAAAAAAAATATATATATATATATCGTAACCCTTGTTTTTGTTCCCCAGGCAAATTCAGTCACGAAGCCACAAAATATATTCGTAGCACAACAACAAAGTACCGATCGATCGCTAAGTCCCGTCGACGATCACACATTTTTATGATGAGAAATTGAAAAAAATAAAAGAACGAGAGAGATATATAACACAATCGGCAGAAATCTGGCTGCCCGTTCCTCCGGTATAGGTAAAGAATTTCGTATGTAAGAAATAGACATTAAGTATAGTACAATAAAATAAATTTTTTGTACACGTATACAAATTTCACGAGTGTCAGATAAGCAACAAAACGAAGATAAATCATAATCGATGATCGCCACCTTGATGAGCGTTCGCCACGAAGCTCATGAGGCTTCTGGCCATGACCTCGCCGGTTTGACGTATCATTCCCGCAAAGTGCCCGTCCGGCTTGTCGAAAAGAAGTTCGTAGGGTGATCCGTATTCCTGTTACGAAAAAAGAAAAATTGTCAGAGCCTGAATGAGCTGTTGACGAAAAAAAATAATAATTCGTTCGTGCGTTTACATACCACCATGGCTCCACCGTCCATGACCAGTACCCGATCGCTGTCGATTATCGTGTTCAAACGATGAGCTATGGTGATGACAGTGCAGTCGGCAAATTTCGACCTTATAGTTCTCTGAATCAATGCGTCGGTTCTACGGAAAAATAATAACGATAACAATCGATCGAGTTTCCGAATACAAAAAAAAACACTTTTCCCCGACTACTCTAAAAACGCCCTATTTCATGCCTGCAAATGGGGGTGGAAACTGGCTCATTCTTGACGAGCTGGAAGAAAAGTAATTTAGCAGGCCGAAACGTGATTTAGCGGTCAAAAAGTGACTTATCGGGCAGAAAAGTGATTT
Source organism: Amblyteles armatorius (assembly GCA_933228735.2). Classification (NCBI taxonomy): domain Eukaryota; kingdom Metazoa; phylum Arthropoda; class Insecta; order Hymenoptera; family Ichneumonidae; genus Amblyteles; species Amblyteles armatorius. Next base: position 4,723,618 of record OW121689.1, on the reverse strand, counting down.
AGGCGAAGTAAATAAATTTCGAAAACTGCAAAAAAAATAATTAAAAACAGTAAAGAAAATATTTCTAAAAACTAAAAATTACGAAAAAATTACAAAAACGAATAATAAAAAATCCGTCTAGTTATCTGGGTAGATTCTTAAACGCGGCCCCTCAGCTAAAGATTGTGCCGTTGCAGGCATAGAAATCTGGGCACTTTTTAGCATAGTTGGGAAAAATTAGCGTTTGTCACTCGGGAGGAAGTGCCTTTTCACCTCGTGTGAATTTCTACCCTCGCATCGCTCAGGCATCAAACCTCACACTCGGTGAAAAGACGCACTTTCCGCCCTAGTGGCATAATACACTATTTACCGTGTGTCGATGTTGGCAGTCGCTTCGTCGAGCACCAGTACGCGATTATTTCGCAGAATCGCTCGAGCGAGACAGATAAGCTGTCGCTGTCCGACGCTGAAGTTCGTACCTCCCTCGGTTACCTTTTGATCCAACGCAGCGTCTCCCAACTCGACTTCCCGCAGGGCGTCCCACAACGCCGTGTCGGGATATTTACCGAAGGGGTCGAGATTGTATCTCAGGCTTTCCGAGAAGAGCACGGGCTCCTGAGGAATTATCGATATGCAGGAGCGAAGTTCCTGAAGACCGAGGCTGCTGGTGTCGCGACCGTCGATCGCGATCTCGCCCTCCAGTCCACTTCCGGTGAGTCTGAACAGCGCAGCTATCAGCGAAGATTTTCCGGCGCCCGTTCTGCCGACCACGCCGACTTTCCATCCGGGCTCTATCATCACGTTCAGATTCTGTTCGTCGAGGTAAAATCATCAGTACGTTATTCGCATTAATCATATTCGAATGAGATTATGAGTTTTTTTTTTTTTACAGGTATCGGACGATGCACGGACCTTCAAGACTGGTGGATCTTCCGGCTTGTATCTCATGAAGACGTTCCTCATCCTTACGCGTCCGCTGTGCGGCCACGAGGGCGGAGGCGGATCTCGAGAGTGCATCGGTCCTTCCTTCGGCAGATTTGTGTACTCGAGGATTCTCTCGACCGCCGTCATCTGGGATTGCACCTCGGCAGTCTGTTTCACACCGTACTGGAGCATTCCGGTGAGGATCAACGATTGCGAGATCGCGAGGCCAACGGATCCGCCGAAAACATCACCTGTGCACATTCACTCGTGAGTTATTAAATTGCGGTCGTTAGTTTTTATTTTAATTTTTTTTATTTTCATTAACTAACTATCTCTTGCAGTCTACTCGTACCTGTATCGACGAGGATGAAGGAGAAACAGACGCAGGCGACGAACAAGCAGGAGACAAGGTCCAGAGCCAATCCGAAGGAGGAAGCAGTCGCGATGTACAAAAACCACGCGCCTGTGTGGGTGTCCTGGCAGCTATCGAATTCTTTGCGGAGCTTTCCTTGAATCTCCCTTCCGCTGCTTCGTATCGTCGTCAGACCGTTCAGTGTCGCGCTCACGTGCGAGAATACCGGGCTCTTGGCTGCGGTGGATGAAACATCTCGTTACATCGTGTCATGCGATATCGTATGTCGAGAATGCAAAACAATTACCGACTCCCTCGAGGCGTTTTATATCCTGAGCCGTTCTGAGATATAAGATTCTCACGACGTAAAACGTCACGGCTATTATGATCATAGGTATTATCATCCAGTGATTCACAAGTCCTACCATCACTAGGACGCCCAACATTACGAGAAATATCTGAGTAGCCTCCAGCATCGCCTTCGGCAGGAGCTCGTCCATTGCTCCCACGTCTTTCGAGAATCGGTTCAGAATTCTTCCTGCATAAAAATTCAGTTTTCAAGTCCGTTACTTTTTCTACTATAATTTATTATTATATATATATATATATTCTATCATTTTATTATATATATATATATATATAAATATCATTCTTATTATTATATCTTACCGGATGAATTTCCATTGAAGAACCGCATTGTGGCCTGTAGTATATTGGCGAACATAGTATTGTGCAGGCTACGTGCAGCTTTCATGGCTATCGCCATGAAGAGAAAGCTTCGCGATAGTGTCAGCACTATACACGAAACTATGCAAAAAGTGTAAACGTAAATAGCGTACATCGTAGGGAGAAGACCATCGTCGTCGAGAAGATTGAAGTACGCCCAGATGGTGTCGTTTACGATGGAATTGTATTGCTGAACCGATACAGGTCTGTCGGGATCGGAGATACTCGTTCGCACAGCTTCGACTTCGGTCCAGTAACTCAGCCAATAATCCGAACCGCTCGTTGCTAATTGAGCGACCATGAAATTTAGAAAAAGCAACAGCAGCAACGCGAAGTTACCACCGGCGCGAAAGTAAGAACCGTATACTCGGCTGGACAATTGCCCCCTTGACATTAATTCTTCCTGTTCGCTTGCGTTTTTGTCAGGCACCTCATCGTCCTCGTCGAAACCCTGGATTGATGGATGGAGGATATCAAATTAGTCCCTGCGGTCGAGTCAATCGAGTACTGAGGTGTGAAAAAAATTACCCACGTAGCAAAAACTATCCTGGGATCGAACGGAAGCTCTTCGGAATTGTTCGAGCGTGGTGAGAGGCATTTTGGGTGGTGTTGGTGGGACAAATTTTCTATCTTCCAACGTTCGATTTATCGCCGAGCGATCGACGACGGCATCGCCGGTGATCTTTTCGCTGCCTCGAAAAGTTATCCACTTGTCGAGCACAGTGCTCAGGGACATCTGTGACTCTTCGATAGTTCCGAGCTGATCGTTCATTCCTTCACCATCCTCGACTGCTGTGTCGATCACTTCGTTTCCCGTGATCACCGAAGTCGTCTGTTCTTCCTCCATTCGATTCAGCATCTCCTTGAAATCGGGACTGGACTTTGTCAGCTCGTCCCACGAACCTTGGTGTTTAGCTGTTCCCTGCAAAAGTTACGCTTGTAAAATTACACTTGTAAAATTACACGTGTAAAATTACACATGTAAAATTACACTTGTAAAATTACTCTTCTAAAATTACTCTCCTAAAATTACTCTTCGAAAATGAGTCTTCTAAAATTACTTTTCGAAAATTACCCCAAATGTAAAGTCCCGTTTAATAATCAAACCTGTAATGCCCAATGTATCCAACTTGAAATGTCGATTACTCACACGTTCCATCATAACTATGGTATCCGCCTGTTTCAGAAACTGAAGCTGATGCGTCACGAGGATCCGAGTTTTGTCACGAAGATAGTCGAGGATGCAATTCTTGAAGAGATGACGGCCGACGCGCGCGTCGACGGCGCTCAGAGGATCGTCGAGGAGATAAAGATCGGCTTGTCGATAAATCGCCCTGGCGAGATTTATCCGCGCTCTCTGACCACCCGAGAGAGCTGCACCGCGCTCACCGACGATCGTCATGTCGCCCTCGGGAAATTGTCTGAAGTCTCTGAGGAGGGCGCACACCTTCGCGACCTCTTGATACCTCGTTTTTTCGTAAGGTTGGCCGAAAAGTATATTGTCACGTACGGTACCGCCGAACAACCAAGCATCCTGACTGGCATAAGATATAGTGAAGTCGGGATTGTCCGTGATGTAGCCGCGCTTAGCTTCGATCTCCCCGAATTTCCCGTCGTTGTACTGCAACAGCGATACCGAACCAGCGCCCAGTGGCAGTTCGCGCAGTAGAATGTTCAGCACCGATGATTTTCCAGCGCCGACGGGACCGACGAGGGCGCATAATTTACCGCTCGGTATCTTGACCGATAAATCGCAGATGGTCGGTGGTAATTGGCCCGCGATCCAATTTGCCGAAACCCGTCGCAACGCGACTGTCACGGCCTTCTTCGATCTTACGCCGCGAAAATCTTGTTCCAAAGTTTTTGGCAAAACTTTTGCATCGTCCTCGGCCGTGATCACCTCGTCGAGCATTAAAAAGTTCTAAAATGATCGATAATTTACGTTATTAACGGACACAAATACGAAGATTTTGGAGAACAGCGGATATCTCATACCTCGATAATTAGTCAATTGTTAAATTAGTAAATTAGTAATTATCGATAATTTATATTATCAACGGGCACAGATACGAAGATTTTGTAGAACGGCGTATATCTTATACCTCCACTCTCTTGATCGACACGAAAGTCTCGCCGCACGTTATGAGAGCTTGGGGAAACCATATAGCGACAGTCATCTGCAGAATGTTGAAGTACGTCGCGAGTTCGAACGAGATCTGAGCCGTGAGGTCGTTACCCATTAGAACGAAAGAGATGAGCGTGAGAAAGAGTGTGGTTCTCTCGGTGAAGACCATTATACCGAGATACAAGCCTCGAAGGTACGACGATTTTTTCACAACTTTGATCTCGGCGGCTCTCGTTTTCGAAACTATCTTGTCGAAGGGCTTTTCCCAAGCGTACATTTTTACGACCTGACAACAAAACGTTTCGATTATTTTTTAAATTCATTTTTGCTTCCTCGTAGAGGAAGCTACGTTAGCGCAAAAACAGAAAGTTCGACATTTTAGTGTCAGAGTACTTAAAATAGTCTGAAACGTCGAGAAAGGTGATTTTTACCTGGCGCCCGGATGTATGTGTGCATGTGTGTGTGTGTGACAGACTTGCATTGTTTAAGGCGATTGTAACTCGAAAACGGTTTGAGATAGCCAGTTGAAATTCGGTACACTAGTAGAGTGCGGTCTCTTCATTCAGTGCAATTTTTATGAAGATTGAGGCAAAATTGGAAATTTTACGGGATTTTGTTTTTTTTATGTCTGTGTTTTATCTCTAACTTGCATAAATTTTGAGCTACGGTCCTAAAACTGCACGCAAATATAATATTTTGATCAAAGACCTTTGGTATTGAATTTAGACAAAATCTATCCAAGAGGTCAGATTTCATAAGATGTTAATTTTTTGGAAAAATGACGTAAAATTGTCTATTTTTTATTTGAAGATTGTATATTCTCCGAGCGAAAAAAAAATGTTAATAGCGGTCTCCCGATGTACCTGAATTCCGGCGATTAACTCGCTCATCATTTGCACTCTTCTGTCGGTGAGCCTCGCGATTTGAGCTCTCAGGCGGCTGCTGACTCTACTCAGATACCCTTGAACAGGTACAGCTAGTAGAAGAAGACTGCAAATTCCTACGAGAGCGCTTACATTGACTTTCTGCCACATTACGTATCCGGTAATCGTCACCTAACGGTCATTATAAATATTTGTGAAAAACAAAATTATTATCGATTCGCCGATCGACGGATAGAACTTCACTGAGAAATGTCTTCTTCGACGTACCTGAAAAGGCATTATCCATACGTAATTCAAGTACAGAGGAAGAGTGTCGAAACGATTAACATCGTTGCTGAGAAGATTGACGACTTGTCCGGCGGCCGTTCGATCGAGCGCCGCTTTGCTGAGACGCAGAGACTGAAATAAGGAAAAATAAGAAAATAAGAGTAGGAAAGTTGTCGTCGAAAGTAGCGATCATCGCGATGTACTCTAACAATTTACTTATTTTGTAGCTTCGAATAAATCACGAAACGGATTCTAGGTATCGTATCGTCAAAAGCGCTTCGGGTAGCATAAATTTATGTCCGTACAAGGAAAATAGGCGAGCGTCGAGCGCATAGAAGCTTCGCGGCGTCGCGCTCTTATCTCTTTCTCCGACGAAGGACGTGCCTTCGGTGGGCCTGGCGGGTATCGAAGTATGCTAAAATTCAAGCCTGTGCATCGTTATCGCCAATTATTTTGGCATCGAGCGTTCCAGCAACGTTTCATTTCCTCCGTTTCATTTAGTCGTTTTTCCTATTACACTTTATCTCGAATGATTCACTAATGCTCGTGTACGATATATTTCAGATTATTCGACATCGTGACGCCTCGCGTCGACTGACCTTTCGATAGATGAGGGAACAACAGGCCACCCGGATCCGCATGCCGACTTGCTGAGCGCTGAGATTCGTGTGATGCATTATGAACGTGACACCGACAGTCGTCAGCACCAGACCACCGGCGTAACCGAGGGTGTCGTTCAGAGTCGGCAGCTCGCTCGGCTCACCGGCACTGAAATATTTCACGATCAAGCCCTGAAGAATCGGCTGCAGGGTGCGCAGCACGGCCGATTGCACGAAGAGGGCAATACCGATCATGAAATACTTCTTCCAAAATGTTCGCACTATCGCCCGAGTCAGACTCGGACGCTCCGAGCGTTTTATCTTCTTCCCATCGTCGTCAAGACGGTACTCCAGGGTCTTGAGTTTATCGAGCTCGATACGCCATTCACTGCGGTACATCAATTTTTATTGAAAAAAAAAAACAACAACAAAACGAATTTCCAACTCGCAATTATCGACAATTCGTTCGGTTACCTCTCGAGCTTGTTGCCCACACGTTCCGACTCGTCGGTTCTCACTGGGTCGTACATGTCTTCCATGTTTAAGTTATTGCGTGCCCCTTTCCAAAATAGCTTCGTTGTCCACCTGGGGTACACAAAAAAAAAGTTTCTTAAGAGTACTAGATTCTTCTTGTGGTTGCTAAATGAGCGAGATTAAAACAATGACCCATATTTGTTGCCGAATTATTTTCACGGACGTCGATAATTTGTAATGCGACCCTCTTAGGCAAGAATCATTATCGCATGTGTATTTATTAAAGTCTATCGCGAAGAAAACTTGCCTTACGCGGCTTACGTAAACTGCTTCGGTGACTCTGATCACGCAGTCTCATTGCGTGTACTTTACAAGTGCGCGGTCTTAGTTCGAGTAAACAGAAGTTGGAATTATTACTCCGATTTTTTTTTTTCGAAATGCTACTTTGTTACTTTGAAATAGAACCGTTCGCTATCAACGAGTTGTCTGCAACGATCGATAGCGAAGATGAAAATGCTCTTCATACTTTTCGGAACTTGTTCGCGAAGCTCGAGAGTTCTCTCGAGATTCGTACTTTTTTTTTTTTGTTAACGAAGATCTAACACAATTTTCATACCAGAAAAATAATCTGCTTATGGGATTCGCTGTTTCTAGCGGATTCGGCCGTTTCTTCTTTTCTCTCGTATCCATGACCGAAGGGTTTCAGATATTATCGCGTTAATCTTTGTAGACCCGACACACCGTCCGTCGTTTAAAGAACACTCGCGTGGTCACTCAATGATCCAAATATCGATCAAGCATACCGATCGGACATTTCGAGGACTCCAGTGGAATTCTAACAATTTACCCGTACGCTCGTTGCGATACCACTAACAATACTGACTCCACGCGCCGTTCTCACCTTTCCTAAATATACGTAAGCGCACTTCGAGCGATAAAGGAGCCACGTTAGGCAACATTAATGAGCGCTTTTGCTGCACGGTACAAAGTGTAACTCTCTGCGCAAAAACATCACGAAGTATTGGAAAATGTCGCCATTCACGGTTCAGTATAGATTTTTATTTTTAAATTAATCATTTGAAATCGGGAATCAATAAATTAGTTAAAGAACATTAATGAGGGCTTCGATTGTACTGTAGAAAGCGCAACTCTCTGCGCAGAAGCATTACGAGACATTGCAAAATGTCGTCATTTATGCTTTAGCATAAATTTTATATTTAAATTAACCATTCAAGATTGGAAATTAATAAATTAGTTAAAGATCATTCGTTGCACAGTAGAAAGCGTAACTCTCTGCGCAGAAACATTACGAAGCATCGCAAAATGTCGTCAATTGGGATTTAGCATAGATTTTATCGTTAAATTAACAATTTAAAATTGGAAATTAATGAATTAGTGAAAGAACATTAATGAGCGTTTTGGTTGCACGGTAGAAAGCGAAACTCTCTGCGCAGAAACATTCCAAAGCATTGCAAAATTTCGTCATTTACGGTTAAGCATAGATTTTATTTTGCAAATAAGCATTTAAAGTTGGAAATTAATAAATTCTTTTTTTTGTTGTAACACAGAAAAAATGACAGTGACATTATAATAATATATTTGATATTCGGATTGCAGGTGTTGTTTTTGATGATCGGCAGAAGGAAGATTCCACTCGGATAGAATTCATGCTGTGCGGAGGCGGAGCCCGAAGACAAGTGAGTTCCGCGAACCCGGAAAAATTATCCGTCGTGGATTCTGCTCGACACAAAATTTGGTCCAAGAAACTTTTCGGATCGTCGCAGTAAAGACATCCAAACTCCTGGTAAAGAAGAAATAGTACAAGAGAATCGGCGTTCTCGAAAAGAATAAACGAGATGATTCGACCGACCTGGGTTCACCGCCCATCAGCGTAATTCTATGAATCTCTCGATGACGTTGACCAGACTTGATGAGCCACGGTGATAACCGCGTATCTGGCGAAGTTCGTCTTCAAGGTTTTCCGTATCAGTGCGTCGGTGTTAGAAACCCATAACTCACCGACGTCTTTTCAGTACGACGTTTCACACCGAGCAGGAAAACAACTATAAACATGCCAGACGGATTCGAGATTCCGCGATGAAAATTTACCAAGCGTCGATGACGAGACAAAAAATCCGAGAATCCCTTCCAGAGGCTGTTCGAAAGATGATGCGGGTCCAAATTCTACTCGTAATTCAAAGGCAAATGTAAACGAGACAATCGTTTAAAATAAGTTGTTTATTAATAAGTAAGCAACTATAATTTCTTTTCTCGTAGTATACAATAAACTTTACAATCTACTATGTACATAAAGTAACGGTGAAACTGGATAAACTCTATTCCGTAACGAAATGTAAAGCTGCATCGTAAACTACTTATCCCTACTCAATAATCCTGCTAGTAAATCTACAAGTATATATATATATATATATATATTTCGTTAATATAAAAGATTGAACGACGGATTCTCTGTATAATAATTATTACTTTCAAGTATCTCACGATTCATTCAGTCCGCTCAAATATATATAATATATAAAAACTATCTTCTGTAGATATAGTTAACATGATTCCGCGTGCCGATCTCGTTAAGTATGTATAACACCGTCGGGGCGTTACGCAATCCATCTTTCATTGCCGATTGCGAAGACGTGATGTATGAAGAGAAAAAAAATGGATATTAAAAGCCTGCGTAGAAAAATATGAGCTATTGGCAACCTGAGACGAAATAGCGACGTAACCGAGCGCACGAAATGAATTTGTTTCTTTGATCGCAGATACGTCATAATTTCGTATCCTTCGAGTTTTTACATTCCAGGTTCACATTTAATGTCTTTGCCGCCTATTCGCGCGGAATAAGTTAAGTCGTATGCTTGGGATATTTCCAAGGCTATCTATCTATCTATCACGCCACATAATACTTTCTCTCCAGAGAGATTGTATAACTAAGTACAATCTTTTTGGCGATTTCCTTACCAACGGAGGTAAAAAGAAAAAAAAATTCTACAGTATACAAAAAATCCACGCGCATCCGGAGTTGTGCGTAGACTTGATTGGCAATGCTCGGACTGTACAATAGCAGGATACACGTATGTACTTTCCGATCGTATTTCAATATTGTAATATTGTTTCTTTGGTACACTCCGGATTTCATTCGGAGTATCGGAAAAATTGTGCTCGACCGTCTCCGAATCGTCGCCAGCTCTGATGCGACTTTTAAACGTTCGTAAAAGCTAATTAAACTGGCATTTTCCAGTAACTTCGTCCTACAAACGCTACCCGTATTTGGCAGTGTAGGCTTGCTTCGCTATCCTCATCAGTTGATCGGTCATCGCTCGACCTGTCTCTCTCACCATCGAAGTGAATTGACTCTGCGAATCTTGCAGCAGCATGTGCGGATGATCGTATTCCTAGACAAACAAAAAAAAATATCGGGTTACGATTGCGTAATATAATCGACATCGATTATTCTTAAAATTTCCGTACTCACCGTCATTCGACCCTTGTCCATTACCAAAACTCTGTCACTGTCCATGATAGTGTTGAGCCTGTGAGCAACGGTGAGCACGGTACAGGCTGCGAACTTTGTTCTTATGGTTCTCTGAATGAGAGCATCGGTGTGCGGATCGACGTTTGCAGTGGCTTCGTCGAGCATGAGAACGCGATTGTTCCTCAATATCGCACGAGCCAGACAGACCAGTTGTCGCTGACCGACGCTGTAATTGCTGCCGCGATCGAGAACTCTGCTGTCGAGTCCGTTGCCACTTGTGATTACGGCGTCTTTCAGCTCAACCTACGATATCAAGATGTTAACATTTTTTTTTCCTACTACGCTAAAAAGGGCCTATTTCAGGCCTGCAACGGGGGTGGAAAGTGGCCGTTTCTTGACGCGCGGGAAGAAATAGTACATTACTCCACGAGGGCGAAAAAGTGTTTCGCACGAGGGATGTACTCGTGTGAATTACTGTGTGGTCAAACTTGACACGTTGGTGAAAAATCGCACTTTCCGCATTTGTGGCATAATACACTATTCTTTGATCTTTGGAACATTTTGCACGGCACGAGAAGACAGATAAAAAGTTCTTGCGGCAATACCTCCTCGAGAGCGGACCAAAGCGCATTGTCCGAAAATTCGTTGAACGGATCGAGATTTCTTCGCAGAGTGCCGGAGAAGAGTACCGGATCTTGAGGAATAATTGAAATGCGACGACGCAAGTCCTCGAGGCATATGGAGCCGGTATCAACGTCATCGATCTCGATGACTCCCTCGACCTTCGCCAGTCGAAAGAGCGCTGAGATGAGAGACGATTTACCCGCTCCGGTTCTTCCAACGATACCGACTTTGTATCGGGGATTTATAACGAGATTGAGGCCCTTAAGCACCGGTGGATCTTCGTCCGCGTAGCGCATGTAAACGTCCCGGAATCTTATGCATCCCTCCCTCGGCCAACTCTTCGGTGCGAAAGGTGCTGGCAAAACGATCTGGTTGTTCTTGTCTTTCTTGACTTTCTTAGTGCCGTAACCGTTGTCGCTCAGATTCGGCTCCGGCGCTAAAACTGTATATTCCAGAACCCTCTCGACTGCCATCAACTGATTTGCTACCTCGGCGCTTTGACGCATTCCCCACTGTATCATGCCCGTCATAGCCATCACTTGTGTTATCGCCAGACCGACTTGGCCTCCGGAGAAGGCTGTAAAAATTAAAGAAACACCGTTAATTCACAAGAAATTTGATTTTCATTATCTACACTCATAGACGGGAGAATAATAAAAATTGGATGTTAGAAATCAAAACTAAATGCATCTAGACGAATACGTACATCCACCTAGCAGTAGAAAACTAAAGGTGACTAGTGCGGTGAAAATAAAGCAAAATACATCCAAGGAGAAACCGAATGCAGTGCTTGTCACGATGAACATGTACCATGACGAGGTGTGAACGTCCTGGAATTTGTCGAATTCTTCTTTAAGAATTTTTTGCGCGCCGTATGCTCGGATCGTCGGTAGGCCGTTGAGAGTCGCGTTGAGATGAGTGAAGACCGGTGATCGCGCTGCGATAAAAATAAACAACAAAATATTGAACATCTAGCAGTGCAATTATTCATCTATTAAGGAGGCTGGAGGGCTTCACACTAGTTAAATGAGTGCTACATTTTCAAAGTCGTTCATACAAACTTTTGCGCATCTATTGATTATAGTGGATGGTTATTTCTACTACAAATTTCCTTAACGTGGAAAAGCATTAATTGCAATGGATTTGCAAAAATATTATCTGGTTTGTGATAATTTTTAAAAAGGTTACAAAATCAATATATTCGTTCAGTTTTTTGAAAGAATAATCAGTTTTTTTTAAATCGATTTTCATGTAGATGGCTCATTCTCTTGTAAGATGCTTTACGAATTCACTATCTAGATATTGGATAGGATTTTCCGTTTAACGATGACAGCCTTTTGTTTATCCATCGACGAAATTCCTTCATAAACAAACGGCTGTCATTTTTTAATGGAAAATACTGTCGAATATCTAGGTGGGGAATTCACAAGAGCATCTTTCAAAGAAACGAATGAGCCGTAATCCATTAAAATCGAGCGAAAATTACGAATAAATCTTTGAAAAAATTAAGAGAATTTGTACCTTTTCGGAAATTAACACAAATCAGTTAATATTTTCGCAAATTCAGTGCAATTAATGTTTTTCTAGGTTTAGAACATCTGCTGTAATACAAATATTTATATAAACGACTTAAAAAATGTGTCAGTCATTTAACTAGCGTGAAACGCTCCAATCTCCTTAAAGAGCATTTGAAATAGGATACTAACTCATTCCTTCGAGACGTTTCACGTTCTTGCTCGTCCTCAAGTAAACCTTTCGAATCCAGTAGAATATAAAACTGATGACGACTATGGGAATGAGAAATATAGGATTCACGATGCAAGATACAATGAGAGATCCGAACATCATCATCGTTATCTGTCCAGCGTCGAGCATCGCCTTGGGCAAGAGTTCGTCGATAGCTCCCATGTCTTTCGAGAATCTATTGAGTATCCTGCCGCTTGGATTCGTGTCGAAAAATCTCATTCCCGTTCTTATAAGAGCACCGAAAACTTGATCGTGGAGCCGTTGGCTGCACCGAGTGGCGAGTGTATAAAAGAGTACGGATCGCGTTATGCCGACGATGAAAATTGATGCGACGATCGCCGAATAGATGTAAATATACGGCTTGACCGGTTCTAAATCATCCGCATCGTTGTAAGTTTCTCCAAGAATGAGGCTGTTGTTTCGGGCCATCTCGATGTTTATGTGACGATCTTCTTCCTCGGTTACACTTTAACAGATCAATACGACATCAGTGAAGATCCGGTGCAAAAACGAAATCGACTTTCTGTACAGTTAACTATACGGACTTACAGGATTGGAATAAACAAATCGTTCAAACTCGCGACGGCCTGAGTGGCGACGAACAATATTGCCACGGTCAATCCGTAGCAAATATTGCCGCCAGACCGGATGTACTTTATGAATATCGAGCCTTTCACAATGCCGCGAGAAGTTCCCTCGACCATGGCGTCAAGCGTCTCCGGATCTTCGTCCTCGTCCTCCATATCGGTGTCACCGCCACTCCCGTCCGGAGTTTTGCTCTGAGCAACGATGAAACAAAAAAAAATGTTTATCGAATCCTACTTTCTAAATTCAAGCTACTGGGCCATTAGTGTTCGAGGGACTAATTACTCTTGTGCTGGCGGTGGAATACTGTCGGCGCATCGCTACGCTCTTCTCGATCGACGAATCGTCGCCGGTCTCGCTGGCAGCGTCCGTTGCGAGAAGGGTCGCGTACTCCGGACGCGCAGCCAGCAGATCGTGATAATGCGCAAAATGTTTCATTCTCCCCCGTTCCAACAACAATATACCGTCGACTTCTTTTATGTATTGCAACTGATGAGTCGCGAGGATTCGAGTCTTTCCAGCCAGGTAACGTTGCAGGCATTCCTCGAAGAGGTGCTTGCCGACGTGAGTGTCCACCTACGAAAATTTTGTATGTAGCAACAGGATAGATTCGGACGCTCTCGCAGAGTGGTCGAAAATTGTTACTCACGGCGCTCAATGGATCGTCGAGGATGTAGACATCGGTTTGTCGATAAACGGCCCGAGCGAGATTGATCCTAGCTTTCTGACCGCCCGACAACGAGCTACCTCTATCTCCGACGATCGTCTGATCACCCTGGGGAAACTGCTTGAAGTCCCTGAGGAGCGCGCAGGCTTTTACCACGCGTTGATAACGCTGACGATCGTACGGAGCTCCGAAGAGAATATTCTGCCTGACGCTCGAGCCGAACACCCAAGGTTCCTGACTCGCGAAACTCAAGCCTCCTTTAGTCGATACGTGACCTTCCGTCAATGGAAGTTCGCCGAGAATGGCCGAGAGCAGAGAACTCTTTCCGGATCCCACTGCTCCGATTACGACGTACAATTTTCCTCTGCCCACGGTTATGTTCAAACCCTCCAGGGTATTTTCCGACTGGTCGGGTTCCCACTTGGCCGTTACGTTTGTGAGTTTCACCGCCCAAGGACCCTCGGTGCTCGCATCTTTCTGTTCTGAAAAACGAACAAGTAATTATTCTTCAACGTTGTGTTTCACGAAATTAAGGTAGTCTGAACGGTAGTTTGAAACTGAAGTGCCAAACGTGAGTTTCAGAGAAAATTTCGAACAATTCCCGATGGGATAAAGATATGAAAAAAAATCAAGTATATGGGAGGTGCTGCAAAGATTGTTTTTGTGAAATAATAATTTCGATTTGTCATTAACAAATCGAAGATAAAAATCATTATTTAACAAATTACCCGGCAACGTAACTGTTTTTCTTCATAAAAATCATTCGTTTATTATTCTGAATACGTGTGAATTTTTTCAGAATTTTTTGTAATCTTTGAAAAAATTCATACGTATTCAGAAATATGAACGAATCATTTTTATGGAAAAAAAATAGTTAAGTTGACGGGCAATTTGTTGAACAATTAATTTATCGTTAATTTGTCAATAACATTTGGGATTTATTATTACATAATAACAGTATTTGCAGCATATGGTTGATTTTTTCAGATTTTTATCCCATCGACAAGTGTTTGAATTTTCCCCTGTAACTCACGTTTGGCGAAACTATACCGCTCGGATTACCTTAATCGGGCCAAAAACGATACCGATGTGCACAAGTCCGAGAAAGTTCGAACAGTTCTCTGTCTGACCCCGAAATAAAACTGTTCAAACACGCTCGAACTAGGTTCGAATACTTCAAAATTTCGAAAATGTCGAACAGTTCGAACAGTCCGAACATGTACCGGACTCTAAGGGGCTGGTTCGATCAACTCCCATAAAGTCCGTGGACACCCCTAAAAAAAACGATATCTCGGTGGACTCACCACTGTACAGATTGGCGGTATTCTTCAGTATATCGTTCGCCACACTGGCCAATCCATTCTGTTTCTTCTTTCCAGAATCTCGATCGTCGGGCTGCTCGTCGTCGTCGATGTACGGCAATTCTTGTTTCGAGGCTTTCCACGACGGACGCCCCAGATCTATCGAATTCATTGTATCCGTGGATGCTGCGAATCTCGACGAGGTAGGCGTATTGCCGATCTGAAATTCGTCGTACATGAGGAAGTACTGCAATCTTCTCACAGCGACCATGCACTCGGCTATCTCGGCGAATCCCCTGACGAACATTCCCGACATCGTGTGAGCGAGTATATTGAAGTACGACGAGAACACGAAGACCTTGTCCGCGGTGAGATTCTCGCGAAAAAGCAGCATAGCTACGAGAGTGCAGTAGAGTGCCATTCGCGTCGTGAATACATTGAAGGTCATGTAGATACCACGAATGTAAGAGCTCTTTCTTACTACTCGAAGCTCGAGCCTTCTAGCTAGCTCGATCAGAGCGCAGAACGGCTTTTCCCAAGCGTACATCTTTATCACCTGCACGCCCGATATTATCTCGTCCATCAATCTCACACGCTCGTCGGTCTTTATCGCCGTCTGAAGGCGAAATATCGACGAAAGTTTTCCGGTGTAGGCTGTAACAGATTTTTTTTTATTAATTATTACTGGATCAACGATTGCGTTATCTCGTTAAATTTTGCGATATTGCCGTGTCTTGATTTCTCAACTTACACTGTATCGGGACGACAATGAAAACAGCTAGTATACCGAGGAGTCCCGCGTAACCAGCTTCCTCCCACAGGAGGTAACCGATTATCAGGGCGGATATCGGTGCCGACCACATGTGATTTATGAATATGGAAACTAGATCGAATCGGTTTACGTCGTTAGCTACGAGATTCACAACTTTTCCCGGTGCCGTTTCTCCTAGCGCCGTCGTGCTGAGACGCAAAGCCTGATATCAAAAAATATATAAGCAATTTTTTTAAATGTCCTTTTTTAGAAACACCCTAGTATATAGTTATCTCAGCGGAACTGACGAAAATTCAAGGACCGTTCCAAGACTTCAAGGACTTCAAGAGCCACTGGACACCATGATCGAGATTGCAAAGTTATTGAAATTGGAATTACCAAAAAATAAAATTAACAAAAATTAAAATTCATAAAAATTAAAATTCATAAAAATTAAAATTCATAAAAATTAAAATTCATAAAAATTAAAATTCATAAAAATTAAAATTCATAAAAATTAAAATTCATAAAAATTAAAATTCATAAAAATTAAAATTCATAAAAATTAATAGAAAAAGATACCTTTCGATAAACAACTGAGCAGACAGCCACTCTGATGCGACCACCGATGTGAAAAGCCCCGAAAATAGCTTGATTAATTGTGATGACGTTGATGGCAGTGGCCAAACATATTCCACCTGCATACATGAGCGCAGCTTCGTAACCCTCGGCGCGATCCTTTGCCACATCGGATCTGAAGTAACGCAGGAGACCTCCCAGAAGTATCGGAGTACCCAGTCTGCAACGGATCGGAACGTTGAACACAGACGCGAAAAAAAAAAATTTCGCGTCACCACGGAGGTTTTGATTACCTTATAACAAATTCGTTGAGAATTTGCATGAGAGCGAGCAGAAAATATTCCCAAATGAAAGTACGAAATATCGTTTTCATTAGGCTCGGTCGTCGTTTCGCTTTTCGCGAATTCTCCAATTCCATGCTCCATCGTCTGCGAACAATTAATTTGTCTTTAAGTTCATCACCGTGGTAGATTCATTTGATGAATTCCGGACAATGTTGCTTACAACTCCAATCGATCACCGAGCACAGCTGAACGATCGGTCTTCAGTGGGTCGAAGAGATCGTCGGTTGCCAATATCTTGCTGTAGCCTTTCTTGAACAAGTCTATCGTCCACCTGATGAATAGAATAAAATGTAACATCTGTTTAATCAGCATGGCAAATATCATACACTAGCAGGTTGTTGTGAAGCGGCCACTTTGCACCCTCTATGAAGTTTAGAGGTAAAATGGACCGTACTTTTGGATTGGTCCTTTTTCGGTTGCGGAAACCGAGGAAGGACCGAATGTTTTTTATAAAAAAAATTTGGCTCACTTTTTTAATTTTTTTGTTGTTTTGCTTTTAATTCTGTGTCTAATGAAAGGACAGAACAAAAATACGATCTTGGTCTTTTTTCGGTTCCGGGAACCGAAAACGGACCACAGCAAATTTTTCGAAAAAAAACTTTCGGACCGTTTTCTACTGTACACAAGATTGGACGTTAAAGGGCCAACAGCTCGGTTTCGTGAAGACAGCGACAAAAACGGAACGAAACAAACCACTCACCACCAGAACAATACCGACAACGTGGTCGCTTTTTCCCTTGGATTTGGATGAATCTTCGCCTCGGTAGCGTCCATATTCGACTCATTGACGTCGAGTCGTCACGCGTCGTTTGCGAATAACTGCAGCGATATGGTGCACCTCGGCGGGCACGTACGCATCCAGAAGAGTCCCACCGATTTGCATTCAGTCTCAACTATCACGCGGCGTGTCCTCATAAATCACGAATTCAAGGCGTTTGCGGTATCCACGGCGAGCACCAGCGAAATTTTAGTCTCGCGTTTCGTGGTCTAGACCCCTCGCTCGATCGACTGACACGCGCTCGCAGAGCTGTTATCTATCTTATCTTCGTAAATACGTACAAAGAAGTCCCTAAACGGCGACACCGAGTGCACACACGTAAGTCGTAATACTAAACAATTTTCAATGCCGAGTAGAAAAATTACACCTGCTTTGTACAGTTGTAAGTACGTGAAAGGCACTGTATATTTCCTCCGAATTATCACAGTTATCTTTTTTTTTTTTTAAGTTTCTTTTATATAGACTTTTATAAAAAATTATTATTCTCTACCGTAGCGAAAGTATAAATTGTAAAATGGTGAAATCTCGGTGTTTGCGGGGCGACGCTCGTATCGCGTAACGACGCTGTTGTTGTGACCTTGGGCAATTGTCTCCTCTTCCCGATCTCGTCTTTCGTTCGTCGGGCAATTAACTGCGGTTCTTTATTGCAGTCCCGCAATCGTCCGATACTTCTCGATCAGCGGAATGCACGTCGAGTACCGAAGAATTTCGCTGGCTTCTGGGTTGTAGCGTTCGCCGTCGGATATTTCCTGCGAGTCTCTGCCTTCCTCCCGATTCAGATATGCCTGCAAAAAAAGGAGAAAAAAACAATGTAAGTACGGCTGAACACCGACGATCTTATCTCGCTGCGAAGACTATTGTATTCGGTATTAATCCCGCTGAATCGTTGTGACACGCGAATTTAGACTGTTTCGTTGTGTCTGCGATTGGGAACGTTCTCTCCCCGTGGGAAAGGATGGAAAGGAAAGGAGAATGGCCCTTGAAATTCGGAACGCAAAATCGGTACGGGTTATTCGAAAAACCGTGCGGGGAAATGGACGAGAATTTAATTATTTTTTTTTTAGAAATAGACGATTTTTTGGAAATGCGAGGAAATGGACGAGTATTTAATTTTTTTTTAGATATGAGATACGATGTGATCAATAGTGGATTTATGAGTGAAATATGCTTGTTTACGAAGTTACACCAACGGTCTTTTCTGCGAAGACTGTTGTACTCGGTATTAATTGTGCTGAATCATCAGTGTAGCATAGGCATTTTCAATCTTCCATTATTTCTGCAATTACCAAAATGTTCTCATCGTGCGAGTGGATAGAAACGGAAGGAGAATTCCTATAGAATTTCGTCACGCAAACTCGGCACGGATTATTTGAACAACTGTTCGAGGAAATAGACCAGAACATGAAAACAAATTACGAGCGACGGTGCAGCCGTGAGTGGATTTTTGAGTTACATATGCCTGTTAACAATGTGTTAATAATGAGATCCAGCCGCGTTTATTGGCAGACGATTGCGTTTTATGAGTCAATGACTCGGATATTCAGGAAATCTTTCGGGCTTAGCAGATATGCTTATCGTGCGAGAGTTAAAGAATCGCTGATAGCGACATCGTGTTACATTGCAAGAAGTGAACCGAGTGGAAACATTATCGCTGTATCGAGCGTGATAATGACTCTATCAGATTTATATTGTGTAATCTTTATCGCAACCTTTATGGTTTTCTGAAGCTACGACATCAGACAGCAATTGTTCAAGGCGGCGTTAACAATGGCAAAGAGGATCTCGACAATACCGACTGAGACGAATTTTACGCTCTCGGTGTTGCACGCTCCGAGCGATATGTGCACTGCAGCAAATTCACAGCCGCTTGGAGGGTGAACTGGTCTGTTTTGGCGCATCGAACCCTGAGGTTAATGCTCTACTTAATTTCAATTGCATAATCGCTATTCGCGGTTTCTTGTATCAAGCGATTTCGTGAAACGAACGTGAAATACAAAATTCGGGAATAGATTTTTTTTTTTATTTAAGGAAGTTTCCAAGACTTTTCAAGGACGAGGAAAATTTAAGGACTTTAAGGACTTTTCAAGGAAAATTGGACACCATTGCTCCACTAATGTGTGGCAAACATTTTAGGGATGTAGAAAAAAAAAATTCAAGGACATTTCTAGGACTCTTCAAGCACAAGCAAAATTCAATGACTTCAAGGACATTTCAAGGTTTATTAAACATAGAAAAGTTGAAAATTGAAATTTTCATAATGCTTCCTCATAAAAGTTGACAATTGAAATTTACATATCGCTTTCTCATAAAAATTGACAATTTAAATTTGAGTATCCCTTTCTTATGTATGTGCCTGTGAGTGTGTGTGTGTTCATTTTTTCTAAATATGATTCTTCAATGTTTTGGAACACTCTGAAAACGTTTTAATTAGCATCTCGAAATTTTCTTTTTTTTTCACAATAACAAAGTTTCCTCGACGAGTAAGCAAAATCGTGGACATTTCCAGGAATTGTCAGGGACAAGTGAAATTCAAGGAATTTTCAAAGATTCCAAGGACCTTCAGACACCGTGACTGTGCACAGTAAAAAAAGGTACCAACGTCTCTAGTCCACAAATGCCCACAATTATTTTCTTGTTAATTTTACAAAATAAAATCTTGTCCATTCAACAAAAATGTCTGTCAATTTCACGAACATTATTTGTAACATCAACAACAAAATAATTGTGGACGTTCGAGGCAAAAAAATTTATGTCAAATCTACACATCTTTTTTACTGTGTAATAACGTCTTAATCTTAATTTACGACGGGTAAACAATTTTTTTTACGTTTCCGGCGTGTTACGCAACGAATAAGGATTTATCAGCGAATTACTTAACCCACATTTTTGGACGCTACGGGTGTAACACTAACGTTGTGTACTATGTGTGGACGTAATAATGTAGGAAATCTATGCCACTGGCCTTGTCGATTCGGAATAAAAACGTCGGTTCGGCCTCGCCTCTCGTCGCCGGCAATTATTTCTCGCTACCTGTACACGCGCCCCTTCTCCCCCCCCCCCCCCCCCCTACTCCACGGAGACGCCAGACCTCGATTGCAACATTTCCGTTCAGCAGCATGACTCGCCGATTTCATCTTATCGTGGAACTCTCCGGAGTCGCGTCTCTCGCGCTCGCCCGAGATGTAGCAAACATTACGAAGACTATATAAATCAACGTTTTATTATCTATTTTTTTTTTGCTCCTCCTCCATATATTCACTGAATTTCACTGAGTTTTTATTTTGTGCAGCGTCATTCGGGCTTACGCGTGTCTGGCAGGTGCCGGTCACATAATGAGGATGACTCGATGAATCGTCGAGCTACCCCGAGCCGCCAGGACACCTCCGTATATTTCATTGTGACGTAGACGTCGAATAATTTTATCGTCGTGATAATCTTTCGAAAAAATGGTACACGACACCTATTTTTGAAAACTCGTAAAAAATAATTAACGCGTACCTCGAACTCGGTGGCTTCATACATGTTGAAAAAAAATTCATACGTATTCAGAAGGATGAACGAATCATGTTCGTAAAAAAAATGTCAGGTTTCTGAGAGATTCATTGTACGACTTTATTTTTCATCAACTTGCTAATAACATTTTGGAATTGTTATTATGCAAAGTTAATATTTTGAGCACCTTTAATATGCGTGATTTTTTTAGATTTTCATAGCATCGAGAAGTGTTCGCAGTTCCCTCTCATTTCTCTAAAACTTACGCGAAAAGGCGAAAACTGACTTTGACGATAAAGGGGAAAAGTCTTAAGGACCCCCCCCCCCCCCCCCCCCCCCCGCGCGAAATATTCTAAGTCCCCGATTCGTGATACGGCGAAGACGGCGGCGAGATGAATACATACATACATGTACATATATATATATATACACATACACACATATATATTTAAGTCGCCATGTTCGAGCTAGGAGTTAATTAACATCTCGCAGGAATGTCAAAGTATTAATCAAGGTTGGCTGGTTCAAGCTCGAGCACCGTTGCACAGCGGAGCGATATTGGCCATCACGAGATCGTCGACTCCGCCTCGAACCGACGATCATCAACCTCATCATCTCATAAGCGTATCTAGAATTAATCTAAAAAATTAGCCGGTATTCAAAACATGGCGAACGAATTTTTTGTATTAAATTTTTTGTTTTCATCCACTCGCTCAAGAGTATCGTCGAGTCGGTCGGCAAAAGTCGCCGCTCGCGGGAGAGTACCTTGACTCTATAAATGCCGAAGAGCGAGGTAACGCCGAGCCAGAGCTGCAAAGCTTCTCCCGGCTATGACGCAACACGTCATAACTGTTGTAGCCTCCTAGCACTTGCAGTGAGAGCGCGCCGCGCGGCGCACGCGTTTCAATAAAAACGAATTGAGCTGGGACAATTGGTCCCCGTATGTCTATTTGCTCTCGACTCCCGAGAACTCTTAATAACTCGTCGTTTACGCTTTATTCGTACGTGTGTTATTTTTTTTTTCCTCCTGTTCCGTTTATTTCCACGCAGATAAAAATAAAAGTCTCGTAAAAAGGGGGGGGGGGGGGGGGGGGGGGGCGAAAAATAGTTTCGCTGATAAAAATTATATCAGCCTGTAGGCATTTATTTCAATGCGTCGATAAACTTTGGATTTGTCCGACGAAGGCCCAAAGTCTGAATCACTGTGCGGAGTGCCTTTTAAATACTCTTGGCATAGGCTCGTGACGTTGGTAGCGCCGTGCGTGACCGAAAGAACGAAATTTATCGTCAATGGAAAACTGCCTACTGCACCAACCTCGATCGCCCA
The DNA here is from genome assembly GCA_933228735.2 of Amblyteles armatorius. NCBI lineage: Eukaryota > Metazoa > Arthropoda > Insecta > Hymenoptera > Ichneumonidae > Amblyteles > Amblyteles armatorius. The sequence goes on along the minus strand of OW121689.1, from coordinate 4,701,604 downwards.
ACAATTGTCAGATTGAACGCGTGACAAAAAGTCTCCAGTCTTGCGTTCTAGTGCAATATCCTATGACCCTAAAAATATCTGCATCAAATTTCATCTTTAGCAAGTGTCTGTCGACGCACGGCTTTAGGAAGAAATAAAAATTGTTCGCTCGTAGAATTTTGTTCTCCAAGTGAACTTCCCCGAGCAAAGTTTGCGCGATGCAACATGGGCGGTTAAAGTACGTTCGGTCAACATTTCCTGTCGACACTCGTCCTCAATTATTTTATTTATTTCTGGCAAATTTTAAGTTCGTTACTTTATTACACTCGGTGCGAGAATGAGAGTTTTACGCACGCTTTGGGTAAAACCCCAATTTTCACACCTTGTGAAGTACCATTTTGTACGATACTCTTGCGGTAAAGTTTTTCTTAAGGTAGTCTTTGCGAACAGTGTTCACTTCGCATAAGTTTCTGAGAAATGAGAGGGAATTGCAAACACTTCTCGATGCTACAAAAGTCTGCCAAAAATCAAGCATATTCAAAGTGCCAAAAATATTAATTTCGCATAACAATAATCCCAAAATGTCATTAACAAAGTGCTGAAAAATAAAACTGTTCAACAAATCTCCCGGAAACCTAACTTTGTTTTTTTACGAAAACGATCCGTTCATTTCTCAGGAGCACGTGTGAACTTTTTCAGATTTTTCAATTCATTTTGAATTTTATGACTTCCTACAAATTTTACCGATATAAAAAAAAATCAAAGTGAATTTACAAATCTGAAATAGTGATTCGTGATACCAGTGCGATAAAACTTTTTCTGACGAGTGTGACTTTGCAGTACTCGCCTTCAGCTCGTGCTGCAAAATCACGGTCGTCAGAAAAAGTTTTATCGCAACTGGTATAGTAAATTACTGTATTAGTTAATAATACGATTTTTAATCCAAACACCGTATTTGACGTCTACGTCACATAGATTGTTCTCACAATCGTCCGTCGATTGTCGTCGATCGTGGGTGAAAAGTGTTGTGTCAACAAAAGATGAGACGTCGAGTTCTGGCTCGACGCCATCGATCGGCTCCGATGTTTTGCTTCTGAGATTATCAGCGTCCGTCGTTACTCGACCTGATCGCTTCTCCTTCCAGCGAAGCGAACGCAGCGGCTTCGACGACTAAACTTTCTTAGTCATTCGTCTCGATTGCGTCGGGAAGCTGTTAATCACCGCGGGCCGGATAATAATCGGTCACACGCAACCAACAAGTGACACGCAAGGGAATCAAATGAATTGAATAAGGGGGATAAATAACTGGACTCTGAAGTCGAGAACGAAGTCTGATACGAATCCAATATAATATTGGTGCGTTTTCGAATGCACTTCTGCTCTGTTCGACTGAATCCAAAAACACTTTGGATGTATGGACATGTGCACTGTGAAAAGAATTTATTTGAAAATTAATGAGCTATTGAACATAAACTTTTTGTGAAATTTCAAACAGATGTGCGTTGCAATTTTGCAGTAAAATTTTTATTTTTAATGAAATTGTAAATTTCAGGCAAACGATTTGTAATTTTAATATTCGGTATTCTTATTTTGCAAAAAAAAGTACATTAACGTTCAATTAATGTAAATAATGAAAGTAAATGTCAAAATCCAGTGCGTTAAATTTAAAATTTATTGTTGGTGGAAGGTCATAAATAAAATAATGCATGGCATTCTTAAAAGCAATTCAAAAAAAAAACAAATGTTTTGATTTCATAAATACAACGCGATAAACCTCGACGAAACAGAAAAGAAAGTAAACAGTAAGAAAGTGTAGGATAAGTATAGTTGTAAATATGTTTTATGGAAATATAATAAAATCTGTTTATTATTAAAAGCTCATTGTCCTTATAATGTCCAAGTTTTTAAAATGTAATTCCGTATAGATTTCGATTTCAGGTTTCCTCGCAAAATTCTAGGGTTCCAACATTCCGTGTCAAAGAAAATCTAATAAACAATACATATTATTATCATACTATGGAAGGGTTACAATTTTTACAAAATAAACACAAAATTAAAGTGAACACTTTTGAATCGTCCATGGACCGTGGAAGTGTTTTCAATCAGTAGTTGAGTAAAAAAAAAAAAAACATCGATACTATTTGTCTTAATAATGGATTATGTTTCAATGAATCGATGCATTGAAACATCGAATTAAATAACCGACGCAGCGCGTGGAAAACATCGAGTGAACATCGCGCATCTCTATTCTGCTCTGTTCGCTTAAATCCACAGATATTTGCTAAGTATATCCACATGTACACGCAGCCGAAATGGGCGTTCTGATATTCCAGCCTCCTCGCAGTTCAAGGTTTCATTTTGACACAAATCTGCTCTGACGAACGTTCTTTTGTTATCAAAACGGACGAAACGTGAATAATCGGATTTACCATCGGCAATTTAAAAAATCCCACTAGCAGTGAACAGTTATAAATGAAAGAAGGCATGGTTAAGCGAATCTGCATTAAAGAACGCATCCTATTGTTCTGTGCTCGACACATCGATCGACTAGTCACACCGCGCAATGTAGAATTTGATCAAGGTCTTTGCTATCGGACGCTCGACGGACGATATATAACATAACTAACATCGCCTGTACATCGAACGATATTGTCTTCTCGCCCAGCCAATACGACGACAGACGCAATTTTTATTTCATCGATCGGTGTTTTATATCTCGACGCGTGCGACAACGTCGAGTCGGGTGAGAATTCCAACACACCACGTGCTCTATTCGCTCTGAAGCCGGCTTTGACGAGAAGCACAGGCTGATGTGCGAAAAACACAACGAGAGTCATAGAAATTTCTAATCAACACTCGACGATCAAGGTCACGAGCCTCGCCATTATTTCCGGTCGGGAAACCGATACACGCGCTTTTGTGCGATAAAACTGTCTCTCCTCGAGTTGCGGTGTGACAGAAATGCCTCGAAAACAAAGCTTGGAACTATCGAACGTAGCTCGCAGTCGCGGCTCGCGAGTTTACTCACAATGACGACGACGATAACGACGATAAAAGACGCGGAGTGTGCTGAGCTCGGCAGAGCTGTGAAAATCGAGAGTTTCTCGATGCAATTTCTGTTATCGCAGTCACAAACCGAATTGCCAGTGAACAGCACGAAAGATTCGTCAGCGAGCTCGAACTTTGTAAAAAAAATTGTTCCTAACGATCAATCGAACGCTGCTCGAGGATTGATGTAAGAAAAATAATTGTTATCTGTCAGCGAATGCAATCGAGGACGATTGCTTTATCTGACTTTTCCCGACGAACGCCACTTTTTTTTTGATCGTTGAGTGGAGACAACACTTTTTTTTGTAGCTGTACAAATTGGCGAAGGATGAAGAGACAGACGATAGGAATGATCTTACCTGAGCGCAAATAATGTTTGCGTAACGGCGATGCAGACTTTGGCCCAACCAGTGGAAACGTGGAAAAATTTAGTCGCCGGAGTCTTTTGAATTAGAACACTTTTTCACACTTGGCGAACCGTCGTACAGGTTTGTCGAACGGCTGTTCGTTCGTTCAACCGAACACGCGTGCAACCCGTCATAACTGACAGTGAACCAGATTTATCTATGCCGAGATGAGAGGAAAGAAAGTGTCACTCGACGGGGACGCACCAAACACGACGAGCTCCACGAGCGAACTGACTCGCAAACCACGACGCTCGTTGAGCCAAAGCCGACTGCCGAGCCGCCGCGGCCTTGCGAGAGCGCGATACTCCATCTGGTGGATCAGCTGCTCGCCGGGAACTTCGCGCGTGCGCACTGTGGAGTGCGAGAAAGATGCTATCAGTGGCGCTCTCGGCAGAGCGAGAGAGATACGTTGAGAACGTGTTTCACATACTCTTAAGGGGAAATGAAACAGCTGTGCGAGAGAGGTAGTTGCAATTTTCAAATTCACTTTATTCAATGGTGCTAATTTTCTTGAGAAAACAATGAACTCGCCTTTGCTTTTCCTCAAAAAACTTAGCACCCTTGAGAAAAGTTCATCACAGTTTTCATTACCGACCGCGGAATTTGACGCACTTCACCATAATTCTTCCCTTTTTCCCCGGCAAAGTACCTAAAAAGGAGTAAAAACCCCCAAGTAATCATTTTTCAGATGTTACGAAAAAGATGTTATATATGGCATGCGAATGAGTCAGCCAACGGACAACTTTTGCGTAACATCTGAAAAATTGCTACTTCGCAATCGAGGCTCAGCTGGTTCACTCTTGTTTTTCAAAATTTGGAAGCCGTTAGGGGAAAAAAATAAACATGCCCAGGGGACAAAATAAATAAATTATTTATCAAGAAGTGAACTAAATAACACGGCCATATGTCCGTGTTGATGATATCCATAAGTGTCCACCCATCCAAAAAGTTAACTATTGGTCGTAGGATATTTTATAATTAACATCCGGACGGACGTATGTAACCCACTTAGGTAACTTTTTTTTTATACCAGATGTCTTTTTCCTACCTGGGTGCCGGACGCACGTTTCACTGCGGATCCCTCCAGTTTGCAATCTGACGAGCATAGGAATGCGGGGCATCCTCGTCCATTTTTTCTTCTTTATTTCCAGCATCTTTTTTTCAACAGACAAACGAAATCGAAACTATATTCGCATAAAAACAGATTTATTTAGTACGCAGCTCATTTTCGGGACGAACGCGTTCGGTGTTAATCAATAATCGGTCATCGATCGACAACCGCAACAATGTACCAAAAATTCTTGTACAAAATATCAATTATTCGTTCTCGTCGCTCTACTGCGCCCTTAACCGTTACATCATCCTTCTCGTTACTTTGTCTCTCTTTTTTTTCTTTTTTTTTTTTTATGTATCGTAAGCCGCAGTCAGGAATGAGCCACGTTATGGTTGCGACTTTATAAAAAATATATGTCGTTATTTACACTTGCTTAACATTTGTGGAATCATTTAGAGTTGTGCCTTAACTTAATATAAATCGTTACGGGGGTCATCAATTATAGGGTCACGCTTCGTACTATTCTAATGAATTATCGTTATTTTTTTTTTTTTTGCATCGCACGTATTCAATGTCACTAATACGTTATTCCCAACCATTTTTTTCCTTTCCTCAATAATTTTCTTTGATTTATTTATGTGGTTGTCTCACGGCAGTCTGGGAAGTTATCATTATACTACAATATCGCAATTAACGAGTCTTTTAGTTATTAACCGATTTTTTTTTTTTTCAATCCGAGCGACGGGAACAGGTGTAAAGAGAGTCGACGATTTCTTTCGACCTGCGTTAAAAAAAATAAAAAAAAGACGCACACCTGTGTTCTGGCAACGGTGTGGATATAGAAGATAGCAAAAAAAATCGGATACAAGAACAATCGGCACGGAAGTAAGATTATCGGCGTTCGTCGACGCTGCGCGGAGCGATACGTCCTTGATTAATAAATTCGAAGTCATTCGCGTCGATGGCGTTAAAAAAACATTACTAAAAGGCCGTCTCTAAAAGTACATTTATACACCTATACAATGAGAAATATATATGAGGGAAAGTTTCAGAAGTTTCGAATGCCGGGATGCGCGAGGCTGTAGATTAATTATCTCTAAGTATAAAAAGAACTCCGCAACAATGTCTTCCTCGCTCTGGCGACGTTTTTGCTCGATACGTAAAGTCTCTATGTTTTTTTTTTTTTTTTCTACCTTTGACGAGCAGGGCATGCAATTTTATCGGAGCCCAGCCGGAAGTGTCCGGACGGCTCTTATACCTCGGTCAGGAAGTCTGCACGGGGTCGTCTCTCTCGGCTCTCCGTTCGATTCTCGCCGGGGAAGTTTCTTATCATTATGCCGATTTTGTCGTAGGCGTACTCGAGATTCTTCGCTAAGCCGGCGATGCAGCCGATCTGTTGGATCGACTCGAAACGGTATGTCCTGAAGTTCTTCTCCTGGTCGATGTACGTTACAGCAGCCATAAGTGGGCACATTATGATCTTCGTGTGATCGAGGAAGTTGATCTGTTACAGCGAAAATGAAAGTTATTATTATTTATACAATAAAAAAATTTAATTGAATAAAAAAAGAAAAAGAGAGGCACCTAGTCACCCGCGAGTCTCACGCGAAGTCTTATACACTTAAAGAAGTCATAAACTTAATAGCGTCAAATTTGTATAAATCGTAGACCCAAGTGTTTCTAACTTTTCAATCTTTATGACTTCTTACTTTGGAGCTCTAATATTTAGGATTTATTATATATTATATTCTGATTGTAAAGGAGAAATGTGTCAAATCAATTAAATTACATTAAATTATTATCGGGCTACTTAGATTGCATCAGTGTTATAAACTGTTATAAACGTTAAGAAGTCATAAACTTAAGTTCTTCAAATTTGTATAAATCGTAGACTCTAGTGTTTTTAACTTTGACAACCTTTATGACTTGTTACTTTGGAGCTCCAATATTTAGGATTTATTATATATTATATTCTGATTGTGGAGGAGAAGTCCGTAAAATAAATGAATTTACATTAAATTATGATCGGGTTGTTTAAATTGCATCAAAGTGAAGTTAATTGGCGCATGCACTAATATTGATATTGATGTATGAGATAAGTCTTGACCGCGTATCTCACCTGCACAGATCCGTTGGTAAGCTGCATTACAACCGCGGTGTGGGTTCTGAACCACTGATGCATGTACGGTATTCTCGACATCGAGTCGCTCGATTTAACGGCTACCGAGCCGCCGGCTTTCATCAAGTGCTCGTTCATGTATTGAAGAAAGAAGTTCATAAGTTTCATCTTCTTCTCGAGATTGATCGGATAATCCTTGACCGTGTAATACAACTCAGTGCCGTCGCGATTTATGTAATGAATGTTGTACTTGTTAGCGAGCATTATAAGACGCGTTCCGTCGTTGTACATAACACCGACACCGTCGTCGCTCAACTGATAACCGAAGCCGTATTTGTCCGAGTAATCGACCCACTTGCTCACCCACAGGAAGGGTTGAGAGGATGGATCAGTCATTTCGACTGAAACGAAACAATAGTATCATAGATCATAAATGCTCGACAAGTTGCAACAAAAAAGAATCGGTAAATATTAATGGGAAGTGAAAGAGCTGTGCCTGCGAGAGAGATAGCTGCAATTTTCAAATTAACTTTATTCAATGGTGCTAATTTTTTTGAGAATTAAAGTGAATTCGGGCCGAATGCGAAATTACCGTGCGCATCTGGCTCGAATTATTTTTCCTCCAAAAAATTAGCAACCTTGAGAAAAGTTCATTGTTTTCATTGCCGACCGCGATATTTCACTTCCCCTTAATATCAGCTAATGTGCATTACCGGCGGAGGAAGCACCGATGCGCGCCGGTTTCGTCGCTATCACCGCAGCGAGCTGATCTTTCAGCGTGATCAACATCTTTTTAATATCACGGCTGCACTTCTGGACGTCAACCGCTCCGTCTTTCGGCTGCTTGCGCGACGGGCTCGTCGGTATCCGGAAGGGGAAGTCTTCGCTACCGTTTTGCATCTCGGTGAGCGGTTTACGATGATTGTTGTGCAACTCGAGAGTGTCGAGTCGCGGTGCCATTGTGAGACAGGACAGTGGAAGACTTTGCGGAAGGTAGCCTGTTGGAAGATACGGAAATATAAATTGTTATTTTGTATTCTGACTAAATTGTCGTTATCCCGAGTAGTTTTCGCGCTAATGCGGGTAGAACAACGTCCTCACCCGTCGTGAAAAACGGATCTTTGAGCAGCTTAGAGACGCTCGGTCGTTTGGCCGGATTTCCCTGGAGCATGTTAGATATCATAGTCATCGCCTGATAGCCAACGTAAGTAGGCGTCTGGTAGTTGACCTGCTTTATCCTCGCGTACGTTTCCTTGAGGCTCGAAGTCTCGAAGGGCGGTTTGCCGACTAGCAAAGTATACATTATACATCCGATACTCCAAACGTCGACCTCGTAAGAGTGACCGACCTTCGTCAATATCTCAGGCGCTATGTAGTTCGGCGTGCCGCACAACGTTCTGTGAAAATATTACGATTATCGTTAAATGGCTCCGAAAACGTCTCTCAACGCCGAGTAGCCGTTATTACTTTTTTCGCTCGCCGTCGTGTTCCAATTTCGTAGCCAGGCCGAAGTCTCCGATCTTCACTTGTAAGTCATCGTTTAGAAAGAGATTCCCGAGCTTCAGGTCCCTGTGGATTATTCTATTCTTGTGCAGGTAATGAACACCGTCCAGTATCTGCTTCATGTAGTAACGAGTCTCGCACTCGGTCAACGCTTTTCGTCTCTTGTGCAGCTCCATCATTGACTGCAAAGCAAAGAATTTCGTCACGAAACAAAAACAATAAAAAAAGGAATTCAACAGGACTCGGAATCGTATTTTACAGAAACCCTGTAGTACAAATTTTTCTTGCAAACAAAAAAAAGGGCTCACTTAAACTTGCAATCATATTTACAGAAAGCCTGTACAGACTTTTCTTGTTTTAATTATGTACTTTGAATTATCATAAATCAAATATTATATGTGACTGATTTACAATAATTTTTATAAAAGGATCTTTCCTGAATTATAAATAAAATGATTTAAAAAAAAAAAAAAAATGCATCTACTCCAATCTCCCTGACGGGCGAATTTTTTCTTACCCTCTTGCGGCAAAGTTCCAGAATAATGTATATGTTGTGAGGATCGTCGAAGAATCCATGAAAGCTGACGATGTGCTTGTGATTCAGGCTCTGATGAATGGCGATTTCCTGAGTCATTTTGTCCCTCTGATTGCTCTTCGTTATTATCGACTTTGGAACAATCTTGCCGGCGTAGACCTGGTGCGATTTCGATTCCCTGATCTCGTAACATTTTGCGAAGCCACCCTGTACATGAATTATCAATGGCATCAGATTTACATAGAACATGTATATTTATCTTGTGAGGCGCTGTCCACGAGACAAATGTGTATATATATACACATAAACGAGCCACGATAGGGCTTCCTCCGTCCAAGGCCAGATTATACAATGGCCCTGTGGATGAGGCAAAAAGTTTGGAACTGTACAATGAAAAAAAAAAGTCCCCTCATTCTCGTGCTCGAGAGATCGCATCACGGCGAATAAGAGGCTCATTTCTGACAGTGAGTAGAAAAAAAAGTGCGTGCGAACCTGTAACGAAATGAATAGGCTCGATCGGTTGAATATTCGTCGTGAAAACCAGGGGTGCAATGTAAAACCGCGAACGCGTCGTTGTGTACGAGCGCAAGGTCAGCAGTAAGGACGATAAACAAGAATGCCTACCTTTCCGAAGAAGCGACCTTTGATGTAACTCTTGCCCGAATTGGTGTCGTATATTACGTCCGGAATGACCGATTCTTTCTCGTCTTTTGACATTTCTCTCGGTCTCGGTTTATCGAACGTTACGACGTCTCCGAGGAAGCAGTTTCTCGTGGTCCCGTTGACGCCTCGGTGAATCGAAATATTATCACAGTTTAACACACGCCGAGCAGGACCTCGCGCTCTCGCTTCTCTGGCACGGCACGCGAACTCTTTGAAACCGCTGTTTGAGTATACCGAAAAGCGTGCAACGGACTCGCCAGCTTTGAATTCGAAGGTGCGGACCAATGAGGCGACGGGCGAGTTTACCACGTGACCGGATGCAAGCGGGATCAAAGATGGCAGGTGCGTGCACGCTTTTGCCAATCACCGGACCAGCGTTCACTCACGCTCATCCCTCGTTTGTTAGTGAATTTATCGCTTCGCTCTACGGCAAATATATTTATCTTACCTGCAAATATCGTCTGCATATTGTTGCAAGCCTCGATTCTCTGTTTGCAACATGTGGTCTCAATCGCCAACGACAGGATGCCGGAAGTAGATCGAGTTTGTTCGAAAATGGGCGGGAACGCATTTGCCATGCCATCGATCGATTTCCCGTTGTTCATTGTTTTTCCGAATTTACGATCGCACGATTGTCTCAGAGAAATTGAGAACGACACTCGATCGAATCGATCTGCGACGAGACGAGAGTCGACGATTTGATTCAGCGTACAGTTTGCGGGTAGAAAAATTCGCGAGCCTGTACGAGGTCGATGTTTTCAGCCACGTCTCTGCGTCTTTCGCAGAGCCCATTTTGATTAGTGGACGGTCGATGCTCTTCTTTCCGGCAGCCGGCGTCCATTTTCCCCCCAGTTAGCATCTTCCCTGTTGGCGCGTTTCTTCGTTTCTTCGTGCGTCTCAAGTAAAAAGGTGAGTAAAACACTTTGCATCTCGATAATTGTGTAGATCGAGGTAACGTCGTTCCCGAGTCATAATTTTTACGTGCGATGACGAACGATCGCGGTGTTACGCGGCAAGAACGCGCCAATCTTGGTGCGCGTTCCACGACATAGTTTCAGTCGGCGTCGCGCGTTCAGTCAATAACATTATATTCTCCAGTGTTAACCCGAGTTTTAGCTACTGTCGAGAATAATCGTTGACGGTATTCTTTTCGCGCAGTAAAAACGAGCGAACAATGGACGGACCGCCGCCCGGACGAGGTGGTTTTCGCGGTCGCGGTGGACCTGGCGGCCCGATGAGGGGACGCGGCGGCTTCGGTGACAGGGGAAGGTGAGCATCGCTTTTTTCTTTTTTTCTTCATAAGTCGAACAATCACCGAATCCTACTCGGATAAATTTTCATGCATTTCACGATATTTTCTAGTAAGTTTCCAATGGAATTGTTGGATGCTGGATGAATAAATTTTGTTTTGATCAGGGGAGGCCCTCCGAGAGGTGGCATGATGAGAGGACGCGGAGGCCCCGGAATGGGAATGAGAGGAGGCCCGCCGGGAATGCGAGGCAGAGGCGGTCCCCCCAGAGGAGGACGCGGAGGACACTTTCCGCCTGGGTATGATAGTGATTTTTTTAAATTTTATTTATTTAATTCGGCAAATTTCTATAATATACTATGTAAGAATATTATATACGATAAATCCTAAATATTGGAGCTCCATAGTAGCGGGTTATAAAAGTCGAAAAAGGTGAACACACATGTGTACGATTCGTAAAAGTTCATAACAGTTATATATACATCAATCTAAAAAAATACCTGCCTGAAGGATCATTTTTTTTTCAATTCAATGGAATATTCCTCGAGCAAAAAATATAACGTAATAAATAATAATATTCTATATAATAATGAAGTTCATATAGATTGGACACTCACTCGAGAACTCACAAATAATCGTGGAAACTCGCAGATACTCACAGAGACTCGTACACATATCTACAAATACTCACACGCACTGCAAATGGTAGCCGTGGTCAGGGAAAACAGGGAAAAGTCAGGGAATTTCAAATTTGGTCAGGGAAAAAGTAAATTGTCACCGAACCTTCTATAAATAAATAAGAAGTACATGAAAGGAGTCCTTAAAAAAAAGAATGGAAACATTTTGAAAAAAAAAAAATATATATATATATATATATATATATATATATATAATTATATATGAATACAATAATTAGGTATTTTCATTTCCATCATTAATTTTGAATAAATGAATGTCGTTCGAAGTTGGGTGAGGGAAAATGTTTAATTGGTCAGGGAAAAGTCAGGTTTTTTTTCTGAAAGAAAACGTTCACCACGTGCAAGCGTGCGACCGGCGCGACCCGACATAACTGCTAGTGATAATTATAAATTAACTGAATGTTTTGCAGTCCGCCGGAGCCTGGCCTGGGAGGTCCAGGAGGTGGACCTCCACCTCCAGGAATGGGCGGTCCGATGAGAGGAGGCAACAGAGGCGCCCCGGGTGGAGGTTTCCGGGGAAGAGGTAGAGGAGACTTCGGCAGAGGCGACGGACGCGGAGGCGGATTCCGCGGTCGCGGTGGAATGGATCGCGGTAGAGGAGTCGGGTAAGAGTCGCGTTCTCGTTGACGATCGATTTTTCATCCCGAGATCGATCTCATTTTATCGATCGCCTTTCCATCGTCTTGCAGCGGATTTCCGAGAGGCGGCGGACCACCCAGAGGAGGGGGACCTCCTAGAGGAGGAATGGGCAGAGGCGCGGGCGGAGGTTTCGTCGACCGCGGCGGAAGAGGCGCCGGCGGTGGCAGGGGGGCAGGTCCGATGAAGCGTGGCGCGGGTCCCCCGGGTGCGGGAGGCCCACCCAAAAGACCCAGATTCGAACCACCCCCTCCACAGCCGGCCAATGGCTACGCACCTCAACCACCGAGGTAGAACGGAAGGAAGAAAAAAAAAATATATCGCTTATCAAAGGACGTTTATTAACGCTCTGCCTTTTCTCGAATTCGTTTCGTGTAGTCAAGGATACGGCGGTGGCCCCGGCAACGGTTACGGAGGCGGCCCGCCCCCGCAGCCGCCAGTCGGCAGCGGCCCTGGCTACGGCGGAAACGGAGGCTACGGCGGTCCGCCACAGGGCGGATACCCTCCTTCCTCGTATCAAGGCTACGAGAATTATCAAGCACCACCGGATTACTCGCAGACAGCGGTAAATTCATTTTTGTCTCGTATAATGCGATGCGTTTATAAGGTAAACGTCCCAGTGACCGAACACGTCCCAGTGGCCGCGCAAATACGATTTTTCCTGCATGTACGGGAACTGGGACTTTGCCCTTAGGTGCGCGGCCACTGGTACTTTTACCTTAAATTGCGGTTCGCTGATCTACTGTATCCATTAAAAAAAAATTATTTATAATTTTTATTTTCATTTCTTTTTTTTTTTTTTTTTTTGGTACAGGGATACGCAGCTCCCGTCCCGCCGGACAACAGATACGGAGGCGCCCCTCCGGTACCAGCAGCTGGGGGATTCAACGCCGATCCGTACGGCTACGGCAAAGCACCACCGCCAGGTTCGTTCTATTGAGAATACGTCGAACAGGAATTTACACGAAGGTTCGAGTAAAAAAGCCATTAACAATGTTTGGAAGAGAAATGATAAATAAATTGTGTCGGGGGTTGCGCAGCGAATTATCAGCAGGAGGCAGTACCCGCACCAGTAGCTGCAGGCGGAGGTGGTTACCCTCCCGCTAATCCCTACGACGATCAATCCTGTAATCCCAGTGGAATGATGGGCAGGGGTGGTTATTCAACGCAAGGTTATGGTTAGTTATATTTATCGATGGGTTTCGTTTTCTTTTGTTGTTTTTTTATTCTCTTCGTTTTAATGATCTTTACATCTTTAATTGTGATTTTGAATCAGACGAGAAAAATAAGTATTCACATTGATATACAATAATTACACCTCCTCTCTCACACACTCCGAAAACTTCACCTCCGAGCTACGCTGCGGAAGCACTGCCTCCTGTTAATCTCGATCACTAAACCGAAGAAAAACAAAATTCCAAAAAAAATGTATGTGCTATCGTATTCGTTCGCTTCTCGTCTGAGTCAAACAATTATTTCGTTCACGTACACGTCCCGGAGTCTTGTCTTTGTCGCTGGCTAATTGTCAATTTTTTTTCTTCTTCTCTCTGTTTCGCAGACTATTCGAGTCAAGACGGTGGATATGGCAAGCAGGATTACGGTAAGTACCAGACGCCTCAGAATGAATTTTATTAATTGATTGCCCGGGAATTATTGATGGCACGGACAAAAGATGCCCTTAGGACGAGGTCGAAAAAAAAGAACGATACCGATTGAAACTACCTCAATGATAACTAGTGAGAATTCAAAAGAATGAGAGAACTGAGTGGGAACGTTGAGAGGCGACGAAATACATGCCCGAGTTTGTAGGCCGAGAATAGGTTTGATGAAATTACTCATAGGCCTCACTTACTCGTCCGAGTAGTAGTAATTCAAGAAGTAAAAAAGAAAAGCATTGATTCGCTAATGAAACGAGTGAAATTTTTTTAACGTTATACACTTATTTGAATATCCGTAGAAGAAATACATAGACTCTCGGCGATTCTCGGTGCACGTATCACATCACGTAACGGAGAGTCAGCGAGTCATTGGTTAATTGAAGAATGGAAACGGTACTTATTCGTACTCAGAAAACTAGCACGAGATTAATGAACATGTTGTTTTAAATGAATGATGATTGGAAAAAAAAAAAAAAGAACAAGATTGGGAAATGAAAGTTTTCCAAGTGAATGACCGGAGGAGCTATGGTTGTTCGCAGGTGGCAGTGCTGGTTACCAAAACGCCCAGTCTCAGCGACGCTATTAACTATAACGAATTCTACTATTTAATTATATACATAAAAATATATATATTATCATATATATAAAGTACCTTTTCAAAATCAATTGGAACAAAAAAAAAAAGATACAAACAATCACGATTCCCGTCGCGTGACAAAGTTTAGGATGCCGAAAGTGTACAGAGAGATAGAGAGATGAACCGTTTAGATCTTCCACAACCGTCCCTACACTTTTTCCCACGACAAATAAAACTCTAGTGTACAATTTTTAGCGTCGAAAAAATTAAGAAGAAAACGACAAAGATCGTTCGATATTAATCTCGGGAAAATCGTAGAGGGCCCGATCTTTGTCACGCACGGGTACACAGGCCCTTGCTTATGGTACTTCGGTTTCACGAACCGCAAGGGATGAAATTAATACAGTTGAGACAGCGAAAAAAAAAAGAACATGAGAGAAGCGAAAAGAAAAGCTTTGAACTGACGACGAGATCGTTTTATACTTGACCATAGACGCGAGAGACCTCGTCACGTCTCGCTCATCGGTTAACATAGGATTAAGCTGGCCTCGGTGTACAGTCACTTGAAGATGAAAAAAAAAGAACATTTTAATTGTAGAAATAATTTCCAATCTAGACGGTATTGTCACTGTAATCGTAATCGAAAGAATTCACAGTTGTTGAACACTTATTAACTACGTGTGATGTGTAGGACGAAAAAAAAACACTTGAAACGTTTCTAGTTATAATTCGTGCGTAATATGAGACAATTAAAATTTGGCTCGTATAATTAAAGCGTAGAATCTTTCAACAGGAAATACGAGAGACAGAGAAAGAAAGAGAGCACCGTAATTCGCCTGCCCGTTCGACATTCGGCGTTAACGAGGTCGATGTCGTTTTTTTTTTTTTTTGTTTTCTTACTCGAGCAGTCCGTTTTAGGATACACGCGACGTATCGTGTACGGTACTGACGAGTGCTCTGGCATGAAATGTTTAAAATGTATGTTTCTTAGCGACTCTAGATAATTTTTTTGTTTTGTTTTTACAAGTCAAAGACAACAAATTTAGGCACAATATTGCGTTTGTGAGAATGCCAGTGGTATAACGAGAACGAAAAGTCGATGCGGCAATGAAGTGGGCGCAGGTGTGCGGCGTTTTAACGTGTCGATAGATAGTAATGATTTTTTTCTTTCCCCTTGGTTGTAAAAAAAAATAGTAATAATAATTAATCACGACAATGAGAACACGCAGCCGATGACAAAGGAATGACGATACCAATATCTCGGTTATCTTTCTGTTTTTGTATTGACAGTAATAATTAATTATCGATTATCATTAAAAAAAAAAAAAAGAAGAAGAAATATAGAACGAAACGAAACAAGAAAAAAACCAATGTCGATTGTCATCTTTTTATAGTAGAAAATATTGTAAGCAATAGCTGGGACGGAGTTGAGGTGAAAAGTATGAACAGTGAGATGAAAAAAAAAATCTTTATCACATAAAAAAAACCAAATACAAATTACTCTTCACATTTATTACTTCCTTAACCTTCTGTACAAGAGTGGATAACAAAAAAAGTATATATATACATATATATGCTATATAACTCAGAGAGTGAAAATGAGAGAAAGAGACTCGATAAACCAGCAACTGCCCTAGGATACCGGGACAACCAATAAAACCCGTCAGCGTGAATACCTACCACGAGAGTTTCTCGTGTAAGAGAGTGACAAGTAACGATACACTTCCAACCGTTTATGTATCGGTACTTGATCAACCAGTATACAGACTCTTTGCGTTGCCATTAACAAACGAAAAAGAAACAAAAGAAAATCGAAACGAATAAAAGACAAATGCTCGAGTAGACCTCGGCCCAAGCTCAGGTGAGTAAAAAAACAACAACAATAAATAAGTTTATATCCGTTTTTTCTTTGTGATCATTTTGACGAGAGATCTAAGTATTATATAATTATACGTAGGATAAAAGAGATATGGAAAAATATATATCTATTAATCGCAAGAAATACTGCAACGTGGAAGCTGCGTTTATCGACGTTAAAGTGGGACTTATAATTCCCTGAGAGTCAATAAATTTTGCCCATGGTACATGACCATCGAATTCATTCAAGCTGGTACAAAACCAAAAAAAAAAAGATATAATAAAATTAATGCCAAGAATATATACATACGACACGCATAAGATACGCAAAAAAAAACATAATAAGATCTATTGACGGAGGCAACGTAGGAGTAGGTGTTACGTAGGAGTCGAAACTTTGACTCGCCTGCATGAAACGTTATAAAAAAATAAATAAATTTAAAAAAACTACAAATAAAGTTTGGCCCACTTTATACGTGCGGTACACGTAGGGCATATTATCACACAAACGAGCATTAGGCTGGTAATTGAAAAATTGTTGTAGAAACATTGAAAGCAAAAAGAAAACAATTTTTTTAAAAAACAAACGACGAGAGTGATCCAAAGAGCTGGCAAAAGGGACAATTCGTTATTGTCATTCAGTTCAACAAATGAATGGAGCAATTGTAAATAATAATTCTAGCGATACAAATTATAGATACCGAAAAAAAAAATGTTTGCAATATATCTCTCCGTAAAAGAGTTTATAAAATAGTTGGTAAATCTTAATGATTGCCCGTTAAGTTTAGTCACCGCCGCGCAAAGGGAGATCCCCGTCTGCCGATGTTAAATCGTCATTTTTTCCCTCTAGGCTGAAAAACGACGCGTTCCGGTCTCACCGTTGAATGGAACGACCACATGACTGGCCAGCCAAGAATCTCAGCGCCGAGTTGCTCGAACAATCGAGGTGCTGGCCAAACAGACACACAGCAGTCAAGCCGGCATGAGCGACGCACTACGATTCCCGTAGAAGGTAGAACCTCCTTGTCCGCAGTGTATTGTTGCAAATTCATTTCGCAAATAAACACATGAACATTGTAATACACCCATATCGTTCGTCTCTTACGAAGGAGTTCAAGGTAAAAAAAAGGGTTGAGAACACTCGTGATTACAAAAAATCATCTTCGTTATTGAATCCTCGTTAACCTGGCGGGTAAGCCATTTTGAGCATAAAAAAACAAATACACGTGGCACAACTTAATACTAACACAATTGTTTATTCCTAGGCTTTTGGTAGCCGCAGAGCAAAGAGATACACGAATTGCGTAACGTTAATAAAGAAATTAAACAATGAGGTGGATCTTGTCAATGACTCGGAGAATCTGTACATACGATGAGATATAATCACAGTGGCGTGTCGGAGGAAGAAACAATTTTTTATACCGAAGAGAGTGTAGAATGATCCAAAAAGAAAAGAAAAAAAAACGAATTAAAAACAATTTCGTTACCGAACAACGAGGCGGGAGCTCCGACCTCCTACTACAATTATTAAACTTAACAAGCTCAATCGTATGTTGGTAACTATTAACAACAAAAGTCTCGGTATCTCATCAGCTTGAACAGAATTAATAGATAGAATAAAATCACCTTTTTTTATTTTTCAATTCCCGGCGCGATAGATAAGTACGGCGTCTGCAATATACCGATTGCGGACTTATTTGGCCCTTGATTCTTAGAGTCGCGTTTCTCTTCCTAAGATCCGCGTCTTCTCGGCGAGTCACCGGACAGAAGCATTATTTGCACGTAGCTGTGGCCCTCTCGGAGATTTATCAGCCTGAAGTGAAGCGGTGCAAAGAATACGTCAGTGCAAAGAATACGTTGATGAAACTGGTGTGAGAATAAAGAGCGATCTCGACTAACCTGTCGCGTTCTTGTTGCTGTATGTGAAGTCTGTCGCCTCGTCGCAACTGTAGAACGACGCTCGTGTAGCAGGAAGCTTCCGTTGCGCTCGCTGCGGACACAGTTGCGCACTTGATGACTTTGCGAGTGTGTGACGTACCCTCGGAGGTCAACAGAATCCAATAGGAGTAGTGAGTTGGTACTCCAAAATAATAAATCTAAAAATAATGCATTTTTTTATTTAATTTTCAAATCAGAATTTTCTGTGCTCCGACGACTATGAGCACAGTAGAACCTCGTTTATCCGAGGTAATGTGGGGTGAGCGTGCGTCGGATACGTGGAATCTCGGATAACACGGATAATATACTCAATGCCGGTAAAAATTTGTTCACTCACCTGCGCTGAGATCATGTACAAGCCATTGGTACTGACTTCGATAGAAGTCTTGTCCTCGACTAGATGAAACTTGTTGAAAGCATAACGCGAATCATTGTTCGAGCTCTTCACCCACGGGCCCACGTAAACTGTGGAAAATATAAAAATGTAATCATTTAACATCTCATTACGACGAGCACGAGATCTGCTCGATGAATTTATAGAAGCTCGACTCATACTAACTACCTGCATCGGTCACATGCTGCTCGGGCACCGCTCCGATAAACGTTGCTACCAACGGGACTGCGAAGGGAACATTGAAAAAATTGTGATAAATAATATTATTGCCACGGACAACAATAGCTCGAACGAGCTACTCTACGAGAAAAACGATTCGCAAAGAAAAGGTACTGAAATAGCGACGTGCAAATAGTTGTTCCAGAAGAAAAAAATAAATAAAATGACGTGCAATAGTTTGATATACACTGTTGAAACTTTTAGCAAGTGAAATTAAATGAAAAAAATAAGGAAGTTTGTATGCATACGACAGTTTAAAAAAAATCTAACATACAAAATTGAGGTCAAATTAATTGATCTGTGTATTAAACGCGTCAGAAAATTTCGATTTAACATGCCGAGCATTAATTTTAACTCACACCATTAAATTTCATCCCCAGTTTTATGCATAGATACTTCTTATACTGTACGTAAATTTTTCAAACAGAATTTTTTTTTTTTATTCACAGTGTAGCAGTATTTTTCGTCCGGCAGCCACGTTTCGATACGTTAGGTCGAACGATACCGAGACGATATATAAAAAGAGAAAGAGAAATGTAAATCCAGGTATACTAATACAAAAATCTAAGTATACCCAATCGCCGGCGACTGCGTTTGAGCCTCCTTTTGATCTTTCTTCGTTTTTTACCTCGTCCTTCGTCCCGTCGCGATCTTCCGGCGCGCGGTTCATTCCACGAATTCGTATCGTCGGTTAAATCGTCCGGGAGACCCGGCAGTGCCGTGGTCGCCTGCCGATTACGTTTCTCGAATGCCACGATCGCTCTCTCGTATCTCTCTCTATCGGCGCTCTCAGCGTCTCGGAGTCCTACCCGAACGTCGATAGTCGTCGCTTCCTCGAGCGTGTTTCCATCGAGCGCCACATTTTTGTCTAATACCTTCTCAATATCCGTGGAATTTCTGGGCGGCGAATAATTCGCTTGCTTTCTCGCGATTTTCGCGTGAAAAATCTTTTCCGCACTCTCGGACTCTTCCTCCGATTGGTATTGACTGGTCATTCGACGATGCCAGATACGATTGAAATTTTTATTCAATTTTTCGTACCTCAGCATCAGCATCATCAGATTCGAATTCACGCAGTTCATCTGAAACGATAGAAAGTGACGAAAGTTAGTAATTCGATTCTCGAGTGAAACGTATCGCGCTGATCGAGAATCTTATCCGGTTGGATAGATATAAATTTTTCGTTAGGCTTATCGTGATAGTGAAACGACATTATAATCTTGTTTACATTTTTTAAGACAAACACAGCTGAGGACGATTAATCGCGGTCATTGGATGTTTATAACATCGTGCTCTCATCCGCGTTATACGATCCATCTCTCTATGAACAAGATCCTCACTACTATCATTCTTACCGGATCAGTAGGCATTTTATCGCGAACGTGTCTACGCGACGTGAAATCAAAATTAAAACAAAGACTGGAATGTCTCGGCTGTGACACAGATCCGCGCTGAACGTTGCGCAAGGTAAAGTCGCACTTTTCCCCCAACGTGCAATGAATGACCGTACACGTGTTTGGACAACGCATCATCGATACACGCGAATAAAAATGTAACGCATCGAAAATGTGACCCTGAACATATCTGCACGCGACTAAATTTCATCAAGTTGTAAAGCTTGTTTTGCATCGCACAAACGTCGCTCGGGGAAGTTCACTTGGAGAACAAAATTCTACAAGAGAACAATTTTTTTTCTTCACAAAACAGTGCATTGACTTGCCAAAGATGAAATTTCATGTCATGCAGATATCTTCGGGGCCTTTCGAAAATAAAATGAAAAAGACAATGTATGTTACCTGTACTTCGAGAGCTTGTACTTCGCGCTTCAGATGAAAGCACACTATAGCAAATACGATCGCTATTATCACTATAAACAGGCTCTGAGCTCTCTGAAAAATCTTCGATCTCTTTGCGTTCGATAACGATACGTTCATATTTACGCTGCACTCGATTACATTCGACGATACTTTTTCCAAGTTATCGACGACCGGGATCTTGGTTTCCCTCTTCTCGGCGCTTCCCATCTTCGTGCGAACTGACATTGTATTTTTTCCTCTCTATCGTGTCTCTCGATGCCGCTCGAGTCGTTCAATCCCGGCTATCTAGCACCCGAGGAATTCTGTAAAACAATTTTTTTCAAATCAGTAAAACGATAGAAAGCAAATAAATACAAGTTTCCGTTCGATATTCGCGATCGATTGAGTCGCTTGAAAAAAAAGAGCGCACCGTTTTTTTCCTCAAAACCGTACAAACATCCTGAACTTGCCAGCGTGAAATTTCGACGGAATAACCGACATTATTTATCTTATCGCGAAGTGCAAAAGCCTGTAAAAGCAAGGGCACTATCGTCGAACTTCCTTTCGCTTTTATTTGAAAATCGAACAATCGTTTCGTCGGATCTCGGTCGGTGTGCTAGGTGTCCACCCTCGACAAAACGTGTGAGAGCACTGACTGCGTCGCTCGGTCACGTTCGCGTTCGAGGCCGGCTCGAACAGAGGCGAGAGTAGTCCGTGCAGCGAGGAAAACAGCCGCGTGTCCAATTTCGTTTTTTTCGATACAACACGCGAGAGAACGCGTATGTGACGAATCCACGCGAATTTTCTGCGACTCGGTCATAGCCGAAGTACCGTACGGAGTACCGAATTGAATTCCCAAGCGCAGCCCGAAATTAAAAAGCGGAGTCCGCTCCATTATCGAAAAGTGGTCCCAGTGCGACCATCGCGAAGCTGATGTTTGGTCTCTCCGAGTTTTGTTATTCGCGGTTCATCGTCTCAGCAAAAAACCGTTGAAGCCGAGCGGGCGGAGAGAGAGTGTGTGTGCGAAACCGGCGATAACCGGCGGGGGCGGCTTCCATAGGAACGGTATCCTACTGGTAAACTCTCTACTCACCCCACAAACATTCTCCCAGAGTGCTGGCGAAAGACGATTTATCGAGCGAACGGGCGTTGGAGAATCCACGCTGGGACGCTAGCCGGGAGATCGTGAGCGAGCCGAGGAGCACGTTCAAGGCACGGGGACGCGTTCTGGTCCCATCTTTTGTTTACTATACTACCGCTATACTATATACTAGGCTTTCTGGACCTCCTGCCTCCTCCGCGCGGTCCACAACGACCGGTCGCTCCGGCGTATGTCCATCGACTGAGCTCACTGCCAACTCTCCATCCTGAAATCCCTAGTTTGACGACTGAGGGAGCGGGATCGGTCAGCGGCCAGCCTTCGGCTCTTCGCTGCCTTCTCTGCCTTCTCTTATCTTCCTTCTTCTCGCTTTCTTTTTTCGACGATCTTTCTTCTCTCTCCGCTCTCAACGGTCGCCGTCCTCCGACGCTCCGACCGTCCCTTATCGCACCTGCGGACTAACGCGGACTTTTTTTAGTGCACTCCCACCACTGAACGTGGGACGAATTTGAGCAGGATAAAACCAACTCGTTCAACTTACTTCGCTACGCTCGATTGAATCTCGTGCGCGTGCATCGGAGCGGTGAACGCGCAGTCCGGGCTACGCACTGAGATCGTCGTTTTTCCTTGCCTTTTTTTTTCGAGCGAAACGTTATCAGCAATTGTCTCGTTGATCCAATCTCGTCAAGTTGTTGCTGATTCGCCTCAATGAACTTTCCTCGTCGTCGTTGTTCATTGTGCACCGGGAGAGCCTTTGCCTTGACACTTCGCTGTTGCTCTGTAAAAAAAATATATATTATACATAAATAGATTTCTTGCCGATTTCGGTATAATGGTATAGAAGAATGGGAGAAAGTCTTTCACAGTGCTTCGAGCGGTGCTTGGGCGAAGTAGGGCAACGGTTCTCGAAAATTTCAAGGACCAACGTGGGTCTCGTGGACTCGCGGTCTCTCACAAACTTAGGTTTTGGAAACTCGTTTTACACGGACGGAAGCTACGCAATTATTTTTTTTTTTTACAAAACGGGAAGCCCGTGCGAATAATCTGTCGTACGTTCTTACCGAATCGGATAAAGGAGGCAGAAAGATGTAACATTGGGAACAGAGAAGCGACGCAATTTAATTATGCTTAGATGTCACGTATAAAAATAAATGACCGACGACACATTTTCGAAGCGTGAGGAAGGGCAGGTCGGGAAGAGAGCGAGAACGAGTCGAGTTTCAAGTAGCTTCTTCAATCAAAGAAAAAAACGAGAAAAAAATATTAACGCGACCTCCAAGTGTCAACGCACCGGTAGTTGAGAACATCGAGCCAACCTGAGCGCACCAACACCCGGTTGAAATACTACCGAAGCCGCGCATACTACGTTGTTTTTTTTTTTTTTTTTCTCGTGTATCGAGAGAGCGAAGAGTTGCTTTTGTAACGCGGACAAAAGAATACTCGGGCAAACGAGTCACTTGGCGGGTTTTCGGAAAAGGAATTCGCCGAGCAGCTGTGGAGACACGGAGAGAAACGGAGGCTCGCGTCGACGCGCGTGTCTCCGTTTACTTAACGGTTCGCAATTTTCTGCAAGAACTGCAATAGGAAGTCGATTTCCCAGAAAGGTGAGCGCTCACGGGTAGATCTACCGAGTAATTATAAAGAGTGATTCATTATCGAGCTATCGACTTGCATCGACACTTTCTTTGGGAACTCAACTCGATTTTACGATTTTGCGTAGAAGCCGTTAACGTAGAGGAACGTTAAAAAATTTCAACGTCCTACAGAGCTTTAATCAATTCTAATAACGCGACTGGTGTATTATTCGTTCCTATTTGTCTCCAAGTCTCCGGTCGGCTTTACGACAGTCTCTCGTCCTACACACGAACATTCGAGCCGTGAGAAAGCCTCGTTTGTCTGTCGGCTTGTTACGTGTCTTTTAAGGGCTATTGCACCGACATTTATTGCGTCGTAAATTTTGCCCCTTTATTCCGTAGAATTCAGATTGTACGAAGCTTACTCACGCTCTCGTAGAATTATTAATAATACCGGCTATCTTTGTTTACGTAATAAAAAAAGCTAAAAGAAAAAGAAAACATTTCTCGATATCGACTTCGCTATAAACTTTCTCACGACACGTACGCGATAAACAGACCGATCTGTAAATAACGAAGAAACGTTAAAGCGCTGGCTCAAGCATATTCAACATAATAATACGCATTTAAATGATGCACCTGGCCGTTTACGTCGTACGGTGTATCTTTGTCACCGGGAATTTGCTTGCGCTCGCGGAAATTCGAGGATTTTCGAGGTGCGAGGTGAAGGCCGCTCAGTGCGATTCGTACGATGCTCCTCTGTGTGTAGCACGCAGAGGTCTCTATACTCGCCTAGATAGTTATATTCGATAGGACCAGCTGCGGAAACATTTGCGCAGCTCCAGCAAAACAGGCTCGTCTCTGTTCGACAAACGTGAATCGACATCACCGAGCTGAAGATGAATTAATTCTCTCTTGTTTCTTCCAAGCGCTGAAAGAACGAAAATTCAATTAATAGTCGAACGAGCATGAAATCGAGTCTGACATCACGTTACAGTTATTCAACTCTTGCTCTCTCCCGAGAAAGAGAGAGCGAGCCATACCTAATTACAAGGAAGTTGCTCCGGCGTTGCCTTGGTACTCGTACGATACGATGCGTCGCAGGCGCAAAGTTGTTCCACCATCTTCCAGGAAGTCATCCTTCGACCCTGTAGGATTTTATGGAAGTGACGTAAGCTCGGCCGAGACTGCGCTCGCGCGATCCAGAAACTTTTCTCTCCGTTATCTCTGAACGTTGCATTCTCGAGTCTCGTGAGAGAGAGACTGAGAACGCGGGGTCGGCCGGGAAGCCGTGACGATGAAAGGCCGTTAGAGCTGTAAGCAATCCGTCTTATCGCACTCGGTGCGATGGAGGTCCAAGTACGAGATACCAAGGCTCTTCGAAGTCTCTGCAACAGTGTAAGTGACGAGACTTATTAGTCAGATGTATCGACCATTCGGCGATGAGAATAATGAACGCTATAGAACCAATAGGGCACGATTGTCTTTGCGACAGAAATTTGAAAGTTAATGTAATTTGACGAAAAGCTCGATAATCCAACGAGGCTTGAAGAAATTAAAAAAAAAAACAGATTCTCGTACGATGATTTTTTTTTTTTTGCAAACGAATGAGAGCACGCAGCGAGTCTTCAACGACTCTGACCCGCGAGGGACTTTCGGTTTGATCGAGATGATAAATTTTCGCGGAAGAATTTACGGATTACTCTCGTTGAGATCCCGCTCTCCGTACGTACAGCTACGTGAGTACGTAGGCGTGCCAATTACGACGCTCGTGGCGCCTCCGGTGATAAACAGACAGTGAGTAAAAGAGAGCGAACACTCTGCAGTCTCATCCGTGTGTCAGAGTTTAGTCCGCTCGAAACCCTTGCGAGCGTCGGTCGTCAGAGTTCGTCCGCCGGGCTCGTAACTGTTCCAATCCCAGTAGGCTCAAGCGCGCCCCGTTGATACCTACGTACCTTCGAAACTTTCTCCGCACCGCCGTATTTTCCTCGCGCTTGCGCGAACTTCCCGGCATTCGTTCCGAGGATGACGACAATTCGCTCTCCATAAAAGTCCACTCTCGATTCAATACGAGATCGATTCCGGAACGAATGATCGAAGCGGGCGCGCGCGAGTGAGCGAACCAGCCACTCGGTGGAGACGAAAAAGAGAAGAAAAGCGAGGCATAGAACGGTGAGGATTCTCTGACTATTGTGAAGAGCCAGTGCCGGCTCCCGAGGAGGGCCCCGTTCGAGAGAAGACAAAAGGCAGAGATCGTAGGAGCAGCGAGAACGGACCACCGAGTATCTCGGTCCTCTTCCGAAGAAGAGATCCTCCTTCGGCATACAAAAACCAGCTCGACAGGTTTTAAAGGGGGCTCATTCCGCACTGATCGTCCCGCTCATCGTCGTCTCTCGCGCGCGCTCTCCCTCTCTCACTGCTGTAATACGTGGCGTTGCGGGAGGGCTGGAATCGCCCGGTACGTTCGGCGTGCTTCCCCGTGCGTACGTCGCAAATCTCGCGGATTACCGGGAGAAAGAAGAGGAGGAGGAAGCCGCTCATCGCCGCTACACGGCACGGGCTCGGAGAATAAAAGCTTCTGGACTTTCCGCTCTTCTCGGACGCGCCCCGCATCATCGGTCGAATGCCTGAAACAAGTGTTGTGTACTTTAATCGCCGCGGTTGAACGACAGAGGAAGGGGGCATCAAACGAGAATCGGAAATTCAATTCGGAGCTGCAGCGACGTCGCGCTACAGCGGGGATAGAGTCTGCTCACCGCGCAACGTGATCGCACTGTATCGG
The DNA here is from genome assembly GCA_933228735.2 of Amblyteles armatorius. Lineage (NCBI taxonomy): Eukaryota > Metazoa > Arthropoda > Insecta > Hymenoptera > Ichneumonidae > Amblyteles > Amblyteles armatorius. Next base: position 4,675,819 of record OW121689.1, on the reverse strand, counting down.
TCGTGACGAGCTCCCGAGCAGGGAAACACAGGTGTGTGTGCGTTACCGTTCGTTCGTGCGTTCAAGTCTCCGAACTCGCTGGATGCCGGTCGCTGGATTCGTCGCCACAAGATCGTTGCACCCGGTCCGGGAGATCCAACGGCTGTGATCTATGAGAAGATGACTTCCGCGCTGACGACCGACGACCGGAACGCTGAAAGAATGAAGCCAAAGTCAGCGAATCAAAAAATCACGGTAGACCCCGTCGGTGCGCCCGTTGTGAGAGACGAGACGAGATCGTTCTTAAATTTTTCACGGGAGAATTTGAGCATATCGCACTCTGAGCTGGAGCAGGGATTCAACAAGCCCTCGAGGTGCTTTCGCGTTAGCCGACAAACTCTGCTGAGCATCATAGCGATTCTCGTTGCGCTCGTATGCGCGGGTATAGAGATATGGAAGTTGCATCGGGTGTTGACGAACGGCCGTGAAATCGAAGTGTTGAAGAGGGACGTTGAAAACCTGAGGCATCGCCTGTTCGACGAGAACTTCATGGACGAGCTGAACGCCTTCGAGGAACAGGTGAGATCGCAAGTCGAAATTTGTAGGCTCGAAACTTTTGATATCTGGAAAATCACGAATGCAGGAAAAGGTTCGACATTTAAACGATTTAAATTGGAAGAACGAACGCAGTTAAGGAGATTGAAGCGGTTCGCACTAGTCAGACGAGTGCTACATTTTTGAAGTCCTTTGTACAAATTTTTACTTATCTATTGATTATAATGGATGGTAACTTTTGTACTACAGCAAGACGTCCTCAACCTAAAAAAACATTAAATGCAAGGGATTCGTACAAATATTTACTGGTTTTTGCTAATTTTTCGAAAATGTACATATTCGTTCAATTTTTCCAAAGGATAATCCGTAATTTTTCTTCTTTGAACAATACAATGCTTCTTTGAACAATAATCTACGAATTCACCACGTCCATATGCAATAATTGTTTTCCGTTTAAGAATGACCGTTGATTGTTTATGAAGGAATTTCGTCAATGGATAAAGGAAGGGCTCTCATTCTTAAACGGACAATACTATGAGGTATCTAGATGGTGAATTCGTAGAGTACCTTTCGAGGACAAAAATGAGCCATAATACATCTAAATCGAGCAAAAATTGCGGATTACTCTTTGAAAAATTGAACGAACATGTACCTTTTCGAAAATTAGCAAAAACCAGTTAATATCTTTGCAAATCCATCGCAATTTATATTTTTATAGGTTTAGCATATATGTGCTATAATACAAATAATTATCGACTATAACCGATAGATACGCAAAAATCTATATAAACGACTTTAAACTTTTTTTTAAATGTAGCACTCATTTGACTAGTGTGAAGCGCTCCAACCTCCTTAACGCAACGAGTGGAGATGGTTCGTTCAACGTGCTCCACTAATGAATGTATCAAATAATGATTGGCTTAATTGCACACCGACCGAGGGGCCGACGATTTACCGTGGGCGTAAAATAAATAGCTACAAGCATCTCACGCGCGGAAACAACAGGCACTAACTCGTCGCTGTTCTCGATAAATGAAAATTATACAGAATTTTCTAGTTCATTAATAACATCCTTATGCGCGCTGGATCTATTATACGATCGAACACGCGATACCTCGGCTCTTCTTGGAAACGGAGAAAGAGCTCGGGAATTACGACAATTATTTCGGAAAAAACCCGAGCATCGCGCGAGCCACGTAATAGATCGAACTTTGTAGATTATTGGTGATTTTTTTTTCTTCCCAATGCAACCTTTACATTACCGATATAAGTCTACCGGTTACGCGGCGGCGTTGAGCGTCGGAGTGGTAAATGAGTTTCCAATAATAACTTCTAAATTTCTCCATCGGAATTTCAGCGTCGGGTCTCTCGGACTTTGCGTACGGTCGGCGGTAGCTCGTCGATGCGTTTTTTTTTCGTTCGCACTGAAACATCTGGCTTTCGAGACGATAATTCATTCCGCACTCTTCGTTCACCGTTCTGCGAACAGAAAATAGAAAAAAGAATAAATTAGTTTCACAATCTCGCAGATTTGCTATTCGGATGTGTTGATCTTTAGCGTAGCTCGGAGTAAACAGTATAAAAGGATTTAATGTTTAACAGACATTTGGTTTTCGTTTCGAGCAGCTTTACGCGGACGGCGCCGAGACGGAGGAAGATTCGGGCGAGTCGGATATCGAGGGCGCGGACTACGATAACAATTACGACGAGGATTACGGAACGAGCTGGAGCGATTACACTGGAAATTCCAGACAGCCAACGGCAGCGAGCCCGGGTACGAGCAGCAGCGCCAGCCCGGAATGGCAGAGTTCGAAAAAAAATTCCGAATTGAAGAGCACCTCGTCGAGTGCCGGTAGAGATAGAGAACTGGTCGAGATGCTCGCTGTGCTTCACAAAGTCGAGGCGAAGCGTGGCGAGGAGTTCGACAAGAGTGTACACGAGAGCCGCAAGAATATCGCTCGTGCGCGTACGCTCGAGGGAAATAGAGATTTATCTCATGAGCGTGGTAACAAACGACGCGCTGATCCTGAGCACGAGAAGACTAAGGACGATCATCCGAAACGCAGACGAGCAGTTACCGAGGAAATACCAATTGGCTACACCGTAGGCGGTCAGCCGATCTTCGCCGTGCCTCGTACTCGCGACGATCGCAATCGCACGAGGCAAGAGATACTCGAGAATTCGCCGGTGACGGAGAGAAGCAAGATCGTAACTACGTACGTTGAAACCTGAAAATACACGAAGTTAATTAGAATCCCTTGAAAAATTGTATATTATGCTATGAGGGAGGAAGCTATTTTCACCGAGTGCGAAATTCGCTGACCGAGCGGGGCGAGGGCAGATATCACACGAGGTGAAAACGCACGCCATGTAGGATACGATACTTTTTTTCCGACTTCGTTAAAATAACCACATTTCTTGCGGTACAAAATCGACATATTCGCCAATGACAGTTTCTCCTCCAAGAATAATAGGGCTTCCAGAGGAAGTAATGAGCCCTATTACGCCTTAGGCAGTAAGTACTGTGCGCATGCACACAGGTTAATAATGATTATTGGTCAATAATAGGCGATTTTCCGAAAGAGTTGCACGCAAGGAATATGGTTATTTCAGCGAAGTCAGGGGCAAAAATCGTTTCTTCAAGTACTTGGCGTCGAGAATAACAATAACTTCGTGAACAACAAATAAAAATGAATAATTGTTTTATAGAGAAGCTGCGCCTGGGGATCGACATCCTCCGAAAAAATACTTCGCTCTCCCACGATCGGAAGACTCGCGCACGCTACGATCGCCTCGTCGGCCATCCAGACTCCACGGATTGTACAGCCGGCTCAACGGATTGAGAAGATTTCATCAGGTTTCTCTTTCTGTCTAACAAAAAAAAAACCCCGGGTTTCCCCTGGAGTCTTCACGTTCGAACTTGAATGAATTCTTCTAACGTCTAGAACTCCGAGGTATCGAGACGATCCGTCCAACCGCGAGGAATGACGAAACGTCACCTGCGAGCTCCGAGGCAAGTGTTCGCAGCGCACTATGGCGCCGACAGTAGCCTCTTCGGTATGGACGACGAGCACACCGGTAACGGCCGGGCGAAGCACAACGAGGGTATTTTCAAAGCTTGGCAACCCAGTGACTGGGTCTCGGATCTCGGAATGAGCAGACACTTCACTTTGTCGCGAGACGGTAGACTCACCGTTCACGAGCCTGGGCTGTATCTCGTTTACGGACAGATTCATTATCTCGACGAGCACGACGAAAATGGATTTCATCTGTTGGTCAACGGGCAGCCGATCCTGCAATGCATGGTAAATTTTTATTTTCCCTCCTTACCCGGCAGAGTTTGCAGATCAATGATTTATCGCTGACTATTAATGAACCGTTTTCTACCTGCAGGTTTACAGTCCCGGTACCGGCCACAAAAGTAGATCCTGCTTTTCCGCTCAAGTGACGGTTCTTCAATCCGGCGATCGTCTGGTCCTGAAGGACGTCGGACCGGCGAGATACACTCTGTTCCAACGCGACAAGAGCTTCTTCGGTCTCGTGAAACTCGGCGATACGAGGCAGCAACAGACCAGGCACACGACACAATCACCCGAACCGGAACGATGATCTGAAACTCGAGTAGTTAATCGATCAACGATCGTTGATTATTTATACAAACAAAAAACAGACTATACGTAAATTATAGGATGAATCGAAATACCAGCTTTTAGTTGCCATTTTTAGGACTTGTGTGTACCACCAATGCGATATGTAAATAATGGTCTTTACTATTTCTTTTTTTAAATATTTTATGAATAATAAAATGTATATTCGTACGATGACAAATCGATTATGCAGATCTCAAAGTGCTGACGGAATGAAAAAAAAAATTGATGCCGAGAAGAAATCGCGATCAGAGATCGCAAGTCATGACGCAGCGGGAAATTGGCGCGCAGTACGCTCTAGCTCTGCCGCTCCGAATGGAGATCAAGTCACCGGGTTTTTCCATCAGATCGACTATGTAATTTTCTTGCAACAGTTTTGTCGGCAAAACGTTTTTCAGATTGTCCCGAGTAACACGAACTCTGTCTGATTCTTCCGGTGGATCAGCGGGTGAATCATTTGACTTTTCCGATGTTTCAGCTCTTTTTCGATGGGCTCTCAAGAGACTCTTTTTACTCGCGGTGACTCGTGGATCCAGAACTTTTGGGAGGACCGATGGATCCGTATCGCTGATAACATTTTCAATCTGCAGATCAACGAGATCTCATTAAATATATGACTTCAAAATATAATGTTACTAGCAAGTCTTTGTGTGTCGGGCGCTTCACGACCTCGCTCAAGAATACTGACTCCGACCACATAGCAGTACAGTTTAAGAGAATCGCGCAGTAAATTCATTCTAGGTCGAAAGTTGCCGCAGCCAACCTACTAACAATAATATAATAGTTATACCGGAACTACGTCACTTCCGGTCGAAAAATTAGATCTTCAAACCGACTCGGTGAGTTTAGCAGGCTGTTAAGCTTGCAAACGGACATTCCATAGGCCTTAGCGAGGCCGCGAAGCAGCCGAGTCACAGCAACCTGTTGTTATAAATTAATGTAATATATCAATTAATGCGGTGGCTTCTGGACGTACTTCGGGAACTGCTATTTCAATCCAAGCCTTGCCATATTCGCCACGAACCAGTGCAGCAGGCAGACAAATCCTGTCGGCTATGACTTTGAAGAGCAGAGCTCTCTCGAGGTACGAACCAACTCGCAGCTGACCGAGGGGAATTACGCTGGTCTCTAAATCCTCACGGATCTCGCGGACGTGAATATCCAACTGGTGATCGATGCAAGGATTCCGAGGATCCGGACCGGACATCTGACGAGCTACAAACTTTCCCAGCAGCTTCGCCCGCGATGCAATTTTACTGATGTTCACAACGCCCGGTCGTTCTTCCTTAGCCCTGAAATAATAATTTTATCATTACTTTAATCGCTCCGTAATCAGCGGTCTGCAATAAATTAGCTTACGGTTCCTCAGGCTCGTTAGCTGCTAAAACGCATCTGAAGAGTGTCAAATACTCGCAGAGATAAGGATCGGTCTGCAATTTGCCAAATTTAACTTCGAGCCATGCGCTCTCTGCTTCAATGCATTTTTGCCCTTCCCTCGAAGAGTGCGATCTTTCTTCGTTCGCGCACGACGGTAGCTCGGCACAATTCACCACATAGACGGGTTCCATGGGACACATTTTGAGTCGGAAGAGCTCATCGAGTATAGGAAACCTGCGGATTCACAGTTTCTACTACATGGTGTCTGTTTCAGAATAAAGCTCGAGAATTTTTCAAGGACCAGCCAAATCGAAGAAGCGATTTGAAGCATCGCCTCGAAATAATGAACTGGCAAACACTATAAAATATTTTGGATAAATTGAATCCCGCTAAGATCCCAGTGATCTTACGGGCAGATATGTCGACGCATGACGTAAAAACCATCGTGAGTAACTTCGTGCAAGGACAGACGACCTGTAGCGGCAAACTTAACTGGCAAATGCGCCGAGAAGAGTGCATCGATGCAAGTGTCCCAAGTTGGAACAATAGTCGAGGCAGAGCGATTCTTCAGCATACTAAACAAGCGAATCTTCGTTAAAGACGTTATTTGCATTGTCGAGACTCCATCCAATATTATTGATATTGCGAGTCGAACGGATGGGCACCCTACTAGTTTAAATATCCGGCTTGAACGAATTGCTCGGCCATCGAGGAATCAGCGCAGAGCTGCTGGACGAGCTGAACAGCCGCAGCGCGTACCGGAGTCGACTCGATGTCCTGCAAGAGTCCGAAGAGCTTCTTAACGAGATCCGTCTCGAGGCAGAATACTCTGGCACGTTTATCCACGCAGTAGCTTGATAGTGCTTTGCAGCACGAGATCTTCAGCTCGTCGTACGCTCGATCTTTGGCCTGGTCGGGAGAGGAAGAAGATTCTTCGGTTCAAGTTATTATCGCAACCGTATTAATAGTCGGGAATGCAGTGCCTCGAACGAACTGCACAGAGCATCGATCAGATCCACTTCGGCGAGTTGCTTTCTCGTGTCTGGGTATTCTCCCATTAAATCCAGAATATCAACGACCGCCGTTCTGATCTCCAGTGGAAGCTTTTCCGTCGGTTGACTCAGCAATCCTTGAAGATACTTGTGGCCGCTTATCTCCAATAAGTTTCGACGATTTTTCTCGTCGCTGATGGATAATTCCTTCAGAGCGAAGACTGCGGCCTCGCGCGTCGACCATTTAAGCTTCTCGTCTTCGAGAACGTCTGACGAAAACGAGAGCGTCCAGCGATGAAATTGCGAGGTTTTGGGTATCTTAGTCCTTCAAATGACTCACCTAGGATAAGTTTTACGGGATTTTCTTCCGTTAATTCTCTAGCAGCCGGCTCGTTTCGTGCCATCATCCCGATTCCGTGACAAACGATTCTAGCGAGCTCAGAGTCGCGCGACGACTTTCTCAAATGTCCGAGAAGATGCTTAACCAATCCCAAAGTGTGCAGGGTCTGAAATAATTTCGTTTGCAAATATTTCGACTAATTTTTCCGTACGTTATCGCCTGTACCTTCGCTCCCGATTCGGTGCTCGCGAGACGAACGAGGACTTCGAGCGCGGCTCGCGACTCTCCGGGCTTCTCGGAGCTCTCGAGATATCTGAAGAGTTTCGCGATACCTCCTCCCAAATTCAGAGACTCTGCAGTCTCGGCGTTATCAGCGGCGCGAACGAGGATCCTCAGGATATCGGAATGCAGATCGGAATAATCAATGTTCTGTGGAAAAAAATTGAATAAAAAATTGTTTTTAAAGCTCCTTCAAAGTAAGAAATTCTTACAATCAGAAGATCGAGGAGGACTCCCAAGCCGCCTGAGTCTTTGAAGAGCTTCTGAATACCGCTATCTTTGCACCGAGCGACCAGGGACTCGACTACGGAGAGAGCTGAGCTCTGGATAGCTGGGTAGGGTTGCTCGAACAATTGGTAGATGAGAGGGAAGCTGAAACCCTAAAAAAAAAGGTGCAAAGAAAATTGCACGACCACAAAAGAAAGTAGATAATTTTCAAAAATTAACAGTCTCGCAACAACTCCAATCAGGCCTCAATCTTCATGAAAATTGCACCGAACGACGAGACGTGAGAACTCTACTAGTGTACCCAATTTAAAGACGCTGTCTCAAACCGCTTCCAAGTTATTGTCGTTTTAAACGCTGCAAATCTATTACCCACACACATACTTGCATACGGACGCGAGCTAAAAATGGCTTTTCTCGACATTTTGTACAATTTTAAGTACTCTGACACTCTGACATAAAAATCTCAAAAACGTTTTTTTTTAAATAAAAAAAGCTTCCTCTGAGGAAGCAATAATAAATCTTTTCTGCTTCCATCAGCAACAATTTATCTCTGAACTGAAGGGTGTGAACCTGAGCCGCGACAATCTGTTCAGCAGCCGTAGGGTCCTTCAGCAAGTTGTTAACTAGCTCTATGGTATTCTTCTTTACATCCGGGTCTGGCGATTTCATCATCTCAAATAGAGTATCATAAATGGACTGGAGTTCCAGGATCTTGGCAGTTCCATACGGATCCTTGGAGATTTCTGCGAGGATTAATGTCAAAAACTCTTGGACAAATGTGTCCTTGTCTTTGATCAACGTTTCGGCAAAGTACGAGAGATAAGAATCCAAGTTGCACAAGTGATCCCTCACGAACGGCATCGCTGCCAGTTCGGCCAGAAGCCTCGTGGCAAATCTGAAATAAGAAACAGAAAAACAACTTACTGGGTTTGTCACTCTGATTGGATGATCGTGATAGGTGTGTTCTTTCATTTGAGAGTGTCCATGCCTACTGGGTTTTAAAAATTGCCAATGGTACATCCGATTCTTTCCAGACAATACATTGCATCCGTTCGGATAACAACAGAACGCCTTATCAGAGCAGATGTATATCAAAAGTAAACCCTGAATTCTGAGGCATCTGGAATATAAGGACACCTATTTCTGCTGCGTATACATGTGGATCCATCTCAAATATTCATAGATTTAGTCGAACAGAGTAGGACTGCATTAAAGAACGCATCCATGTTCGAAATGTCTTCACATGTGTACGCAGCTTACATAGGCCTTCTCATAATCCAGTATACTCTCCGTTCAAGGTTTAGTTTTGACACAAATCTACTCTGATAAAAGTGTTCTTTCGTTATAAAAAACGGGCGAAATGTATCCCGCGAAAAGAATCGGATGTACCGTTGGCATCTTACAAAAACCCACAAGCCGTATTCAGTCACAACTGAAAGAATGCATAGCTGAGCAGATCGGCTTTCAAGAATGCACCCAAAGTGTTAAGAGATTTTCCGGATACCTTCGAGTGAACAAGTCCTCGTGCCGAGTAAGCGGCAGCAGATTGTCGACGACGTCGAGTTCGAACAAAATCTGCAGATTGTCCTTTCCCTTAGCCGCGAACTTGGTCAGTGCGGCGGCCGCGGCGACGAGAACGGGACGCTCCCGGCTACCGAGAAGAAGTATAGCGGTGTCCGGGCAATTAACGTCAATTTGCAAGGAGTCGAATCTGTTGCTCGACTGGACTTGACGATCTCCGCGTTCTTTGCCCGTCGAGAGACAATTCTGTTATTAGACGGAAAGGTCGACTGTGAATAACTGTTGAAAAGATACAAAAAATAAATAAACTCACTTCGTCGCCGGACTTTAGCATCTTCTCCCGATTCCCGTAACGAAAATTTTGGTCTCGTATAAAGTCAAATGCTCTCGAAAGATCAAATTTAGTTCTGTCAGCCCGACGAGACACGAAACCTTTCGGAAATACAAACTGTTTGCGAGAGATGCGATGACAGATTTCATTGTTCCGATCGGAAAAAGTTTCAAGGTCGCTCAGAGGTCACGGCGAAGGAAGAATGTAAACAAACAAGATGGCGGCCCGGCGAGACTTCGAGCGAACATCGCGTAAGCTGTTTTTTCCGTTTGCAACTCTATTTCGTAATTACATATGTTTTGCAATGCGAGCAACGCGTGCACGTGAGACTCCTCGCAAACCGATGTATCTCGTTTACTTAAAAATTATCAACACCTCACCGCTGTCCTTTTACCGCACGACGAAGAAAATTGCTGCGACGCGTAAGGTAAATTATTGTTGCTTGCAACTTTATTTTTTATTACAAAAAAAAAAAACTCATCGAGCAATGTGACTCGTTGAGCCAGCATTCTCGTGTAAAATTGTACACGCTTAGACACATTGTGCTTAATCGCCTCTCACGTACATATGTGTTTAATTCTAACGTTGCCACATACGTTTACAACGATTGCGGTGAAGTCTCCTTTCGTTTGATCTCTAGCTTTGCACATCGATCGAACCAAATGTCTCGCGACATGCCTCTAGCCAGTCTCTACAGCTATACCTTAGTCTAAAATTACGCGTAATCGCGGGTGGTCGACGATCGATCTTGTCGTACGCGAAAGATACAATTAGGTACTTATTCTACGTCTGTTGAACACTTTCTCTTTCTATTTCTTAATTCCTACCTACAAGATGCATTGAAAGTTGTCTATGGTCAGTTAAATGTATATATAGCGTGTATATATATATATATAAATCTCTCTGTCTCTAATAGATAAAACTTGTGGTTGCATATATTACAATGTCGTTATATAATATGAAACATATACATGTATATATCTTATAGTAGATTGTTTCGATGGACGGATCATATGGTTTCGGACGCTCTTTCTCTTGTACCAGAGGGAATTACAAATAACTAACGAGTGGCCTTAAAGTCTAAACTTTGTTGGTCTTGCCAGAAAATACGCAGATAGACAAGCGCCACGGAAAGAAGCAGTTGGCGCAATAATTGCGACATGTGCTGCACATGTCGACAGTATTGCGCAAACTGCTGCTTTTCGTGGCGCTTCTCTATCAGGGTGATCGCGATGGCGTTCTGAGCCCCGTGTGGTACAAAGTACAATTTTTTTAAAAATATACAAGGCACTTTTGAACGTGCACTGCGCTCTGTGGATGAGATCGACGGGACGACAGAGCTTGTCGAAATAAATACGCATATAAAAATGATAAATTCGATGATAGAAAGCTAAGCTACGACGCGATTACTCTCGTCTCTCAGACTGCCGTTTGCGGCACACCTTGCACAACGTGAGTCCTCGCTTTGCCCTTGGTCAAGGTCGATTGGCTCGAAGCTCTGGCCATAACCTTTGCGTGGCCGTTCGGCGAGCTCGTCACGAAACCCTCGCTCCTCATATCCTTCAAAGATATGTTCGAATTGCTTCTCAACGAAGGCGTCGAGGCGAATTTACGATTTTGGGCCAAACGCTCCTGCAGTTTGGCGTCGTTCTGTCGCGGCGCACGCCCGCCGCTCTTCAACGGCGCCGGAGGCGCGTCTCTGTACTCGTACATGTTTTCCTTCGACGCCCTCGTCAGATTCTCGATTCCCTCCGCGTGCTCGTCCTCTCTGACCATCAGGATGTCTCCGCTATAGTAGTGATCAGATTGTCTGTGGAGAAAAAGAAAATCCAATATGCGTTATTAATTTTTTTCTTTTTCTGTTGCAGATAGGTATAACAATCGTGAATGCAAGTACTCTCAGGTGCCAAAAAGAAAATCTGTACAACAACAACAATAATAATAATAATAATACGAGTAATTATGATGATGATAATATTACTATATACCAGAGCTGGGCAAATATGCTAAGTACTTCAAGTACTGCACGCTGGGTAGTTTTTTAATAATGATGTATTGAGTACTCGCAGAATTAAATTGCTGAAGTTCTAAGTACTGTGCACTTCGTCCGTACTTGATAATTCCGTACGTACTCCAAGTACTTAGTGTATTTGCCCAGCTCTGCTATATACATTATAAAATAATATCTACATAATAATAAAGTTCATGTTTATATTGGTCACACACAGGTACTCACAGATTCTCACATAAACATACACACAGACATTCACACAGCACTAATAATGTAATGATATAATATATACAATATAATATATCATGATAACGATGATAATAATAGATCAATGTAGTGGGTGCGATGTGCGTATACGTGAGGCATTGTGAACATACCTGCGTATTTTCTCGCAGCCTCCGTTTTGCTGATTCAAACATTATTTTACAATTAATTCACGAAAATCAGTTAGTAAATGAGCCGTGCCGTGTTTCACCTTTACGTTTTTTTGTTTGTTTTGCGATAGGAAGCAGAACCAGTAATCCCGTGCACTACCAAATACCACTGCTCGCTCCCGAGATAATCCGACGGTATCGAGGTATTTTCGTCACATGGACTTGGTTCTGTTTACCTTTTGCTTACCTTTTGGCGTTACGCCACAGCATGCAGCAGACTACCGAGAGGACGATGAGGAGAAGACACGCCGTGGACATCGACCAGAAGGCAATTTGCAAAGGTTGCTTTGGCTCCCACCAGTACTGGAAATTCGAGAGAAATAATAGTAACGTGCGACTCCGATCGATCGAGCTTATCGTTAAAACTGTAATAATACGCTGAGAAACGAAATCAATACAAGTATTTTTTTTAATTCGTCTATTGGTGATTCATTGTTTCAGATTAATTGACATTACAGTACCTCTGTCACCGGCGGATAAATCGGCAGAAGACGTCCGATAACCGTCGGAAGATACTGCGACCAGAAGGCACTCTCCGTTTGACGATAGTTGAACAAAATTGAACTGTTGTAAGTCGTGTTTATGTTGAGATACTTCAAGTAGCCGGGCTTTGCTACTTCGAAGTGCAGGCCGAGAATCTGCGAGGGTGTTGGGTTTCTGAAAGTAGGAACGAGAAATAATGAAAGAATGGATGACTGAATAATGAAGGGAAAAAATCGTCGTCACACTGGTACGTAAGATAAATCGGATGGTTTAATATACCCGTGAGTCGCGAAGTTCGCGTACATCTTCATGAATAGGTGGCTCATATTTCGATCGTTGTCGGTCCACATGTCTCGCTGCAGCGCCCACTTCTCCGGGAAAAATTCTGGGGGAAAAAAAAACCAATTTGTAGTTTTCTCGATTATTTTTTAACGATGGAGTTTTGGATCGAGAGGAGCTTACGCGGATCCATGAAAGGCGCTCCGGTCAGATATAAGTGCTCGATGTCGTGAGGAACGCGACGCCAGTGTGGGAGATTCAGAGCTTCGATGGTGGTGTTCAAAACGTAGAGGTAAACCGGAACCTTCTTCTCCACCAAGAGCTTTGCCATCTTGTCGAACGGTGCGACATAGTGGAAGTCTGATAGTAACTAATGAGAAAACAAAACGGGAAATAATTATTACCTTGTAATAAAACTTTTACATTTACAATTATTATTATTAAATGTAAATGAGTTCGGCCCGGCAATAAAATAAATAAATAAATAACGTAACAAAGATAATTAAATAACAAACGAGCTGGCAGAACTAAATATCTTCTGCAAACCAATCGGACAATTTAAAAAAGCCGCGAGCAATTATACCTGTGGGTTCGAGTGAAAGTTAAAATAGTTTTACGAAAAATAGTCTGAAAATGTTTATCAACTGTTATTGAGAAAATATATTGGAAAACTATACGTGCATATCTTTTGAACCAAGGGGATGTCCCAGTTAAATAAATAAATAAATCAACCAATAGATCAATAAGTAAATCAATAAATAAATCAATAAGTAAATCAATAAATAAATCAATAAGTAAATCAATAAATCAATCAATAAGTGAATCAATAAATAAATCACCAAATAAATAAATAAATCAACAAATTACGGTATGATCTACAAAAACTTATGCATTTAACAAACCGGTAGTTCTTTTTCTTGATATATCGACGCAAAACAATTGTAAAATTAATTAGAAAAACAACTTTTGGAAGTTTCCGGCTAAGAGATGTTTGTCAAATGCGCACACTTTTCTTGACCCAGTAGCATGGATATCGAAATATCGAATGAAAGTCCATACTCACATTTATGTACTGATCGCGAATTAGCGTAACGTTTTTCGGATCCGGCCAATAAGTGTACATGTATTTTATAGCTTCGTAAACGCCCCAAGGATTGAGAGTGTAATTGTAACCGAGTACAAGCTCCCAAATTTTTTGATCGAACGTCTCCGGATCGATGATAAAATTGTTCTTTCTCAGGGTCGCGTTGTTATCTGGATCACAAAAAAAAACAGTTTTTAGAGCTCACGAGCTCGTGGTTGTAGATATTTGATATCGGAACTCACGTATCATGTAGGCTGCTTCCTGAGTCGTAACTCCGGCCATGTAGACTAAATTTTTACTGAAGTTTCCAGCCTTTATGCTCTCCTCCGCCGTGGCCCCAAAGAAGTGCCAATCCGAGGCTCTCCAGTCGTCGTAGTAACCGTGAGGAACCGTGAAATTAACGTCCAGCACCGGTGCCCAAGGGAACGTTCCGACTTGTGGCTTCAACTCTGAGTTTCCGTGATCCAGAAAGGATCGTCCATCTCTGAGACACTGTACCAACTTCCAGCTGCTCTCTATGCTGCACCCGACCATCTCCGCGTAAACCCTCGAGGTATTCTGGGCTCTGTATCTGTCGACTATCATTGCCCAGTCGGACACGGCCGAACCCGACTGCGCTATCACTTTCGAGACGAGGTGTCGAGTCCTGGGCGCGACCATCAGCAGTCCAGCACTGGCGGCGCCGGCTCCGGGACCGAAAAGAGTTATCGAATCCGGCATCCCGTTGAACGCTCTTATATTCTCATAGACCCACAGCAGTGCCATCGCCTGATCGTGGATTCCATAATTTCCCGGACTGTTTTCATCTCCGGTACTCAAAAATCCTGGAAACAATCGATCGATCGATCATACAGTTTTTTTTTCTAAATGGAAAATTTCGTCATCCTTTTCGACCGGGAAGCGGCACATCCGCTGCTTACCGAGCACTCCGAGCCGATAATTTATGGACACAACGACCACGTCGTAAAAACCAGCCAGCATGTGAGCGGGGAATTGGTTGCTAGCACCGTGGATGAATTCACCTCCGTGTATGTAGAGCATCACTGGATATGGTTTTCCCACTCCCGACTGGACCTAAACATTTCAATCGATTAGTCGCATGCACTGAAAAAAATATTACCAACATCAACCAATTTTTTATCTTTTTTTTTCTACGGTCTCCATAAAACATCTCTTCGGTACATGGATACAAATTCAGCCAAGTAAACTCAAAGGTTTAACAGTCCAATGTAATTCGCTCGACAAATTCAATTTTTTAATGTTGCTGAATTACATATTTGCAGCGAAGAAAAACTTTTGATGTATATAAATAATTTTTTGTTTCCCGATTACAGATGCTTACCCGAAAGGGATTTTATGAAAGTCCATCAGGATGAGGACTCGCATTCGGTGTGAATGCATTTAGGTAAATATTTCAATCGATTAATCGCATGCATTGAGAAAAAATGACTAAAATCAACAGAATGGTATTTTTTTCAACTGTCTTCGTAAAATATCTCTTCATCGCATGGATGCAAATTCAGCGAAGTAGACTCAAGGTTTTTCAGTCAACGTAATTTGCTCGAACCGATAAATTGAATTTTCTAATTTCACTCAATTATACACTCGCACCGAAGAAAAACATTCTATAAGTAAATAGTTTTTTGTTTTCTGATTGCAGATGCTCCATCCGAAAGGAATTTTGTGGAAGTCCATCCGGTCGAGTACTCACATTCGGAGTGAACACATTGAGGTAAAGACAGTCTTCGTCTACGTCTCGAATGCCCTTCGTAGCACCTGTGTAAGAGCTGGGCTGCGGACACGCTGGTCCCCAGTCCACCGCTTGCAAAAGTTGCCAGCCTCTGTAAAATCGATTATAATTTCAGCAAATTCCGTTGCAGTGTTGCAGGTACGAGGATTCGATAAAATAAAAATAAAATAAAAAGACGAACCTGTGTGGCTGCGGTGGCTTGAATCGACCTTTCTGCGTGATCGGCAACGCATACGGGATACCAAGAAAAACATTGACGCTCGCAGTGACTCTCTCGACAGGTAAGCTCCACGGTCTGTGTCTGGCCTCAGGATGATCGTAGAGATAAACCTTGAATCCCTGAACTCTTCCATAATTAGTGGTAACGAATACATCTCTGTCCAGGTTCTTCGAGTCGGGCCTCTGTTTTCCCTGAAGATCTTCGCGCCATCCTCCCAATACCCCAACTAATTCGGGATGCGGCGGCACCTCCTGCATGCAGATAAACACCATTGAATTCAAACGATGACTCACTGGAATTTATATCTCGGTTCACAGAGAAACCGACGATTATCCGGGGGAAAAAACGCTATCGCGGCTCATGCGTGAAGAACGATAATTAACGGCTCTCATTGACACGAATGGCTCGAGAAGAAAGGAAGAAAAAAAAAACACAACACAGCACTCCGCTTCGAAACACCACGGTATCTTCCTTATCAAAGGATCTCCGTGCAACGGTTATATCGCCGTAAGATCGACTGCAAAACGTTATCATATTCTTCGATAATTGAAAGGTATTTCTTCTTTAAAATCCCCGATATATTCGCGACAATCACAGCATTATTAATTATCATTTTTTTTTTTTTTTAAGGAATCGTGTCAACTTACCGGGTTACGAAAGCGATCTTCGGGCGCTCTCGTAGGGCCCCTGTCGATAGAATCCAGGTAGCTGGACTGCCACCCGTACCTTCTGTCTTTGTAAACATAGGTCCGATGTTCTGTGGTACCGGGAGGTACGAAGACACCGTCGCGATCGTAGCTGCGTCCGCCGTACGGATACGCGCCTTGGGAATAAACATCGATGATTTGGAGCAAGAACGCGAGGAGGAAAGTGACGCGCCCTTTAAAGGCGTGTACCTTAAGCGCATCCATCTTGCCGCGTGGGGACTCACTCACTGGCGGCACGCGAGATATTGCAGCGCGCCTGCTATACTGACTATAGCGAGTGTGTATACCGAGGCAGAAAACTCGTGTCTCTTCCCCCGCTCGCCTCGCCACACCTTGGCGAACAGCGCGCGCTCGCCCGCTGCCACAGGTATCAAACTGCGCGGAGGCGTACGGGCCACAGGTAAACCGCTACGGAACTGTTCACGGTAGCGTCCCGACGTCCACGGAATCGCTCGGGCCACTGCCGGCTCGGTTCGCCTCCCGCGAGTGAGCTCTGGGTGGGAAAAAGCGAAAGTCCTCACTTACGCGGTGTGCTCGCTGCACATTCTGCTGTCCGCTCGACTCGCGTCACGTACGGATAGTAAAAGCAGGCTTGGGAATGGCTGTAGTAATATTTATATCAGCACTATGAAAACAAAGCGTAACACTCGGCGTGAATGAACTTCGTTGCACGCATGGGACGCTACAGCGCTGTGTCTATGACGTTCACTCGTATGACGAACACGCGAGCTCGGATAGAGCGGCGCGACAATTATGACTCTCCGCTGCGGATGTAACGAATTCCTGAGAGCTACGAATCGTGCAGTAGCGGATAGTTTTTTTTTTTAAACACCTACGATTATAAATTGTTCACGAAACTTTGTTGCAGGTCAGTTTGGAGACCGGACGGAGGAGACGATCGAGGACTGTTCGCTTTGTCGAGGATGAAGGGGTTTTCTCGACGGTTCTCAGGGCACTGGCCGTTTCTTAATGAATCACGATTTAGTCATCAACGCCTCGTACAGGAGCCCATTGGTCGCCTACGCCTCAATGAGTTACTACACGATGTAACGATTCACTGTCCACGCGCTCGAGCTCCGTGCAGTGCCCCGGGGAACGGGCACGCGCGTACTTCAACACGATCACTAACGGAAACTTTATACTTTGCGAACGCTTTTGCATATGAGAGTACAACGATCATTGATTCGAGGAATCGGGGCGTAGCGGTAGACTCGTGAAACTCCGGATCGCAGCGATCGAATCGTTGGGAAGAAATGTGCGTTATCGAGTAACTCTTATCAGCGATCGTCGCTGTATATCGTGCACTACTATATCGTCAATTTTCTTGTACGACAGGATGACTGGCGTCCGATTGGATGGAAGGAAATGCTTCACCTGCTCCGGCTTGTATCAACAACTCATCGCTGCAGTCGCTTCACCGATGCGCTTACTTTTCGCACATGGCGATGAACGATGAGTCGCCGACAAAGAAGAACGCGAGAAGAAACGTTTGGGAAGCGAACGGTTAAAAGGGGGGAAACTCGATATCCGCTGTGGCGAGGATGAATGAACAACTCGGGCCCATCCGGAGCACGTACTGCACGCCTCGTTCTGCAACGAGGTTTGAGAACACGATTATCATTACGTCAATCGATTTGCTTCTCGCGACTATGGCGAGATCGCAGCCAAGCCGACTGCGAGGAAATTCTATATTCAAATTTTTTTGATGCGTGTACAGTCGGACCTTGATTATCCGAACCAAGCGTATAATGATACATTGTATCAATGTTGCAATGTATAATGATACATTGTTGCTCGCCGCGGCAAGAGCCGCGCCCATGTTCGAGCGTGTTGAAGTGCGGTTTTCCTCTTCCAGCGTTAATCGGCTCGCACACTCGCTTTCCCCCCATTTCACCCACCCCAGCAGAGCCGGACAGCGCGCATCAGAGACTAGTTTATATACCACATCGTTTGAATTGCCTTATGCAGTTCACACTCAAGCGACTTCGGGAATCTCGCTGCTCAAAAGCGCGTATTAAATATGGACGATATTATTTCACAGAATCCTTGAAATAACCCTGATAGACAAGCGGCACGAAAAGTAGAATTTGGCGCAATAATTTCGACATGTGCCGCACATGTATGTCGCAAATATCGCGCCAATACTGCTAATTTTCATGGCGTTTGTCTATCAGGGAAGACTTCGATGTTGGAAATATATTAAAAATATGTTTTGAAGTTTAATACAAACTCCTAGCGCTTGTGTTGTCTCGCGCGCTCGCAGCATGTGTGTGAGTGTGTGAGGTCCTGTGAGCATCTGTGAGTGCCCGTCGTGTGAATATATGTGAACGTTTGCGTCAGTGTCTGTGAGTATCCGTGTGAGAATTTGTGAGCAACGTGTGAGTATCTGTGAGTATCGGCGCGTGTAGAATCGACATGAACTTTATTATTATGTAGATTATTTCATTTCTATATGTCTTATTTATATACGTGTTATGTTAGAACGCGATAAAAAAGATAGGCGTTTCGATTATCCACACTAGACCCGGTCTGGACGGGTTCGGATAATCGAGGTTCTACTGTAGTCAGAAAAACGTTTACAATCGCAACATCCATTGTTGTAAATTGTTTCTCAATAATCTTAGTTCATTATTATTTTATTTGCCAGGAAAGCTGCTCAAACGAATCTTTTGAGGAATCGCTAGACGGAACTTCCCCCGTCGACTGGATTATTTCTTCGGGGTCCCAAGTGCGCAGCAGCTTGCTCTCCGGCCTTCTGGAGTGGCCTAGCCGAGCTTTGTATTTCCTTCTCGCGATTATGGTAAGAATTCAGCAAAACCGACTGCGAGAAAATTCTGTATTAAGAAATTCACTTATGCGTAAAGCGAAAAAAATTAATCGTTTCAGTGGATCGAAAACAATGTTTACATTCGTAACATCCCTTGTTGTAAATTGTTTCTCGATAATCCAAATTCATTATTTTTTTATTCAGGAAAGCTACTCGAACGAAACTCTTAAGGAATCGCTGGACGGAACTTCCCCCGTCGACTGGATTATTTCTTCGGGGTACCAAGTGCGCAGCAGCTTGCGTTCCGGCCGTCTGGATCGGCACAGCCGAGCGGCGTATGCCTCCCGAAGTCGGGACGCTCGTGGCTGGATGTGCGAGAGTGGCCGCGCGCACGGAGTGGGGGCGTCCTGACGGGGGTGCCCCGGCTCGGTGAACGAGCAGCAGACCGCTTTCGGCTGGCCACTTGTTTCCTACTTCGTTGTCACTCGAGAGCAAGTTGCCGTAGCGGCAACATCGGCGTGCTTTCCAGGGTTGGCAGTTCCGTGACCGATTCGTCAGACGCCGAACCACGTCGATTCTCCACTACAGTGCAGAAACAAGTGTTTGATAGTGAGAACAGAAAGATCGACGTAGATTTCTCAACCTTCATTGCGCACTCCTTTCTCTCTCGCAATTTAGTAAATTTTTTTTAACGACAATTATAATTGACAGAATAACCGCTTATATCGGGGTACACACAAATAACTGATACGTAACTTACGCGTATACACATACAAGATCGTCGAGTCCCTCGGCGCGGGCTCATGCTCTTCAATTAAACCTCGTTTAGCCTCGTTTCCTGCCGTCTCGATAGCGTTGAGGAATATAGAGGAGTTACAGTATAAAATAACCGGGAATAAATTCGTGCGCCGAGGAGGGGCCGGACAGAAATTCTGCGGGTAGTGAGTGAAGAACGAGCAACGCCGCGACTACAAAGAAGAAGAAGAGCAAGAAGAAGAAGCGTCGGACCAATCCAGTAACCGAAGTATGTTTTGAACATCCGAAACGAAAAGGAGCACGACGCGCCGTCAGACATAACAATTAATATTTCGGTATCGTCGACTGGAGTGTACCAAAAATTCCGAAACAATGGCCACGGAGTCGTTACCACGCGACCTGGACGCGCACATCGTCACCCTCCTGACGAAACTCTCGGCGCTGAAGGAAAACGCCGGTGAAGTCGCGCCCGCTCGTCGAGTACCGATGTCGATCGAGGCGAGGAGTCTCGAGCTCTGGGGTGCCGTTGCCATCGAGTGTTTCGCCACGTTTCTCTTCAGTTTCGTCGTATTCGGGGCAACCGACTCGTCGAATCATATTCTATCGGTGCTCACCACAGCGGTAGCCTCGGGTTTCGCGATCGCAGCGATTTATCTCATCTTCGGACACGTTAGCGGTAAGTTCGTTATTCGATCTCGAATCCAACGAGATGGAAAACACACGACAGAATAACCGTAGCATCGCGTGAAACTTTCGAACTTACTGTCTTTGTGGAGAAGCAATAACTCGACCGATCCTCGTTGATTCCGCAATAGGACGCTCCGAACGAGCTTGCGGTCAACCCTCATCGTTTCTCTCGATTCACTCGTTAACAGATTATAGCTCGTTCGCGTCGGGTACGATGGAACTCGTATGTACGGAGTCAAACAGCCTGCACGCTCGCTTCCATAGCGTTATTATGAGTACGCTCGCACTGGTCGGGTGTAAACGCTCGGTTCGTGCGAGTTAAGCGCCGAGCCTGGTACACATGGATCAAGAGCGTTGCACCTATTTTTCTATTTAATTTCGCACAATGGGTGTCCATTGAATGAATGTAACTTGTACTGTGTATCGAGAGCTGAAAATCAAAAGGGTGTAACTTGTATCTTTTAACATTGGAATTGCGCCCTTTTTATTCCTGGCTCTTGATATTACAGCAGTGCTAGTATGAGTTTTTTTTTTTTTAAAGAAATATCTAATCTCTGTTTGTAATGCTTTTCAGGAGGTCACGTTAATCCTGCGGTCTCGTTCTCGTTCATGCTGTCGAGAAGAATATCGCCTCTCCGTGCGGGTCTCTATTTGGCGGCGCAGTGCGGCGGTGGAATAGCCGGAGCTGCTGTGCTCTATGGGTGAGTGAGATATCAGGGAAACATAGTGGACGTTGTAATCTCGGGGTCGGACGATTTTCCGTTTCAACGGCGAGAATCCGGACGCTTTCCGGTCTCGCGGATAAGGGCCGGAGAACAGGAAGGGGGCCGGACAGCGGCGTTCGGCCGCCTCGTGTTACCCTCGACGGCTCTCGACCGTCCAAAAACGAACGAGATTGCTGTACACTGAAAAAAAGAAATTGTTGGATTAAATGCGGCACATACTTTCACAGGTGTATTTTGTTGTTACAACAAATATGTTTGTTTCAATCGACAAATTTTCAGTAAATTGAAGCATATAATCGTTTAACAAAACAACGCTTTATTTTTACCGAATAAATAACAGCTTTGAACCTGTGTCATCGCGACTTTTGGTTAAACTACCAATTTTTTTTTTTTATGTACATTGTTAACATTTTTTGTTAACAAAAGTAACAGAAAATTGTGAAGCTTTTATGTATGAATCGGTATGTTGCATTTATATTAAATATATATCGGTTTATGCATACAGAACTTCATAAATAGTACAAGAATTTTTACACAGATATTTTTTTTTTACTAAAGAAAACTAAAACGCTCTGCACTGTACTCCGAGAGAGCAGCTGCGCGATGCGTAATTCGAGAATCCCGGAACCCAACCGGCCACTGCCTCTTATTCACGATTCAATTTTTGTCTTCTTCTTTCCGAAGGCGAAGAAGACTGCAATAGAGTCAAATGAGTTGACAAAGGCAGCTTCTCGACTTGACGAAATGGGCGTTAGGGCAAAGATGTAAACCGGTCCATCCGGAATATGACTAAACAATAATTTTTACTCATGCCTTTTCTACAAAACTCGTCATCCGTCAGATCGTCGTATTATGTACGAACAGAGGAAGTCCCGTCCGAAGAAAAGCTCCCGCCTCACGAACTGGAATGCGACAAAAAAAAAAAAGAAGAAAAAAAAAGAAGAAACCTACCCATTCATCAGGCTTATGCAAAGCGAAGCTGTGTCGGGAAGATCGAAGAGTCGTTTAGCAGGAGAGAGCCCTGCTCGTAGTTCAGTCTCGGTCAATCGGGATTTCTCTCCGCCGCGAGCGGTGCACGTGCCGAAGATATCCTTCGGGCTTCCTCCCGACGCGGATGATGGAACGAGCCGAAGAATAGAAGAAAGAAAAAAAAAAGGAGAAGACAAACAAAACGTTCGAAATTCCGTGAACAGCCGATAGCGAAGCGCGGCTTTCGTCTCGGTTAGAGGGAGCCGTTGAAGAGGAGATAAAAAAAAAAGAAGATCGGAGGAGAAGAAAAGAGAAGGCAGAGGCAGAAAGAGGCACGCGTAATTGGCGGGCGAGGGACGGAGAGGGAGAGCTCGTCGGCGCGCACCTGCCTTATTTCTCCCTGTCCGAAGAACGGGGGATCGCGGGCTCATCGTCGTCGCCGACGCCGCCGCCGCCGAGCAGCTGCCGCAGATGTTTCGTGGACCAAAAACGATCGACACGAGACTCTTGTATAAGGCAAAGGACGATACGTTCGGACGGACGAGAGAAAGAGTGAACGCTCGTGGATCTCGAGAAGGAGATAATAGGAGGGAGGTGCGTGTACCTATGCCTCGGATGCCGGAGTAACGCGGGCCCCGTCCGCGCCGAGGTGGGACAAGTTTCACGAAGCCGCGAAGATTTCTCTCTCTCCGGAGCCTTTTTGAAGGAGGACGACGGACGTGTGTGCTCGTCGCATACGCAGACGCGGAGCAGCACGCACGGCTCGTCGGGTCGTATTTAAAAAGTCGAACGGGAGAGAGATAAAGGGAGGAGCGAGAGATCGGAGCAGATGTTTCTTTACCTTATACGAGGAAGTATGCCGCCTGCGTATCTCGAGTATGCCAACCACTTACTTTTTGTTATTTCTTTTTTTTTTTTTGCAGGTCGTTTTCCTTCTGCCGCGAGATATACGTAATATCTCTTTCTCCGGTGCAGCACGCGAGTACCGAATTTATTCTCTCGCACCGACGAGTTCGTGAAAAAAATCGGTTGGAGAAAAAAAAAACGGGGTCCAGCTTCTGCAGCCGTACTTGCACTCTCGTCCGGTGTATCGCACGCGCTTGTCCCGTTTATCTCGTGCGGCACACGTAGCCCACAATGAGGTAACAAGTGCGCGATATGTAGCGAAATAATAATCGAACAATACTCTAGTTAACTGGGTGGACCGCGGTGAGGAACGAGTAGGCCGACCCTGGAGTCCCCGGGGATCACACCCAGTATCCTAGAGAGAGTTACCCTTCGGTACTGTGAGCTAGGGAACGGGATACATAAAAAAAAAAATGGGGACGACTTGGCTTGCATCTGTTGCGAAAAGGGACCGTTCCTGCAAAACACACGCAGAAGCCACGAGGTGTCCCCAAGGGGGTGTGATATCTCGTATTGTCTTCGCTCCTTACACTATATCGTATAAACTGTATCGACTGCTGAGAAACGGAGGGGCGCATCTCCCATCGGTTCGCGTGCCAAATGGCTCTGGATACGAACTTCTGTTTCTTAGCGGTTGATACATCGGTAGTGCAGACTCGCACAGCGAACGTCGGCGCCTCTCTGGGATAAATGAAAAAAAAGGGAAAGTAAAGCCGATAAATCGAGAAGCCTAACGGGGATCGCTCGTGACTTTTCTCGCACTCCAACAGCCCGTGGAAAATTTACTGTCGCATCTCCATTAGCCCCACAATGGTGGTTTCTCCTACCAAAGAAAAATCACTGGTGAAAATAGGTTTTTTTTTACCCTTCGATTTTGGGAAGAAAAAAAAATTCCAAGCTGTCCGTAATTAAGTATTCTTGGTGCAGCGGTAAACTGAACGACCAAACTTTGAGCATATGCGGCTTGCGTATGTGTATTCTTTTTTTTCGTCCCTGGAGTAATAAGCCATGATTTCTAATCCTATTTCCTAACGAAATGGGGAAATCTTCTCTTCACCCTCATTTGTTCAACGAATCTGTTTTCTAAATCATAATATATTATATTTAAATTATGTGGATTCATTGAAAATCTATTTTTAGGCACTCACTCCTTACAACAAAAGTGCCTATTGAAATCACTTTCATGCTCATTTTAATCCTATCAGACATCCGTGTCGTAGTATATCTTCGCAACAACTGCATCGATGCAGCTGAAATTTGCTGCGCAGTACTACTTTTTTTTTTTTTTGTGGGACTTCGATTTTATGAAGAAAATAATTTCACGGGTGCCTGAAATTATTCTCATTACTGCGGTAAACTGAACGTGCAATCTTCGAGCACATGCGGGTCTCATCTTTATACATTCGTTTTTTTCTTTCCCGGAGTAATAAGCCGCTTCGTCTAATCCTATTTCCTCGCGAGTCGGGGAAATCCTCTCTGCGGGCGCTTTTTTTCAAAGAATCTATTTTTTTAATTATATATATTTTCTAATTAGATAGACATATTAAAACTCTGTTTTTTTTTGCTCTTCGATTTTATGAGGAAAAAAAATCAAGGGGGCTTGTAATTATTCGCAGTATTGCGGTAACGTGAACGACCAAACTTTGAGCATATGTGGCTTGCGTATTCGTTTTTTTTTCGTCCCCGGAGTAATAAGCCGCTTTGTCTAATCCTATTTCCTCGCGAACCGGGGAAATCATCTCTTCGCCCTCTTTTGTCCAAACTTTGCTCTGCTTCTCTCTCGATTATGGATGGATGGTGCAGAGTCTGTATGGCTATAATACGTTTTGTTAGACGAACACTATGTCACCTTTCCAAGGGCCGAAGCTCTCGGAGGCAGAGTTCGCTCCAATTTCAGAGCTCTCTTGAGCCTCCTTAACGCTTTCTCAGTACCTTTCTCTCGCCTCTGACTGACTGAAACTGACTGAAACTATTGAATTTGATAATCGAACTTCTCCTCCACGATAAGACAAAAGCTCGAGAACTTTGGATCTCGGGCAGGACCCCTGGATGAATACCAAGTTTCGTTTCATTCCAGACTCATGATTTAACAGTTCAGTTTCGCGGCTTTGTTGAATCTTAAGGGATAACCGAAACTCGATTGAAGAAGAAATCCAGTGTTTGTAAAAAATGTCTCTATGAAAATTTATACTCATTTATTAGATTTTCTAGTAGTTTATCAGAGGAAAAAAATCATTTAGAGAACACAAAAGACGGCGCACCGAAGTTTTTCCAACGCGAGGGATCGCATTTCTTACCCATCCCGAATCGAGAACTACAAAGATTCGTTTCATTCTTCACTCGTGATTTAAAAGTTCAGTTTCGCGGCATTGATGGATCTTAAGCCATAGAACTCGATTACGGAAGAAATCTAATATTACGCTTTAAAAAAATGCTCTATGACAAATTTACAACCAAGTGATTTTATTTTTAGGAGTTTATCGAAGGAACAAAAACTTGAGAGAAGAAAAAACACCGTAGTGCGCGAGGTGGTTAATCGCCACACCGGAGTTTTTCCATCGGGAGGGGTCCCGCGTCGTAGCCACCACGAATCGAGGAAACAGCTGTGAGGAAGCAGGTGCCCGTCGTCGTCCTCGGTGACGTCGGTCGGGACACACGCGGTGCGCGTGGCCGACCGGATGCCAGTCGTGCAATACCCTATTTATCTTCAGTATATTTCCCTCCCCGCTGTTTCCTGCCCTCCGATATATTTTCAAAATCACGCAGGTCAATGTTTTTTTTTTATCTTCCCCATTAAGAATTTCCCTTGGTCCCCGGTGCATCGCCGTTAGGCGGGAGAGCCGAAGCGCTCGGAGATTCTCGCCTCGGCGATCGATGTCTCCGGCTCTCGCTCGCGGGCTGCGGGGGTGTAATCTTTCTTTAGAAAACTCCCGCAGCAATATCGCCACCGGAAATATCGACTTCCTCTTTTCTTCCTCTCCTTCTCCGACACGGAGTCGGAAGCAATATCCGCGAGCGAGTGAGACGTACACCGGGGAAAACCCGGATTTGAGGTCTTTCAAAGAGCGTCTGAACCTTTTCCGCGTATCTCCGAGCACTCGAAGCCCGTATCTACCTGATATATATTATCGTTTGCTCGGTGCAGTCGGTTTACACCCGAGTGTCCGTGAAAGTAATTTTTTTTTTTTTACTCCACAGATTGTGTCCCGTTGAAGTTCGACGATTCGGACGAAGCCGAATGATCGCGGCTTTTCGTGGGCAGGATTTTTTTTTGTGCCGGATTTTTCACGACGTGAGGTCGTGAGCCCTGCCTCGGCCGGTCGCATCGCTTTGTTCGCCTCGACGAAATCGTCGCACCGACGCGCGAGAGTGAGGGAGACGCGGCGAAGCCAGGTGGGTCAGGTAGCAGCCCGTAAGAATGTTACCTGCGCGCGAGCGGAACGCCTACCCTGGCTGCACGACCGGGGAGCAACAAAGCCCCAGGGGCCTCGGGACGAGCTTCTCGAAGCCGATTCACCATTCACCTTTTATCATCTTCCGCGGTGCACGCATACAGACTTGTTTTGCGTGCCGGCCTCGACCGTACGTCGCTTCGCTATGCTTCATATATCTTCTCCGAGCGGCGACTGGCGGGAAGTGCCAAGGTGCGAGAAGCTACTCGGCTTCCACTCTATCGCAACGCTCGCCACCCCCTCGGTCTCTCCGAAACTCCTCTCCCTCGCAGCGTCAAGCTCATAAAAATAAATTCTGGCGAGGGAAAGCTGCAGAAAAAAAGTTGTTTTTTTAAAACATGGGACATGTGGCTGAGTTATCGTGTCTAAGACTACGGCTTTTTTTTCTAAGTGTCTTGTTGCATTAATCTTAAACTTAATGCTTCGTTTGCACGTGGTGTAAACTCCACTCTTTCCCAGACTCGTTCGGCAGTTTATTTGTTAGTGGAGTATATACAATTTTTTTGTATTTACTGTTCTCTTTTTTTATTCGTTCAGGCTATAGTTTGCATAGCCGCATTTTTATGAGCCACCGGCCTGTTTGGTTTAGTAAAGATCGTACAGTATTTTGGGATCGCTGCAGTGAGACCCTCTCGAACCGTTATGCGTATCTCGGGCATAACAGAAGGGACGCTGCGTAGAGAGAAATATTCAGGGTTTACCGTAGGACTTTGAGGATAAAAAAGAGCCGAGGGGATTACGCGGAGGAGTTCTCGAAACAGGGAAGAAAGATTCGAGGCAACGCTCTCTGCAACTTGTAGGATCGGAGCCAAGAGGGTGGGTCCGTCTTCTGCCAGAATGCCAACAGATGGTCGGTAGAACACGTGTTCTCGTTCCTCCACCCGGAGAGAAACTTTCGACCGGACCTCTCGGATCTTTCGGTACTCGAAAATGTGTGTCTTTACAGGCCGTTTCACGATCGCTGCATATCTTCGCAGTCGAGTATTTCTTCCATAGAGAATTTTGACAATCGTATTCAAAATATTCAATAATTTTTGGCCTCCAAAAGTCCAGCGAAGGGATTCTTCCTCTCAAAAGTCCTCTAAGGGGTGATCGACTGTCCCTTGCCGCTAGTTCCATAGCGCGTTTTTCTCTTGCTTCGTTCTTTACCGCCCTTCTTCTTCATTTTTTTCTCTGTACAATATCCTGTTTTCGTACTTATGATTCCAAGAGGGTAAACGCGACTGAGCGCCCGCGGGGTGAAATAATTAATCTAGATCGCTGCATATCATCGCAGTCGAGTATTTCTTCTATAATAAAGTCTTGGTCTTCGCATCCAAGATATTCAATATTTTTGGCTTCCAAACGTTCCCTGAACTGATAGTCTTAAAAACCCTGTAAGGGGCGAGCGACCGCCTTCTGCCCCCTATTAGTTCCATCACCCGTTTTCTTCCTGCTTCGTTTTTTTACCCCCTTCTTCTTCTATATTTACCGAGCGATCCCTGTACAATATACTATTTTCGTGCTTAGGATTCCAGTATGGTAAACGCGACTGAATGCCCGTGGGGTGAATCTTCTATTAAAAAATCATGGTCTTCGTGTCCAAGATATCCAATCATTTTTGGCTTTCAGACGTCCCCCGAATAGATTCTTACTCTTAAAAACTCTGTAAGGGGCGAGCGACCACCTTCTGCCTCCTATTAGTTCCACCACGCGTTTTCTTCCTGCTCCGCTTTTTACCCCCTTTCTTCTTCTATATTTACCTTGCCATCTCCGTACAATATACTATTTTCGTGCTTATGATTCCAGGAGGGTAATCGCGACTGGACGCCCGAGGGGTGAAATAATTAATTTCCGTCTGCCCGCCGTTGAATCGTACGAGGCGTCTTTCATCGTGACTTAAGAGTGAAACATCTGCCCTTCCACCGGAGGCCCGTTCCTTCTCGAGAGCGATATACATAACGGAGAAATCTCATTCGTGCAGCTTCGACAGAAGCTTTCGCCTTTATGAATAGAGTCTCGCGGAGTTGAGCCAGCGTAAGGACGACCGCTGCTGTTGCTTTGCCTGTGTAGAGATTCGGTTTCGTGCAACATGTGGCCGGCACGTGTGTCCCCCGTCGAACAGGCACGACTCGCACTCCCCGCCTGTGCACCGCGGACAGAAGGATCTTTTGGGATGATCCGGAGCCAGCTGCTCCTTGGGTCACCCATCTCGGTCGCTCTCTCGCACAGCCGAAGAACCCAGGTCAATAGAATCTTCCACCCAGACAAACGGACCTTCTTCACCCTCTGCATCGTCCTTCGATGCGCTCCGACCCAAACTCTTCGTATACCTGGTGCAAACTTTCAATAGGCATCCGTCGAGCGTCGCCTTCGATCTCTCTCCACGTTAATACTCGTTCTTGTTATTACCAATGCCGAAAGTAAATTCCCGATATTACGAATACCGTGCCATATCCTCGGCAGAACAAATTCGTCTCCGCACGAAACTTTCACTTTCTCCTTCGAGGATGACCACTGTACGATTAACGGCACGAAGAGGTTTCTTCCTCGTAGGTGTCTCAAGAACCACCGCAATTAGCTTCGTTCACTGTTTTCTTAATTTAATGCAATAACCCTCTCGCATCTCTTTCGGCGGTCTCGCTAATGTTCTGTGTGCGTTTGTCGAAGAGGATGTAGAGAACCGGCCGATTCACACGCGATCAATGTCCGTGTGTGAGTGCGGGTGCACGTTTCCGGTCTGTGCCGATTATAGTCTCTTGTACTTTTTTCTTCACGGTGTACACTATTCACCAGATCTCACACTCTCGTGCTGGTGACCTGCTGTGTGTGTATACTTTAATACGTGGTGCTCGATTGCTGGGAATCCGGTCTTCTTCAATCCGGAGCGGGTGGAAGGACGTGGAATAAGAAAAGGAAGAAATGAGGATAAGGAGGTGGAGCCGACAGTGGAATGAATTTGGGCGTCGGGGAGCCTCGAAGTCTTTTACACTGGGACGGTTAAGAACTGTCTATCGTACGTATAGTACGCATGGTTTCTTCGGTATAAGGAAGTCGCTTGGCCTCCGATTACCCTCGCACCTTCCATCTAAACTCAGCTCTACTCTAGTTCAATGCCCAGTCGATTATTCGACACATGTTTTGTCGACGAGTACTCCAATGTCAACGCTCATAAGTGATACACCTTGAATTCAGAAAAAATGCATTGATAGTTAAAAAAAAAAGTATGCTTCAAAGGATTAAGGTAGTCGGAGCGATACAGTCCCCCCGTTTCAGAGAAAAATACAAACATTTTTCGGTTGGATAAAAATCAGAAAAAAATCAACCATGTGGGAGGTGGTGCAAAAACTGTTTTTATGTAATACTAATTCCAAATTGTTATTGACAAATTAACGATAAAAATAATTGTTCAAAAAATTACCCGGCAACTTAACTAATTTGCTTCGTCGTAGAGAAACCTTTTTTTTATAAAAATGATTCGTTTATTTTTCTGAATAGCTATGAATTTTGTCGGCATTTTTTGTGATCTTTGAAAATCGCGTTTTTTCTATGTTCAAACTGCGAAAAAACGCAATTCTCGAAGATTACAAAGGATTCTGAAAAAATTCGTACGTATTCAGAAAAATAAACGATATTTTTTATGAAGGAAAATAGTTAAGTTGCCGGGTAATTTGTTGAATAATGATTTTTACCTTCAATTTGTTAAAAACAAATTGAAATGATTGATTCACAAAAACAATTTTTGCAGCACCTCCCATCACTCGATTTTTCTCATATTTTTATCCCATCGAGAAGTGTTCGAAATTTTCTCTGAAACTCGCGTTCGGCAGGACTGTACCGCTCCGACGCCTTAATACATGTGTGGTCGGGGAGCTTCGAAGTCATGTACACTGCGACGGTTAAAAATGCCCTATTGCACCTACTACGTACAGTTTCTTCTGTATCAGAAAATCGCTTGGCCTTCGATTACAGTCTTGACTTCCATCCAAACTCCACGATCTAGGCTCGACCGTTGTAATAAAATGCCCGTTAGATTTGTCGACACGCGTCGTCGACGAGTACCGCGCTGTCAACGCGCAGCGCATTACACATGTTAATACACGTGTCAGCGAACGTTGGATCGACGAAATTTCTCTCGTCAGCATCTGACCGCTTCCCACAGAGATGTAAGTGCACCCTGACCATGGGTGCCGCTCGCGCAGTGCGAACCCTCTCTGGCTGCACTTGCCCCACATTTTTCCCAGCGTTTCGCTGTAACTTTATAACGACGAGGGACGCAGTGTGGGGTATCAGGTCGATTCGGTCCGCGTCGACCCTCGTTAAACGCGCGTGTTGAAAATTCTTATCCCGTGTAAGCGAGGGGCGACGTCGGAGCTTCGCGGATCATTGAACCAGCTTTAAAGTTGTTTCTCGATTAATTGAGACGCTGGATGATCGAACTGTTTCAAAAGCCCCGCAAACTTTTTGTGGTAGTTTCTGAAGAATGTACATTTATATATATTTTTTTTCTGCACGCAGGTTTTTTTGTTGTCCCGTTGGATATCGAGATGATCTGAACGATCGAAGGGCGAAGCGACGAGAGGGAGAACCGGATCTCCGACGGGAACACGCCGTCGACTCTGTGCGCCCCCGAAATCGGAAGGGTGTATCAATAGCTCGTTAAACTGGATGCTAGGGGGTTGGTTCACCGCAAACCCCCCCGCTCCACCGGACGCTCGAGTTGAAATTTATTTAAAACGTATCGGTCTCTCTCGACTATCCGAACAGAGGGCGCGGGGTGGGATTTCATAGAGTTCCCTTTCACCGAGAGCCACGAACCCTCTTGTGTGTGAATCGCGAAAATAGAGCACAGGTTGCACCGCTCACGAGGCGCGCATACCGTGGCCTATGCAAAATCCACTCGAGTCCGTCAAGTGCTCGGTTGGAAGATTAAACTTCTGTCCTACTGTCCCGCCAGACTGCGACTATGAATAATGTGGGGATTCCTGCTTGTCACGTTTATCGCTCATGCGTCTCTCCCTCATTCTCAAATTTTTACTTCCTCATAGAGGAAGCTTTTTTATAGTGAACATTTTTTTTTCGAGATTTTGATGAAAACGTGTTCACCGTGTTCCAAAACATCGAAAAATCACTTTTGAAGGCAATGTCCGGAAGCCAAAAATACAGACAAAGCTTCCTCATGGAAGAAGCTTCGCGAATAAAAGAACATCATGAGGAAGCGATATAATAATTTCGATTTTCAACTTTTATGAAGAAGCGATATGAAAATTCAACTTTAAAAAAATTATTAGAAGCCACGTGAATCGGCGTTGGAAATACGACAACTCTCTTCTTTTTAATTTCAAAAGTATTTCGTCCCATAAAGTTGTAAAATCGATCATTGTAACGTCCTTGAAAAGCCTGAGAATGCCCTTGAATGCGATTAAAAACCTATACTAGAGACCAAGACCCTGAAACGTTTTTTCTTCTTTCATCGCGGCTTTTACCGAAACGCTCGATTTAACAATCGCGTTCCCTAATCGTACGATCCCCATTTCTGATTTCGTCAATTCTCTCGTGACACTGTCGCGGCCTTTGTCCTCCTCTTTGAAGAGGGGATAATTTGCATGAACCAGTGACACACCGGGACGAGGTAAAGTCGGCTCTGTGTCTGGCCCGTTCTCTTCGCCCCTCGCAAAGGGGGTATTAAACGCCGGATTACACCGGAGAGATCCGCCGTATCTCCGCGCCATCCCCGTCAGCCTCCCTAAATCGTTACTCGTGCCAGGACTGATGAATATGCATCAAATCGACCAAGATGAAAATCCGGATCGAGTTAATTACATAGTAAACAGGAAACTCCGTGAGTTTTCGGTATATCGGGATGAAGAGATTGGACCAGACTAGATTGGAGGACAAGCCTGAAGGGATTACGATTAATCCACTCTCTCAGGATATCTCGAGATTTAATAGTCGCCAGAATGCGGGTACTTCTCGTTGATACACGTTTGCCTCATGAATATCCGTTCCGTCCGACGTATCATCTGCATTTATCATAGTCCCAGTGCGAGCAGTTGACCGCTATTGGATAATATACATATGAGATACATACGATGTATAATGCGAAAGGTCGCCTAAGCGCGACCCCGTATGATTGTACACACGACTGCGGGAGGGGTGTCCGTTGTGAGAAAATTGGCAGGGTCTTGTTTCGAGTAGTGCGGTTCAAGAGATGTGCGAGGGGTGAGAAATGGAGCTCGGGAACGAGCGCAGGGGAGAGAATTCAGGGTGACGAGGATGCACCGGCTAATATAAACATTATAGCCCGCAGGGAGCCACTTGCCGCAAGGGGGTTTTTCCTGTCGATGCTATCCCACTGTTCTGGGGTTGATGGACCCTGTTGTGGGGCTCGAATGGGGATCGAAACTCCGGAGATCTCGATGGGGAAAAATCATCGTACATTATATTATCAAACCGGGGAACCTGTAACTCATTTCACACACACCGCTGTGCAACCACCACCGAAGAAGAGGAGGATGCCGTGCCAGCAGCACGCGTATCTTCCATAAGGCGTCCCATATGCGAGTTCCATATTTCAAAAAGCGAAATCGATGGTGTTTCTTTTATTCCCATTGATCTACGCAGACGAACACGCGATGCCTCGGTGTCCAACCGCAGAACTCGTACGGTGCTTCCGATCGCTGGCTAAAAGAAATAAGCATTCGATATTCCCCAATGTATTCGGCAGAAAGAAAATTGAACTGCACACACAGCTGGAAATATTTCTGGAAAGTTTCGAAAATATTTTACCAATATTACAAAATATTTCTGAAATATTTTAAAAACATTTTGAAAAGATTTTTTTGTCCTCTCATAAATCTCATATTGAAATGTTTCAGAAGTATTTCGCGAAAATGTTCTTGAAACATTGCGCTAAAATGTTTTTAAAACATTTTACAGATATTTTGTAATATTGGTAAAATATTTATTAGATATCTTTCTTAAATACTTAAGAAACTATCAATATTTTTTGGTACTGAAGATATTGTTCATTATTTTAAACATATGTACTGCCTCTAGCATTTCATCTATGGGATTCCTTTGAGCCTCTTCAAGAGTGCCAATAACATGTAGTGTTATGACACATTAAACAGTCGAACCGTATTGAAATATATCCACGAACCATGGCATTTTTTATTTCTCGTTCATCTGTTGATATTCCTCTGTTGAGTTTTAGAAATGTTTCGTGTTAAATGGGGTCTTAAGTACATCGTTTTAACTCTGGATATTTTTCTTTTGTTTTGCAGAGTGACCAGCAACGCTCCATCTACGCAGATAATGTCGACCTCGGCACGTTTCAGTGAGCCGACAGAGAAGCTTCTCGTGGAAATGGCACTGTCGACTTTGGTCGTTCTCGCTCATCTAGCTTCGGATTCGTCCAAGAATCATCTACCGGCTTCCGTAACGGCTAGACCCGCTGCTGTTTTGGCTGCCGCCTATACAGCGGCCACCCTCGTCTCGGTAATTATACTCTTTATTTTTCTTCCTCAACGGCGAAATGCGCAATTCTCGGACGAGCGTCTTACGATCACCCTCGAATTCTGCGTCCCTGCAACTTTCGGAAGAGCGAAGGAGGATGAGGAACACCTGCCGTCTTTATTGAGAGCGCGCGCCCGTCCGGTCCACGAACCCACCTGCTCGGCCTGCTCGGCCGACGCACCGTCGTCCCGCTCACAATGAGGCTCTCCCAAAAAGTAAAATAAAACTACCGAGACCGCCGAGCTGAATATCTTCTCCCTCGTAGGCAATCTCATATTGCAGGCTCCTTTTTTTAAATCCCTTTATAATCGTCGACCGGATGTCGACCTGACCCCCGTGGTCCAGCTGCTGTCGAGCATCCGCGGAAAAAAATTAGTATAAATAAATAAAAAAAATTAAGAAAGACTCATCGAATGCTTGACCCGATGATTCTCCTCTTCGCCTAAGAATTTTGCATTAAGGTAGTACTTGCGGACAGTCTGACCCCACGCGAGTTCAGAGAGAATTGAGAGAGGAATTGCGAACACTCCTCGATGGGATAAAAATCTGAAAGAAATCGACCATGTGGAAGGTGCTGAAGAGATTGATTTCGCATAATAATTAACAAATGAATGGAAAAAAAATCCCAACGACTCACCCGGCAACCTAACTTTATTTAATGATAACGATTTGTTAATTTGTCTGAATACACATGAATGTTTTCACAATTTCGTGCAATGTTTGAAAATTGCGGTTTAGTTAATAAAAAGACGTAATTTTCAAAAGTTACACAAAATTCAAGAAAAATTCATACGTATCCAAAAAGATTAACAAATTGTTATTATACGAACAAAAAGCTAAGATGCCAGGGATTTGATGAACATTTTTTTTTTCATTCATTTGTTGATAACATTTTGGAATTATTATTATACGAAATCAATCTTTTCAGCACCTTCCATATGCTTGATTTTTTTCAGATTTTTATCCCATCGAAAAGTGTTCACAATTCTCTCTGAACTCACGTGAGGTCAAATTCTCCGCAAGTACTACCTTAAGTTCCATTTCAATTTCTTTTCTATCTTATATTTTATATAATTAAAAAAGGCAATATACAATACTAATGAAATTTCAACTGTGTATTTTTCAGAGTCCTTTCCTGAACCCAGCGCGGGCACTCGGCTGGGCCTTTCTGAAGAACAAGTGGGCCAGCCACTGGGTATTCTGGGTAGGGCCGGTGTCCGGCGGGGCTCTGGCCGCCCTGATTCACCAGTACGTCCTCGTACCGAAGCGCGCCCGCGACGCCCGCGACATGGACGACGGTGACAATTCGTCGATGCGATCCGACGAGGATACCTACGACGATCTCGACAAGCCTGCCGGTCCGAAGTTTCCCGGTGGATACGCAACGTACAGGCCGGTCGCCGGTGCTTCCTCCTCCATATATTCTCCAGCGCCGACAGCCCTCGAGCGGGTCGAGTCTATATACGGTGGTACAAAGTCTCTGTACTGCAAATCGCCGCCTCTCACGAGAGCGAATCTCAATCGTTCGCAGAGCGTTTACTCCAAGTCGACTTCCGGTCCGCGCGACGCCTTCATGGTACCGAAAGCGGGTCCTCTCGTACCCGCACAGAGTCTCTATCCCATGAGAATCGGGCAGAACACTCTGCCGAGCGTCTCGACCCGGGAACCTCTGCAGCCGACCCAGTTAGCTCCTCCGCCCGGCGCCGGACCGCACGGACCGCAGACACAGTCGCAGAATCACAACAGCACGAATCAGAACATGCAGAATCAATTGGCCCAGTGCACGCAGAGTATCTATGGAATAAGGGGAATGTCGACGAGCGTTAGTACCCGGGAAAATGGAATTTACGGAGCGACGACGGGCAATGGTATTTATGGTCGAGCACCGGCGCCGCCTCCGAGCGCGCAGAACATTCAGGGCGGCGCGCAAGGCGGACAGGGAGCTCAAGGTCCGGTTGGACCGCATCAGCAGAAACAGCAGCAACAACAGCAGAGACAACAGCAGCAGCAACAACAGCAGCAACAACAGCAGCAACAGCAACAACAGCAGCAGCAACAACAACAACAGCAACAGCAGCCACCACCGCCTCAGCAGCATCCGAATGGACCACTCGCTACGAGCCCCGAAAGCGGCCAGAATCCGAGGAGGCCCGAGAGCACCTACGGTCACATTGCACGCAGCGACGATAGCAGTTACAGCAGTTATCAGGGATCGACCAGAGGAAATTACGGCAAAGCTCCGGGTCCGCCGAGCTGGGCGCCCGGTCCCGTACAGCAGAATCAGAATCAGCAGAGCAACTTTCAGAGAAACTCGCCGAATCCACCGTACTGACGAGACGCGATAGTCTCAAATAGAAATTCGAGAAAATGACTTTAGTTACAACCGCTTGGAAACGGCGGTATTTTCGGCAGATTAGATTTTTTTTTTTTTGATGGTCGAAGGAAATTTCGATAACTGAATAGAACTCGGGGTTTGCCACGTTAATATCCCGATTAGACTGCAATTTGTACTTCTCGAACAACCATGAAGACTGCATACTCGCTTCAGCGTTTTCGCGTCGACGAGCGTTGCGCGCGTTTCATCCGTGCATGGATTATCGTCGGCTATGGAACGCGCGTGAGAGACAATTTGATGATTACGCCGGAAGCTCTCTCTGTATATAAACATTGTATTTATTACGTACTTTAATACTTATTAGACAGCCGATAGTATTACGATTAGTATTGTTACGTGTACACCGAAGTATATTATAGAAGGAGTCGACAATAATAAATAAGCTTAGAGACAACAGGTGTG
The DNA here is from genome assembly GCA_933228735.2 of Amblyteles armatorius. Lineage (NCBI taxonomy): Eukaryota > Metazoa > Arthropoda > Insecta > Hymenoptera > Ichneumonidae > Amblyteles > Amblyteles armatorius. Next base: position 4,639,046 of record OW121689.1, on the reverse strand, counting down.
TTATTTATTGTTGTTTATTATTTATTATTTTTTTGTTTTTAGCTCGCTAGTTCTTACATATGAGGTGAAAATTTTATCAATTCGCGGCCGAACTCTCATCACCGACATTCACGAACACCCGTGGTTAAGCTACTTATAATTCTCAACGGTACAATATTGTTTTTTTTTTACATTGCTTCGATTATTTATCAATCAAGCTAAAGACTTGCTTTCAGTCGATTTTTTTTTCGTTTTTTTTTTTTTAAACCTATAATAAGAAATTTCATTCGCTTCTTACTCCATATTTCTCAGTCAAATAAATATAGAACAAACGATCGGCAGAGCTTTCAGCCCCACTGGTCCTCCGACCGTCCAAACTTGTAGGTCAGCGATCCCAAAAATATAAAGACGTTTTGAAGGAAGAGTCCGACTCCTGGCCAATGATGCTGAACTTCTATATCAAGTATAAACAAGGTTTTCATTATGTTCTGCATATATTCGACAAATCTATAAAAAAATAAATTTTTGTATAGAAATTTTTAGTCGTTCGAGTTAGCTCACCAGCTGTAACAAAATCTGCGAATAGAATCCAGCATGCGGCGATAACCGCCGCGAATCCCACGACGAAACCTACAAAGAGCCAAGCTCTGGCTCCTCTGGCTCCCAGACAACCTCCGTTGTAAGCATCCCCTCTGATCTGAGCATTCGTAACCGAGTTCACCCTGCGAAGATAATCGGTAAATCAGCGACATTGCAATGCACAAATAAGGTAAATGCTCCAATTAGTAGCCGCTTAAGGATTGTGTCCAAAACATTACAAAATATTTATACAACTGTGGGTGTCTGATCGCTGGTGTCAATCCCATCAGAAAGTTTAGTTCATTTATTGTTATTCAACTATTATTCTATTATTCTAATTATTTATTGTTATTCGAAGGATATGAATAAAAGCGTGAATAAATGTCGTTGTCGCTATTAGTGGCACGCACGATCCAGAGTTGCACCCATTAGTCGCATCTCAATGTACCTTTCAGTGGCCACCGATATTTACATAACAACAAATATTTCTGCAAATTCAACTAGATTCCATCGAGAAGAGTAATTCATCAGCTGAACAAAAATCCCCAATACGTATAATTATTTATTTTCGAACACACGATACGAATAAAATAATGAATCCATGTCCTTGTTCATATTAGTGGCTACCGACGTACGTATTAGAAGGAACTTTCCATGCGTCGATTCACAGTTTCGTTTCGTAAAAAAAGCATATCACATTTTTATTGAGATAGTCATAATACATGTTAAACAGTAATCTAAGTGAAGAATTTACGAGGAACATTTTACGAATTGAAAACTGCAGCTAGCGCGCAGATAAGAATTGCTACCCACAACGTAACAAGCTTGTCGCGAATAGGAGCATTTTCCTTAGAACGAAGAACCAACTCTCGTAGACCGCGGGTACTTACATAAATAGAGATATCGTTCCAAAAACACCGCAAAGATGATAAGCGTTGTACATCTCGGCCGGATATTTTGCGTGAGCGTCGATGATAAACCACCAGCCGGAGAAAAACTAAAGGGGAAACATTTTTCGATAATACGATTCGAACACGATCGTCGGCTGTCTTCGATTTGACAAGTGTTCGAGGAGTTTGTAAATAAATAACGCGTCTTACCAGAGTTCCAGCTAGCATCGATACCAGGGCATTTCTCTTCTCGCCGCCCTCGAACCACACGCAGGAAGGTATCTGAATGTTTTCTAGACACGAAGTCATTTTTGTTCGAAAATTATCGACGAAGGAGAACAGCGATAAAAAGTTATATTTTCTTCGGAGCTCTCAGATGCGGAATGATGAAGTCTAACCTATTTGTCAAGTGACAGACAGAATGACGTCGGTGATGGTTGAATTCTCATAGAAACGCCGGAAAGTCGATCAACGCTCGGAGCCAATGAAATTTTTTTTATTTACGAGAAGCATCGACAAGTGCATCAAAGGCGCGTTTCAATGTCAGCTGCAAATCGATAGCGGATTATTAATTTTTTTACATTAAGCTGTAAATTAGCGAAAAAATCATATGTCGAATTGTTCATAATTTTATCTAAATAATTCATTATAATTTCTATGTAATAATGATTCCGAGAGTCGACGCAGATAATGTCGGAATCTACCACACCGGACGCTATAGCGCTGTCGTCGTAGCGTCTCTTTCTTCTCACGTTTCCTTTTCCGACAAGTGGTACGTTTAATGTCGCACTTTCCGAATAGACACAAAATATAATCCAATTGATCCTACGAAACTGTATGATATCCTTTGAAAGCGATCGGATCAATGTAATTCTATCGTATGATTTTTATAGTAATCGACATTCCGTTTTTGTCTCAGTGCTCATCTATTTTGTTGATCGATCTTTAGTTTTCTAACCTCCATCCATTTCATTCTTGGCCCGTCTCGCGTGCCGAACGGCGGTCGTGTATTGTTCGTTGATATTAAAAATTGCATTATTTTTTACAGTGTCTCTCGAAGAAACACAATGGCAAAGTCCAAGAATCACACGAATCACAACCAGAGTAAGTACCGAAGCTGACCATTCCCGCTGACCTAACATCCGAAACTTTATTGTCGTTTAGCTTACACTCCGTTATTTGCAATTTTTTAGACAGGAAAGCTCACAGGAATGGAATCAAAAAGCCCACTCGCAAAAGGCACGAATCTACCCTCGGCGTAAGTTGTCCTTACAATTCATATAATTTTTGAATATTTTTTTATTCTTGCCTATTATTATATGGCTGTACACTTAGCTTTTATTATAAATAAAAGCCTGGTACACAGTTCGCTGAGCTTAGATTTGTTAAGCGCTGTACGCTCATGGCAATCTGCTTTCAGATGGACCTCAAGTTCCTCCGCAACCAGCGCTTCGCCAAGAAACACAATTTGAAGCCCGCCGCGCAGCTCAAGAGGGCAACAGAGCGAAAAGCCATTCGCGATGCTAAGAAATAGTTCTCGGTTCCATTTTTCATAATGAATGATTGTATTCATTAACAAAAAAAAAAAAAAAAAACGAAATTCCCATGCTTTCTTTTTTTTGACCTGTCTCTTTAACCTATTCAATCTAGATCGATCCTGCCATGCAAAATAATCCAAGATCCGAGCTACAGATTACTTGTATTGAAAAACTCGGGTGAGCTTCGTCGACGCGCAGAGTCGTCTTTCATTCGGATGCAAAGTGGGTCCATTCAGCCCCCCCACCATCGAAACAACTGCAGTATGGCCAGTATGGCCGCCACGATGGAAACAACGGATTTACGTGCTGCGGAAAAACTCGACGTTCCGTATCTTCCCGACAGAATATTTCTATTCAGCGGCAAGAGAAAGTCAGGAAAGGATTATATTTCGGATATTTTACATGACAGGTAATAAAGGGTTTCATATTTTTTAACGCAAAACAAATAGCCGGTTAAACGCACGCCCGAGTTAACTGGACTTCGCGTTGTACATTAGGATCGGATCCGACGACAGTGTAATCGTAAAAATATCCGGACCGATAAAAAGTCACTGGGCGAAAAGGTTGAATCTCGATCTCGACGGCTTACTCGGCGACGGAGAATACAAAGAAAAATATCGTCTCGAGATGGCAAAATGGGGCGAAGAGATAAGAAACAAGGATCACGGTTACTTCTGTCGAGCTGCCATCGACATGTATAACGGTACAGTAGATAATTCCTACCTGCGTTTTGGGCATTTTTCGGGACTATCTCAAATGAATTGACCGATGACAAACAATGCCGAATCGCGTAACAAACAGCTTCAAAAGTGAAAGATCATCTGCAGATAGCGACGTTTAATTTAATACAAAATTGGATCTGTTGCAGCGAATACCAAAAAAATTTGGATAGTAAGCGACATAAGAAGAAAGTCTGACATAAATTGGTTCACAGAAAATTACGGAGACAGATGTAAGACCATACGTGTCGTCAGCAGCGAAGAAACGAGAAAGTCTCGTGGCTGGGTCTTCACGAAAGGTGATCTTTGGAAGATTACTTTTAGATTAACTAGAATCGTTTCAGTGAAAAATTATGCGAAGCCAATATTTTTTATTTACAGGTATAGACGATTCGGAGACAGAGTGCGACCTGGATGATGTAAAAGACTGGGATTTGACTGTCACCAATGACAATCAAGATATAAGCAGTATCCTGAGGCTCATCTCAGATTTAATTCAATAATAGGCAGCTTGAATGTAAAGCGCGGTTTCTTTACATTAGATTCAGTACCTGTTACAAATGCACAAAGATAGACAATATTTATGTAATATTTTGTTATCGATTACGTTATCGATTGAGAATGGTGGTAGAGTTTGATTAAAAAAATCTTTATTTTTACAATGACAATATAAGTTAAGTTATACATGTACAGTATTCAATCGCATTGTAATAGAGAATTCTATAAAAAAAAGGGGTATTTAGAGCTTTAAGCTTGAGTTGTCAAGGGGGAGTGAAATATCGCGGTCGGTAATGAAAACTGTAATTAACTTTTTTCGAGGGTGCCAGTTATTTTGAGGAAAAAGCAAAATCGAGACGCATGCGCACGGTAATTTCGCATATGCGCGAATTCATTTTTATCTCAGAAAAATTAGCATCATTGCATACAGTTAATTAAAAAATTGCAACTATGTATCTCGAACGCACAGCTGTTTCACTTCCCCTTAAGGGAAAAAAGAGGCTTCGAAAAATCCCGCGCGTTACCGACCCCCCGTCCCAAAGTGCCACTCTCGATTAATTGTTGGGCGAAACGACGGAGGAGCGCGCGCGCTTCCCGCTCGTAACTAGCAGCGCAGCGTCCGTGCGCACCAAGTCGGAGTGACTCGTACGAGCATGTATCCCTGAAAAAAAAAAAACCGCGCTTTATCGACGACTCATCAATGTGTCCGTGAAATGTTTACGGAATAACGTCCCCGACGATAGACGCAAGTGTCGAAAGGTTAAATCGCATCGGGGAGCTCGGGCTCGTCCCGTCTCCGGAGACACAATAGCGCGACTCTCGGTGGGTACACTCGGTTTACCACCTTAAGTCAACCAAACAAAATGGCCTCCGGCCTTTTTGCGGTACTGTTTATTTCGTTCCGCAAATCGCTGCTGAACCACGAATTTGCGAAACTTAAGATCCGTCGCGAACGTTCGTAAACTTTTCGTGCCGAAACGGCGGATTGCCGACGATTACGAAGTGTTAACCGCATGACCGACCCGAGAAATCCGATATCGAAGTCCCGCCAGGTTTGTCGCTCTCGCCAGTTGATCCTCTTCAGTCGTCGACTCGCCTCATTTTTTCGGGCCAAGTGTCCGGCTCTCGGCGAGCTTTGACCCGGCACAAACGGCCCGTTGCGTATCTTCGTTTCCGTCGTTCACCGTGAGTCCGTTCATCTCGCTGTTCACGATTTCTCTCCCTCTGGAATGTCGTTTATCAATTCGTTCCCTCCATAACCTCCGTTTGTTGTCGTTTCGCTTCGACTCGGGATATTCCCGCGTTACGTGAACTGATCGTTCGTGCATTTAGATTACGACTCGCAACAGCTCGGGCATCGCCGATGTTTCTCCTGACGCATAGAACAACACACTATAATCGTCGATAATTTCTTTACAGAGCGAAGCAAAATGTCCAGTTCCTTCGTCGTTGAACCGCAGGAGAGTGGTTGCAAGAAAGACGACACGCTGATCATAGTTGTAAACGACGATGGAACAATCTCGGTCGATCAGGAGACGCTGCAAAATTTGATAAGTGAGTTTGTTCTCGTAGTTCTTTTTCCTCGATTATTTATTTATTTATTTGCGTACATACGTGACTGGCCCTTTTTACCATGATATTTACATAACGAATGCGTGTGTATAGTGCATAATTTGCTTGTCCAGCGAACACAAGCAATACAGGAAAGAACATAAGAGATAAGACGGATATACTGTGTATTTGTAATTGAAGTCTTGGATGCAAAATCAGTGCAATACGAAATAGTTGTTCATTGGAAGATTGTAGATTTGCGGAAATTCAATAAATAAGACAGAGTGTTGTACACAGCGTATTTGTAACTAAAGTCTTGGATGCAAAATCAGTGCAGTATGAAATAGTCCTTCGTTGGAAGATTGTACATTTGTGGAAATTCAAATCGTCACAATGTTACTTTTTTGTTGTTTGTTGTCCGTTCCTTAACGGGTTTCTCCTTAAACAATTGTCAAAATACAAATTAGTGTCATCATTATTTTTATCATTCTATTTAAAAAATAAAACAAACAAAAAAACGAAAATGGTAACTTCCGTCTCCTTGTAACTTAACTGTAATGAAAAAGAGAGTCCCAGTCCCATACAAGTCCCATGCAAGTCTTATAAGTAATTAAAGTGTAAGTTTGAGTGTTTTCAACTTTTATAATTCCGGTGGTTAAATCAACACTAGCGCTAATTTAATTTGTGCATTGTAAGCTTAAGTGTTATTAACAATTATAATTCTTTATTCACGAGCTATTGTATTGATTTCTCTTTTACAATCGGTGTACAACAAATTTATTATACACCAATTGTGAAGGAGAAATTATCTCAAAGTAGTGAATGATGAAATCGAATCAAAACTGTAACATCAACTCCGTCACGATTTAATTGCTTTGCAGTGAACCAGACGGATGCGAACGTCAGCGTGGTACGAGTGGGACAGGGCGACGGTGATGCGGCGAACGGAGATTTGACGCTTACCGTGGATCCGCCGCCTTTCGCACCACCCGAAGCCGGTATCACCGCGCCTTCAGTGACGGATCACGCCGGATTGGTGGATCCGTTCATGGAAATGGATCCTGAGCAGCTGGAAAAACTGGAGACGGCTCTGCAGAGCGAACAAGCTAAACAAATCCTTGGAGAGAACGTTACTGCTATGCTAGGTACGAAATAGCAACAACATTTTTTTTAATACAATATTAATGTTTATTGGACGCAAACAAACTTTTTGCATTCTACATAGAGGTAAAATTCTTCGATTCTGATAACCGCAATAATATTTTTCTCGTCGGAAGTTCACGACAATTTATGGAACCTCGTGATCTATGGGAATAATTTATGTAAAGCATTTGCGTATTTTATTTTGTGACAATAACGAATTATCGTTCCAGATATGTTGACGGTGGAAGAGGAACAGAAATCGATAAAGTACTGCATCGAATTGGATCACTGCTACACGAGTCGCTCGTCGCCCGCCGATCCGGAGCCTTCGGATCCACTGCCGATCGCCCATTCGCCGGACATCGACGATTTCGAGTACAAGCATTCCACCCTGTCGCATCAGACGTCGCCGATGCTTGTCCCGGCGGCCGCTAACGTCGGCGACAGTGCGACGCCGGTTTCTCGCTCGAAATTGCCAGGCAGACCTGTGAGTCGTCGGTCGACATGTCTCGCAGAGCATCGTGTTCGCAGCGTGTCGTTGATCGATCATTGTAATTTTTATTTACTTTCTTTCGATAGATGAGAACGGTCATCAGTCGAGGCAGAAAAGTTTCAACCCCGAGTACTCCGCAGACTCCCGCGACGGCTAAGACGGTCAACGCCGGTGCAGCGACCCCGCGCAACTCGAGTGCGACGCAGCAGACCCCGAAAGGTAACGCGGCAGCTCGACAGCTCAAGGGGAAGTGAAATATCGCGGTCGATAGCGAAAAGTATAATAAGCTTTTCTCACGGGTTCTCGCTCGTACGGTCAAAAGATAAGTTGCATCGGAACTGGATATCATCTTGTGTTCCGATGAGACTTGTCTTTTGACTGTAAATTCCGCAATCCATGAAAAAAGCTTATTACAGTTTTTATTACCGACCGCAGTATTGCACGTTCTCTTAAGGGAATATGTCACAAGACGACTTTTCTACTTTTGGAATTAAAAATTGCAAGGATTATAAAGCAATGAATGAGGTTTTTTTTATAAGAACTTACAACAATTTTTTCCCCACACGGATTCCGACATACACGAGCTAAAATTGTGTCAATTAGCACGAGCTGCATATGGAGCCGCGTGAAAAGAAACATTAGTTAAAAAAAAATCTATATTTCCAGACTACTGTATTAGAATTTTCGTTCTAAAATAACATTACAACATTATTAAGGACGCATTAAAAAAAATCGAGTTGCGCCTATAGATTTTCGAAGATATTACGAGTTCAAGAGACTTCGAACCTGTATATGACTAGATACTTAACCCTCAACCATTGCTAGCAACGTGCCTCACATAATTCCCCACCATTAACAAACGGCGATCTGTGATGTATTTCCTTAACGATTTATCGGATAACGATTTAGAGAGAAACGGCGTTAAATAATTAAAAAAAAATGCACAGGTACACCGAGTGGCCGGCTCGCCGATCCAGCGGAAGACGCCGAGGCGTCGTCTTCGTCCGAGTCCTCCGAGTCCGAGGCTCCGTCGGACGATGGCGATTCGGATTTTGGGCCGAGAGGCCCGAGAAGGGGAGGCGTCAGAGCACGCGGCGGCCGCAAAGGTCTCACGACTCGCGGTGGTAGCATGACGGCCACCCGCAGGAGAGGCGCCAACAAGCACATGGACATGGACCAGGTACGACGTTTGGACATGGAAATGGCAGCGGCGGTCGACGCGATGAAGAGTCCGGACAAGCCGGAGAGGGCCGATCGTTTCAATCCCGTCAAGGCGAAGAAACAGCTGAAGACTCTCGGCGGCCGAAAGAAAGAGGATCCTTCGCCGGGCCGTGGAGTAGCTCCTGTCAACGAGTCCCCGCCCGCGATACCAGACAAACCCCTTCAAACGACGAATCAGGTCAAGGCCAATCTCATAAACGCGAATATGATAAAGGGCGACATGATCCTTACGAAACCGGGACAAGCGAGGAACAATCAGAAAGTAATGTTCGTGCAGAAGAATGTAATGGTGAAAGCCAACGAAATGAGAAATCTCGGAGCTAAGAAACCATCGATAATTCTAAATAAGGGCGGAAAAACTATGCCGCTGCAGATTCAAACGAAGCTCGGAAATTCGGAGACGGGAAAGTTAGTTTCCGTGGGTGGAAGAGTCGTTACGCAATCCGTGCAATCTCCACAAACCACGCAGCCGACGACGCTTACAACTCTGAATCCGTCGGTTTGCTCTCCGGCGGTCGCGCTTCCCGTACAGCAAGAACTTTCGGAATTGGAGAGTCTGCAGCAACAGCAACAGCTGGAGCAGGAACAGCAACGAGAACACCAGGAACAGCAGCAACAACGAGAACAGCAAGAAATTCAGCAACAACAGCAGCGCGAATTTCAACAGCAGCAACTTCAAAAACAGGAACTGCAAAGGCAAAAAAACCAGCAGTTGTTGCAGGAGCAGCAGCAACAGCAGCTGCAACAACAGCAACAGCAGCTGCAACAACAGCAACAGCAACAACAGCAACAACAAGAACAAGAACATCAGCGACAACAACAAGAACATCAACGACAACAACAAACGCACCAGTCTGCGAAACCGACGGTTGCCGAGGCCTTGCCGATTAAAGCCAAGATATCGGAACTTAAGAAGGAAAAGAAGAAATCCGAATCGGAGTCTGTACCAAAGACGGAAGAGTCGGCCAAGTCTGGGGAGATTAAAACTCCCGATAGTGAGTACAGAATTTTATTTTTTTGTATCCTAGAGAAAACTCCAGAAGTAGGAAAAAAAAGTTTGTCATTATCAGTCTTAAATTGCTAGTAGTGAATAAATTTGGGTCTTCACAGTCGCTGCTTTTTGCATTGTCTTTTGCATATGCATAATAGAGGAAACTCTCGGCAAACGTAAAAAAAACAGTTTTTTATTATCAGTTTTAAATTGCCAGTAGTGAATAAATTGGGGTCTCGACAGCGACTATGGAGAATCTGAGCTTATACATTTTTTGCACTGTCCACAGCTTTTAAAAAACACGTGAAAAAGGATCCGCGCAAGACCCCCGCCGTGTTGGTGGATGCACTGGGTCCGGCGCTCTTTTCCACTCCCGACATTATCCGTCGTGTCGGTTCCGGGGCTGAGGCCAAGAGTCCCGAAGTTCCTGAGACGCCGACATCAACCCCGACTTCGGCCGATTCCGAATCGACGAGCGGCGCTGCAACAGTCTCTTCCGCACAAGAGTCAGACATTTATTCGCCCACCATTCGATCCAAGAGTCAAGAAGAAAATTGGAACATTGCAACGCAACCTATGCAGGCAGAACGACTATCGACTGATATGGAATCACAAGAAAAAACCTCGATCGACTCGAGCGACTCTTTGCCGCAGGTCAATTGCGACGAACTGAAAGCCGAGTCGAAGGTTCCAACGGCCGAAGAACTTCAGCCATCTCTCGATGCCGGTGAGTTCGGACGCGGGAACATCTCGGCTCCCACAATTTTCTCACGCTCCACGCCCGATGAGGTTTTATCTTCTTTTACGTAAAAAAAAAACGGTCCAACGTCATATTTCTCTATTGTTTTTTAACAATCATCGTCCGAAACGTCTGTCACGATTCTGTTTATCCAGTTCATCCGTCATTCATCAGTCACCGGGTATCGATCGGTGATTCGCATTGAATCGATCGTGATTTTTATTTATTTATTTTTTGTTAGCTACGGAAACAGCTTTAACCACGGGCATTCCTGAGCTTACACAATCTACGGATGAGCCTGTTGTACCAAATCATATTAATTCCGAACAGAGTAAGTTTTTCGTTATCGCGCCGATTGCATTTTACTTTTTACACTCACACGTCGATACACACTTGCTGTTTTTTCTCCTCGCCGCTGTTACGACGCGCAGATTTATCGAACGACTAATAACAAATACGACCTTTGATCCCGTAAAAGGTGGAATCGAAGGGGCGGAACATCTTCTCGCCACATTGGACATGGTGGCGAACAAACCCGAGGAGATTCTCGCCGAAGATTTTCTTCATCATCTGCAGGGCGAATTGGGCGTTGACCTTGCGGATCACGTAAGTTGCCAACGAGCTAATCCATTCTAGACATCGATCTATCGATGGGTCGTTCTTTTTTTTTAACGACCCTTTCAATGAGGGTGTAAATGATTTCACTGAAAATTACAGGCCACTCTTGTCGAGCCGACAGCTTCGATACCGGAGCCTCTGTTATCCACCTCGGCGTTCGAAAGGTCGGACGACGCTGAAGGACAGGACGGCATGAAACGTTCAGAACCGGTGAAACCTCCTGTAGAAACGGTGAAAGCTCTGGAAGATGCGAAAATTCCGAATACCATACTTCCTGTTTCGCCACCTGCACCGTCTGCTCCGATAGTGGTTGCAGCAGTGGCTGTTTCTGCGGAACCGCCGAAGAAGAGGGACGAGAAAGAGCCGATACAGATAGTTCGGGGTGGACGTGTCATAACTTTACCGCCGATCGAAGCACCGACGACGCGAAGCAAGCGATTACAAGCCAAACCGGAAGTGCAACACGGTACACCCGAGCCACCGAAGAGGGAGGAGAAATTGATGTGAGTCTCTGTCAACTGCCCAACAGGTAGAAATGTTGCGAACGTTCGTCTATGTTTATATATTTCCGAATCGTAGAAAACCTATGGTGCAACAGCAACAACAGCAACTACAACAGGAGCAGCATGTAATCCATCACCAAGTCAAAGAAATTGAAGAGATGGAGCCGGAGATGGACGGGCAGCCGGGTCTCGAGGATGACGAGGACGACGAAGATGACGAGGGCGACAACTCGGACTCCGAGGACGATCCCGACAGGCTTTGGTGCATATGCAAACGACCGCACAACAATAGGTTTATGATATGTTGCGACGTCTGCGAGGATTGGTTTCATGGAAAATGCGTACATGTTAGCAAAGCCATGGGTAAGCTATCAGCAGTCGAATCAACTAAAAATACATGTTCTTAAATGGTACTACACTGTATTGTGCGCGGCTGAGAATCGTTGGTGCTGGAACGCTCACCGTGTGTTTCTTAATTAATTTCTTTCTGTCGCTGGCTACGTTCTAGATGCTTTCCAGAGAAACATAAAAAAAACATTCTCTGTAACGTCACTTCCGGTTTGAAAATTCCAGTTTTCAACCGGAAGTGACGTTACGCCCGGTTTTTAAATCTCAGTTCTTAAACGGAAGTGACATCGAACGAGAAAACATTACTCGTGGATTAAAAATCGTGGCATTTGTCTGCAAGGGACGTCACAAAAGATTTTGTTAAAAATGTACGGTGTGACGTCACGTCCGGTTTAAAAGAGAGATTTTGTAACCGAAAGTGATGTTAAAGAGAATTTTTTTATTTATTTTTCTGTGGAATTTATTTCGAACGTACACAGTGACGGAAAAGGATGAATTAAAGAACGAATACCCGATACGCCCACTTTTCCTGGTGCGAACTTGGTCACACGACCCCGACCAATTACGGCACGAATAAAAGAGCTACAAAGGGAATATCGAATTTCAATATATTTGGAGACAATATCGTGACACCAACTTTTTAGGGTTCGAAAATTAAATTCTGTTTTCTCTTTCCTTCTGTTTTACCGACAGGTCAACAAATGGAAGAGAAGGGAATAGAGTGGGTATGTCCAAACTGCGCAAAGAAAAAAGAACAAGAAGCCAGCCCGAAACAAACGAAACTGCAATACGTGCCTGGCAAGCCGTTGAAGTTGGAAATAGCGTCCCGGGTATCGGTGGATCAACCGGCGCAAGGATCGGCGCCACGGCCGAGCATTTCGCCGAGCGAGAAGAGCGCGAGTCTCCCGGTCGTCCCGCCTGATCATGGAATGGCTCCTGTCGCGGGCGTCACACAGTGCGTTGTTTGCAAGAAGGAAGCGAGGAACTCGAGCATATATTGTTCGGACGCTTGCATCCTGTTGCACGCGCAAGAAACCCTGACGAAAGAGAGCAAGCCATCGCCCGTAGGCCAACCGAAAACTGCAGCAGTGCCGAGCGAGGCACCAAAGCCAGTTACGGAGGCGAGAGTAATCGTTTTCGAGAGAAGAACGGGCAAAGTCCTCACCGGTTAGTCACAAACGTTCCTCCGCCATTCGAAACTAGTGCATTTTTATTCGCAACGAATCTCACGCATTTTTCGATCATCTTCACAGGTGCCGACGCTCCAACGAGATCAAATTTCAAGACGTGGCTCAAGGAAAATCCGACGTTCGAAGTCGTTCATCCGAACAACTTGAACACGTTACAGATAGGCGGAAAAACTGTGACGGCTATTCAAACTCAAGGGATAGGCAAACTCGTACGTAATCGTCGCGATCTCGTCAAGCGTCGTATCGCAGTTGTATTCACGTGTCTATTTTGCATTTCCACAGGTAAAGTCGACGCAGGGAGCTCAGCCGGGTTTACAGGGTAAAATGGTGTACACAAAGGTACTGGGCTCGAAGCAAACGGTGCTCGCGCCGAACAACAAGAAGCTCGTGGTGCTGACGGGTGGTCAGCAGCGAGCGAGCGTCGAGCCGAAGGCGATGCAGTTGAAGTCGCCGGTGCCGGCCGGTGCGGCCAAGAGTCCGGGCATGCGACAGACGACGATAAAGATCGTACCGCAACAAGTGAAATCGCCGGTAACGACGCCGAAGACTCCCGTCGCGAAGAAGCCGGAGGCAAAGAATTGGACACCGCCGCAACAGAAAGTAGTTCAAAAGACACCGCCGGCTAAGAAATCGGAGCCCGAACCGATACGGGTGAACGTTCGCAAGACTCTCGCCGAGTCGCTGACGACGAGAATAACGTCGAGTCCGGATTTGAAGCTCACCGAGGAGGAGATAACGGAATTGGGATTGAACATCGAACTGGAGCTCTACAAGTACTTTCGCGACACGGGCGCGAAGTACAAGGCCAAGTACAGGAGTCTCCTGTTCAACATAAAGGACACGAAGAATCTCACCCTCTTCAGAAAGATCGCCGACAGATCTCTGACGCCCGACGCCGTCGTCAGACTCAGTCCCGACGAAATGGCTAGTCAGGAACTGGCCGAGTGGCGAGAGAAAGAGACGAAGCACCAGCTGGAGATGATAAAGAAAAACGAGCTCGATCTAATGGCTCAGGCGAAGTCGATAGTCGTGAAGACGCACAAGGGCGAGCAGATAATCGAGAACGAAGGTGGAATGGATCACGTCGATCCGAAGACTCCCGTGCAGGACATCGTGACCGCTCTGAACAGTCACGAGTCGAGCCAGGAGAAGGACGAGAAGGACGACAAGACGACGTTGCTAACGACGATCGACGACATGAAGAAGCTCAAGGGAACCGACGAGATGAGGAAGAAGAAAGACAAGGAGAAGGACAAGGACAAGAACCGGGGAGGAGGTCTGAGGTCGAAGGACAAGGAGCGGGTCAAGGAGAAGAGGGAGGAGAGGAGTCACAGCAGAGGAACGAGTCACCGGAGTCGGGAGCGGAGTCGGGACCGAAGATCGACGAGAAGCAAAGACAGCAAGCGCGACAAGAGTTGCCGCGAGCGCGAGCGGGACAAGGACAAGGACCGCGACAGGGACAAGGGGAAGGACAAGCCCAAGGACAAGGACCGGCAGAGGAAGAGTCGAAGCGGCAGGGCCGGCCACAGAGATTACAAGGACAAGGAGAAGAAGGAGGAGGAGCGCAAGAAGGAGATCGACAAGAAGAGCGACGGAGGACTCCAGTCCGAGGGCGAAAAGCCGATCGAGGACAGACTGTGGCGGCACGTCGAGGAGGAAACGACGAGCAACACCCTCGACGGCAACGACTCCGACGTGTCGGACAGAGAGCCGAGCTCGACGGTAAACATAAAGACCCCCGATATAAACGAGGAACCGGAGCGAGAGAAAGAGCCCGAGCCCCAGTTGACGGGAAAGCAGGTCCCCAAGGGTCCCTCGCAGACGGTCTGGCGCGGTTTCGTCAACATGGTCGACGTAGCGAAGTTCTTCATCACCGCCCAGGAGGTGAGCGGTCACGCGAAGGATCTCATGGAGGATCTGCCGGACACGGTGGACGTGGTCGGTAGAATAAGCCACGAAACCGTCTGGGACTATATATCGAAGATGAAGAAGACAAGCTCCAAGGAGATTCTCGTCATAAGGCTAACGGCCGCGAACGACGAGGAGAAGATTCCCTACATAACTCTCTACAGCTACCTCAACAGCAGGAGCCGACTGGGTGTCGTTGGGAACGTGTCCAAAAATATCAAAGACTTTTACATAATGCCCTTCTCGAGACAGAGTCAAATACCGCCGGTTCTCTTGCCTCTCATCGGTCCGGGCTTCGAGGACCAGAGACCGCATCTTCTTCTAGGTATAATTGTGAGGATAAAACGAAAGCGGGTCTCGACGACGCCGACCGGGCCGATTCCCGCGAAGCTCGCGAAGAAAGAAACCGAAACGAGCGGCCAGCCGCAGCCCGCAGCGAGCGCTTCCAAGGAGAAGGTGAAACCGTTGATCGGAACCCACAGCCCGTCCTCGCCGCCGTCGTCGCCGAGGGCTCTTCACAAGGGACTCCTGCTCGACACTCTCAAAGAGAAACAGCCCGTCACGCAGATCACCCTCGACACTCTGAACAAGGCCCACGTCGGCATGCTGAGAGGAATCCTCGACAACTCGATAATCTCCAAGATAGTACCTGAATTGTCGTCGAAAATTGAAATTTCGGACTCGCCGAGGGGCGCGCCGATCGTCGAGGAGGCGGACGACGACGGCGACGAGCCCTACAGTCCCGGCGGCATCGACAACGAGCCCGACGACACCGACGTCGCGCCCAAGTCCACCATCGACGATCTCTCGGCGAGCATTCTTTCGCCGACGAAAAACTCGACCGAACTTCAACGAAAGATGGACGAGCTCAATCGGCAGATCGAAGAACAGAAGCAACAGATACAGAGCATCAGCTCGTCGTTCCTCGGCGACACGACGACCACCACTCTGCCGGTGAGACTTTTTCAAAGGCTTATTTACCACCGAGATTGTCAAACGCTCTCCTGTCGGAACGTTCTTGTAAATAAAATTTGTTTCAACCCGCTGAACACCCCTCGTCCATCGTCGAAACTCCTCGATCGTCGCACGGACATTGTCGTTAAAGAATTCTGCACGCTGCCGGAAACCTCGATTTTCGAAACACGATTCTTCCGTAAAATGTGATTGTCGACGCGCCGATGCGCGTTTCTGTACGAGACAGTTTTCGAAAGAAATAGATGAGATATATTTTTCTAAAATTAAAAGCTCTCTTTTCGTCATTCGATCGATTAGAATATACGTGTGTGTGTGTGTTTGTGGGGTTGAATGTCCCGCGAATGAGCGTCCTGTTTCGGTGCTCTTTCCTGCTCGACCGGAAATAGAAATCCGTCCCCCTTCCCCGTGGATATTCGTACTGCATGTTTGTTGTCTTCGAGCTCGTTGTTTTTTTTTATTTATTTTTTTTTATCAGAAATAATGTAACACGACTGATTTGTTTTCAGGGTCTGGGCCTCGATCCTCCGGACATCGCCGACATGGACGAGGCTTACAGTCCGACGGACGCGCGGTCGTTCACGCCGCCGCCGCCCGGAATCGCGAAGTTCACCCAGCCGATTCTCGACAAGGTCTCCGACATAACGATTCCTCCGAATCTCCAGGAGATACTCGCGAACGTGAAGCGCCAGGAGATATCGAAGGTCGATCCGTACTTGCCGTCGAAACCGAGCGCGACTTTCCTAACGTCGGTGAACTCCTCGGTCTATCAGAAGCCCGACAAGTACACGCCGACGTTCATAAAGAACTGCCCCGCCGAGAGGGCGGCCGCGATCGACAAGCCGATATTCCCCGAGAACGCGCCCTCCCCGGCGAGGGAGACCAAGAGCACTCTCCGGTCGCTGAGCGAGCTCGATCTCATCAAGAAGGCCGAGGAACAATTGGCGGAGTATCCGGCGGAGTACGCCGCGTCGCCCAGTCTTCCGGCGATCGTCCAGAGTTCACCGGTCAAGGTGCCCGTTCCGTTCTCGTCACCGTCGTCGACGACGGTTCCTGCCGCCACGGTGTTTCCGGGCCTCCAAGAACCCACGCCCGACATGCCCGTCGCCTACCCGTCTCCGAATCTCATGGACGGCGGCGTGAAGAAGACGAGCTGCAACTTCGCTTCCACCCAGCCGAAGCCGCCCGGCCTCGAGGACGAGGAACTTCCGGTCTTTCCGAGTAAACCGCCGACCACGAGTCCGCAAAAGTTCGTACCGAAGAGCGGTATCGTTCTCAGTGTTAAGCGCAAAGTGTGTGAGGACGGTGCGCCGCTCGCTCCGGTAACGCCGGTTAAGACACCAAGGACAAAGTCACGCTGGGGCCAAGGACCCTCGGAGTGAGATTTTTTTTTTATCTACTCGAGTATCGATAATTTCCCGAATTTGGACGAGGGGGCTTTCCTTTTTTTTTTATTATTGTCTCGGAGAGCCGCTTCGCCTCGCGACACCTCTCCTCATCACGCTTAACCCTGACTGACCTTGGGAGGAAAGCCCGCCTCGATTAGCCGGATATTGTAATATCATTTGTTGTAATTTAATACGAGGAATATCGGGATACGAAATAGAGGTGCTTCGGATGCGGCGGATCGGATCCGCGAGCCGACGGTAGTCACTGCCGCTACTGTTACGTTTTCTCGTAGTGGATGACGTGTAACGTGGGAACAGGGACAATGGAGCGACGACGCGCTGCCGACGATACCGATTGCAAATTGCTTTTGCGTTTATTTTAGCCGTTTCACCGAGGTATACAAGGTACGGTATACCTTCCAAAGTACATGTACTGTTCTTTATTTGGTTTTTTTTTTTTCATAATCCATATCGACTTTGGTCCTAACGACACTTGGACTCCGACACTTTAATGTTCATTTTTTTTTTTTACCTGACGCTTAACCGGTTCAGTTACACGCTACACGCCGATAGTAATGCTCGGCACTGCTTGCTGCTGTGACACGGCACGTTTCGGATAACCGAAGGATCCTCGATTCAATTGATTTTCCTTATTGAGATGCTTCCTCACTCGCACGGGCATCCAAGCACCAGTGTAAATACCAAAGCGAACGATAGGAACGACACGATACATTATGAATGCAGTACTTGCGATTACCCCGCCGCGTTCGGGATACGATATTACTTTCGCTACGATTATCTGTATGTACATAGCTTAACGGGAGATGAAAAGAAAAGTGACGAATTCTGTGTAAAAAGAAAATAAATTATGCAGACAATTTGAGAATATATTAACATAAATCTGGACAAAGTAACGTGGTGTACTTAACGAAACAAAACAAAAAAAAAATGTTGGCTGTGTATGTATACTACGGGAAGTATATTTATAGTACTCGAGGCTTATTCGATTTTGGGCTGGTACAATTTTCCAAGTAAGAATTCATAAGACAATTTTAATTATTAGTAAAGATTGATGGAAAATTATCCAATTTATATTTTTCTCTGTTTATCTCTCTCTATCTCTCTCTATCTCTCTCTTCCTCTCTCTATATGTCTCCCTGTAAGGCCTGTGTCTGGTTTGCTGCGTGATTTACTTTGCTTTCCACTTTTTAAGCGATAACCGTTGGTCGTTGTGCGAGCCAGATGTAACGAAAATAATGTATCATCCTCGGCGACCGAGTAATCGGAAGTACGCAGAGCTTTATTGTTCGTGTTGCTTATGCGTATAAAGAAAAAAAACAATGTAACTCAACAATCGAGACGAAAATTATGCTTAATAACAACCGCCTACACGCTTGTTTCTCGATATTTGCACTCGGTGGTATTTCCGTCGGAGATCCCGTTCGTGTTCTTAGACGATACCGCATAATAATTTCATCACAAAGACGACGTCAAAATTGACGAGGTCGTATGTAGATTGACACGTTAACGACCCTTCGACGACTTCCTTACGATGAAACTTTGTGTACAAACATCTTCCCGAATTAGTCTCTTCCAAATAACCCGTAGATTCCGATGGAAGATAACGCAGACGGATGAACTTTTTTTTTTTTTTAATATAAATAGTATATATAGAAAATTATATATCATTATTAGAAAACACGATAGTCGATTTATCGATATGTGCAAGACAGGCCGCTAAAGCGTTCCGACTATTTCATTATTTCAAATCCGTTGGGTGGAAAACTTTGCACAATTGTTATGTAATAATTTTTTTTCTTTCTCCTTAACTGATTTAACGAATATGCGAGACACATAGAGAAGAGTTGACATGAATCACCGCCGTTGTTTCGATACAATTGATTTGTAATCATATTTTAAGTCATGGTCCGAAATAAAAATGATAAATACAATCTTGTAAATTTGCGAGGTTTTCATATGCGTAGAAATTCTCTTCGTTTTGTATATGTACACAATACATGCGATATATTCATATCTGAACTTGTGTTTCATTAATGTTTTTCTTACACGTAATGTACAATGATTTTTTTGCAAATAACGAGAACGATGCAAACTTACATTTGAATACGGCAGAAAGCAGCTGCGAAATCAGATGTTCGTCGACGACGACGTCATTTCCCGTGTGTTCCTCAATTCATCTATTTTTATCGCCGTCCACATTTCTGAGATGAATTCCACATAGATATGAGCCGTATCAAATATGATCTTTCACCCACTTTCCTGTGTCACTTAAACCACACGTTTTTTTCTATTAGCTGCAATGAAGATAATTCCGTAGAATATTTTTTTAAATTTTCTGTACTGTGATTTCTAGTTTGTAAATCGAATTTTCTGACCGAAAATGTCTTCGTGCCGGAAATAGCATTCCGGCAATATTTCGGTCGATGAGATCTTCAAACCGGAAGTAACGTCACAGTGAAGTTTTCCAAATTTTTGCTGCGTGTCTTCACACAGATTAAAGTGAATTCAGAAGTTAGATCTTCAAACCGGAAATCACTTTACACAATTTAAAAAAAGTAAATTTCTTTCGAATTTTCTCGAATTTTCTCGCAGCTAGTGGAAGAAACGCGTGGATTAAGGAATACAGGATAGTGGTTAAAAGAACGTATGCGATACGTCTCAACAAATGTGTTTAAAACTCGTCGCGAATGCAGCCAGCGACAGAAACGGATGAATTAAGGAACGCGCGGCTCTCACTTCTGAGACAACATAACCTCAAGCGCGTACAATTCTCTCGCCGGTTGTAAACATCGTCGTGAACAATGGTCAAGATAGCCCTGCAGATAAAGGCGACCTTGGAAAATATAGAGGAGCTCAAACCCGCCGGTCCAGAATTTTCGTGGTGCTTGAAGTTCACTTGCTCCAACTGCGGCGAGGTTTCCCAAAAGTGGAACGACGTTTCGCTGAGCGAGGAGTTTCCCGATCAGCATGGAAAGGCCGTCAGTCACTTCGTAAACAAATGCAAGATGTGCTCGCGTTCCAACAGCGCGTCGATCATCGAAGATTCCATTAAATCGTACGGCCAGGACGACGACGGCGAGTTCAAGGCTATCGTCACCTTCGACTGTCGAGGAATGGAGCCGAGCAATTTTTGGCCGCGGGACGGTTGGACCGCGAAAGCGGTCGACGGAGGAAACACCTTTACGGACGTCGACCTGAAAGACGGCGATTGGGCGGACTATTGCGAAAAGACGAAACAACCGGTCAGCATCGGCGAGATAGAGCACAAATTCGTGAGGGTAAAGTAATAATTTCTTGCCGCAACGTTCGACGATCGTCCGTGGGAAAACATTTGGCGAAAAAAAAAAAATTCGAAACAACGGCGCATACCAACAACATAATATAAAGTATTCATAATCACATGCAAAAAGGTCACCGATCGCAGTAAACAGATGGTTACGGAGACAGCATCATTTGCTACAATAGTCATCGCTCATAACATTTTTTTTTTCTTTTTTTTTCTCCGATTTGCAAACAATATTGATGGACATGCACAGTTTGTACATTGACTAGAGACGAATCTGAGCGAGTACGAACACTTGGCATAAGCTAATGATAAAGTAGCGACTGGTTTCTAACTTATACGGAACAGGGTAAACCAGCCAATGAGTGGACAGGGCCAATTAATGGTCAGGGCCAATGAATGAACAGAATGAATGAGCACAAATTTGTGAGGGTAAAGTGATAGTTCTTGCCGCAACGTTCGATGATTGCCTATGAGGAAACATTCGGCGAGGAAAAAAAAATGAAACGACAGCGCGTACCAACAACATAATATAATTTATTCATAATCATATACAAAAAGGTCATCGATCGCGGTAAACAGATGGTTACGGAGACAGCATCATTTGCAACAATAGTCCTCGCTCGTAACATATTTTTTTTCTTTTTTTTTTCTCCAATTTGCAAACAATACCCTGCGCAGTCCGTACGTTGACTAGAGACAAATCTGAGCGGGTATGAACACTTGGCATAAGCAAATGATAAAGTGGGGCACGTATCGGGTACAAATAATAACTTGTATCGTACGGATTGGAGATTACAGTTATCGCTTACACCTGTGGAATGTCTCGTCGGACAAACGAAATAAACTGATTATTCCAATTTGCGACTTGTTTCTAACTTATACGAAATACCCATAAAATTATCTCCGTAGACGACAATAAAATCTGTACAACGATGGAGCATCGAAATTCTAATAGAAATCATGCCGGTTCGTGCTTAGATATATAAAGTATAAAGCTATCGCGCGACTACAGCTCTTGTTTTCAATCGGAGTCGGTTGCACCGAATGTGTTTTTTTTTTTTTTTTTTCGCTCGCTGAACGTATCGAACAAGATAAACTCAATTGAATTAAGTAATTAAAACAAGGACTTCCGAAACAATTCTATTTAGTCTAGTTGATACTTTTCTACTTCTACGTTCTTCTAGTGTCATCAATTACAATTTCTAATATCTAATACAAATGAATACCGTGTGCGTGTTATCGTTACTCGTTCTTACTTTATTTTATTCTTTTTTTTCGCAAACGATCTCAATTCTCGTAGCTAATTAGTCGATCAAATGAGAAAATGTAAACGCTATCAGTCTATTTTATTGAACCGAAATATGACTACCGATTCGTTCTAAAATGATCATAACCACGGCAGGTAGATACATCGAAGGATGTGCGTCGTAATCGCGAGACGGCGAATAGTTACGATCTATCGAAATCAATGTAATCGTTTTTAGATAAGAGAATTTGAGGGGAGCTTTTTTTTAAATATTCTACGATTAATGTCGACTCTCACTGGTTTTTTTTTTCTAACAAGCGGATTGAATATTATCGACGCTACTTCTACGCTATTATCATCTTTGGTATACGATTGGATCGTGCTCATTCTATCGTCAGACGTGAAAAATCTCTTCGCTCTTTACGACTCGCGGAAGCGATCAAGAGCTTGGAAATAGGAACGTTTAGAATAATATATCGGCGCCAAGTCGGAAACACCGGTGTTCTACTTATCGTTGTATCAACGATAAATAAACGTATATCGATGCAAACGATTAAACAATTAAATACACTCACGGGTGGGAATCTGGTAATTCCGTCTCATCGATTCTAACGGATAAAAACGAGCTGATACAACGACACGAACGGGCTTAGTCTGCGATAGAATGAGAGTGAAGGATTCATCGGGTTCGGGCCGTATTCACTCGGGACCGCGGGTTTCATCATTCGTCGAAATGGATATTATAGTCTATGAAATCTTGCTTGACTGTTCGTTATTAAACTACGCGCTATGAATCGGCCTACAGGAATGCTCGGGTCTAAAATTTCGATACGTCTCTAATACACCAGTTTGCTCAAAATTCACCGTTTTAAATCCCGTCCTCGCGTACTGTTTCGTTTACTCGTCATTTCCCAGTTATATCGCAAGCACGCTAGAATTACAGATACCCTGGAATAGGCCCCATTATATAAGTCGCTAATTCTTCTAGTAGTTATTAAGAGCTCGATATCGTCCGCTAGAGAAACTGAGGATCATGTCTCGATCTCTAAATACCGAAACGAAACGAAGTTCGCTAATAAATCCACGTACAGTAAAACGAGTCTAAGGACAATCTTTCGTCCGTCGTTAGCTGCTCCTCAGTTCGCAAAAGTTTCACTGGTTTATGCCGATACCAACACTCGAGAGCATGGATCTGTATAGCTGACGAAACCTAACATTGGTTTTTGTTCGTATAAAAAACTGTTATATCAATTACGTTCGTACAAAAGAAACGCGAAAAATGCCCAGAAAATATTGTGCAGCATATTCTTTTTTTTTTTTCGTGCTCTCGCTCTCGGCTCATCGTCTCTTCAGTTTTCCCGATTGTGACGCCGTAATTTTTTTTTGCTTTTCTCACTGTGTACACAGGCAGAAAAATATATCCGTTGCCTCGTTGGGGTAACCGCGTCGCATCGAACTGCGTCGATCGGGTACCCCGGAAGTGATTCGGAAGCGTTTTTAAACGGGCGTTGTCACGCTTATAGAAACAGTTGTGAATAATCGTGGAGAAAGTTTCGCCGAGGACTATTCTCCGTTTCTCCTCTCATCGCCGACGGAGAGTCGCATAGAACAAATTCATAGTCCAGGCTATCGTTGACCCTGACAAAGTTTCAAGGCATCTCGTCGTGAAGAACAGAGTCCTGCAGGCACGTCTGCTTCAGCGTCGCGGACTGGTCCTCGAGGCTTCGCTTGAGTCCTTCGATCGTGTGCATCAACATTTGTCTGCGAATCTGCGTCATGTGGTGCTGAAAGAGCTGCGAATCCTGAGCGTTCAGATTTGCCTCGGCGGCGATTCTCTCCTGACGCAATTGGGCGACTTTCTCGCGCAGCGATCGTCTCGAGTCGTCTGAAATGGGAATTAATTAATGAATGCATTTATCTAGCTTTGAGCTACTGGACAATTTTTGGACTTTATCAATTTTTCATCAATTTAACAATTTTTAATGAGCCTTGAAAATACGAGAAAATTAGCAGATGTTGTGCTTTTTTAAATACATTAAATGGGTTCGTAAACTGTCTGGAAATACTACAGAATTTGTCAGGCGTCTTCTATTCAGTTTTCATTCAGTTCCAATTTCCGTTCTGCTTATAGCTCCCCCCTACATCAAATCTTTAGATCCTATAGTAGCGTAACATTTTCCTAGTTTTTAGTATTTATATACTTATATTTACGATATTTGTGCATTCACAGTCAAACAGTGTATATTTTTGTAAAAGGGCTCGACCCGTGAAATTAAATAAACAGATTATTTTTAATGTACTCTTCGAGACTCGATTTGAAACGATTTACATACGTTTCTTCATTCCTCTCGGCAGTTTGTTAAACATTTCAAACCCTTTATATACGATAGATTTCTCCGCGGTTGTTGTTCTCGTCGCTTTAATATCAATATTATGCATATTTCTAGATGGACATCGATGCCTTTCTTCAATTAATTTCACAGAAATTCGATTGGTGGAAGATACGAAGATTCAACGAGAATAGTTATGAACATACCGGTGTCGTCTGTGGCCGTGTCACCGTCCGAGTTTCTCAGGACGACGTGACGTTCACCCAGGCTCTTCTGTATCCTTCCGTAAGTGGCGCTACCCGCGTACACTTTTCTCTTGACCGGCTCGCTCTGGGGACAGTAGTAAGAACTCTCCCTTATGGGTCCCATGTCGACGGACCTGCGAAATTATTTACGAGGCGGCTCGTTAATTTAATTCGTCGATTGACAACGTCACGAATTTTCGGTAAAAACTGACCTGAACGTCATCAGAGGTGCTCTCCTTCTGGACTCGCATCGCTCGTCGGAGTCGGAGGAGCTCGAGGTCGGTACTTCCTCCTTGGTCGATCTGACGTTACTGCTCGGGCACAGTTCCTTCCGGTTCACCACGCCGGAAGCCTTCTGAGCAGCCAGAAGAATTTGATCCTTGCCGTTGAAGAGACCCATTTCCAGCGTCCTTCCCTCGTGACCGGCCGAACCGATTCCGTTCATGCCGATCGATGCGCCCTTGGACCATTCCTTGTCTCGGTCCTGCACGACGCTCGATCGTATTCTACTTTGCGCCAGACTACCCCGACTCGGCGAGCCCTGCGGCGTTCTTCTCGACATGGCCGGTGAGTCCGGACATTTAGCCGGCGCTTCCTGCCGATAGTGGGCATTTTCTTTGGGCAGACACGAGTTCCTTTCCATGAAACGATGAATCGGCGAACAGGGCTGATTGCTGAACTGTCTCTTCGGGCTCGTGTGCTCGAGATCCTTGATGTTTCCGCTCTGCAGTTCGGGCTGCGAGTTTCGACTCTTGGACAGAGCGAGCTCGATGTTGAGCTCGGTGTTCTTTATGAGCTCGACTCTCTTGTTCGCGAGGCCGTTGTGGATCCTCCGGGACGGCGAGGGCATCACCGGCGACGAGGTATTCTTCATGTTCACCAATATATTTTCGGCCTCCAGTATGAGCTCCCGGTACTTTCTGTCGGCCTCCTTGTCCGCCTCGATCAGCGCGATCTCCGAGGCGAATGTGCTGATGTACGCACTGCCCGTTATCTGCTGATGATGTCTCACCATATTTCCGTTGACGTAGCTGACCGAGTTCGAGCGTCTTTTGACGATTTGGTCGTTGTTCTCGGCCGTCAGGTGAATCGGGCTGACGAACGTTCGCGGATCATTCGAGCCGTTCTGATGATGCCTCGACGGTGAGAAATTCTCGTTCACGTCGTGATGCTTCTTACGTCGGAGACATATCGGCGTACCACCCACGCTTCTGCTACCCTGGTTGAATCCCGAATTTTTCAACAACATACGCTCGACCAATACCCTGTTCAAATTTGCGGTCACGTCGTCGCACTTCTCGAACGCTGGCTTTCTGCGCTGTGACACTCGCTTCTTACGCTTCTCGTTCGGCTTCTCCTCGAGCTTTTTGTGACGACTGCTCTGCCTTTTTGCGGTGCTTCTTACACTCATCGACCTGTTACAACAGAAAAAAATCCAGTTTAACACTTATTAAATTACATGGTTGCCACAAAATTCTCCAACTGAAATTCCCTGACTTTTCCCGGATCTCCAGAGCAAACATTTAATTTTTCCAGTCAATCGATCAGGGTGGGAAAGAACAATTAAATATAACGTAAAATGTAATATATAATCACAATTATAGATGTCCACACAAAATGTATAGTAAGTCAAAAGAATTTATAGGAATTTCCAAGAATTGGTAACAAAAAATGTATTCAGTTAAGCTTTTATAAGTGGTTGCACTTTCTTTCTAAAGTAAAAAAAAAAAAAAAAAAAAAAAAAAATAATAACAACAACAATAACAGTCCGATGCTGTTGAAGACAAGCCTCACCTGTGCTGAGAATTATCGTCTTTGACTCTCCTCTTAAGGAACGATTCCCGAAGCTTGGTGCTTCGTCGCGTGAGCTCGCTCGTGAATGTGAAGTACGTGCAGTGTCCGGTGTTCGGAAAATTGTCGTCCAAATGATCGAGATCGAGAAACGAACCGTTGTCGATGTAATCAAAGTCATTCTCGAAAGGATCGTTCTCGTCGCCGCCGTCCTGTCCGGTGTCCACGTCCGACATGCAGTGAACGTAATCCTCGCAGTCCGTGGGATCGCTGTCCGACAGTATATCAGTCTCCTTCTCGTACACGTAGCTCTCGTCGAACTTGCCCATCATCTCGTTAAGCGTTATATCGTCTTCGGACGAGCGAACGCTTCTGGTGAGCGAAGACGCCGAGGAACTGCTGGTGCTTCGTCTGACAAGTCCCAGGGGGACTTTCGACCGAACGTCGATTCCCGGCGAGATCCGCCAGTTCTGATTGATCCTGGTTGAAGAAAAAATAAAAATAAAAGACGAAAGTAGTCGGAGCTTTTGTTATCGGGAGCTCGTGGGCTTCGAGATGAAAGAAACTTATCCCTCTCGCTTCGAACCCCCGAAGAGTCCAAGAAGTATACACGGATCAGAAGTTCGAGAAGCGAGACTTTCGTAATTAAAAGTTTCCGCGTGGTGGTAACGGTATTAAAGTGCAGCGGCGATAGCGGCAGAGTGTAAGGAACGGGGTGTTACTTTACTCCACAAAATAAAGAAATAATTCAATCGGCGTCGAAACTCCGCCAAGTCGCCCCTTTCGATGTAACTCCCTTTTAACTTTGTACATCGTGACTCTATCGCTGCGCAGTTCGGGCTCATTGTTCGGAAACTCTTCGGGCGGATAATCGAAGGACCCTTTTTACTCACGGGCTTCGTCCCGCGCTGAGGCTCTCCTGACGGTATTCTCTTCTCGTCTGAATGTCCCGGGAATTGTTGATATTAACGTCGCTCGCGCTACCCGACGATTCCGTTAGCTTGAGGCCCGAGCTGCTCGACGTCTCGTCGAGGGTGAGCCTGGACTTCAGGCAACCCGCTGTGCTCGACGAACCCGATGAATTCGCCGATAGCCAGGGATTAGTGCGAATCCGCGAACGCTGCCTCGGCGATTGAACCGCGGGCGATACCAACGGCGGTGGAATCGACGAGGGCACCGGCAGCGTGTTTCTCGTAGAATCCAACGAGTACGACTCGGTTCTGCGATGAAGCGAGAATTCTTTCTTGTGACTCGGCACCGGGGGAGCTTGTTGCTGGTGGTCGCTTTGCTGATGGCCGTTCTGTTGATGCCCATTTTGCTGATGACCATTCTGCTGATGAACATTCTGCTGATGACCATTCTGCTGATGAACATTCTGCTGATGAACATTGTGCTGATGACCATTCTGCGGCTGTGGCTGCTTGTGCGGCGTGTGACTTATCGCCGTATCGGTTTCCTGAAATATAAATTTCAGCGTTGAGAGTCTGTCAAGGATTTTGAATTCATATTCATGCAAATTGGTCGAACGGGACGGGGGTTTCGGCGAAAGACGAAGAATTGCAAAAACGAGATTAAGCTATTAGATTAACGAGGAGCGCGGCTCGGAAAAACTCGACTGAATTCGAAATTTCTCTCGCCGCTGAAAGCCTATTTCCGATTCGGTCTACATGTACACCGTCCTCGCAGCGAGAATCGGACTGGCAGCTACACCCTTCTTTCTTTTTCGTTCCACCCCTCCTGGCGATCCCACCGCGCACATCGCCAGACAACGGCGATTCGATTTGCATACTAAACTACCCCCCGTCCGTCGTTTGTTGCTAGCTCGCCAACTCCGAAAACTCGAGAGTACGTTTTAGGCGAGATATCGCACACATTTCTGTATTAAAAAATGCGAATGCAGAAAGTTACGTGGGTTTCGTTATTTCGAAATGGGAACGAAAGTCTGACGGATAAACGGTGTATTCCCCCCTCGTCTTATTCTCGGTTGAACCTTGGCACCGGAAGCCTCGGGGCACGGTAAACCGCGGGAGCCTCGCGGTGCCGGAAAAGAGAGGCTCGCTATAAAATGTATGAACGTTCCATTTTTTTTTTTTTTTTTTTTTTTCAGAAAAGACAGGAGAGATATATGGACGTCCCCCGTCAAAGCTTTGAAGCGCCGGTGGCGGGGTATGAAGAGTGGCCGCAGGCACGTTTCGCCGGTCCGGCGAGGGCGTCGCGAAGGCAAAACCCGGGTCACGAACTCGTGGAACATCCGACACTGTGAGCCTATTTAATAGTCGCTAAAGCGAAGAAATATTAATGCACGGTATTGTTTAGCCCAAATCAACTAATAACAACTCCCCTTAACTGAGCACAGTGTATAACCATACGGAACACGAATTATAATTATCATTCGGTGTACGCTCTATTCATTAGCGAATGCAAGCTACGAGCGCGTAATTATCTCATCTCAACGTGTACGAAGCTCTTCGACGCCTCGTGTGCCTCGGCAACCGTTGCGAAACTGCAGCTCTCTCGGGGGCGAGAGAATTATCACGGCAAATTTCTGCGACGCGATAGAGAACGGTCTCTCTCGACCTCGAAAATGAGATTTAGCCGGAGTTGTGAAAATGTCAAGTGTCGCGAAGAGCTTCGTCGCTCCGTTCCAAAACGTCCCTCTCTGAAGCGACCGAGGGAGTGTAATCGATAAGTTACTTCATGAAACTAATAGATAATCCCATCAATGAAGTACGGTAAATTGCATTGTGGTCAGCATGAAAGGCGACTCCTGATGGAGATTTAAAAAAAAATGATATTACGCTTTGACGAGTTAACGAGGTCTTTTCCAGATCGGAGGTCGAGAGAGAGGCAAAAGCACCAAAGGGAGGAGGCTGGCGAGTGAAAATTAAATTCACCCGGATTGGAGGCCGCCCGCGAGAGGCGGGAGTGTAAAATCACCTTGAAGGGTGTGCTCGTTCTGATATCCCTCTGCTTCGTCTCCTTCGTCATTTTAGCAGTTTCGTTATTCGCGGTCGTCTCGGAAGCGGGTCTGACCTCGACCCTCTCATTTCCCGGCCCGTTGCTCGGGACACAATTTTGCTCGTCCGGCCTCTTCGCCCTGCTCCCGGCGCCCTTGTTGCTCTGAAAGTAATGTGTCCCGGTTCTGATGTTTATGTAATACTCCGGTGGATAACTCGCCCCCGGCGACGTTCCGTCCGTCGAGTATCCCGTGCTGTAGGCGCTCTCCGGAGACGATAGATTCACGCTTCCCGTACCACCGGAAGTCGCCGAAGAATTTGTCACTCCTGTGTGGTACGTGTTTCCCGATGATTTCTGCAGCCGTATCGTGTCCACGTTCTTCGCTGGCGAATTCAGTGGGTGAACCTTGGCAACGAAAAGACAATAAAAATACAAATTATTATTAATCGCATTATTCTATAATATCGTAAAATAAACGTTGAGAAAAAAATGTACGAAAATGAATTTAATATGCTTCTTCGTGTACTAACAATTCTCAATTTTATTTCAATAAATAGTATCCTCAGAAAAGTTTCGTTGATTTTTTTTTGGTAATTATTCTTTCTGTTCTCAGGACAGAAAAATGTATACGGACGGGAATCGAATGCGTCCAATTATTTAAACTTCGTCTGGTATTGTAGTGTATTGTATACAAAATGGAGCGTTGCCGCAGTTTCGAGGACGACGGGACTGTAAGCGAAAGAAACCGCGCGGGGCTTGCGGCTCTAATTGGGTGGGTGCCCTTGGAGACTCGAGAGTGAAAAGAAGAATGAGCATAGGATAGAAACAGGGAAAACGGAAGTACGTGGGAAACTCTCAGCGGGCTGTGCAGGGTCGCGGGAAGAAACGAGCTGGAGCGTTAGAGTTCCTCGCCGACCTGGCGCACAGACACACAGTTAAGTAGTGTATCCTTACCCGGTTGTGTATACATGTATATAAAGCCGGGAAAGAATGCTAAATCATCTCTCGAGCGAGAGCAAGAACTCCCCGCCCCGACGGAGAGTAGAGTGAGGTATGGCATTCGTGCTACGGATAACTACGCGAAACGAGTAAACGTCGACAAAGCAAAGAAGGAAATGGGGATACAAAAGAGGATGGTCACGTTCACAGAAGGGAGACTCTCGAGGTGTAACGAGAAATAGAATTGCAAACTAAAGGAAACGGAGAATCCAACGGTAGCTTTTATTCTATATAGTTTTTTTTTTTCAATTGGACTAGACTATCGAGCGGATAAGGTTTGTCGGCTTCGGAGCGCTCACGGTGCGTTTCTTAATTTATCCTTTTCCGTCACCGGCTGCATGCGAGATACATTCCAGATAGAAATAATGTATATTGTCTGTAACGTCACTTCTGTTTTGAAACACCTAGTTTTAAACCGAAAGTGACATCACACAGAAAAACGTCACTTCCGGTTCGAAAATAAAAATTTTGGCCGGAAGTGACTTCATGCGGAAACGTCACTTCCGGTTTGACAATGTCAATTTTCGACCGGATGTGACGTCGAACGGCTCGGGAACAATTTGAAGATAGCAAATTTGTATCAACCTATAATGCAATTTGTTTTACGTAAGAGAGTTCTGTTTTTCAGAAAATGTATCAATTTTTATTCAATCAGAATGACGCGAAGGAGAATAGCGTATTGCTTAACACCGCAAGTGGATAAGCCGTCTGTTACGTCAGACACGGTCTACTCGACGACGAGGGTCGGCACGAATAACGGAGAAAGCCAAAAGATAAGCGCAAGCGTTATGCAGATACGTTCGTTAGCGAGGTATAATATTTTATTGGACTCTCGCGCTCGAGTTGGCAGACAAGGGTATAAATATATAGTTCATATAAATATCGCGACCGCGGAGTTTGGATAAACGACGCGGAATGCCTCACGCTCGTTAGTAGGGATCCGCGTGCTGAAGGTGCTCCGCCGCTCGTTGAATTTTAAACAGTGTATTTTAGTATACCTACTACGGGATTGCGTGACGAGATCGGCACAATTTTTTTTCTTCTTCTTTGCACGCGGATCTGAGAGATTTGTGTGTCGGTAGAACGCGTAGATTATACACATGCATTTTTTTACATTGTATTTTTTTAGCCTTATCTTGTTTATTTTTTTTTTTTTATGGTACCTGATGAAGTGCCGGCGATCTGTTGGCGCTGTGGCTGCTCGGTGAGTTGCAGTTCGAGTCGAAACCCTTCTCGCCCTTCTTACGATCCTTCTTCTTCTTCGGTCGCACGATATGCGCCTCCATCCACGTTCGAAGCTTCGTTCCGAACATGTTGCGACTGTCGATTTGGCCAGGCGGGCCGGCCTCGCGGAGGACACCTCCAGAATCTTCGAGCCTTTTATCTCCAGCAAGGCTTCCGATTGTCGATTTCTCGGGCACTCGCACTTTAAGGCGACAAAAAAAAATGAGGTGAGACCTGCTCGGGCTTTTTCTTAATTACACAGCCATCTATCGATCACACCGTTACTAAAAAAAAAAATTATTAGGGACATCATTTTTGTCGGCGAAGAAAGTCAGCTTCTGCATTTTTTTTTCCGGTCGTTGCACAGGTTGTTAAAAAAAAATCCATAAAGTAACGTTTCTCAATCCTGTGGCGTGAACTGTGCGGCGTTTCGGCTCGAACCAGCGACGAATAAATACGTCACTCTGTCCCCCTCGAAGAGAATTATGTATGAGCGAGGGTGGGTGTGCACTTTGGGTCCATGAAATTATTTATGTGCACAAGTGGATTCGACGAAATCCCGCTGATTTTCAGGTGTCCGGCACGCAGCCAAATATCGGCATGCTAATCGGCGTCATTATCAGCGTCCCACGCAGCCTCTTCGTTAACGATGACCGGTGCCTCGTCGGGCTCCTCTCTGATGCTGAGGTCGATGGCCCGTCGATAATCGACACGGACGGACGACGAATCTGTAACACAAGAGCGACACGCAATGTGGTTAATTCGTCTGCAAAAAAAATTCAAGAAACGTCTTGCAAAAAATAATCATTGAGTTAAAGAATTCGTAGCCGATTTCTGGGGAGTCGCGAGGTGAGAGATAGAAATGTACGTTTCGAATTAATTTTATCAAGGATGTGTAGCCGAAGCTAGCAACGAAGCGGCTCACGGAAAGATTCATAAGAATTTTTCTTAGATAATATGGTAAAAATTCTTGAAAATCTGAGACTTTCTGCCGTAGTTTCTTAGATGATCGGTAATGTTTACTAGATCTTTCTCTCAGCGTAGGGAAGCTAAAACCTGGGCAAAAAAAAAAAACAAAAGAAAAATTGACCGAATCACCCGCGAAATTATGCGAGCTGGGTTATTTCGGTCGGGATAAAGTCAAGCCCTCGACTCGGTAGCTCGCCCACGGAGACAGGGGTGCGGCACCCTCCGAGGGTTCCGTTTTTTGTTGTATTTTTTTGCTTTCCACATCCGCGCACACAATGACGCCCCGCGGATTCGACTCGTCGAAACCCTCCGGAAAAAAGTGACACGGAACAAAGATCGCTTTTAATTCGTGACAACTTTGTTCATGGCCCATTATCGATCGCTCATTAATCAATCACTTTCGGACTCTCCCCTAAAGCCCTGCTTATCTGGACAATTCGTATCCACAGGTTTTCGGCAGGCGGACAATTTTCGCTTTTGCGATGAAAACGAACCACTTCCCGTATGCATTATACGCTGTTTGCACTCGGTATACGTGTACGAGATAACGCAGTATATTATGTTATGAATTATGATATACGCGCAGGGTGCGAAGAGTGAATCCAGGAAGCGGTGTAGCCGCTCCTCGACTGTGCGATCCGTCGACCGCCGAGAACCAGAAGGGCGCATCTGGCGTTCCTCAACATTGGAGTTGCGACCTTTCGGTTCTCGGCCTTCGAGATTATTGGGGCGACCGCTGGTCGAGGGTGCTTCTGTGAGGTTGATCTCCACGAGAGGGATGTTTCCCGTGTTCGTTTATCTCCTTCGATGAATATAATATACGGTTGCATACGCGCACGGACAGTAGTTAGTTACCGGTGTAGACAGACACGCTCGAGAGTTTCGCTACTGCGTAGCTCTTCGGCGCTCGCGGCCGCAACGGTGCCAAACTGCAACGCGCGATTCAGCCCCGAAGGGGTTCATTTACAGTCCGAGGGCTGGTACGTGGCTGAAATACCGAAACGATTCCCACCTATTTCAACGGATATTCATGGCGAAAATTCAAAAGCTACCGAGAATTGTTCTGTAATACGAATTTCAATAATTATCTGTTCCGTTTTTTTTTTTTTTTATAAGGTTGGAATAAATAATTTCGTTATTGTAAAGCCGATATCGATCGTTCCATAAACGCGGTATTTAAAAATTAAAAACATCCGGAATAGCCAATTATTGACGCTTCAACGACTAACTCGCCTTCGCATATATCGACGCGTTGCCTCGAATGCTAATTCGCCGGGCTTTTGAATTACAAATTTTTATAGTCTCTCTCTCTCTCTCTCTCTCCCTCTCGACCTTCCCGGGGGAGTTTCGGCTTGTCACAAAACCCCTCTGGCGAGCTGTCCGAGCATCCCCCTGTGTGACACTCGAATCCCTCTCGCTCATCGACCACCCGCCGTCGCGCCCGTTCAATTACACAGCGCACGCCTGCCTCCAACCCGCACCCCGACAATCGAATTCGTATTTCCGGTGAATCGAAACTTTGCAGAAGCCCGCTCTATACGCTTCGAGAACAAACTAATGCTATTACGTTTTTAATGATTACTTATAATGTAAAAGTTCACTTTTTTTAAATCGAAAATTTCATTGTTTGTCAACATTCCCAACGACGAGGCGGTGTAAATGCAATGTGTTTACTCCGTAATATACCGTGCATACCGTGCATAGTGTATAAAGTTAGTGAGTTCATTTGCTGACCCGTCCGTCCTAATAAAACGCGAATAAACTAATGTTATTGGGTTTTCAATAATTCCGTATAATGCAAAAGTTAACTTTTTTGAAATCGTAAATTTCATTGTTTGTCAACATCTCGAATGACGCGGCGTTGCAGATGTAATATTTTTATCCCGTAATATACCGTGCATAGCGTATAAAGTTTGTGAGTTTATTTGCTGACCCGTCCGCTCTAATAAAACGCGAGTAACCTAATGCTGTTACGTTTTCAATAACTCCTTGTAATGTAAACGTTCACCCCTTTTTTTTATAGTCAATTTGATTTTTATTCCATAATATACCGTGCATAGCGTGCAAAGTTTGTGAGTTTATTTGCTGACCCCACCGCTCCAATAAAACACGAATAAACTAATGCTGTTACGTTTCCAATAACTCCTTATGACGTAAGAGTTCCTTTTTTTTTAAATCGTCAATTCGCTTGATTGTCAACATTCCGAACGACGAGGCGGTGCAAACGCAATGTTTTTATTCCACAATATACCGGGCATAGCGTGTAAAGTTTGCGAGTTTATTTGCTGACCCGTCCGCTCTAATAAAACTCGGAGCTCGGTGGCCCGGAGGCTAGATTTTTATTTTGTTTGTCAAATATCGCCAGACTCGTTCCGCCGAGCTAATCTCGTCGCAGTCGCATAATTTCAGCGTAACGGGGTGAATCCCAGCGTGATGCAGCCGGTAGGCCAGGTCGGGGCGAGCATCAGACATTGTGAAGTACCCCGTGGCGTGGAAATATTCGCTCCCCGGCACTGTGCGCCGTTGTTGGTCCACGCTCCGACTGCTATATGCGCTCGACGACGACGATATTGTAACACGTGCGGCAGATTAAAATTGGGCGGAAATTATGGTGGTAGGTAGCCGCGATTTCGTCCTACCCCACGTCGCTCGTTCCCCGTCTGCGTTTTCCCCGTCTCTGCGCCGGAGAGCAAGCCGGAAATAAAGGTGCCGCGTACGAGGCAGCCCGCTGAGGGCTGCAGGGAGTCGCTTCCACTCTCTTTGCTGTATATATCCACTCCATACACCGTTGATATCGGGTCTGCTCAACGCCGGGTAGTTTCACTGCTCCAACAGGGTGGATAGAGATTTCGCATC
This sequence comes from Amblyteles armatorius, assembly GCA_933228735.2. Taxonomy (NCBI): domain Eukaryota; kingdom Metazoa; phylum Arthropoda; class Insecta; order Hymenoptera; family Ichneumonidae; genus Amblyteles; species Amblyteles armatorius. The sequence goes on along the minus strand of OW121689.1, from coordinate 4,603,853 downwards.
GTAGACTCTTCATCCCCCAACTCCGTCCCGACTTCTCCTTAGTCCCTTTCCGTCAGACCAGTCTGCTCGCCGACGCTTCCTCGGACCTCTGCACGATACGTCGACTCTGACACAGTAAAAAAAAAATATTTTTTCCCGACTACGCTAAAAAGGCCCAATTTCATGCCTGCAATGGAAGTGGAAAGTGGTCAATTTTTGACGAGCAGACAAAACAGCAATTTTGGCTGGCAAAAAAGTGATTTGACGGGCAATTAAGTAATTTAGCGGAAGGAAATAAATTTAAAAAATCAATAAATTAAAAATTGGAAAAAAATATATAAAAAATACAAAATTGCAAAAAATAAAAAATTCGTCAAGTTACCCCTGTAGATTCCTGAACGCGGCTGTACAGCTAACGACTGTGCCGTTGCAGGTATAGAAATATTGCCATTTTTTAGCATAGTCGAGAAAAAATTGTATATTCCACTCGGGAGGAATCGCGTTTTCACCTCGCGTGAACTTCTCGAATCAAACTTCACACGCGGTGAAAAAATTCACTTTTCTCCCTTGTATCATGCACTGTCTCGCATTTAAAAGCACATTCTTGTCCTGGATTAATTTTTTCTTCCTGCTACTTTTACCATTTTTTTTTTGTCGACCAACCGCATTTTTAAGAGAAAAAAAAATGAATAAATTTTTTTTTTAATTCCCTACAAGAGAATTATAAAATTCCCAAGAAAATAAATTTTCGACGTCCATGGACAAGAAATGTTCGTTAACTTTTTTTTCTGCCGTGTATGTTTCTCTTATCGTGAATTCATGCTCCCTTGCACTCGGGCCGCCTTCTTCGTACAGCAGAATACCCGTGGGTATTATCCTTCCAGTATTCGATACCGCAGTATTTCACCCTTGAATTTCGTCCGGGGCTTCTTCCATCGGTTCGCGCTCAGCTATTTCGATATCTCCTTGTCGCATCCGCTTCGACTCTCGGGCGTGACGAATTTTCTTCGAGTCTTCGGAAACTTTGTAGCCTTCTCGAATGGTATCTCGTCCTCCACCCCTTCGTATCTCCGATGGCAACAGTAGAAAAGTCGATCCTGCACCGAGCCCGAGAAGGTTGACGGGCCTCGGGGGTTACCGGAGAGGAGAGACAGCCGTATTCAATTATCCACCCCTTGGCTCGCCTCAAACTATGAGCAAGCTTCCACTGTAGCCGCTGCTGCATGCCCGCCGAGACCGAGAAGTTATAATTTGCTCGTGGTGTACTGAACGACGAGGGAGTGGCGAAGTAGACACACGGTATAACGTAATCCGGAGGTAGAAGGGTGGAGGAGTCTGGAGCCCGAGTGTGAGAGCAGAATGCTGGTTACGCTGTGTATCCACTATAACATAAATCCGAAAGTCAATGAAGTCATAATAGTGCATTTTGATACGAGTGCGAAACAGCATATTATGCTACAAGGGAGAAAAGTGCGTTTTTTCACCACGTGTAAAGTTTGATTGGGAATTTCATACGAGTTGCAAATTCACTTCCTTCCTTGTGGCATCCAAATTTTTTTCCGACTGTGCCAAAACTGAGCATATTTTTATGCCTGCAACGGCCCATCGATTTGTCAGCTACTTTTCTTCCCTCTCAGCTACTTTTTCTACCACTCGAGCTACTTTTCCTTCTACTTGACTACTTGTCATTTAAGCGTAATCAAGGTGGGAAAATGGGCGTTTGTGCGAAGCGTGCGTAAAACCGCCTTTTTCCCACCTCGTGATATAATTATTGTTTTATCGTCTATTTATCATTCAACAACTCTGTTAATACGTTGAATACGTTTACGTACAATATACACGCATTTTGTTTTCGTCGCTTTGGCCGTATGCAAATATTGCATTTTCCTCTTCGCCTCTGGGTCTATTTTTAATCAACCAATTTCAGACTCTCGTTTCAATTCCGTTAACGTATTCGAGAGTTCGTGTTGGGTGGAAAACTCATTTTATCATTTTAACCGTAGATTCACCACTTTCACCCAAATTGCATGATCGTTCGAAAAATAAATAAATGCATTAATTAGAATACTCGATTTGTGTACGATCGAAAATGACGTCAACAACAGTGGATCGTTTCATTGCGCGTTTGCGTCGATGGATGCATGCACACTCGTATATCCGCCGTATCGACGACTCTCCAGTTAATTGCAATTTATCGTACCAATCAGAGTGGACGAGTGCGTTCGAGAGCGATCGTTCATCTCTCGTGGGATTTCGCGGACGAGTCCGACATTGGCGGCTCGATTCGTGCATCGTGTGTATATATACAACGGTGCAGAAGTTGCTGCAAATCGCATCCTGCGAACCGTTGAGAGTCTTTATCTCACTCGATTCGTACGGGAGGGCCGCCGACGACATTGCTCCCTCGGGATCGAGTCACTCAGGAGAGAAACGGCACGGAGAGGCTCGGCGTTCAACCCCGGCACGTACGATTTCGCCGAACGAAATAGACATAGAAGAACTCGCATGGGAGCAAGAGAAGGAGAATAAATGCCACGGTGACGCCCGGTACGCATCACGTTGAAAAATTCGTTCCAAAGATAGTGCGTTCTGACGGCTCCGTCGAGGTGAGTCATCCTCGAGGAAACCCGAATAGCGTTACGCATCGCAGAACACCGAATCAGAAACCTTCCCAGCGGAGCTCGCGATTTTAGCGAAGCAGTCCCGACTTCAAGTTAATAATAATAATATAATATAATATTATACTATTGTACAGTATATTATTATACTATCGTACAGTGTATTATTATACTATTGTATAGTATATTATTGTATTATTGTATAATATATTATTGTATTATTACAGAACCTCGCTTATCCGACCTTTGATTAACCGAGGTGTAGGCTCGGATAATACGGAAAACTCGGATAAAACGGATAAAGCAGCAGAGCTCACGCGCAGAATGGTCTGTAAAGGCAACTTTGTTGCATACGCGCTTAAACTTGTACAAATTTGCAACAGTGCCGATTTTAGAGTCAATTGTTTATGTTTATATGAAAGTCAATGTTATTTAAATATAATTATTTAATTCATGATTATATAATCATGATTATATAATGATACAACATATCATTCATGATTATGTAATGTTATTTAAATATAATCATGAATATTGAAAAAATCTATTTCTGCTCATTTTCTCATGCGGAAATCGATCCCACATAACATTACAATGTAGATTGCTCCATTTTTTTAAATGTGCAAATTAATCGCTGTGGCTATATACACCACAGGGGTTCGGCACGAATAACGAAGCATGGGCGTAATCCCCGGAGGGCGAATATCTGCAGGGTTCTAAGCGATTTCACCGAGAAAGTTCAAAGTACGGGAGAGCCGGTGAGAGGAAAGCCCCGGAGCGAGTGTAAGGGTGCGCAAGACGCGCTGTATACAAGGGCAAAGCGACGGGGCAAGGGCGGGAGGAAAATAAGTTAGAGTCGAACAACCCTCTGACGCGCGAGAGCGTTGGCAAAATATACAATAACGGGTAACCGAGCAACCCCCGAGCTATGAGCGAGCGGAGCTGCCTCGAACGAGCGACACCCCCGATTTCTCTTCCTCCTCTTCAATTTTTTTTTTTTATCCTCCTCTTTATGTTACACCGCGCGGCCGAGCGCGACGAGATTTGTGAGATGCGCCAGCTGCTTTGGGTCTCTCTCGGTGACGGATCTTTCTCGTCTGCTCCGGGGTCTTTCAATTCCCGAGCGGCTCGTTCCCGCGACTCTCCGCATCCTCCCAAGAACCGGGTGATACCCTGACCCAGTTCTCGCTTGCTCGTGCGAATACGCATTCGGTTAGGTGCGAGGCCGAACCAAGCGTCTAGAGTTGAGCCACGAAGATCTGGCAATTGACGGGTGCAAGTCAGAAACTGCCACTTCCGGTGTGCCCTGCAAATTTTTTCGCTGGAAGTCGCACACTGAGAAAAGAATTGACCGAGTCGACAAAATAAGCGCTTACAGATTTTTTACAGCGAAACAAATTTTTTGGTTGATCGAACGAAATCGCCAACAAAATAATTGTGGACGTTTGTGGACAAGAAAGGTTTGTTAAATGCACAAATCTTTTTTACTGTGTGTGAGAACAAACGACGCCTGGTGTACTTTGACGGCTAAGTAATGACTGGTAACAGGATAGTTATAGATACGTAAATACATTTATTTGAAGATGAACTCACTACATTTGTATTTCATCATTTTATTATATTAAAAATACTGTTTGTATTTGCAATTGCAAATTCTTTAAATTTTCTCTATAAGGAGAATTAAACGCCGAAAGGTATTTCGTGCCTTTCGCAGTTGTTTGCACTTATACGAGCGCTACTAAGTCTCATACCAATTTTTTTTGTTACAGCAACAAAACGCCCCAAGCGACGAATTTTGCTACGCTTACAAGCTGGTTTTGTTATCCCGCTACTAACAATCTAAACGTGTCACGGTAACAAAAATCTTGTCCAAACGAATTCTTTTTCTCCCTGCGGTCCGTTCCAACCGAAGGTTCGTTAAAGCAAAACGACGGACCGGGGATTCCCCGAGCGAGCGAAAGAGGGAGGAATTTTGCTGATCGAATGTTTTCGCGCTCAACCCTCCTTTCGCGCTCTTCGGCTTCTTTCCATCTTCGGTACAGTGCGTTCCTCTCCCAATGTACTCGCACCCTACCGATCCCTTTTTCCTCTCGTCCCTAGCGCTGCCTCTCCGCCGCGTTCAATGTGTTATTTCCACTCATCGTCTGGGAAGGGAAAATAATACCCGATGGGATGAGACAGAAGTGAAAAAAAAAAAAAAAAAAAAAAAAGAGGGCTTTAGGAGGGGTGTCGTTGAGTGCGTACGCTCCGGTAACCGCCGGTACGAATTGCTCCGGTGTGCGGCCAAGGGGATTGCATTCGGTTAACACCGAGCACGCATCGCGTCCCTTTGCGTGCGAATTCGCAAAAGGCAAATAAAACAAAGCGCCGGATCGCAATCGTCATAGCCGATGATGAGAGAACAAAGGAGCTTTACACCTCTCGCGAGAGCCTCCTCCATTAGCGCGGTCCCTTTGCGTCGCATTCCGGGCGTCCGCGTTAATTCGGACTCGCTGCGGAGCGGGCGGAAAGGCGACGAGAGCAACTTTTGCGTATTAGGGAGCTTCGGGGGAGCGATCCAAGATTTCAGAGACCCGGAGTACTCTCGCGCTCCGGGAATTGTAATAATTAAAACTGAAAACCTTATTTGTTCGCTGAGAGAAGTCGCGGACAGGACGGAACGCGGGCGAGGAGAGACGAGGGTTTACGGAGAGTCCGAGGTTTCCGCTTACACTTCCGCGTACGGTAACGTTGCCGGCAAGGCAGCCAGGCGTGTCCGCGTACGTTCTCCGCACTCGAGACTGGATGCAGAGTGGTCAACACGCTGAAGAATTAATTGCGCTGGATTCTTGTACCTTTATTCATGCGTATTATGAATAAAATATTTTTGTTTTTTACAGTTATTTTATTTTGTTATTTTTTTTTTTTTTTTTTGTGAGACAACTCGTGCCTTTCATCGGGACACTCGTCCTTTATTAATATTAAATGTTACCGCGGTGCAGACCGGACCCCTCGAAACAGGCAAAAGCTCGGTGGTGCGCCGGATTGTGTATGAATTACTGTGCACGTGTGGAGCCTGGCAGGGGGGGGGGGGGGCAAACAAAAGAGAAACACGCGGTAAAAAGGTTTTTACATTTAACACACATTTTCCCATGGCAAGTGCTCGGTCTTTTTTTCTTGCCAATTTTACCATTTTTATTCTGAAATGAAGACTACGGTTTATTGACGGAAGAAATGGCATAATGTCCGGTAAATTAGAAACTGTTTTTTCTGTATAATGTTGTACTACACTGAGAGAAGGATCTGGTAAAAGCTTAGTTTGATATTACCAAACCTTTTTTTCGGTGTACCAACAGATTTTTGTTCTCCGTGTACTGTACAATGTACGGAGAAAAATAGTTCTGTTTCTCTAACAAAGTGTAGATCGTTAATAATTTATTATTGTGGCAGCAAAAATATTTGGCTGCTACAGCAAAATATTTTATTGTCCCTACATTAACCAGGTAAATGAGTTGTGGTAAGAAAATTCTTGTTGTCCCAACCATTTTTTTTTCTCTGTGTACTGTGTCTTATGGTAATATCTCTCAGGCGATGTAGTGATATTTACTAGATCCTTCTTTCAGTGTAGGTGCTTCGGCTGTTCGAGAACTTGGCGTCGAAGTGAGGAGCAGTGAGCCGGCTTTTCGCTCGATGTAAAAAATATTTTTTTTTTTAATTTCCCTTTCCTCGGTCCCTCAGGCTGTTGGCGACGTCTCGACGCTGTGTTCCCTCCCCCGGGATCGAATCAATTTTCAACGAGCGCTGGCAAATGGCCAATCGGTTTCGGTTAAAAAAAAAAAATACATCTCTCGCACAAAATTTTCAGTCGCTCTGTTGCCTACGTTGCGAAGTATAAACCGACCGATGTGAACCATCGCCGCGTGTTGTAAAGCTTCTTCCGCCCACGTTGCGCGGCAAAGCTGTTGCACGACGGGGCGAGCTTATAAATTTTCAATCGTGCAAACGCGCGCTCGGCCTCTCCGAGTGGAAGAGGTCAGGCTGAGATCAGACGCGACACAGGGCTGAATCTCACAGCCAGGGTATAATTGAAAATCCGGATAAATCCCAACAGCACGGTGACTGCCCGAAAACAGTGAAATAAATTCCCCGGAAGGGTTATAATTTTTGCCTGACTAAAATTCAATCTTAACGGCGCTCCAAATAAATAACTCAAAACCATATGTTCACAAACTATTCAACGCCGGTGGTAAATAATGTTGACAAATCGCCTGTGCATGCAATAAAATTCATTGACGCAAATGCACTTCAATTTTCTCAAAATTAATAATTCAAAAAACATGTTTACAAATTATTTAACGCCGATAGTAAATAATATTGATAAATCGCCCACGCATACAGCAGCATTCATTGCCGCAAATGCACTTCAATTTTCTGCGCTTTGCCACCCTTGACTAACAATTTTTAGAAACTGTTAATCAATGGTGGCGAAGTGTAGGAAATTGAAGTGAATTTGCGGCAATGAATTTTGTTTGTCGCTACACGCTAAGAAAAATATTACTTACGCGCCAATAATTAATATTTTCTCTTTCTACGCCTGATCAATTATTTTATTTATTTTCCCCGACCAACAAAAAAGTGCCCCGACATTTCCAGGCTTCCAAGGTTTTCGCTGGCCGGTCTCGACCGTGTAAAAAAAATTCCCGTTACCGATATTTTATCAAGCCAATGCCGACACATTGATATATTACCATTAAAAAAATGTATATTTTCCTATTTTTTTGTAATATTTTTTTTAATCGCGTACCAACTTTTATATCCATTTTACGAGCGGATTACGCTAGTCACCCTCGCCTCGGTGGCAGCGCCGGGGGTTGCAGCGGTGCCTCGTGCGAAGAGCCCCGCTGGATGCGCCCGGTCTGAGAACCGCTGCCCTTGGCGGGGCGCGATGCTGGTCGTCATGGCAACCCTCGAGCTCGCAACCCCCAGGCATTCACCGGATCTACAGGGTGTTCCGATCGATGCCGAATCGCAACGAATTTCGATATTCCAATTTGTCATTCCACCGTTTCGATTCCACCCTCTCTCAACGGGCCACCGTGACCACGCGCGACATCCCATTTAATTACGGTAATAATTATCCACCCCATGAAATTTCCATACCGCGGACGTTCCGTAAAACTTCCGAACAAGTTCCCAGACGCAGCTGTTCCCGTGCGTTCCTCTTCTCTCCTTACACCGCCGGTATCTCTAATGGGAAGCCGACGAGCTTGAACCGAGCTCGGCGAAAGCTTTCTCCTTCCCCCGTCTTCTTTCTTCATTTTTTTCTCCACTTCCGGTACCCGCGACTTCCGCGCAGTCCCGGGCTTCATCGGCGCTCGAGAGACCCGGAGAGACTTCGTACCTGAGATGTATCGACAATTTTATTTTTCCTCGGTCGTTGCACCAGCGGCAAATTTGCTCGCAGCTCGCGGATCTCGAGGTCTTGAGGCTGCGGAGGAATAAGGGGTTGGTGCAGTTGCAGGGGAAAAAAAAGAGCCGCGGACAAGCGCGGTTGGAGTCGAGAAGGGCAAAAAGTGCCCCACTATGGAGTCCGGGGGTGGGTTGGAGAAATTTTTATTCAAGGGGCGAACCGAGCTCTCGAGAACGATCACCGACGCCGCGAATGCCTCAGCAGGTAAAGAGCCGGAGAGCGAGCGGGGGAGCCTCGTCGACGGGGCGAAAGGGTGAAACATAGGAGATTGAGAACGAGGGAGCGAGGGAGTTACGCCGAGAGAAGTTTCGGCGGTGCGGGCAAGGAGGGAGAGAAGATCGAAAGCTGGTGGAGCTCGCGTGTACGCGTGGCTTCGCGTTCGGCGATGCGGAAGGATAGGGGTGACCCAGGAGGCACCGCACAAGGGTAGTTTCCCTGTGTCTAGTCCGCGGAGGGCTTGCAGCGAACGCTGGAGAGAGAACTGCATAATTCAAGTTCAAAATCAGCTCTCGCATGGACGGGCTGGATACTTCGTTAGCGCTAATTGGAACTGGTCGATCGGATAGTCTACTATGTTGCGTAACTGTGACGTCGTTGGGGACGACGGGAAATCGATTAAGAATCGGAATGGAAAATTGTAAACAACCGCGTCTCGGGCACGAATTCGCAGCACCGAGTATGAAACCGGGCTCGAACTGGAGTTACACGCTAATTTGTAACTGTATTGCGTCATTCGAGTTCCCGCTTAAGCGCAATCTTACAACAGAAAGCGGAGTTGCGCTACCATGGAAACAAAAGTTTATGCGAAAATATTGTATTAAATATTATGTTTTACGAGAAGGACTCCGGTCGATGGCTCATTGGCATTTTTTTTATTTTGTTACATTGTATGTTAATGTTTTTTTAATTTTATCTTGCTTTACTTTGTGTTATGTTGCTTTGGTTGTGTAAATCGTTACGGAGCGGATTGTGGCTTTGTGGCACGGTGTTTTTAGGGAGCTTGGGCGTTAGAACACGGAATAAACGAATCTATCTATCTATCTATCTATGAGCTACAATATTTTATATAAAAGCTGTTATGTATCGTCGATATTTATAACTGAATGTCAATAAATACACGTACTACTACCATTGTATTTCACGAATACTAAATATAACATTAATACTATTGATATTAAAATATCAAATTTTATAATATTATTATAATATCAACATTTTTTATATTTATAACGTAGTAGTAGTGAATGTATTTACTGACAATATTTTACATGATACGGATGTGTTTATACATCCGTATAATTGACAATTAATATTTTATGAGATAAATGTGAAGTACATATCCGAGTAAGTATACAAAAAAAAAATTCTTACGCGTGAAAAATGCGATATTTAAAGATATCCGTAATTTTCAATCACCGTTCTAACCCAAACCGCGTCGTCGACGCAGCGCGCGAGCGACTTTGTTTCCGGATTATTACGACCGAACAGAGGCATAGGTTCGAGGAGCAGCGACGAAGATCGAATGAGAAAGATTATTGCAGGAGACGAAGGGGGAGAGCAGGTGGAATTTTTCCCGTCGTTCAATCCCGCGGGCGCCGTTTCAAAGGGCACGGAAGTTGCTCGGGAGGCGAGACACGAGAGCTCGGCTCATCGGAACGACTTTGTAATCTTCTCCCTGATTATCAGTCACCGCCCTTCGCTCGCAGAGCTCAGGCAGTGAATAATAGAGAGCGCGATGCGCTATCTCGGCGAGAGCTCGTCAGCGCTCCGGCGGGGATCTTCGCGCCGGTATATAAATATAACTGAAACAGCGAGTTCGGGAATCGTCGGAGGTCTGAAGAGCGCGGAGGAGAGTTTCGTTCGACTACCATCCGGCCTTTGCCAGAATCGCTCGTTAACCCCGGCGAAAGGTCGAAGTTTAAGTGGGACGCCCGGGACGGCTGTAAATACAGGTATATCGAACGGTACGAGAGCCGGCCGGCAGTCGATAGAGTCGCGAAGGAAAATGTCGTGAATTAAAACTCTATTTTCGGGCCGGTGGTAAACTAGGCGTGAAATCGTCCAATAAAATTCCAAGCGCTCGACTACCCGCGCGCTCGATGCTCGATATCCGAGAATTAACGATCTACGGTAATGCACTCGAGAGCGGAGTTGGGACATTTTACCGTGCGAAAGATTAATCGAATTCGGGTCAATTTATGCTGCGGGAAACTGCGAAATTTCGGTCAAGTGGCTCGAGCGAGCCGTCGCGACACTCCGGGAAACTTTCCGACAAAGCCGAGGCACTCCGGCCCGCTTACGCACGCGAGGCGCACGTGGTTGAGGGAATAAAAAGAATGAGACGAATGATGATGATAGTAAAGAAAAAAAAAGTGAGAGTGCGCTTGGGAGGATGAGCGAGTGACAGCGGAAAAGCAAACATTTCTGGGAGTTCCTGTCGAGGCAACGGCGAGAGGCTTCTCTCTCGCGCCCCCTTTTTATCTTTTGTCCTTCTGTTTACGGCGTCTCGACTCAAGGTCGGGACACTCTCGTTCGCGCTCACGCTGACTCGGGAACTCTGGCTCGCCTCGCTGTTCCCATCTGCTGCCACTGCACACTGGGCTGAAATGTTTTTTTTAATTTTTTTTTATTTGTTCCGTCCTACGGTGACGCGGTCGAGCTACCGAATTAGAACTTCGTCGATCGTTCTGGCAGGGAGTGGTGCTTCTGTTTTATGGGGCAGAACGGCGCAGAGGACAAGTTAAGAAATATAGTTCGTTAAGTGAGTTAAGAAATGTTCGAATTAATCCTGAGCTATAAGTTATTTTATTTTATTTTATTTTATTTTGTTTTATTTTATTTTATTTTATTTTATTTTATTTTATTTTATTTTATTTTATTTTATTTTATTTTATTTTATTTTATTTTATTTTATTTTATTTTACAAACGAGCCGAGCCCAATGACTAGGTTTTTATACCTAAGCGACCATATGACGCGATTATTAGCGCTTACAATCAAACCGAAATATAACTAATAACGGAGGGAGCGATGAATACTAATGGAACTAATAATACAAGTACTGAATAGAAATACTAATAATAATAGCCGGTAAGCTTCAATTCGTAACATTTTAATTTCCGAGATATCGTTACTGGACCCTTTACAGATGGATAGCCTTCAAGTCGCTCCGTAGGCAATGTTCTAAGCACAGCTTTCCGAAAATGAGATAGTGAGGCATCGAGCAATGGTAAAATCCCTGATTGCTCATTCCCTAATGCGGCTAGACGTGGGAGACAGCTACGTCGAGCATAATTCACTCTAGAGAAGGGTCCTTCGAAGATTGCAGTATTACGAGTGGGTCTGCCATCCCTTCGAAACGACACAAGCGAATAAAGATCCGGAGAGGAAAAGTTTTGATTTACTGTGTTCTGGAGGAAAATCAGATCGGCAATCTTCCTACGAGTTTCAGTCAACGTATCGCAAAATCGGAAGATAATCTTATCGAACATATGCACGGAAAAGCTTCGGAGGAGAGGAGCATCTTAATTGTTTACTTACAGAAAAAAATTAATTAATTTTTTAATCATTTATTCGTAATAAGTAATAAGTGCTTCTATTTTATAGGGTAGAACAGCGCAGAGCGCAAGATATGAAATAAAGGCCGTTCTGATTAATCCTGAGCTATGACTTGATTGTTTACTTACGGAAAAAAATAAATGAAATTTTCGATAATTTGTTTGTAATAAGTAATAAGTACTTCTATTTTATAGGGTAGAACACGGCAGAGCGCAACATAAGAAATAAAGGCCGTTCGAATTAATAATGAGCTGAGTTAATTGTCTACTTACAAAAAAAAAAAAAGTATAATTGATTCGCGATAAGTAACAAGTAATGAGAGATTCTATCTTATGGGGTAGAACGTCGCTTTGGGGCAAAATGGGATGAGCTCACCGTCACCACGGGAATGGACTTTTTTTCTTCAATTCGCACAATTCACTAGGCAACCCACAAGGAAAAGTATTCGTGTTACATTCAGAGTCCATTTTACCCCTGTCTCTCCCGGTCATCCAACGAATAATTAGTGACATTTTTCGGCGACCCATTTTGCCCCGTCTCCCCCGCGTACACGAAATGTATTAATCTTCGCTCTTTCATTCTAAAAAAAAAATCATGATCCACCGTGAAAGAATTTACAAAAAAAAAGAAAAGTGATATATAGAGGATGCACTAATGCGCTCAGAGAGAATCCAATTTCCTTGGAGGGGCTTTTGTGCAACGGTGCGAGGCCGAGAGTGCCGTTGGAATTTTTATTTTACATCGATTTTACGGTCTCTGCGGGCGGGCTCGAGAGCGAGGACGTACGAGCCGGTCGTATCGCCTTCGGGAATCGAACGGCAGAGACCCTTTCGGGGACTACCGCATATACAGCCGTATATATGTACAAAGTCCCACCGTTAACAACGTTATCTCACTTTTATTACGTTTTATCGTCATACCGGTTATCCGAACGGTATGTTCGCGGCGCGTACCGAGCGCACAAATTCGAATATCCCCTTCGACGACACCCCCGTCAATTATTCATCGTCACTCAGCGCTACCGATTTTTTTTTTTTTTCCGTCGACCATCCGACATTTTTTTCCGCTTTTTGCAACTTTCAGGCGCTCGGAATATTAACGTTCGAATAGTGACGCAGCTATCCGGGCTGCGGTGCAACCGGCGAGATTCGTCGTGAGATATCGAGTGGGAAGAGAAACCGCCTCCGGACTGCATTCTTGAAGGTCACTACGATATTCGCTAAAGGTCACGATGCTCGAGTTATATCGCGCGATGTAATTCAACGTTCTACGTATTCCTTCGTAGAATCTTATAAATCCGAACCAATACAAGATGAGAATCTCGTATTTTACAGATTCCATAAAAATCCGGACTATCGTCGTGGAAATATATTATTTTTATGCCATTTCATTGCGTGAAGGATGGTTCAATCCGCGAGCGGAAGGGAAATGACTGCGGTAACGTTCGATGGCTGAAATGGCGAAATAAAAGAGGGGGGAGACGTTTTATTTCGTGCGAGGTTGTCTGGGACTTTCCCCGCGACCGCAATCGTTTATCAAAAACTCTTCTCGCCTAGCCACACGTCACCGTTGTGTGCGGCTGAGCTGCCTCGAAGCTCGCGGAGACGTCGATTTATCATCGGGGAGAATCGTCTCTTTCCGTGGGACGGAGGAAGGTACGGCGGGTACTTCGCTCGAAGCCAATGCCGGATGAGGAGAATGAGAGTCGTGCACGCAGCGGAGACTCCGGGGAGGGCTGCGGGTTCCTACACTTTCCTCCGGCTTCCGGAGCCTCGGGGTTTCGCCGGGTACGCCGGTTAAATATTTATTGCTACGCCTCGAAACCCCTCCCTTCTTATCTCGTAGTGGAAACGCGTTGTGAACGATTTCGGCGGTGGAGCAGAGTGCGAAAAAGAACGATTCGTGTAATTTCGCTAATATGCGTTTCAACAATGATATTTAAGGAAAATAGTTATTTGTAGGGCAAGGGCGCAGAAAGGGCACCAGGACTTCCCTTTCTACGCCCCGGACATTCACATAATTTTTCGTTTAAAAAATCTCGAAAATCACGTTTTTTGTTCTTGGGAAGCGCAAAAAGCCACTTTCTTAGTGACTTTCGTTACCGGTGCGAGAAAAAAAAATGTCGCGTTTGTACGCATGCGCTGTATTTTTCATGAGTGTTGCAAGACTCGCCTTCGGATCGTCTGCAAATGGACACTTGTCAGAAAAAGTCTTTGCGCACTAGAATCGTAATGCGTTCACTTCACAGAAACGAAAAGCGGAATTTTACGTGTACGCGTTACGAGAATATAGATTAAAAATTTAACGAGGCACGCTCGGAGAATGTCCGCCTCCCAAGATTTATTCTCGGTAGATAGTTTCCCAAGTATCGAGGTTATGCGTGTGCTATGTTTTCATAAGATGAAGGAAAAGATCTTATAACCTATAAGTTATGGGAGAAACTGGCTTACCGGCTTATCGAGTCTCCTCTGGCGTCCTCGAGGACGCAATCTGTAGCGTGACTGACGTGCAGCGCAAAGTTTCGAGAGCACGGATCATCGCGCTGCAAAACCGTACTTCATAGTGCTACACAACGAATAACAAGTGGTTGAAAACTGGGACACGCTTGAGACCGAATTAACTCGCGGGGGAAAATAAACGTTCAACAGTGCGATGGATATTTGACTTTATCGGCGAATACGAGTGGAAGGATTAGCCGAGGCTCTTGAGATGTCTCCGCGAACGCATCCGCCATTTATCGTGATGTTCACGGTGTTCACGAACCTTCTCGTACTGCAGCAGCGACGCGGGTGGACAACCCGCGAATTAACGCTTCGAGCTTGCGGGCCCGGAGGACTAGTGACTTTTTTCGTCGTCGTCTTTGCATTTTTTATTGGTTCCGTGGAACCAATCGGATCGCAGGATTTACCATACCGGCCAATAGGGAAAGCGCCTCGATTACCTAAGCGGCGCGTCGTGTACTCAGTGACGCCTAAGTTGGCGAAGTCAGCTGACGTGCCGGAAGGGCGCTCGTTTCTGTCGTGGGAAGTCTTTCTCGCGTCCCGAGTTTACAATGGGATAAAAGTCGCGATCATTCTACCACTGGTGAAAATACTGCTTCTTAACAATCGTGCTGTCCGTGAAGGTGTACAACTGCTCGAACTGGCTTCGCATCGTCATATTATTCGAGTATCGGTGAATTTTTGCAACAGGGGGGTGTCAGTTCCAACAAAGCGGAATAACAAAATGGCGGATAATAACGGTCGGTTTCTCGAAAACAAACATTCAGCAGTATTACATTTTTTAGTCGTCCGATATTTAGCGTACCCACGAACGTAATTGTGTAGGATGTTGTACTCATTCACGATCCTTCGCGAACTACAGTGGCAACGTAGGTGTAGTCGATCCGCGAATTAATATTTCGAGCTTGCAGGCTCGCACAACCAGTCCGCGTTTTTTTTCATTGGATCCGAGGGATAACCCCACCCAGGTAGGACAAAAAAATGAATAAAAAAAGTGATCTCAATCGGTTCCATATGTCCGTCTGTACGGTATCGGAAAGTTACAACACATCCAAAAAGTTAACTTTTGGACGTACAGCTTGTAGCAACGATCCGAACGGACATATGTAATCCATTTACATCACTTTTTCAAACCATATGTCTTTTTATTGCCACCGGGGCACGGACGACTCAATCTCGTGAATCTAGCTACAAGAGTAATCGCACAGGCCAATAGGAAGCGGGCGTCGATTACCGAAGCGGCGCGTCGCGGACTCATTGACGCCTACGTTCGCGCAGTCACCTGCCGGGCTGGAAGCGCGCGCGTTTGCTTCGTGGGCCCCCGTCCGCGCGTCGTGAGTTTACGATAGGAAAAAAGTCGCGATTTTTCTACCCATGGTGAAAATACATCTTCCTTAAAATCGCGCTATCGGTGAAAGAGTACAAGTGGCTTCGAATCGTCTTATTATATCAGTGTCGTGGAATTTTTGTGACGCGGGAATGCCGGTTTCGACCACACGGAAAACAACATGGCGGACAACAACGGTCGGCGTTCCAAACAAACATCGATTCATCTTACTTTTCGGACTTGTCTGGATATATTCAGCGTACTGCCGAATACAATCGTCGGTTATCGGGGCATCAGCAGCTTTCTGCAAATACATCGAAAAGGTAATTCGTAAAATCACAGTCTAGAGATGGCCGTGACGTCGTTTTTATTCTAGAATAGTTTGTCGTGCCACGATCGTCATTTTCGTTCAAGGTCACAAATATGGCCGAAACAGCATAAAAACATTTGTCTAGTCAGTCGCAAATTTATTTTTATTTTTGTTTATTTTCGTTTGGTCGCAAATTTCGCCAACTTTTTAGCAGTCTGAATCGATTTCAAACGAATTTTTCTCCCTCGTTGCTTCCGTAAACATTCGTATTTTGTTTATTTTTTTTAAATCAATTAATTCATCGACGAAAACATGTTATAAAATGAATATAAATTATTTTTTTTCCGATTACTGAGATTGGCACTTTGTTAATTTTGAAGTTTGGACCGTGGAGCTTTTAAGAGTTAATATTAAAAAGCTCCACGGTAAGATACGTCATTTTACGGTCACGTGACAGTCGATAGACAAAAAAAAATAATGACCGGTCACAAATTCGACGCCCACCTGCAAACGACACCTCCGGCGACCGAACGAAATGTTTATTTTTGTTGCATGCGACCGAACCCGTTTGCAATTTACCTATACGTACAATTTCCTCAAAAAACCGTTAAACTCTACGCTACGTTGATATCCCGTGCGAATACTGCCGATCGGCCTCCACGGCTCGGTTAATCATCGGCCTCTCCGACAAATAAACAAAAACGTTAAAGTACGAGGAGATATGACAGTGGCCATTCGGGAATTGGACCGCGGCCAATGCACTCACGACGTGACGAAGCGAGAAAGCACGTAATTCTTGCTCTTCCTATTTCGTTCGTCTCGACCCTGTGCTCGACCCGGCCGTTCTGCACAAAGTTGCGAAACACAGCCATGCCTGTGTGCGCATATATATATATATATATATATACACACACGATACTCGCGAGTCTCGCTCGTATTGTCGGCAACGGCAATAAGATTTTCGTGTGTTGAGAATATAAGTCGCGAAAGAATCACCCAACGGTGCTTGTACTCTGCTGCGCTACGTGCAGCGCAGTGGCGCTTGGCTAACGTCCAAAAGTTACAAAATTCGACCGCTGAGGCTATTCCACCCAGACACAGTTATAACAGTAAAGAGACGTACAATTTATTCGCCGAATCGAATAAAGCAATTTCGTCTCTCGATTTCTCTGTCGCCGTCAATGGGATCGAGCCGGCACCGCAGAGGCGGTAGGGAGGGGCAGGGAGGGGCGGGGGAGGGGGAAGCTACACTAGCCACCACTAGGCAGTCTATGCGAACTGGGCGAGCGGAACGACCGCGGCACATGTGCACCTGCAGATAAACCTGCAGCCGTATTTTCTTTTCATTCATGGCAACGCGCAGCGTCATCGCTGCCGTGTGTGCGTGTGTCTCGTCTGTTGGCAATAATAGTCTCTGATGGGACTCTAACGGTAGCTATTCCCGCCTCCCCCCCCCCCCCCCCCCCCCCCGCCTCTCCCCCTCCCCCCCTCGCTTCGGTCGCTCGTTTACTAGCATTGTGCATCGCTGATGCATCGGAGGCCGCACAGGTCGTTCTAGACTAGTCCGTGAACGCGTTTATTTTCCATACTTGGTGAAGAGAAAAAAAAACCTGTTTTCTTGCCCTATCGCTTCGAGCACAGACGTCCGTCCGGGGACTCTGGGGAAAATCCTTCGTGAAAGAAAACGAATGTCCGAAAGCTTTTGTGACGAATATTTCTGAGTTATCTCGAGCGGAACAGGCTCGTTGTATATCGATGACCTTCAGCCGCGTCCGTTCTATGAATATCATGATTTGTTATTTTTGGGTGTCGGATAGATTTTTGTTGTTTTTGTTATTTTTTTTTTTTATGAGAATGAACTGCGAATGGAACGTTAATCGGGGATGGGACGATGTGTGCTTGTGGCACACCCTTTGAATATTCGTCGACGCAGCAGCGGCAGGAGCAGCAACCCTCGGCGTGAGGCCGAGCTAATTCGGGTGTTGCGGTGAGCGAGCGAGAGCCGACGGGAAAGTCGAGACGCTCGCGGACGATTTCGGGGCCGCCTCGGGCCATGAACGCGGATAAACTCGCTCACACCGCACCCAGGGAATTCGGGGACATAACTTTTTAATTATTTAATGCGAGAGGAGCGCTGAGTGAACAGCGGCTCAGCGATCCTCGAAATTTCGAGGGCGAGTTAGCTTATTATCACGAGACTGTACGGAGTGATATGGTAATTGTTAGACGGCAATCAAGCGGTAAAAATAGAATCTGGAAAGAATTGACAATCTTGAAAACGTTGGAGAATAAAGAAGATTCGGGAACTCAGGATAAAATCAGTAAATATAAAAAATCGTTTCGTAAATAACAAGTGGCGTCAATTTTTTACTTTCTTATGGCATATGAAGTATGCAAGGAGATGAAGTATTTTTCTTTTCACTGCGAAGATAGCCAACCGTAGCACAGACAACCAAGGGAATTCCTTGCCAGCAATATTGCAATAGTTTCTAGCAGACTTAGAAAAAAAATTATTTGACGGCCACTGTCTATTTGGTTTAAGCAAAATATTTATTTGCTTATAATAAATGAATTTTTATTTCAATTAAGTAAATAGTTACTGAAATGAAATAAATATTTATATAAATCAAATAAGTATTTTACTTAAACCAAATAAACGGTGGTCGTCAAATAAATTATTTTTCCGGGTGCACGAGATTGCAGCTTTTTGGTAGCAAAAGTCCGACAAATCTTAACAGCCGTGAGAGAGATCAAAATTCCTCTTCATCGGAAGCCAACCTCTGATTACACATTTCCTCAATCAGCTGATTGAGATGCAAAAGCACCAGCAAAAACCGTGCTGACAACTTGCTGACAATATGTTCCTAAGCATTTCCGCCATTGAATGCTGGCAAAAACATAGGCAAATGCGCCCGCACATGCCGCAATTTTGCCGCCATAACGTGCGGACATATGCTGCCTATTTGCTGGCGGTTGTTGGCAAAATACTATCTGGGTGTGTTCAGTCTTCACCGTAATAAAAAAAATTAAAAAAAAAAAAAAATCTGTCACAACGTCCGCGATTCGAAGATAATTTCACGTTGATAATCCATCGCCGCCTGTTCCAGATCCCGAATGTATGGGTACACGAGTTATTAAGCTAATTGCGATAGTTCGGTGTCGAAGCGGTTCGGTATTAAATGCGGTTCGCAGAAGCCTCGTTGTTATTTCTGTACCAGTTGCACTCGCTGCTCTCGTGAATCGTTTATTAATCGCTTACGATTATTATATTGGCCCTATTAACGTCACCGGACCGGGGCAGGAGGTTGGAGGGGGGGGGGGGGGGGGGGGGGGCACCGGATGCCTCTCGCGCGTGAGATATAATGGATATAATTACATAATGGCTCTGTGTATGCTATATTGCGAGGTACAGGCCGGTGGGCTTAACTTCGGGGCGCTCTCTCGACTGGGATATATAGCCGAGAGTTGAGCCCGGTGCGAGAACGGGAGTTGCGAAAACTTCGTGTACTGCGTCGCTCGGGCCCTACGTAACGAAGACCTCGATATCTCATTAATTTTCTTTCCGACATTGGCGCAACGGCGATAAATCGTTACGATGAATAATTACCGTTTAATGTTGATACGCACCGGATACCGACTGCACCCTAAATATACCTATATATATATATATATATGCACTGATAAAAAAGTACAGTTGAATTAACTAAGATTCGGGCAGGGACGTTTAAATAAATATTTAGTTGGTCGAACAAAATATTTTAATGACTCAAAAATATTTTGGTTCAATCAACCAAAAAATTGTTGAATTAACCAATTTTTTAGGTGTACCAATGAAATATTTAGTTGAACGTCCCTGCCCGAATCTTAGTTGCTTCAACCGTATTTTTTTATCGGTGTATATATGTGTATCCAAATACATGCATACAGATATGTATGTATATTGTGTATAAATATATACATATTAGGGTGTTTAAAAAAGGTACTTTTTAAAAACTGTCCTCCACCTTTTTAAAGTTGAGATTTCGTTCTAAAATTAAACCTCGCTAAAGGTGGTACTTAGCAAAAAAAAATCCCAAGAGGTGCCGCATTTGTCATCAACAGGACATAAAGGGACATCTAAAAATGATTGGAAATTTGCGTTTTACTCACTGTCCCATTTTGCCCCGCTCTACCCTATGAATAGTAAATACATATATGGACAGCTAAAAGAGAAAAGCCGGTATCTTCGGTCTTAAAGCATACGCTTTACGCCCTTTTGTTTCCGACCACTCGATACGATGTAATTATTTAATTCCGCAAAGTAGCCAGTGGCGAAAATGAAAAAGCAGCTCTCAGTGATATCCTCGCTCGGGCGCGCAACGGTGCGTTGTGATGAATATTAAAAATATTCACCCCTCGAGTTTTTCGTCTTCGCTCCGAGAGTGACTGCGGGGTCTCGAAGGAAATTGAACGCAGTTGCGGATAGCGGACGTCGAGCTCCGTAGTTGCGTCTCGAGGAAAACCGGATCTGCAGACGTAGACGGTGCCCGGCCGGGAGGCACGAAAATGTCCGAGTCTCGCCGTCCCCCGGCGCGGCTCTCCATCCGGAAAATAAAGCCGGAGAATAATCCTGTCCGAGACGCGGGGCGTGCGCTCTTCGCGGAGTCGCGTCCCGTTCCGACGTGGCTGCGCTTCCTCTTTCCCGGCGCTCTCCCGGCTCTCGCCGGAGCGTCGAGCCCGCGGGGGTTCGGATGGATTTCTCCGCGAGCCGCGACGACGCCGACGGGGCGATACGGGCCTCGCGGCGAAAAGGGATAGGGCCACTAAATCGCGACAGCTCAGCACTGTGTCTAAAGTAGGGAGTTTACAGTAGCGGTGTTCTCACCGGCGTCCGGGCAGAGACCCGGGCGAAAGACGACGACACAAAGATGACGAGGGAGAAGGCAAAGCATTGTGCGAAGAGCGAAAAAGTAACACAGAGAACGGCTGAGAAGGGAAACGGTCGAGATACAGAGGAAGGAAAGAAGTCGTCAGACGAGAGAGGAAAAGGGTTAGACTCGTCAACCCCTCGACTGGGGAGTTCGTCTCGTCTGTTCCACCGACGCGCCGAGTCGTACAGTCATTGGCCACCTACCTAGCTACCGTTTCAATATATCGCAGTGAAAATAAAAGACATTTTTAGATAACAATTTCAAAAAATGTAAACACTTTTTTTTATATCGTTCTTCGTTGAAACAATATTTTAAACGCAGGGTCCATAAAAAATTAAATTACATTTTTATGTTATTTTTTTCGAGTATTTTCTGGGCATGTCATTTTCACATATTGTTATTTCTGGGCGTGTTATTTTCGCGTATTGTTTTTTTTGGCCGTGTTATTTCCACGTATTGTTAATCCTGGGCGTGTTATTTTCGCGTAATGTCATTTCTGGGCTTGTTATTTTCGCGTATAATTTTTACGAACTGTTATTTATACGCGTGCTGCTACTTCTGGGTGTGTTATTTTGACGAATTGTTATTTGGACAGGTTGGTTTTTTAATGAGTTAATTTGACACATGTTATTTTTGCGTGTCAGCCCCGCGCGAGTAGTTCCGTTACACCGTAGCGAATAACCGTAGCATACCGGCCGTAGACGGACACGCATACGTGCGAATGTCTGGTCGTTGGTCGTGGCTTCGCAGCTTACGGGCGAACGAGTTCATACCGTTGCAAAAGGAATGCGAGGACGTTCCCTACTTTCCACCCTCGCCTCATTCCTCGAACAGGAGAGTCAGCACCGTTGCAGAGTTCTCCACGTCGTCGTAGGCCATGAACGAGGAGCGAAGGCGCACCCCGATAAAGTTCGAGCCACGGGAATGTCCGAGTCCCTTCATGCTCGAGATTACCCGCGCCCTTGTCTCCCGGGTCACGCGTTCGTCCCTGCCTCTCAAAGCTGACGAAGACTGGCTCAGCGAATTCCCGACAAGATACACCGAATGCAATTTCCGCACAATCGAGATACGCGTATCTTCCCGGACTGGCCGAATCGCTATCGGTTCGAGAAAAAAAGTTTAATAATAGACTGCACAATAAATTCGTATGAAATTGTATGTACAGGTCTTGGGAGTTTTTATACATTAACTGTTATATTACATTACAGATTATGATGAAAAAAAATTAATGTACAGTATATGAAAAACTTTTTAGAAATATTTTACTTTAATTTATTATAAAAGTACTTCGATTCCAATAATTTATTTTCATTTCACTGTAAAAGTACCCTAGTAGTAGTATTTATTAACCATTCTTGCCTTTTGAGGCTTTGGGAATAAAATAACCGTTTTACATAATAACATTCTTTCTGTGTTCCTGGCTTTACATAAATTTGCATTGCTATTCATTTAAATACACCAATCGTTATATTCTGTTAGTTAAATCTTTTATTTGCTAATAATCACAGTGTTTCCGATGTACTTTTTTTTCTTATGTTCAGATCGTTGCTGTTTTGACCCGCGCTTCTGTTTCCCAAAATTACTACTAACATGACCAACTCTCTTCCTTTCTGAAAGATTAAAATACTTTTACAGCAAAATAAGAAGTAAAGTATTTCTAAAGTTTTTAGTACACTGCGCATTAATATTTCATAGCAATTATACCTGCAATTTAATATACCTGTTTGTGGCTAACAACTTTCAGTCCGGTACGTTAAATTCCCAATTTATTTTAACAAGGTAGACGGAAAAATCGTTGCCCTCCCCCCAAACGAGCAACTCATTTTCGCCTCTTCAGCGATTTTCTTTTTGCAGAAAAACCGCGTCGAATCTAAGGGGCACGCAATTGAAAAAAAAAAAAAAAAAAAAAAAAAAAATCCAACTTCCCACAGCTGCGCCCCTAATTCATCGACCTCAACCAAGCCCTTTCGGAATCGCTCGCTGCACCTTGGTGCTTTCGCCGTCTAATCTTTCGCCATCACGCCATGCCCGAACAGCGAGAGAGCGTGAGCGGGAATATTTGTCGGTTTTCACGGAGATTTCGTACCGCCGAGGCAAATTGAAATTATGTAACGAAAATTTGTGATACCTCGGCGACGCTCGGGACGCTGAGAGTTCCCGTCCTTTGCGACGACTAATTTATTGTTGTTGGGCCGAGGCCGGAGATAGCGGCGAGTGGAGAGGGTGACGATGGGCGTGCTGCGGAAACTTCCAAGTGCCACACCGTGCGCTCTCCCGGCAACTTCGCCGGACCCCCATCGGCCCGACCACGGCCGGTGTCGCGGCACATGCACGGTATCAGATCAGCTCCGCCGCCCCCGAGAGTAGACAACACCAGACCCGATCGCTTTTCCGCGATCCCCGGCGAGGAGCTCGCTCGAACGACCCCCGGCCCGATGCACCCTCTAGGAAACAACCCCGGTCGGAGACACCCCTTTCTTCCACCTCACACCACCCATCGTAAACGCAACCTTGCGCCTCTCGAAGCCGGCATCTACTTTGCGTGATTGCACTCTCGCAGACTTTCTCTTTTTTTCTTTATGCTCGTCCCCTTTCCCCATCCAGCCTCGGTCTTCCGGCTGTCTCTGTGCTCTCTTTGCCACCCTTATCGCCGGCCATCGGGATTTATTTATTCGCGTCACATTAACCGGAATAATCGGGCTGTTGGAGGTGAGAAACGTTCGTTGCATGTGTGGAGCTTGCCCCACCCAGCGGAGGGGTCGTCGGCCTTTCGACTCTGCTTTCCAGCGACACAGAGAGAGCGTGTAAACGATTGTGCCGGGGTTGAACGGGAACACAGAGGCAGCGCCGCTGCGACTGAGAGAGCTCTCGATCTCCCTTACTGCCAAGATTCAACCTCGTAGGACTATGGTGCAGGTTTATGTGTATATGTGTATATGTGCATATGTGTATATGCGTATATGTGTATATGTGTATATGTGTTTATGTGTTTATGTGTATATGTGTGTATGTGTGTTCACGCGATATGCACACATAGTACAGGGTAAAAGTTGTCCCAATTTCATGGATACATGTGCATCAAAGAGGGTGTTCCCGCTACTGTCACTGGGGCTTTTTACGACATGATAGAATCGATCGGGATGAAGCGGGGGGGAGGATTTTACCCTCCGAAAACCGCGGCCAGGCCAAATGGCCTTCGACCCTCCTCGAGCGATCTTACCGAAGTCGAAAGCTTAAATACATATATAGAGGTAGTACATAAAACTTTTCCGTGAGATCTTGTGAGTTTTCTTTCCTCCTCCCGATGGTCAGCTATTATGTGAGGATTGATACACGACGCGCCGGGAATGCTCGTCCTATATCGATTCGATTAATCCTGAGGTTTGAACGACTATGTAGGGGGGAGTGAAGCAAAATGGACTTTTGCCAATTTTTATTGGGGATGATGCTGGCCGACTTTTGGCCCAGTCATCTGTGTAGGGTAGAACTCCGATTAAGGAGGTTGGATAGGTTGACACTAGGCAGGCGAGTTCTAAATTTTTTAAGTCGTTCGTTCACACTTATGCATCTATTGATTACAGTTGTGAGGTAGATGTCTTCCCTCACAACGCGCTACTCGGAGACGTCTCCCGACTGTAGCGAAAACTATCAATTAATTGATATCATAACGATTAATTAATTATGTTATACTTTATTGTTAATTACTGCTATTTTTGTTTATTGAGAAAATGAGTTAGTATTACGGCATTAATTATTTAATCTTTTTTGAATTTACATTTTTTTATTATCCATTTTTTTCTCGTTTATATATTTTTTTGTCATTACCATTTTTGTCTACTTTTTTTTACAAATATTATTTTAATAATAAGAACTAATTTGCAGTCAGGAGTTTTTAAAAAAATGTTGATTTTCATCGCCCTTTGCGAAGGTACCGAAATTATATCCGGCTCGAGGCTACATAATATCGTGAACATTGTGAATGCAGTACTGTACATCACTTTACGAGTGTCGGTAAAAGCGATTGACTGCTTTATCGGTAGTGAACTTCCGCATATAGTTTCAGAGTTTTTTATTTTCCCTCGCTCGTTTATTTCTGTTCTGCTCTGAGGGACGTGCATTATTTAGCTTTTAAAAGGCTAGTTAAGCTGGGAGGGTTCGCAACCCCTCGATGCCGTCGGGTCTGACAAGTCGTCAGCCTCGAAGAGTCTCGAACCCGGGTGCACTTACGTCCTCCTTTTCCCTTGTCGGTGAATCGTGCAGCGTAAACAAGATTCCACGTTGTGCAACACACGGTTTTTCGTCGGGCCTTTTATTAACCCTTTACCCTCGCGACCGGCGCGGATCAATGGGGAGGGCTCTCCGCCGTTCACAAAAGCAACACGACCTAGCAAATACTGTGTACATCGGGCCGCTGCAGCCTGCCAGGGGGGAGCGGGGCAAAATTAATCCGCGGCGGCAACGTGGGACAGACTAAAAATTGACCTTTTCCAAATTTTGTCATATTTCGGAAGTAGTCCATTTTGCACCGCGTTCACCGCCCATCCTCCCTTACGCGACAAATCGACTCGTGCTTTATAAAATTTGTGCTTTATAACACTCGTGCTTTATAACACTTGTGCTTTATAACACTTGTGCTTTATAACACTCGTGCTTTATAACACTCGTGCTTTATAACACTCGTGCTTTATAACACTCGTGCTTTATAACACTCGTGCTTTATAACACTCGTGCTTTATAACACTCATGCTTTATAACACTCGTGCTTTAGCTCCAAAAGTAAAAAAAGTCGTTGTGTGACCAATTCCCTTTATAACATTTTCTAAACACCCCGACCGTTTACCTTCAAAAGAAAATTCTCACATGCCCCCGCATTCATATGCGCTTCCCGTAAGAATTTGCTTTTGACCGAAAGCGGTCGGAAAACGGAAAAAAAAATTAATCAAAGTTTCTGTTACCGACCGAGTCCGGGTTGGGCGAGGAGGAAGGGATCTCACATCGCCTTAACGAGAGAACACCGGCGAAATTCTGTTCGCTTGTCGCAGTTGTAGTGAAAGAGGGCGAGCAAGGGTTGCGCGGATACGGGAGAATGAGGGAGGAGGAGGGGGGGGGGGGGCGAAGGGTGTTCGTGCACCGTTTCCGGTGCGGACGAGTACTGCGGGCCTATAACTCTACGGTTACCGCTGGTGTGATGGTACGCCGGTGCCCTGCGAGTTCCGGAGAGCAACGAGAGAGCGGGAGCGAGGCCTCTCTTCCAGCTTACGCGAATCTCACCCTCTCCCGTGCTCCCGATTAAACTGCTCGCTCAGTTTCGGTAGTAGTAATCCGCCACTACCACACACCCGCGCAGACACGCACCCGGTCCAAACCCCGCGTTTCCCACTCGCCCGGCGGTGCCCCAAACGCCTCGCTCTCAACCCTTCCAGTATCCGCAGTCGCGCGACACAAGTCTCTTCTACCCTATTGCTCGGAAATAAATTCTTCGACGTTAATATCACTCGCGACTCTGTCGCATTATGAATCGGAGGATTATAAATTATGAACGTTTTACAATAACGCCCGGGGATAAATCATACGAACAATTTGCTTTGGGCGAAACGTGGCTCGAAGCATTGTTTTCTCTCGACTCGAATGTTTTCATATCCGAACCGGTGAAAACCACCCGGGAATATAACGGGACTCCCGTGGGGAATTAATATACACGGTAAAAGAAGTTTGTACTTTTTACGACGACTTGTTGTCGACTAACGTCCACAATTTTTTATTTGGGACTTTTCGGATCGAACCAATCGGCTTCTAGTTTTACAAACAGAAGTACAAATTAAAAGTTTCAATGGCACGGGAAATATAAGGAGAAGTTTGTGCATTCGAGCCTGAACAAAACGAGTTTGTCACTTTTTTGATAACATTGTTTTTATGAAACTTCGTATTCCGATTTTACGAAATTGTTTACTGTGTGTATTTATAATTTACTTATAATATATTATAAATCTATTAATAATATGTTATTTATTATTATTATTCCTATTATTGTAATATTTTGTTGCAATATTATTTTAATATTTTATTTTATTTGTTGTGCCATTTCTACTGTACAAGGTAAAGTGGCCAACGAATGGACAGTTAAGCAGACGACGAAGCCAGTGAATAGACGTTTTTTATGCATGTGCTCTTATGCATGTGCTCTTACGCAAAGTGTCCATTCACGGATCCTGTCCGTTCATTGGCTGGTTTACCCTCACATTCTGGGTTTTTACGAAACCCCATCCCGATTCCGCCCTAACACCCCCTACCCGCACTCGTCTAAGCAACCTAACTTCCAGTGCGTTCGTAGCCGACTTAGCTACACTATAAAAAATTTTAGGAAATTTACAACACGTTTAATGTTATATGAAATAAAGTTATATGAAATAACTTTTGAACGGTCGCGGCAAAACGGGCTTGAAAATCCGGATGTGTCGTTGGGACAAAATGGGGCATCAAAAAATGATTGGAAAATTGAGTTTTGCCCCACTGTTCCACTTATATTACGTTACTCATATTTCCATAAATGTTGGGTATATTTTTTTGCACCATAGGGAAAGAGTCACGTGCGATCGCGAGCTGGGCTATTATGTGCTTTAAACTCGTGACTTTTGATATGCAGCTCGAAATTTATCCATCGAATTTATTCCATCTCCTGCGTTCCTACGTGGAGAGAGCCCGCTCTGTCTCTGTATCTGTATCGGGATTTGGCCCCTCAAAAATCCGCGCAGGGGGATGAAATCTCAATAGGACGACAACAATTTTGCGCTCGTTCGCATTTTCACGTCCCCTTTTCATCCCCCCCCCCCCCCCACCCCCCCTCCCCTTCTCGTACCCGGGGTTCCACAGGGCACGTTGACGAACAACAGTGCCGAGAGAGGACATCGTTAACACGGATCATTAGCTTCGCTACCGCTTCGCTTTGCTCCTCGTCTCTGTGTGTTTAGGATTGCGAGAAACTATATAGATACAGGAAACCCGCACGCTGTTCCGAAACCCGGCTACGTAAACCGGGCAGACGAAGGGATCGTCGCGTGTTTCGATCAAATATTTGATCTGAAATAATATTTTTTTCTTGCCGTATTTCTATTAATACCAGCTATTGAGTGCCCGTAAAATTATGCAAGTTATGGAATTATTGTACGGCGAAAGTCTCGCTCTTTTTATACAGTCGGCTCGTATAGTGTCGGATTACAACGGCGCGGAAGCCCTTTTACAAATTGGTGTTGCGTTTCGGCCAGGCGAGACCGTGGCTTGCGGCGATCAGAATTCGTCAAACGGTTCGATCGATTTATCGATACTTTTGCCTCGCAATTTCTTTCCCCATAAATACAGCCTCGTCTCGTCGATGTGTGCACAAACTCCTATATTCACTGGGAGCGTTTCCTGAGGCCCCCTAAAGTGTATTGACTCGGAGCAATCGCCGGAGAGTGGACTCACGTGTCGACACGTATAAGATTGATTTGTGGACTTCATTAGACTAAGAGAATTTTTCACAAAAAAAATAAAATAAAAAAGAATTACATTTTTTTTTCAAGAGTTGTACATGCAAAGAAATCGTAGACTTTACAATTACATCTTGAGAATCGAAACTCGACTGACCTTCTCCATCGGACGTCATCCTCCATCGGTTCCAGTGTAGATAAAATATATATATGTGTATATGTATATATATATATATAGATATTATACTGTATCTCGCAGCAAGTCCGAATGGATTTTCACTCGCGACAGATCAAGCTCACTCGTCGACGATCGCGAGATTCGACGGACTCGAGATCCTTCGGTCAAGATCTTACCGACGACATAAAAATTACGCAACTCCGCGCGACACCCTCGACGACCCCCCGGATTCTCCGGCGCGGTACAGCGTCGCAAAAAACGAAACAGAAATCCCCTTCGGACTCGAAAACTTTGTCGATCAATCACACCCGTGTCGCGCCTCCCGTTCCGTACGAGTTTCGATATTACGATGCGCACTCGACGATGGCTCGTACGAGACTGAGTTGTACGAGAGTGAAAAGAGCGTAGCGCCGTCGCCGGTTGCCCGCGTTGCGCGAGACGGAGGCGCGCAACGCTGTCAGTGCCGTGGACTCCCCAAGGGCTGCACTCCCCCCCCCCCCCCCCCCCCCCCCCCCCCCCCCCCCCCCCCCCCCCCTCCGCCCTCTTATCGTCGCGAAAGCGCGCAAGAGCTGAGAGAGCTTTCCCCGCGAGAGCTAACGGGTGGTGCGGGGGAGGGGGGGGGGGGGTTGAAGGAATACGCAGAGAGAGAAAATATATTGGCAGACGCGTCCGCGTGGTGCGGAGGTACGTCCAGGTTTCGAGTGGTGGGGGAATAGGCACACGAATGCTGGAGGGCCTCGGGGGAGAGGGGGGGGGGGGATGGGTATGAGGATAAGGAGAATGGAGTATACCAATGCCGAGTTGCTGAATTCGTCGCATCCAGCGGGATCTACGAAGTGACGCTGACTATGTGTACACAAGGCGACGTATGTGCTCATAGTTGCAATACCGAGACTGTTTATTCGCCCGCCCGACGGTTTCCATTTATTCGGTACCATCGGATTTTTCCCATTTTTTTTGCTCACGTAACTGCGAGGGTGTGCTTACCGACGGCGCGGTACTGCAGCGCCGATGGGAATAATAATAATGGTTATTATTATTATTGTTATTACTATTATTGGTGTTATTATTTGTGCAGGAAATTAGTTGGTTGGAGAGCGTAATAATTTTTTTTTGACAGACTTGAAATAAGGGTGAAAATCGAGATTTTCACACACGCATCTAGACATTTTTCTAAACATGATTTTCCGATGATTTGGAACATCCTGAACGAGTCTTCATTAAAATCTCGACATTTCTATTTCATGAAAACAAAGTTTCCTCTATGAGGAAGCGAAATTTTTTTTTTTTTTTAAACCACGATCCAAGTTATCCTATACGTGCAAATTTTAACATCGTAATCATAAAATGAATCTTACTATATCGCATGTAGTTTCCATCGGCTTCTACGAAATGACGCTGACTATGTGTATACAGACCATGTATGCGCTTATAGTTGCAGTACCGAGGCTGTTTATTCGCCTGCGGGACAGTTTCCATTTATTCGGTACCATCGGATTTTCCCATTCTTGCTCACGTAACTGTAACGGTAATGCATACCGACGATGCGGTACGGTCGCGCACAGGAATCCGGCGGACGTGCCCCGAGAGTTACAGAAATGTCATGAATAATATTTGACTCTGCAACCCTTCGAAGTCTCCTTCGCGATGACCAAAAATATTTTTTTTTATTGCCCGTTAGCCAATTTTCTGAACGAAAATGTTCAAGATAGCATGCTTTCTTATTTTTAAACGTGAATTGAAAATAACTAATCGTCAAGGTAGCGAATATAGTTGAGAATTAAAGGATTAAGAGAGAGAAAAAAATCATCGTTTAATTTAAAAAAAAAAAAAAATGTATTCAAGTTATTTCCATTTCCAAGAAACCGAGCGCACTCAGGGAAAACTTACGGAAACGTTCGACGAGGGAAATAGCTGATCTGATCGAGGGGACTTTACGGATTTGGAACGCTTTCGGTTCTACTCTGTGTGAGTGACTTGGAGCTGATATGCGTGAAAGATCTGCAAGGGGATTGCGATTTTATGGTATTTTTGAGGGTGCGATCTCCCTCGGCGAGCACATACATCGCCACCGATTATATAGACTCGTTGGGCGCGGTCTAGGCGGTAGTGCCAGAGGGTAAAGTGATTGTAAACATTGGGCAATGCCGCGGTAGATCTTGGCCTGTAACTTACACCCAGTCAATATATGACTACCGTCTATCCTTTTTCGCGTTAACAAACATAATTTTTATTTTTAACATTTATTTTATGTTTTGCAGAGTAAATGATAAACGGTGGACGATTCAACGATTTAACGATTTAACGATTCAACGATTTAACGACTTGATGGATTGACGATTTAACGATTTAACGATTGAGTCGGTGTATAAAAAAAAAACTTCTTTTATTTGTATATTTTTTAACGCCTACGATCTAGGATATAAAAATGTGATCTATAGACAGTCCCAAAAAAAATCTCATGCGGCGCCCTAAAATTCCAAGGCCTACCGAATTCAAAGCCTCGGAGATACGGATCGAGGAGGGAAGATATATACGATACCATGAAGAAGAAGTAGAAGAAAGTATATCCGTGGGAAACGATAATTGCGTACCGACTGTGAAGAGAACCCTCGAGGTAGTTGCTGCTGCCTGCTTCTGGCTCGCTATTTCAACTCTGGAAAGATGCCAGGACAAATATCAATTTTATGACGTCTATACGGGAATTCTTCTATATTCCGTCCGGTGGTGCTGCTGCTGCTGAGCTCTCGTTCTATCCTCTTCCGTCGTCTCCTTTTTCCCGAGCCTGTCGACGCAGCTTGCCAAATTGAACTGGATCCGGCTTGAAATTCTACTCGGGGAATCTTATCGTCTAAAACCTCGCTCCCCCCCCCCCCCCCACATGGTACTTTTCGAAGCTAGGCGAAAAGTCTTTCGCAATTTCGTACCGATGATACGCTTGCGTTATCTTCAGAGTCTCATGAATATTTTTGTCGCGATAGAATCGAATCTCGAAACTGTCTGCCTACAAACTTTTCGTGGGATGACAAAAAGGGCACGGAGAGAAAATAATTAGTTACCGCAACCGAATGCGTAGTTAAATATGCTCTAGCCGATTAATTTGGATGGTCAACAAACTAATTTGCTGCCAAACTAATTTGTTTCATTGTTGTTGTTGTTGCTTCAACAAGTTGGTTGGATCGCCTAATTATTTTTCTCTGACCATTTTTTTTTAAAGATAAAAAAAAAAATGCATTTTTAAAAAACACATCGACGTTAACGTATACATGTAAATTTTAACAGCGTAATAATTCAAAGAATCGCATAAAATCATACGGAGTTTCTATCATCGTTCTTTGCTTCACGCCTCGTTCTTATTTTAGACAGTGCTCGGACGTCTCGTGTAAGCTGTGAGTTCCTTTACCCGCGTCGTCTCCCGAGTGCTTCGCAGGCGGCTCACTGGGACGTTTATGACTCACTGTGTGCGAGTGTTACGACTCGTCCGCGTGGGCTACCTGCTGGACGAACTAGACCGTGACGTCTGTCAAGCCGAGCATCTCACGGGTGAGAGTGACGAGACGTAAGGATCATCAATTGCCGCATTTCTTGCGAGCCACCCGTCTCGCACGGTGCATAGAGAAAACATTCACGCAACCGAGACATTGTATAGGCATGCGCGGACATGCTAACTAAAATAAACGAGGCGTCACCGTCTGGCCGTCGTCGATCACCGTCCCGCAGACTAGAACTTGCCCGTAATTAATTAGCTCAACGATGCAAAATCTCGGGCTGCCGACCAACGCGTAATTTATGCCTCGAAAAGCCAATGAATTTCACGGTCAATTGGAAAATGTATAAACGCGATGGGTAACCCGTCGAGTGTACTCGCCCATTCGCTCGACCGAAGCCCCCGCTCGGACGATACTCAATGAGATATCTTTTTTTCGCATGGGAGAGCGCGGCGCACTGTGCAAGCCTTTTTTTCTCAAGCGGAATGTTCCGTTCCCGTCGAGGAGCATTCACAGTTTTAACTTTCCAGCTAATAATCAAATGTAACTTTGGAAGAACGAATTATTGCATGCTGTGCCAGTAGCAGTTGTAAAAGTGCATTTATTGACAATATCGTGTAGTTTATACAATATCAGGTACGACTCTCTATGCAGAGAACAAAAATCAATTGAATCAACAAAATGTGCGCTTACGGGTGGCGAAACAAATGTTAGGTTGATCGAAAGGAATACCTCGTTGATCGAGCTAACAGGCCGTCGAATCGAATGTTTGTTTACTTACTACGACAGTTATTTCGTTCGATCACGCAAACATTTATTTCGCCACCCGCAAGCGCTCATTTCGTTGACTCAATTGATTTTCTTTTTTCAGTGTATGATGGTACAGCGTTCACATAGACATTGCCAATTGGCCATCGACCGCAGTCCTTCATACACGAATATTACAAGGTTGTTTTGGCGTTTCGTAGCTTGCGTGAATTGAACTCTTACTGATTCGTAAGAGTAAATGTTCCGTTGTCTATTTAATTGTTCATTATTTCTAATTGTTGGTATGTTGTATGTATGGAATATTTAAAACTACGTTGTACATTTTGTTCGAGTTTTATACAAAGCTGTTTCATATTCTCTATTTGCATCTGAGCGAACCTTCTAGTTAGTTCCTGTGTTCTGGTTCTTATAGGAGCAACGCCCGAAAGTTCGTAGAGGAGAGCGTTTCTAGGGTTATGTAGTGGATTTTCCGGGTGTCGAATGCATGCTGTGCTATTTTCGTCCGAAATTTTTTTCTTCGGAGTAAATGAATAATGGCACATAATGACATTTACCTCCAACATTTACTATTATTTTTTCATTTCGAGCAAGTTTTTAACATAATGTAAAAAATACGTCAGAAATTTCTTTCAATCGTTTCACGCGGCCGAGCTGTCTGGAAATCGAAACCTAACAGTGTGCACGACTACTTACAACTGGGAAAAAAAATATTTTTCCTATTGTTACTTCGACCCTCCATCGGATCGACTTCTCTTCATTGGGCCGGTTGCATTCATCGGTCCCGGGCCGGGCGTTTTCCCCATTGAAATTACTTGCCTCAGTTCGGCCGCAGAGGCCCGGAGTAACCGTGCGATGGTGAATCGAAACGCCCGCATGCATATGCGGCCCACGCGAGTATCGCGCCGCGTTACGTCGCCGTCGATGAATTTTACGGTCAATTGCATCAGCGCCAAGCCAGGGTTAAGTATGCACCCTCGCGCGATTGCCCCGTTGCAAGCTGTGCACCGCCGATCGCACGGTACGGTCGCAGTACGTCCTTGCCGGCCCGCCACAGTATGCACCGCACAAGCTTTTTGCCACGGGGCTTTAACTCCGACTCCTCTGTCTCTCGGGTTCTGGATCTGCTCTACCGCGAACAATAACGGGTCGGCCACGATTCATTTCACGGCTCGTTGACTCTCGACGCCGATTTTCGTACGCGCTCGTTTCCTCCTCCATCGCTGTGCGCATTAACCGTCGCTGGTTCCTCTCGTTTCCCGCACTGCCTTCGACCCCATTCCTCACCACTCGTCGCCTCGCGCACGCTTCGTGCACGCTTTTTTCAGCCCCCGTACGCAACCCTCTTTCCGTAGGCTTCTTTCAGAAAATTTTACGCAACCCTTTCATCCCTTCGGGGATTTTGTTGCACGGCTCGCGGATTCAAAGCGAATCAGCGTTAACGCGTGAATGCAGCGACGAGGATTCACTCCGCGTAATACGTACTTTTCTTTCAACTATTACTGCGCGGGAAATGCGCGAGTACCGGTACTCGTTTGAACTGCGGCTAACAGCTTCGCTGCACTTCTCTCCTTCTTTGTCCACCGGCTTTGAGGGTGGCTTTTGCCAGATTTTACAGGTACATTTCAGATGTCTAGGGCTTTGTTTATTTCATTGGATGTGGGTGAAGGTGATTTCATATTAGTCTGTAGAGAAGGATCTAGTAAATATGACTATATCCCTCGAGAGATATTACCATAGCACATAGGGAACTCGGGCGTCACCTATGATAGGAAGTACCGGATTTATAAGAATTTTTCGTAGATATTATGGTAAAAGTTCTTGCAAAATCTAACACTTTCCGCCATAGGTGGCGTCCTAGAGCGCTACTACTATGTGCTATGGTATTTTTTCTTAGATGTTTGGTAGTTTTTACTAGATACTTCTCTCAGTGTGGACGTGGGTGGACGTGATTTTAGATTAGTTTCTACGCGGATAGCGATTTATCCTCACGGATTTTTATTCTTCCTCGGTGTTTCCGTTTCTCTTTGAATTCCTTCGTTGGATTAGGGAGGAAGGTATATAGGTAGCAAGGCCTCTTTTCTCCGGGATAGGGAGAGATCCCTTATGGGCGGCACAGGGGGGGGGGGGGGGGGGGGTGGTCTCTTCCGGGACGCTTTATCGCTTTCGGGAGACAGTCGAGGGCGATAAAAATCGCGTCGAGTGTAAAGCGGTGTGGGCGACTCGTGTGAAACTCTCATGCAGCGGGTATCCATAGCTATACCGGGAGTACCAAAGAGCCTGTGAGGTCTTCGCTACCTCGGAGGGTTGCAAGATAACTCACCTCGTTCAAGCTTGCTGGGGACAAAACTGTACAGATATACCGTTTTCCATGGTAAACGGAGACTCTTGCACCACCGATACAAGTTACAAGTGTAATAGGTACTTTTGAAGACGAGGTATTCACGAGGCTGCGCTTCTTGGCCTAAGTGCTTATTTATTTATGGGTAAAAGCTCGAGAAGGTGGCGGCTCTCATAGAAGTAGTTACAAACGAGGAATGAAGGTAAAACTGATAGCAAAGAAATCTTAGATAGCAGCTTTCGTTCTTGCTCTCACGAGACTCCACAATGACTCAAATTTCTTGACAATTTTGGACCGTCTGCAGTTTCAAGTTGGAGTGGAAAACGTTACATAAGGTGTGATTTTAATATGAAAACCTCACACCTTGTGATTCGCAACAGCGTTCGAGGAATCACAACTCGCGCCTTTAGCTTTAACACAGTGGGAACACCAGGTGTTGTTTGGGCAATAACGAGTATACTTGGTCACTCCATCGTCACCCTCGGTTACGATTTCATATAAAGGATAAGCAAAACGCCCAGAGAGTGTGAGTTATCATCGAACCGCTGTACGTACGACATCAGGCTGCGCAATTATATTTCAGCGTAAGACAGTCTTATACGGTGGTTCAGTGAAAACTGCGTTTTCGTGCGCAATAATCAAGTCTCAAGGGTACTTAAACTCTCTGGATTATAATTCAGGTTATACGAGTGTCATGTGTGGAAACAACTGTATCACCTTATCTACATTTAAATGTCGTCCGAGTATAATCCATGTCAGTACCTAAATACTGTATTAACAACTGATGAACACTGAACCGTGACTAATTAACTTAAATACGCGCGCTGAGTATCGTTAACGATGATCATCTGTAAGCCCATAAATACCACAGTGTAAAAAGGCGAGGTTTCCGTCCCTGGTGTAAAGGGCTGCCCTGTGCTGACCCGAAAAGATAAACCGACAGTATTGCGCTTTCCCTCACACTCTAACGAGGTGGGCTGGACGCAACATCGGACAATGGTTTTGCAATATCTGAAC
The DNA here is from genome assembly GCA_933228735.2 of Amblyteles armatorius. Classification (NCBI taxonomy): domain Eukaryota; kingdom Metazoa; phylum Arthropoda; class Insecta; order Hymenoptera; family Ichneumonidae; genus Amblyteles; species Amblyteles armatorius. The sequence continues at coordinate 4,567,947 of OW121689.1, read as the reverse complement.
TGCACATAATATTTGAAATATACAGTTATTGTGTGGTGCTTCTAGAACTCTCGATGGTTCATTCGTACTTCCCGAACCATTGTCGAGAGCGTCTAGGCTGCTCGGCCGAGTGAGGTAGCTCTCTCACGCATCGCAGAGGAAAAGCGCTTGTCAGAATGCAAGTGGAAGGAGAAAGAGCAGAGGAGAAGGAGCCGGGATGAAATACCCCTTTCTATTCCGCTGCCGGCCAGACGGCACTCAGAGCCGTTGGGCGAAATCAATTTCACCTACAATCGCGATGGGTGCGGATGGTACGGTTCTCGAAATTCTATATCTACGAGTGTGGAAAATTCTAGGCTCGAAGAGCACTCGTCCGCCGTGAGAGGGGGCTTTTGTCGTTCTTATCGAGGGTATCTCGAAATTCCTCGGTGACGGCACGCACCGTCGCGTATCGATATTCGATTGTCATACCCGGCGACATAGCGGTGTATCGACTGAGGAACATAAGGGCGTATCACATACCATTTAGCGTGTGAGTTACGCCCTCCTACTTCTTAAAAATCGATATCTCATGGAGCTCCACGATAGCGTGCATAATAATTAGCACCTTATTGCAATCATCCGACGACATTTCTCAAACTGCATCGTTGGATTATGCAGCTGATGCTTAGGCACAGGTAAATAATGCGATTAGAGGAATGGAGTACGCAAAAAGAAGACGCCCAACGTGGGGCTCGAACCCACGACCCTGAGATTAAGAGTCTCATGCTCTACCGACTGAGCTAGCCGGGCTTGTGAATGGTGACAGACTGACCGAAATTTTCAAGATTTTATCGAGGTTAGGGTGCTCCAAAATTGTTCCGTGGCAAAAGAAATCGCCCAACGTGGGGCTCGAACCCACGACCCTGAGATTAAGAGTCTCATGCTCTACCGACTGAGCTAGCCGGGCTTGTAAATGGTGAGGGACTGAGAAAAATTTTCTGGATTTTATCGAGGTTAGGGAGCTTCACGCGGTGTAAAACTATTTTTTGGAGCAAAAAAAAATGTTTGCTCCAAAATCATTTCGGAGCAAAAAAAGTTTTCCCCCAAAATCATTTCGGAGCAAACAAGATTTTGCTCCAAAATCATTTCGGAGCAAACAAAATTTTGCCCCAACATCATTTCGGAGCAACAAAAAATTTTGCTCCAAAATCATTTCGCAGCAAAAACGATTTCGCTCCAAAATGATTTCGAAGGAAAAAAAATAATCCGAACAATTTGGGAGCCAAAATTTTTTTAAAATTAGTATAAAATGATTTTTGGAGCACGTATTTATTAACATCTGGAAACATTTGTGTACTTGCTCCAGCTGCGATCAATCTATATTTTTAAAAGAATTTTAAAAAACACACACACACACACACGAAAGGTTAAGGTAAATACCGCTATTACCGACCGTCGAAGAAAAATTCGATTCAAAAGCACTCCGTGTCCAAATGGCTGATCAATGCTAGAATTCGCAGGGGTAGAAGTATAGTAATTGGAGCATGACCAGAAATAGAGCCTTAAAAAATCTAACTCAAAAACAAATTGCAATTCACGACGATGTTTTGTAGAAAAAAAAACTTCGACGAGGATGGGATTCGAACCCACGCGTGCAGAGCACATTGGATTAGCAGTCCAACGCCTTAACCACTCGGCCACCTCGTCCCGTTGTTCGACTCTTGTCATAAAGAGAGGAAATAAATTCGGGACGGTTGCGCAATACGGCAACCCCTCCGATAGTCGATAAATCTTCGTTAATTATGCCCGTACTCGCGCGAATTTAATATAACCAAGATGGGAAAGTTACCGAGCGAAACGATATTGCATAATTAACGAACCCCATCAATAACAATACCCATGACGAAGTCATTCAATGGTAAGGAGGTGAATTTAAGCATCCCCCGAACGAGCCTGCTAACTACCCGGAAAATTAAAAGAAACGGTCTCCGTGAATGTACTAACCGGCCAGTTGTAATTCACTTAGGCATGATTACGAGATACCTGATTGCGGTTCCAAGAGTTACGCCGAAACTTATATTGCAAAAGTTTCCATCCGAAAGTCGATGCCCAAGCGAGCTCCTATAATAAACCTACCGCTTGTGCATAATGCACGCTGCTAATAATAATATATGCACCTTACGTAGTCGCTTCCAGGCAGTGGCATTAATTCCCAACTTTCGACATATCGACCTCGATAATATTATTTTCGCCAGCGCGAGCATGCAATCATTATCAGGTATCAGTAAAAAAAAAAAAAAGAATGGAGCACAGTCATCCTTTTGCATCTCCAAGAGAGACCTGCTCCTGTCAAAGTTATTAATCCCACCCTCACCGAAACCGTGGTGAGATACCGTTGGGGGCCTAACAGTTCGATATTTAAAAAAACCCGATCGGATTATCCTCGACGATATAACTTTTACGTCGGATTATACCGAGTACCATTGATTGCGTAACGTATGCGGAGAAGAAGGAGCTTCGCCCGGGTAGTTTCTCGGGACGAATGATCGGGTCCAGGGCGTCGGACGGCGTCCCCGGGATTCAGTGGGAGGCTTAAATTTCGTTGGATTATCCTTTGTAAAGCGAGGGAGTTACGAGCTCGTAGGACGCGACTCGGAGCTCTTTTACGTCCCTCCGGATCCTCCGAGTACCGAGAACGCCGGGAAGGACTATCCCGCCTGGAGTGCAGCCAGATCCTCTTTCTCTCTCTCGTATTTGTCCGCAATGCGACCTGACCGCCATTGTTACACACCCCACGTAACTTTCACTCCCCGGAGCTCGCGTTCCGTGTCCTCGGTGGAGAAAAAAAAGCAGAAAAGGAGAAAGAGTGAAAAATTATTCCTCGTGCGCGATAAGCCCGCGGCTCAATTAGTTTCAGCACGCGAGACCTAATAACCCGAAGGAGTACCATCAAAGCCCCGGCAACGAGTACCGATATTCCTGACAAAAGATAACACGTAAAGTGTTACATAGTCTCTGATTAAAAAATAACATTTGTTTTTGGTCTCGTCAATCTAAGTGAACGGATCACGCCGTGAACAGGTGTCAGAGAATTTTATTCATTTTGATACATGTGTAATGACCGTGAATGCATGCGGCCCAGGCTCGTTCGTAATTCAGGCCAGTGCGATAAGGAGCCCGCTCGCGAGCGCTCTCGGCAATCAAGACTCTTGTCGGACTCCGAGTTATTATTATCGTTAACGCGTGCTCTATGCTACACCCGAGTGCTTTCTCTGTCCATTCTGCCAAATATCCACCGAATCCAATACGTGGAACGAGCCTCGGTTGCGAGCTCGAACCTCTCACGACTGTACGGTCGTATCATTACGGTATTATAGACGTGTTACGAGAACTCCCGAGTCACGACTCGCCTCGCCCTCTCGCTATCCCGCGGCCCGACGATTAGTTGCGAATTGCTCGCGGGTCAATAGCAAGGCCGATAAGAGACGGTTTTGTAATTGCGATCCGTAAATACTGCTATCTCTACCTCTCGACCCCTTTCGCTTCTTCCTACGGACTCGGCCGGTCGATACCAAGGTCGTGAGATACCAGCACACCGGTATTATATCCATGGATTTACTGGCACCTCTGACTCTTCAGCACATTTGCATCTGCGCCAGGTATAGCTGTACCGCGTAATAACTCGGTATTCGATGCAACCAGATCTCGTATTATGCCCGCTACGAGCGGGGTGAGGCCGAACGGTATCGATTTTTCTCTCAGCCGTTAAAATCAGTCGCCGATTTCTCCGCTCAAGAAGTTTGCCGGCTTGAACTAATTGACTCGCCAAGCCGCAAATGTCGGGGCCCCGAGATCAAGGACTTTAGTACCGCAAACTTCGCGACTGTCTTCGCGGCTCGCTGGAGCGAGGAATCTCGGATGGTCCTGCTGCCGCTCGACGATAACTGGATTCGCCCGTGTCGTCGTCCCTTGCTGACCAGTATGACGAGAATTTGATGCAGCTGCGGAAGCGCTCCTCTCACAGCCGTTCTTTCTACTCTTTCCCCGCTCCCAACTTGGCGAACCGCGGGGCGTGTCGAAAAAACGAATGGAAAAATTGGCCCCTCCATCGATCAATCTATTTCAAATTGTGATCGGGATGGTCCAATCTCGAGGAAGACGATGTACACTGTCTATACCTGGAGACAGTGTGTCTAGGGAAGAGCGTGGCGAACCGGACAATCTTTCGAGGGACACGAAAAACGGGTTCGTTTTGCCCCACTCTTCCCTATAGACAGGACAGACTCACTCTAAGCAGAAGACTCGCGGAGAAGGAACAGAAAATAAAAAAAAGGCACTTTTATTTTTACCTTCGCCCGGAGCCACGTAGGGTGGAAGCTTCTACGTGCAATTTTGTCCTCCGTCTCGTCGAAGCTGTTTTTCGCGTCGTCGAAAGATCGCCTAAAGCCTTCACCCTCGGGATAACATCCCTGTTTCCATGACCGTGAACACTCAGCCGTCTAGAAATTTATTTCCTCGCGTTCCTTTTTTGCGCGGGGACACTGCTGCGGATTCACCAGTGAAAGACCCATCTTACCGATCGAGCGATACCGCCCATCCCTGCAGGCGGTCCGGAGTCCAGAACCGATCGACTATCGACTAAACTGTCGAACATCGAAGTTCCGACGAAACATGTATTTTAACAGAGGCAATAGACATACTTGTACAATTCTTTATTGCACAGATCGGTAAATTTTTTTCACATTAATTCCATCCACCGAACGCCTTCTTCGAAAACTCCCTTACTTTCGAGAACAGCCATTCCTTCCAGTTACCTTGCTCCGCCTCTTTCTCTTCGCACGGTTCCTTATTCTTCTCATCCCTCCAACCTTCCGTTTCCGGACCCCCAGCTCGGTAGTGCGGATACTTCTTCCTCGGAATTGTCCTGTCAGAGTAGTAAGGACGGTCCCAACTTTCGCGCATGTTCTGATTCATTCGATAAAACGATCAATCATTTAGGTCTTTAATGGGAGCTTATGGATGTGATATTAATGGATATAACGATAGCGGGATTTCTCGTTACCTGTAAAAGTTTCTGGATCTCGTCCTTCCCTCTAGCCGTGTTACCGGAAGTAGAGTTTTCGCCCAGACTCCTGGATGAGTGTGCGGACCAAGGTGCTGACCGGTCTCGTTCAGACGTCACATTCCTCAGCAAACTTTGAGCTCTTGAGCCCTTGGTCATATCTTGACCTAGTCCATTCGCCTTTTCGCCATGTAGCCCAACCGAACGATCCTCCGTCGTGAATACCCGGCGTCCCTGATATTCCTTGTTCCCGTCGACCATAAAATTCCTCGCAGTTCGAGATGCATCCTTATCTCCGAAATTTCGATGATCATCGTGCGGCACTAGTTCTATCTTGAAGTCCGAAGTCTGGAATATCTCGGTCGCCTTTTCGTCGTTCCCGTTCGGCATGCGCCTTCTTCCGCGAGACCTCGTTTTGTCTCTGGTATCCCAATGTCTCCTGGCTTCCTCGGTAGTCCCGACATCACGAGCGTTGGTTGTAGCATCTGCGAGAGATTCTTCAACGGCATCCAACAACTTGCCCAGCACCAGGTTCTCTGAGTCCAGTTCTACCGGCAGTTCCGAATTCTCGATTGGGTCTTCCTCAGAGGAGATAGCCATTTCGGGAGTTACCAGAATGCTGTCCAACAGTTCCATCTTTGCCAGAGTGCCGCAAACATCGGGGTCGACTTTCATGACACTGGCGACGCAGTCTCTGGGCGATCCTCGGCGCGTGTATCGACTGTTGGACGGATTAAAGGGCGGAGCGGTGAACGAGGGTTTTGGATCCTTCTTCATGCTCGTCAAGTACCAGTCGTATGAAGCATGATGAGTGTCCTCAATCATTTCCACGTCTGGAACTGGATCCGGTGTCGTTGTCTTTATAATAAGTCCTTCGACGGTCCCCACGAATTTAACGAACTTTTTAATACAAACTGCCATGCATTTTACCGTTTCGTAAAGATGTTGGAAGGCGGTCTTTCCTCTGACCATCTCGTACACGAAGTTGAATCTCCTTCCGCCCATCCGCCTTGCGACCACCCGACGAAGCTGAGGAAGAAGAGCCTGGACCTCCAGGATTTCTTCGACCACGTCGCACAGTTCCGGATGCTTTTTCAATAATACCACGGCGCAGGAAGTGGCGTTGGGCTTTTGAAGTACTGACACCTCGTGATCGGTGTTTACTGGTTCTGCATGGAATTCCCGTGGTTTTTCCACAGAGTCCGCATCTTCGCCTTCTTTGGCGACATCCTCGTCAACGTTGTTTGCGTACTGGTCGTTTTCGGGCAACGTACGAGAATAGACCGATTTCCGCTGCGAACCGATTCTTCCATCGTGGTTCCGCGGCGACCCGGACAACGTGGCCGCCAAGAAGACGACCACGAAGAGGAGGGTGCCGACCGCCCGACCGTGCCAATTCCAACAAGCTCGCCTCATCGAATACTGAGCCTGAATCAGCCGCGTTCGAGACTCTTTATAATTTAATCTTGCTTCGTTGAATGCAAACGAATCAATATTTCCCGCTTGTCCTGTATTTCTTCTCTGGATTGCCGATTCCAATGGCGAAAAACCGGTTAATCTATTGTTTTCTACTAATTTCACGGGGCTCAATGAAATAATGCAATCGCAGTTCCGCAACAACTCAAACCCAATAAGTGTTCGTCAGGCAGGGTAAAAAAAAGTTTTTAGATTCGACGAACGTTTCTCGTACGGAAACGTTCTCATAATTTTTTTCTTGTTAAGGTGTACAAGCTTACCGTTGCTGACGATATGGTTCCTTAACAAAATGAAAACATTGTACGACTAACAAGCAAGCGTTTTTGGACCTTTCGGGTTTTTTCGGACCAAGAAAAGTTTCTCGAATGTACAAACCCTAATGAAAGCGGCACACATCGCCAGTATTGCACAGCGTCGGCCACCAGCGGTCCTGTGTGTCATTAGGTGTCCACTAAGGAACCTTTTTTTTACCGAGAGAATTCGAGTTCGGACTATTGCCCGGCGTTGCAAAACGAGGATAAAACAAACCCCTTCCGGCTTTCACGTACCCTCGTCAGCCCTCGAGAAAGCGGACAAGACCATTACCACGCTCGTTAACCGACCGGGTACGAACTAGTCTTGCGAATGCGGTTTTCTCGCTTCCACACGTTGTTTCCCGGCTCGCACAATGCTCCGTCCGCCCGAAACGTTACCGCCCAACCGCCGATTAGCGGAACGTTTGATTAATACGAAATTCACATCGTTAAGTGAGCAAAGCATGAGACGGCGACTCACGATTATTCCCCCGTAGATATTCGCTGTTCAGTCTACCGCGACCAAACACCGATCGAGTATGTATGTATATATATATAATTTTTTTTTCAACTTTCTTTCCCACTCGATTGAAAAGTGTGTGCGGGACGATGAGAACGAGCTCGAAAAAAGAAGGAAGAGGAGTATCCGTGATGCGAGCAACGGACCGTTCATGCACGAAGAAATCCTCGCAACCAGCAAGCTCAGCTGCTATACAGTCGGCAGCGGCATCATGACTCTTCGTCGTTGTCGCAGGGGTAATCGTATATCCCTAGACGGTTAAATTACCGCGAGGGTCCGTGCTCTTGCGGATATCGCGGCTTGAGTTCGACGTGGGAATTCCCGGCGCGAGGATATACCGTATAGCGAACCCTTTCCGTACGATCGAAGTCTCGCGCAAGGTCCCACCGGCTCGCCTCCCCGCGCAGGAATAATTGGAACGATCGGAACGGGCTCCCCCGTATCTCGCGCCGTACACATATACCGGCATGGAAAGGAGCCTTTTAATCCTGTTCGATTCGAGAGTTTCAATAAAGCGCATAGAATAAATCGACGCCGATAAGAGATCTGTTCATTTCTCTCCGCGGGTTCTCGCGAAAGTTTACAGATATTAACGCTAAAGATATCTTTACTGCGCTGGTTCCTGCCGTAGCTACCGCCTATACGACGACCACCTGCGTCCCCACCGATCTCGACCGCCGGATTGAACGCCGGTTCGCTTTTTTTTTTCTTAATTTTTGTTTTGATTTTATTTTCTTCGGCCAAAGTCCAGTTACCCAAGTATTCGTACAAGATCGAATGATAAGGGAGAGTGACGAGTGGCCTTTGGGTATACGGCGCCCATATACCGGTGTTGTACCAGAGAGTTCGAACAAAGTGGGTAACAGCCATCGATTCCGGTCGTCCCTGACACCCATGCCAATTATATCCACACCGCGTGGATCGTCGGTAACGCGAGCGTTACGTCGTTCGGGTCGCTTGTTTTCTCGAAAAACCAAAAAATTTCCGAGCGAACGAATGATAAAATAAAGTGCGCTGCCGGACAGGCGTAAAATACGGGGGATCGTAGTGCCTATATAATGCACACATCGCGGCTACGTTATATGCCCTCGCCTGATCGCGTTCTCTCCTTTATTCACCTCGAACGGTGTAGGTACTTTATTACAACGTGAAACTTTCATGGACCGCTACTCGCGGGGTTCTCAATCCCGTCCTCTCATTTAGCCAAACTTCTACTCGATCTCTCGCGCCCCGAACTCTCGGCGCACGCTCCCAGATATATCCCGTGTGAAAAAAGTGTAAGCCCTGCAGTCCATCATAGGTAGACTTTGCGTCAAAGTTTATTAAACTATTAGACCATATGACTACATGACGATGTGAATATTCAACTATTAAATGATTAAACTATTCAACTATTAGACTATTCGATTATTTGACCATTCAACTGTTTGACTATTCGACTATTCGACTATTCCATCATTCGACTATTAAACTATTAAACTATTAAACTATTAAACTATTAAACTATTAAACTATTAAACTATTAAACTATTAAACTATTAAACTATTAAACTATTAAACTATTAAACTATTAAACTATTAAACTATTAAACTATTAGACTATTAAACTATTAAACCATTAAACTATTAAACTATTAAACTATTAAACTGTTACACTATCACACTATTCGATAATTCGACCGTTGGACTATCGCCTTATTAGACCAAAACTATTAGATTTCAAATGTACATAATACACGTACCGCGAATCAATGGTACACCAGATTCCTTTTTGCACGGCTCGCTATTCTTCCTTTTCTCCCGATGAAAACTGGGAGAGCATCCTCGGCCTCCGCGACGTGCTTCCAACTTCCACTCGTCTCGCCACGAACGAAATTTGCATCTTCCCGCCCGAGTTTCTTTATTCGATTTTCGGACGAAAAAAGTTGTCGGGCAATATTTTAAATGAGTTTGCCGTTCGGGGACGCAAAGCTGCCAGGCGAGTAAAAAAAAAAATCATACTTTCATGAGAGCGACATATACCGCGAACATTATTATAACGAGAGTGAAGGCGTCGTGTAGGTTAGCTCGTGGAGAACACTCCCACAAGGTGCAGCAGCAGCAGCAGCGGGCTTTTCTCTAGTCGTTCCGGGCGGGGGGGGGGAGAAATGCAACGAAGATATACGAGGCAGTACCGGCGAGCCCGGTGAGCACACGATCTTAACGGTGTCGACGAGTGGTCCATGTGTGTGTCGATATTCCGCATGCAACGCGGCGACGCGCCTCTATCGAGCAGCCTCGGATTCTGTGCGGTACTTTGTACATGCATGCAGCGTTACGAGAGAGCGAGCGACTCGAGAGCAATTCCGCGGTCCCCGCACAGAGGATCGTGCACACACATGCATATCACATTATAGAGGATACGAAACACGTAGCCGAGTTTCCTGAAACTACGCGCGAACGAACACCCGCGGCTGCGCCCCGGGCTTGCACCAGTACGGGAAATAACACGTAACGAACTCGTCGAGTCCCGGGCCAATATCGTCTCGGGAATAAACATAACGACCGTCCGGGAAAAGCGTCGTTCCACTCGTTACGATGGGCACTCACAATGGGGCATCTTCGCCACGTCGGTATTTGCATATTCTAGATGAACATTGCTATACGAGCGGGACAACACGTTTTCACTTTAGATCGTTGGAATAATGTAAATTTGTCGATGGGCTTAAGATGTTCGATAAAAAAAAAAAAAAGAAGAAAAGAAAACGATATCCGAGAATCTCGAAAGTACGAAGAAGTCGGGTTGTCCTTCGGTGATCGTCGAGACACTCGCGAGTGTATTCTTGAGAGAAAAAATAACATAAAAAGTCAAAGTGACTGAGTCGGTGCGTAAAAGTCGCCTTGGCGCCGTGCAAGTAACGCCGGCGCCTGCAGTGATTCTCAATGCGGTCATTGAATTCAATCAATCGCTGAACAACCGGCCTCTCCGAGAGTTAATAATAACTCTGTCCATTATAGTTGATTGAAACAAATAATCCGTGCCACGTTTCACTCGCAACGGCGCAAGATACCATGGAAGACTTTCCTTCCAGCGACGTCGTTTATTTCCTTCGTTCGATCGTCGGGCGAACCGTCTTTTCTACACATTTCAATCCTATACACGGCAAATTTCGATTGTAGACGCGCTTTTTCACCACTCCGTTTCTACGCGCCGTCAATGCGGGATTCTGCATGGAGATGAACTACACTACTATCTACACCATTCGATATGACAGATTCCAGTTCTGCACCATTGCAATTCTACACAATATTACGATCTCCATACTGCGTGATCCGATTCTACACATCTCGATTCTACACGATTTCAGAACTAGATATACCCATTCCTGAGACGAGCCCTTGTCTACACGGTTCAGTTCTACACCCCGGTCCAACTCTACATATTTCATTAAAATATCTAGAAAAGGAATATTTGATGATGAAATCGTATAGAATCGAGGTCAGTCGAATCAAAATGCGCAGTATAGAGGTCGTAATATTGTGTGAAATTGCAATGTGCAGAATTAGAATCTGTCGTATTGAATGGTGTAGATAGTAACTGTGCATTATTCGTCTCTCTGTAGAAACTCGCATCGACGTCCTGTGGAACAAAGTTTGCGGAGAAAAAACTCCTGCAGAATCAACACTTGTATGAAAGATTGTCTAGGATTGAAATGCGTAGAAGAGACGGTTTGTCGATAGTCCTTAAAGTTTTCCGTCGATGTGACTGTAGAGAATCCTACGGCGGAATATTGTGGCAGCGTATCGCTAGGGATGCACCTTGTCGGGGCGGAGAGCTCCTGTGCAAGAACTACAATGCGTATAGAATACACCTTCTCGGGCACTGACGAGTGATCTTTTGTTATGGAAAATATAGTGACGCGATGCATGTATAGTTTCTCCGTATCCCGTACGGATACGTTAACGTATGCGTGAATACGGACCATGCGAGGCCGGGTGGCGGGTGTCGGGCAGATGTTGCGGTTCGAGTGAGAATTGTTTACGGCTCGCGGTTTACATGAGAGAGTTACAAAAGCGGCACACAAGAGTGCGCGCGTTAACGTTAGGATCATAGTTCTTTTCGAGTAGAGATGCTTGGAGAAAAATGACGAGTCGGGAATGTTGATATTCGCGACTTGGTGCAGCAAATCGTTACTCGCACAGCGGTATCTGCGTCCGAATCTCAACATCAACGTAGTCCTTGCGAATGGTGCTCACTTCGCATAAGTTTCAGAGAAATAAGAGGGAATTGCAAACACTTTTGGATGAAATAATAATCTGAAAAAATCAAGTATATTCGAGGTGCTGAAAAGATTAGTTTTGTTTAATAGAAACTCCAAAATGTTATCAACAAATTGATGAAAAATAAAATTGTTCAACAAATCTTTCGGAAACCTAACGCTTTTTTAATGAAAATGATTCGTTCGTTTTTCTGCATACATATGAATTTTTATAGATTTTTTAATTCACTTAAAATTTTGTGACTACACGTTTTTCCCATATAAAAAATATCAAAGTGAATTTAAAACTCTGGAAAAATTAATATGCATTCAAAAAAGTAAACGAATTATTTTCATTAAAATAAAGTTGGGTCTCCGAGAGATTTGTTAAAAAACTTAATTTTTCATAAATTTGTTAATAAACTTTTGGAATTATTATTATGCAAAATGACTCTCTTCATCACCTAAACATGCTCCATTTTTTTTCAGATGTTTATACCATCCATAAGTATTTGCAATTCACTCTCATTTCCCTGAAACTTATGCGAAGCGAACACCATTCGCAAGTACTACCTTAACACATCAGGCAATCAAGGCGATGTGAAAAACCGCGGTCGGTAACGGAAACTCTAGTCAATCATTTTTTCCAAGCATACCGTCAATTTACACTTTCAAAAGAAAATTCTGCAGATATCAGGTCCACGAAAGAACGTCCTTTAAACAGGAACTGGTCGGTACCCGTGAAAAAAATTAATTACAGTTTCCATTACCAACCGGACCCGGTTTGGGCGGCGAGGAATGAGTGTCATTTCTCCTTAAACGGACGACTGGAGAGTGAGTCCCGGGCCAAGAGGTAAAGGGGTCAGGGTTCGACTCTCTTACGAAACCGCTCCAGTAAACAGCTTGCATAATTCGCATCTCGTCGTGCAACGAAAGACAGCCCCAGAAGGAAAGCGTTATTGGCATCCTATCGGATGCGGCGAGTGATCGATCGTAGATCGAACTATCGATACGAACTCCGTCGCGAATGTACCATTCCACATCCGACTCCCTCCATCACCCCGTCTGTGTTTCACCGTCCGATGCACGCCTGTCGATATTACCGACTGAGCTATCGCGTTTCGCACGCCTCCAGCGGAGATAGACACGGGCAACGAGTGTGCAACACAGTCCAAAGTAGACGATGTGTGCATATGCGCGAACAAGCGACCGAGGCTTCTCGCCAACTTTAATCTTGATCGATCGTGACTCAGTCGCCGGGCCAACTGAGGCCAGCCAAGCCACGCGGGCCAATGGCACGAGCTCTACACGAGACGGGGCTAAAGGGTTAAATATGAAATATCCAGGCTCCATAAATAAGAGTCGCCGGACTGTGCTGGACAAGGCGAGTCCCAGGACGGGGACTCGAGGTGTGACGCGCTTCAAAAGTAAGAAACCGGAGGCTGTGAAAACAACTTCGAGTAAACTCACATTTAGAGGAGAACCTCGCTCATCCGACCTTCGATTAACCGAGCCCCCGCATTATCCGAGCCCAACCCATCCGAGCCCTTCGACATGGAGAAAAAAAAATTGTTGGGACAACGAGATTTTTGTTACCGTAACAAATTTAGTTTGTTAATATCGGGATAACAAAACCAGCTTGTAACCATAGCAAAATTTTTTATATTATAATCATATTTATAATATTTTTTCATATTATATTAATATTATGTGTAGTAATACAAGTTTGAATTGAGTATGTTATCCGAGATTTCGCTCATCCGGCGTGCGCTTTCCCCTCAGTGCCTCGGATAAACGGAGTTCTACTGTAGTTCTATCCTTCCGAGGACGTGCCCTCCGCTCTTCCTCCTCCAAAAATAGAATACCGAATGTCCCTCTCGGATGTCCGAGAGTCGGGAGCGCAGTAGAAATTTTTTATCTTTTATTTAAATTTTTTTTTTTATCTCGTGAGAAGTGTCAAGGTAGTTGAAACAAATGGCTACCACACCCATCGCTTGATTGGACACTGCGTCGGGCCTGCTTTACGGACGATACGGCTACGCGCGTATATCTGTCGGAAGGGCTTGACGAAAAATTAAATTAAACCGTGGCTTGCGCGCATGTAACACGGGTACGTACAGTGGTAGCTAATTTGCACTCTACTGTCGGGCGATTACTGATGCGGTCCAGCGACGAGCAAGCCGCGATGAATCTCTGATGCAATTGCACCGTGCACGTGCGTGTGTACGTACAGAGTACGCGGGATCCACTCGCTTCGGATTGTCTGCGGGTGTTCGCGATGCACGGCTTTCCGAGTCGCCGAAAGCCTCGGCCGTGGCACCGGTAAAACGCCGATCAATTTTGTACGCTATAGCGATCGCTTTAAATTTCAAGCCAGTGCAAGCGAGCCCGCGGACTGTTTGCCTCCGGTCTCTGTCGAGTGCCTATTCAGGCGAGTTTTAACATTTTGGGGCATCGTAGAGGAAGCTATGTTTTTGTAAAAAAACAATAATAAAAGTCGAGATTTCAATGTGAGAGTACTTAAAATAATCTAAAGCATCGAGGAATGTGACTTTTTGCTGGCGTGCGGATGTGTGTTTGTGTGCACGCATGCCTGCATGCGTACGTACGCAACCAATTTGAATCAGTTTTTTGGAATTTGATATACAAATAAAATGGTCACTTCTCTTTGTTCGGTACAATTTTTTCATAAAAAATTTCGATCGATTTGATTTTAAGAGATTTTGAATTCTTGAAAAAATTATGTACTATAAGCGTAGCAAAATCTTTTCGCCGGGATAAATCTGCGCAAAACGTAAAAAAAAAATGAGGAAGCCATGTAAAAGTTACTCAGAAAGTTACTCAGAAAATTGTAAATTAAAAAAAAAATATCCCACGCGAATCCGTTGCCCCGGCGATCTCTCACCTCTGCCTACGTCGAACTACGCCGATGGTAATGAGACGAGAAATTACGTGGCCGGAAGCTGTACGCGCGCCTGCGGAGGATGCAATATGAAATTCCTGAGCGGTTGACTGCGAGCTTCAGTAATATGCTTAGCGCCACCTTTCTTGCTTGTGTCTCGTCGACCTCTCGATTTATCTTCGTCATCGATGTGGCTCTTTAATTAATTTTTTTATACCTCATCCTACTACAAAAAATTTAACGAAATCCTTGAGGAGATCGAAATATATTTGCCAATAAAAAAACATGTTACATCAATTTACATATTTCCATCCATTGTATTAATATTTTTCTGTGTCGAGGACATAGGCGGCAAAACAAATCAATATTCAATCAAAGTCGATTGGCAATAAGACTATGATGAAAAAAAAAAAATGAAGTAGATTGTTGGGTCGCAGAGACTCGAGCAAACGAATCAATGATTTAGACCTTCGTTTTGCTAGTCCGGAGCGCGGTCCGATCTCCTTAACGGGTTATCTTCGCAGAGGTCAAAAATGGTACTTGACTGTGTTATTTCACCGGTTTTGTCCGCGAGGGTCAGCGAGAGGCAAGCAGTATAGCATCGCATACACGTGAGGCAAATTTTTACCAAGCAAGTCGAGAGAGTCATGCGCGCAATGCTCTTACGCACTCGAGCGCGGTCCTGCACGCGAATAATCGTAAATATCACGAATTCCGTACGCGCTGAGATCGCGAAAACATTTTTTTTTTTTTTAATTCTCCGCCTTGTCAACCCGTCCGCGTCTCGCCGTTTCGCGCACTCGCGAAGCAAGATTAACGATCCGTCGTGCTTCGCGTTTCGGTCCTGTTTTCAATATCAAAGTTATTGCGCGCTGCGACGTCGCCGGCTTGCGAGTAATTTTTTTTTTTCAAGTTGTGCATTATCGTTTGTCATGAATATATACAAATTTAAATTTCGCCCGAGAGCCGAGAATTATAATGCATTTTACGGATTATTATTCAATATTGAGAGATATCGCTTTTTTACCCCTCAAAGAATCGCTCGTTGCAGTACGTATAAAAATAGAGAAGAAAAAAGTTAGAGATCGACATTGCATCATCCACTGCGCGACGACGTGGCCGCTTTGCGCGAAAGAAATTAAAGTTATAAACTCGGCTAGTTTAAAAAATATTGAACTTCTGCATTATCTCCAATCATAAATATATTTAGATTTACATTTCGCCCGAGAGCCGAGAATTATAACGCATTTTACGGATTATAATTCAATATTGGTGATATCGTCCGGACCGATCGCTTTTTTTACCCCTCAAAGAATCGCTCGTTGCAGTACGTATAAGAATAGAGAAGAAGAAAGTTAGAGATCAACACTGCATTAACAACTGCCCGACGACGTGGCCGCTTTGCAAGTTAAAAAGTTTACGTTATTAACCTAAAAAAGTGAACTTCTGGATGAACCTTTATCATAACTATATACAAATTTTTATTTCATATTATAATACAAAATTGGGTGATGTCGATTGAACGGACCACGCACATTTTCTTGCACCTCTAGCGATGCGTTCCACTTGTACCGTTTCGCGAATACAACGAACGGAGAAGTCTCCTTCGTCGTAACGTTTTCGTTTAAATGCGTGCCCAAACTAGTGAAGCCAAGAAGCAAGAAAACCAAAGCCAATTAGAGACTCCGACCGCCGAGGAACGCCACTGCCGGCACATGTGCGAGCGCCGTTCCCGCGGTGCAACGCACAGTCCACACCGTACGTCATCCTCGTAGCTGCAACGTGCGACCGCACGATGGGCTGCGGACAACCGGACGCCCGGCGCAGAGATTGAATGCGGTGGATTACACTGTTCATAAATTTCGAGGCTCCGGATACGATGGAACGAAAATACCGTGGTGGCCACAACATGAAAACAGTGGGAAAAAAATCCGGACCTTCTTCGACTGGATACAATTTTTTGTCCTGACTAGAATTCAATCTAACAGCGATCAAGTTTGAAAAATTTCATTGATTGGAATCGTAGATATATAATAATAAATTTAATTGATTGGAAGTTGGATATCGTAGAGAAACCATCTCTACGATATTACAACTTTACAGTATTAGAACTCTACCAAAATCTGTACCAGAAAGTTAAAAAAACTCTACCGGCATTGAAATAAAACTCTACCGGAATTACAATAAATCTCTACCGGAATTACAATAAAACTCTACCGGAATTACAATAAAACTCTACAGGAATGGAAATAGAAATCTACCGGAATTAAAATAAAACTCTAAAGGAATGAAAATAAAAATCTACCGGAATACAAGGCTAGACGGTAGCCTTGTATTCCAGTAGAGTTTTATTTCTATTCCGGCAGAGTTTTATTTCAATTCCGGTAAAGTTTTATTTCATTTCCGGTAGTTTTATTTCAATTCCGGTAGAATTGTATTTCAATTCCGGTAGAGTTTTATTTCAAGTCCGGTAGAGTTTTTTAAAACTTTCTGGTAGAGTTCTAATAAGATAGAGTTGTTTTCCGTCAGAGTCGTGAGTGGTAGAGATGTAAATCTGCCGAAATTTTGAGTCATCGATTAGGATTCCGAATCTCCGCTTTGTTTCGAAAACAAAACAAAAAAATCATCGAACATCGCAGTAGTGAGATGAGTATTTACAACGTCGCGAGATTCCGATTGAGTCTGGAACGGCTTGCTCGCGCTCGTCCTTTCGTCTCTCCGCGCGACAGTCCAGTTATCGCGAGGGCAATCGAATCTCGTTCCGCTATCAGGGTCTCTGGCGACAACTGCTCTCGTAGCGCGAATAACATACGCCCGCGTAGCGGACAAAGCGAGGCGGGACGATAAGAGCGAGAAACTCAAGAACGAACGAGGGAGGAGAAGGAGAAGCGAAACAGGAACCGCGCTGATGACGTTATTTGCATAAGGGAATGAATAACAAGAAGCGAGGCGAGAACCCCGACAGAGCCCATCGAGTTATATATTAATTCGATATGTAAAAGATAAGGCTAAGCGCGAGAGGGAACGAGAGAAAAAAAATAACATTAAATCGAGACGAGATAGGAGAGTAGGAGGAAGCGCGCCGGATCGCTGACGAGAATCCTCGAACGGGCCGAGGGCGCCGTTAATTGCGACATGACGTTGATATTAATATGCGAGAGAGGAGCGAGCGAACGGGCACGGCCGATCCGACCGAGTCCGGTGCTATAATCGAGGGCTTATAAAACAGCCTCTCGATATCCTTTAATTATCGTCACTGGACGCGCCCGCGGGTCGTTACACCGATAATTAACGCTGACGGACAGTCGTCGTCATCGGGGCTATATAATCTTACTCCCCAACGGAGTTCCTCTCTCCAACATTTTGTCTACACGGCTTTTTCGCCCCCGTACGAGAACACTCCTTTTCACAACTTTTTATCTCAAACAAATCTTATCTTCAACCGAAAAAAATGTAAAAATTAATTAAGTTTATTATTATTATTATCATCATTATTATTATTATTATTATTATTATTAACATTTAAAGTTTGAAGTTTAACATCTTTATTTCCAGAAAAGATCTGTTGAAATAAAAAATTGTAGAACTGGCATGAAAGAAAAATTCTACGAGAAATTGTTGTTAATACCGCGAACATATTTTAAATATTTTATACTTGGAATGATAATATGCATTATTTATTCATTATTGCTTGTACGATAGTAATGACTCACCGGTCGATTTTTCTGATTCGGTCGGTTGAATGACTGCACGATCGATTATAAATCACCGTAACTTTTGAGAAGTCCGAGGGATCAATCGATATCCGTCACAGCCGCGCGACCGCGTTATCGACCGGGGTGAATCGTTTTTAATCGATCGCGAAATCGCCGATTCGGTGGCGGTGCCGAACTGCACCGTTTCCAGCACTCGCGTGATTCTTACTGCGAGTCGAGTCGCACGCGCGGGCCGAGTCGAGTCCGCGAGCTCGCGAGCCTCCGTGGGTACTTGGTTGCAGAAACTCCGCACCGCGGTGAGCAGATCGCACCGCGGAACGTGCAAGGAAACGTGCGGTTCATTCGATACTATTGCCGTGCTCGGACTCTGCGACTTCCACCCGCTATTTGCAATGCACTCATTTTAACATCGCCCATCCCAACCACATGTGTGTCTTTGCCAGCCATTTCGCTGCTCGATAATTTTGCTCGCGGCTGATCCCACATCGCCCGGTGGCAAATTTTCCCAACCCGGTGGACTCCACCGTTACTAGTCGCATTACACTATAAGTAGCGTACGCTGCAAACTCTTTCGAAACTTCCCCTTCGTGTCTGCGGTGGTTGTACTATAACTATCCGTCCCCGATCGATCGACCTTTCAATCGAGAAACCACGACACAGCTACCATAAACGGAGTTTACGTCACTTCGATTTCTTTTTTTTTGTCCCCCCGTCGCGGATTTACTCAGCGCGCTCGGGGTTCGCCCAGAGAATGGTTTGTTACATTTAAATATATCAATGCATTGGAATTCTGTTTGTTCAAATTCAATGTTTTTTTTTATTCGTGCGAAATCCGGGACGTTATACAGAAATCCATATTTCTCCATTTTTCTGAACTGTATGATGAAAAATACGGCATGATGAAATTTTGTCTGATGCAGATATCTACAAGGTCATTTTTATTCAAAGAAAAAAATAGTAACTATAAATAAATTATACATTTTTTTTATCTACATCATCGCATTAGATACAAATAAATATACTAAGTAAATCATAAATATATAGTTAAATAAGAAAATTACACTTGACACAAGTCAAATGCTAGTAGACAGATGTACAAAGAAGATAATTTTTTTGTCCGAAGTAAATGTTATTCGTTAAAAAGAAATATTTTCTCAGCGTGTAAAATTGGAGGAAAGAAACAGTCGTCGATGCTGCTTTATCGGCAGAGGGATCTATGGGGAAACGTCTCGGGACATGTTGAGTACGCTCGGAGGATTTCAGAATAATTTTTTCCGCTCAAACGATCGCTCATTGCAGTACGTATAAAAGTAGAGAATAAAAAAAAGGTTGGTGACCGACACTGCCTTATCGACGGAGGGATCTGTGCGGGAAATGTCTCGGGACATGTTGAGTACGTTCGAAAGATTTCAGAATTATTTCTTCCACTCGACCGATCGCTCATTGCAGTACGTATAAAAGTAGAGAAGAAAAAAAAGTTTGGTGACCGACACTGCCTTATCGACGGAGGGATCTGCGCGGGAAACGTCTCGGGACATGTTGGGTACGCTCGGAGGATTTCAGCATTTTTTTTTTCTATTCCCGGGTTTGCATTGAGGATAAAAATAGAGTAAAAAAAAGGTTGGTGATCGACACTGCGTTATCGACGGAGGGATCTGTGCGGGAGAGGTCTCGGAAGACGGGGACTCTCGGACGATTCATGAATAGGATTTTAGCATCACTTTCCCTTGATCGGTTCGCGCGACGTGTACAGAGCCGAGAGAGTCCCGAAGCCCGGTTAATTAGGGTAATTAGAGTGGCGAGTCACAGGGGGTAAGATTGGCGTTGGCGAACCGGTACTGGCCCGTATTAGTTTCCTACAACCGACGACGTACCGTGGCACCTTGTACGGACCGTATTCTATTTATTCGTTGCAGGTTACGAGAAGCAGAGGACTGCTCCATAGCTTCTCTCGCACGGCAACAGACTCTCGAATAAGTCGACTTACGGGAGCCTGTTACTGGCGACGTACAAGTTAATGCTTAGATACTATCGTTATATATATATATACATACACACATACATACATACATATATATATGTAGTCTACAATAAATCGGTACGGAGGTACGTCTCGAGAAACGGTAGGTAGGGCGTCTGGAGGAAAAACGAGTTTCATAGTAAAACCGGGAGCTTTGACGTTCGTCCGTCCTCCGTCAACGAGCGAGTTCGTTCAACGCAAAGAGAGCCGTACAATAAATAAGAACCTACACCGAAAAGCATCGATTAAATGCACTCCAAAGTGGAACGATAAATAACTCTAAAAGGAAGGAATAGGGGTCCAAAGATCAATTGCACAATTAGTCGGAGAGCTTTAGCTTTTTTTTCTTCCGACCGACAATTGGGGGCATAAACAAGACCGCGAATTAAGTTCCGGATTTCTCGGACTCACCGGGTCAGTTTGAAGGATCGAATTCCGACCTCCCGTTCCTCGATCGCGCACTGCCTTTCGTGGCCGGGCCAAGGATTTCTCTGGGCCGCCCGTGCTCACTGCAACTCGGAAAAAAAAGGTAGGCAGGGTAAGTGCAGCATTAACGAGAACGAGTAACGAATGTTCAAAACTCCCGGAGTACCCGGTTGGCGCGGGCGCCGCTGCCGCCGCTGTATACATACCTATATATACCTATATATATGTAGTATAAGCGGTATACTGTTGTAAACGTCGCAATATTTGGAGTGGCGTGAATAATCGTTGCAATTAGAGAGGGGTGCAAGAGAAAGATATATATATATAGGTCGTTGCGCATTAACCCCGGATGACCCTAGGTGCGCTTGCTCGGATGGTTGCCGCTTGTCCCGGTTTTCTGGACCCGAACCCGTCCAAGACCGCCATTATTCTTCCTCTTCTCTGCTTACCAAACTACACTTTTCTCGATTCTCGCCCAGCCTTTCTCTTCTCTCCTTACTTTTTTTTCACCCCAGGAATGAAATGTGCGGAAAACCGGGCCGAAGAGTACATTGAAAAAAATGTAATGTTTTTTTTCTTTACCCCCCGGCCCGGGATGGTCGGTGAGTTTGAGGAACGATTTTACAAAGCGATTCGAATTCTTCTCCGAAAGCGTCCGAACGCGAATGAAAACTCGCTCGACGAGTGTCCTCGGGGGGGATTGTATCGCGAATCGGCACTGTCCCTCCCAGCCTCGTCGATTCCGAGAGACCGGGAGGATCTAGGTAGAGTCTCTCATGAATGCTCGACGGCGAGTGGAAAACGAGTTTTTGTCACGGGCGCCTCTCTCGCGTAGTCGTGACGACTTCTCCTTAGGCTCGGGCTCGCCGGGATGTACGCGAGAGTGAAACTCAGACAGCGTCAACAGGAACGGCAGGAGTTAGTCGGGCAATTCTACATTTTATTTTTATTGTATACACTCAGCGTCCTTACCGTCGCCGGGGAACGCTCGCCAGAGGCAGCCATTATTTCTTTGTTTTATAAACAGGAGCAACGGCAACAAATCTCGGTACGAAGCGAACAAATAAAAGTAACGTGGGAGGAAACACGAGAAAAATATTCAGTTCACTCGACGAATAATAATAATAATAATAATAATAATAATAATAATAATAATAATATTTATTGGATGCATAAATGCAAGAAAGTACAAAAACATGGTAAAAATTAACATCTGAAATAATTAATTTTGATTATCTCCACTCGATAATTTGTATAATGCTACATAATAATAATGCTAGAAACTCGGCCATCACGCGAGTGACCAGACTTGGGAATAAATTTCCGACGTTGAAGTTTACGGGTTTAACCTTCGACGGCCTTAAAAGGGCGGCCAATTCCATATACTGAAGTAAATCGGGTTACACTGAGAAAAATAAATGGTTGGAATTAAGCAAATGCGCGGTGACATACGTTCAAAGATATATTTTGTTGGTACAAGAAAAATGTTCGTTTCAATCCAATTTTCAATAAATTGAAGCAAATAATCGTTCTACAAAACAATGCTTTATTTGTACCAAACAAATAACTGCTTTGAACGTATGTCATCGCGAATTTTCGTTAATCCAACCAATCTTTGTTGAAATGGTAAAGAGAAAAGAGATGAGAAAATAATATAAAATAATAGATAATATTAATAATATTAATAATAGATAACATATAAAATAATAGATTGTTTAATGTACGTTAGATTGGTATGCAAGTCCAGAATCTAATGTTATTTCATATTATAGTTTTGCATTCAGAGCTCTCTACTGGGTATAACGTAAATATCGGTAAGAGAAGGAGAAACCCGTCAAACAAATTAAAATAAAATAAATAATAACAATGATATCAATAATAAATAATTAACGATCGGCGCACAATTGATTAGTTACCCGAAGCAATAAATTATTAAGCAGCCCACTAATTTGTATTTCGAACAAAATGCTCGAACCCCGCAATTTGCACGTGACAGTCGGTTTCCAATAATTTCGTCTCGTTTCTCTTCTCATTTCCGTAAAAAATGTTCAGCGTTGAAGTCGGTTGTTTTCCCTTTTTCCTTTCCAATCCATAAAGCGTCCTATCCCTCTCAAGGACGATGTACAGCAATATTGTACAGTTCGCTGCTCGCGAAGTGCATTTTCGTATCTCCTCGTGATTTATTGTCTGGTGGGATCACTCGTAGCTATCGTTCCCTTTCCCGGCGCGCCACGAGCGCGGAACAGAGCCGGGCGGAGAGAGCCAGAGAGCGAATGAAATGCTTCTCGATAGAACGTACCGCGGTCTGTGCTGCATCATCGCACAGCCACGGTAAAAACACACACGCGCAGACGGGTAGTCGCGTTACCAACGGAGGAGCCCGCAGGTCATTGGGGATGAACTCTTTATGTACCGCAGCGAAGGAAGGGCTGAGAGGGGGGGGGGGGGGGAGGGCTGCGTTCGGTAGTACTTTTAACATACACCATACAAGATTTTTTTTTTTTTTTTATGGAAAAGCACGGGACGAAGTGATTGCATTTTACTTTGTGATCAAAGGGGAAAAAAGCTTTTCTTTCGCTCCGTCCTTCCTGTCCGTTTCTCTCGTTCGTTTCTCTCGTCCGTTAAGTTCCCCTCCTCTCGCGCCGCAACGCCGTACGCCGAATCGCTCTCGCAGACGATCGGTAAACAAACCGAAGCCTCTCCCCTCCCACGGAACCGACTCGCGCTCCTTTCTTTCGCCTTTCACCGTGTCCTTGGGCATCGCCGCTTCTTCGGCGTCGCGGACAGACCGGAAGTTACGGAAATACGCTCGAGCTTCCGTCGAATCGAACTGTTTAAAACGGAGAGCTCATGCGAACTCCTCGTAAACCGGGAGAGTGGCCGAAGTGGATACAAAGTCCCATGTGGCGAGCTAAGCTTCGCGCACGGGGAAAGCTGGTCCTAGACCAAAGTTTGCGGAGCACTGAAGGGTGAAGGGATAAAAAAAATGGCGAGCCTCCTCGGGAATATTCGTCCCTGGAACTCCGGACTGGAAAGTTTTCCTGGTCCGGAAGTCGCTACCGGGTGTTATGGGACGAGGCGGGCGTCTGGCACGAATAAATCTTGTTCCCTACTTAAAAAATTGTTTCTTTTTTTTTTTTTTTTTTTTTTTTTCCAGCTACCTCTCGGTTCACTTCTCTGCTCTCTTCTTAATCGTGGCAACCGCCGCGAAATTCTGGAACTAAAATTCCCTGACTTTTCCCGGATCTCCAGAGCAAAAATTTAACTTTTCCAGTCAATCGATCAGGGTAGGAGAGAACAATTAAAAATAAACTAAAATATAATATATAATGATTATTAATATATTAAACTCACTTCACAATATTAAAAGATTCCAACGAAATTAACATCCCGACACAGTCATATATATGCTGTATACAGTCGACAAGTTTGCTGAAACGAAAAATGCAAACGTCGCGCAGCACGGAATCAACCGAAAA
The DNA here is from genome assembly GCA_933228735.2 of Amblyteles armatorius. Taxonomy (NCBI): domain Eukaryota; kingdom Metazoa; phylum Arthropoda; class Insecta; order Hymenoptera; family Ichneumonidae; genus Amblyteles; species Amblyteles armatorius. The sequence continues at coordinate 4,543,854 of OW121689.1, read as the reverse complement.
ACATAAGATCAAAAAAATGTCCAGAATAAAAAAAAAATGCCATGACTTTTCCCGGTTTTCCCGGTTTTCCAACCATGGCAACCACGCGCCCGACCCGAGATGCTGTGATCAGCCATGAATCAGTGATCGGTAACCCGCACCTTAAACGGCTTACAAAAACGTATGGAACGAAAAATCACGTGGTCCCTGAAGCTGCGGACCATAAAAGTTTCCTGGTCCGGAACCACCTGGCCGATGTTACGTTACGTCGGTAGCGTCTGGCGCGAATAAATCTCCTTCCCTTCTTTATAAATTTCATTTCTTCATTTTGTAACGGCTCCAGCCTTTCTTCGCACCGGTATTCATTTCTTTCCACGCAGCGATATTATTTCGCTGCATTTCATTCATAGAAGCCCTCCCGGGTTATCTACATCCGGCCGCACGGTTAGAGCCGTGAGAAGGCCCTTATCGCGGGCGTCGCGACAGTCCGTCGCGACTTTGTTGCGGGGTCCGAGGCCCTCAGCCTCGCACCTCCGAGAGCCAGTCCAGCTCGAGCTCTCAACCGGTACACTCTCCGTTGCTCTTAACAATAATCACGCTGCGACTAATAAAAGCATTCAATCCATTAAATTATATATCACGTTTAATCATTCGCCACCCGCAACCGACCATCCGTCTCATGGTGTCAGAAGTGTGCGAATCACACAAACACGCCAACATAAAAATAAATAAATAAAAAAAAAGTTTTTACAATTAAAACAAAAAAAATAATAAAATCTGACACCCGTGTACATCCGTCTCATGGTGTCAGAAGCGGTCCTACCATACAAACACGCCTGCTTAAAAAAAAAAAAATCTTTCATCACTTTTTCAAAAAAAAATAAAATAATTTTTCACCCGGACCCGACAATCGTGCTCGAGCCGTGCTCGCACACAAAAAACCAAAAGTGAAAAAAAAAAAAACAGTGAAACAAAAACACAGCGAACAGTGAAAAAAAAAAGGGGAAAAACCCAACCAGTGGAAAAAAAAATACACACACAAATAGTGCAAAGTGAAAAAAAAAAGTGACAAATCGTGAAAAGACACGAATAATAAAAATATACACAGTGAACAGACACTTTATAAATAACCTAGACATTAAAAATATAACAGTGCAAAAAAAAAAGAGACACAGCAAACAAAAGAAAAACAACAAAGAATTTTCAAGCGTCGAATTAGTGTCGAGCGAGTGAGCGAGCGGCATCGGGGTTACCGACGGCCGAGGAAACCCTCGCGCAGTACAGCAGCCGCCGACGTTACCACCAGCGAGCCGTCATCGACCGCGGCATCGATCCGCCACGGCCGTGATTCGCCGCACTGACGCGACCCGTCCTGCCGACCGACGCACCATTCAGCACCGCAAAAAGGTGTTAACAGAAAAAATAGAAGGAAGGACGCCACAGAAAAAATAGAAGGAAGGAAGCAAAAAAAAAAAGAAAAACAAAAAAAAAGGGGAAAAACCTACAATCCATGCGATTATTACTCGCAATCCTCGTGGCAACGTAAGTACCCTTTATTTAATCTATCTTAAGTGTTCTTTTTACCTGTTTTATTGAAAAAAAAAAGAGAGGAAAGAGGAAATTTTTTTTTTCCCTTTCACGACCCCACGGGAACCGAGCGCCGACACGCGACGCGTGTATAAAGCGTGCGACCGCTAAGGGTACGTAAAAAACAACAAAAAAAAAACACTAACTAATATATCCACACCTTCCGCTACAATGAATAAATAAATAAATAGCAATAATAATAATAAAAAAAAAAAAACTTTAATAAAAAGAGAAAGAAGAAATTTTTTTTTTTTTCTCTCTCTCTCTTCCTCTCTCTGTCATTGGAAACACCAATGACGGAGATAATTAACGATGATAGATAAATAAATTTAAAAAAAAAAAATAATAATAATAATAATAATAATAAATTAAAAATAAAAAAAAAAATAAAAAAAAAGGAGAAGAGAGAGGAAAATATTTTTTAGCGCGCCTCATTGTAGACGGCAGCGAAATAAAAAAAAAATATACATATATCCATATTAATAAATAGAAATAATAAAAAAAAAAAATAATAATAATAATAATCCCAGACGCGCTGCACACAAGCGGCAGCAACAGCATCCGATAAATACATACATACATATATATACCTACAGCAACAAATAGCGATAATAGTAATAATAATAAACAAATAATTCGATAAACAAAAAAAAATAATAATAAAAAAAAAGAATAATAATAATAATAATAAAAAATAGAAAAAATACATAATACATATCCTAAAAAAAAAAAAAAAAAAAAAAAAAAAAAAAAAAAAAAAATTTTTTTTTTTGTGCGCCTCAGACTTGATGGCAGCAAAATAAAGACATATTAGAAAAAAAAAAAAAAACGAAATATCTATATACTATATATCTAATATAGACATACATATATTCACAAAAAAAAATCCAATTGCGCCTCATGCCAGACGGCAGCAACACAAAAAATTTTATTTAAATTTTGTTTTTTAATAACTTGGGTAGTTCAACAACTACACCAAAATTGCTCCACCAGAGCCGCCTCAGCGCCCCGCGCGAGCAAACAGCGGATATAATTTTCATCGCCGAGCGTTGTCTACCGAGCGACTCCCGTCGCGAACATACTTTGCGATGGCGAACAACAATAGCTCGATAACGCTCCGCGATGTACAAAACCTTATACCGAGCTTCAACGGTAAAAACATACCGTTCCATGATTTCATGCGCGCTTGCAGAAAAGCAGCAAAAATCATCTCGGAGCACGATCAACCGCAGCTCCTCGAGATCATCCAACTTAAATTGTCAGGAGTCGCCGCCGATATCGCCGACGCGAAAACATACAACGCACTAGAGCCACTCCTGGGAGATCTCCGAAATGCGCTCGAAAAACCAGTCGAATTATCAGACCTCGAACTCGAACTAAAATCAAATTCGCAAAATTATAACGAGTCGGTGGTTGACTACGCAATGCGTACGCGGAAAATCGCGAAAAGAATCGAAGAACACCTCAAAGAAGTATACACGGATGAAGAAAAACAACAGTACCTGAAAAACAGATTGCAAGAAGTAAGCCAAACAGTAATAAAATCGTTTATCCGTGGACTTTCTGACCGGGTAGTACTTGGTCACAATTTGCTCTTGTCAAAAAACTTTTTAACACTCGAAAATGCGATCGACGAGGCCTTGAATATTGAAAATGAACTCATTCGCAGACAAGCAATATACCAAACGACGAAACGCGAAAATTTCGAAGCTAGGGAAAATAGTCCCATTAAAACGAAAATTCGTTCCACACAGTCTAACGAGCAACATAGACAACGAGCGTTTTGTGAAAAACGTTTCGAGAATGCAACTCAAACAACATCAGATCGCTACATTAATTCGCGATCCAATAACTATCAAAATCGCAACAGAAATTCTTGGGATCCATTCGACGATCGTGATAGAGATTCACACGATCGAAACGACTATCATGGGCGAGATTCACGAGGTTGTGACTATCGAAACAATTCGCGGAACCGAGATTATCGAGATAACTCACGCGATCAAGATTATCGTGATAACTCCCAAGACCGAAATTACAGAAATTATTCTCGATATTGCAAAAATAATTCGCGTGATCAAAACTGCAGAGAGAATTCACGAAACCAAAAGTATTGCTGTCGAGTGAGAGATAACAGAAACGAATCGCGTCACCAACAATATCGTGACGACTCGCGCGACCGAAAATATCGTGACAACTCACGCGGCAACTACCGCAATAACTATCGCGACAACTCTCGCGACAACTACCGCGACAACTATCGCGACAACTCTCGCAACAACTATCGCGACAACTCGCGCGACAATTACAACAATTCCCGCGGCAATCGAAACAACTCGCGACGAGACGATTCACAAGATCGCAATTATCAAAACGATCGAAATAGTCGAAATAATTCACGCGATCGAACTAACTCACGAAAAGGACAAAACACCAGTAACACCGGAAACTCGCGAAAATCAGATTATCAATCAAGTGTCGACACATCACAGATCGAACAGATAGTTCAACGACTACTTCAAAAGAAAGGAGTAATGTGGTCCACAAAACTTCGCAACAATATTCAGGTCACAACAATGGGCGACGCAAGTGCCGAAAAAACTGAAAAAATTCTCTTTAAACAGACAAAGCAACCACAAGAAGAAACAAACCAATTACCGAAAAAGCCGGAATCAAAACAAATAACGGAGAGTGTACCCACAAAAATTGATTCAAATATTCACAACGAAACACCGCAAACTGAAACATTAGAAAACAAAGCTGAACTCATAAAAATACCTACATGGAAACAGACCAGGCAAATATTAAAAGGAAAACGCAGAATCAAACTACAATGGAAACCGATCGAAAAATGTCTAGCGGACTCATCTGAAGACGAAGATAGAGAAATAAACGAACCACGCAAACAAATTACGAAACGAGAAGATAAAACGATTATGGAATACGAAAATAAAGAAAAATCGAAAAGCCCAACGAGGCCACAAAAAGCAAAAAGCCCAATGAGGTTACAAAGAATAGAAAGCTTATCGCAGCATAGCAAAAGCGAGATTCGCCAAAAAGTCAGCCCTGACGGGGCAACCGGCTACTTATACGGTGACAAAAGCGAATATAACGACGGAAACAGAGTGGAAAGCAACCTAAGTGAAAAATCCGGCAACTTATACGGTGAAGCTGATGGTACTGTCGTCGAAAATATCGATGGCAAACGCATAGAAACTCAAAAACATGACAACTATCAGGCAAAAAATAAGGAAAATGAAACGGAAAACGAAACAGAATCCGAAAACGTAAATTCCAACATACAAGGATTCAAACCGTTGCCGACGTACATCGGAGAATCGTCTGGTGACGAAAATAATGGTAAACCACCCGTAAAACCAACCTTCAGATCACCTCCAACAATTATACAGCAAAAGGACTGCCCTCCGAAAGCCGCACAAATACTTGTGCAACTTGATAACTCACTGCCAACTCGCGACAGAAAAATATCAAATTCGGAAAGCTCAGTACAACCATCACTACAACTGAATCCTGAACTGTCACGAGAACGTAATGCCGCGAAACTCAAGAGTCAGCCAGTAAATAGCGATACAATAAACGAAACGCGATCATCACCAATAGCATTTGATTTGCGAGAATTCGTTCTACCATGGCATCGAGAAACGAGCACATCGGAGAAAAATGAAAACAGCATACCACAGGAAGTACAACCGAACTTCCGATCACCACCAATTCCCAGAAACGTCTTAGAACTCGGAAATTTATCACCGCCTTTCAGCTGTGTTGAATACGTAACGAAATTCGCAATGGATGCACCACCATCACCTGTGCATCCCAAAATCAGGCTACCACCGATAAACGCAGAACGAACAAATGATTCTGAACAACATCCTGCACAAACACCAGTGCAACCGAACTTCAGGTCACCACCAATACTTCATCGTGACGAAAAAATTTATGGACTGGAAGCTAACAATTATCTACCAATGACACTCATACCACGCAAAAAAGCACTACCAGAAACGATCAGCAATCTTCTATCGAAACTAACAGCAAATCGCAGAACATCGCCTGGAAGCGCATAATATGCATTATGGCCTTAAACAAACATACCGATCATTGACCACAAAAAAAAAAAAAAAAAAAAAAGGAAAATATTCATTAGCGTTTAACCTAAAAATAAATATAAGGTAAATTAATTCCTACACTTAAATACAACTAACACTTTTCTACATTTAAATACAACACTATCCACACTAAAAAAAAAAAAAAAAAAAAAAAACCTAACAAAACAGATACACAGAAAATTGAAAAAGTCAGAATGTAGACGAAAAACCAAGCCACCAAGATACATAATAGAATCAAATGAACCGCAAATTCTTTTTCGGACTACCAGACAATTTGACAAACTACAGTAATAGGGTTATACTACTCACAAACAAATCACGACTAAACTAATACACACAAAACCCATATACTTATTCACACGTCCATTTAAGCTACATTTACTCCGATACAATCGCGCATTTATCAATATATTTGATTATTAAATTTACTTCGTAAATAGAAACATGAGGAAAACGGAAGTTAAGAAAGAGGATAAGATCGAGACAATGACAATCTAACAAAAAAACAGATGTTTATATACAATGTCTGAGACATGCTCTGCGACACACGTATTTTAATGCAACAAAGAAAAAACGAAATTCAGCAACTTTATAATTATAACAAAAAATCGTATGGGAACAATTATATCCCAATATCAATCAATATCAATATCAATTTGATTTATTTCTTTTTTTTTCTTTCTTTCGCAACGAAATTATTGTCTACCCTTTTGGCCAATATATATTTGCTATGTTTTTTTTTACCATAAATATTCGTCTTAATCATTTTAACCATTCCAGAAACAACTCCCATCTTGTGCCTACAGAACCACTCCAAATAACACGCCCAACCCACTAACCACCACTAATCAGATCTTAGAATGTTACAGGCACAATACCATCAAAATTCCAAAATTATAACCTAAACTTCGAAAAGGGAATATTGGGGTAACAGAATGTTTATACCAGTAAACAATGGACAACCAGGAAGGAGGAACCGAAACCTACCAAATATGGACAAATTTGACAAAAGGAAAACATAACAAAAAAGGAAAACAATAATTGGATCTCATCAACGAACGAAACAGGACAACATTTTAATTTTTCTCAACCATCTTGTTTTAAAACCAAATTTAATCCCATCCAACCTAACTAAACCATTCCCACTAACACGAACAAATAACAGTTTTCTTAGATTGTTACAGATCAGCATAGAAATCAGCATCCATTATCTAAATATATTCAACGACGAGAGTGCGCCGGAGAAAAGATAAAACCAAGGGAAAATAATTAAAATAAAACCAAACTCGGACGACAACAAAAAGGACCAACCAACAACCAACAACTAACGAAACAAAATACACAAAAATAACACAAGTACACAAAAAATGAAAATATATAAAAAAAAAAAAACCCCAAAACTTTTCATTTATATAGAATCACACTTAACAACAATTATTAAATGTAAATTCTGTTCAACATCCGATGCGGGGGCATCGTTTTCTCTGGAGGGGGAGTGTAACGGCTCCAGCCTTTCTTCGCACCGATATTCATTTCTTTCCACGCAGCGATATTATTTCGCTGCATTTCATTCATAGAAGCCCTCCCGGGTTATCTACATCCGGCCGCACGGTTAGAGCCGTGAGAAGGCCCTTATCGCGGGCGTCGCGACAGTCCGTCGCGACTTTGTTGCGGGGTCCGAGGCCCTCAGCCTCGCACCTCCGAGAGCCAGTCCAGCTCGAGCTCTCAACCGGTACACTCTCCGTTGCTCTTAACAATAATCACGCTGCGACTAATAAAAGCATTCAATCCATTAAATTATATATCACGTTTAATCATTCGCCACCCGCAACCGACCATCCGTCTCAATTTTTTCTTCAATTTTTTTTTATTCCATCTTCAGCCTCCTGCTGGTTCACTTCACCGTCCCCGCCTCTCTTCTTAATCGAACACGAGAGGAAAGCCTTTACGGTATTATTCCATGATCGTTATTTCATAGTTCTTGGATTCAATAGATCGTTATAATGCGTCGAAGACGGATAACCGAATCGTGATACCCTCGACTACACGCCTGCTCGGCCTCGGATGCTGTGATCGGCCATGGACCAGTGATCGGTAATCCACCCCTCAAACGGCCCACGAATTGTATCGAACGAGAAAAGACGGAAGCATGCCAATGACTCGTCCAACGCGAGCGCCTCAAGGAGCCAATCACTGCACCGCTCACCCGTCATCTCCATCATCCCTCTCGGTCCCTTCATCCCTTCCCCCTCCCCCTCCACCTCCGCCTCCAGTTCGCTACTCTCGCCGCTTCAGGAAATCCACGAAATAACGAGGGAAAAAAACTCTTCGAAGAGCCGGAGTCTCGGCATTCTCGGCCTCCAACGATTTCCTTCCTACTCGTTCCCGTCTCTGTGCATGCGTACACCTTTCTCCTCTTCGTCCGCCTCTCGTCGTCTAGACGGGATGCGCGCGCGGGCTTCGATGTGAATAGATTTATGCGGGCTTCGCGAAACTACGTAACGGAAAAAAAAAACCGGGAAAAAAAAAAAACAAAACGTAATAGAAAAAAAGGAAAACAGGCTATGAAGAAGCGAAACCATCGGTTCTTGATGTACCGGTTCTACCATCCATACTGCGTTTGGTTTTTACGTTTTTCGTTTTTTTTTTTTCGTACACAAAGCGAGGATTAGCGTCCGGGGCAATTGAGGCAGATCTCGCGTACCTACACCGCTCGTTTGCATTGTCGCGGATTGCCTCGCCGGTTTTCGTTTTTTTTTCATATCGGTCCTGTTTTTTTTTTTTTTTGCCGATAGCCTACCGATTCGTTCATTCGTTTGTTGGGATCGTTGCGAGGCGGCTCGCGAACGGCCTTTGTTATAACTTTTGAGACATTTGGAGAACGATTATTATGCAACTTCAGTGTCGTCGTCAATATCACCTTTTGTTGTCAACTGTCTCATTGTTGTCAGAGCCAGGTGGGTGTAGAATGGATCGCGGATGGAGAGGGAAAAATCGTTTTGTTGTCGTACCTCGATCGACCAGTTATTTTGTCTTCTGGCCGCTTCATTCGCGCAGCGTTAATTGGTGTACGGTCGATGTTGAACCTTCAACACCCAGTGTAGCATATTTTCTACTTTGGTGAAGAAGTTTTAATAATAATAATAATAATAATAATAATAATAATAATAATAATAATGATGATAATAATAATATCTTGAAGAGGGAGAGAGTTGAGCCGACAGAATTGTCTCAATTATTCTTCGCTTTCGCAAAGAGACGCGAATTTATCGGGACTTTTATTTATTTTGATATTTTTTTATCGCCCGACCAACGCAACGAGGGAATACTTCGGAATTCCTTGTTGCGCGCTCTTCCTCGATCGTTTCTCTCATTCTGGCTCCGAGCTCTTGAACCGCTCGTTATCTTGTCGGTAATTGTTCGAGGCGCAGATTCCGTCGAGCATCCGGTTTGCTTTGTTAACCGGTCAAGCACACGCCCCGCGCTTCCGGCCGAGGAGTCAAAAAAAAAAATATATCCGTTAACTCGCCGATACATAAAAAAATAACTTATTATATCGCTCCATTGTTAGCGGCAGAATAATTGTTTTCTTCATCGTCGATCGATAGATTTAGCGGAGCCTAAAGCGCCTGAATTGGAAGCCGATTCAATATTTTCAAAGTTTATTCTTCAAATAACTGATAGATGAAACTTTTCTTCCTATGGCTCGAGGGCGAACGAATATCGAGCCTTAATAATCCTTGTATAATTAAATTCGTGCGCCTCGCAGCACAAACTATATGCATATATATCTATATATCGTTATACTGGAAGATATATATATATATGTGTGTATATATATATATATAACAGCCCGATGCCCCGCTCTGGTATATTCGATGTCCAATAACCGCGCGGTCGGCGAACTCGCGAAACTGGTGCAAACTCGGTGCACAGGAGAACAACGTTATCAGTCTTTCGGTCGCGCTCGCTCTTCTCATCGTCTCTTTCTAGCTCGTTCGGCTCGTCGGGACCGAGAGACAATACGTTTTAGTTATAGTATGCCCGCTACCCACCCTGTCAGTAATAATGCTCGGCAGACGAGTATCTACGATACCAGAACGAGGTTTATGGAGAAACAGGCAGCCGCTGACAGACATCGTACGTTTGTAATAAAACTAGAACATCGGGGATGTTAACTCGTCTCATTCGATTAAAACATCGTAGTTCCAGCTTCTGCGATTCAATAGATTCAGCACTTCGCTTTCGAACCGAGAGCAAAATGAAACATAATTACTCGGGCTGTTAAAGACAAACATTCGTTCCGATGAAACGGAACGAATATTCAGTTCAATTATACTGAGAAAAAAAATTGTTGGTTTGACCAAATTCGCGGTCACTTGCGTTGAAAGCTGTTTTTTGGTTGGTACAACTAAGTCATATTTTTGTTGAACGATTGTTCGCTTCAGTCGATTCAAAATATTTCGATTAGAAAAAAATTTATTGTGCCAACCAAATAACGCCTTTGAACGCATCTTGGTGAATCAAAAAAAAAAAAAAAAAAATTCTTAGTATGTTTTTTGTCACGGTAACCGGCTATAAGGATAGTAGGATACAAAAAATTGCAGTTTTTTTTTAAATTATCGACCGCGGCATTTCACATGCCCGTATGGCCTGTAAGGACGATAATTAAAAAAAACTGTAATGCAATTTTTTGTTCAAAGGTGCCGAAACTTTAGCGTTCAATGAAAGTAATAGCCCACTGTAGAATCGATAGTCGCAGTGGCATTCTATTTACGTTGGACAATAAAGTTTCGGCAGCCTAGAAAATGTAGCATTTCAGTTTTTGTTGGCGACTGGGTGCCGGATGGGTGGAATGGTGTTTCACATGACCTTCCCCCGCCCACCCTTCCCGCGCCCAGTTCGTAATAAAAACTGTACTGAATGTCATTTTGAAACCGCAGACCGCCGAGGAAAAATAAAATTGTCTTTCCCTGCGTCTGCCGATTACCCAGAAAAAAACAATTTTCTTTTCCCTCGGCAGATCGCGATCTCAAAACGGCATGCAGTACAGTTTTTGTTACCGGCGGCGATATTTCCCATTACCTTAAGGCGAACTGAAATATCGCGGTCGGTAATGAAAACTGTAATGAACTTTTTTCAAGGGTGCAAATTCGTTGATTTTTCAAAAAAAAATTAGCACCATTGAATAAAGTTAATTTGCAAATTGCAACAATCTCTCTCGCAGGTGTTTCACTTCCCCTTAAGTTGGACAATAAAGTTCCCCCATCTCGAAAGATTTAGCATTACAGTTTTGTTACCGACTGAGACCGGGCTGGGCGAAAGTGTCTTGCGCGTGCATCACCTTGAACTGTTCGCCAAAAAAATTAATTCCCGCGTTCCAAAAATAATAAATAATGTCTACCCAGAGCCGATAATAATTTTACATTGCCACACATAATACAGCGCAGGTTCATGAGCGGCGAATCGATGCTAGAATTTACTCGATACATTGCAGGGCTGCAGTTGGGCAGACAGGGACGGCTGGGCGCATCCCAGGAACAATGGGCGGATGCTAGCGGCGACCACAATGTCAGAGAGAAAGCGGATACCGCAGAATTGCACTATCGCGTGGTACACGCGCATTTTGCGAGAGCAGCGTCGAGCGGATGAACCGGCAGCGACGGCGGCGGGTCGAAGCCAGCGAAGGCGGGGTGAGTGAGACGATACGGAGAATGGTTCACCTGGTGACGGAGCATCGGGTCAAAGGGAACTATTCCAGTATAATTACCACGCATGCTCGATAATTTCAGGCACCGCTAGGTGCGTGGAGCAAAGAGAAGAATTCCCTTTTTCCGATTTCCCTTTTTTTTTTCGAGCGATATTGAGTGGAGCGTTTGCACGAGGCTTTCAAAAGCTTTACGATGTAGCACGTTGCGACAATACACCGATATCGATACTACGAGTGGCAGTGAGCTCATCGCGTGGGAGAGATTTTAATACCGTAGTGCGCTCGTCGAATGCAATATCGATGGGCATGCAGCACTTTGCGTGCTCGTATTGCAACCTTTTTTTCAGCCTCAACTGCCGCCACGTGCGATACGGAAGGGAAGGAACGATGCGTTTTTTTTTGTCGATCCAGAAACACACAGACACATTTTTGGTGTACTGGAAAAAATATATATATTATTCCCTCGTATTCTACAATCCTCCGTTCGTTTTTTTTTCTTTCTCTCTATCATTCCGTTGACACACTCACGTTCTCTTGACAACTTTTATCGCGCGGTTAAAGACTCACATTACAGCATCATTCGCGATCGACTCATTCAAATAGCGTTTCGACGGACCTTACGAGTTTCAATGCTTCGGAGCGTTTTCCCCAATGCAGGAATATTTTTTTCCCGTAGGGTGAAAGTGGTTGATGTGGTCCACAGATCGCTGGTCCATATAAACCATAATTTACCCTACGCGTGACAGGAATTCTCGTCAGGAGTCTATCTTTCGAGTCCCGAAAGTTGAACAAAATTTGTAAGCTCCGAGTCTTCCTCGGCAGATCTTTCGGGACGACTCGGCCTCGTCGGACAAATCGTTAAATTCTTGGAAACCGATCTGGCGGTCTCGCGACGCAATACCGTAAGACACATCCAAATAAAATCGTACACACAACGAAGAAGTAGCATTAGTAATATAATAGTTATGGTAATCCGTAGCGAATCCACAGGCCGTTTCGCCGAGTGGCCGTTGCGACGATCGTTTGTTCTAACTAAAGTAATTGTCGTCGGTCGCTCGTTCGGGCGAGCAGTTCTGCAGCATGGAGTTTCCGGGTATGGCTCCGCGATGAGGTTTCGTGTCCTGGACCATTCCGGTGTCGTGACACCGGGCCGAGTGCTGGCTGAGGGCGGTGAGTTCGTTCAGTATGATTTCCTGGATCTTCAGTCTGACGTACATCTGCCGATCGAGCGGCAGACTCCTGAGGGGACTTCTGACGCTCATGAGGAAATGATAAGTGTCGTCCTCCTCGTCCTGGCACGCGCTCAGCCTTCGCTGAATGCTCTCGTACCGTTTTCTCTCGACCCCTTGCTGGTACTCCATCGCCTCCATGGAATCGACTAGGATTCTCTTCCTGCCGATCTTTCCCCTCTTCCGCAGCGGCAAACCGACCTGCTGGAGAACCTCCTCGCTGGTCATCAGCGACTGGCACGAGTCGCCGCCGTCGAGATCGTCGAAGTGGGCCTCCTCGTCGCCCTCCACTATGTCGATCTGCGGCTCGATCTGCGTCTCGTCGAGCGAAGTCTGGAACGATCCCGCGCCGTTCTGCGAATGACCGCAGCCGCCGATCACCCGAGAGTTCATCTGGTCCCGCAGAAACTGGAGACTCTTGAACCATACCCATTTCGACTCGTGATCGGGAACGCTCGGCGGCGAACCACCGTCGCACGGCGGCTTTCCTCTGTAAGTCTTCTTCAGCTCGTTGCGGAAGTTGTCCCGGAGATGCTTCCACTTGGACTTGGCGACGTCGCCTGCGAATAGAAATATACGGTGGTGTTACAATTCAGGTCGATCATGGAACGCTGGGAAATTCGACGATCGGCATGCGATATCTCGCTGCTAACCGAACGTTTCGGTAACGATGAGTTACCGAATGATACGCGGAGACTGATACAAAAATGCGGTTGAATCTATGATTGGGGTAGGGAGATTCGAATAAATATTCAGTTGGTCGAACAAAAATGCCTCGAATATATTTTGGGGAAATCATCCGTACAAATTGTTGCACCGAACGATCTTTCAGCTGTGCCAATAAAATACATATTTGACGATCCCTGCCCGAATCTTTAGTTGATTCAACCGTATTTATGATTAATCGTATATTCTAAATCGAGTGTATTTTTTTAATCAACCGTATTTCTTAAATCAATCGTACTTTTTAAACCAACCATATGTTTTTAATCAAACGTACTGTTTAAATCAACCGTACTTTTAAAATCAACAATATTTTTTAAATCAACTCTATTTTCTTTTTTAACCGTATTATTTTAATCGATCTATTGCTTTCTCATAGAGGAAGAAAATGAAAATTTCAATGAAAATTTCAATTTGCAACTTATATGAGGAAGCCATATGAAAATTTCAATTTTTAATTTAAAAAAAAAAAATCAACCGTATTATTTAACTTCCAATAAACCGTAGATCGATCCCGTTGGCGAATCCGAGATCTCCCACAACGCTCCCCGCTAAACCAATAGAACTCGAACCATAAATCGGCATCGCACGTCGACGACGTTTTAAAGATACTCTCCGACAACTCTACAGTCCCAAATTCAACTAAATCGGCTCGAACAACAATAGTCTATGAATGAAACAAACTCGGACGTAAGCGCCGTGGGATAACAACCCTTGGAATACGAGTTATCGAGGTCGGGAGGATTTACCGTTACACAACAACAATGGGCGCTGAAAGTTCCGAAGCGAAGAGAGGGCCGGGAGGGGAGGGGGGGGGGGGGGTAGAGCTAGGAGCATAACAGGCTCGAGTGTAAGTTTTATTCGTTCCCTTCTCTTCCGTCCAGAGCACGTGGTGCCCGCTACGGCAATACCGTAGTCCCGCGAATATCGTTGAAAAAAAAAAAAATCGTAACCCACACAAAAAAAAAATCCACGCAACTTCTCTCGGATTTTTTTTGTTTTTCATACTCACTCGATACATCGCAGGCCTTGGCGATTTCGCCCCAGAGTCTCAGTATGATGTCCCTGTTGTGATAGTGCGTGTTCTTTTGATCCCAGATGGCCGGTCTTGCCTGTACCTCGCTGATCAATCTCTGCAGGTCCATCCTCGTGGCCCGACGGCGTGGCCGAGCGAGATTACGAGTGTCCCTCCCTCTCCCTCCACCGGCGTTTCCTCCTCGCCGCTCTCTGCCTCCTCCTCTATCGCGCGCTGTTCCCGAAATTATTTCAATGTCGTCGATCAGCCCCGCGACCGAGATCGACGATCAGCCGCGATCCGTCTCTTCCACCTTCTCTTCCCGATAACGAAACAAAAAAAAACAAAAATCGTTCCTTTCCGGTCGATTCAGCGCGACGTACGACGCGCGGTTTGGTAATGAAAAAAAAAAGGACGCCGGTCGAAGCGACGCCGGTGCCCCTCGACGCTTGCTGTGCCGAGTCCGGATTTTGTACTGTCCTCGGCTCTGCGTTGCGTGCACGGAGGAGGCGTACCGACGCCGAGCCGAGCCGAGCGTAGTCCCCGTGCGCCTTCCATCCCCGTACAGCTGTGTGGGTGACGACGAGCATTCCCGCGCTACTTGGCTACGAGCTTGGCTTCCCTTCCTCCGTGTATATCCCTCGGTTTCTCCGTCTCCGCGCTTCGCCTCGTCGTCCCCGTGTACGTGAATTCCATCCCCGTGCGTGCGCGCCGAGAGACGCCGTTGTGTCGGTCCTCCCGTCGCGGCCGTGTCGGTGCATTCCGACCTCGTGAGTGTACGACCGAACGCGATGGTGGTTACCCGCCCGGCCGTCGTTGTGTTACACTCCGCGCGGCAGCGTCCGTGTGCCCCCGTGTCCACCGTCGTCCGATCCATTTCGGCCCCGCGCGCCTGTGTGCGTCCAGACCGAGCGCCGCACGCACACTGACTCCCGAGTAAGGCGTTGGGTGCGTTATTACGCTCGGCTCGGCTCGGCCCGGCCCGGCTCGGCGCCGCTCGGCTGGACTCGGACGTCGCCGCTACTCACCGAGACACCGCGTCGCACGCTGCGCGCGGCCTCGAACGGCTAACCGCCATCCTCTCTCTACCCACCCGTACACAAACTCACACAACCGACTGCTCGCTCTCCCTCTCCGTCTCTCGGTGTGTATTAACCGCCGCGCGAGAGAGTCTATACCGGGGCGCCAACGGCCGACGAGCGGATGCGGCGCTGCCCGCGTCCGTGAACGGTCCTCGTGCGAACAGCGCTCGTGTTGGTCAGAACTCAACACCGGTAAACTTCGTGTTTTATTCGCGTCGAACGGCCGAGGTCGTTTTTTGAGGAAAAAAATCATCGCGCTCTATCGCGAAGATACAACGTTGATTTGTTTACTTTTCGTCGTTGTTTTGGTCTCGCGGATTATTCGACCGCCCTCCGGAGACAGCGTCGATTCCGAGGATCGAAACGTAGGAGTTTTTCGTTGTGTGCGCAAAGCCGTAACGGTCGAACGGCGCGCGCGGACGACGCTCCGACCCAACGCACACACGTGCCCTTGGCCGAAGACCGAGACACCTGCCTCGGCAACGTTTCTCCGTTCCTCACCGACGCCCCCATACACACAGGCGTATTCGGAGCTGGTCGCTCTTCGCTCGATACGGCTCGGCTCAGCTCGGCCCGGCACGAGAGTCCCGACTCGCGAACGAGATACCGGCTGCGTTGTCGTCGTACCACGAAACGTCTGTGTTAGACTCGGCCGGCCAGCGAACGGCGGTCCGCCACACCACACGCTTCCTCGCTCTTCGCCCGCAGGGACGCAAGCGTTCTACGACGCTCGCGCCGAACTTGCCGCAGCGATCTTCGAGAATCCCAACGGAAATTATTTGTCGCGAAGTCGCTGCTCGGACGCGGAGAGCCTGAAACATGGTCGATGTCGATGTTCGGGCTGCTGGAAGGAAGGTTGAGGATTTTTTTGTTTTCGACGAG
This sequence comes from Amblyteles armatorius, assembly GCA_933228735.2. Classification (NCBI taxonomy): domain Eukaryota; kingdom Metazoa; phylum Arthropoda; class Insecta; order Hymenoptera; family Ichneumonidae; genus Amblyteles; species Amblyteles armatorius. Next base: position 4,527,520 of record OW121689.1, on the reverse strand, counting down.
AGTCATTACGTCGAGGGCGGGTTGACCTTGAATACTCAAATCACGATATTACGTTTCGATAGGAGCTAGGTGGAGAGACCTTGAACTCTGCTGTTCCTTGAAACATCCTAGAAATGTCCTTGAACTATTTGTTGATTGTTATCGCGTCCTAGAGAACTTTGGGAAAGTCGATGAGTTATCGAATTTTATTTCGAAACTGAACGTCTAACCTTGGACGCTAAGTCGGGTAACGATACAGTAGAACCCCGATTAACCCTACAACTCACGACTGGGGTCCGAACGCACCCCACGCGTTGTAGGATTAACCGGCATGCTCGGGAACGAAGAGTTCCCGGATAATCGAAATCTCGGTTAATCCGAACTAGACACCAAAGGTACATAAGTCAATAATGACTAATAAAAACTCAACTTTATTTTGACTAGTTACAATGACATTTGGTACGTCTTGCCCTTACGAGAATGTAAAGCTTTGGATATTTTCTTTCATCAATAGTACAAAAACTGGAATTTTTGTTGTTAAATATTCAGTGATTTTGGTTTGCTCCGTGCATAACGAAAAAGACGAAAAAAACCTCGGAAGACGGTCGGTTAATCCGCTTCCCGCTTAATCCGACTCTGATTAATCGGTGTTCTACTGTAATTTCTTTGTTTCCATCTATCCAAGCTTTTTCGAAAAAACATTGTTTTTTTAAATACCCGACCTGAATTCCATTTTAAAGAAACATAAATAATACGGATAACAAATGTTTAAAATAAATATTGAGATACTTTCATTATGTGGAAAGCCAGCTATCCGTCCGACTATTAAAGGGTTGTAAAACTTTTTTTCCTACTCGGATCTGTCATTTCGTCCGCGTACTCCGCCCGCCTCTTGGTTCTCCGAATACAGAGGTATATCGTGGGCGCGCACCAGCGAACTGCGCATACCCGGCGCCGGTACACCGGTAGTAGCTGAATAGCAGTTAATAACGCTGCGTGGCTAGAATTCGCCCTTGGGACATGACCGACGAGCGAGGGCAACGTGGATCACTCGCGAGAGATAAATAAAGCAAAATTTCGCTGACGCGAACTGAAAGACGAAGGGTAATTGGAACGGGGAACGGAAGAAATGAGAGAACGACGATTTTTCCAACTTCCTCCCGAGCCAGACGTTGATGTACACTGCTGTTCAAGAATGTCTGGTTTTTTATCTTTTAATCTTCCTGGATATCTTGCTGCATGTCGTAGCTCTATGTCTTAACGGCGTTGAAGATACCAAGCAAGACATCCAGCAAGACATCCAGCAGGACATCCTGCAGGACATCCAGCAGGACATCCAGCAGGACATCCAGCAGGACATCCAGCAGGACATCCAGCAGGACATCCGGCTGGACATCCAGCAGGACGTCCGGCAGGACATCCAGCAGGACATCCAGCGGGACATCCAGCGGGACGTCCAGCGGGACATCCAGCAGGACATCCGGCTGGACATCCGGCTGGACATCCGGCTGGACATCCGGCTGGACATCCGGCTGGACATCCGGCTGGACATCCGGCAGGACATCCGGCAGGACAACCGGAAGGACATCCGGCAGGACATCCGGCAGGATATTCAGCAGGACATCCAGCAGGACATCCGGCAGGACATCCAGCAGGACATTCAGCAGGACATCCAGCTGGACGTTCAGCAGGACATCCAGCAAGACGCGACGAAATCCAGGCATCCATGAACAGCAGCGTACAATAACGTCTGGTCGACCGATTCTAATCTTCGAGCGGTCGAAGCTTATCTTAATCGATTAACCGATACACCCAGCGCCCCAAGCGCGGAATACAATCGACGCCGGTCGCCTTCGCGTATCCACTCGGGCACAATGAGCAGAGACGATCGTCGATTATATCGCGACGTCGGCTAATGGTGGAATTCAAGGGATTCGGTCAGTCGGTCCGTATACAAATTGAATTACGTTTCGGAGGAGCCGCTCGGCGTTCGAGCTGCACTTGAACCGGCCGCGCTATCCAATAATCGGATTCGTGCGGCTGCACCGGAATGCGAGAGAGTCCATTGATTGTAGCGACCGCAAAAGCGATTCACCCTCGACCATACTGGAATCCTCCACCATCCGGAGAACCTTCGAATATTCAAACATAAACACGGTTTAATCCCGATTGATGAAGTCCCGGGTAACGAAATTCAACAAACTGCTGAGTTTGTCAGTCTACTTAAGGTGATGTGAAACACCCTCCATTCAGAACCATTCTGCACCCAGTCGGTAATAAAATCTGTAATGCAATTTTTTCTAGGGTGTTGAAACTGTCTTGTCTAACTGGCGTAGAAGGCGGCTTGCTTCTGTCAATCCTACAGTGGGCTTGTATTTCCTTGGAACCTAAAGTTTCAGCATCCTTGAAAAAATTTCATTATAGTTTTTATTATCGACTGCGGCACTTTGCATGCCCTTAAGGATGTTTGGGCCGAAATCGCGGGAGGGAAACGGAAGCGGGGATTCCGCTGACCGCGTTAGTCAGTATGCGAGTGCGAAGCGCAGGCAAAGCAAGTTGCTAGACAGAGGTAGGGTCTTTCGTGTATCGAATTTATCTCGGAAACAAAACGGCGAATCTTTTTGCAATTTGGACACAATCTGTCTAATAGTACGCCCTTCGCTGTGGTATGTTTTTTATTCGTATCTAACAGAATTTGGCAAAGAAAATGGCTACTTTCTATCGTTACCGACCGATTTCCGTAACGTTTACGCGGTACCTTCTGTAGCTTTGTACACGCATTACTAAAAAACTGCACGGTCAAAAAAATCTGAAAAATTTGCAAACGATTGAGAGGGTCTTTTCCTTACAAAGTAGCAAAGTTTTATAGTGATGGAACAGAAACGCGTTTTGGTCCAAACATCCTCAAGGGGCCAACAAAAGACAAGTCATCAGTAAAAACGGGACCGTCCGTGATATTTCTGTAAAGTCACGCTTTCCGGATTATGTAGTATCGTATATCAAAGTATATCAAAGTACACTCATAATTCCTCGGAGTAACATCTATAGGAAACATCCCGATATTCTCGAGCGTCAGTTTGCGTGGGAAGCCTGTAAACAGCGAACCAAAGTTGCACCGGAGTTAAATACGAAACTATCAAATTTCCTCTTTGGTCTGCACGCTGAGAGATCGTGGATTTGCGCCTGCGGCACCGCACTCCAATTTGCTCCGGAGTGCGGAGAGAAACTCGCACTCGAGGCTCCGACAAACATACGACGAGAGTGTTCGAAACTAATCGTAGAACCCACATAAATACAATTGCCTCGTGATAATTTTAGCAATAGCTCCATTATTCCCTCACTTTTGATTCCAAACAGAAAGTAGAATCTTTCACCTCGACAATTTACGTACATACACCCAGACATTTTTTTATTCCAATCAAATAAGGACGGAGCTTGCGTTTTTTCACAGCTTGAACATAGAAAAAACGCGATTTTTAAGGATTACAAAAAATTCTGAAGAAAAACCATACTTATTCAGAAAAATAAACGAATTATTTGCATGAAGGAAAATAGTTAAGTCGCCGGGGGATTTGTTGAATAACAATTTTCATCTGAAGTTTGTTAATGACAATTTAGAATTATTATTTCACAAAAACAATCTTTGCAGATTTTTATCCTATCGAGAAGTGTTCGTAATTTTCTCTGTAACTCACGTTTGGCCGGACTGTGCCGCAAGTACTACGTTAATAAACGTCATTCGAAGATCGGAATTTATTTGATTTTAATAAATGTTTTTACCGGGTGTATTTTTAATGCCGAACCGTCCAGACAACAAAAATAATCAGCAAGGCTGGATTCGATGCGCGCTCGACGGACGATCGTTTAATTAGAATTTAATTGGCAGCTCGATGAGAACGAGCGATAAATATTTGCCTGTAGCCCCAGCTTCGACGAATTGATCCGTCGAATCCCATTCCGTGTCCCGTTTTATTATGGGAAGGGTTCCGTTAAACAAATATATTCATCCCCCCCGCCTCTCCATCATCGACGAATTGAATTCGCCCGCTGCTCGTCGAGTGCAGAGACAGACGCGACGGGTGGCCAAACAATCAGACAGCGTAGTAGTTTGAAGAGTCGTCGATTCGAGTACACGTTTCCTACTCCTTTGTCGGAATAAACGCATTTACGGCGAGCGAAGTAAAAGCACAAATTTATCGTGGCTCTTCCCATTCGCCATTAGCACTGTTTCGCAAAACGTTGTTACCGCCCGGACACTTGTACTCGAGATACCGGGTAACGTAGCTCGGATTTTACGCCCTCGCACCCCTCTCGCCCGTTCTCTATCTGTATGCAGATTGCGTGAACGGGACGGACTCCAGACCGCAGCCACGTACCGCACGTTGCAATCCGGCTTGTTTCCCCGAGGGCTTGTACGCCGCTGCAGGCTTTTCCGGTCCGCGAACATTCACGAGCTAACAAGTTGATTTTTTTTTTTTTTTTTTCGTTCGGGACTAATCCGCGTAATTCGTTTGCCGAGAAGATTGCGAGCTGTGGGATAGAATCAATATCCACGAATATTATTTGAAAATATTGATTCATCGATTGCAGTCTCGGAAGAACTTTTTAGAGTGGTTGAGTAATAATTAATATTTGTTCGTTCCTTTTTCCGGCTCTTTTAATGGCATTTTTTAATTTAAGGCGCTTGCTTCCTGATAGAGGAAGGTTTGTCATGGTGAAAGTATTTTTTTTGAGATTTTAATTAAAACGGGTTGTGAGTTTTCCAAAACACCGAAAAATCAGGTTTAGAAAAAATGTCGGGATGTATGTGTGTGGCTGTGTGTGTGTGTTAATTAGGCGCGAAAAATTCAAACCGCTATAACTCGAGAATGTCCCGCTATAACTCGAGAACCACACGGCATGTGTGGTTAATAATCAATGTTTCCTTAAAATTTAATTGAAAAATGTTCGGCTGTTTTTTTTTGTACGCCATTTTTTATTTCTTCGTAAATGTCTGTACGCACTCTAGCTTTTACAATTTTGTAGCTATCTAGCTAAAAACGGGTATACAAATCAAATAGGATCACCCGATGATCGCATTGAAATTTCGGGAGAATCGATCGAACCGTTTGAATTTTGTGTCATTTTGAATTTTTTGAATTTCATAATAAATTAGTACTTTGTTGTTGTCGTTGTCTTGTTTAGCGAAACGAGCACTCAGCCCTGCTGGGCCATTTTGTACAGACGTGGAACACAACCGACAGGCGTTCCTCGAACGTCTTTACTTTTAGTACTTCAATTTAGACGCAATTTTTATCATTAAAATCATCCTTTTCTTTATCGTTTTAATAAAAGCGTTTTTAATTTTGATTTTATTTTTGTTCAGTTTATCGAGTGAATTGCAGTTTACATCTTTAGAGGCGAGACCTAAGTACAAATAAAAAGTCCGCTTCTTCTGTCGTCGGCGCTTCGGTGTTCACCGGACTCTCTATCAAGTCATTTATTTCCTGGATCTTCTTGTTGAGCTCCTGGTACGTTATAGCCTCGATCGTCCGTAAGACTTGCGTCCTGAAGAACTTGGTCACGGTCGAACTGACCATGTTAAGCAATTTGTCGGTTAAGTGGCCCTCGAGTCTAAGATTGAAGTCTCTGCAGATATAAAAAAAACAAACACAACTGAAAAATGAGCAAAGTTACTATTTTTTCGGTCATCTGTCCGGGAGTTCCATTCTGGCGATTCTCGCGGAGGAACCAAAAAAAATCGTTTTATCTCCGAACCGACATAAGTCGACATGTTATATTCTTTCGTTATCAGCCGTTTCTTTTGTCGCTATTATCTGTTTGTATTTCAGCACGCGGCGAGATGCGTCGATCAGATATTTTGTTTTGTAACATAAGGGAAGAGTCAACACGCTCAATCGTCGAGCGATTTGAGCCACCTGTATTTTTCATCGGTGTTGCGAGAAATTCAGGAGATAATGTGGATTCCGTATTTTTTTAAATCAGATTATTATTGTTTTTTTTAATTTAAATATCACTCACCCAACGGCGATAAACTTGAAGAACTTCAGGTCGATTTTCTTAGTCTTGTGGTTGACGTCTATCAACATGCGTGCCATAACGTCTTGGAACCGACCGTAGCAATCACCCTTGCGGTTGTAGAGCATGTATCTAAACACGTACTGGTGACTCACCTGGATGAGCACGCGAACAGTCGGAAATTATTAATATTTAACCCTGCAACTCATGAGTGGGGTCCAAACGCACCCGACGCGAACGCGATAAAATAAGCTTTTTGCTGATTTTTTCCGGTTTTCAGCCTTCGAATTACTATACATGAAAACACGGATAAAAAAAAAACTAAGTTTGAAACATTTCTTGTCAAACGTTCACTATTTTCTCGTCTCGTTAAATTCCACGATTAAAAAAAGTATACTTGCATCCAAAGATTCCCAGCCGAGATTCAGATAGAAAGATATTTTTTCCTTGGAATATTGCATCGTAATGTCGCCGCTTCGAAAAATCGTGGAGAGCTGCTGGACGAAACCGTGGTGCAGTTGCATCTTCGTCTTCAGCAAGCCGGGCTGCATCAGAAAAGTTCAAAAAGCTTTTTAATTTCAAAAAAAAAATAAAAAAATAAAAACAATTTTTAAAGGCGAGCAGATTACCAGATGGGACAGGGGGATTTCAACGTCCGGTGCTTCCATGGGATCCCATCCATTCTTGGAGATGTATCGCCTTATGTGCGGCAAAGAAGCATCAAAGACAGTGTTGAGATTCACTTCCTCTACTTCCGTCTGCGCTTGCGGTCTGCCCATTATAAAATTACCAAAGTTTCTCCCGTTAGCCTCGCAAGCACCGAAGAACAAAATTCTCAATAATTACACCCAGAAAAATGATTTATTCGACGTCCACCGTTTATTTGGTTTAAGTAAAATATTTATTTGATTAAAATAATCAATTATTTCATTTAAGTAACTATTTGCATATTTAAATCAAATAAATATTTTACTTAAACCAAATAAACGGTGGCCTTCAATTAAATTTTTTTTCTGGGTGTATCATCATTCAACTCACCGACAATCATTATTCGCAACAGCTTCGTTGTCCTGGCCGAGCGCAATCGTTGCGAATGCCGAAAGAAGCAAAATACCGTGCGACAAAATCATCGCTGCAGTATTTATCGATTAATATCTTCGAGAGTGTGCGACGACTTGAGAAATCGATCTGAAACGGGATCATCGGCCACCCGAATTTTTATACTACTCTCTCGTATTTCGTATCATTAAAAAAAAATTGTTTTGTTAACAGTATCTTATCGGATGCTGTTCAAACCGAGGTATCGCGATCGATTACGTTACTTTTATTGCGTCCCTTGGTGCGAGCTATGACCGTTGTTCCATTCGTATAATTTCCCGACGAAATACTGCGAGGCGATTTTGTAGGGCACTGTCGAGCGATTAGAAGCGATTAGAAAAACTATCGGGTCTGGATAATTTTTTTTTACTTCTTCATAGACGAAGCTTTATTATGGTGAAAAAAAAATTATAGTTTTTAATGCAAACATGTTCAGAATGCTCCAAAAAATCGAACAATGACATTTAGAAAAAATTTCCGAATGTATATATGTATATATGCATGTGTGTATGTGTGTGTGTGGATCGGACGCGAAAACTTCGAACGAAAAAGTTGATCGGACATTTAAAAAAAATTACATCGCATCTCGACGAACCCGTGGCGAGAGTGAGAGTGCTCAACATCTCGAACATTGCTCCGCACAACTTTCGCCCGGACTTTTGGGCCTCAAGCGATGCCGGCCGAAGAAAGCGAGAGTGAGCTTCAAGGTCACTCTCGGTTTCGTTCCGAGTTCTCTGCGACCGCAAAGAGAGAGTCGACGACGAGGTCTTTGAACGCAGAAAGTGCTCTCAAAGGATGCCTCTTCGTCGAATATGTTTAAACCTTTTTCACTTTTCGTTTGAAGGCTACATTCGATAGATTTTTTTTTTCATTCGAGAATCAGGAAGGAAAACAATAGTTGGCGATTCGCCAAACCTTTGGCGTTCTATTTTAGGGAGTAAAGAGTATCGGTAAAAAAATGCTAGCAACTGCGCAACAGGTGTAAACTGTACACGGAGAAAAAATAGTTCTGTTTCTCTAACAAAATGTAGATCGTTAATAATTTATTGTTGTGCCAGCAAAACTTTTTACCTGCTACGGCAAAATATTTGCTGCCATAACAAAATATTTTGTTGTCCCTACACGGAGAAAAAAAAATTGTTGGGACAAGGATTTTGTTACAACTCATTTACCTGGTTAACACAGGGACAACAAAATATTTGGCTGTAGCAGCCAAATATTTTCGCTGCCACAACAATAAATTATTAACGATCAACATTTCGTTAGAGAAACAGAACTATTTTTCAGTCTCATTTTTCAGTTACGGTAACAAAATTCTTGTTGTCCCAACAATTTTTTTTTCTCCGTGTAAACAATGAAACGAAGGAATTACGAACTTCAGACTCTTCTCATCATCAGATAGGATCGAATCGCAGTAACATCTACATAATTAAAAAATGCAATCAGTCCACAGTGTGCATAGCACGATATTATCGGCGCGACGGATGATCGTTAATTGGATAAATTAAAATTGCGACGGTTCGGGTCGCCGAATGTTTGCCGATTGTCTGGGGTCAGACGGCGAGAATGGAGAACCCGCCGAGTTCTGAACGCGAACGAGAGTGAGAGTGATCAGGGCGGAGAGCTTTTGAGGCCCCTCAGACTTCGCTTTCCACGCGAGATGGAATAACGAGGTCCTCGACTTTAGCGAATCTCACTTTCACTGCTCGGCCTGATTCGCTGACCCGGGGACCTCGATTCGCTGTTCTGGAAACCTGCTTTCACTTGGCTTTTGGGTCAGTTCTGTTCAGCGTATCTGCAGGGTGAAGGTGGTGAATATGGACCACCGTAAAACCGTATTCATTCATTTAATCCGACATAGTTTATGAAGGGAAAAGTTGCTACAACGATACTGGACAAATTTTGATTGTAGCGAAAATTTTGGAACGTTTTCTATAATCATCAGGCATCCAGATTAAACTTACAGATTGATCTGAATGCTGAATCAGATCAGCTTCCGTTTTGTCTCTAAATTTTCTCCGCACCCTCGTCATTATTTCCCTCGGACCGTCGGAGACTTTGTTGCGTCTGCGTTTCTCGTGGAGCCTGAGGAAATATTGATGGTTCAGAGTCGAGCAAGGGCGTGAAATCCGCTTTACTCACTGAAACTGAAGACGCTGAATCCGATCGCCCCACGGTATTTGAGAACCCATTTTCCAGAGTTTGTCCCGAAAGATCCAATAAAGGAGGGGTTTGACGCTCGGCCACAAAAGCTGCGCCACTTTCGTCCCGTTCTCTGCACGGAACAGAAATATTTGTTATTAAGTCGGGATGACGATAGAGGGAAAACATAATTATTATTGTATTTACCTGCTGGGTTCGAATCGAGTGGACCGAGCGAGCCGTCGAATTCGTGAGAGTAAAAGGTAACCCTCGGCTCTTCTACGAGCTCAAAGTCCATAGCCATACTGCAGTTTCCTAGCTGACAGTTGATCACGAAGAAATTCGTTATACCTTTTGCGATAACTGTGGCGTAATTAATTCTGGAAAAAATATTCGACATTTTATTAAGTTACACAGACGGGTGTAACTTAAGTAATTATATTTCACGAATTTTCTATGCAATAATAATAATAATAATATTTATTGGATGATAAATGCAAGAAAGTACAAAAACATGGTAAAAATTAACATCTGAAATAATTAATTTTTGATTGTATTCACTCTATAATTTGTTACTGAAATACGGCTATCTGTTACTTTCATAACATTCAACTGACCTTCTTAATACCATCGTCCAGTATCGATCCGAGCTCGTTGTCGTAAGGTTCTGTGACGTCCATATCTGAAATTTGATAAATTGCTCTTAAGCTCGAATACAAAGCATGCATTTAAGGCCATGTGAAAGATGTACCACGTGACATATGAGTGCGAGAGAGACAGATGCATTTTTCGAATCAATGCCATTTAAAACCGGTTGACGCTCCGGATAAAACGGAAGCATCAACAGGCGCGGTATTAAATTGTACTTCCGCCAATGCTTTGCTTTTTCCAGAAAAGTCTACGGTCTCTGAATCGTATTCATTACAGATTTCGATTACCGACCGAGTCGTTTCACGTATTCAATGACACGATCGATTATTCCTATCGAAAAGTTACCCGTTGTATTTTCGACGTTTCTAATTTATCGACCAATGGTAAATCAACCATTCTTGATATTTGTCATTATCAACCGGAGTCCATTGACACTTACAACTGACAGTCTAATCTGAATGCCTGTGCAACTTGCTTCGGTCACTCGATTCTCAATTGCACTTCAATTCACACTTTTTACTCGGTCGATAATGCAGAGACTACTCGAAGCTCGGACAGTTACACCATCTGATGCAACTTTCGGCACGGAGACACTCTCCCTCTCTCGCGGCATATCAGCTGCTCTGACGATTCGTCGATGTATCGTTAATGTGAAAAAGTAATCTCAGCGATATACGCATCGAACTCGTGAAAAAGCTACGACAATAGCATTGTGAAAGCTCGACGAGTCAAGGTGAATGCCGAGCACGTGGTTACTCACCGAAACGTATAGCGGCGCGGAACGATCCTTTGCGTCGCGCGTTGCATTAGAAACTGCCAAAGTTCCGACGTAGCTGAAAGAATCGTGGACGACCCAGCGTTCACTGAACTGACTCAACGGGAAATTCCGAGTACGAGAAAGAAATAAAAATACGGCTATCACTGCATCTCGCGTAATCCCAATAAGGTCAACGGCCCAATTACTGACCGTGGCCCAATTACTGATCGTTAATCATATTATCTACGATACAAAATCCTATTAGGGTCCGACATACTCAAATTTTTTTGTTTACATTTTTGATATTGTGCATCATGTAATTGAATAAGCATGGAGACAAATTCTTATAAAATCGCCGACTTTCAGAGCTTTATCTGTGAACCCGCCAAAAACAATCTCGCGCAGGCCATTTTTTTTGTGAGTTTCGTAAGCGGTTACGTTTCTAAAATCGCTCCGTATTCTTTATCAGAAGGATACGGGCTATGTGACGAAATGAACATTAATCGAATAGGACACTAATCGGGTCATTTACAACAGTGTACATATTTCGAGTTTATTATTAAAAAATGCTCGAATATAATAAAATTATACTTGTAGTTGATTAAGACTCTAAACTTGCAGCGTATACACATGAATACATCTCGAATATTTAAAGATTTAGGCGAATAGAACAGAACTGCATTCAAGAATGCGCACACTAAGGTAAGTCGGCTGCGGATGCAATCCGGGGGAAAGGGGGGAGGGGGAGGAACATATATATTAGGGGAGAGCGGGGCAAAACGGGATTACGAGACAAAACTCAATTTACCAATTACTTTTGGATGATGGCAATGTTCGTCCGTGGGGCAAAACAGGGTTGAAAATCCATATGTATCGTTGGGACAAAATGGGGCATACAAAAATTATTGGACAATCGAGTATTGCCCTCACTGTCCCGTTTTGCCCCACTGTCCCATTTTGCCCCGCTCTCTCCTACAACTCTTACCATCACTGAAACAAAATCCTCACCGTGGAGCAAATTACCCCTATTGTTTTCCTTGCTAGCGACTGCTAACACAGTACTATGTTTGGCATTGGCGCACTACAACATACTATGGAAAATATACTCTCCGAGTTGTCATGAGTCAGCCTACGTGCATTCATAACAACAAGACGATACGCAATGGCAATTCCGTCTCCCCCTCCACTCTCACGCTAACGATAAATAGATCTATATCTGCACGGTATTATGCTGTATCTCCCTATTGGTCTATGCAAGATTGTTTACACGAACCGGCCAACCGGCTCAGACGCACTAAAGTTCGACGTGTGCCTCAGTGTTCAAGGACGACGCATCTCATGACCCGTCGGGCGCCCGGCCATTCATGCAGCTTCCGCTCATCTCTCCGCTCCGCTCATCCCAGTGACTGGTACAATATTTTTTTAGCGGTCCCTCTCGTCACTCCGGAATCTCACTCTCGTAATAGTATTGATTTTTTGTGACCGCCGCCCGGTAATCGTCGCTTATAGGTCGTTGCCCATAAATCTCTTCGAACCGACTTCGCACCTCGTGTTTTTCTTAACTTACGGTATTCCGAACGCGTCGAGGCTCCGTCCAGCAATCTCGGATACTTGTTTTTCACTTTCGACTCCCGAGGTAACGAATCACTCCTTACGGAGATGTTTTGATCGGCGAGTTTATTCGTTTCCCACTCCCGGCGCTCGTCTAATCTGGCATTCACTACAGTCGCTCGACAGGAAGTTTCGGTCCCGCGCAAAACACACCCAGATAGACAAGCGCCATGAAAAGTGGCAATGTTGGCGCGATATTTTCTACGTGCGCGGCGCATGTCGCAATTGTTGCGCCAACTGCTACTTTTTGTGCCGCTTGTCTGTCAGGGCGCTTGTTTGTTCCAGTCGTAGAATGCGACTACGTCCTCGGGACCGACTGCGCATAACAGCCGAGCCTAGCCAATGGGAGGGCGTATCGAGGTGGGTGTGCGCCGCGGATCTACGCTGCTGGCATTTGCTCGAAAGTTAAACTGCCCGTGTGACCCGCTGGTCTACGCGTTACGTCGGTTCCTTCGAGTCGTAGACACGCGTCCGTCCTCGGGACCGACTCTGCGCAACATCCGACCTCAACCAATCGGAGAGCGGCTCGAGATGGGTGTGCGTCTTAGATCTGCGCTGCGGGCATCAGATCGAAAGTTACACGGACCACGTGACCCGCTGGGCTGCGCGTTACGTCCGTGACGTTGTCCCGATAATGACGTCGATTGCGAAACCGCCGCATTCATGCCGGTTATTTTGAATAAACCGATTTCTCGGGTACCAGTTTGTGGGTGGAGAAAACATTTTTTTACTTTTCGCGACTGAAGGAGAAGCTCCTATGATCCCATGCTCTTCCATATTTCTGGGTATATTTTTACCTACACTGTAACTAATTTCATCCAAGATAATTTGACTACCTAACTTGGTCATTTGTAACTGGTATTTTTATTTAATTTTGTATTTGTTTTGAAGCCCGAAGAGAACACATGTGATAACAAACTAAGTTATATAAATATTGAAATGTTCTATTTTGTCAAAACTAAAATTCTTCAATGAATATCAATATCAATTTTTTATCCTCCCGAAATGTTTTATCCTCCCTGTCACCTAAAATTGGTGAAGGCGTAAATGATTGTTGAACTTTATATTTATTTTACTACGATTCTTTTTCGTCTCCTATTCTTGTATCGGCTGTAGGAAAACAAGTGAACCGTAATAATAGCGTGGAGACGCGAGTGCCCGAAGTCCCTTTCACTTTTTAATAGTAAACTCGCTAAGTTCTGCAAGTTGTTCTAGCTGCAATTTGTCTCTGTACGAAGTTGCAGGCACGAGCCGGGTATTTCAGGTCACCGACCCAAAAACGTCACAATGACGTCGCTATTGCGGGGCTGCGCGAACCGTATAACTATACATCCGCGAGACATCGATCAGCCGGGGAAAATTCATGAAGATAATTATATCGGTTCGCCCTGTGCCGCGGAAAGTCGCAAGACCGCCGCGGAACCAATGGAAATTGACCTCGTGACCGCGTGTGCGAGTGAAAGCCGTGACGCTCCGCTGACAGCTGCGCCGAGACTTTTTTTTCTCGCGCAGCACACACAATGCTGATGGTTAATAAAAGACGCTCGCATATACGCTCAAACCGTGAGGAACTCTTATTGCAATTCTACCTGAAAACAAACCCACATTAAGGTAGTACTAGCGGACAGTTCGACCTCACGTGAGTTTAGAGAGAATTGAAAGAGAATTGAGAACACTTGTGGATTAGATAAAAATCTGAAAAAAATCAAGCACATGGAAGGTGCTGAAAAGATTGATTTTGCGTAATAATAATTTAAAAATGTTACTAACGAATGAATGAAAACAAAAATTGTTCATAAAACCCCCCGGCAACTTAAGTTTTTGTTCATATCAAAACAAGTTGTTACTCTTTTTGAATGCGTATACACTTTTTCAGAATTTTGTGTAATTTTCGAAAATTACTTTTTTTTAATAACTAAAAACGCAATTTTCAAGAATTTCACGGTTTCTGAAAGAATTCAGACCCATTCAGACAAATTAACAAATCGTTTTCATTTAAAAAAAGTCCGGTTGCCGGGTGATTTAGGCCATTATCAGCCGTAGATTACTCTCGGGCGCCGATGCTGCAAGCTATTGGTAAACGTTAAGTTGCCAAATAATCGTACGATTTCCTACAAAACGTGGAAAGTCCCCAAGAGTGTTCCGGACAGCCGGATAGCGACGCGCGTCCTTGAACAAGTGTACTAATCAGAAACGATCGTTGAAGAATCTTAGCAAAACATGTTTTTTTGGGCGACCGTCTAAATTATTTTTTTTTCTTTCGCTGCCATTAGAACTCGTTTGAGGCTGAGTGAGATACACGCCACGCGCCTTCGTCTGCCGTGAATCAGGTCATCGCGCGATATTTCTTTCCTCGTCGAATATATTTTTTCCTCGCTCGTACGCTCATTTACTTTTGGTAAAACGAAGGCTCGACCGCTGGTCCGACCCTCGTCAGCCAATGGGAAACGATCGAGCGCGAAAACACGCGGTCCTCTTCTTACTACACACGACACTCACGCTTTACACTTTCGACGATTCTACGGGACTGGAGTGCGAGGGGTCGGGAGGGGGAGGGGGGGGGCGGTGCTCAACGCGTGAGAGAGAGAGGAGCGTCGCGTGCTAAAGGCTCGGCGTACGAGGCGATACACTTCAGTACTGGCGAGGCGCTCCTACCGAGCGCACGTGTCTCACGAGTTCAGAGAGAATCCCGCGGTCACGGTACCGCGTGAGTCCCACTATACACACATATTATTTAACTCAACGTCGAATTGTCAGCCGCCCGAATCGGCGTAGTTAATTCGGCGATCGGTGTATTCGCAACGGTCGGTCGCGAAGTGCTGTATAAACAGTACAAACGAGACTGAAAGTGCCCGGAGAGTGAAACGTTAGTTCGACGTCGAGACAGCCCGTTGTTTACCGTTCAAAGTCCGACAGTCGTAGCTGGCAGTTAACAAGGTACCGATGGTTACACTACGATACTTTATTAATTTACGTAACATCCGATTAACGCCGAGCCATCCAGATGGCGAAAAATAAGGAAACGAGTTTAGAGCGGAGAATTATAATAGCAATGGAACGGTGGGCTGAGCTGGCGGTGACGGCGACTACAGCTGCTCGTGCAGTAATTGACCGCTAGCTGGATCGGCACGCTCGACCGCTCGAGTCTCCGCCTGTTTTGCTGGTTCGCACTCTCGAGCACATCTGTGGTAAATCGCGATAACGCTCGCCTCGAGGTTTTTTTTTTCTCCCAGGTGCGTTCGTATTCCACTTGTTTCTCTGGTAATGACCGATCGATCGGTCGCTAGTGTTTTCTTCCCCGGCTGACTTCCGGCTGCAAATGCGACGGACGAACTGCCATTCTGATTATGGTGGTTCGATTCCTTCGAGCCACTTTCCACTCGTCTTTAAAATGCAGTACAGCAGAACCTCCCGCCCCGCTTTCATAAAACGTACTCAATTCAAACTCGTACTAGTATTATATCTTTTTTTGAATAACACATCACTTTATATAAACATTAACTTTATTAGTTAATTTGCGACTTTTTTCTTTTTTGAGACATTACGATCTACCATTGGCTCTAGAATCGGAACTGATGTACTTACAGCTCGCAATATAAAGACGCAGCAAACTTGTACAAGTTTAAGCGCGTATGCAGCAACGTAGCAGTTACGATAAAGCAGCATTTCCGCACGCGGGCGGGCTGTTTTATTCGAGTTTTCCGTATGAAGGTGCTCGCGCATAAAACGTTTGCCGTTTTCCGTCACACAGAGTCGATCGGACGTAATCGGACACCAATACGCGAGCATCAGCCGGATACGGCAGGGCCTGTCAGTGTTCCGTACGTAGTTTTGTGTGCTCGCAGCTTTATCCGAGCCTACACCTCGGTTTAAGGTGCTCGCACGTAAAACAAAGTTTGCCGTTTTCCGTCACGCATACGAGGCGATCGGATCAGATCGGACACCAATACGCGAGCATCAGCCAATCACGGCTCGGATGAGTTGGGCGTTTCGGACAACGCCGAAGCTCGGATAACCGAAGGTCGGATAAACGCGGTCCTACCGTATTATTATTTTTTTTTCTCCTATTGTCTTGTTCGGCTATCGAGTTTATCGGCGATACTCTAGCGTGTCGGCGCTTCTCGCGTGACCGATTACCTCGCCCACTTCGGCGATTCGCTTTCCGGTAACGGGAGGAGGACGGCTGCGATTCGCCGTGCGACGGTTACCTTTCAAGCGTCTCCCCGGCCGTTTTACATCGCACACGGCACTCGGGCTATTCCTGGTCGTACGCTCTCTTTGCGCTCGAGTGACATATTTAATGCAAGGCTCGAAGTACCCGGTATCGACGGCGCCACCCGTGTCTTTACGGGTAACAGAAAAACCGCTGACTCGCTCGGCAGTCAAGTTTCTTCTTCTCGAAGCAGAGAAAGAGAGACCCTTCGAGAGTGAGTCGAGCGC
This sequence comes from Amblyteles armatorius, assembly GCA_933228735.2. NCBI lineage: Eukaryota > Metazoa > Arthropoda > Insecta > Hymenoptera > Ichneumonidae > Amblyteles > Amblyteles armatorius. Next base: position 4,510,824 of record OW121689.1, on the reverse strand, counting down.
GTTCCTTGGCAACGACTCGTCGCGCGGTCGAAACTCGGAGAGGAGGGATTATCGAGCTTGAAAAAAAATTACACATCTCCGCTTCGGACAGTCGAGCTCGCTCAGCCAAACACCGAAATGTACACAATTGTACATTCTCGAAACGTTTCGTCGAAAGCCTCGATGAAAATTCCTCGCGGGACGGTTACAGGTACAGAGCGAAAATAGTTTCTCGAAGCCGCTTTTCTCGAGAGTTTCGGTTCCTCAGTGCCAGGTCCACGGCCAACTCGAAGCTGCTCGTCTGGAAAAGGGCCAAAGGTCGGGCTGGACCCTCGAATGAAGCGCAGATATAATTCAGCTTATCTTCTTTTTTTTTTCCTATTGTTTTGCTCGACACGGTCACGTGACACAATAGTCGTGCGTTCTCGCGGCGATTCCGCCGGGCAGCCCCGTCGACGGTCGCGATGAGTCACTCGATTATCTCCGAACCAGGAAAAATGTCGCCACGCTCTTGCGTCACTCGTAACGGCCGATTACTTTACATAAGTGTTGTGAAAGGGTCCCCGATTTTTACGTCACAATGCACCGACTTTGAAAATCCGTTGCGTGCGTCCGACGTAATTGCGGACACGATATACGGGAAACGACTTCGGCTTGCGTGCATAATGTAATTTCTTCCGTCCGATGGCGGACGGTGACCGACACAAAAAAAAGTTATATTTTTTTCTCGCGTATTGTAGCAGCCGTCAAAATGCGTTATCATTAGAATACAATTGCACGAACCCCGCAGCGAAGAATTATCTTCCGGCTATTATTATTATTAATCATCACTCGGTGCGGAAGTGGCCACTTTTCCGACCGCTTCGCGTGCGTAAAACCGCCACTTTCGCACCTTGTGATGAAAAATTTCGTACATCCCTCGAGCGAAACACTTTTTCTGACTCGCGTGATTACAGCGAACGCAAACTCGTTAGAAAAATGTTTTTCGCCCTCGTGGAGTAATGTAATATTTCGGGGCTCGACGGCGATTCGCGCCGCGGGGCCGACATGAATGAGATCTCCTTCACCGACCGATCGTAAAAGGTGCAATGCCTTCGTTCTGAATCACTCGTGCATTTGCGTACTTTTAACGGCCTCTCGGACGGCGCACGTCTGGCGAGTCTCTACGAGTCTGCGCGTGACGTCAGCGACGTTCGGCGTTACGACCAACGGAGAATGCGGCGTCTGTCGAGATACTCTTCTGCTCGATGATGATAGCTCTGCCGCCCGAGGAAAACCACGACCGAAATAGATCGAGGAAGCGTCCTAATTCGCTAATGCAATTACCGGTTCGAGCTCGCGGCGACGGCACAATCCCTAATCTCGTCGTAACTTTTCTCCGTTAATTGGAACACTTGTGCACACAATGGGAAGCCCATTAGGCCATCGGGTGCCCAAGTATATCGACTGTCGAGGATCCGAAGGGCACGTCAGCTACGCGGCTGTGCTCTGCTGACGCGGCCGGTATGTCAGGCTGCTTCATTACGAGTTATACAATAATTAAGACACATGTTCAGATTTTATCAGAATTTTTATTTTTCGGAAGAAGGTTGTTGTGTTATCGGGTTGAGAATTTCTACAGAGGTAGATTAATGTGGACCATTATGCGTTATTGAATTTGGAAAAAATCGACCGAGGGGTCTGAATTGTTTGACATTTTGAATTCAATAAACGTCTTCTTGTACTCTAACTTTTACCATTTTTGCGATTTTGGGCGAAATAGTTGTACACAAATGGATAATTGTTGGATGATGATCCGAACTGAGTTTGGTAATACAAGATCCAATGATTTAAATTTTATCAGATTTTTTTTTATCAATGAAAAATGAGCACTTTACTTCGGACGCATATTTTCGTATAAAATATTCAGCTAGGAGTAATCCGCGAAAAATTTTATACCGCTTATACTGAACGATGTAACTGACTTCATGAACGAATTGGAGGTGATCGTTTTACAACTTTGTAAACGACAATATAATACGAATTGCGTCATAGGTTATTAAGACAATAAAATCGATCGACTGACAGCGGCTGAAAACTGGGCTGCCTGCAGCGACAACTACAGTCCCGAATATATATTACACAAGCAGTTATCTACACGGAGCTTTTATCATATCGCGGAATTTTTTCGGCACACGATTACGGTATCGCAACATCTGTCGAACGGTTATGATCGTAACTCGACGCGTTGGAAAGCTTGTGTCCGAATCATATGAGGAATGTGTCTTCGAAATTCCGAACTAATGCTTCGTTTTTAAATAACATCGATACCAAGATCCCACTTCAAGTACAACTGCATTGAAAAAAAAAATCAACGGCTCAAGTAAAATTTGGTTGCGGGCTGCCAAAGAAAAAAATATTATTTCAATTCTACTTTCAATTCTCACAATTGCATACGGGATTGAAACGATAATACGTCACCTTGGCAGTCTTGCCGTCATTTTTTCAATGTCATATTGAATTGTAAGAATTGAAAGGAGATTTGAAATAACAATTTTTTTTCTTTGGCAGCCCGCAAGCTAATTTTTTATTCAATAATTCATTACCATTGAAAGAATATCCTTTTCAATAATAATAATAATTCAGTAAAAACAATACGAATATTCTTGTGGCAATGAAAATTTATTATCATTAAATTCATATTTTTTATCAACAGATAATAACACTTTCCGACCGATTAATTTCAGACTACGGTGGACGATCGCATATCATCGTAGGTACAATCGCTCGTGGTTTTTATCGCGGTACAGTAACTCGAGATCCCGAGGGGTTTCGTTTACCATCTCTCGGTGGATACCGCGTTTCTTACGAAGAACAATAGTTCGCTCGAGGGAGGACCATAGAACCGGTATAAAGTTTCTTTTACCACTACCCATTATACTCGCACGCAAGGTACGAACTGCGTATTCTCTCGGCGAGGTGTATCGCGATCTCGGAGACTCGCGGACCGAGAATAAAATGCAGACGATGCCAACTTCTTCGCGATAGTTAGTAAAACACATTCGTATGGAAAAAAAAGAAAAAAAAACTGTCAATCGTGTATTCGCGTATTTTTTTACAATTCCTTCTTTCAACGATGAGTTTGGAAAGTGGGTCAGGGCAGTAAGCCCACTTTTCGTTATACGAGTGTCTTCGTGAGAGATTTTGGGCGTACTGGGCCATCTCGGAACCTCCCGCTATTAATAACGTCGAAGAAAAAAAAAGGGTTCTGTCGCTCGTGCACTGATAAAAAAATACCGTTGAATCAATTAAGATTCGGACGTTCAACTAAATATTTTGTTGGTACGGCTAGAAAATTGCTTGGCTCAAACAACTTGTTGGGTGATTCCACCAAAATATTTTTGAGTAATAAAAATACAAAGTACAAAATATTTATTTAAATATTTATTTGAACGTTCCTGCCCGAATCTCAGTTGATTCGACTGTACTTTTTTAACAGTGTGTATAGCGATTTCCGCACCCAGAAAAATAATTTATTTGACGGCCACCGTTTATTTGGTTTAGGTAAAATATTTATTTAATTTAAATAAATATTTATTTCACTAAATCAACTATTTACTTACTTTACATAAATATTTATTTAAATCGATATTTTACTTAAACCGATGAACGGTGTCCGTCAAATAAATTATTTTTCTAGGTGCGGTAACGTCAACGATTACGCATTGTGCACCATCGCGTTTCCTGACGAGGCGCACTACGCGGAATGTAAATATTTTGACGCAGAGTCGCGACGATACTCCGGGATGAAAACAAAATTGTTCGTGGAACGAGACCCCCTAATGGCTGTTTAGTTCAGTGCCAAGTTTCATTGTGCAGCGCGCATTCAACACTCTCTGCCTCGTGCTATGTTATGATGATTATTATTATTATTATTATAAGAGAGCTTCTTCGAATTCCGACTACACACAGCGCGCAGACGTTTATCGCCACTTCTGAACAATTCGATACTCCTCGGTGGCCCCTTCGGGGGTTATTTTCGTCGTTAAACTTCGATCTTCGGCTCGGAGAGAGCCAATGCAATCGCTACCGAGAATAGGCGGGAAAAACATTGGGCCGCCTTTCAGACGCAATTCTTTACGCACTATCGTGAAAGGGGCTTGTTATCGAGAGGCAGAACTCAACGAAACACTTACTTTTTGTTTCAAGAATAAAATATCGCACGTTGTATAACTCATCCGAGTGCGAGCGCCAGCGCCAACCCGGGGGGTTCAACGAACCCGTCTGCCACAGTGCATCGTGCACAAGGCGCTCTACTGTGCATCGCGAAAATATCGTAAAGCAGCTCGCGATAGTTTTCGTGCTGGATTATCGATCCGCATGGCATCGCGCCACGAAAGGTGTAGCTACGGACCGGAAGTTGTCGCCAGTAACGAGGGATTACGAACGAGCGAATTTCGGCGGGCATGAAAAATGGCGTGCGAAAAGCGAAAACGGGTGGGAAGTCGCTTCCGGTCTGGCGAGAGCGAAACCGGACAGTCACTGGGCTGCGAGCCCCGAGAAATACTGCAAACAACGGAAATAACTTCGGCACCGCGCTAGACCGGCTGGACGATAAGGAGGAACGATGCGAGCCCAGAGGGCTCACGCTTGGTCGATACCGCAGCGAGTACTGTTTTTTTCTCGACGAAAACACGCAGACATTCGAACGTGTTACCGCACGGAAATTTTTCACCGAGGAAAACAGTCCGTGTGTGTGCACCGAGAGAGCTGACGTAAGTCATGCTGATACCCGGACACGAGGAACGTCCGCTTTCCGTCAGTGTCAATTCGTTCGTTATTCATCATTCCTCGAGCGTAGATGCTCTCTACTCCGCATTGCGAAAACATCGTACAGCGGCTTGCGATAGTTATCGGGTAGTGTAGCTACGAATATAGCAACGAATATTGCAGCGAATATGATACGGAGGCGGTGTATCAGGTGGACACGGAATTTAAAAATAGACACGAAGACAACTAGACACAAAGACTGTGCACCGTCATTGTGGGCACGCAAACATATGACCACGAATAGGCTGTAATACCAAAAAACGGTACACCGAAGAGAGTGAACACACTACCAACTGAACACTCAGCAACTGCACTCAAATGACCGCATACTTAACGGGGGGCTATTCTCGAGTGATATCTTTATGATAGATTAAGAGAACACTATATAGGCGATACTATTCTTGAAGAGAATCTACACCTAAAGTGTCATAATAATGTTTACGCTGGAATTACGCGCTCTTAGTATTGCGTTGCGAACTAGCGCCTCTTATATTGTCACAATAAGACATGGGCATTTGACTCAGTGGCCTGAAGTGGTCTGCACTTGTGTTGAGTTGTCGAATGTTCAGTTGGTAGTGTGGACACTCTTTCGGTGTTGGTTTAACTTGGTGCACAGTCTTCGTGTCGACTTTTTCTGTTTCCACCTGATATACCGGCAAGACAATTCGACACTAAGACTACATCGTGAATGTGGGCACGCAAACACATGAGCACGAATGGGCTGTAATGTCAAGCAACTGTACACCGAAGAGAGTGAACACACTACCAGCTGAACACTCAGCAACTGCACTCAAATGACCACATAGTTCACGGGGGGCTTTTCTCGAGTGATATCTCCATGATAGATTAAGAGAACACTATATAGGCGATACTATTCTTGAGGAGAATCTACACCTAAAGTGTCATAATAATGTTCACGCTGGAATTACGCGCTCTTACTATTGCGTTGCGAACTAGCGCCTCTTATATTGTCACAATAAGACATGGGCATTTGACTCAGTGGCCTGAAGTGGTCTGCACTCGTGTTGAGTTGTCGAATGTTCAGTTGGTAGTGTGGACACTCTCTCGGTGTTGATTTGACTTGGTGCACAGCCTATTCGTGGTCATATGTTTACGCGCCAACATTTACGGTTCACAGTCTTCGTGTCGACTTTTTTCTGAGACCACCTGATATACTGTCGCTACGGACCGGAAGTGTCGGTAACAACGAGAGCTTCCGAGTAAGCGAACTTCGGCAGACATGAAAATTGGTATGAGAAAAGCGAAAACGAGTGGGAAGGCATTTCCGGTCTGGCGAGGGCGAATCCGGACAGTCACTGGCCGTGAGCCCTGGGAAATACTGCAAATAGCGGAAATAACTTTAGCACAGCGCTAGACCCGCCAGACTATAAGGATGAGTATACGGGCCCCGAGAGCTCAGGTTTGCACCTCGAAAAATAATTTATTTGATGGCCACCGTTTATTTGGTTCAAGTAAAATATTTATTTGATTTAAATAAATATTTACTTCATTCAGGTAACTATTTACTTAATTCAAATAAATATTCATTTAAATCAGGTAAATATTTATTTAAATCAAATAAATATTTATTCAAATCAAATAAATATTTATTTAAATCAAATAAATATTTATTGAAATCAAATAAATATTTATTTAAATCAAATAAATATTCATTCAAATCAAATAAATATTTTACTTAAACCAAATAAACGATGGCCGTCAAATAAATTTTTATCTGGATGTGGTCGATACCGCAGCGCGTAATGTTTTTATTGATGGAAACAGACGTAGACTTTTAAAATGTTACCATACGGAAAATTTTCACCGAGAAAAACAGTCGTCGTTTGTGTACCGACAGAGCTGACGTAATTCGTGCCGATACGCGGACACGAGGGACGTCCGTTTTCAGTCTGTGTCAATCCGTGCGCTGTTTATCATTCCTCGAGCGTATGTGCTCGTTCCGAATAATCGGCCTTGCCAGGAACAATGACAACACGTGTAATTACGTGGGAAAAAAATACCGAAAGTGGAATCGGCAACGGAAAACTCTGGACGGTGCCAATCGACGATTGAATCTTTCCGAGGAATCGGTCGATGGCGTTGTTTACAGCTGACTCGCGGTATCTCGGTAGCCCGATAAACCTCGCCGACTTTCTACAGCGACTCTGTTTTACCGCGCAGCGAGAACGTGCTCGGAATCAGCTGTATGCAGGAAAATTATGTGGAAAACAAAAATTTTGTGGAAAAAATATTACGTGGGGATAAAATGTTGTGGATAATAAAAATTTTGTGGAGAAAGAATTATGTGGAAAACAAAAATTTTGTGGGAAAAATATTACGTGGGGATAAAAATGTTGTGGATAATAAAAATTTTGTGGAGAAAGAATTATGCGGATAACAAAAATTTTGTGGGGAAAGAATTGTGTCGATAACAAAAATTTTGTGGGAAACGAATAATGTGGAAAACAAAAATTTTGTGGGGAAAAATATTACGTGGGTAAAAAATTGTGTAGACAACAAAAATTTTGTGGGGAAAATATTATGTGGGGAAAAAATGTTGTGGGGAAAAATATTGCGTAGGGAAAAAATTATGTGAAAAACAAACATTTTGTGGGAAAAAATATTACGTGGGGAAAAAATAATGTGGAAGAAAATCAAAGAAAAATCTGCGATCGAAAACGCCAGACGGTGTCGATCGCCGATCGAATCGTTCCGAGGTAATCGTTCGATGGGCATTGTGTACAGCTGACCCGGGGTATCTCGATACCCCGATAAACGTCGCCGACTCTCTATCGCTCTGTTTTAACGGGTAACGAAAACGAGCTCGGAATCAACTCGGCGAATTATATTTAGAGCCGAAAACGGTTCTCGGCTGCGTCGCTTGGCAACGATCGACTTTGCTCCTTGCCCCGTCCATACGTTTTCTATCTGGGTGTTACCGGTGTGTTTTCTCGCGTGTCGAAATTTCGCACGAGCAAAGGCACACCGGTGTCCTCTCTGTTTCGTTTTCGCGGAGAATCCCCGAGCCAATGTCACGGCGACGGATTACCAAAAATTTGGAGCGTGACCAAAAAAAATCTTCGGCCCGTAAATCAGCGTGTCCGTCGGACGTTTTCTTGAGGAGCGTCCAGACCGAGAAAATCGTGAAGAGCCGTCGAGTCGAACCTCTACGGGCGACGCTACCGCACGATCGTTATGCAAGTTTTCTGTATACCTCGCATGTCCCGCGCGGCAAAATCTCACTTCGGGCTGGACTGTCTCGTGGAAGTTCCCGAGGTTTGTTTGACGCGGTGCCAAATTCGAGAAAGTTCCCGCCGAGCCAGCGAGCGACCCGCAAAAGGTCGTCGATGAAATTGCCACGCATCGTTTCCTCGCAGCTTATGACCGCATCTCTCTCGTTAATTAATCCTCCGACAAAGCCCGGCAGACTTTGCTGGGATACGCCCAGTGAAAAGGGCTCGTAATGAATTTTTTCAGATTTTTTTCTTCACTTCGATTTTTTTCCTTTTTATATGGGAAAAATGTGTAAAAAGTCAAAAATTCGAAACAATTCATACTTATTCAGAAAAATTGACGATTCATTTTTAAAATAGTAAAATTGCTGAATAATTTGTTGAACAATTACTTTTAATTCGTCAATAACATTTTGCAATTATTATTACATAAAAACGGTATTTGCAGCACCTCCCACATAATTGTATTTTTTCAGATTTTTATCCCATCAAGAAATTTTTCCATTTATCCCTGAAACTCACATTTTAACAAACAATTTTTTTTAACGTTCAGAATTCCATAATATTTTTTCTTGTATAATTAACAAGAATAAAAAATTGTTTTGTAATGTTTGTGATTCAATGTACGAAAAAAAACGCTGCAGTCGCGCGCAAATTGCTAATTACCACTATGATAAATTGTGTTCTCGATACTCGCGTTTCATAAATTTATTTTTCTCGTCTCTGATACAAGCTAGAGCGGATCATCGGAACGATGACTGTATTTTTCGATGGCTGTATCGAGACGGCGAGCGCAGTTTCGAGATCAACGAGTGAATCGATTACCGGAGCCGATAACAGTTCCCCAGTCACCGAGGAATCGGCCTTTCGCAAATTGCGTATACTCGTTGCGCAAACTTTTGCCTCGAAAGTCGCAGTTACGTGAGTCGAGAGAATCGAGAGAATCTCGGGCTTCGGAGAGCAATCACAGTGTATTTGTTCGCTGTCCCCGTTGTCCTCTACGAGCTAAATACAAAATCGTTTGTGACTCGAGACCTCGGGCGCATGACTGTACAAACGCAAAAAGTTGCTCGATGTAGTACCGGGTTGTTATTTCTCGCGATGATCTATCATTTAATAGCCGAGTCATCGCAATTTTAGCGGAATTTATCTGATCGAGTCAAGTCCGCCGCCTCAACGAGGCACAACGTTCAATTTTTCCCCGAGCGATACGCAATTATCCGCCGTATCGTCTGCCCACGCACGGTTCAACGTCCACATCGCCTCTCGTATTCTCGAAAACGGATCTGTTGTAAGAGTGACCGGCAGAAAACGGGAGTTACGCTATAGACACAAACAAGCTGTGAATACATTATCGTTATAAACGTCTCATTAAAGTTTTACAATCTGGTATACTACTATTTAAAAAAAAGCGTCGATAAGAAATGTTCAGTGGACTTGAGTGCTTCGCCAACAGGCTGAGTTTCACTCGTTATAAGAAGATGAAGATATAACAACGAACTGTGATATTACATAATCGCAGACGGGGCATCGATGCAGTTTAGGCTTACTATATTATTGAAGAAAAAATATAACAACGAATACTGATATTACATAATCGTGGATAGTGCATCGATGCAGTTTAGGATTATTATATTATGTATATTCCAACGCGGTTCCTGGTACGGCTTCTTGAAAGTCCTGATCTGAAAGTGACGTGATCCTCGGTGGTTTGTACACGTCAACCTTGCCGAACGGCACGCCGGTGTTGTAACACGTGCAAGGCTCGTGACGCACGAGAGAATCGGGCTTTAACGACGATAGCCGGACAGTATCGTTCCGAATACGCATCTGTTTCGTGCATTCCGTACAAAGACCTTCGAAACAAGCCTGCGAGGCTCGACGAAAAATCGAAACTGTCCTGCCTGATTTTTTCCTTACGTAAGGCTGACAACAGCTTTTCATCTCGGTCTACGCAATCCTTTGTCTCCTACATATTTATTTCATTTTATTTTTAATGAAGCAAACCTTATCGAGCGATAAGGTTTGCTATGCATTCGATCGATCGACAATGCAATGTACAGAAGTAACCATTATCGCTAATAAACGTTCGTAAATGTATTGTTGCAGATTAAACGAAAAAAACAATAGGAATCGCCGCGCCGAGCAACGTCCTCAAGTCACGTGTTCCGGCCATCTTATCGATCGACCGCCGAGAAAGCCGGAGATTGGTCGAGGCGTGAGTCACGTGACCGCGGCTGAAAAGTCAGTGCGCGAGCAGCGTCTGCTGGTGCTGGCTGGTGCGGGAGAGGCCTTACGAACAATTCCAGGGACAAAGGATATTTGAATGTCCGCGTCGAAACGCTATTCGCGTCGTTTATCGTGGACAGTTAAAGCGCGTACGAGCAGGTGTGCGAGCCTGTCGGCCGCGTCACCCGTCGAGCCGCGTATCAAGCTCGTTTAGTTATCGCTATTTTACACGCTCCGCGAATTACGAGCGGCGAACCGGCAGCTATACGAGCCACCTGACAGCTCTCCGCGCTCTTTGTTCGAGGGGAACCCGTGGTATTCCACCCTCGAGAGCATTCATCGATCAGTCGCGGCTCCCTCGTACGCGTCTCGCCGCGGTGTCGTTCACGAAAACCCCTCGAGGTCCACGGACGAAAGAAACCGCTGTCGTTACACGAAACTCGCTCGCAGCAACATTGCCGAATGGTAAAAAAAAAAGATATCGTCAATTTTGTAAAAGCGACTCGGAGTTTCAGCGATTGACAGCTCGACGCGTCTCGTTACCCGAATCGCTCGTCGGCTTAGCGGCTCGGAATTTCGTTTCGCTCACACTTGGGACGTGCTCGTCACGTCCCGAACGCTATCGTCCGGCGACAAAGCGGTATTTTTTTTTTTTTTTTTTTCTTTCAACGTTTGTTTTCGTCTCGGTCGACTTCGACGCGGGATAAGAGAATCGCGGTTTCGCGGGAGTTCATTGAATATAATACAAGGAGGCTTGCCGAGAGCGGAGGGACTTTAAGATGTACAGCATGAACTACATCGGCAAGTTCATCAGCAACTTTCGTGACTTCTACAACGAGATCAACACAGCCACTCTCACCGGGGCTATCGACGTGGTCGTCGTCGAGCAAGCCGACGGTTCCTTCACCTGCTCGCCCTTCCATGTTCGCTTCGGGAAGCTCGGAGTGCTGCGATCCAGGGAGAAAGTGGTAAGAAAATCAATAACTATGAATAAAAAAAAAAAAGTTATTTATTTTTGTTACATTTATTTATTTATTTAAATACATGGGACATGTCCTTTTTAACGGATATACAGAAAGCATAGCGTGTGGTAAACAAAACATCAATGCGTATAGTAGAAATGCAGGTAGATTCACGGATGGAACTGAGAAACAATGATTTTCAACATTTGAAAACGCGTCCGTGATACACGGTCAAGCAAAACATGACAACGCTGTCACGTGAGGAAAGCAAATTGCGGCAAGCTTATAGTTTAGCTTCAACACCTGCATATTTTGACGAAACAAAGTTTTTTTTTTTTTCTATAACTACCGCAGCTGAGAAGAGAATTCTGAACTTGGCATCGCGCAGTCTTGTTATTCAGTGGACCAATTGTGGCAGTGATTCATGATTGACTTGATCGAGAGCCAAACAAACATTAGTCATGCCTTCGAGAACATTTTGCGCATCCCAGGCTTTCCTTTTCTCTTTAAGCATTAAGTGGACTATGCTATCCGTTCGCAAGATTGTTCTCAGCGATGAGAGCGAGATTAATTTCTTGCTACGTTTTTTTAATTCACATTAACAGAATTTTTGCATTTTTTTCAGGTGGACATTGAAATAAATGGGGAACCTCGTCAGATACACATGAAACTCGGCGATTCCGGAGAGGCGTTCTTCGTCGAAGAAGTCAGCCTGGATGGATCGCCGACAGACGCAGAGATTCCTCCGCATCTGGCCTGCTCGCCGATTCCCGACGACAGTTGTTTTCCTCCGGCTAGGTGAGAGTCTCGAGGATCGCACATTGTTTTTTAGCGTCGCTGTTTCTGGACCATGTTTTTTAACTGCCGATTAATATTTTGTTTACAGATACCACCTGCCGGACCTTCCTCAAGAGCAGCACGAAATGATACTGCGCGATTCGGTGCTGTCCATAGAGCGCGAGAAGTTGGAGCAAATGTCGCACCTGCCGCCCGATCAACGCGAGAGATTTTTGCTCGAGCAGTTTTCCGACCTCCCGGCCGAACAGCGCGAGAAGTGGCTGCAGATCGCCTCGCTCACTTACGAGGAACGAGACAAGATATTCCGCGAGAGTTTCAGCGACATGTCGACGCTGCAGAAGCAACAGATGATCCGCGAGCAGTATTCGGCGCTGAAGGTCGAGGACAGAGAGAGACTTTTCAAGGAGAACTTTCCCGAACTTCCGGCCGAGCAGCGACAAAAATTCGAGAAAGCGCTGCTCGCCGATTGGAAGGGCAAGGGAGAAAAATGGGACTTGGACAAGAGCGTCGCGAGCAACGAGGACGAGATCTTCGACATGGACAACATAAACGAGGACGAGCCGCGCCGTCCCGTGTCGACGCCAAAGTCGTTCGTCGCCGTTACGTCGAGCGAGAAGATTCGCAAGATAAGCGTCGTAAACAACGACTTCAGACCGATCACGGACGATCCTCAGAGCAGCACCAAGGAAAAGTCGAGCGACGAGTCCAACACGTCACTGGGAAAGAAAACTTCGAAGGACGAGACCACCGAGGAAGTTAAGAGCACAGTCTCCTCGAAAAAGAAGCGAAAGAGGAAGAGCGTTATGAAGAGAAAAGGTTCGCAGAGAAAAACCAGCAACGGCAGCAGCAGCCAGACGGAAATGAGCGAGAACGATGTGGTCATGACCGAAGAGTCGCAGAGCGAACCGGTGAGCGACCCCAACCTCCGTTTATCGACACTGTCGTTATTTTACTATTTTTTTTAGGTAATCCTTGCTAATGTACACTTCCCATAACTTTCAGAGAAATGAGAGGGAATTGTAAACACTTCTCGATGGTATAAAATTTAAAAAAAATCAAGCGTATTAAAGATGCTGAAAAAATGAAACAACTTTTTAAAAAATGAAAACTATTCGTTCATTTTTCTGAATTGGTATGCATTTTTTCAGATTTTTAAATTCACTTCGAATTTTGTGACTTTCTCCACGTTTTGCCCATATTGAAAAAAAATTCAAAGTGAATTAAAAAATCTGAAAAATGCATCGTATTCAGAAAAGTGAACGAAGCACTTTCATTTTAAAAAGTTAGATTTCCGGAAGATTTGTTCAACAATGTAATTTTTCATCGATTTGTTAATAACATTTAGCATTTATTATTATGCAAAATTAATATTTTCAGCACCTTTTATATGCTTAATTTTTTCAAATTTTTATACCATCCAGAAGTGTTTGCAACTCCCTCTCATTTCTCTGAAACTTATGCGAAGTGAACGCTATTGGCAAGGAAGGACTGCCTTGAGTTCGATGACAACGGATGATCGTTCTATAGATATTGACGAGAATATTTATTAAAGATTTTGAAGGGACCGAGTCCGGTCGCGGAGGTGGAGACGAAAATCGGAGCAATGGACACCCTGGCTACGCCTTCCGGTTTCGTTCCAGAAGTCACCCATCCGGAGACTGATTTCCACTTCTTCAGCGACACGGAAGTTACCAAGTAAGTATCTACAGCGAAAAATAATGCATCGCAGATGGAATGTCTAGTTTACTAAACTGGACACAGATAATCCTAACCGCTTTTATCCTCTCCTCGGGCACTTAGAATGTTGTTGTTGTAACATCGATGTTTTATTTTCGTCGTAAAAGGAACCGGGATTCCAGGCCGTGCTCGCCCGTACAGTCGGACACGGAATTCGAGATGCGCAAGATCGAGCTGGAGGGTAAAGAGCGAGACGAGGAGAAGACTCATCAGCAGAGCTGGAGGTGGGGCGAGCTTCCGAGTCCGCCACCCGATTCCAGCCTCGTTCTCAACACCTCGACCACTTCAGTTGTGCCTAACGACAGTAAGTAGCACCGAACACGAGATGTTTGTTGTAAAATTCTATCTTATAATCCTCCACGTCGTTCAACATTGTTCTCCATCGTAATGTATCTCGTGACCGCTCACACACAATAATAATCTAGCGCAAATGTGAATTATCACAAAAAAAAAAAAAAAAAAAAAAAACCATCTCATTTTTACTTTCGGTATGGTTTACTCGCGTTATCACGTTCTCCAGCGGCCTTCAACAAAATATTCATGCCTGTGGCAGTGTCCTTAATCGTGTAATCCAATAATCGTTTGATCGCTTCCTTCGGCGGATGGCTTGTCGTTATAAAAAATAAAAAAATAAAAATAGACGAAAAAAAAAAACAAACTTTCCACTAACCACATAGCTAACCGCTTAATTTCCCCCATGTCAGCGGAGGCCCATCGATCTATGCTCAGCGGTATGTTCTCCTTCATGAAGAAGACCTCTCGCGTAAGACACAATCCGGAGTCCGAAGGAATTTACCTGAGCGACCTTAACGCCGACGAATTGGATCCCGAGGTTGCGGCACTATATTTTCCCTCGTCCCATCGCGGACCTATCGTGGTTAAAGGTATTACATATTTCCTCCTTGACGCTTCCGCTTCTTCCGTGCGCTTCTTCTTCTACTTCTCGCAGACGATGGACAACTTTTTTTTACCACCACAAGCCACGCTTTGTTTTTGTTGTACCTCCCATTCACCGTTTTTTCATGACCTCAAGTGTTGACCTTTTATGCCGAAAAAAGTGCTCCGTGTTTTGTGTGGATACAGATATTCGTTGCCGCCACCGATTGAAGTCTTTCGCGCAATAAAATGCATGCTTAAATTAATTTCAGAGAGAAAAGGCGTCGACGAGGAAGACACGGAGTCCGGAAACGGTCCGAGCTTGCCCCAGAGTCCCAACAGCGTCGAGGGCGCGATAGGAGGTCCCAAGTCGTTGGACAGCGACTTCGAAGAATCCAAACAGTCTCTCTTCGATAACAATCTAGACATAAGTCTGTCCCTATGCGGCGGTCTCGATTCCGAGCACGGACCCTCCGACGATGCTTTCCGACAGAATCTGCTTCACTTCGAGGACGTCTGCACCGACGTTAAACTCTACGAGAATCCAAATCTCGTTGTTAAGATAAACGGAAAGTTTTACAACTGGGCAACAGCGTGTCCTATCATCGTGACACTGGCCGCTTTCCAACGAGGTCTGCCGCAACCGGCGATCGAGAATCTTTACGCGCAATACATCTCTCTGCCGGTTCACGAGGAGAAGAAGAAACCGATCAGCGGGAAGACGGTCGAGGGACGCACAGGTTACAGCTCGTGGTTCTCCTGGAGACGCGCTGCTCAGCCGGCCAAACAATCGCAGGACATTAGTCAAGGTAATGTCGATCGCGGATTCAATAATCGGAGAGTATGCGAATCCGGAGACTAACGAATAAAATTTATTTGCTGTTTCAGTCGATGGACCCGTAGTACAAACTGCTAGCATGTCCGGGGAGCTCAAAGACGTCATTTCTATGGATGAAAACGTAGCGCAAACCACTATTCAGGGAATGTACGTATTTAATATACTTACGCGTAACAATTGTGGTTTCGGTTACGGGAAATTAAGGGGAAGTGAAATATCGCGGTCGGTAATTAAAACTGTAATGAACTTCTCTCAAGGGCGCTAATCTCTTTTGAGAAAAAAGCAAATTCAAAAACCGAATGCGCACGGTAATTTCGCAACCGGCCGGAATTAATTTTTTTCTCAAAAAAATTAGCACCATTGAATAAAGTTAATTTGGAAATTGCATTCTAGTCAACTGATGGACTATCTCGAAAAATACGAAAATTGTCAAGTACATTTTTAAAATCTATATTCGATAAACCACAGAGCAATTATTAAAGTTGTAGATATTTAGTAATACAAACCAAAGTCAATTGTACTGGAATTGGCAAATTGTAAAGGTTGATTTGTCTCGGATTTAACGAGTAACAGCGCTATTATTGGGAATAATTACGCCATTTAAGTTATAACTCGAAAGTACGGTAATGATATTTTTTTAAATTTTATATTAAATTGTGAATTCCTGAGAAATCCATAACAGGTTTAATATTGCGGAAAAATGCATTGTACACACTTCAATTTTTGTTCTGAAGTGTTAGTTAGGTTTTCATAAGAGCCCATGATAAAAAACCTCATTTTTTGTATTAATTTTGTCGACAAATTATCAGCCAATTCTGAAACTTCGCAATCACATTGAAAAAGCCTTTAACTGCAATATTTAAAGAATTGAACTCCCAAAGTTCACAAAGGTAGATTCGAAAGGACTACCTTAATAATTATCTTGGACGATTGCAGAGAGTTAAAGACTGAAGATGTCGTCGAAGATCCCATGGCGGTAGACATCGGTCTGACTAGCGCGGCTAGCAGTTCCGAAGACGTTGCGGTCGTCGTGAAGGTGGACAAGTCTGCTGAGCGAGAAGGCGAAGGTTACAGCGGCAGCGAGGACTCTGACAGCAATCAAAACGAAAAATCGTCGGGTGTCAAGATACCCAAGGAGCGAAGATCGTACTACGAGTCTACCGAGAAGTATCGCAAGACCCTCAGGCTCTCATCCGAGCAAATTGTAAGTTCCGATAACCGGGAGAATGAAGTCCGGCGATCGGGAATCAATCTTATAACGAAAGTTTCCATTTATTTCAGGCGAGTCTCAATCTGAAAGAGGGCCCAAACGAGGTCGTATTCAGCGTGACGACGGCTTATCAGGGAACCTCCCGTTGCAAGTGTCACATCTACAGATGGCGATGGGACGACAAAATCGTTATTTCCGACATCGACGGTACGATAACGAAATCCGACGTACTCGGTCACATACTGCCGATCGTCGGGAAAGATTGGGCCCAGTCGGGCGTCGCTCAGCTCTTCACGAAGATAAAGAACAACGGCTACAAGCTTCTGTATCTTTCCGCCCGAGCGATTGGTCAAGCTCGTGTGACGAGAGAGTATCTTAAGAGCATCAAACAAGGAGATCTTTCGTTGCCGGAAGGCCCATTGCTGCTCAATCCTACGAGCTTGATATCGGCTTTCCATCGCGAAGTTATTGAGAAGAAACCGGAACAGTTCAAGATATCGTGCCTGAGCGATATCCAAGCTCTGTTTCCGGAGGGCTCCAAGCCGTTCTACGCTGGCTATGGAAATCGCATAAATGACGTTTGGGCGTATCGGGCCGTAGGCATTCCCATCATGCGGATTTTCACTATCAATCATCGCGGTGAATTGAAGCACGAGCTGACTCAGACATTCCAATCATCGTGAGTACACGTTAATTTGTTTACCTAACTGACGCAGACGTAGTTGTACCGTTATCTATCTCGATATTTAAATGTCTTTGTCTGGCTTATTATGTCGGGGGCACCGAGTGAACGCGCTCACACTATTGTTTAAGAAGTTGGTATAAATTTTGGGAAAACCGTTCGTTACATCGTATTCGTACGATGAGTAACTGGCAATATCCTGTGTAGTCTTTTCCGTCTATCTTATTCCTCCCCGGCAAACTAACACGAGCGATATTAATTGCGCGGTGCGCTAGGGATATGCATGTGCTTTATTTTACTGTCAAAGGTGTATGAATTTGTTAATTTGGTTCCTATTCGCGCGGGCAACGAGATCGCCTTGAATAGCGAAATTTTTTTACAGCACTCTCGCTGACGAACTGCAACGATGCGAGATGGTCTGTGACTGACTAAGAACTACTAAAATTCAGCCAGGGCGCTTCGTCATAGGAACATATTTAAATTGCTGTGAATCGGGGTTTTCTGAAAGGACGGATATTTCTATGATTGCAGTTATGCGTGTCAGAGCGATATCGTCAATGAGTTGTTCCCGCCTATGCCAACAGCAGCTGTCTACTGATGACAGCACAACCATAGCCACAAATTTGGCGCTTAGACAATTCGTTGAACTGTTCAATATTTTTGTTGTTGTCAGTTATTATTATTTTTATATACTCGACACAAATACGCACTTCCAATCGCTTCGCGTTTAACTTTTGTTTCGCGATCGATACGAGGTATCGTCGAGAATAGTGCAAATTTTTACATAGCGATATATTTATTTTATTTATTTGCATAACGCACACGAATATCCACAAGTATAAAATACGATAGTAAATATTTTTGTATGCCTTCTTACACTCGTAGTGGATCGTAAACTGTGTCACGCACTACATACAATTTTATGGTCCTTTTTTGAAAAAAAAAACTGACGAAATGATACTAGTCAGTGACATTGTTATGAAATGCCATTAGTAAGATGATGAATCACGATAGTCAACTGAACGTTTACTCGAATACATTTTTACGACTTTGCTGTCGAGGCTAAGACATTTATCGAACGCTGATATGGTATTTGGTTGTGCATCTACTTCTACTTATCTCCTTATAATTTATAGGGTAAGCACTCGTTCAGTACACATTTGCTTATCTTGTCATCGTTGCTTTTGTACATCGCTGGTTTTGGTTTTTTTTTCTTATGCCGCATTTTACAAATCGTTATCATCGAAGCGCGCGCGTTCACCCCATCATTACCTCCAATATTTCAATGTGCCTGGAACCATAATTCAATTGCTTTTTTTTTATCGTTGGTGGATGAAATCGAAAGGGTGACGGAAGACAATGGAATGAATGTTTGTCTACGGCATCCTATTTTTTTCTTTTTTCTGTTTACATATCTTACTCTCCCTACAGGCTTGCCCCGGTGATTGGATGTCATTCCGCGAGACACGTAAATTATCTTTCATGTTAGTGCCGAATTAATCGATGGCTCAGTGGCTTGGTGACTGCATCTACGCTCCTTTGAGACTGGATAAGACGAATGCAAAGCCAACCGATTGTCGGACTTCAACTCCGTGACCTTACTAATCATCATCGTCTGTTCTCTCTCCCCTTTTCAGATTCTCCATTTATATATCCGGCACACACATTCACAGGCTTGCTAGCGATCATACAAAAAAAAAATTAAGTTCATTCGCAACAATACTTTGTCTCGTGTATATCGGACATTATTCATTTCAGTCATCAAAGCGCAAACACGCATTTGGCAGATAACTCGGACAGAGAGATCGACGACGATCAATAACGATTCGTCTTCCTCGTTTCAGGTACTCGAACATGAGCTTTATCGTCGACCATCTCTTCCCAGCGTTGAGGGAGGACGCTGCCGACGAATTCAGCAATTTCTCGTACTGGCGAGAGCCCATACCGGAGCTGCCGAACCTCGAGTCTCTGCTCGCCGAGAGTCAGACCACCCAATAACGATGCAATAATCGTCTCTCTTACGCTCCTCTCTATCACGCGCGCGCGTTCGAGCAATTGCTAATTTGCTCACGATTAAATGTATAACGATATAAGATAATCGTGTCCTGTTCAGCTAACTTTTGTACTCTGTCTCCGATATTGGTGTTGTCTCGGTTGGTGCGGCTATATTTCGAAGAAGCTCCTGTGTAGAGCTCACTCGCCACGGAGATTGGTGTATTTGAAATATGTATTCTGTTAGGCGTCCGAGAGTTTTGTTTTTCGTAGTTGAGCACACAAATGTTCGTTGCTTGAGATTCTGAGTATCGTTTTAAAAGCATACGCATTCCAATATTTGTAGGGTGTAGATTGCCATTCGGGCTGGAAAAAAAATGGAGTAAAAACGCATCGTGCCAGCAGCGGTTCGCAACGAGCCTGAAATTAACGTTCGGGAAAATAATTTTTTATTTGCGCCTCCTATGAAATTAAAAGCGAGAGTTACTCGCAAGCGTATAAAGGACGATGGGTAAACTCCGTTGATCGGATTACTATTAATTAATTTGTATGAATTAGTCGTATATTCTTTGTTTTCTTTTTTTTATAGTACAGTTTGTCGACGAACGAGACGGAAGAATTGGCAATCATTTGGATCGTAGTTCGATTATATTAACGCCTGATCGTAGGTGGTGGATAGAAAAAGTTTCGTGCCAGAGTTGTATCTCTGGTCGGGTCGGAGGGTCGAGTACACGATTTACCACGGATGATTTCTAGTCGTGTCACGTAAACAAAAATTAGCTCCTCTGGCGCTTCTAGCCCATTGATTCGCAACTAAACGTTCGCCGCTTAGACACGGCTAAATAATAGTTACCTCGTCTCCTCGTACAGCCTTTATTCGAATATAATTAATAATTTATTTTTGTATGCGATCTCGATTTAGTTGGCGTGCTGTGAAATTGCCATATAGGATATTTACTATGTATAACCGAAACAAATCGACACCTATGCATTGTGATATTTCGATCAAACTAGTGCGGGCTAGCTTAAGACATATTTTTTTATAGCAAAAAAAGAAAAAAAAAACCTCTGAGACACCTCTCTGCAATGGTACTCGAGAGCGAGCGGACAAACGAACAAAAATATTCGTCCGACGATTTTTCCAGATTATTGATTCGAATATACATGTATTGTTTTTTCTTTTTTTTGAGTATGAACTACATCCTTCCTGGTTTTACGAGTGAAGAAGCAATGGAATTGTTAGCCCCCACGTCACCCGATTGAATCGAATGTACGATCGAGTATCGGTGTGAATTGTTCTTTTTGTTTCTGATAGATATTATCCGTGTATTTACTATCGACGGGCGCAAAAAAAAAGGAACACGAGACGTCGCAGCGCGACTGAATTACCAAAGACATTTTTTTTTATGAGAGTATAATGAAAACCAGTTACAAACAATGATAAGTCGAGCCGTGCGTTCTCACGAGAGAGTCGTACGAATCGATGGAGTAACGATAAGCTCGGAAAGGCAATGGATCAAATTGATAAGAGTATCAACGTACGGAATATTCGATGGCGTTTATATTATTTGTATTTTGTAATATGTTTGTGTGTATATATATATAGCGCATATCGTGAAAGATCTGCGTGTTAATGTAAATTTATTTTCTTATGCGATTTTATTCATTGTTTGGTAATTACTATTATTATTTGGTTATATCAATAAATTTCAGTTCCTTTCTATAATTTTCAGTTAATTTATTTGTCGCTTGAGTTCGGATTCCGGAGTCGAATTACACATACGCCCGCGATAATTAATTCGATCAGCTGACGTGCACGCTTCACTTTGAATTTGTTACTCAGAATCAAACCACGGAAGCTCGATGTCGGAATTGTGGTGAAAAAACATTTCCTATTCAATAACAATTTACCGCACATTTTTTGTTCGATTGTTTTCTAACAGCCTCGCGATGAGTTATGGAATGCTTGAGCTTACGACGCTAAGTGTAATAATAACTGTATGTCTTGTAGCCTCCGGTGCGTGAACACGATCAAGTGAAATACAAATGAATAGTAATCGCTTTACGAAACGTATTTACTTCGATCATCTTCTCCCTACAATTACAGGTTCGCTCAACGCGCGTCCAAAGAAAATCCAAATTCTCAATAGGCCGAAATGTATTTTACAAAAGTCGAATGGTGTCGAATGATTACAGGTGAGAATATATCGAGGAGAAAGGGACAGACTTGGAGTATTTCAAACGAGTGACGAAACATTTGTCGCTAATTATCGTCTTGTCCGGCTCACGCGTTTCCTCCTGCAATGTTAAAGAGTTATCGACGTTCGAGGGTCGTCTTCCGCGAAGAAACGGTACGTATGAACAGTTCAACGAATATCGTCATAACTTATTTTTCGTCCTCTGTTCCTGCCGACATCGTCGTTGTCGGATATTTCCAACGAGTCTATCGACGTTGCGCTCCTCCGTCCTTCCGGCGCAGCATCGAAGACGACTTTGCGATGAATCGCGTGCGAGTTACTATCTCCGAACCAGAAAAAGGCGGCCTAGATTTTTTTTAATATCAAAAAGAAAAAGATGAGAGCGACGACGTCATGCGGAGGAAAAGCAAGCGGTGAGAACCCGCAGGCTGGATCGCGACGATAATAATCCCCGTCGATACTCACCCAAATTATCCCGCATATCCAAAATATCGTGAACGCAAGCGTCAGACTCATGGCGAGTAATGTAATTTCTCATACGCTTTCGAAAACTTTGATAATTATTGTTATAACGTGAGGACTTAAAATTTGGTAGTCGCGACGTGTCTTCTTCCGAAATAGTGAACGCACCGACGTTCGTTTGTCTCGCTCCTTCAGGTATTTTAATGAATACGCGCGAGCGAGCGGTGTCTTGTTACCGCGATTTTTCATTTCTTCATACCCTCGTACACATTCGGAATATAAACGCGAACGCCCGGATGAGATATTTACAAGTAACATTTTTATTCTCAATCGTACATTCCCGGAGTTTCACGTCTCGTCCAATTCTTCCGTTTCCATTTCCTGCGCGGGCTCCTCGACATCGCGCGCCACCTGCTTGTATCCCTTTGACTTTGTGAAGTAACCCAGAGGTCTCAGCTTGAAAGTCGCCAACTGCCTGCCGAATAGTTTCTGTAAGAATGAAGCATCCCCGTTTTTCAATTATCGATTCAAAGTGATGCAACGACAATTTCGTGCACTCATTTCTGTACCTACCAGTATTTTAGCCTGCTCGGGCGTGAGCGTCTGGCCGCTCTTGCAGACCTCGTAATCTTTTATGAGCGTGACGACTCCCTTCTGCAGCGCAGTCGGCATTCCCAACTGCCTCAAGTGAGGCTCTATGCTGTGCGAAAAGTCCGGCAGCGGACCCTCCGGCAGTACGATGGTTTCCGTCGCCTCGAAACCAGACCTGGCGTAGTCCACCTCCTCGTACTCTTTCATCCACGACAGAACCTTCGATTTCGCTCTGTTCGTGAATAGCAATCCGCACTGGCCTTTCAGAGCGTTGGACAGTTTGTGCACTCCGTCTGTGACCTCGTCCGCCGGCGCCTTTCCCAGGCCCAGAGCCATTATTTTGTTCTTCGCGAAGAAGAATCGACTGTCCTTCCACTCGTCTCTGATTTCTTTCAGCTTGTTGTTACGCATGTTGCGCGCGGAGAACAGAAATATACGTTCGTACTTCTCGGCGCATGCTCTTATGTCGTTGATAATTTGATCCTTCAGGGGTTTGCCTTTCTTGCTCGTCTTTGTCAGGGATACTGAAATTAAATCGAACGATCAATAATTATAATCAGCCGATAATGCGTTAATTGTTTGCATAGGTTAGCAGAGCGGAAAATCCGTTTTACACCGACAAATACAGTTTCTTATTGCACTAGAATATTTCTTCGACGATTACTTTTCTTATCTCTCTTCGACTTGGGCATCTTGTGTTATAATTATCGGTAAAAACTTGAATAATCGTTTTTATATAAAAGGCACGCTGACAACCATGTGCTTATGGTTGCTATTAAATCAACCACTAGTGTCGCTGAAATCGCTCTTCTTATAGATGGCGCTTCATACGTTTTTTCCAGTCGATAATACGTTCTTAATAATTCATAGATTGTACGTTTTAATTTAGATTTTCGGTGCAATAAACAATTGCTCAATTTATCGGACAATTGACGATACACTTTCAACCAACAAAAATGTTTAATTAATTGCTATATCAATCTGTTGCTATCGAAGTACTGTCGGATAGATTCGCTGTCCTATTTTTCCAGAACTTATAAACCATATTCTGTAATAATCGTAGTCGAAATTTTTCCAACGAAAACATGATAGCCCATTTCCTCGTTTAATTGTTTAACAGCATCGTACAATTTCGTCTTGATTCTGCAGATATACGAGGGATAGAAAAAAAAGCTCCACGTCGCAGTTTCAAACCCCCGGAAGTTGGCGCTGTGAGCGTAGTCCAAGATGGCAGCTTCCGTTAGTCGCGGCAGTGCACTCTGTGAGATCGCAGTGGACGGGAGCTGTTGAAATACGCTGAAGCCTCGATTTACCAGGCCGCTTATTGCACTCGAATAGGTGAGTCCTCGTTTATTGAAGAATAACCATTACATCGTTCGCGTCTCTGTCGCTGTGAAACGAAGCTCGCGAGCGAGTTTTAACGCCGAGGAAAATTGATATCGGAGTGTCCGAGGAACGGCGGAGCCGTGTGAACCCCGTAGCCATTCAATCCGCCGACAAACGGGCCGCAGCGAACAGTTTTTCCCCGATAATCCCTGTCCGCCCGTTTGTCGCACGAAAACCGCGAGAATCCTCGCGATCGCTCAACATTCGAAGCCCTCGACGGTGCTCTTCGTCTCGCAATTTTCGATCATCCCCGTTGCGCGTCTACGTGAACTCATCGTTAAATGACGCACGCGACGCGCTAGCCCAGACGAGGAGTGTCTTCGTCGGCCATCTTCCTTCGCTCGCCGGGCGAAGACGAACAATTCGTTCGACTTTCCCCGAAGATTTTCGCTACGGCGCGCGTGACAACGACATTCGTTAGCAACTCATCCGTTACCGACAGATTCGATTTACGTATCGAGGCTCGGCTTGCGAACTGTCAACGAGAAAATGTGCCGTTCGGAGGTTGCTCGGGTGATTGTGTGTGCCATCTACGCCTATGACGCAGGCGGCACACCGACACACGAGCCCGCGTCGTCATCGACGAGGGACGTGAGGGGAGTTTCCGCGGCCATGTTGCCTACGAGCTCACCGGCTACGATGAAATTTTTGTCGCGAGTTTACGCGCACTCGGACTCGGTGAAAAAAAAAAAACGCGATTGCCCACCTTCCGCCCGGTCTGACATTGTCGCTCAACGGTGTTAGGCTCTCGTTACCGCGGCAGGTGCGTAGATTCTATCGAGCCCGATGCGTAAAATGCACACGCCAGTAGGCGATTCTCGATCGTCGCACGCTCCCCTCGTCTCCCCGGCGCGTAGAGCGCGCACCTACGCAATTTTCACGAACGCGTATCTCCATACATGGCGCCGGAGATGCCAATGGCTGGGATTTTATTTTTACGAAATAGAAACCCGACGCAGTCGTTTAACCGCCTCGATTCACGTTATCCTACGTGCCTCTTTCTCGCGCCGCGACAAATTCCACTTCTTTCACTCGGAGAAGGCGCACGAATTTTCTGACTGGTAGTTACGTAAAAATAATAAAATAACGTCGACTCTTGTCGAGTCGAGTCTTCGTTCTCTCGGAGGTAATCGGAACGATGTGAGATATTTTATTCGATGCTTTTACCGGATCGATCGAAAATTTTATCTTTTATTTTACGGACCGAAAAACTCGCGTGTCCATCGGCAATAGAGCCGACGAGTTCGAGCTTCCGGAATTGCTCGACCTCCAATTTCCAGGCCGTCCGCCCCACGTTCCCGATGTAGGCAATTCCCGGCATCGACTTTCCCCGTACTATTATTTTCTCGTTGCCGTCGGGGAAACGCGGCGTTTTCGTCCTTCCCGGCCGCGTTTTCGCTTCGGCTTCCCGATAAAGGACGGGTAAAAAATACGCAGTTTTTATTTCCCCCGCTCGGCGGTCGTTACGGAAAACGTTCGTCGGAGAGAGGCCTTTGACAAGCGAACCGGCCGTCCGCCGCGCTCGCTCTCTCGCCGAGTGATCGATAACCGGTGTTGCTGGCCCGACGATCGTCGCACGCCTTCCCACAGATTCTCGGCTGTAATTTATACACACCAGCCGATCCCTCGTCGGCGAACGAAAATTTCTTTGGGGCACCGCCAAATCTTACGGCAGTCGATACGACGATTTAGGCTTTTTTTTTTTTGGATAAAATATACGTAGCGCACGATCGGTCGTGGACCTTCGCCGGAAGTCGCGGCGCTGCGTGCTTACATATTTTTTCTGCACACACTTCGCTGGGAGGTTCGTTGATGGGATCTCCACAGAAGTACGGTAGAAAAACACCGTTTATCCGAGCTAATGTGGGGGAGCTGACGTCGGATTAGAGAAATCTTGCAAGGAGAAAAAAAATTGTTCGGCAACAAAAATTTTGTTACTATAACTCATTTAGCTGCTCAACATAGCGACAACAAAATATTTTGCTGTAGCAAGCAAATATTTTTGCTGCCACAACAATAAATTATTAACGGTCTATATTTTGCTAGAGAAACAGAACAACTTTTCTCCGTGTGGATAACACGGATGACACACTCAATTCAAACTTGTTCTACTATAATATATTTTAACAATAACACTTCATACAAACTTTAACTTTATTCGGTAATTGAATTATTTTTTTAATATAATTATAATTTTGTTAATTAATATTACTATATATATATATATATATATATATACATTACTATAAACATAAATCGGATCTGTTGTATTTGCAGCTCGCAAAAAAAAAGCGAACTTGTACAAGTTTAAGCGCTTATGGAATAAAGTTGTCTTTACGCACTACTCCACGCGTGGGCATTGCTGCTTTATCTCTTTTATCCGAGTCTTCCGCATTATCCGAGCCTACATCTCGGTTAACACGTAGGGCTTGGATGAGTTGGGTGCTTCGGATAACGCGGACGCTCGGTTAATCGAAGATCGGATAAGCAAAGTTCCACTGTAGAGCCGTGTCGAAAAAAAAAGATATATATATATATATATGAGAATTACCACGTCTCATACCGCGTAGTACAGGCCGAGCCTTCGACCTCGTAGGGTATCCAAGGCGTTCGATGTGCCGCCCAACGTTTTTCCCGTCGAGAAAAGACCCTCGGAGAACCCGGGGTTTCTTCCAAGAAAAAATATCTTTCTCGGTAAATAATTAAACGAACTCGACTTTTTCATGCTTCCGGATTCCCGGCAACGGATCGTTCGGAAGCAACACGCGCTTCAAGAACCGCCGCGTCGTTCCGTGAAATTCCCTTTGATACATATGGAGAGAGAATCTATCCGAGAAGAGGTTTCTCTCACTCTCTCCCTCGTTGTCAGTGGCACATCGGCTCAAGGCCGCGCTTTCGCTCCATCGCGCGTGTCCCCGAGGCTCCGAACGCATATTTGCGTGGTGGTTGACCTCAAAACGAAGATTCCATTCTTCACGGTCTCACGCTAACAATTGTCCCATCACCATCTCCGACTCCCGATTCTCCTATTTTTTCGAAGGTTTTTCTCTGTTCAGCCCCGGCAAGGAGCGTCGCTCAATGCAGACTCGTTAAATTAGGAATTCACGAGGAAAATCTTTAACGTTTCCCAATTAATCTCGATCCGAAATACGACCGCTATATTTCTGCCGGCTTGGCCAGACCCCCTCGTTGAGAGTCTTTCCGACTTTGTCACGCTGCCGCGGCCTCGCTCGTCCGACAATTACTCTCCGCCGCGTTTATATCTACCTCTCTATTAGTTGCCGGACCCGCCGACTGGCTGAAGTAGCGCATAGCGTGCGAGTGTGTGGCCGAGCGTTCGCGAGCGACCGCATGTCTCAAACCGGAAACGCGATGGACTCGTCACCGGTGCAAGCCGCAATTACGCTCGCAATGAAGTTCAACAAAATCGACTGACTGTGGCCTATCCGTGTCTCCGTCAATCTCTACCTACCTACCCACCTACCCACCTAGCTAGCTACCTTCGTGGCGATATATCACGCCACTGCGGCGTAGTTATCCGTGCACCTACACCTATCGACTGACCCATCGGCCTCGTCCAACCCGGAAAGAAACAAAGCTTCCACGATCGATTGTCTCGACGATAACCGGCTGCGGACAATAATTCGATTGGCTTTCGGAAAGCGAAGAATTCAAGCTCGGCCAAAAATCTTTCGTATCCTTTTTATCATCGTGCACCTACACCTATCGACTGACCCGTCGGCCTCGTCCAACCCGGAAAGAAACGAAGCTTCCACGATCGATTCTCTCGACGATAACCGGCCGCGGACAATAATTCAATCGGCTCTCGGAAAGCGAAGAATTCAAGCTCGGCCAAAAATCTCTGGTATTCTTTTTATCATCGCGCACCTACACCTATCGACTGACCCGTCGGCCTCGTCCAACCCGGAAAGAAACGAAGCTTCCACGATCGATTCTCTCGACGATAACCGGCCGCGGACAATAATTCGATTGACTCTCGGAAAGCGAAGAATTCAAGCTCGGCCAAAAATCTCTGGTATTCTTTTTATCATCGCGCACCTACACCTATCGACTGACCCGTCGGCCTCGTCCAACCCGGAAAGAAACGAAGCTTCCACGATCGATTCTCTCGACGATAACCGGCCGCGGACAATAATTCGATTGACTCTCGGAAAGCGAAGAATTCAAGCTCGGCCAAAAATCTCTGGTATTCTTTTTATCATCGCGCACCTACACCTATCGACTGACCCGTCGGCCTCGTCCAACCCGGAAAGAAACGAAGCTTCCACGATCGATTCTCTCGACGATAACCGGCCGCGGACAATAATTCGATTGGCTCTCGGAAAGCGAAGAATTCAAGCTCGCCCAAAAATCTCTGGTATCCTTTTTATCATCGCGCACCCACACCTATCGACTGACCCATCGGCCTCGTCCAACCCGGAAAGAAACAAAGCTTCCACGATCGATTCTCTCGACGATAACCGGCCGCGGACAATAATTCGATTGGCTCTCGGAAAGCGAAGAATTCAAGCTCGGCCAAAAATCTCTGGTATCCTTTTTATCATCGCGCACCTACACCGATCGACTGACCCGTCGGCCTCGTCTAACCCGGAAAGAAACAAAGCTTCCACGATCGATTCTCTCGACGATAACCGGCCGCGGACAATAATTCGATTGGCTCTCGGAAAGCGAAGAATTCAAGCTCGCCCAAAAATCTCTGGTATCCTTTTTATCATCGAATCACGACCGTTGTCATTCCATTGAAGCCCACTGGCGCCTGAGCCCTCCCGGATCGATATTCGAGACCCGAAGCTCTTCGTCCTACCTTCCTCTCGTTCTTTCTCCTTGCGCCGTTTTTTTTTTTTTTAATTTGCTTCCCAAACCGTCCATCTCGGCGATTCTTTATATTCCACTTTCTTCACCTCACATCCTTCCGCGCCCTCGACCGATTTCCCCGGATTAACCTACGCGAGTGAGGTTGCAAAGGTTCGTCCTTGAGCATTCCCACTTCCGTCCCAGCCGCAACGGACGGTCGCTGAGCGCATCATTAGCAACCCCGCCTCGATTTCCTCGTCACGTGACGCTCTCTCGTCGCGAAACCTTCAGCCCCCCGACGCTCTACGCGTTATGTAACGCTTATCCGAGACTCGTGCGTATTTCATCGTCATCCCTCGCTTGTTATTCGTGCCATTTTTTTTTAGTCTTTTTTGTTTTTCAGTTCGTCCTCTAGGCGAGCTTTAGTGACATCGCGCATGTCGCGCAGGTTCTACGTTTCGCCGTATAACTACGTGACCCACAGCACTAAAAGTTCCTCATTCCACGGCAGGTGCGGAGACAATGGGAGCTGATCAATTCTCTTATCCCACGGGACACACTCAACTATCCGTTGCGCACGGCCGCTAACAACGTCACAAACTTTCAATCCGTCGTTAACAGTACGACAGCAGCAGATGTGTTTATTCAACGTTGAATATATCCTGACGTGCTTCTGGCGTTTCCATCGTGATTTGAATCGTTAATGGACTCCCGCACCGTCGGCGAATCGATTACGCCAATCCTTTCGGACAATTGGTCGAGGATCATTTTTTTTTTTCATTCTTTTTTTCTTTCAACACATTCGTTACGTCTCTTCGTGTTGAATTGTTATCTTGAGACAACAGAAGACAATGGGTCGATGCGCGGGCTACACGCGACCCTGACTCTTTGATGCCGATCTGGTGGAATATTCTATAACGAATAAATCGATTATCCTTGATCCGCGCGGGGACTCTGAGGGGTACGCTGAGAGAAGGATCTAGTAAAAACTACCGATCATCTAAGAAAAATTACCATTGCAAATGGTACACGAAAAAAAAAGATTGTTGGGACAACAAGAATTTTGTTACCTTAACATGGTGGCCGCGGTCTGGGAAAACCGGGAAAAGGAAGGGGAGAAGAATCTTGGTCAGGGAATCAGGGAAAAGTCAGGGAATTGCAAAATTGGTCAGGGAAAAAGTAAATTCTTTGACCAATTCCCGAAACTTCTATAAATAAATAAAAAGTACATGAAAGGAAGCCTTAAAAAAATAGAATTAAACATTGATACAATAATTAGGCATTTTCATTTGCATCGTTAATTTTTTTTTATAGAAGTCGTTGGAAGTTTGGTCAGGGTAAATTTTTATTTGGTCAGTAAAAAGTCAAGGAAAATTCAGGGAATTTTTTTTCCGCGGAAAAAATGGCCACCACTCTTAACTCATTTACCTTATTAACATAGGGACATTAAAATGTTTTGCTGTGTCAGCAAATATTTTGGTGCAGCAGCCAAACATTTTCGCCGCCGCAACAATAAATTATCGACAATCAATTATCGATTATTAACGATCTACATTTTGTTAGGGAAACAACTATTTTTCTACTAGTAGTCGAGCACGGGGGCGCCACCTTTGACGGAAAGTCTCCGATTTTCCAAGAATTTTTACCACAACATCTCCGAGAAATTCTTATAAGTCCGTTACATCCTACCATAGGTGGCGCCCTAGTTCCACCACCATGTGCTGTGGTAACATCTCCCAAGTGATATAGTCACATTTACTAGACCCTTCTCTCAGTGTATATTTCTACATGGCTCTTTTTTGAATTTTTTTTTCTACATATACTCGTTGGAAATAACTTGTACAAAAAAAACCTATTTTTAGGTGAACCGCCCAGAGAGCTCCGAGGTAGCAGCGCTCGCTCGGATATTACTCGTCGGGGATCGAGCCGAAAGTTTTTTTTTCCAAACACGCAAACGGCATACGCCACACGCGTACGTAGGCTAAATACGCGGGGCGCCGTTGTACACGCGCGCAGTGGTTCTCAACCGCGACGATTCTATTTCCGGCTTGCCCCCCCCCCCCCCCCCCCCCCCCCCCCCCCGCGCCTCTGTCATTCTACCGCACTCGTCTCGCTCGCTCTCCGTACTCCGCTCGTATCTCACAATTGACCGCGTGACTCAGTCGTGGACGCTCGGCGTCGAACCCGCTTCGCGGCACGACGTCGACGGCCGCGACCGAGCGAGCTGCGCCGCCTGGAGAACACGTCATTCCGCATTCATCGGGGGCCCACGCCCCTACCGGTCTCACTCTCGTGTTGCGCACAACCGCAATTTCGTTTTTTTGCTCTCCGTTTACCCCGCACACTCCACTTCTCACTCCTCTCCGATAGACACCAGCTCCGTCCTCCGAGCTAACTACTTCGTCTTCTTTCACGTCGCTCGACCGGCAATTCTTTCCGGACAGAAGAATCAAAAAAAGACCCCCACCCCCCTCTTTATTAATGTATTTTTTTTTTTTTTTGTCACTGGATCTGCACATGAGTCAGCGGTCGAGTACATAGCTGTCGCCTGACTAATCTCCATCCGCGGTGCAGCATAAAAAGAACGTAAGCTCACTGGACTCCTGGCGCAACTTCGGAGTCCTGCGAGACCTCGCGATGGAATACATCGAGGCTCGCCGTGCGCGGCTTGACATCAGTGGCTATTCCAAGCCGGGTGACGCACACCGGTGATCAGCCCAGGGCTGGTATTAGCGGCAAGCCCGGTTGCACGCCTGACACGACACACATGCTTCGACACTGTCGCAGTCGCCTCGGGAAAAGGACCCTCCGCTCCTCCGTTCACGTTCGGCGAGCCCGTCGCGTGAGACACGTGGCCCGTGCGCGTGTGAGCCGTCAAACACACGTTCCCGTTGCCTCGGTTACCAATGTCCTCCGCATTACCGCAGGTGGCACACACGTAACGGTGAAAATCTCAAAGGGCGTAAGCTCGAAATTTTGTCCGGGGAAGCCGGTCGCTCTCCCATCCCTTGCGTGTCGCCGGATGCGAAGGGAAAGCACACGGAGAGCACCGGAGGATGGAACCCTTCGTGGCTAATGGAAGATCGATCGATACCGGGCGCGAAAGGCCGGAGGCTACTTTCTTTCTCTCGCTAAATCTTGTTTAGCACTCCGTCGCTCTTTTTCCTTTTTTTTTTTTTACTTGTTAGCCATTCGAGGCTACGTGCACTGAGAGAAATAATAGTGGTTCGTACCGTGACAAAAAGTTCCGAGGGGAACGTCTATGTGGATTTTTACTGATTGTATGTGTTCGATTAGTCAAGCTGTAATTATGGTTGCTACAATGATTTTTATGGTTGTGTCGTAACCATAAAATGTAGACGTTCAATTTGGAAACTATTTTTTATGGTAAGAGTATTGTTGCTTTAACGTAGTGGATCGACCATGTGGAAGGTGCTGAAAATATCTATTTTGCATCATAATTGGTCCAAAATGTTACTAACGAATTAATGAAAGAAAAAATATTATTAACAAATCATCTGGCAACCTGATTTTTTTTTATGGAAACGATTTGTTAATTTTTCTAAATACATAGGAATTTTACCATAATTTCGAGTAATTTTTTTTAAATGCGTTTTTAGTTAATATAAAAACGTAATTTTCAAAAACTACACAAAAATCTGAAAAAATGCATACGTGTTCAAAGATTAACAAATTGTATTTACACGAACGAAAAGTTAAGTTGCCGGGGGACTTGTTGAACAATTTTTTTTGCATTCATTTGTTAATAACATCGTGGAATTCTTATTATGCAAAATCAATCTTCTCAGCACCTTCAATATGCTTGATTTTTCACATTTTCATCCCATCGAGAATCGTTCGCAATTCTCTCAATCCTCTCCGAGCTCACGTGAGGTCGAATTATCTTCAACTCCTACCTTCGCTGTGTAATTTTTCCTCAGTCTATCGACTTCCTCGAAGGAAAAAATTTGTATGCCGTCCACGAAGGCAAAGTACTCTCGTCGCGGTAACGATCTCACGACTGCATATTCGATTGCCAATGAAAAATTGCATCTGCAATTCATCGCCCGCAGGCAAATTGCCGCAGAGTCGTCGAGAGGGCAAAAAAAAAAAAAAGAGCGAAAAATCCGTGTAAAACGTGTACACTTCGGATGCCGCCCGAGATTAGCTGTACGGTGTGGCACTCAACCTGCCGAAGTAGAGCCTCGACGGGTGGGCGGTCCCGCGCACAGAGGAGATTGCTTTTTTTTTTTAACTGTTGTGGTGAACCGGACGGTTCGAGGCTGGCGATACAAAGACTCAAAGTGTCCGCAACCCTTTTCTCTCTCCACTCCATTATAGCGCCCGTTACGACGCTCCGCTGTGTCACCGCGGCGAGTCTCCGGTGGATGGCTCTGGAGTTGCCACCCCTAGAAGCCACCCCTAGAAGCCACCCCTCGACACTGTGTCGCTGTAGTCGCTCCCTCGAATCTGCTCCCTATCCGTGTACACACGTGCTCGCTCCGCGTACCCGTGCAGATGCGATAATACGTGTGTATATTGTATACAATGTACATGGACAAACTGGGCTAGGGACACGTGCAAAACGCCACCTGTGGCGTTTACATAGTCGCACACAAAGGCCATCCCGAGTGGCATTAACGCCCACCGAGAGTGGCCGTGGACCCTCGAGAGTCCGCGAAAGCCACCGGACCATTTATCTTGAATCAACTATTAACTTTGAAGATCCCCGGATAGCGATCGACACTATCGAGGTTGGCGTTTAATTAACGCGCGATGTTTCAGTGCCGAGCAAGAACCAAATGCATTTAAGGCAGCTATGTCGCTTCCCGCTCATCCCGCATAAGTTATCGAAAAGTAAGCGAACATTGCAAGTACTTCTCGATGATATAAATATCTGAAAAAATGCATGCAGATCAAAGGTACCGAAGAGATTAATTTTGCACAATAATAATTCTAAAAAGTTATCAACAAATTAATCGAAAAATTAATTGTTCAACAAATTGCCCGGCAAAACAACAATTTTTTTCTATGAAAATGATTCACTTATTTTTTCTGAACACGTATGAATTTTTTCAGATTTTCAATTAGTTTTAATCTTTGTGTTTATTCGGACATTTTTTCCAAATAAAAAAATTAAAAAATCAAAGCTGAACAATTAATTTTTTGATTAATTTGTTAATAACATTTTAGAAGTATTATTGTGCAAAACTAATCTCTCCAGTACCTTTAATCTGCATGAATTTTTGCATATTTTTATATCATCGAGAAGTACTTGCAATGTTCGCTTACTTTTCTCGAACTTATGCGAGATGAGCGGGAAGCGACATAGCTACCTTAACAACGTGGATTCTGATGTTTTGAGGTAATCGAGGCGGATTCGTTTTTTTCTGTATTTTTCGTATGGTTTGTTCCGCGGTAGCGTCGCAGTGGACGAACCTTTTATCGATTCACTTGGCACGGGTCTCTCGAGAGCCCCGCCGAGCAAACTCCTCTCGCGCGTTACAATCCTCATCGGACTTCCAGGCTTCCCTGTTTTCCGCACATCGCGCGGCCAGTTTCTTGTCTAGTTTCTCCTCGAAAGTTTTGACTCGTCGAGAAAACTTGTTGACGGGATGTCGAACGAGGACACGCTCTTCCGAGCCTCCGGGCTTCTCTGTTTCACCGGTGTTGTTGCCGCTGGCTGGCTCATTGTTGCACGCCCGCCTTGGGTATTCGCGCGCATTACGCGGAATACACAATGCGAACGTATCTCGGGCGAATATTTCCACCCTCGTAGATCCTTGCTGCTACGTGCAACAATGGCCTCGCAGAATTAAAACAAACGGACCCTTGGAAGGCATAGAAGAAAAACAAGCGTTGCTATATCTGGAACTTAAAACGAAATAATACAGTAAAACACCGATTAAACGGGATGCTTGGGACCGAAGAGTCTCCGGATAATCGAAAGCCTGGTTAATCCGGACTAGACAGCGAAATTACATAAATTAATAATTTAATTTAAATTTAATTAATTTGACGCATTTCTCCTTTTTTAATCGATTTACATTAAACCCAGTTATAAGTCAATAATGGCTAGTGATACAACTTTATTTTGACTAGTTACAATGACGTTTGATACAACTTGCACCTAATCGTTAAATAGTGTGAACGAGAATGTGAAACTAGATTTTTTTAAAATTAATAGTACGCAAGCTAGTGTTTTTTTTTTATGTACTCAGTGACTTTGGTTTACTCCGCGCATAAAAAAAAACCTTGGAAGACCCACGGTTAATCCGACCCCGGTTAATCGGGGTTCTACCGTAAGCGAAACCCGAAGAATCGTCCAAGGAAAATTGAGTCGCCTTCGGCATGAGAATTTCTTGGGATATTCCTTCGATTCGCAAGAGCGTCCATAAAATGATCGAGCCGAAGGGGGGAGGAGCCCTGAAAAAGAGTAAAAAGGGCCAACGGGACAGGATCGTCGATGCGGAAATGACACACCGAACCCGACCTCGAGCCCGGATACACGCGAAAGCCGTCCTCCCGTAACGTCCTCCTGGAACGTTCGTTTGATTGCTCGTTCGTCGGGCAAACGGGTGTGTCAATTAAAACGTTCAGATCGGGCACGTGTGGGGGAGAAAAAAAAGGACTCGATTCCCCTGACTCTCGAGTTTCATTGGTCCACCCTGCACATCCACAGTTCTCACCTGATATCGACGCTTCCCCGGCTTCGCCACAATTCACTCGCCCTCGAGGCCGCGAGAAACCCAACCCACTCAGTCAACTCGTGACCCGCGGATTATCGAAAGAACTTCCTTGCTTAATAATAATAATAATGATGATAATAATAATAATATTAATATTAATATTAATTATATTATTAATATTAATATTAATTATATTATAAATATTAATATTAATTATATTATAAATATTAATAATATTAATAATATTATAAATATTAATATCAATATTAATAATAATAATAATAATAATAATACACAATAATACGTAAGCTGTATTGACTCAATGGGAAGGTCTGATCCCTTTGGGATTGTTATTTTCATTATCATTATTGCTCGGCATTTTGTAAGAGCCGAGTATTTTCGCAATTATACGATGGATAAAACTCTGGCATTTCGCAAGCCACGCGTGGAGCGATGTGACGGTCACATCGGTAGAGCACAGCGTTAAACAACTGCGTCCTGCGTGTTATGCATTTACGTGTACCGTAAAGGTGTACGTAAGACACGAGCCACAGTTAGCCGGGTGTGCGAGAGGGACGGAGACGGAAAGTTAATATTGATCTTCTCTCGTCACTAACCTAGCGCAGCCAAACCCCCCTGGATCCTCCCTCTCTTTTCCAGGCTTCGAAGCCAGCAGAACCGACAGGCCGGCAGACGACAGTTAAGGTCGCGCTCGCACACAAACACACGGACGCACATAAAATAAATCGAACTCACACAAAGCCCGGGCGATTTTTTTATCTTTAAACGATAAAGTTCCGCCGGGAGTTTCCTCGGTCATCTCGTATACATTTATTCCCGTAATTACGTACGTGGTTCAACTTCTTCTCGCGATTCCTACAGTACACTGGCTCAAACGGCTTCCGCCTCGTTTCCCGTGAGTATCCGGTGGCGCTTAGTCGGACGTACGTACGCTACTTCCCTTCGCTTGGATAACTTCGAAACTCCCGACGAATCGTCCGGTGTGCAACGCGAGCGGTCAATCGATAGAGCGAAACTGCTTCCTTGAGAACCGCCGTTCCACTACTTGCAGTAATCTTTGCATTTTTCAAAATTGATTTTCATCATGTATCTAGATTTTTCACCAGAATTATATCTGGTTTCGTACGCGGAGAAACGTAAATAATTTTTTTTTTATCAGTCAATTTTTTGCGAAAAAAACGCTAAAATTCCTTTTTTATATTCTTAAACTCCCCACAACGGATCCAAATGTAGAACACTATAGACACAGAATATTAACGTCCCATTCGAAAAATGAAGGACGATCGAAGAAAAGTGTATCATTTTTTACTCGACATCTTCAAATGTACACAGTAAAGAAGATTTGTACATTTAACAAACCTTTCTTGTCAGAAAACGTCCTCAATTACTTGGTGGTTACTTTTACAAAAAATATTCGTTAAATTACAAGAACAGACGTTTTTGTAAAATGGACAAGATTTTTTTTTTTTTTGTAAAATTGGTAAGGAAATAATTGTAGACGTTTGTGAACAAGAAACGTTGGTAAATACTTTACTGTGTAGTTTGAGCAGATTTCGAACTTGCTGCATCGTCGAACGGAACGACGAATATAAAAGTGTGATAGACAATGAGCGAAGGGATTGAATTCCGCATCAGGAAGTGTAGGACAAGGTGGCCCGAGAACACTAATCCATCCATCCGCCGTTGGCACCGAGGCCCGTGGCCCTGCCCTAGAAACTGGTCGTTTTATTGAAATCCGAGAGTGCAACACCAGTGGCAAAGAGCGAGGCGGAGGATGAGAGGACAGTGGCGGAATGGTAGTCGGTCGCCCGGCCCGATTGTGCCCGGTCCGCTAGACGAGCATCGATACTGTCCGGCGACTGGTGTGGCTCTCGCACTGCCGCTGGCGGCTGTCTATACCGGATATATCGAGAATCGAAACCCCGCTAGCATTGAAGCTGTCCACGATATTCCATCGGTCGCAGAATAGCGCTGAATATTATTTTCGACGCTGCCGCAACGAGCGACAGTTTCATCTATTTGACTTTTTTTCGTACAGGCACGTGGGGAGAAAAGATGGTATAAGATCGGGTCGAATATTTTATAAGATGGTATTGAATTTTTTTTTTTTATCGATTTAAATTCATTTAGGGATTTTTGGGTTAATGTGACAATAAAGACGATAGAAACAACAATGCTTACTTAGGTCATGAGCCGGTATCAAAAATACGACAATCAAAAGCTAACAGGCAACATTTTTCTACGAAACTAAAAAAATCGTTAACTGAATTCCAACCGGTTGAAAATTTCAACCGGCCAGCTCAAACCGTTTCTGAGTTATATGCGTTTTACACGACTCACGTCCATTACACACAAACACACACATACATCCGGACGCCAGGTAAAAATCACATTTCTCGACGTTTCCGACTATTTTAAGGTGAAGTGAAACATTTTCTCTGTCGCTCTCTCTCGCTCCACCGTAAAACCAACGCAGCTATCTCTCTCACACTCCTGGCTCCGTCACGTGACTTCACCTTCACCTTCACCCTTACTTCACCTTAATTATTCTGACACGACAATCTCGAATTTTTTGTTCTTATGAATATTAGTAAGGAAAATTAATAGTACTTTCACTATTAATATTCATACTTGTAATAGTAAAAGTTTTAAAAATAACAATGGATTATACCATCGAGTAAAATGCGTAAAGTCTCTCAGTGATGAATTTTGGAGGATAATGGAAAGCAGGATAACGTAGATGCGAGCCGAGGGCAGCTGCGACGGGCAGAATCAGCGCACGTGGAGATTGGTTCTTCATCATCGGCTACCCCCAAGACTCTCTCGTACCCTAGCTATAATTACGTTGACGGTGTCGACAATTATCCGTTGGTGGTCGTCGTGTGCAGTAACAACGTTGCCAACCGTAACGAGATGCTCCATCAGCCGCACGTCAAACGTGTTTCCCACGACGCGACGCAGATAGTCTACGAGCACTTGCGTACCCGACACAAGTGTTCGGTGTGTTCGTGTATGACGTTCGATATCGCTCCGAAGTAGGAAGTTATCGGAAATTTTCAATAAAAATAGCGAAGATCTATACTTTTTTTTAAATTATTTTTTAATCCTTTCGTTTATTATCGCCTTCCGGTTGGGAGTTGATCGTCGAAGCGAGAGTTTATTCCGGACGATGAGTTTTCTCGGGCGGTTCTCCACGGTTCTCAGCGATTGAAAGCCAACACGGACATAAATTCTATAACAATCTCATTGAGTTTCCGGATAGCAAAATGGAGCGTGACGAGGGGGATCTTCGGGGTTGGAGGGGAAACGCGGCGACGAATTTTCTTATCAGAATAAACGGTGTAACACGTAATTACGAGGAGCGTCTCGAGAGAGGGGTTGAGAGAATTTTCCGTCCCGGGAGCCGAGACCGCGACTGCCGGAGTGGCAAGGTCGGATCGTATCAAACCGTGTCTGATCTTCCTTCGGGGCAAATTTTTCGGGCTATATAGGCGTGTAGCTGGGAACAAGAGCTATTACAGGACAACCGCTGACGCTCTCGCCTCGAAGTGCTTTATGACGCGTCCATTCAACCCCCAATCACGTTTCTCGCACCGCTTGACGAACAACCAATTTTCCCCTCGAGACATCGGGCCACTAATAGACGAGGTTTTTTTCCCCCTAGAATCACCAATTACCCGATTCCGCTTTATTGAATTTCATACGTCACTGTGTGAAAGATTCAATGTTACATCGTGGACAATCAAATTAACTGGCTTCTTTTGTAAGTTTCGCGAAGATGTTACTTAACGCTTCACGTGCCGGATCATTGCTTAGGGAGGACCTAAAATTTGGCAAAAGGCAACCTTTGAACAATTGAATAACAAAGTATTGTGCTAAAAAAATCTGCAAGAATTCAGAGACGTACCTTCATGTTTTTTTTTTTTTTTTTTTTTGATAACGCAGAAAGAAATTTATTACGAACATCCGTATCGTTTTTGTGTTTGAAAGAAGAGATAGTTTTTTTCGATCGATAACAGTACTCGACACTTAAAAGGTTAAGCCTGTGGCTGATGCGAGTTTAGCATAGTTCATTTCCTTTTTTTAATTAAAAAATTTAACTAAATTATACGAATGGGAATTTTTTCACATATTTTTACATGCATTTTTCTTCGAGACGTTGTGCCAAACCGGGCACGCTTTATTGAATTTTACACATCACTGTGTGAAAAATGCAATCTTTACCTAACCCTTTAGATGTACCGTAAAAAAAAAATCGTACGAAATTTAATGTACTGGTACTGGAAGCATGCACTGGATTTATGCATAAACTGGTATATTAAATTTCAAGCACAATCGTAATAAAAAGTTAATGCACGCTATATAAAAACTTTAGAAATACTTTACTTCTCATAACTTACTTCCATTTTACTGTAATTTTACTCTGGTTCCAATAATTGACTTTAATTTCAGTGTAAAAGCATATTAATTTTTTTTATCACGCTTGCACATAAAATGTAGTAAAGTACCAGTTTTGCATTGAAAATTCCGGTTCAGACAAATTGAATTTACAATTTTTTTACAGTATGCCAGCTCAGGGTATTTCAGCAATTTCTCGTCATTTGGTAAAATTAAACTAAATTATTCAAAAGTACAATTTTTCACATATTTTTATACAGAATAGTGTCGAACAGTCGAGAAAAATCATTAATATTTTTTTTCGTCGGGAAAGAGGCCTGGGTGTCGATTTGTTCGAGAGTACGTCAACGAATGACCATTCCAGAGCTTCCCGAACGAGGGAAAGCTTGTCTCGAAGCAATAATTGCAATTCGTTGTCCGAAGCTGACGTAATTTTATTATTCCGTTTCTAACGTATTTACATCGAAAGAAAAATGGTTTAAAGTACTGTAAAGAGATATCCTATGTGCGCACAGAGCACACACAGTGTACATGGGGGAAAATGGTGGCCAGGGGCGGGTCAGGTTGCAGGGCTTGCGCGCGCATCTCCAGATCAATATTTCATTTCAGCCTTGCCAGCAACCTCCTCCTCGTTCGCCTTCCCTCAAGTCCCCTTGTCTCTCCTCCCCATCAATCTCTCCGTCTCTGCTCGGTCCCTTTCCTCCCGCGTCCTTACGCTCTCCCGTTTCTTTTCCCGATAAAAAATTGTCGCTCCGCATCGTCGCATACGCGATCACCTCAGTTTCTCGCGAACCTCGATCGTGACGATTTTTCAAAATTTCAAAAATATTTTACGTGGTAATCTTCCCCCTCTAAAGCACGCATGCTCTACAGTCACACGCCAAATGGGACTTGCGTCACAGCGATTCTTCATTTTCCCCGATCAATCTTTTCTCCGCTCACCTCTCGGCGATTTTAGTTTACCTTTCCTTCGCCGAGCGTCGAAGAACTTTACCGGGCTAACTAAGCTCAGGGCTGAGCCGCGACGAGATGATGGATTCTCGTCGAGCGGTTACCCTAAGAATAGTCACGCGCGTTTCCTTCCGGCGGATTTGTTCGGGTAAATAAGAGCGAAGCTCGGGTATAATGAGGGAAGCCACGAGGGGATTGAGAAGGGTGGATACAGAATCCTTTTTTTCGGAGAGAAGAAAAGGCACCGGAGGTTTCATCCAGCCCCTTTTATTTGCCCGTCGGGAACTCGGCCAGTTCCGCAGTACTTAGCGGACTCCTTCACATCCACTCGGCGTGACTCGTGACGACACGAATTTATACTCGTGCCGGTCGAGCGAGAGGTGCTCGAAGTCGCTCACCGGTCCGGAGAAACATATCTCTCGCGGCGATCGGCGTAAGTGGACGTCGCCGAGAGGCTCGCCTCCGACCCGAACGTAAGTTCCGTGCTTCTGGTATAACGAGGAGCACGGCGAGGGTGGCAAGGAGAGTCCGCACTCACGGTTGACACTCCCTCCTCTCTGCAGCCGGCGAAATCTAGCTCGTGTACCGCTTACACGATTCCTCAGCGTCATTCTCCCGTTCGCTTTGACTCTCGCGCGGCTCGAGAGTCGTTCGCGTAATTGCTGGGCTCTCCGAGAGCAAAAAAAAAAAACAACAACACCTGGTCGACGCTTCAACACCGCGAGTTTCATTCATTGCCGAGCGTTCCTTTTGTTACACTCGTCTCTCCTTGGGCCCGGGTATATTAGCTTAGGCCAGGTATTAGCTTGATACGGGAATTAATTTTATCCAATCAAATTCGGACAGTTTTTTTTTAATTAAAAAGGAGATATTCTAGGGATGTGCGAATATTCACGATTTTGAATAATTCATCATGAATTTGATATGAATAATTCGTATTTGAATATTCAAAATATTCGAATGATTTTAATGAACCAAATATTCCAATTAGGTAAACGAATTATTCCAATAATTAGAAATATTAATTCGAGACTTTATAATGGTCCACAATGGAGATTATACGTAACACGATGAACAATGCGAATTGATTCATAACAGAATTTGTTGTACACGTTTAATCTTTGAAAAACGGAATAACTTGAAACCGAGCTTAAGCTCTTCAGCTTTGTAGTAATCGAAATCGTTCATTCAATGAACACAATTTATCCGCTCAGTTTCATTGTAATCGGAATTTTATCATTCGAACATCCAATTCATAAAAATTATTCGTAACATTCGAATTTTTCGCAACACTCATCAATATTCGCGTTATTCGAATTTTTTCAATTATTCAAATTTTTGAATATTCAATTCACATCTTGAATTGCATATCGATATTCGATGCAAACCCTATTCGCACACCCCTCAGATATTCGAAAGTACGAGAGACCATTCGGATTAGTCTGCGGATTGTAATTCGTCATTTGATCCAGGAGCGCAGCGGCGACAGGAAATTACGTGGTTCGCGCATCGAGTAACGTATTGCATTGGGTAAATGGCGTGGCGGCTGCTGCGTTCCTGTAACGTTGGTGCGCTCGAACGCGCACTATCTGCAAAGCGCTCTCGAGAAAATTTTGCGAGTATCAACGCATCGTTCCTGGCTGCGGAGCGAACGGGAGATCGGGAGGCTGCAGCGAGAGAGCCTTTCACGATGCACACGCACGGCCGTGCTCGAAACTGAGGCGTAAACGCAACGACACACCGTGCACCTGTGCGAACGAATGCGAAGCAGGGTCACGAGTGCGTAATCAATTCCGCGCTCCGCGAGCGAGGAGCGCATTCAACGTCCGCCACAGCGAGCCATAATGTAACGTTGCCGGGGAGAACGATTGTTTTTTTTTCCATAACAGGTTTTCAATTCTTCGCGAACAAGCAAATCCGCGCGTCCAACGGATCTGTCTCTCGGTCGCGAAACTCGCTTTTATTGTTCTCTTCCTTTCATTTCGTCGCTCCACTGTCGTCGTCCATTCTCCTATTTTTTTTTTATCCGCGCTCATTCAACCGTTTCGTAAACAAGCCGAGGCGACGTCCATCGTTTTCCCCGCTCTTCCGCTCCAACCGACAGATCTCATTCATTAAAAAAAAAACCATTTAATTACAAAGCGAACGAGATTGCGTCGGGAGGCCGATGGGCGCGTTAATTGTTCTCCCGTTTACCCCGAACCGAGTCCGTTGAATAACTCGCTGCGGTATTGAATCGAGCGAAGTTTGGCGGGTCGAGTCGAGGGAACTCGGTGCGGTTAGTTACAGCGAAGTGTCCGAACGATCGTCGCCGCGAATCCTTGACTCACCGCATCGCAAGTCTTCTCATTCAAACATGAACGTTCGTACGGAACTTCAGGGGAGATGCAGAACGAATGATGGACGGAAAAATGTCGCACACGAGGCGTACATTCTTCGGGCGTTATCGACTTTCTATCGGGACAGTTCCCAACGACGAAAAAAAAATTATCCTCTCTCGAAAGCACGACAAGATGAAAAATCATCGTCTCGATGCTCGCGCGTAAGAAAAGCAGCCTATATTTTCTCGAAAAATCTGCGTAGCCCGGCGGGATGCGGGTGGGTATGGGAGAGTAAATAAAAAGAATTGAAAAAAAAAGAGAGAATTCGTAGCCGGCGCAGAGCGTCGCGGCGCGTCCCGGGGTCGCCCGTTCGGCTGGTTCTGCCCGTTGCTCTGGCGCTGCCCCACCCAGCCGCGGCGTCGGCGGCCATGCCGGGAGCCGATCAATATTTCGT
This sequence comes from Amblyteles armatorius, assembly GCA_933228735.2. Taxonomy (NCBI): domain Eukaryota; kingdom Metazoa; phylum Arthropoda; class Insecta; order Hymenoptera; family Ichneumonidae; genus Amblyteles; species Amblyteles armatorius. The sequence goes on along the minus strand of OW121689.1, from coordinate 4,467,193 downwards.
CTCGAGGCGAGCACGGGCGGAGAGAGCCGAGCGCGCGGCGAACGTAGCCGAGGCCCGGCACGAGACTCACCGATTGCCCACTAGCTGGCAGCGTTGCCGGCTCAGTCGCTGTGCGGGAGTGGTCACCGAGGGATGTGTGGTGTCGTAACGCGTGACTGAGGGAAAAAAAAAACGGAAAAACGAGCGAGAAAGAACCGAGCCCGACGAGTAGTAGTTTTTTTCACTCCTCGCGAATATTATCGATAACAAACGTTTGTTAAATTAATCGACGGGGAATAAACGTTGTCTCCGGTCGAAAAAATTGTAGAGCGGAAAGAAACGCGACGAAGTATCCCGTACTTTATTTCTCCGTGTCCCTCCGCGTCCAACGGGGAGAGCATACGAGACAGGGTTCGCCTCGACTCCCGCGTGTATTTTATTTAAGTAATTTATTGTACAAAGGACTTTTAAAATAGGTAAGAAGAGACAATTTTTACGTAGAGTCTAATTTAGTATTAAAATAATCGAGAAGACGCACGAGTCACGGGGTGCGCCGAGCGCAGTTCCTACCCGTGATCTCGTGCCAATCTCATCTCTTTTCTCCTCCCTTCCGTAGTTTTAAGAGAATCGCTCTCGACACTGGTATGCGGCTCTGCGGGAGCATTCGGTGCGCTGGAATGCTTTAATTATTCGCTACGTGCTCCCGTTTCCCTTTTCGACTATCTCGAACGTTAAATTTCTCTCGCCTCCTCGCGTACATTTTCTTTTCTTCTTTATTGCCTATCGCCTTACTGCGAGCCTCGAGTATATTTCCGTTCGGAAAGCCGCGATCGTGCCATTTATCGCAATCTCCCTTTCATTCACTTTTTGTTCGACAATTTTCCCCAAGATAAATTAAGATTGTCGGCGAAGCATGGTATCGATCTCGTCGCGGGTTCCGCGACGCAAAAAGGCGTCGTGCAGCCGCATTGGCGCAACGCGGCTTCGAAGCCGTCTCCACCGCTCTCGGTCTCGCAGCCGCCGCTGCATGCCGCAGCGTTCGCAGGAGAACTCGGAGGAAGAACGAAAAGAAATAAAACAAAAAAAAAGACTTTCGGACAGTCGCGAGGGATTCGAAGGCGGGTCCGTTCAGGCCCGATAGAGAACCTCGGCCGAGACGAATGCGCTCTCGGGCGAATTGTCTCGACGATTCCAGTGTGACGCGCCGGCCCAGCGGCGCTTCGGACGAGAACCCCGCGACCAGTCGAACGTAACCTCCAAATTGCCTCCATCGTGCTCTCGCGACGGTCGCTTCGCAACTTTGAACTTTTTTTTCAAAAATCGATATCAACCTCTGGAATTTCATCGATATTGAAACACCGAGAGCTCCGGTAAGAACGAATACAGTTTAATTACGATCTTCGACGAATATCGCGAGGAAATCGATCCAATCTTCGCGAAAGGTTATCCGATTAGTTCGACGACGCGACTATGCATCGAATAATCTTTAAAAATGTAACGGACAACCTCGCAGCGACGCTAATCACTTCGACCCGACGCTGTACGAGACCAACGCCGCGTGCACGTGTCGGTGCCTGAAATAGATCGGCCCTATGGTGAGCGAGTTCGGGGAGGTCTTTCGAACGCGTACGTTCCGCCTTGCGCTCTTCTTCGACCTCACTCGAAAAAACCCTTTTCGACAAACCGAAAAGCCTCGCCTTTCCGAAGCCTTGCGATATCAACGATTCTTCTCGTTCGTCGCTACTGGCGGTGATTCAACTTCATCGAGATTCCACGATGCGCTCTTAAGGGGGGGGGGGGGGGGGGGGGGGGCGTTCTGCCTTGTCTCGTGTAATAGTCAAGAGTCGAGGATTTTTTTTCAAGGTCGTCTAATACAACCACGTATCATTCACAAGGTTTACGAGCCTAGATCGCAACTTGTTTTTTTTTTTTTTCTCTTACGCTACTGCGCCGAGTCGAGCGGAGTGGGGTGTACTACGCGCTTCACTATTTATCGATCGGACGTACAGCGAAGTTTGACCTATTGTACTTTCTCTTCGCCTCGACCGTTCGAAATGGATATAAATATTTGTCGATGGTTTTCGAGAGGCGGCGAACATTTGTTCGAAGTTTTATCGCGCACTCGTGCACTCACCTTATTCGTAATATTTTATCATCGATTTCGAAAAGTAAAATAAAATACGGTCGGTGACAAAGACTGGCGGAGCTGCGAGTTCCCTCGTGCCTCTCCCCTGCCTCGTCTGCGTTCCTCGAGCGGAGATAAACGGGCGCCGATAAAAGGCCCGGCGCGCTATCTCGGTCGCATTCGCTCCGGGAATCGGCGGTTCGGGCGGAGGGCGGGCGGAAACAAAAGATCGTCGTAGTCCGTTCGTTTATTGGGCTTCGCGGATCTCCGCGATGTTCGACGATTGGAAGCTACAAGGCGCGTTGCTGCGTATCTCGCGATACAATTTCCGCAGGCGGCGCGCCTCTGTGGCTTGACTATCGATCGTCGACCGGTGCTACAGTCGGCGAACGCCAGTAGTCGGGCTCTCCTTCATCCGGCGCACGCGAAAATCCCATAAACCGAAGCGAGAAACGGGCACGGGACGAAAACCACGCTGCGTTCCGACTACCGAGAGTCCGAGTAGAGGATAATCGCAGCATTGGGTCTCGAGGAGTCTCACAACGGATTCTTTCGGCGAGCTTGCGCACGATCCTACATTTTTTTGAAGATCGATCGGTGCGCATATTACATGATAAACCGCTTCGTCTAAAATATTGCCCCTAAATTCACGAAGTAAATGGAAACAACTCGAGCAGCTCTCCATTACTATTCAGTAATTAATTATAATGATATTACACTTATAATCATATAAGAAATTAATTATCGGAATATAAATTCGACCCTTCTTGCAATTATCTTGAAAGCTTTTAATTTATTTAGTTCTTCTTCCCTCGGGACGATTAAATTCTTTGAGATAATTAGCAATTAACGACGAAATAAAAATGGGGGGGGGATAGCCGTAGAGCAGGGCAAATTCCACTGCCGACGTGCGGGCCGAGTGCGCGGCGTCGGTAGTCGGTCGGCCAGTGGGAAAAACTTTGTGCGCGACGAACGCGCGCCCGTGGTTCTCGCGAGCCGGCAACGCCGGGGAATCATCTCCGCGGAGCTCGGCGTGGCGCGGCGAGCCGCTCGGGCACCGGCGCACCGATCCACCGGCCCTGCAATTCCACGGGGACGATCCGGCAACGCCGGCGACGTCGGAGTCGCGCCGACGTGCATGCATGGCGTGTTCGACTGTATCCGCCCGTCCGCGTGTCTGCGTGACTCCCGTCCGAGCGCCGAAAGCCAGGTGATCGCGCGATTAAATATAGGACAACGGACTGTGCGAGTAACGTCCCGACGATTAATTTTCACGATCCGAGACCGCCCCCACTTTTTCTCATTTTTTTCTTATTAAAATCTCCCGGAATACGCCGCGCGCACACCGAAACCTCCAGTCTAATAATATGTACATATATATTTTTTAACATTATTATTATATTATATATATAATATAATATAATATATATATGATATTATAATATAAAGCTTATAATATATTGTAAGATTTATATATATTACAATATGTACGCTGTAAAAAAAAATTAGTTTGAAAATTAAAGAACAGTATTGGAAGCTTTTTTACATAAACTATTTCTTAAATTTTCAAGCACATGTGGTTTGCGATTTTACTGCAAAATTTTGAGTTTTCTTGAAAATCTTTGTAAATTTCGAGCAAAAAATTTGTAATTCTTATACATGGTATTATTATTTTACAAGCACAGTGCACTAATGTTCAATCAATGTAAGCAATGTTAGCAAATTTCCAGTTCCAGTATATTGAATTTACAATTTATTTTTACAGTGTAAGATGTATATAGATTATAATACATTTTTTTTTAAATTTATAGTTTCAAGGCATTGGTGAGATATTCGTGGGCGAATAAGATCGTTAGCTATATCGAGAGGCCCCGGCGATATCGATTCGGTGATTGCACGCGTGCCGTAGCCGCGATAGCAGCCTCGAATCGATAAAGTCGAGCGCGACGTAAGAAGGGGGGTTTATGAAACTTTATCGTGGATCTCTGCGCGAACGAACGGATCCATGGGCTGTGGGAATTGTGGCGGAGAGGTGGCGATAGGAAGAACGGAGGAGACACATATACGCGCGCATCTGGGAAAACGTTGAGTGCACCGAGCGGGCTACCGGAAGCGCATGAATGAAGCCGGAAATGGGAGAGCGAGATGGAACGAGAGCCGACTGGTAACTCACTCGCGTCGGTTGCGCCGCTTCGAATTCTTCGCTCGGGCCTTTGCACAGGTCTACCGAGACATCTTCCTCGGCCTGCCAACGTCGCAATTTCAACGGTATTACGACTATACTGGCGGAACTTCTTTTTTTTCCGCAGAGACGAGCAATCGACTCTCCACACGGGAGAGCGAACTTTGTAATAATTAATCCATTGGTCGATCAAAGGCTCGCACGCGAATCTGAAAAAATTACGTGCATACACCGACATCCTTTGACGTGGTGGCCGCGGTCAGGGAAAACCGGGAAGAGTCAGGGAATTTCAAAATCGGTAAAGGAAAAAGTAAATTGTCGCCGAACCTTCTATAAATAAGAAGAAGTACATAAAAGGGAGCCTCAAAAAATTGAAAACAATTGAAAAAAAGATAGAATTTAACGTTAATAAAATAATTAGGCATTAGGCGTAATTAGGCATTTTTACTTGCATTCATTTTATTTTTATTTTTTTTTATAGAAGTCAGAAGTTGGGTCGGGGAAAATTTTTAGTTGGTCAGTAAAATTTTTGATTCTTTAGAAAAAAGTAAATTGTCGCCGAACCTTCTATAAATAAAATAAATAAGTACATAAAGGGGAGCCTTAAAAAAATGGGCTTAATTGAAAACAAAAGTAGAATTAAACATTAATATACAATTAGGCATTTTCATTTGCATCATACATTTAAAAAAAAATAGAAGTCGTTAGAAGTTTGGTCAGGCAAAATTTTTAATTGGTCTGTGAAGACTGAGGGAATTTTTTTCCGGTGAAAAAACGGCCACCATGTTCGATCTTCATTGATACGACACACGTCATTCCAGTAACGCTTACGACACCGTCGATAGGATCGATTACGGAAATAGCTGGGAGAACACGGCCGGAATTTCATTGCGAGATTCGCTATGACTCGTCTATCACACGTTGCATTGACGCTTTCGATCGACGTATTCCAGTTACGTACAGCGACACGAAGAAACGACTTTTGTAATCTTTTTTTTTTTCCGCTTGCGACACTCTTCGTCTATCGAGCCTCGGGAGCTTCATTGACAAAGCCTGGTGCGTGCGTCGTGCGTGCGCGAGTCTCGCCGGTGAATCGTCCTCGTGACTGGCTCTCACCCACGCAAGGCCCTCCTAGCTCTGCGGTGGTCGCTGCGGCTACCTTGTTCCACGCTTCCCGACGGCCCTAAGCCGATTTCGTCGACGGCTCGACCAGGGTAAAGGCACACCCAGAACAATAATTTATTTGACGGGCACTCGCAAATAAATAAATATTGAAATTAAATAAATAATGAAATTAAATTAACATTGAAATTAAATTGATATTGAAATTATATAAATATTGAAATTAAATTGATATTGAAATTAAATAAATATTGAAATTAAATAAATATTGAAATTAAATTAATATTGAAATTAAATGAATATTTATTTGTGGGGAGCCTGTCAAATAAATAATTTTTCTGGGAGTAAAGGTTTGCTTTGCGCTGGTTTCGGATGTCACACAGTGGAGACTTTGTACCATACTGCAACGTACTAATTTGCCTACTTTTGCGATTGCATTGAATTATGAAGATTGCTAAAGCCTGGACCAGCAGTTTTAAGGTGGGTTCCGAACCCACCTTAAAACGGAAACGCAGAAAAACACATAGAAAATGTTTCCATTGTTGTCGGGTGGAAATCGAATTCGGACCTACTGCGTGTCAGTCAGAGACCGAATCCCTACCACCCGCTGCTTCCCTGCGCCCGACCAGGCGATTCGGGAAAGGAGAGTTTCCGACCACCCTGCGACCTCGCAACAGGAAACTTTTCCGTGCTCTTCTCAAACCCGAGAAACCCGGATTATCCCTCCTAGTCCCGATTCCTTTGACTATTCTTCGCGACTCGCCCGATTCTACCTGGCAAACCTACGGGTCGAGATCTCTCTGTCACAGGATCTTTTCATTCTCTCGCTTATCTCTCAGCTGCCGCAGATTGCCCCGGGACGCAAGAAGGAAACTAAGAATAGATGCGGGAATATAATACCGACTGACGTACATTTTTCCTCGGCTCTCGAGATAACGAATTCAATTTGCACCTCGGGTTATTGAAATTGTCTTCTCGGCGAGGAAAAACGACGCTGCTTATTTTTATTACGAGGAAACAATGGATCGCGTATCGTCGTAGCTGTTCTTTTTTTTTTTTTTCTTGCTCGAGGAAAGAAAAATCCTATGCGAGAGACCGGATTGTCGAGTATCTCAGTTGCAAAGAACGCGACCCAGTCTCCTGAGACGTCCCGCCGTATCGACGTGTATATATATTTATACATATATTTTTTCATGTATTTCATGTAATCACTTAGGTGAGAGATATTCCGGGATCGCACTTTATTTCCCGGGATCAATTTACTTGAAGAAACGGGACGTTGGGATTGCCGGGACCGAAACCCTTTTCGAAACTGCTATACTGGTAGACCCCCAGACAAAATCGATTTAAAGTTGGCGCATTCCCGCACGGCTTGCTGCAGTCTTCCGGATTCTTTTTTCGCCGCCCTGCCATTCGCCAGAATCTGATAATCCTTTCAATGCGATTACCTCACCCCGTCTTCCTTGCGACTGAGCCGTTATCGTAACTGGATTCGTGTTATTTTCGTGTTTTTTTTTTTTTGCTTCTTTCGTCCGGTCCTTCTCGCGCATTGAGGTAGTCCTTGCGAATAGCGTTCACTTTGCATAAGCTTTAGAGAAATAAAAGGAAATCGCAAACACTGGATGGTATAAAAATCTGAAAAAAGTTGAGCATATTAAAGGTGCTGAAAAGATTAATTTTGCAAAATAATAATTCCAAAATGTTATCAACATGCTCGATTTTTTCAGATTCTTACACCATCGAAAAATATTTGCAATTCCCCCTAATTTCTCTGAAGCATACGAATTCAACGCTATTATTCGCTAAATTCTTACGCCCAATGTCAGACATCCGAGAATCGTATTCGTCGATGTCAGTGAAATTCAAGAGAGTTGCCAGATTGGTTCGGCAGTTTCTCGGTTAGCTTTTCGTTGCGGGTGGAACAAATTTATATTTCCTTCGCCGAGTTTCTCTCTGGCCTTCCGGGCTCTTGTCACTCCGTGCCACGTGCGGTTTCCGCTGAAGCAAGAGAGCTCGTGACGGAGCGGAGAGTAGGGAAGACAGGAGAGAGCGAACAGAGAAGAAAAGAAAAATCAGGTTGACTGGCAGGACACCCCATTGGCAGGTTAACAACTCTTGGCGGCAATCCAGCCTCGAAATGCGTTGTTCGTCGTCCCGTGTCGTCTCGCAGCTCGGGGCAAGAGCTTTGAGCATCGGCTCGGAGAGCCAGCCGCCCGCCTCGAAGACACCGTCGGTCCCGCGTCGATTCTAGGGTACCAGAAGGCTTTTGTCACCCCCGACACGCCATCGGCTTTTCATACCGATCACCCGGTCCCGATATTCTCGGCCTCTGGCACGGAACGCCAGCTTTTCTGCTTTTTTTTTACGCTCGAAGAAAAGCCGAAAGGCGCACAAAGTCTCAAAGATCCCTTCTTATGTCCGCACAATGAACATTCTCTTCCTTCTATATAAATATATATATATATACATATATATATACTGTAAAAAAAATTCGTATGAAATTTAATGTACCGGTCTGGAAGTTTTTATGAAAAACTGGTACATAAAATTTCATGTACAATGATCATGAAAAATTAATGTTCAGTGGTGTCAAAAACATTGGAAATACGATGTTTTTAATAATTTACTTTAATTTTACTATAAAAGTACTTTAACTTCAACGAAAAAGTATATTCATTTTTCATCACGATTGTACATTAACTTTCGTGTACTAGTTTCTGCACAAAAACTTCACATTTTTTTACAGTGCATAGATATACATGTACATATATTTATTTATTCAATAGAAACGGGTATTATTGTGTATTAATAAAGCTATTTTTTTCGATCTGCTTTCAGCTGACACAATGTCTGTGGACAAGGAGGAATTGGTGCAGCGCGCGAAGCTCGCAGAGCAGGCGGAAAGGTACGATGACATGGCAGCCGCGATGAAGGCGGTGACCGAGACGGGGGTTGAGCTTTCGAACGAGGAGAGGAACCTGCTATCCGTCGCGTACAAGAACGTCGTAGGGGCGAGACGCAGCTCGTGGCGGGTGATATCCTCGATCGAGCAGAAGACCGAGGGCTCCGAGCGCAAACAGCAGATGGCGAAGGAATACCGGGAAAAGGTCGAGAAGGAGCTGCGCGAAATCTGCTACGACGTGCTGGTAATTTTCATGTTACTCCAATATTTTTTTTTCATTTTTAATTTCACACGCATTCGAAACTCGTCTATGTTGTAGTACTTGTAAGCCTCGTGCGATCGTTAGCTGTTTGCACAATTGTCGCTTGTCGAAACGGCTCTCTCTCGGAGTCGCACCGCGACAATGGCTCGCAAACATCGAGGAAGAAGAATACACAAACTGGAACTGCGCGTTTCCGATGGACGATCCCGTGCCGTTGGCTCGCACAATGAGTGACCAAACTTTGCTCGTGAGGTCAGGTGTTCGTTGCCGCTGTTGCGTCGTCGCGAGGACGTCGACAGATGGAGGAAGCGCGTGGCAACGGAAGTGCCATGTGTTACTTGCTCCATGCATAACTGCTGCTCTATCGAAGATGTCGGAGTTCAAACGCTCGGGGAGCTCGACGTCTCCGCGGTACGATTACGGTATCGCTGGCCGATCTGTCTCGGCGAGTTATCGAGCGAACGGGGCCAAGCGGTGCCCGATCGCTAATCGAATATCGACTCGGTCGAGTCTGATAAACGCCGCAATGAAATTCGAAACGAGGTTAATGGAAACGTTACTCCTGCTTTAACGAGACCTCTCGCTCTGCTGCCCGCTTCTCTCGTCCGCGATAGAGCGAGCGTTCTCGAAAGTCGCGAGAGGTGTGCGCATTGCTCGAAGAAGGCGCAAGGAACATCGCCGTTTAATTCCCGATCGGGCCCTCGCCGTTGGATCCGTGGAAAATGCATCCGTCGCGTGACGCGCAACACTCCCGAGAAACGTTTGTGTCTCTCGCTTACGCTTCACTTGAAGCTCGTCCAAGATCGCCGAGCATTTGGCAGGTCCGACCAGAGATCCACATAATTCACCGATACTCCCACATTCTTTCAGCGAGCACGCTTGGCATTTATTCCTGTCTAGTTTTCGCGGTGACACACACGGAAAACGAAAGCCGGAAGAGGAAAATGAAAAAAAAATACCTGAGTCACACGCAAGGAGGCAGCGGATGATGATCGCCCGTGCGGTTTAAATTCGATACGTAAGAGGAGAACGCCGTGCAGAAACTAAAAGGTCGGCGAACTTGCCACTGGACTCTCCGCAAAGACGATGGATGTTGCCTTTTCTTACCGGCCTTTCTTTTTTTTTTCTTCTCGCCTACGGACCGAGGCGAAGCGACGAGACTCTGCCGACTTCGTCGCCACTGACCGCCGTATAAGTCCTGGATCGTTTGCTGCTCCACACTCGGCCAGGCGTCGGACAAGCCTCACCTCGCACCCGTTCGATTTACCGTTCCTCGCGTGACGAAAAAAAAAAATGCATCCGAAGGAAACACCTAGAAGCGACTTCTGCGGACCCAGCGAAAAGATCGAGACTTCCGAGCCGGCATGGCGATGCAATTGACGAACCGAATGGAACGTCGCTGGAAAAATTTATAAAAGCTGTCCTACCGAGAACGTGGGAAATTGGCAATCGCGCCGCAGGCTCGCGTGGGTGGGATAAAAGTTAAGTCGAGTTAACATAGTCGTCTCGCCGGTTCTCTTTGAAGCCGAGTTCCCGAAACTCGTTTGGAAGCAACACCGCGCTTGCTCCCGACCGGGCAATAAAGAGATCGTCTTACGAGTACGCGAAACGAGGATCTCTCTCGGCCGTTGCACCTACGAGCTCCGCCCGGACGTATCCGCGGATGCTCGCGTAGGCATTTGTGAAAGAGATCCAGGTAAGAAGGGTGTTGTATTTCGAGCTTGGCTTCCACTCCTCTCGTTTTATCATCACGCACTCTACGAGAATCTCGAGAGTTTCGAGGTACTTCGCTCATCGGGAAATCCCGGTGATTCGACGGAAATTGAAACGGCGTTATTCCGAGGTACTGGCTGGATAGACGGGGTTGTCCATTAACCCCTGGATTCCGTCGATTCGGATGCACGCACGAACCGACCTACCGCTAATGAGCTGGAAAATTGGAGGGAACCGTGCGGTCGAAGCGATCGATAAGGCCGACGGAGCGCACGGGTGATCCATCGGGAATCCGGAAATCGAGCGGCAAACGGATGCGGAAGTGACGCACCCGTATGGAAGTGACTATCTCGCTCCCGGCGAACGTCAGACTGGCCCTACATCGACCTATTGTAACACTGTTCCGAGAATATGTCGCCAGAATAGATTTCTCCTCGTAGAGACGAGCGGGGCAAAATGGAGCACTCTTTACCAGTATTTAACGGAACATAAACGAAAAAAAACTACCGAGTAGAGTAGATGGTACGACTTTAACAATCTTTATATTCTGTATGTTTTTTTATACCAGCGATGACTATTTTAGATGGTAAAACAATCAATAATGATAATAATAATAATTTATTGAGCATTTTCAACAGAAATACATTAATCTGATATTAAATTTGCACGTTTCGTAACACTTTATGTAATTCCTCTTATAGGAGACAATGGAGCTTATGCTTAAAATACGAAGTATTCCTATCGCGCTCAATATACATACAGTGATTGCAAAATTGGTACCATGCGCACTTATTCGCAATCTAAAATTATGTCGAGAGAAAAAACTCATAATATTTAACGTTTCTTTAGCGGGTCGACTACAGCAATACATATTGTAAATTTTCAATAACTCGTACCATCTAAACGACTAAACAAGAATAGTCTAGTACAAAAATATTAAAAATACGAAAAAGTATTGCTAAAGTTTAACTATGTAATTTTTCCACTGAAGTCAGCTAAAATGGAGGACTCCGTTTTGCCCCCCACCCTGCGACCTCCCGATGAGAATTCAGTGCATTTCCAAGGAATAATCGATTATCGTTATCGGCTCCTTCGCTTACGCGTGGATCGAGGCTCGGGAGCCCTTGTGACATAAATCACGAGAGTTGCTAATTGGAGCACGAAAATTAGATGGGAGCTCGAGATAATCTAGCAATCGGCTGTAACTGGGCCGAGGTTCCAGAGGGTACGCGGTGTTTCCCTCTCCCCATGCCCCCCCCCCCCCTCCCTCCCTCAAGCGTTCGTTCGTTTCCCTTTCCGACACTCCTAGATAGTGCGAGGTTGGCCATTTCAGTTAATAACGATTTGCCAAAGATTAGCTATGCCGCATTCGCTTATCAGATAAATCGTTCTTCTCTCCCCCTCGTCGCCGCCGCCGAGTTTCGCTGGGGTCACAGCCAATTGATTACGGTTACGTGTAACTCGCCTTCGTGGTGCTCTTCCGCGAGGATCTCATTGAAAATTCTGTCTGCAGAATCCGGTGGTCCGTTTACAGTCTCGATACTCCCCCTTCGATCGCGCCATCTCGTACGACACGACGGCGATAAGTGTTTCACGATGTTTGTACGCGCGTTTCACGCACGCGGTCGTCCGATATCCGAGCAAACAGCGAGATGAAACGGCGATACCAGTTCTACGTCACTGCCAGCGGAGGCTAAGCAAATATTGAACCGTACGAGAAAATTAGAGATGGTGTATTTCGACACTGTAACACATAAGAAATATCCACTTGATATTTCATCGAACCGTGCCGTCTATGTATATGTATATATGTATATTTTTTCATTTTTCAGAGTCTCCTCGACAAGTACCTGATCCCCAAGGCCAGTAACGCCGAGAGCAAAGTATTCTACCTCAAGATGAAGGGTGACTACTACAGGTATCTCGCGGAGGTTGCAACTGGCGAGACCAGAAACGGTACGTCCTCGCTCGTAGTCGGAAACTTCTCTTAGAACACGGTGGCCGCGCCCAGGGAAAACCGGGAAAAGTCAGGGGTAAAAAGTCTTGGTCAGGGAATCAGCGAAAAGTCTGGGAATTTCAAAATTGGTCGGGGAATAATTAAGCTGTCGCCGAACCTTGTAGAAATAAATAAGAAATACATAAAAGGGAGCCTTCAAAAAAAAGATGGAAAATTTCAACAAAAAAAATAGAAGTAAACATTAATACGATAATTAGGCATTTTCATTTGCATCATTAATTTCTTTTTTGTTTGGTCAGGGAACATTTTTAATTGGTCAGTGAAAAGTCGGGGAAAAGTCAGGGAATTTTTTTTCGGGGAAAAAACGGCCACCATGTCCAACAGTACGAAAGCAAAACTCTTGCTTGAGAAACTAACCGAGGATCTTGATATGTTCGTTGAGACGGAAGAAACGAATATCTCATCGGTGGCGTCCACCGCCCTCCGGCCATTAACGGGCGGGTGAGACAGCTGTCCGGGCAGATGTTCGATTTCGAGGCTCTTTCCTATCATCGACTTCCTTCCAGCGTCCAGTAAATTTTATTCGCGGTCTCGATTCGCTGTAGAAGCTGCAGTTATTTATAAAAAGGATTTGCTCGAGAGGCCACCGAAGTTGCGCCTCGACGAACTCGAGGATTGTTAAAATAATATTTTCTTGAACAAAAAAATTACTCGTGAAAACTGTCGATGAAGAGCCGTCTCAACGTTAACTGGCTCTCAAGCGCGATTCCTCGATTACCGTGAAAGTAAAAAAATCGGAGCGGAATCGCGATTGGGATGCGACGATGTCGAATAAAAATGATAAAATAACAAACGTCTCTCGGGACGAGCATGGCGTTATCCCGTTACTAACGTAAGTTAATCATTGCCGATGTCCATTCTCTCTCCGTCGACGATGCGCGAATGTGCAGCCGTGGTAAACGACAGCCAGAAGGCATACCAGGATGCATTCGAGATCAGCAAGGAGAAGATGCAGCCTACCCACCCTATCAGGCTAGGTCTAGCGCTCAACTTCTCGGTCTTCTATTACGAGATCCTGAACTCGCCAGACAAGGCGTGTCAACTGGCCAAACAGGTATACACTGCAATGATAATGGAATAAACAGTTCAGCAGTATTTTCAGGTGTCGTCGGTACGCGAGACAGAGGATGGGAGTGGTTGGTGAACTTACTCCGAGGACTTTTACAATGACTCCTCGTGGCTTTGTTGGTGGAGACATCGTTGCATTTTTTAACCCTTTTTAAAATATTTTTCCTTTGCTATAAGTCACTCGTGACTAATGGTAACTACACTCACCGTCGTTTTGTCTATCGTAATTCTTCCCCTGTTTGATTTTTGTGATGTCACTGACTCTCGAGATGAGAATTTGATTGACTGAAGTCAATGCCGACAGCAGTGTTGTGCAAAGAATGCGAAAAAAAAAAATAGTCGCGAATTACTCAATGAATTCCTTTTTCTCGATTATTTGCGTTCCAGCGGTGGTCGAGGATTCACAGAAGGCGTACCAGGAGGCGTTTGACATAGCGAAGGCGAAAATGCAGCCTACCCATCCCATCAGGCTCGGCCTAGCCCTCAACTTCTCCGTTTTTTATTACGAAATTATAAATTCCCCCGCAAGGGCTTGCCACTTGGCAAAGCAGGTTAGGCTTCGGATCGTAGATACGGCTTGTGCTTGAGTTTTTTTTGTTCGATGGCCGAGTTGATTTAAAAACAAAAAATTTGTTGAGTTTGCTGCAACCGTGTGTTTATTTATCTACTTGCGTCGATTGCCACTTCGCAAAACCTCCAGAAACATTTAACCGTCGATCGGATCGACGTTATTAGATTCGTTGCTGTTAGTCTAATCCCATTTAGCTCTCTCAGCCCGCTCCGTCGCATGTATTATCGAGCGCGGCTAATTAACAAACTCAACGATTAACACAACACCGATCGAGGGTGAAAACTGCCCTCCACTTGCTGTGATGTCTCCACTGTGCCACTAACCATCCTCTGTCACGTTTCGACTGTGACATAACATGAAAAAATCTGAGTTCGATTGTTTAATAATGATAATTTATCGTCTTGTCACGTTGTTACGATTTTTGTTGTTGTATTTTTTTTATTTCCATCGTAAGCGGTATCGAGAGAACGATTTTTTAATGTATGACAATTTTACAGGCGTTCGACGATGCGATCGCGGAATTAGACACACTGAACGAGGACAGTTACAAAGATTCCACCCTGATAATGCAACTGTTGCGCGACAACCTCACTCTCTGGACCAGCGACACGCAGGGCGACGGGGACGAACCACAGGAGGGCGGCGACAACTAACCCTCCTAAGATTAAGTCCTACCCTTTCTAACCTAATAAGAACATCCTATTCTCTATCGTTCCCCTCCTCCCCTCCCTTGTTTCCCAGTCCTTTCAAGAGCTCACACCCATCCACCCTTGACATCCATACATCGATCCATTCAAACAGCCCCGTGTCCTCGGCGTCCCTCGCGTAAAAACTCTTTCCGTGTTTCCCAATCTTGACCACCCCCTTTACTTCCGGGCCCGACCTCCGACTTTATTTCCTCGATCTCTTCCACTGCGGACGACAACATCGTCTCTCACTTTCTCTCACTCCGGCTACGTCGATTGGAATTCTCGAAACGAATACACGTCCGTCATTTCGCTGATTAAGAACCAGCGCATTGTTCGTTGACGCGTCCGGGTGGAGCGCGGTCACGACAGAGCCATGGAAGCATGAAAAATGAAGAGGACGAAGAAATGTGCACGACCAGGCGGAAGCGACACAAATCGCAACGCGCTTTGCGAGCGGCTCGTAAGGCGCCGATGTCGAGGTGGATGTTGCGGAACTTCTGAAAGAGATACGTGGATGGAGTGTTGAGAGATAGAGTGAGAGAGGGAGAAAAAAAAACGAATAACTAGCAGTCGAGACGAGAGTTGAAAATTGCGGAAATGAGAAACGAAAAAAGACGAGCGAGCGATTATCGTCGTTACCTGACCTTTACCATCATACCTTGTCAGATAATGTAAAAGCCTACTAACAAACAATGGCGGAGAATAAAGAAGTCGAGAGGAAGATGACGAAGCGGAAGATGAAGAGTAATGAAAGCAAAAAGAAACGAAAAAAACAACCACGCATCAACCCACTACATTATATCCCAGTTGTCATTTTTAAATTAAATTTCACATTGTCTAGCGAATACAATATTATTATACGAAGGAAAGAGCGCATGAGGAGAAAGGAGATTAAAAAAAAAAATACATTAAGTTATTAAGTTCCAAACTACATCGGTGGTGACTTGATTTTCACATAAGACTACACGAAAAAATAATAATATGTGAAACACTGCAATGGAAAGAAAAAAAAAATGAAAACATACTCGCGTTTATATCACGTACACGCGCACGCCTTTTTCTCTCGTATTCGCATTCGTTATTGCCGCTTTTGTTTGGTTTTTTTTTCTCATTTTCGTGAGCATTGCTCGTCCGTCTCGCTTTCGGACACACAAGTTGAAAAGAAGAAAAAAAACGAAACACGGACGCACGATACACACTTATCCTCCCCTCATTATTAGGCTTTGACCTCCGCCACGCGATTCGAAGGAATTTAAAAGAATTTAAAAAAAACATAAAATAAAACAAAGAAGACGAGAGATCCAATTAACCGTAGCGATCGATGCAGCTATCATCAATTATTATCAATATTCGTAATCACATTGTGGAATGAGATTTGAGTCTTGAACGAATCGACTTCCGGGAGACGCGGTTTTTTTTGTAATTAATAATCGCGACTATTCGATTTGTAGCGAAAAAAAAAAAAAAAAAAAAAAAAACGAAAGGAAAAGAAAAATAACAAAGTGGAATAACCAGAAGTATAACAGAGGAATGAAAATGGCCGTCCGTGGAAGTGTGCCGGCATAAGAGAGACGAAAGGAAAAGGAGAGAAAGACAAAGAAACGGATGGCGACCGCGCGTTTTCTTCATTTACGAAGAGACGATAAGTAAGAAAAAAAGAAAACGTCTGGGGAGGAACAAGCAGAAGCTACGCTACGTACATTTATATTAACGATGTTACGAGAAACGATCCCCCCCCGCCCCTCCACCTTTGCCATGCTTCGTGAACGGATCCACGAACCTTCCTCCCTTTCCCCCCCTCCAATCAACCCCATTCTCAAACCTCCCCCTCTCTTTATATAGTATACACGATAATATTTATGCCGGAGATATTTACCAATAACATAGTAATTCGTGTTACTGTTCAGGAAGATGTGAGAACGGACGAAGGAGAAGCAAATTGTATGTGTATATTTTTGTTAGGCGTTCCTGAAGTTTACTTTCGTTTTTTAATATCGTCGGTCCACACGTCGACTTGTTGCTCGAGGCACAAAACAGTAATATCATCTCGGTCAGAGTTCTGTCGTTGCATAATGATAAAAGGATTTTTTGTTTTTTTTTTTAATTCCTCGATCGGGGGGGCAGGGCGGGACGGAACTGCGAAACGCCTCGAGACGGCTTGGCGAGAGGATAGAGCGCGATCGCCGGTTGAGGCACTGCGTGAGAGGGTGGAAGGAGCGAACTCGAAAAAGCGAGTCTTCGAAAATATATTCGCCCCGCCAACACAGCCGGAGATCCCTCGTCGAAAAGTGGAGTTGCTTTGCAAACGACATTCAAAAAAAAAATGTAAAACCACAAATTCTCGCGTGATGAGACAACCGCACGCGAAACGTTCCACAATAACCTACGTCCCTTTCAGTCTCGAACAGCGACTATAAGAGAATCGACAAAAAAAAAAGACCCGCTCAACTTTGCGCTATTTCTTCACGAGTACATATACATATATGAGTACATATAGTATGTATCGGTGATAAAAAAAAAAAAAGAAAGCCTCACTACGCGTGAAGTTGAGAGCAAACGAACGCTCTTTCTCTCTAATGCATTTATGTGTATATTACGGAAGAAAAAAAAAAATCGTCACAAGTTAAACAATTGATATTATACGTTTGGATAAACGTGTCGCTGTCGTGTTGATATTTCTCGATGTATATCAGTGTCTGTCGCAGGGAAACAAACAAACTGAAGACAAACCGGAGTGAACGACGAAGTATAAAACTTGTAACAAAAAAAAAAAAAAATAAGGATAAACACGCGGAGGAGACGCGTTTCGCTTTTCGTGTCTCGACCGCGTTTCTAAGCATATCTTTCTGTCCGTCGGTCGATCGAGATACAGCAGCGAATGAATTGTGAGAATGGAAAGGGAAAAGAAAAACGAAAAAAAAAAAAAAAACTATGAAATAACGAACAAATCGAGTTCGATTCGCACCATACCCCATAAACTTGTTATAAGCGACGGGGGACTCTGTGTACTTCGTACGGTGCGCGCGCTCGAGAGCCTCGAATCGGTATTGCGCTCTGTGGGTTTCCGTACTTTTTCTGCTTCTTCCCCTCTCACTCTCTCTCTCTCTCTACTTATCTCATTCACTCACGTGCGAAACACATTTGACATACTACATGTACACGTTCTTCCTTTATCTTCGAGTTTACGTTTCGGGCGCGTCCGAGTTCGGAAGCGCGAAAGACATCTCTGATTTGAACTCCCGATACAACGGTAATCATTGCTGACGGAAAAGAAAAAAAAAACTGGCCCGCGTCGAGAGCTCTATCGATTGGCAATTGTGAACATTGAGATCCAAAAAAGAAAACGCACGTCATCGGTTTTTTTTTTTCAAATCCAAGTCGACGTGTCACACGCAAAACTAATTCTCTCGTTATCACGAAAAAAAAAAAAAAAAAAACGAAAAACTAGAACACGGCACTTCCCGAATGAAATGCATGTTGAGAGCATAAGAAAATAACAAACAATGAAGAACCGAAAACGAAAGGAAAACGCAAGAAAGAAACCTATTACCACCTTCGACCCTGTCCCGAATTACGTTGTTCTATTTGTATTTATCATCAACCATCGTAATTGTAAATTATAATTATTATAAACGTTTACACGAAATAATAAATTCTGATAAAATGTCTGAAAAAAAAAACGAAAAAAAAAATCAACAAAAAAAAACGAAACCGATAACGATTGACTCGCTGCTTTCGCTGGAGGACAACCGACTATCGAGTACGGGCGGCTTCTGTACTCCGTTCGTGCCCCCTGTTCGGTCTTGGTCGAAGACAAGTGCGGAATTCTCTCATCGGCATCGATCATTAATTCTACGCTCCGCGCTGCTAAGGCAGTGTCGTTGTCCGCAGCCTTGTGGGAGCCAGGGAAAGAGATCGTTCTCAAAGGAATTTATTATCGTATTCGTTAATGTACTGGCTGTATGATTCCTCGTTTCTTCAACCCCCCCCCTTACGCGCCGTGTCGTTGATATTTAATATACATACTCTTGTATACGTATATACCACGATATGTAGATATATGTATGTGCCTTTTCCGAAAAAAGAAGGGCCTACCTAACGACTAACAATGCTACAACAATTTTTTGCACAATTTATACGTAATTGCCGATACGAGGGGTTTTTTGCTAAACGTTAGACGATCAATTATTGCGATCGTAACACGGACTTCTAAAAAAAAAAGCTTTCTTCGTGGTTTACAAAGTTTAATGTTACGAGCCGAACTTTGCGCGAAAAAGTGGACGAAACACAGTTCGCTGCGAGATTAGATAGGGATTGGCGCTTTGGCCAAATTCGCGGATCGTTTAGGGTTTGCCGGTAAGGGAAATAATTAACGTTGACTGTTCGAAAGAACTGTCGATTAGTTTGATCGAGCGCGATATGAAAAGAAAATAATTAACTTGTCCGACTAGGAGAATTTCCATTACTGAAAACCTGAAATCGCTGTCCGGAACGAAGTCGAGGTCTCTGCGTTTGTCGAACATAACAACATTTTTTTTTTCTCCGATCAGTAAATTGGCGATATCGCACGAAGCTCCTCTGACTTTCGGAAAACAGGCCTCTGTCGCTACCATTTGTATCAATTTCATTTCGATGATCACTGTCAGTTATAAATAACCGTAGCATTTCATTGGATGGAGATAACGAACAGAAAAATTATTGCCCATATTTGTCGGAGAGATCGTAGTTGTTTATCCTATCCCTACTCCACGTAGATCGCAGTTTTTATTCGACTTATAATAAACGTTGAATGGAGATTAAATCGGAAGAAACAAAAAGTCTGTGCGGGATGATGTTTGTAAATAAATCTGTAAAAGCGAATCTTACGAAGCTCATTTATATCCTATTTTTTATTTATTTTTTTCCAAGAGTAGTGGAGTTAGTCTGTTAGGCGCTATTCAATATACAAACGATGGCCGGTTTGTCTCCGGCGGTCAACGGATTTATTCGTCGGCTAAAAGAATGAAAAAACAAAAAGATGGGGCTCGGCTCCTAGCACGAGTTCGTTCGCACGTATCGCCGGCGAGGACCTCGTTCGTTTCATCACGTAACGCGAGGACCAGTCAGCTTTCATTCCGGGAAGTTTCGTCCGCTGCGGTCCGCACTCCCCGGGCGAGTGACGTCACTACTACGTACGCAACGGAAAAAAAAATCGCGCAAGACAAAAATGCTCGCGAAAAAGAACCTCGTCTGCGGCCTATTTCGAGCGCACTCTAAAAATACGCTCTGAATCCTATGCGAAAAAGTCGTCTCGGATCTTCCGTCTTATTCAGAAAGATCTCCGATCCGCGTCGCAGCGATTGTGGAAGGATCGAACGCGACACACAGGGCGCAGCATCGTCGGGCGAAAGTTAAAATTATCACGACTGTCTCGGCGTTATAATTAGAGTCGATACTGCCCGGCTTTTGTACGCACGTACTGCGAAAATCGATTGGACATATCGGACACAAGCGTCTATCGACGAAACTACATCGACTCTCGTTACATCACGCCCACAGCATCTTTCGTAATACATCGGTATTTGTCTGCAATTGAAGCGTCGCGCGCGTCTCAAGAACGTCGCTGTGAGAAAGCTCAAAGAACCTCCGTCCCCGGGTTTCGCATCATTCGATAACGCTGTTGATAATTCCTCTTGTTCGACGATCGAACGTTAATCTCGGGTCCTACGAAACGCCGACGAATCAATGGGTCTCAACAATTTCCGGGTACCCTTCCTATCGAAGCGCGCGCGCCCCCTGAATCCGTTCGTGCGCGCGACGATTCGCTCGATCGAGGGTGGAGGGGGGAGTTTGCCAAGGAGCGGCGCCGCGACGCCGAACGGTGGGGATTTCACGCGAGCAAAATTGTTAAGGTCACCTTCAGACGATTCTGACCGACGTACAGGTGGACTAGTGACAGCGCTTCGGAAGACAGCGGACCTACGAGTTTCTCATCCGCTGCACAACTCTCTTATCCGGAACTGTGACGTTCACCTCTCCGTGTGTACGTTTATTTTAGGTAAGTTCGATACAGATTTTCGCGATTATCGAAACCCTATCGAATCAGCTGGACCCGGTATATCGCTGTCTCTGGCAACTGTCGTCTGCACGCTCAGTTCACCATCTAGCTGGGTGTCACCGTCGACCTCGAAAGATTATTTAACTCGGCGACGAATATCCGACTCGCTTCGTCGTTCGCCCGAAGGATAAATCGTCTATTTCGATAACTACTTTATGCTGCTTAACGCAACTGACACGTGCGGTTGTCTCTGGAAAATTAGATTTGTTAGAGATTTAGACCGTGGATCAATTTTTCATTTTTTTTTTTTTTTTAAATTCGGCAACAACTGTAAATTATTTTTGACCGACTGTCACGATAGTTTCGTGTCCTGCGAGTGTGCCAACTTATTCTCTATCCTACAAACGAACTCGTGATGCAGTGAAAAACGGCGGAATTCTCGATTCCGCGACAGTGAAGTTTCATCAGAGAAACTTTTGTCCGTGTGCTGTAAAAATTTACGATTTCGCATTGCGTTGACCGGGAGGACTTTGTGTCACTCTTCTCGTACGACTTGCACTCCGGCCTCGATCTTAATTGGAGTTATCCAGTTTGAATTTGCTGACCCACTTTTATCATCACTCTTCGAATAGCACTTCTAATACATCGCATACTTTGACGTCCAGGGTTCAAGGCTGTCCGCGTCGTGTCGTCGAGCTTCATTCCTCAGATTGAACGATTTCGCAATAATCTCCTTTGGGCCTCTTCGGATTGAATAGACTTTGAGCGAGTCGAGCACAGAGCATCGCTGTACCGCAGGATTCGCACAGGGAGGCTGCTGTTTGTCCGGTCAATCGAAGCTTTGTCGCATCATCGCAGAAAGCACAGCCGAGTACTTCTCGCTTAATGAAAATAGCATAAAAAATATGAGTAGACGGACAAAGGACAAGAGTTCAGGCTCGACGACGAATAAAATACTCGCAGAACGCAGCGAAACTTCCCTCGAGTGTGAAAAAATGCATCAGTTGCAAAAAGAATTTGATAAGACGACGCACAGAAATCTGCGACTGTGCAAAAACTGGAAGGAAAGAAAATTGCTCGACTCTGCTCAAAAAAATTACAAGTTATCTCGTATTTTTCCTCAGGCAAGTCTGGCCTTGAGCAGATTCTCTCAAAGGAAAATACCAATTACAGTCGTATTTTGCGTACGGTGCAGATGTTCTGGAATGGTAGAACGAGCGTATTGGCTGCTGAGATCGCCGATGAGATGTGGAGTACTTGGCGAGAGCTCAAAGATCTTCAGGAAAAATTCACTCGGAGATTCCCTGAGAGAGAATCGCCAGAACAGGCAGATATTAAGACGATTCCTCATAACTTCAAATTCCGTCATAAAAACTTTTCGCAGTAGGGCTTAAGTCTCCATACCGGAGTGCACTCGAATTTAGAAGCGTACGGGAAGCCAGAGAGCGATTCGTGTCCAAAAGAGGCACGTCGTAATCGAATCACGTCCCAAAAAAAAAACATGATGCGTTTGATTCAATCACACTAATATTTATTTTTCTTTTACAGGTAATCGAAGATACTTACAACAAAATCATGGCGGACGAACACGCAGCGCATAAGTTTATAAAGCCTGGAAGCTACAAGGGAAAGACCCTTGCCGTCTTCACCAGCGGTGGTGACTCACAGGGTAAATATCCAGCAACGATCACCGTGCAACACGGCTGACGAAATTCGGCTGACGAAACGAATCTTGTTTGTGGCGCGCGTAGGTATGAATGCGGCCGTTCGTGCCGTCGTGCGAATGGGCATCTACTTGGGTTGCAAGGTGTTCTTCATCAAGGAAGGCTACCAGGGCATGGTCGACGGCGGGGACAACATCGTCGAGGCTACTTGGTCCTCGGTCTCCTGTATCATTCACAGAGTAAGCTTACCATTTTTTCTAGCTTCCTCGATTATCCGAACCAATTATCCGAAAATTCGGATAACAGAACAGTGAAGCTGTGTTAAGCGATATAGCGCGGTACATATCGAAAAAATTACAGTACCCATATATTTAAAATAATTATGATAAATATTTGTGCAAAAATGTGATACATGTATTCTTTATGATATTCAACGGTAACTTCAAACTTTCATCACGAAATCCAGAATTTCCGTTTGGCGCAAGAGAGTCGTACGTTTATTCGCAGCCAAATTTTTGTTTAATGTCAGAGGTCGTTGACTTGCAAACATCATACGAGCGCGCTAACAACTAGAAGTCGAAGGACTGGACGTTGAATCCCTAACGCACTAAACTACGAAGACCAGTAGATAAACGAAAAAAAAATTTGAATACGTGTGTATTAGCTCGGCTGAGAAACTAATAAGTACTGCGCATACGACTGACGTTCACTCACGGTAGTGCTGCGTAAGTCTATGCGAGCTCGAGCGTTCTTGAATTGGCTTGTTTGTAGCGCGCAGAAATGCAAGGATACGAGAATCTCGCGCAATAGTTCGGATAGTAGAAACTTTATCCGAACCAGCGGCGATTCGGATAACAGAGGGTTCGGATAATGGGTGTTCGAATAATTCGAATGATCTACTGTATTCTTCAACGAAATATTTTTTTCCTTTTCCAGGGTGGTACCGTAATCGGATCCGCAAGATGCATGGATTTCAAGGAGCGCGCTGGACGCCTGAAGGCCGCGAAGAACTTGGTGTCCCGCGGTATCACGAATTTAGTCGTCATCGGAGGTGACGGTTCCCTCACCGGTGCCAATCTCTTCAAGGAGGAGTACGCCGATCTTCTCAAAGAGCTCGCTTCCACGAGTACGTTTCCATATTATTTTCCGCCGGCGTGACTGAGACAGTCGGAAGTCGGAGCAGATATTTTGTATGTCCTCCCGTTCTACAGATCAAATAACCGCCGAGCAGAGCGAAAAGTACAAACACTTGCACATCGTCGGAATGGTCGGATCGATCGACAATGACTTCTGCGGTACGGACATGACGATCGGTACCGACACCGCCCTTCACCGGATCATCGAGAGCATCGACGCTATCGGCAGTACAGCCTATTCGCATCAGCGTACGTTTATTATGGAAGTTATGGGTCGTCACTGTGGGTAAGTTTCGATATCGCAACTCTCGCAGTTAGTTATCAGACGTTAAACCATCTAGATAAGATATTGGGACAGAAACTCACCAGTGAAATATGAGAAATGATAATCCGGCTGCACGAAGCCATCTTAAGCTTCACCGAGAGCGCAACAATCAAAAAGATAAATGAAAAACAAGTTGTGATCTTGGCTAGGTACTTGGGAATCGTGGGTGCCTTAGCCGCCGAGGCGGACTACGTATTCTTCCCCGAATGTCCGCCACCCGCTGACTGGCCTGTCAAACTATGTAAAAAGTTGGAGCAGGCATGTTCAATTAAAGTCTTCCAAATTGTTTTGTTACACACACTGCCCGTAACACACACATGGATATTTTTTTTTCATGTTAATCGTTTAAATCAATTTTACATCTCAATAATACTAACTTTGCGACTGAAGACTAACGAATTCATTTGGCCATTATGTTGCTGTTAAAAATTACAATCTACGTTATCGTTGATCATTGCTTGTCTTCCGTGTTTAGAATAGAGTAATGTTACAATGAATGTTCCTCCCATAAATCTCAAACGAAACTTGTTTACGAGTCAAAGCGAGAAGCTACGAGAGACGCGGGGACATAACGCGTGCGAGTTGACAGAGAGTCGAGCCCGATAATGAAGAATCAGAGGCTTTCCAGGTACCTGTCGATAGCCTCAGGCCTCTCCTCGGAGGCATGTTATTCCTTTCTTCCCGAAAATCCGCCGGTCGGCGATTGGATCGAGGAACTGTGCGAAGCTGTGCGGCAGGCACGTTTTTAAACTCAACCCGTCATTCGACGCATCAATTATATTCTTTCGCCTTCAACAACACGACAGAAAAAGCAACACTTTCGCTCCGCTCGTTAGACTATCGAGAACTTTTGAAGTATCGATCGCTAGTCCTCTCTACTGTACCCTCTGCGAAATCTCTGTATTTTGCTTCCGTGCAATTTTTTTTTAGTTTTGTTCGAAAGTTACGATTGCCGTGCTACCCCTCGCTAGGTAATTCCATTTACACTCGGCTAGGTTTGACCGGTATAAAATTACAGCTACCTGGGTCTAGTCGCGGCCATGTGCTCCGAAGCAGACTTTGTCTTCATCCCAGAGTGGCCGCCCGAGGGGGACTGGCCGAACAAGCTCTGCAAAAAATTGTTGCAGGTTCGGAACTGACTTTTTTTTTATATTGGTGACAGAAGTCACGGTACAGTAATTTACGGTACTAGGGCGATAAAACTTTTTCCGACGAGTGTGAGTTTGCGGCACAAGCCGAAGACGAGTGTTGCAATCACACGAGTCAAGAAAAAGTTTTTCGTACGAGTGTCGTACAAAACTTTGCTTCGCAAGGAGTGAAAATTGGGGTTTTACGCACTCGGTGTGTAAAACTGCAATTTTCGCGTCGAGTGAAGTAACAGATTACATTCTACGATCACGTACTTAGCTTGACATATCTTACACGATGTAAAAAAAGGTACGATCCTAAGAGGAAGTCACAGTTCATTGTTGGTTCTTTTGTCACCGCGGTAGTTGCTCGTAAGTTAAGCAATCAGCAGCAGCCAAGCGCCTTGCTCGTGCTACACTTTTTTCGCATGCCACTCTCATTTATTTTTAAAAAATCTCAACACGCAAATTGCTTTACAGAAACAAAATATTGATACAATCAAAGCCTTTCGACAAAAACAGGAAAATTGCTGTACAATAAAAAACGGGATTATTACCCGTGAATTGCTTCTCGTTTGGATAACGAACTAAAGCTTAACTGTGCATTTGTTTATGTTCCTGTTGCTTGTATATCGATATAAAAAAATACAAACACATATCACAATAGAAAGTCAAGTAAGTAAACGTGTGACGATAGATTGTTTCAATTAATGTCTTTCCGGACATGAAATTTTTGTCTACTGCAAGAAATCATTAGGTGTACGATCTCGTAATCGGCGAAGGCGCAGAGATATCGCGTGAACTAACAGAACGGATTTTTTTATCGCAGGAACGTCTCACCGGCACGCGGCTCAACATCATTATCGTCGCCGAGGGTGCGGTCGATAGAAACGGAGATCCCATCACCGCGGAGAAAATCCACAAGGTGGTTGTAGAAAAATTGAACCAAGATACGAGAATAACGGTACTGGGACACGTGCAGCGCGGTGGCAATCCGTCGGCCTTCGACAGAGTTTTGGTAAGCGATTCCTGGTATAAATATTTATATTATATTACTATCTTATATTTCAGTATATTATATTACTATATATATTTTGGAAAGTTGTTTCATCACCTTCGTCCAATGAGTGCGATTCTTAAACCGGACGTGACGTATTCCTGTAAGACGTCACTTCCGATCAATTAATGAGATTTCCAAACCAAACGTGAAGTAAAACCGATAAATTCCTGGAAACCTACACTTCGGGTTTCTGAATACTATTCCAAATTCTATCTAAATTCTTAGTCCATAGCAAGGGCGGGAACCGCCCAAGCCACAACAATCTTATTATATTATTATATTATATTATTATTATTATTATATTATTATTATATTATATTATTATTATATTATATTATTATTATTATTATTATTATTATATTATTATTATATTATATTATTATTATTATTATATTATTATTATATTATTATATTATTACTTGGATAAAAAAATGAATGTGTACTGATTGGGCGACTTTTTACAGGGATGCCGCATGGGAGCCGAGGCGGTGATGGCTCTAATGGAAGCCACACCGGAAACCGAGGCCTGTGTGGTCACGTTGGATGGAAATCAGGCGGTTCGTTTACCCCTCATGGAGTGCGTGCGTAGAACCAAAGCCGTGGCTCAAGCTATGGCCGACAAGAACTGGGATCTCGCCGTACAACTTCGAGGAAAGTGAGTTCAAAATCTGAACGGATTCCAATTAATTACGATTGATTCTTACCAACACGAAACGAATTTGCGCAGAGGCTTCGCACGAAACTTGGAGACGTACAAGATGTTGACCAGACTGAAGGCTCCCGCCAGCGTTCTCGACGCTGCAAAGGTAATCGTCTTCGTCGTCAATTTAATCCGATACTCGTATCGTTATTTTGTCAAGGTCAATTCAATTGTCTCGTCGCTCGGGATATTCCAGCCACGGAACCAATTGAACTCAATCGACGAATGTCTTATGTATATTTATTGTTCAATGCTATCTTAGGAGAATAACGGGGCCTCCTTACCGAAGGTAATTTAACTGAGCAGCTGGTTTAAAAAGAAAGTACTTGCTTTAATCTTCAGAGATAATTCACAGCTTTGAAAATGAAGCCCCTGTCCGCTTCGAAATAATTATATCGCACTACCACTGCCACCGAATTGTCTTCATTCTAACACCGATCTCTCCTTCTTTTCTTGTCACTAGCAATACACACTATGTGGACAAGTGAGTTTTTGAGCGAGCTAGTTGATCAACCGCTTTGAACGATCGCATAAATCATGCGTGCTTGAGAGAGAGGCGAGCGTGACGGAATCGTTTGAACTCTTTACGAAAAATTCATTCATATCTGTATGCTCGCCTGCATGACATCCACCGTGGCAAGGATACGGAACTCAAAATTTAATTATCTTTCAGGATCATTACACGCTGGCTGTGATGCACGTCGGTTCACCATCGTGCGGCATGAACGCGGCGGTGCGTTCGTTCGTTAGGAACTGCATCTATCGTGGAGACAAGGTACATATCGTGAAACCCCTAGCAGGTCAAACGACCTTTGAAACCGACCGCGGAACGACTTAAAAAACGACCGGTCGTTTCGTGCCGTTTTGGCGACCACGACCAAATCTACACCGACAAAATGGTCGTTTTATTGGTTGTTTTATGGTCGTCAAAACGGCACAAAACGACCGCTCGACTTGCTAGGGACGATCGCAATTACATCGTCGGTATGTTAATTACGTTTCACATGCTCTCAGGTTTACGGAGTCTGCGACGGCGTCCCTGGTCTCATGGCTGGAAAGTTGAAGCTGATGGATTGGCCTTCGGTAACCGGCTGGGTAGCTCAGGGTGGCGCTTATCTGGGTACAAAACGCGCCCCGCCGACGCAGGACCAGTTGCCGCAGATCGCGACTCGCCTGAAGGAATTTGGAATTCAGGCTCTGCTCATAATCGGAGGATTCGAGGGATACCAAACCGGCCTGACGTTCTGCGACGCTCGTGCCAAACACGAAGAATTCAGGATCCCCATTGCTATGATACCAGCTACGATCAGCAACAACGTTCCCGGAACAGAGTTCTCGCTGGGCTGCGACACTGCCCTCAATGAGATTACCGAGGTGAGTCGCCGAGATGGGTTTTTCGACCTTGTCATGGTTGCCACGGGCTAGAAAACCGGGAAAAGTCATGGAATTTTTTTTTAATCTGATGATTTTCGTTTAATTCCGTGCTGCACGACGTCCAAATTTTTCGTTTCAGCAAACTTGTCGACTATACACAGCATATAAATGACTGAGTCGTGAAATTAATTTCTTTGGGAACTTTTAATGTTGTCAGCTGAGTTTAATCATTGTTTATTACATTTTACCTTATTTTTTGTTGTTTTTACCTACTCTGATCGTTTGTCTGGAAGAATTAAATTTTTGCTCTGGAAAGCCGGGAAAAGTCAGGGAATTTCAGTTGGAGAATTTCGTGGCAACCATGCTTGTAGACTGTAAGTTTTATGAGATCAATTTATGTTGGCAGATTTGCGACCGCATTCGTCAATCGGCTCAAGGAACGAAGCGCCGAGTATTTATCATCGAGACGATGGGTGGCTACTGCGGTTATCTCGCGACCGTCGCCGGTCTCGCCGGAGGTGCCGACGCGGCCTACATCTTCGAGGAGAAATTCAACATCAAGGATCTGAATCAGGACGTTGTGGCGATGGCCGCGAAGATGTCCGAGGGCGTTCAACGCGGTCTCATTCTCAGAAACGAGAACTCCAATTTGAATTACAACACGGACTTTATGCAGAGGCTCTTCAGTGAGGAAGGAAAGGGACTGTTCAGCTGCAGATCCAACATAATTGGTAAGCTGAGACTTTAGCTCAGGGTAGGTGGATTAATTTCAGAGAGACATGGCTAATCGCTCGCGGATTTCCAGGTCACATGCAGCAAGGTGGCTCGCCAACGCCGTTCGATCGCAATCTCAGCACGAAGATGGGAGCCAAGGCTGTCGAGTGGTTCAGCGATCAGCTGAACAAGTACACGAACGCAGAAGGACGCACGGTCGCTGACAGTCCCGACAGCGCTGTTATGCTCGGAATCATAAAACGGCAATACAAATACACGCCATTTGTCGATCTCAAGAATGTCACCGATTTTGAGTAAGCGAAATCGCAATGTGATCCGTTGACGTGCCGTCCGAATTTTTTTTTTACTCACTTCGATCTTTGATCTATTCAGGCACCGAATCCCAACGTATCAGTGGTGGATGAAACTGCGACCGCTGTTGAAGGTCCTGGCAAAGCACGAATCGACTTATGAGGAGGAAGGTCTCTACATAACCGTGGAAGAAATGGAACTGGACAATGTTCCGCATCTCATCTAAGTCTCGTGAGCTTTAGCATCGAGGTAAATGTATCCTAGGAATTCGTTTTTATGTCTGTAAACTGCGGTTACAATGCAGGATGAATAAATTATAAGTAAATAGCCCAGTATTCGAGAGGCATTAACGATAAATAATCGCAGCGATTGTGCGCTCGCGTATCGAAAACAGGATCGCCGATAAGAAACGTCTGTGTGTGTGTGCAATGTGTAGCATCGTTGAAATACTCTTGCGCCGAATCGGAACAAGTGACAAAATCATTGAAAAAAGTTTTAAACATGAGTGAATCATGAAATTAAAAAAAACCGTATCGTTTGGTAGTTGTTTTAACACGGGAATCGCATTTTCGCGTCTCGTCTCAGGTGAAAGTACAAGGTACAAAAAATAGAGGCAATTTTTCCGCTAATCAAGCGAATTAATGAAACTTATATTATACACTTGTGTGAAAAACCACACGAGCATATTGGATGTACACGATCGAGTCTTCTGCAACTATTGACTATTTGAAAACAAAAGTCGATCGATTTTAACATCGGTCGATGAGAATCTGGGAGAAACACGTATGGACAACTTTATCCGAATGTTTCGATTACTTTGGAACGATGCGCTACGTTTTCGAATGATTTCAATACAAAAGTGTCTCGTGATTGATTGATGTGTAAAAGCCGCAACGGTGAAAGATTTTTCGTGATATTTTATGTGTTGATAAAGATTTTTCTATTTCATTTAAGCGTTACTCAAAGCTATAAAAAGCTATTTGGAGAATATACTCGTCTACCTCAAAAAAAAAAAAAAAAAGAAAAAAAACATTTTTTGCAATCGCAAAACGTTCGTCGGGTTTGACTATCCTTCGATATCGTGTTGATTGCACGTAACGTTTAAAACAACTGCTAAAATTAAAGGCTCCTCGCCGAAAGAAGAATATTTAGATTTAATTGTTTTCTTCATTGCTATATTCGTGTATTCATCCTTCCGAACGTATTGTTGTAAGATGTTCTAAATTACAGTCTCTAATCTAAAATTATCAACGGTAATAGTCTAACGATCACAGCATGTTTACACCTCGTGAAGAATCTTCAAGGAATATCCATAATTCGTGTCCCTCGTGAATCTAATCTTGTTGCGAATCATTCAAGAGTCCTGTAAAGGGTAATAGAGGACGCCCAGGACTAACGTAGGGCGTCAAAGATACGCGACACTGTTTATTGTCGTCGCATTAGTCCCGGCCATGTGACGATTCACAGTGTCAAAAATAGATTATAAGCCAGGCATGTATGCTGTGTTGTGTGTGCGTACAAAAGACATGTATGTATATCCGGAAGCAATGATCGTCACCGCACCGTTGTTATCTCATTGCCGGTGTCGATAAACGCAACGTTTGGAACTTTGCCAATGTTTCGCGGGCGACCGCGGAAGGCGAGTCGTTCGCGTCTTGGATTTTTTGATGTTGTGAAAGATGAAGACGTGTTTGCCAGTGCTTGAAGGCACCATGTGTGATGGGTGTCTGAATAATGTGTTGAACCGTTAACGGCCGCGAGGCTCACGAGTCCAATTTGAGATGCATGGAAGCGAGGTATAATGCTGCATCTCGCGGGAAACAATTGCCTACTTTAAAAAAATGTTATTATATTGATACAACAAAATTATACAAAAAGACAATAGTATTTGTTAAACATGATATAAATATATCGGAGGATCGATAAGTACAGTTTTTTTTGACGAAGCACTTGCCAACATTGTTGCATACAACACGCTAGGACGTAGAAGGAACGCGATCGCGAGTCCCAACGCGCATTTTTAACGAATTTGTTCGGAGCACATAATAATTCGACGTTGCTTATTATATGCGTGCGACCTTACGAAAACCCTTAAGCTTAGATGACATAGAGTGTAGAACAAACATGTCTCCGAAGACGATAGTTTTATTAGGTCAATTTTTTTTTTGACACGTACCGTTATGGCGTGGCACACAATAACTCGATGCTTATTTACTCGGTGCCATATCATAGTGTTAAATGCATAAAGAAGAATAAAAAATACTATCTGTATCGGGATGTATGAGCTACTAAATCGCAAATTCACAGTACGGTAAAGCGTTCACAAACATAGACATTAATAATAAGCTTTCAGAGATATATTTTTGGCTCATTGTTGATCGATGATTCTTACACTGTAGTTTCGACATAGTATTATTTTCATTGTGTAATTTATTTCTATTTAACAATGACCTTTATTTATAATTCAACACCAAACTAGACGAAGAGGCTTGTAGAGATTGTCGAGTGGGGCAAGATAAAAAGTCTAGCGTAACTAGTGGAGTCTTTGAAGAAAAGAAAAAAAGTTATGTATCTTTGTCATCAAATAAACTATATCTTATGTAATCATAGCATACGAAAGACCCGCTACATTGGCCTCTTTTTTAAACTAGTTCGTGAATCGGCCGGAAAAACGTCACTTCGGTTTCGAAAAATGCAAGTGACGTCACTTCCGGTGTGAACATCTAATTTTTCGACCGGACGTCACATCATCCCGGAAATACGTCACTTCTGGTTTAGAAATTATTTTTTTTACCAGACGTGACCTCGTACCGGAAATACGGCACTTCCGGTTTGAAAATCTCACTTTTCGGACGTGACGCCTTACCGGAAGTGACGTCCGGTAGAAAAGTAAGATTTTCAAACCGGAAGCGATGTCCGGTCGAAAAGTACGATTTTCAAACCGGAAGTGTCGTCTTTCTCGTATGACATCCCTTCCAGTCGAATTTTATACATAGGAAGAGGAAGATCGCGTTCTTCGAACGCGTTGGCGAGGACAAACGTCGATAGAACAGCAAGGAACAACAATACCGTATCAGCACCCTTTAGAAAAGTTCGTTACAGTTTTCATTGCCGACCGCGATATTTCACTTCCCCTTACACCATTCGACGAAAGCTACATACGGTGCAAAGCCGCCTAGAAGCGTCATTTATAGTATGTAAAAGTCGGATACACGGTCTTTCTCCGACCTACTTGCTGTCCGGCGGAAGTGATACCCTACCGATAGTACAATATCGAAAGTCCGAGACGTTGTTGTGACCACAGTGGTGCCAACGAGCAATCGAGGGGTCGCCACATTGGCCACAGTTGGCCACGGCGGCGCGCGTGAGACGCTTTCCATCTGTCAGTGTACGTGACTCCGTGCATCAGTGTACGTTGTACAAGTCGCGCAGTTCGTTGTGTCACTCGGCGAGCCCAGCACTGCCCGGCTCTCTAATTTATTTTCAACCCCACGGAAAAGCCTCGACAGTGAAAAATGGTCGCGGTTAAGGGACGAAAGAGCTCGAACAAAAATCCACCGATCCTCAGTCATGAATTCGTTATTCAGAATCACGCGGACATCGTCTCGTGCGTGGCTATGGTCTTCGTCGTTGGTTTGATGGTGCAGGTCAGTAAATCCTCGCCGATCCTGCCTACGCAATATTGTCAGAGATAATTGCTACTTTCCGCTAGAACTCAGCGTCCAATTGTTACTGCGTCTCCACTGCAGCAAACTGATCAGAAAAATCAAAGCCAGACTGCTGTACTCCGTAATCTAAACTCGACAATTCGCCGACCATATGTTACGCGCAGCTTTCGTCGTTTCACGATTTCTCACCGCCGATCACCAGACACGATATTTAGGTTTACATGTTTATTGCAGATAACGTCGCCCTGGGCATATATTTTCATCGCCGTGCACCACAACGTCTCGGAGACTCAAGAGCCGGACGCGCCGTGGCAACCGCAGAAATACGTTACGGGATGGAAAGACGCCTGCGCAGTTTTCTTCTACTTCCTCATCACTATCGTTATGCACGCGGTCATTCAGGAATACATCCTCGACGTAAGAGACCAAACTTTTTATTTCCGCGGTCGTTCTTAGGTTGTCGAAACGTTGCTCGATAACAGAATTTTATACTCGCAGAAACTGTCGAGACGTCTTCACTTGAGCAAGATCAAGCTCTCCAAGTTCAATGAATCCAGTCAGCTGATCGCATTCTTTGTACTTTCCGCGTTCTGGGGTATCGATATTATACTCAGGTAAGGTCTAATTTTATGGAAGGATCGGGGGCAATTTTATGATTTTAATTACATTTGATTTTATTCCAGGGACAACCTCCTCACCAATATTCCGTCGCTGTGGGAAACTTATCCGGCAACTTTGTCGTTCTCTCTGAAACTGTTCTTCATCGGCCAACTGGCCTACTGGCTCCATTGCTATCCCGAACTCTACTTCCAGCGTGTCAAGAAAGAGGAGATGGCTCCGAGAATCGTTCACGCAACAATCGGCCTCTTCTTCACCGCGGCTGCTTATCTACTCAAGTATGCTTCACAATTATCATATATACATTCCAGTATCTATTTTTTTAAATTTATTTATTTATTTATTTACGGGACGAGCCCTTTTACATTTGCAGTTTTTACAGTTCACATAAAATTTCACAGATGTAGTTTGTAGAATGTGTAACGGTATATAAAATATCAAAATTCATTATTATTAATTAGTTTACAGTATTTCTCTTTTTCGTAAACTTTATTGTGAGAGCACAGTGTGACTAGGGATATGATTTCGAATAGTGCAAGACTTATCCATTCGTATCTAAGAACTCGTATTCCTAGTTGCACGTTTTTAATTTAAAAAAAAAACACCAAATTACATGGTTCAGAATCTTTATTCACTTACTTATCGACTGGACAAGTAATCCTCAAGATACTGTACAGATTAGAATATTCACGGTTATCAAAATTAAAGATGGGTTTTCTCTTTTAGCTTCCAGCACGTCGGCATTGTTCTACTGGTTCTCCATTACATCGGAGAAGCCCTGCAGCACAGCGCACGTGTCATCCACTTCGTTAATCAGAAGGAACAAACTTCCAAACGTGAGTTTCGTCTCCTATCGATAATTCTTCGACGCTCTCTTATTAATATGTAAAATAATAATAACGTGTCTGGATTTTTGTTCTCAACAGCCGTCTTCCTCGTTGCCAATATCGCGTTCATCGCCGTTCGTATCGCGACTATCGCAATCTCCGCGCTCGTCTTCTTCTACGGTCTCGGTCAAGTCGACGAATCTCTCGACTACGCT
Source organism: Amblyteles armatorius (assembly GCA_933228735.2). Taxonomy (NCBI): domain Eukaryota; kingdom Metazoa; phylum Arthropoda; class Insecta; order Hymenoptera; family Ichneumonidae; genus Amblyteles; species Amblyteles armatorius. The sequence goes on along the minus strand of OW121689.1, from coordinate 4,432,786 downwards.
ACCGGTAGTTTCAACATTCCAGCCGTCCGTTACTCCGCACTCGGCGTCATCGCTGCCTTCCAAGCCTACCTGCTCTACGTGTTCACGCAGCGTCAATTGAAACGCGCTCGGGAGAACAACGCTCCGGTTATCTCGAAGGTAAAGCCAAAGCAGCAGCGACCGAAGAAGAAGGAAGGCAAGAAGGCTACCCAATCCGAGGACGACGATCTGCCGGAAGTCGATCAGGCGACGAAGAAGAATCTCCGCTCCCGGACATCCGTCAAAGCAAAATAAAAGCCCCGCGTCCATTTTTTTTGTTATAGCGTTAAGCGTTCGTCAAGGCTGATCATTTCGTGGCCTTCGCGTCACAGGATATTTTAACCGAAGCTGCAGAGCGACGATTCTTGCGCACTGCGCAAAAGAAGAAACTCAAATATCGGAACATATATCGAGGGCTGCAAGTTAAAGAAACACCATAAAAACGTAACATTTTTTTATTTTTCATCAGTTTCACAAGCTCATCCACATACCCAAAATTTTATAAAGCTAAAACGTCCAGTCGTATGTCGAGTACGCTAATAAACATAGGTAGACGGAGTTTTTCTAACGTGTAAATATGCCGAGAGGATTGAGAGAGACCGTAGATAGTTGTTACATTATTTTAATGACTATGAATAGCGTACGATACGATGAAACAGAGTATAATCCTATACAAATCGAATATATTATATAGATGGCCTATATTATTCACGGGTGTGGGATGACGGCGAAATTGTTTGCCGGTTCGCCAGTTGTCGATCAGATTCGTAAAAAAAATAATGGATAATAAATTATTCGAAACTTTTAATGTCCGACTAGCTGAATCGACGTCCGTTTCGGGACATTTTTTTTTTTATCGCAAATGCCAAGACGCTTCGCTGCGGGATGATCGTATGCTGATTCGCGCCGAGTCTCCCGTTGATATTTATCAGGCAGGAGTGTCCGTCGATAGTCTCTGAGGAGTATCCGCCGATGATAACGTTACCCGGGCCCGCCTCGAGGCTCGAGCCCTGTCGTATCCGGAGCCGGCTGGTGAGTACAAAATCGATATTTGCCTGGACTGCGCTGTTACACGAGCCCTTGCCGCAGTATTATATTTAGATAGGCCCTTGCCTCGCCACCTGAATCCGGAGACAACCGAGAACACAGCGCCGTTCGCTGTCTACCGACTCTCGGGAATAATATTCATCCGGTACACAATAATACGGCAACGTCGGAAACCTCAACGTCCCTCGAATCTCGCAGATTTCCCACGCTCCACATTGTCCCATATCGTGTACTTGAACCAGTAACGAATTCCCGGTATCGCTCAGCTATTTATCCTCCCCGTCGTACTCCGCGAAGCTTCGAGCGTTTCACCGACTCACCATCGAGAGCGTTTCCCAAGATTTAATAATATCCGTTTTACTTCTTCGGAGTTTCTCGATACAATCTTTCCTCCCGCAATGAAATATGCGGGGCAGCAAGTTTAAGGGGACGGTGAAAAGCTCGTTTCTTCGCCGTATTTGTGGAGAGTCGATTAACGGTCCTTGAAATCAGGCGAAATGACGACTTTTGCCGAAAGTAGGTCAGACCGTTTTTTTTTTGTTACTCGTCGTTTTAAGGCCGTATCAGAATCCGTTTCTTCCCGGTAATCACCAATCTTCTACTCAATAAACCTCCGTCTTTATATTTAATGAGGGAAACTGGGGCAGTAGAAAGGAAAATTGTTTTTCGTGATTGAATGTTCAGATGAATATTGTGGAGATCCGCACAATAAGCACAACTTTATAACGAAATGAAACTTTTTTTGTCACTCGTCGTTTTACGGTCACATCAGAATCAGTTTCTTCCCGATAATCACCAATCTTCTACTCAATAAACCCCCGTTTTAATATTTAATGAGGAAAACTCGGACAATATAAAAGAAAATTGTTTTTCGCGATTGAATATTCAATTAATAAGTCTATGAAAAAGAGAAATTATGTAAAATAATTAATAATAATGAATTTTTATCAAGAGACGCAGTAGCGTCTCGACGCCAAGTACTTAAAAAAAAAATTTTAAGCGAGCGAAGGACGCTACCAAGTACCAAGTATACTCGCGAGGACCGAAGGTGTACCTCGAGTATTTCGATCTAGGGGAAACGGGGACATGTGTCCCCGTTTCCCCTAGATATGCACCGAAGGTGTACCTCGAGTATTTCGATCTAGGGGAAACGGGGACATGTGTCCCCGTTTTCCCTAGATATGCACCGAAGGTATACTCGCGAGGACCGAAGGTGTACATCGAGTATTTCGATCTAGGGGAAACGGGGACATGTGTCCCCGTTTCCGCTAGATATGCACCGAAGGTGTACCTCGAGTATTTCGATCTAGGGGAAACGGGGACACGTGTCCCCGTTTCCCCTAGATAAGTACCGAAGGCATAACCCACGGGAACCAGGCGTATACTTATGTAGGGGAAACAGGTACATGTGTCCGGGTCTCCTAGAGCCCCTAGATCTTTACTCCCGTGTGCTATATGAGATTCGGGTTTTTCGAAATGCACTCCCATGAGTGAATTTGGATCAGGATTTTTCTTATTTCACTCCCATGCGCTATGAACGCCGAAATCTCGAGAATATACTATATGGGACTGATTTATTATTTTCGGATTTCACTCCCATCCGCTATGAACGCGAAAATTTCGGGCATATAGCATATAGGAATTATTTATGATTTTCGAAATCCTCTCCCCTGTGCCATGGGATTTGGATTTTTCGAAATTCACTCCTTCACGCTATGAACGCTGAAATTTCGAGTATATTTTACATCCAAAACAAAGTTTTAAATACCAATCAGAACGTTCCAACCTTTCCTGGCAAAAATACAGACAATGCTTCCTCATAAAAGAAGCTTCGCGAATAAAGGAACTTTATGAGAAAGCGACGTGAAAATTTCAATCTTCAACTTTTTTACATTTTGATACACAAATATTTTTTTTATTGTTCGGATAAACATCTGTTTTGGTAGATTTTTTAATTTTTAAGAGGTTTTTTTTCATAATTATATTTTCTGAACGTTTTAAGTACCTGGCGTACCATTTTTACTTTTTTGAAAAAAAGTATTTTGTGTTTTACATTATATACTGCTATACATGCGACAAGCCATATTGGTGAAATTTTATCTGAACTGAAAAAACTGTAAATTTAAAAGGGTTCGTCCCGTAAATAAATAAATAAATAAATAAATAAATAAATAAATAAATAAATAAAAAACTAAATAGATAAATAAACAAATAAATATTGTGAAGGTCGCGACGCGAAATGACGCTGCTGGAGATTCGCAAAACGAGCGCAACATTAGAACGACAAGAAACTATGTATAGGCGCTTTTTTAATTTTTATCCGTAACATGCCGTGTCCTCGTAATCTCATTGCACGGAGTGGAATATGTATTAAAACATATATATTTAACGGATTGCCGGGAAAGTACTGAGATACGCTCTTGCCATTTCATTCGTCACAATTTTCTGCATCGCTCGTTCTTCTCTGAGCATTTGCAAGCTCGGCAGTCTCCGTTCGAGCGTCAGGAAACGGAAAGAATGGGAGAGCGAGGACGAGGCTGGAGACCGGGGGGGATTCGATATCGGAGAGGCGGGAAGATGCAACCGGCAGGGCTGCGGTCAGACTGGGTCAGTAGTTTACAGTCGAGTCGTCCAGCCGTTACCAGCGAATATGGACCATCGCGTACCTACGTACGTGACTAATGGGTGTAGCAAAGTTTCTAAAACTACGTTATCTCGTTCGATTATTAAATACAGTTACGGTTAGACATTTTTCGAACGGTTAGGGGAGAGCCGGGCGAAAGCGAACCCCGAGGCAAAACGGATCGGTATGCTCAATTTGTAACGAAACCTAATTTTTTGTGTCCCTCGACAAATTTCTAAAAATAATAGGTTTTGGTCCATGGTTGCGTGTTTCCCGCTTCGCCCCTTCCGATCAGCTAAACTGAAGCATTTTTTACTGCCTTAATTCCTATTCTGTTATTGAATTTTCGATATACTTATCGTTGAATTAAATTGCTTACGAAGCCCGAACAAAGTTCGCAAAACTGGGAAATCTTTTTTTTCCTTTCAAACGGCCCACGGATAAATGATAAATTGATCTGTATGCTCAATTTCGGACGAAACTTAACATTTTTTGTGTCCCGCAAAAAAATTGCTAAAAATGGTAGGTTTTGCTCCGTGGTTGCGTGTTTCCCGCTCCGCCCCTTCCGGTCAGCTAAACTCAAGCATTTTCCACTGCCTTGATTTCTATTCTGTTATTGAATTATTGATAAACTTATCGCTGAATTCAATTACTTACGGAGCCGGATCAAAGTTCGCAAAACTGAGAAAGCTTTTTTTTCCTTCCGAACGGCCCATGAATAAATGATAAATGGATCGGTATGCTGAATTTGGGTCGAAACTTAAATTTTTTTGTGTTCCGCGAAAAATGGCTAAAAATAGTAGGTTCTGCTGGAGCAAACCCTAGTATTTTTTTAGGGGTGGGGGAAACACGCAACCATCGATGGTTGCTAGTTTCCCCCACCCCCTTGCGATCAGCTGAACTCAACCATTTTCCGCTGCCTTAATTCCTATTGTTATTGAATTGTCGATAAACTTATCGCTGAATCAAATTGCTTACGAAGCCCGATCAAAGTTCGCAAAACTGCGAAGGCTTTTTTTTTCTTTCCCAAAGGCTCGCGGATAAATGCGCCTGAAACGGGGAGACTTTCGTCCGAACTCATTAAGCTCAATCATTATAATTGGATCTCACAGGCTGAATGAGGATTAAAGAACCGTAAAAAAAAAAAAATCTTTTCTTTCGTTCTATATAACGTGTACAAAAGTAATTTCGCCATTCTCGGCTGCGTGCCGGGGCTTTCCCGTGCACACGTAGAGTACGTTCTTATCCGTCGCAACCTGACGGCCACGATGTGCCATGATGTATTGATTGGAAGCTGGGCTACAGGTGGCTTTCTGGCGCAGGCGCTTTTCCACCCCCGAGGATATGAATAAGCTCTCTCGCACCCTTCGCCCCCCCCCCCCCTCTTCGCGCCGGCTTTTATCTCTCCGACTCTCTCGCCCGGTCTCTCTTATTAAAAACCCCCCATGAGGCCGAGCATTCGTCGTTACCCATTTCCGAGCTGTAAGGAGAAGTGAACTCGACAACCCAGAAGCTTCCAAAGCTCTCTGCATCGCCCTGACTCGCGAGCGTAATCACATTAGAAAAAAAAAATGGTCTGAATTATTCAAAACGGAAACAAACAAATATGCTAATCAGTACGTACGGAAAGATCGATCAATTGCAATTTAATTTCAAGTGAACGCATCGTTGTGCCATTTTTTATAATAATAGAAATAATAATACACTGTAACCAAAAAATTGTAAATTTAATGTACGGGAAAGTTTTTGTGCAAAAATTGGTCCATTAATTTTAATGCACAATTATGATGAGAAATTAATACACTTTTCATAAAAATTGAAGTAAATTACTTAAATGTATTTCCGATGTTTTTAATACAATGAACATTAATTTTTCATCACAATTGTACATAAAATTTAATATACCAGTTTTGGCATAAATACTTCCAGTCCGGTACATTAAATTTCATACGAATTTTTTTTTACAGCGTTATAGTAACAATAATATTTTCATTTTTCGATTGTACTTCGTTGCAGCTTTAAAGTACTGTTGCAACAACAATATTTTCTTTATCACTCTCTGCACTTATTCAGCTTATCCCACCGCCTTCACTTCCCCTCTCAATTTTCGGTAGCAGGTGAAGGTGGTCGCGGACTCTCTCGTGAGCTTCCTACGTAATATTCGAAGAGTCTGGTCTGTGTACGAAACCGTGAAAAATGTACGAGCTAAAAGGCTATTGTAACTTTATAATCGGGAAACCGGGGTTTTTCGTTCGCTCGGCCTCGCTCTGCGAATATAGCGGAGAGCGTAGGCAAAATGGCCCAGCGTGGCAAAAACTCAATTTCCCAATAATTGTTCGATGTCCCATTTTGTCCTAAAACAATGCGTCCGGATTTTCAACACCGTTTTTCCATTAAAAAGTTAATGGAAAATTGCGTTTCGTCTCATTATCCCGTTTTGCCCCGCTATGCCATCTTGCCCCGCTCTCCCTTAGCCTTCCGCTGTCGGAGCAACTTGCCTCTACACTTCGATAGCCCTCTCCGCATACACAAAATGCATACAGGCGATAAATGCAAAGCAAAGTTTAACGCCGAACGCATCGGTCCAGCTTCGGTAGCGAGTCCGACGTCGTTCGAGGCGCGAGCTTCGATTATTATTCGTGCATGCTGTGTACAGAGGATCCTTACTTCGAGGCCCGAATTACCGCTCTCTCCCCGATCGACGCCTCTGCCCGATCATAGCCCAGAGATTTATGCAAAGCTCCGTTGTTCCAACGAGGATTTTCAATTTGGCCGCGAACCAGCCACACTGCTGTCATGAATATTTGCATGCAAATGGATTTACGAGACTGCCTGCTTTTCTCTATCTACCTTTCGTACTTTGCCCGCCCACGTTCTCGCTCCTGCGGGCCACATCGATATCGTATAAACGTGTGTACGTGTATTTCAATTTGCGAACGAATTTCTTCACGTAAATATCCAAAGCTGCGTCGCTCAGAGCTGAGTTCGGGGAATCCCCGATGCGTTCGTGATTGAATATCCCGGGTAGAAATTTTCGAGCGTTACAGCGGGCGCTGATAGGGGCCTGATAAGGCCTTATCAGGCCCGATGTAACGCGTGGAAATTTCTTCTCGGGATCCTCGTCCGCTTCGGTAACAGCGTGACGTGACGCTTCGGGGCATGTGATTAGGTAATGACGAAATTCAATGAAGATCGTTATCCGGGCCGCGAAAGTGGATCGGTTATCGACTGAGTCCGGCACGGTCGGTAAATGTTTTTACATCGCCTTAACGCCCACTCGACTGAATCTACCACGCTCAATTACAGTTCTCGTGTGCTGGACGAGCTGGCGGCCCTGCTACACCCGTCGGCAGACAACTTCCTGTGGGCGTTGCGGTTACTTCGGCGGTAGAGTTGCACGCGTACAACAGATGCAAGGGATGTAATATCAGAGTGATTCGACATCTAAGAATCAAAGGGACGCGGCCCCTGTGTCAAAGTTTAGGCCCCAGAACGAGAAACAGAAATGGTTTGATTTAGAGAGGGGAGACCGGGGCAAAATGGAACATTGGGCAAAACGGGACAGTGAGGGTAAAACTCACTTTTCCGATAATTTTTGGATGTCCCATTTTGCCCCAACGATACATCCGGATTTTTAAATGTTTCTGAAAATATCTTCATGACATCAAATTTCATCTTTGGCAAGTGTCCGTTGATGCGCAGCTTTAAAAAAAAATTGTTCGTGTATGTATAACTTTATTGTACAATTTGTATTGTATAATTTTATTTTTCAAGTGAAGTTATGAAAAAATTCTGAAAAAATTCATACGTATTCAGAAAAATTAACGAATAATTTTTATGAAGGAAAACAGTTAAGTTGCCGGTTAATTTGTTGAATAATAATTTTTATCTTCAATTCGTTAATAACAAATTGGACTTATTACAAACATACAAACAGTATTTGCAGCATCTCTTATATCGTTGATTTTCTTCAGATTTTCATCCCATCGAGAAATGTTTGGGTTTTTCCCTGAAACTCATGTTCAGCAAATGCCCGGTTACATTCAAAGGTGTATTTAGTGAGTATAATAAAAATGTTTCTTTCAATCGACGAATTTGGAATAAATTGAAGCAAATAATCGTTTACAAATAATAATAACAAAACAATGCTTTATTCGTATCGAACAAATGACAGCTTTGAACGTATTTTACCCCGACTATTGGTTAACCCAACCAATTTTTGTTCTCCGTGAATGCCAGGAATGTGTGGATTACCTGCATTCCACCTAGAAAAGTCTTATTCAACTCACTTTCGCGCTCGGCAACTCGAGCCCAGAGTCAAGGTCGTCGGAAACCTCCCCCCCCCCCCCCCCCCCTCCGCCGCTCCTCCGGCACGCGTCGGCAAAATGACATTCTCGCAAATCGTTTTTATATTGAATAGGAATGATGTAAGAGCACTCGGGTTTTCGAGTTTGCCGCGGAATATTTCGAATTTTTTCGAGGATTCTGCACATTGTTCTCGTCGTTATTATGTGCCCGCGTGCCGACGCTCGGCGATATCGCTATATCCGTCAATCTTCTCGTTTCCCTCGGAATCCAGAAGAATGTCTTTGTCGAGAAATACGCAGAAGCAGATTGATAAGAAATAAAGGGGATATCCGAATTGGCCGCACATTGGCTCACTTCTCCTGACGTATACCGGAGTTACCGAGTCCTTTTTTTTTTCTACCAATAATACGACGACGATAAAAGTAAAAAAAGATCATCAAAACAAATTCCCCTGACTATATAATTCAACAAATGTTTTCTGACAACATTTTTTTTTGTATCTTCTCGTCAAAGAAATAAAAATATTAATTTTGTGACGTCACTTCCGGTTTGAAAATCTCATTTAGGAACCGGAAGTGACGTCACAGAGAAAATGTCACATCTGGTTTGAAAATATAGTTTTTGGAGCGAATGTGACGTATTTCAAGTACGACGTCACTTCCGGTATAAAATTGTGATTTTTTGAACCGGAAGTAGCGTCTTTCCGGTGTGACGTCACTTCCGGTAGAAAATTGAGATTTTCGAACCGGAAGTGACGTATTTGCCTACGATATCGTGAGTCATCTTCCTCGCTCTAACTATGCGTCGCTGCACATCTTGCTTCTAAATACTCAAGAGTACGAACCATCGGTTCATCGCTCGCTCATTCCTCTTCCTTCCACTCTCTCTTTCACCCCAATTTGCATCCGCCACCCTCCAAGCTCGCGCCGCCTTTCCGCATTTCCCACCCTCGCAAAGACTAACATTCCCCCCCCCCCCCCTCCCTTTTTCTCAATGCCAAAGCCGGTCCCGGAAGATTATGAAGAATGAGCGAAAAGAGTGCCGCATTCTCTCGTGCATCCTCGAGCTCGTGATTCATCCCTTTTAGATGCTCTCTTTTTTCCTGCGGTAAGTGTTATAACACCGTATAGTACGCTATACGCAATGTACGACGGTATTGTACGCTCCTTACGCCGGACGTACGTTAATAAAGAAGAAATAATTTCTTCGGGATCTCCGGGTGAGATCCGGCGAAGGGGATGACCCCCCCTCCCCCCCCTCTCTTCGCCCCCCCTCCCCCCCCAAGCCAACGTCAGCCTCGTCAAGCGGGATGAGACAGGCGAGAGATCTACGAGTTTATCCACGTCCACATTCATGCCGATACAAGTATCCACTTTTTTTCATCCTTCCTCTAGATTATCCTCTTCGGAGGGTTGCGCGCCGGGGGGGAAAGCGTTCCTCGAAAAGCCTCAGCGTCGACCCGCGTTCCCGCGCGTATATCCACGCTGGAACTGTGCCGAGGGACACGTACGTACACGTACGTGGACGGGGCGCGCGCGCACACACGGACGCCTGCACACACGGCGAGGCGGATGAAAACGGCGCAACAGGGGTTGTGCGGTACCGGGAGCGGTATGGACCGGGGGGATAGTCACCGCGGCAGAGGCGCCTGCGTCCGGACGCCCCTCTACCAGCTAACGCGCGATCTCTCGGTGGCATTTCACGAGGCCACGGATTCTGCCGAGAACGAACCAGTCCTGCCGCATCGCCAAAACGCGCCACACAATCGTGAGTAATTCACATTCGTTCACTAATACTTTTTAGCGCATTGGGAAGAAACGGTAGCGTTGGGGCACTGGGGATTCTCAATCCGGTTTATCGTATATTTATACGTAATGTTAGTCGATATAGATTCAATATTGAAAATTTGATGAAGGAAATGTGTTAGGGCATTTTGGGTTTTTTTTGTCGGTCGAGTCTCCTGAACTATAGAGGAGCGTTTATTTATGCTCGATCTGATCAATTTGGTATTCTTTACATTTATCTGACCGGCATAAAGTTGTATGGTTGTGAAATGTTGCATAGAAACTGACGGTACTTATTTAAGTATGTAGAAGTATTGCATAGAAACTGACGGTACTTATTTAAGTATGTAGAAGTATTGCATAAAAACTGACGGTACTTATTTAAGTATGCAGAAATATTGCATAGAAACTGACAGTACTTATTTAAGTATGCAGAAATATTGCATAGTAACTGACGGTACTTATTTAAGTACCGTCAGTTTCTACGCAATATTTCGCGACGATAGAACTTTATGCTGGGCAGATAAATATGAAGAGTAGCGACTGATGAGATCGAACGCAAATAAATAAGCCTCTATAGTCTAGGAGGGTCGCCCGACAAAAATTAAATAATAATAAAAAGAAAACAAAACGCCGTAAGATGTTTCTCTTTCATATTTTAGATATCGAATGTATGTCGCCTGATATTATGTATTCTCGATACAGTTTATCGGGGAATGCTCTTAATTAACTGGGCTCAGGGGGTGAACATTTTGCGGAACCATGTTTCGAAGATCGCTGAGAGGGAAATAACACGAATCGATCGGTTCATGGCGGTCGAAGCGTCGATGATTGACGAAAGCTCGACCGTGGAGCAGTTTCAGGCAATGGCATCGTTACATTGAAGTGGGAATTTCATGACTATGGGTCATTCGTTATCGGGACGTAGGGTAATTAATGTCGCAGCCGGAAGCAACCCGTTTAGTACGAAAGGTATAACTGTATTGCGCGCGTTCGTTCATCGGCTCGTGTACCTGTATAAGTATATATGTAAATATATGTATATATACATGAATCGCAGCAGCCTGACTTTAGTGGCTGATACAACGTAATTCGCGGATAATTGAAGCAACTCGTAGGGTATAATCACTGTCCGCTCGGCCGAGCGAGTGGATGAATAATTGAGCGAGCAGAAAAAAAATGCCGGAACGAGCTTGCATGCTTAATCGCAATCCTTATAAATGGCTAATTGAAATCAGCTGAGTCGAGCTCTCGCGACCGATATAAGAATAAAGAAAAAACGCGCGATAGGTTTTTTTTACCCTCCGGCCTTTCCGCGCCGCCCCCAACATTTCCGTTCTGCTCGAAGGAATCTACTCTCGCCTCGAGAATTAAAGATCCGAAGAGTTCTCAAGTTCTCTGAGAAATTCCCTCGGCACTGGGGCCGAGGAATGAAGGGGTTGAATGGCTTAATCCCAATGCCATAGTTGCACGGTGTCACGCCTCGTCACGTTCCGTTTATCGCCTCGGTCCTCGGTGACAGATACTCAATTCAACGAAGCGTTAACCGAATCGTCACGATGGTTCGTCGCCGGAGAGCATGAAACATTGTTCGAGTGTAGGGGAGAGCGGGGCAAAATGGGACAGTGGGGCAAAACGGGACAGCGGGGGCAACACTCAACTTTCCAATCATTTTTGGATGCCCCATTTTGTCCCAACTATACATCCTGATTTTCAAGACCGTTTTGCCCCACTTACCATCACCACCACCATACAACAGTTATTGGAAAATTGTGATTTGTCCCTGTTATCCCGTTTTGCCCCACGGTTACATTTTGCCCCGCTCTCACCTACCGTACACCCAGAAAAAAAAAATTATTTCACGGCCACCGTTTATTTGGTTTGAGTAAAATATTTATTTGATTTAAATAAATATTTATTTCATTCAAGTAACTATTTACTTAATTTAAGTAACTATTTACTTAATTTAAGTAACTATTTACTTAATTTAAGTAACTATTTACTTAATTTAAATAAATATTTATTGAAATCAAATAAATATTTTACTTAAAGCAAAAAAACGGTGGGCGTCAAATAATTTTTTTTTCTGGGAGTAGGAACGAAGTACCAGTATGACTGTCAAATGGTTGGAAAATTTTAAGGAGCCGAATTTGCGTGTAAATCAATGACTGATGAAAACCAAAACGGGGTGTCTCGACAAAACGAGCAGCACATTAACCTCTAGGAGACGGATATGAAAACTTTCAAATATTATTTTTAATCATCCATCACGAGTGGGTAATAAAAGTTGGCGATTGCTTAACTTCAGTAACTCACGGTTAAACTTTCGCGATCGGTACGGAAACTCTTCACCTCACACTCCCTCGTGTATTCCGATTCGGAGTAAAAAAGTCATTCGCTATAACTTATACTCCGCATCCGCTCGATTATGCGAGACCGAACGAGTCGGGTTCCGATAAGACGTCCACAGCGTGTCGCGAGATGAGTCTGAAACAAGAAATTGACTGACTATAAAAAAAAAAAGATAATGTACCGCGCAACAATTTCCTAATTGGGAAATATCCTGAAAATTTATAACGGAGATTTAATTTTTTTACAACTACTCGATACAGTAGAAAATACTGTTTTTTTTCTCATCCGGCTCGAATTTGCTTTTTCCTCAAAAAAAATTAGCACCCTTGAGAAAAGTTCATTACATAGTTTTCATCACCAACCGCGATATTTCACTTCCCCTTGACTCACTGTTGACCGTCATCCTAGATTACTATCTACAGAACGATGATATACGCCGTGTGGCACACACGCGGGATCTTTGTCAGCGGAGTTTCGGTGCTTCCGTCAACAGCGCCTATCTAATCGCCGCCGCATAGCCTCGATACGGAATTTATGTGGTACCGGTAAATTCTGTCTCGATCAGGCACGGAGCTCGCGCTCCACATGAACGAAATATCTACATACGCATACCCGCATCTGCACGTACGTCTTTGCCGGGGACTCCGGCGGGAGTTCCGTTCGCGAATGCCTGACGGCAAAATACGTGCATCCGTGAACTATTCGCGCGTCGAACGCGAGTGATACATTTCTCGAGACGCGCTCGATCGATCGTCCGATTACAATATTACTCTCCCGATGTAACTTTGCAAATTGGCAAAGTATCGCGTCGGGCACGGACTCTAGATAGGCGTACCTGTGCCCGGATTCTCGGAATCGATTTTTTAACGCTGAACCCGGCTCTGCTCGTCCCTCTTTATCTGCACAGTATCGAGGCCTCCTCGATATTTTTATTTCTCCCCGGTTTCCCTCCCCTTTCCCGGCTCCCTTTCGCCCTGCCTCCGTCGTCCCCGTCGAAGAAAGCTCGCACTACCCCAAGAGCTTTCCCCAACAATGCTCGAACACCCGCTCTCTTATGTACGATCGATTTTTATCGAAATGTAATTCTCGACCCGTTTCCCATCAATCTCGGATCATCGAACTTTTCTGCTGAACGTGAATCCACGTTCGAATCGTTATTACTCCGCAAGGTAGGCAAGTTTGCTAAATCGAGTTACGTACTACAGAATACTTTTTTGGGTCACTTTTGTCATAATTTTTTTTACGTTTCTCATCACACCCCGTAATGGCAGTTTTGAGTATTGTTTAATTCGAATAATAATTAAATTATTTCGTTGTTAATCAGCGTCCGTCTCTTACAATTGCCGAGACACAACAACTTCTGCGCGACTAGAGTATTCACGTTATAATGTAAGCGGGAATTCAATAGATGCAGTTCCGCGAATATTAAATTCATCATAAATGGATCAATCATTATGCAGTCACGCAAACATTAAATTCCCGCAAAATCGACCAGAGCCGCGCAGAGTACCTTCGGTGTTGCATATTTAAACTCACGGGAAATGTCGTAATTGTCGTGCATTATCTCGAGCGTTTTTATTTCGCGCGAGTTCGAAGTATCGGCCACTTACCATTAAAACATTATTCGAGCTGCCGGGCACTCTATCATCCCACCGTTCTATCGGTGCATGTACAGAGGAGCATTTTTCCACTGCGCAGTAAAAAAGTTTTGTACTTTTAATACATTTTGTTGTACATAAACTCCCACTAAACTCCCCCGCCTTTCACTAAATTTTTTTATTGATCAAAATATATAGTTCTACGGTGGGAGTTTAATTTTGTGCCATTTTTTGTATTAAACACAAAAGACTTCGATTTTTAAATTCCTGTATAGAAAACTCTACAAACGTCCAGTAGGGTGAATCTGTTGAAAAAAATTCTTTCCACCCTCTAAAAATATAGATTTTTATTCGAAATTGAACCTCACGAACGACAGGCCTAAGTAAAAAATCTTAACAGATGCCGCCTTCGTCGTTTGTACCCAAAAAGAAAAAAGTTGTTGGATTTTTTCGGTACCAACGTTGAATGCGGCTCTTAGAATTTTGTGCTGCGGACCGCCTTTCGTGAGGTTCAATTTAAGATAAAAATCTGCACTTCAAAAGGGTCGGAGGAAAATAAATAAAAAATGTATTTTTTGAGAAACACCCTAGCGCACCCATTGTACCGTGCAACAATCGCCGTCACATGAGAATCATATTGTACCTCGCAGCAGCATACGCTCGAGTGTTTATCTCGTAGAAGCTATCCTCGGTGTATTCCGCAATTTGCATAACTCCCTCGTCGCTCGTCTAAGAAACCGAAAATTCACCGTTAAACTCCGTCCGGCTGCAGTATCCGCGTCTCAGTCGAATATCGTTTTCTTCCTGCTTGTCGGAAGTTTTCTTGTCGGCGGGCTCGGGAATCCGATAAGCGGAGTGAGGATCGTAGCGGGGCGAGGGTTGAAACTTGTTCTCCGCTATTCACTCGGTTGAGGCTCGCTTTTGAATACGAGCTATATTTTCGCGACACTCGAAATCCAGGGCGTCGTGAAAGCCGCGCTGCTCGTTCTGGGACACACGACGGGTCTCGCCGCCGTTGCCACCGGCTGGCCGTCAAGGGGAAAAACGATTGCAGCAGTGGACGCTCCATTTAGCCCCGGCGTACGTCGAGCCATATTCCATCGTCGGCTGCCCACCGCTCTCTTGAGGTACATGCGACGACGGAATACTTTTTTTATTGAACGGGCACTACTTTGAAAAAAATCCCTATCGACGTAACCTATCGGGCCCTCCCTCGCCAACTCGCTTCTACAGCTTTTCCCCGCCGCAATTTTTATAGCGCCTTTCGCATGTCCTACACTCTCGTTCAATTTTACGAATGGCTAAATGTAACGGGCATCGTAAAACTCGATACGGCGGTTTTTTGACGCGGATACGGGAGGCGATAACCGCGTAAAACAAGCCACGGAAATAAACGCACCCGCGCACGCGCGCACAGACTGCCACGCACTCCGATGTTATCACTATATTCAATCTGATAGTCCGGGCATTATGGATTAACGCTGTATTTCGTCGCGATAGCAAATAATGGAGTTACGTGCCGCGGTTTTCGATCTCCTATTCCTACGCCTCTTGTCGGATGGATTAATCATTTCCGGTGACTAATTACGATGCGTTATTTGGAGGGGAGACCTTGAATCGTGAAAAATCTGTGGGCTTGGATTATGATCCAGCGGAATCGAGTTAGGGACACAGAATCAATGTCATACTGTGCACTGAGAAAAAGGATTGTATTTCCTATTATAACGAATATTCACAGATGGAACGTCTATATAGATAGTTTCTGATTAATAATGGGTTGAACTATAATTATGGTTGCAACCATGATTTGTCGTCATCGTCGTAACTACAAAATGTAGATGTTCCACTTGAGAACTATTTTTTATGGTGAAAAGTTAGTGTTGGTGCTTTTAGTATGTAATTTTTTTCTTAGTGTAACGACCGACGGAATAAATAATGCGCGTGTTTGATTTTCCGGCGGATATTATTAATAATTGAAAAATGATAACAACTAATGGAGTTAAGTGGCACGGTTTTTAACCTTCCACTCCTATTTCTCTTGTCGGCTGGATTAATCATTTCCGGCGACTAATTACAATTCGTTAATTGGAGGTGAGACCTTAAATAATAAAAAAGGCGTTCCCGAAAAATCTTTGGGTTTACATTACGATCCAGCGGAATCGAGTTAGGGAGACAGAATCAACGTCATTCTCTACACTGATAAAAAGGATAGTATTTTCTACTATAACGAATAGTTCCCAGTTGGAACGTTTATGTAGATAATTTCTGATAGTATATATTCAATTGGTTAAACTATAATTAATAATGATAAACGTTAATTATCCCGATCACGTAATATCACACGTCTCTTCGCTTTGAAGATCTCGTCCAGACTCTCTGACGTGACGATCGATCTTGTATCGATGGTCCGTTCGTTCGTCTATTGTCAAACCTAAATAATATTGTGTGTCTTAACAAACAGTCCGCGACATATTCGTTAAAATACTTATAAATTCTTTGGGATTCCCGCTACTTCTGAGATTATCCTGAAAAGAATATGACGAGGCCGATTTAAATATGTTTCCGGAGCAACGCTGCGGTTGGAGCTCGCACGCTTCGCATCCCCGTTCGGGCATTCATCCTCGTCGTAATTTTTCATGCAGCCCCATTCATATTTCCCATTAATTCACTCGTGCCTCATCCCCCGAGCTCGCGGCGTTTCCCGCTATCGTGTCACTTTTTCCGTTGCTCCAATAAAAGATATATCTATAAAAAAAATAATAATAACCGAGCCAGAACTGCCTCGGGAGGCGCGATTATTGGATAGTTGCGCCCGAGGCGCTTTTTGTCGATACATTTATTCGCCTTCTCGATGCTGCGAAGTTAAAAGCCGCGTGTACCAATATTCACCATTGCAGAAATTTCGCATCTGCAAACACATCGATGAAATCGCGGAATCCGTTTCACAAATCGATGTTAACTCGTGTCCGTTAAATTATGCAATATGCTAGAGAAGTAAACAATTTTTTTTTTCAGTAGTATTTTTTCGACAAGAAATAAAGAAATAGATGTCACACTGATCACGCACTAAACACCGATAATGTAAAATAATAATAATATGGAAAAAAAGCACAGTAGGTTGTAGTGTTGACAGCCGATTCGTAGCGGAACAGAAAATGCTCGGGAGATCGTGCATTCACGAAGAAAAATAGTTCTGTTCCTCTAACAAAATGTAAATCGTTAATAATGTTTTTCTAGCAAAATATTTGATGCCACAGCAAAATATTTGCTGGCAGAGCAAAATATTTGCTGCAACAGCAAAATATTTGCTGCCGTAGCAAAACATTTGCTGCCACAGCACAATATTTGCTGCCACAGAAAAATATTCTGTTGTCCCTATGTTAAGCAGGTAAATGAGTTATGGTAAAAAAATGCTTGTTGTTCCAACAATTTTTTTTCTCCGTGTTGAGCGACTGTGAAACGCAAAACTCCTATCTTTTTTTTTGCCCCAGCGGGCAGTCGGGAGTTAAAAAAAGAGATGGATTTACTACTCGACTCCGAGCGTAGTTAGAGGGTTGTTTTTTTCTTTTTTTATTACCCTCACTGAAATGTATACACCGAAGGTCGAAGAAAAATATCACTCGTTCTTCCAAGGAAGGAAAAGTGATCTCCTCGTTAGGAGATCACTTTTTCTTCCTCGGCCCAAGGGCCCGAACGACGTAACAACGAAGTGTGTGTTTCTTATCAATCTCGCGTTCTTTCGTCGATTCTTCCAATTAGAAAAACTTGCCCCGGGAATTGGAGTCGATTACAAGACGGTCGACGATTGCTCGGTCAATCAAAGAGATTTTTTTTCCCCTCCCCGCCACTTTCGCATTACGGTTGTTCGTTTCGCGAATACAAATACCAACGGTCGCGCGAGTCGCGTTCAAATTCACGGGAATATTCACCAGACAAAAGCCCGCAGCTCGCCGGTTGATAATTAACTAAAAGAACCGTGCGTGTGACGCACAATTTTATTTTTCGTTACGCACGCATTTATTTTGTTTCCTTGCTCTTTCGCACGCGGCGCTCCGTCGGGGAGACAATCTGGCGCGTCGACTTAATGTATGCGAGGTCACGAATTCTACTCCGGTAAAATATCGCACACGCGAGCCCGAGTTAGCAACGAAGTGTCATGCCAGCTGCAAATCTGCTTCACCCACCGATACACCGGGCAGCACAAAAAATTTATCTGTTTGCTCATGGAAATTCTGTCGTGTACCAGAAAAAAAAAATAATTTTAAACACAAAAATCTCGCACGCGTTTCGCCCGGCAGCTTTCGACAGAGCGACGACACTAAACGCTTTTGTGTCCGAACACATTCATCGATATTCATCCGACTCTCATTGACGTGCCTTGTTTTCGCATCGCTGCCGGATCGTTTTCAATTTTATTGATATCGATGCAAATTTATTCGGCTACATGCATTTTTTTTTATCGACGAACGAGTAACTGGCTTGGATAAACGACGCATTGCTTTAAATGCAGATATTTTTGTTTTTACCGCGAAACGGATTGATGGCGAGGGCGAGGAAGAATAAGGTAATTGCGGCCGGAATGTGATTGTGTCAAACAGACCGGCGGGCGGTCGGTGTTCGCCGGCAGAATCAGCCCCAATAATTATTCGCTCCGGACTCTGTAAAACGATGCTTGCCATCCCGGCGTAATCCGATGCGAAAATTCACTCATCCTCCGGGAACGCAATGGGGGTCGTTATGGCAACGCCACGAGAGCAAGCGATGTCGAGCTGCTTGTGTGCGATGGGTTCACGGCGAGACGGAAGTTACCGCGATACCGCGTGCATCGGGAACGACAAAAGCACGCGAGGAATCCACTGGTGTTTGCGCTTTGTCGAATGTCTCTCCCCCCCCCCCCCCCCCCTGCACTGTGTCTCGATCGGCCTCGCTCCGAACAAGCCTGAATGCTCGATTCAATCAGTCGGGATTGATATCGGAAATATTCGTGTTCCCGCGGTCGGCGCTCGTGCACTGATTATCGCCCGCTGATGAGGGGATACATTTGCAACGCACTATTTTGTTCGATTGATTTGCTATGTTAATACGACACAATTCCACGTATGTCCGTCGTACCGGCGAGCCCGATTTTCTAACGGGCGAAGAAATGCGGGCGGGTGCGAAGGAATGTATATACAAATATATGATTTGTTTATTTTTGGTTCCTCATTGAGAAAGCTTCGTTTTGGTGAAAATGTTTCTTTTCGACATGTTAAGGAGAAACGTGTTTCAGAATGTTTCAAAAGATCGATGCACAACATTTAGCAAAAACGTCGCATGTTGTCGAATGCGTGAATAAAAAAATGAAGTAACAAAACTTACAGCACTGTAGGTGAAGACTATGTGAAAGGAATTTGGTATAATAAAAAAGCAGCAGTCGCGCTTTTTTGTTAATCGAAAAAATTAATGAGTTGTTTATAGATACTTTGTATTTTTTTATTTATTATATGTTTATTATTTATTATATTTTATTTATTATATATTTATTATATATTTTTTGTTAACAAGTGGTTATGAATCGACAGTTTAACAAATGCTGGGCACTAGTCGAGATCCGATCATCGGCTGCCAACTTGCTACCGCCTAACAGCCCGTCGTCGGCCAACCGCGCCAGGGTAGTTGTACCCTGAAGGATCTAGCAAAAACTACCTATCATCTAACAAAAATTACCGTAGTACAAAATTCTGAGGCACTAGGGCGCCACCTATGGCGGAATGTCTCAGCATTTTCCAAGAATTTTAACCATGATATCTACGAAAAATTCTTATAAATCCGGTACTTCCTACCATAGGTGGCGCCCTAGTTTCCTACTACTACGTGCTACGGTAGGGGAGAGCGGGCGAAATGGGACAGTGAGGGCAAAACTCAATTTTCCTATAATTTTTGGATGTCCCCTTTTGTCCCAACGATATCTCCGGTTTTTCAACCCCGCTTTGTCAGCATTCAAAATTTACTGGAAAATTGCGTTTTGTTTCGTAATCCCGTTTTTCCCCTCTGTGTCATTTTGCCCCGCTCTCCCTTAATATCTCTCAAGCAATATAGTCATATTTACTGCATCCATCTCTCAGTCCACTCGCTACTTTCTTATATTTTTATTTTTATCCCTTTTTTAACTTCCCCGATTCCTCGGAGTTTGTGCGCTTCCATATTCAATAACGAAAATACCAGTTCCGGATGTAGAGCTGGTACGGAATCAATGCGGACTGAGTGTCGGGGTACGAGCGTTCACAAACAGTAGTAAAGTAATATGATTCCAATTGAAGCTACGTGTTTGGAATAGTGATTGGAGACTGAGCACAGCTCGCGTCGGGAGTCTTGCCGGAGTGTTCCGTGATCGGTCCTTCGATCGCAGGCGAAAACACATAAATGGTTTAAGGAACCCACAGGGAAGACAGTTATTCCCAGAGTTTGAATCAAGCCTCTATAGGACGTTATTGCGTGTCCGGAAGCCCTTTTGCAATCCGCGCCGCGTCCCCGGAGCACCTTGCCAGCGACTGGATGAGACGGAGCGCTTTGCCCCGGTTACAAGAGAAACGTGATGATAACCGAGGCTGAATTCAATCCTTTTCAAAGCCTAGACTGCTAGAGGACATTTAATTTTAATGGACAAACTTGTTAAGCGGCCGAGTTTGTGGAAACCAACGGCACTCGACTCTCCAACCGTTCGTGAACGCTTTTACTGCGAGACACTTGTAGAAAAGCTTTTCTCCCGCCCTTATCACGCATTTTTTATCAAACTCGCGCGGTTACTGTTCAGTTTCGCTCCAGCGTCCGTCACTTTGCTTCACGGAATTGAAGTACTTGATTGCGAGATTGTAAAGTGTCTCGAATACATTTTAACAGACTTCAAAAAGCGCATATTTATTATGCTTTCTCACAGAGGAAGTTTTGTTCTGGTGGGAAAGAGATGTCGAGATTTTAATGAAAAAGTGTTCACAATGTTCCAAAACATGGAAAAATGACATTTAGGATGAATATCTGGAGGTGTGTGAGTGTGTGCGATTAAGCTGAAATTTCACACACAGCAAATGTGGTTAATAGTCAATGTTTCTTTAAACATTTATTTTAAAAATTTCAGTTGAATTTTTTGTACTCCATTTTTAATTTCTTTAAAAATGTCTGTGCGCACTCTAGCTCGTACAATTTTGTAGCTATCTGACTAAAAACACGTTCACAGATGGAATATAATTGAGTGATAATCCCTATGAAATTTCGAGAGAATCGATTAAATTTCATGTAATTTGGAATTTTTTGAATATCATGAAAAATGTGTACTGTCTTTTAGATGCAATTTTCCGTATTAGTTATTCATCTATGAATAAAATAAGTGGAAGATTAGGGATCAGCATGGAAAAATATTTTAAATATAGTCCCAGAGTGACCCAGAGAATTATTATAGCCAAAATTGAAAAAATGAGTTATTTTGCGCATTTTTAAACAGCTTTTTTAGCTTTTAATTTATAGTTAAAAAATAGAGACTCGGTACAGTTTCTCTCCATCCGGTGAACAATCTGCACGTAGTTGGGTCACCATTAGCGACGACAGTGTCGTTCATTAATTCGATAAATTTAGCAGACTCATGAAGTAAATAGAGAGCAGTTGATCGCTCATCCTCTCTGGTGGGGCTGCAGGCGGATCCGCGAGTTTCAGAGAATTTATGAGACCATAACAGGGATTAGCGGACACGAAGCAAACAGCCGCGACGGTTTCACAAACAGGAGCAATGCCAGTACGGTTCAGATAGCGAGCTCATCTGCTTATCGCCGCGTCCTCTCGACAACACCTTGTCGAGGAGACGAGGGACGAGCGATATCCGCGGATAATTTCCCCGGAGGGGTTGTTATCGAGACTCTGCCGTCTTGGAGCGTCGCTCTATCTAATACTATCAACTGCACGTTTCTCTTACTCTCTTAATAAGCTTCTCGCAGGCGCTTCTTCTTTTATTTTTCATCGAAAGCATTCCACTCACGATGCCGATGTGATTTCACTCAGGAAATCGCGTTTTGTACCTATAGGTTTGTAGGCATTAATGGAACGTATCTCTATATCTCCTCCTATCGGAATATAGTGCTTACCTAAATTAACCGCTGAATTCTGTTCCGCTTAGTTCGTATCGATCGGGCTCCTTGTCGATTCCTCGCTCGTCAGGATTAAGGTCGTACAGGCACAGTGGCCGGTCGAAGGAGAGTTTCATTATGAAAATAGTTGAACATCGCTGTTTCAATTTTGAAAAAATACTGCCTGTTGTGATTAAGTACTTTAAAAGTACCAAGTACGTCGGAGTTTAGTTGTAATATGAAGTACCACTCTGTATCGCAATCGCATTTCTACCTACTGTCCACCCCTGTCGAATTCCAATCCAGACTCAACAAAAACACTTGCTGAAATTATACAATGTAAAAAATGTTATGAAATTTACAACACATTTAATATACAAAGTTATGTGAAATATACAACCTCGGTATATGAAATTAGAATTCATGGACATTGTATTTGAATTTTTATAATTTAATCTTAAATGCAATACCTGTTTATTAAAATTAAAATAAGACATCCGTACATAAAAATCGTTTTTAATATACCGGTAACGCAGTATTCTTACATACGTGTCAATGAAATTTCATACACTGTATATGCATAAAACTTCATATACATTCATGGATTTGCGAACAAACATTTTTTACAGTGTAAGTCTATGGGTTTAGCAAGGCGAAGCGAGCTTAAGCTTCGACGCGAGGTTCCGGATCGCTAGTGTATTTAATAATCATGCAATTACTCATGCTATCTCGACATGTACTCGAACTTCGCTCAGGGAGACTCGTATGATAGAACCGTCCACGCAGAGTAGATCCGGACCGACATATATATAGGGTTTCACTTCGGTACACATCGGTTCCGGTTTCCCCAAACTCCGCTCCGCAGCAAAGAGGCTTTTGCAATTGCTTATGCTCGGTACTCCGAGGCATCGCATGGAAATGCAGCCAGACGAGCGCAAGCGGAACGATGGCCTGTTTCTTGGCGATATGTAGCGGCGGATGCTTCTCGTGACCAAGCTGCTCCGCCACCTGTTGCGATAAAACTCTCTCGCTCGATGCGACAACACGTTCCCTGCACCGTATATTATACACATAAGCGAACGTCTTACTCGGCTCCCGGTTTCGATGTATCGAATTCGCGAAAGTTGAGAAAACCCCGGGCGAACGAGCGCTTTTGAAACTCGGCGACGAGAACAATTCGAAGCCGAGGCACGTTTCTCAATGTCGCGCACAAGCTGGAGCGAACTGATTGAATTTGCAGTACGTGATGCAACCACTTTACCCACAAAATACTGCGCGGTTGAAGGATCTTTTTGCGTTGCCTTTTTTTTTTTCTTTCTTTCTTTTTTCATACTGCGGGGTGTCTCGAGGAATTCTCATAATCGAATCATTGTGATTGAATTGTGAAATGCCGGGTGTATTATTTGTATGCAATAATTATTCGAACTTTGTTCAACTGGCGAATGTTGAACAAAGGTGTTCGTTACAGGGATGAGAGTGCGTTGGGCGCACACGTGTATCTGTGAACAAAAGATCGATTTGTCGAGTCCACCGAACCTGCGAAGTGAATTGTTTTTCTATGGTGGAAATTCATAAATCCATATGTATATTCAAATATCTTATATTCTTGTATAATTACAGATATATATATATATCATATATTCCTAATTCACCTATAAAATCCTGCGCGGTTAATGGATCGTTTTGCGTTGCCATTTTTGTTTCTTTCTTTTTTCATACTGCGGGGTGTCTCGAGGAATTCTCGAAATTTAATGATTGTAATTGAATTGTGAAATACCGGCTATATTATTTTAATGTAAAATTTTTTCGAATCTTGTTCAACTAGCGAATGTTGAACGAAGGTGTTCGTTACAGGGATGAGAGTGCGTGGGGGACACACGTGTATCTGTGAACAAAAAATCAATTTATCGAGTCCACCGAACCCGCGAAGTCGATTCTTTTTCAACGGTGGAAATTCATATATCCATACATGTATTCGGTATTCGTAGCAGTCGGGTCATGAAGGGTCGGATGTATCGTGGGAGGATTGAATATTAGAAATTGTTTGAACCACTGTTTCGCAGCGGTGGTTCTATATTTTTTTCTCACAATCGTAAACGAAATCCGGCGACTGTGCTTCGCGAGCCGGTAAATAACTAAAATGGGAATTGAGCGAGTTAAACGAAAAAAAATCAGGTTGTTCCGGTGCCGCGGGATATGTCAATTTTATTTGTGTCGCATGTGTAGCCTCGCCGTTTTTTTTGTAAATAGCCTCCATGCGACACACAGCGGCCTGCCGGAAGGGCGGAAGGGGTGGTTGTCATCGAGCTCTCCCTCTGACGGAAACCATCGCTTTTCCGTTCTGCATTTTTTTTTTCACGCTCTTTGTTTTATTTCCATTCCGGTAGAGTCTTATTTAAATTCCGCTAGAGTTTTATTTTGATTCCGGTAGAGTATTTTTACCTGTCTGGTAGAGATTTCGGTAGAGTTGTGAGTGGCGGAGACGTAAATGTGCCGATAAAACAGGTAGTTCGGGGAGGAAGTTTTACAGTTTACGAAGCTTTCAGGAATTTTATTTTCAAATCTCTTCCTCACGGCGTGAGGCATGCACGAAAGAAGATGAAGTTCCAGACGTTGACTCTAAAATTTGTTATAAACAGCGCACTTTATAGCGTGCACAGAGGTTCACCGGTCTCACGAGCGTGATAAGAAAAAACAGTTACCGAAAAAGGAGTCCCACGAGGGAGGAACCTGCTGTACGGCTGCGGTACAATTACTGCCGGATACTTGTTCGTGGAGCGTTAACGATGTACCCACCGCAGTGAGTATTTCTCGGCGAGAATGAGGAAATACGAGCTTCGCAATCTCTCGCGGGTGCTACAGGGAATATCCAACTTACATACATTACAATGTTCTCCGAGAGCCAAATCGAGGTCCATTTAGCTCCGGAAAGGGAACATTTTGTCCCAATATGGAAACGACCCTTCCCCGTCTTCTCCTCGATACCGAAGCTGACAGGAAATAATATTTCGATGTGTCATCGTGGAGTATACGCGACTTGTCTGAGAGATGGAGAAATAAAAGTATCGGAAGAAAGACCGAAAGTGCTTGTCGATATTCGAACGACAAAGCGAAATGTACGTCGCGGTGTCTGCGTGTGAATTTCTTTGACGCTCAAAGTTATTTTCGTACGTGTATCGACGAGTGACGCGTGCGAACGGGGACGGGCGAAAGAATTCCACGGTCATTCAAACAGATTTATTAAAAGCAAGATTCCGCCATCAAATAATCATTCGCGACGTGATCCAGCAACTTCGAGCGACTCCCCTCGTTTTCTTCCTCCTCCCTTTCGCGTCGAGATCGTATTCGAGATGGGAGAATGCGTTCCCCCTCTCGTGCCGGAGCGCGCATTTATGAAGGCAATAGGCCTCGAGCTAATTCGCAATCCGGGGGGGTGAAGGGGCGAGGGATTGGCTGCTGGCTGGCTCACTACATGCCTCGGAGAATACCTAACGGAACCGAGCCCTGTAATTTTCGTCGGAAGGAGCGATCGAGAATGGTGTCAGTCACGTTCGTGATGGAAATAAAGCGAGATACTCTGATTACGAGCATCCGAAGGGATCGTCATATTGTGAAATATTTCACTCCGTCATATGGTTTCCAAGAAAACATAGTTTTTCTCATCGAGGTTCGGACAACCCTTATCGCCTGCGTAGTCGATGCCTCACGGGATGAGCAGAACCTGATAGCATTTTGCCGACAACCCGCTGCAAATAGGCAGTGCACAAACAGAAAAAAACTTATTTGACGGCCACCGTTTATTTGGTTCAAGTAATATATTTATTTGATTTAAATAAATATTTATTTCATTTAAGTGACTGTTTACTTAATTAAAATAAATATTTATTTAAATCAAATAAATATTTTACTTAAACCAAATAAACGGTGGCTGTCAAATGAATTTTGTTTCTGGGTGTATGTTGGCACGGGATGGCGGCAAAATTTCCCAGCATTCAATTCCGAAAATTCTTAGGGACATATTATCAGCAGCTTGTCAGCAAGGCTTGTGCTAGTGCTTCGCATCTCACTACAAAGTAATTTTCCTGAATCGTGGTTATTTCAGGGGACATTTTTCATTGAGCCATTGAGCTATAACTCACATCGTTCGTAAACCAATTAATTCACTTTTACAAAAACAATTAATTGTAGTGTATTATGAGCAATACAATAATTGTTGCGTTCTTCATTATCAATCAAACCTGCATAGGCAAATAAACTTTTAGCAAACTCATTATCGTGTAACGTTAATTGGGTGTAATTCATTATCAACCAATTATCGAACTCATTAATCGCATGAAAAAATGGGCTTTCGTTATCGTTGCGTATAGCAATAACGCCGATTGAGGAAGTGTAATCAGAGGTCGGCTTCTGATGAGGAGGAATTTCGCTCTCTTTCGCGGCTGTTAAGAATAAGAAATGAGCTCATAGCAACCGTTGTTGGATTTTTGCTACCAATATGCTGCAATCTCATGCTAGAAACTGTTGTTGCAATATTGCTGGAAAGCAAACAGCAAAGCTTGCTGGCAAGCAATTGCCCTTGTTTGCCTGTACTGCGATTGGCTATCTGGGGCTCCACCTAATTTTGCCATCCGCTGTACAAAGTTAACTCTGCGATGAAGATTCCTGATAGATTCTAAGCAGTCCCGATGGTCTTTCGAGCGGCTTCTCCACTACGAGACTCTGAAACTTGCGAAAGTGAAAAGAAAAATTATTTTTTTAGAGTGGGTAAACATCGAACGAGAGGTCGCTTGTCGAATACCATTGGTGACGTTATGTTTCGTTATTGATATATTCGTGACGAATTGGTGTGGCGACCGGTACCCTGCAAGCATAGCGGTCCAGTTTCCCGGGCTATACTTGGTCGAGGGAAAATGTGTCCGGAGAGAGAAGTTGACCTCGAACTTTGACCCCTCGGGGTTTTCGCGACGAACGGTCAAGTGTCCCACAGATTTCACCGCCGAAGCCTCCGGCTTCCCGAAGGCTTCCCGATGACGCACGCTAACGGAGGAAGTTTCCACCCTCCGACAGCTCTGGACCCACTACGTGATTACTCAACTACAACTGGAAGTCTTGGCTCCATCTGCGATTGGACAAATCTTCCCGGAGATAGCAGGGTATCCTATTATTATGATTATTATCACGCGATGCAGTCTTCGGTGTATCGGTGCTTAGGACAGAACGAGCACCAATTAGCAATTAAACTTGGTCGTAATTCCTTCAGCCAACTGTTGGATCCATAACGGTGTGGCGAACAGGATATCCAAGTTTGGAGTCCGGAGGATCATATATATCGTTGTTAGTGAGACAGGTATTAGGAAGAACTTGCGAAAACTTCAATATTATGGAAGTCCTGGACACCGATGTGAGAAGAAAGATGAGGAGAATCAGCGCTATTGCTTCATCTCAGACAAGATCAGCGATTCAAATAGCAATCGAATAGCAATTTTCCAATAACTTTTAAATGGTGGCGATGGTGGTACGTGGGGCAAAACGGGTTTTGAAAATCCGGATGTATCGTTGGGACAAAATGGAGCATCTAAAAATTATTGGAAAATTGAGTTTTGCCCTCACTGTCCCGTTTGGCCTTGCTATGCCATTTTGCCCCGGTCTCCCCTACATCAGCGATACTTCGCTCTGTTTCTATCTTGCGGAAGTAATTGTCACGATGGTAAATCTTCCGTTCTTCGTGTCCTTTGGACCATATCCACTAGATATGCTCGACTGACCCACTCACGACTATCATCGCTATTAAATCAGCGCTATTACTTCATTTCGGACACGATCAGCGATTCAGTTCCCAATTGAACACACCGCCCATATACACGAGCGATACTCCGTTCTGTTTGTGTCTTGCGGAAGTAATTGTCACGATGGTAAATCTTCCGTTCTTCGTGTCCTTTGGACTCCATCCACTAGATACGCTCGACTGACCTACTCAGGACTAATATTGGCTCCAACTTCCTCGGGCACGGGAGTCCGGCCACTGTTGCAATTATACGTCCAAAGTTTAGTGAAACGTTGTGTATGTATGTGTCAGAGAGCATCGAGAGGGAGAGTAACCATCTCTGTTGTCAAAGGAGTGCCGGTCCTTTGACAAAGCTGAATCTTCGACGTGGAAGAGGAGGAGGAGGTGCGTTTGCGTTCGCGTTCGGTCCGAGCCGTCTGCACGCGCGCTGGGCCGTTCGCAATTGGTCTGTGCGGTCATAGAATTCCTCGATCGCGAAGCTTCCGCGATACCGGCTCGGTTAACGTCGTCATCGACGAACGTACGTCCGTGCGGTCAAACCGTTACTATATTACTGTACGTGCATGTACATTATAACGCTGACCGTACGCGTGAGCCGCTTAGCGGAACGGAATCGGGTATACAATGGGCGTATTGTTAGCGGTTTGGCGTAGCGCCGAATTCTGTACGCCGCGGCTATCAGTCCATACTGACTTGAGTTTGCTCGGGACTCACTTGATCGGAAGGCAATCCGGGAGGGCGAAATTGGGACGGAAGCATGACAGCTGCTCCGACACTTTTCTGAAGTGTAAACAACGAACACGCCACGACCGAATTTCAACTCGCTTTGTTTCCCTTTCGTATGCATAAATGTGCATTGGATTATCGATCCATCAACGATATTGGCTTTGGCTTCAATGGATTGAACACTGTGAAAAAGGATAGTGTTTCCTACTGTAACGAATAGTTACCAGGTGGAACGTCTATATAGATAGTTTCTGATAGTATATGAGGCATTGTTTATGAACTGGGCCACTTTTTTCGGTCGACCTCTCAGATGTTTTTTGAAATTTGTCAGTTTGTAGTACTACCTGAGAGGTGCTTCCGTGATTTTTTTTAGATTCTTAAAGTGCACCATTCAAGATTTACGTTTTTTTTGTTATCAGAATCGAAGGTGTGTTTTTAGTAGAACAAATTATTTTGATTTTTTTTAAACCTAATATGGACTTTCCCATATCGGGCAAATGATGACTCTAACATCATTCGGAAGTTGATGAAGAGTAAACAAGTTAATGTTCCTATTAATTTTTGAGCGACGAATATTTTCTGAGATGTACCGACATTAAAAAAAAATGTAAACCTTGAACAGTGCACTTTAGAAATCTAAAAAAACATCCGAGAGGTCAACCGAAAAAAGTGGCCCGGTTGATAAAGGATGCCTCATATGTTCAATTGGTTAAACTATAATTATGGTTGAAACGATGACTTTTGTCATCGACGTAACTACAAAATGTAGATGTTTCCCTTTGGAACTCTTTTTTTACGGTAAAAAGTCAGTATAGTTCCTTTTACTATGTAATTTTTTCTCAGTGAACTCGGCTTTCCAGTGATTTTAACATTTTTACTGGAACGACTGACGCACGAGACTGGCGAGCCGGTCAGCAAGTGTGGACCTTGAGTAAACTGTTGAAATGTGGGCTAGCCAAAGTTTCAAAGCGACCGCGAGAACACTGCTCAACGACGCATGTCCAGAATGTCTTGGAGGACCAGAGGCATTCCAACGGGATAGATGAGCAGTGAGGCATGCAGGCGGTGGGGGAGTTGCAGGGAGCGAAAGGGTCGTTTGGATATTCGTGACGGTGTACGCGGAGGCTGACCTCGCGGACTCGTTTTCATCCCCTTTTCCAGGCTACTGGCCCGTCCCTTTCTCTCCATTCCTCTATACGGGTTCAGGTAAATATTGGCAGAGCGGAGCCCTGGTTTCATTACCCTCGGCGACTTCTTGTGCAAGCCCCTCTGACAAAAAGCCCGGGGCTCGACGCTCTGCGCCAATACATGTAATCGACGGGCGCAGCGGTCGTCATTGACGATTCTCTGTTCCTGTTGCAGTAGACTGTCCCTTCGGAGAAAGTACTTTCCGGGACGTTTGACAACAGTAGCGTTTCATCGGCACTTCGAGACACGTCTCAGGAATTCATGTGGGGGAGACCGAGGCAAACGGTCGGGGGGCGAAACGGGCACCGTCTTAACTTTCTTATAAACGACTTATTTCACGCTTCTGACGTGCCTCTAATAAGAAAACCGTGGAAAATATGTCAAATTGTTCATGAATATATATTTTTGATGATTATCAAAAATCATTCAAAGAATGAATTAGATAAAAAATTAAAGAAAAAACAAAATGGATTTGATTAATGAATTTTCGAGAAAAAGTTCTAAACAAATCTTTAAAAAAAATGCTGATTTGATATATATATATATATCGAATCAGAATATGAAAACTGAAATAAAGCGTTTAAAAGAGAATTAAGACGACATCCGTAAGGGAGCATCCGATACCTATTTTTAGTTGAGGTGCTCGGTTTGCCCCGCTGCCCGTTTCGCCCGAGTCTCCCCCATACCGGAGGTCGAGCTAAAATGAGCTTGTTATCTACCTCAACAAAGTTACTACAAACAGGCAATTTCGCTTCAGGGTTTTAATTTTGAATTTTTCGTTGATGAAACATGATTTATTCGGCTTGTATACTTAGGATTGACGTTTTGCGATTACAAAACAGTATCACTCGCTAGCCGATTGGAAACGGAAACTCTTAGCGCTCAGTAGTATAGATCCGCGCATAGTCAGACGTTAGCGGACCCGGCGACAAAACGAGCGTACATTGTAAAGTACAGTGGTGTAACATACTCAGCCATGCAGAGAGTTTACAGCGTTCGTAGAAGGAATACACGATCGTTCGCCACTGCCAGAAGATGTTTGCCATCGGGAGTAGAGCGGACCGATAAAAAGACGCGGTAGCCCGGGCAGATAAAGAAGACGAGTGCGTGAAGCGAGTTCTCGTCGATCTCTCTTGAGGGTTCTCCGCGGCAGGTTGACAACGGACGTTCCCTTTGACGTGCCCGTTGGGTATTAGTAACTGAATGGGCGAGGTGTACGACGCCGGAGGAAAACAAAACGAAAAGCAAAAGAGCTCTATGAACGAAGGACCGAGAGAACGAACGGGCGAGAGTTCATGGCAAACAGCGCGGGTGAGCAGGGCGTACGATGGGCTGACGGTAGTTATACGTGTGGTGAGGGGGTTGGCTGGATATCGCTGAAGACTGGGCGAGTCCGGAACGCGCGCGCGCGCCGCGTTGACCCACATTCGTGGCTTGACCCAGTTATCGGAGTACACCGGGGCGTTCAGCTTACGGAACGACCGTGCAGGATGAGCGATATAGTTGTAGGCCACAAACCGGATAGGGAGAAACGCAACCGTGCCAATGACTGGGTTCTCCGATCGGGCACGGTGGCCAACAACCGCGTCTCTCCGATGGTGCACCATGATACAGAACACACCGAGTATAGACAGTTGGTCAAGAGGGCGGATGGGAGGTGGCGAGATGGAGAGAGGAACGGGAACAGCCAACAGGTAGCTGCCTAGCGGGGTGCTTGCGTTCGCCAGTTTCCACTGTGGCCATAGTATAAATAGACGCAGGCTCGTCCACTCAGTGTTGCTGGACCGACACAGCGAATGCCATAGCTAAAATACGCCGTATACACATCTATAACGCCGCGGTAGACACAGCAGTATGGAGAGTATCGAGGCTCGCCGACGAGCCTCTCTTTGTGTCCTCTCACGGCCACACGCAACCGCCAATAACTGTCCCTACATGTCTCCGACACTCTCGTCCGATCTCCATCATCGTACACATTCGACGTTCCTTCGCACACCAACCCCCCGTAAAACTTTCGTTCATCCTGCTCTCGTTTCATTCGATTTTACGCTCGCGAACTTACGGCATCGAAGTGCAAAAACGGGACGGAACAACTCCGCGGGAAATGGCACCGTGCCGTTCAACGGCCAACCGGGTACCGCTTGAATATCGATGGAAGCGTTTTTGCGAAACTGTACGGCCAACTGAAACGAGCACCTACCCGATGTAGGTGCGACCAGTGCGATCGCCGCGAACCGGTCGCGAGTGCAGGACACCCGCAGCAGGTATCGAGAGGCACGCATCACAGAACCGATACTCGCCCCCCCCCCCCCCCCCCCCCCCCACCCCACCCCCCGAGGGGCTTTTTCATTCCCACTTTGCGCATCCTCTCGTTGTCCACTATGTCAGTCGACGGGTTCACCTTTTATAAACGAGAACGCTGGCTGCGAAGGCACGTCGGGCTGGGAGGATGAAAGGGTACACAGGAATGACGCGTGTGTGTGTGTCGAAGCTTACCGGAGGATTGATTCATTCTCTCGTCAACTCGTCGTAAAAATCTTTTTTTTTTTTTATTTGTGCGACTGATTGAATGTACCGCCCAATTGGCATTCGCTACGATTGTGAAGGGATTGTAAAGTATTCATTTGGGACTGCGAATGGTTATGTCAAACGAAGCGTTTGATGGAGGGATTATAAATTTTAACGGGGAGGAGACGGGACATTCGGGTTTATTGGCTGTTCGGAACTTCCCCTTTCGCGTCATTAAACCGGGCGCTCCCGCGTGCGCGGGCGGCTCGGACGCTCTTCAAAGGAACCCCATTCGAAAGGACCATGTTTGTGCTCTCGACTGACGGAGTGTTTTCGATCGGCGCATCCCGCGAGCAACAGCTCGCTCGGGCCGTGAGGCGAAAACGAGCGACGGGAAAATTGGAAACCCCTTTCAGTTTCTTGAGGCTGAGGCTCTTGGGCTGTCGAAGTGTTTGGCTTCCGGCAGGAGATACGGCTGTGCCGCGACTGTAAACAAATAATGGTCCTTCAACTCTTTCTCTTCGCTGTGTAGGGGAGAGCGGGGTAAAATGGGACAGTGGGGCAAAACGGGACAGTGAGGGCAGAACACAATTTTCCAATGATTTATGGATGCCCTATTTTGTCCCAACACTGAGTATAACTGAGTATAACAAAAATGTTTATTTCAATCGACAAATTTTGAATAAATTTAAGCAAATAATCGTTTAACAAAATAATGCTTTATTTGTACCAATCGAATAACAGCTTTGAGCGTAAGTCACCGCGACTTTTGGTTAATCCAACCAATTTTTTTTTCTCAGTGAGCGACACATCCGGGTTTTCAACCCCGTTTTGCCCCACCATCGCCACCATCTAAAAGTTATTGGAAAATTGAATTTTGTTCCATTATTCCATTTTGCCCCGCTCTCCCCTACTGCACCGAACAATCCTCGGAGACAATTCACTCGGCAAAAAAAACAAACGAGGAATCGTATCTTCCTACCGGGCACAAATGAACGTCGATGTACGCCCGTGGTGATCCAGATTGGAAGCTGCATTGTTAATGTATAGCGACTCGGGACAAAGGATATTGAGATTTCGACGGGAAATTAAAATAGGAATGAACGTTAATAATAAAAAAAAATGAAAAGAAGAAAATAAACAGGACGGATGAAAATCGAAACGGAGAGCGAGAAGCGATTTAATCTGAACGAAACGCGTGGATGGCGGTGGAGAATGGGGCATCGATGTCTCGGCAATGTTCGGGAACGATTTATGCGTCGGGTATGAATCATAATCGTGGAACGCGGGTATGAAAGCGGGCCGGTGGCAAAGACGGGTGATAGATGCTTCGCAATATTCTTCCCTGAATACCGACATAGGATAGAGAGTATAGCCGTTGTAAAGTGTTGTGCTGCCGCGCTGGAATAGCAAAGGAGATATGAAAAGGGCTTTTCCGTCTCCGCGCCTGCCTATTGAAAATGTGTCCTACATCGGCGGAGGCGTACCGGAAATTGCAGAGGATACTTATCGGGTACATCTGCACGCTCGGTCTGTTTCTGGCGCTGGAAAATATCCGTGCGAAGCACTCGGGCGGGACGGGATTGTTAGTCTACCATTTTTCTTACGTTATACTTTGACGTCGAGATTCTCATCCGGTGCTTCGGGTGGAGACCAACTGTACACCTGCCGAGTCCGCACGATGACAGGTCTACAAACGTATGCACCAAACGACTGTACACGTAGGCAGTTGTTTGACAAAACAACTCTGCACTGAAAACCGTACACAGCTCAACCACACACGACGAAGCGTCTGTAGAAATGTATGCAACGAATGACTGTACACGAAATCAATTCTACACCAAATAACCGTGCACCGAAAACTGTACACAAGGAGAAAAAAATACGACACGATGAAAGTTCGACACCACACATCACGCTATTGTACACAACTCCATATAAATAAGTGTATATTGAATATTTCACGTTTTACAGATAAAATATGTGATTTTACCTGTTAAGATGCTCTACACGATTTTTAACAATAACTAATACTAAAATCATGTATAATGTCATATATGGTAAAATCATATTAACAATAACTAATACTAAAATCATATGTCGTATTTTTTTTCCTTGTGTTCAGTTGCTAGCTGTCCAGTCTTTGCAGTTGGTCGTTGTAAAATTTTCAGTGCACGGTTATTTGGTGTAGAATTGATTTCGTGTTCAGTCATTCGGTGCACACTTTTGTACAGACCCTTCGTCGGACATAGTTGAGCTGTGTACGGTTTTCAGTGTAGAGTTTTTTGGTGTACAACCGACTACCTGTACAGTCTCTTAGTGCATACTTTTTGTGTAGACCTGTCGTCGTGTAGACTTGGCAGGTGTGCAGTTGGCCTCCGCCCGGTGCTTCGATACACCCGAAGAAACGGTACGCGTGGGATCATAAAAAACCCACAGTTTCCGGTTTGAGGAAAAAAAGTCACATTTTTCGCGAGGGCGGAATGTAAAAGAGGCGATAACGGAGCATGAGAGACGATCAAAAACGAATGTCAGGCATGAACAAAAAATAGAATCGCTTTATCGCCTCGTCGATTGAACTTCCTCGCTTGGCTGCAGGGACGAGGCGAGACGAAGAAAGCCGTTCATCCTCTCTCGCTATCTCTGTAACTATAGACGGATCTTTTATTCTCTCACCGTTAGCCGGTGTCCGATCGTTGGGAATTTTTCTGCCGACTCGCGCAGCCAATACTCAGTTTCGTCGGCGAGTCTGACCATACCCGAGCTTTTCTACTAGCGAGTTATTTCGATTTCGGAAGTACGACGCGCGTATGTGTGCGCGCGCGCGCGCGGAGCGGAAAAATGTGATTGCACAGAGAGGTTCGAGGCCCAACTTTGGTTTACCGTTTCAAACATTCAGAGGAATTTGTTCATCGGACTCTATAGAGTGCGCGATACCCCTTCCAGTCTTCCTGCTTTGTCGACAATGAAAAACGGGGAGATGCGTAACAATGAGAATGTTGAAAAAAAAAAAAAAAAAAAACACGCGGTGCTCCAAACTTGGTTGGTTATTCGTATCGCTTACATCGTTATTTTCGAAATATCGAGCTCTATTATTAGCGAGGATGAAAAACGTTGCTCAATTCGATGCAATTTCATGCTCACCTAAAAGTCCATTATATTCCGGACTAATCGATCTCTTTACTCTACGATTTCGAGAGGGGACGAGGCGGATTGCGAATGTGTGCCGAATGCTTTTCCTGTCAAACGGCTGTGTGCTCTTTCCTGATAACAGTTTCAGCGGTTAATAGCACGTTCGATTGGTATCTGCTTGCTCTTCCATTTTCCGTCAGTTTTTATTCTCCATTCGGCGACTGGGCGTTTTCATGATTCCCGATAAAATCTATCATCTCTTCGGAGAACCAACAATTGAGACGGACCACCAGATCTTTTCAGTCTCGAGAAAGTAATTTGAATTTTTCACGTCCGATTCACACACACACACACGCACGCACACATGCATACATACATCCGGACATTTTTTCTAAATATGATTTTTCGATGTTTTGAAACATTCCGAACACATTATCATTAAAATCTCTTTGATCACCACAACAAAGCTTCCTTTATACGGAATCAAAAGGGCGTTTTATCTTCTGCTTCGTTTGAAAAAATCTATTTCACCGAAGCGTAAAATAAAACGCGTTTTCGAGCCTGTAATGCATGGAACTCCTCCTCCAATCAAGTAATGGAATCTGTTCATAAATGTTCACTACGTAATGTTGTCGCACTGAGAATCGCGGAGAGTTCTGTTTATTGAATCCACGCACTGCCGCAGACCGTGACAGAATTCGCGACAATTCCATCGAGAACCATGCCGGGAGCGCCAATAATGTCTCCACTGCTGGTGCCGCCGGATTTTCCCGAGGCACTGTAACTCCCAGCCAAATCAAACCCTATAACTCCGTCGCGCTCATTGGGAACTAGATAATCATTCCCAAACTCGATATTAGTTTCTGTTTCCCCGGCCGGCGAGCCGATTCGCCGCAGGATAAACCGTAGAACGATCCGCCATGCAAGGCGGAACTTCAGAGCTGCCCAGGGGGGGGGGGGGGGGGGGGGGGTGAGAAGAGATTGTCGTTCCAGTTTCATCGGAGAACCCGGAAATTCGTCGGGGTTCCCTTTGTCTCCGTCATTCACTTTGCCCTCCCCTCTTTTTTTTTTTGCCTTTTCTCACGTGTTCGCGTGGCTCACTTTTTATTCGCTCATTCCACAGCTCTCGTACTCCTCCGTGAAATCGCGGGACGAAAGAGTGTGTACCCCATCCATCGTGCGCGCGCGGGCATCTCGTGATTCGATTTCGCAAGTCGCAAACTCGATAAATCCCCGAGCCTCGCGTATCTTTCATCCTTTAGGCGGCTCCGACTCCGACCGCTCTGCGGTCGATCGTTTTCCGTCGCGAGTGTGCACGAAACGAGAGCGGAATAAGTTGAGCGGGACTCCAAAGTCTCACCGGTTACTCTTCTCTTATCGAGTTTTACCCGCAAGAATCGCTCGGCTCGAGGGTCTTCGGACTTTCGGTAGAAGCACTTTTAATCAACCAATTTTTAACCATGGAACTCGTGTATCATTTTTTCTACACTCTAACTCGCGACTGGGGTACATATGTACCCCATGGGTTTCTTCAACGTACAAGGGTCCTATTTAAAAATTATTTTTTATAAGGGTCCTATTTGATTTTATTAAAATTGAGGGGATGAAATTCACGCTTAAAGCCCAAAACGTAACGAAAATAGGCAAAAACCGCACTTTTTGTGAAAAAAATGTTATATATACATTTTTTTTAATGGTCCGATTTTCAAATTCCAAACGCTATTTTATAGGGGACACATTAGGCTTAATTATCGTGGAGCTCCCAAGACGATAATGGCAACGTCTACTTTGGGGGCGCAGTTTGAATATCGTCCGGGGTACTTTTGTACCCCACACACGAGTTCTAGGGTTAATCAACGTGCCCGATAGATCTATTGCGAGTCTACCGTGGACGCGATACTTTTTTGCACCGGTTAAAGAGAATTCCCTCATAATTTTGTATTCATTTATACTTCCGCTTATCGTCCATTGCGCAATATGGAATCACTCTATCGCATGGATTTAAGCCGACTCCACTATTACGCCAGGACCATTAAAAAAATAATAAAAAAATGTTACATTTTAATGGTTACAGCGAGGAGATATTTTTTTTTATTTATTTTCAGGCGGTGGTGAAAATAACGAGAATTTTGAGAAAGCTTTTGCAACCCTCCTGGCTGCGTTATGCGGGCTCTGGGGTCGCTGGCGCTCCGCGACAGTACGAACGGCATATGGGCCACACGGCCAATCGATAGAGCAAACTGTTGATTCCGGCCAGGACGTCGACTGTGAGAGACTCACCGCATCGCCGACTTTTGCCCGCTCTCTCCATCCTCATTGTCCTTTCAATCCTCGTCTTCGCTGTATACCGTTCGCTCGTTCGATTCCCCTCTATAACTCAGTATCAATGTCTGTCAGCCAGCGTTGGGAGGGTTCCTCACATTCCGGATCATTCAATGATAATTTTTGCACCGACATTTTTCTCCCTTCACACACGTTCGGTTCACTGGATTATTCGACACCGAATAATCCAGAAAGTCCGTTAGACATAAACAAATCGATAGATGCAAACATTTGTATTACGTTATTGCGCAGTCGAAAACGCTTTGACATCGACGCATAATGTCCACATCACCGTCGTCCTCCATGCGTGAATAAAGAACGAGCGGTGTACAAACGTTCACGATGGACGGAACGTTTCGGGGAGGTTTTTCATCCGAGCGATAACGAGCGAACGAGAAAAACGAGAAATGAGAAGCTGTTCGCACAAAAAAGTGGGACGTGGGATTCGAGATAGTCGAAAATTGGAGGTACCGCGGAACGATGATGAGGTACACGAGCGGCGAACCGTGAAATGTTCCGCACGGTTCAGTGGAACGGGGAAAAACGTGGAAGTGGAAATGAGAATAACGCGCGGGCAAAGAGACGGACCAGAATCCCGGAGAAGTTAGCCCATGCGGAAAAATGAAAACGAACGCGAGATCTCGCGTTCTGCTTTTTCGGCTGGTTCATAGTCGTGACACTGAGACCTTCACCGAGCACGACGGTAGCACTTTTTTTTCGACTGGATTTGAACGGCACACAGGCAACGTTGGGTGCAACACTGGAGTATTTTTAAGTACAAACGGACTCTGAGCGAATAGCGAGGATAATGGAGAGATTCGCGGACAGCTCATTCGTCCGTCCTCTTTGTGACGAAAAACACCTTTGCGGAGACTCTTAAATGAAATCGTCCTGAAAAAGCGTTGAGTAAAGGTCCCTACACGCTAGTTCCACGCTTTACGAGGCCGCGTTTTGCGCTCTCAGAGCGGCGGTTGATGGCAGAACTCTGGGGTGACTTTCAACTGCGCCTGCGCTTTACGCCAACTGTCAAACGCGGTACACGCGAAATGATCAAACACTTAAGAATTTTTTTCCTGATGTCAGATACTGTGGAATGAAGTTCAGTTAAGTAAAGAGCTCAGTAATTGCTACTTGTGGCTTTCAAGCCATTGTTACCGACTCGTTTCGTCCGAAATGCATGTCGAAAGTCAAGTTTATAAGCGTTAGCATTTATGAGGTAAAGGACCCAGTTTCTGACACTGACCCAGTTTGTGACCGGGGTGCATCTAGCATAGTCGGTTCCCACCACCATTTGATATGCAGCCAATGGGGAGCGCGCGTTCGGGGGTCACAAACTGCGACTCTTGGCCCTCGTTGTTTATCCCTATTATTTTACACGCTTAAAGTGAGAGAGGTGCGTAGAAATGAAGAGGCACAAATATAAAATTACTTAAAGTTCAGCTAATAGTCATAATTTGATATCATTGAATCGAAACTAAACGTTTACGTTCATTATTTCTCTTTACTTTTTATTTTTATAATCGTTTATTCTTGATTTATGTTCATTTTTCCTTTGCAACCTCTGTCGTTCATGCTGTGAAAAAAGGTGGTCAGTAATGGGGACATGCCCGGTCGGAGTTGGACACAGCTGGTCGGTATACAGCACATGCACA
Source organism: Amblyteles armatorius (assembly GCA_933228735.2). Lineage (NCBI taxonomy): Eukaryota > Metazoa > Arthropoda > Insecta > Hymenoptera > Ichneumonidae > Amblyteles > Amblyteles armatorius. The sequence continues at coordinate 4,393,650 of OW121689.1, read as the reverse complement.
AGTGCGGCTTTATCATTCTCTATCTAGGAAAATACTTGACGTGATAGATTAATTCTACCATTTACAGAAAGTGTATTGTTAAAGCTATTGATCGGTGTGAAAATCATTGCCGAATTTACTTTTGTCACGCTTGACGACGCTATTCTTTTGCCTGGTCGGCCTCATAGGGGTCGGGAATGGGGACTTTACTTACGGTTAGGGATTTACCTTACGGTCAAGGTCTCCTCGGGCAAGATGTTGATCGAGCCATTCAGAAAAATATCGAACAAGGTATTCAGAACATCGCTCTAGGTTTCCCGAACGTTCCCCTAACATAGAATGGTTCGGGATGCGGAAGTGGATCGTTGAAACTCATCCAAACGCGAGTGCCACACATAGCCAGTACCCACACAGCGTCGGCCAGTGTTCGCCCAAAGTCGGCCAATACCGGTCCTGTGTATCATTCCCGCTAGGGAACACGATTTCCTGAATCACAATGAATAAAAAAGCAACGAATTCCCACCGGATCTCCAAACTACCGAAGATATTTTCTCATACAATTGTAGTCAGCACACGCAGTTCTACTCGATATCTTTGTTTGTCCCGAGCATCCCGATGCTATCGACGGAGGTCAACATCGGAGCCCAACATCCTCATTCCCGATCCGTAGAGCTTAAGTGCCAGGATAAGAATGCAGAAGACGAAGAATAAAAGTTATAGACCGAAGCACAATGACGAGTAGCAGATTCGCTTCCGCCATTTCGCTTCGGGTCGCGCGCAGATAAAGGGCTTTGTCGAGAGAAGAAAATGCCCGTGAAAGGGATGGAAAATCGTGAAGCCGAGGACATGGAAACGAGAACCGGCGAGCGCATGAATTCCTCGTTGAAAATCTGACGGAACACTCTCGCGATGGCTGTCGGGAGCCGCAGCCTGTGGAGTTTTAGGGTCGAGTTGAAGACAGAAAGATGCCAGGACGCGGTGGGCGTGCGAAGACCCGGCACGGCGTTCGCCCTGGTGCTCTTCCAGCTCGCCCAGCCGTTTCGACGACGCTCTCACCGGCGACGAACTCGAACTGTCGCTACGACCGGATTCACCTCAGAGCCCTCGAGGTACTCGAGAAACCTGAGCAACAGCAGGCGCTTCTCGCTCTTTGCAAAGTAGGCGGGCTGCTCCCTGTCTCCTCTTCTTTACTACGCCCGTCCCTCCCTACATTCCCTACCCTCGTTCCGCAACGACGATGACGACGCCGACGTCGAGAGGGCGAGTATAGCATTGATCGCTCGTCTTCGCCGCAGAAACTGTGTTCGCCTTCATTTTTTTTACACCATTTGTTTTTGTACTGTCGCGGATGAAAAAAAAAATACATACATTATGGCCGACTTTTTTTGTACCGAGTTCATTTTACTTGCGACGATGCCGAGATATTTTTAAGGTAGTTACGTCGCGAAGGCAATCCAAAGTCACGTGCATTAACTTTTGACATGTTCTAATTTAAGTGTCAAATTTTACTTGGACAAAATCTCGAAGGCTTTCACCGACCATTTGAGTGAGTAATTAGATCTTGAAAATCGGTATTTTTACACGGCGCTTACGTCAGAGCTGGCGAAGTTGATCTTCAAATCGAGAATTAAGATGCTCTGTTATTTTTTATAATATTATTGATGCAAACAAAGTACCACATACAATATTTTTTTATGTCATATAGACGCTGATTCTATGACTCCGGCGTACCGACATATCCACCTTAAATAGTTGGTTTTGGAGTCTGCCTAGCGAAGATTAAATTCCGTCTCTTATTGTCTTCTTTTTTAGTGTCTTTTTTACCCCGCGTTGAATTCTTCATAACCCAAGATGAGGTTCGTTCCTTCGCTCCAAAATTGAAAGTTCTACAATCGCGAAATGAACTGTACTCTAAGCAAGCCGCACCGAACCGTCGGCGATGAAGTTTCCAAGATTTTCACGCTGCTCACTGCGCTTAAGTTAGAGGAGAGCGGGGCAAAATGGCACGGCGGGGCAGAACGGGATAACGAGACAAAACGCAATTTTCCAATAACTTTTGGAGGGTGGTACGTGGGGCAAGACGGGTTGGAAAATGCGAATGTGTCGTTGGGACAAAATGGGGCGCCCAAAGATTATTGAAAGACCGAGTTTTGTTCTCACTGTCCCGTTTTGCCCCGCTGCACCATTTTGCCCCGGTCTCCCCTATTACTTAATAGGATTGCCTCGCAAAGTCGAGCAACTCGGTATCCTTGAAGACTTATCTTCGAAACTTCGGGACTCCGGGCAAAATTCTTGGGAGCCCAACTTTTGGCTTCTGGTATTCAGACCATCATCGTCAGGAGGAGGGGAGGGGGGGGGGGAGGCGTTTAACAGGGGCGTCAGTCGAGCAACTTCTGTTTCGCTCAGTCGTTTGAGTTTCGGATGAATTAAAAATATTTCTTTTCACCGCGATGCGAGGCGCGGAATCGCGAGGGGCCGGCTCGAGCTCCGGAGGCTGATTATTTCCACGCGGAAACATCGTATTTCAATTCACGGTATCAAAGAACAAGTGTCATGAATGAATTATAAGAGAATCGGGCTGTTTCGAATGAATGAATTTCGGGTCAAAAGTTCGAAGGAATTTCTCGATTCGCTTGTTTCTCCGTTGCAACCTGGCGTTTTTGGCCCGTATGGCCCGGGGCTTTGTAATTTTTGTGTGTGATGTTGAAGTTACGGAGGTGCCTGCTCGTGACACGTTGTTTCATCGTGCGGCCCCTGGGGCCAACAGTTCCGCAGTAGTTTCCCAGCGTCCCGTTCACTCGTTCATTGTTTCAACACGTGTCCCTCATCGGAGCTTAAACGTGTATCCAGAACTATATATTTCGAAAATATTTTATCAACCGCGAATCATTGAAATAGCGTCGAGAGTCGAATAAAAAGGAAATGCGATAGGTCTGATGCCTCGTGCGCTCGTAGATATATGCTCGTAGATATATCCCGATAAACTCACGACGACGATACTCATCGGACAATGGGACTAGCGTACACTTTGTATGGTATCATTCCTATTCCTCCTTCCCGTTCCTTTCCCCGAGCGAGCGGATAATGTAGGTGAAGAGTGAGGCGAAATGGACCGACTGAGCGATTCAGGGAGCTTCATCGATTTACGCGGATATATACATTTTCTTTTTTTTTTACTTTCTCCAGGCACATTTGATTCGCTTAGGACGAATGAAAAAAAACAAGACGTTGACGTTGAAAAAAATTGAAAATTGAAATTTTCATAGAGCTTCCTCATAAAATTGAAAATTGCCATTTTCATACTGCTTCCTCATAAAGTTGAAAATTGGATTTTCATCGTGCTTCCCCATAACCAGGGGAATATGCAGACTTTTGCAATATACGTGAAAATAAATCAAATTAAATGAAGAAAAATGAAATTTTTCATCACAAGATGCGAAAATGGCGATTTTACGCACGCGAAGCGGGCGGAAAAGTGGCCATTTCCGCACCGAGTGATGAAAAATATGTCTTGCTTCCATACTCGTGTGTCGCTGCACGGCTGGCCGCCAGTTCTGTTATCTCTGCTATCGCGTATCAATGAGCACCGCGGCTCGCAACTCGTGTTCTTTCCCATAAAGTGAAAAATATTTTGTCGGGAATGAGCGCGATAAGTCGCGACACGTGTTTCGCAGGGCGTTCCCAGCACGAGTTGAAGCTACCGGTTGTGAGGTTGAATGCAGGTTGAATCAGGGAGACGGCGCACAGGAGGAAAGTAGCCGAGAGCCCCGGGGAGGAATACCTTCGCGTGCAGACACGTGCTGTTCCGACGTTTCGGAATACCAAAGTAGCGCACACAGAATCCAAGGTACACAAAAAGCTCGCAACGAGGAGGTTCCTACCGAGTTCCGCAGGATAAGCTCACAGCAGCGATCATATAGAGCGGATAAGCTTCGTCGAAAAAAAATTGATGATACTTCAAACAGGCACGTGCCGCCTTTCTCCGACAGGCTCTTTAGGTCTCGCGCAATCAACCGGCGAATATCGGAGAGCTCTGATATCGCTCCGTCGCCTTTGATTCCAAAGGGGGTCGATCGGGTTGCGCGGACTTTGTCAGAACGCTTCTTTCTTCCTTTTTTTTCTCTTCTAATTAAGTACTATAATGAAACACGTCGATCCGCGAAACTCGATTCGCTGTCAGTTCCGGATGCGAAATATTCAACTCGATATTTAAGAGAACAAAGTGTGTGACTGCCCGTTCACAATTTTGTCATTAAGTAACGAATTTCAATTACGCTCACGTTGTCTTCTCATGACCTCTTTCGAAATTCTCGAAGTTCTCTTTCGTTCGCTTTTTTCTCCCGTGCTTCGGCTTAACGTTTTCAAGTCGGATTCTCTCATTTCGGAGCACATCGTTGTGGCAGTTTTCTTTTCTTCTTTTTTCGATGATGGTTATATTATTATTATTATTATTATCATTATTATTATTATTATTATTATTATTATTATTATTATTATTATTATTATTATTATTATTATTATTATTATTATTATTATTATTATTATTATTATTATTATTATTATTATTATTATCATTATTATTATTATTATTATTATTATTATTATTATTATTATTATTATTATTATTATCATCATCATCATCATCATTTACAGTAAGGAAGTTTTAAACTTATATAATCCGCTTTAAAAAAAAATCACATTGACATGTGTGAGTCGGGTCTGTTTTTAAACTGGTCACTGTTTCAGCGGCAACAACCGCGGGTCGTAGCGCATTCCATGCGTCCACTACCCTATTGCACGGGTTATGTTTGAAAAATAACATCGGCTATAGTCATGTCGACGCAGAGAATATTTAAAAAAAGTTTCCCAAATTATTAACCATAGAGGAAAGGTCATAGCGGATATTTAATCGGGTACTCCGGAGCCTACGTATGTTTATTGCGTCCGAACAACGGGCGGGGACAAAACCACCCCTGTAACCAAAGCTTTGCAGAAGCGCATTCCATAAACATGAACGGCATTCTTTCCATCCCCCGAGTTCTAAAACCACTCGCCCCGGGCTAGCGAAATTTATTAACAATGTTCCCCCGCATCATTGGCGTGGGTAAAGGTTGTGGTTACGTCGGTTATTGGACTGGTCCCGCGCCAGCGAGACTTAATTAAAACATTTCCCGATACGCAGCGCGAGCGTGTACGGAAAAAAATTAATAAAAACAAAAAATTTATTGGCCGCCAGCGATTCTGGAATTCGTCCAGCGATAATCAAGCATGATGTTTTTCCATCTGTCTTGCGAACAATTTATCGTTTATTGGTAACTCTGGAAGACCGCACACGTCGTTCTGTAGGAAGCATTTAGCTTCCGAAGCCTGCAATCGGGCACATTTACATGTCTACCAGAAAACATTTCCTACCAAACAACTGAAACAAAAAAGGCAGCTCTAACAACTCTGCCAGAAAACATCTCTCCGATATTACAATTTTACCTTACTAGAACTCTACCCAAAATTTCTACCACTGTAGGAAAAAAAAACTCTACCACAGCGAACCAGTCGCCAACAACTCCACCACGTAAAAGCTCTACCGGAATATACGAGACTAAGAAAATCTCTACCTGAAAAAAGTACTACAAGGATCAAAATAAAACTCTACCTGAATTGAAACAAAACTACCGGAGTTCAAATAAAACTATCGGAACACAAAGCTACATTCTCGCCTCGTATTCCGGTAGAGTCTTATTTCAATCCCGGTAGTTTTATTTCAGGCCCGGTTGTTTTATTTCAATTCCGCTACAGTTTTATTTTCGTTCTGGTAGAGTTTTCTTCTGATAGAGATTTTTTTGGATCCCTACACTGAAAGAAGGATCCAGTGAAAACTACCGATCGTCTAAGAAAAATTACCATAGCACATAGTACTAGAGCACTAGAGCGCCACCGATGGCGGAAAGTCTAAGATTTTATAAGAATTTTTACCATAATATTTAAGTAAAGTTCTTATAAATCCGGTACTTCCTACCATATCTAACGTCCTAGTTCCCTACTGATATCTGCTATGGTAACATCCCTCGAGTGAAATAATCATATTTACTAGATCCTTCTCTTAGTGCACATTCAGGTAGAGTTGTGAGTGGTAGAGATGTAAATGTGCCTGTAATTCCTATACCGTTCGTCCCATAAGTTCTCCGCTTGGACGGACTTCTTGCTTACATCCTGATGTTTCGATTTCACTACAAACAAGATTGAAAATACTCATAACCAATGAAGCGATAACCCGGTGAAGATAGGGGACGACAACAAATGTGTGTGCTCTTCCAGGGCGAAGCATCCCGTCCGGCAATGTCTTTCCGATTTATATGTGTCATTGATGTCTCGCATTCTTTGTGGTGTGTTCCTTTAGCATCTGACGACGACCGACCGTATGTAGGCGGGGTCAGTGACGGTCCGGCGACGCGTTGTCGAACGATCGATGTCTTTCGATTCCGGCATACTGATGAGCGAGGGAGGCTGCGCGGGTTTCTCGTTGGATGTAGATTCACCGACGCGCGGATACTCAGGTACGTTTACACCAAGTACATACATACACATACTCAGTCGTTCGAACGTGCGTGATGTACACGCTTAATCGGCGATGCGTGGGCCGTCGTTCCGACGAACCGCGGTGGAGAACAATGCCAGAACGAAACTGTTGGATCAACCCTTGTCTGCCACCCCTTCGTCCCTCCGACCTTGCCGGTAAAATCTACATGGACAGTTGACTCGGGGGGTTGATAGAACAAAGGGCGAGGGAGGATCGGAGCGGCTGGGAGAGATGTTTTCGCCGCAGCCTCACCGTCTCTCCTCCCTCGGTCCCGTCGCGACCTCGTCGATTCTCGGTCGCCGCTTCTTAGAAGAGAACGGGCCAAAATGGCACCGCGAGGCAAAATGGGATAACGAGACAAAACGCAATTTTCCAATAAGTTTCGGATGGTGGCGATGGGCGTCCGAGGAGCAAAACGGGGTTGAAAATCCGGATGTATTGTTGGGACAAAATGGGGCATTCGGAAATTATTGGAAAATTGAGGTTTGTCCTCACCGTCCCGTTTTGCCCCACTCTCCCCCTATTTTCCAGTCGGGGGCCGGGTGCATTTTATACCGAACTGACGGACGACAGGGATCTTTAGATTTTTCGTGAGGACTCCGCCACGTAAGACGCGCCCGAGAGAACAGATCTTTCGATCTCTGCGATCCGAACGGGTGAACAATTATTGGTGGTAGCTGCGAATCGTTGCCGTCTCGGTTTATCTCCGGATCGAACGTGATCGAGCACTAGACGATCGATAGGTTTTCTTTTTATTTTTGCTGGTGTTCGTCGCCTTTAGAATTTTAGATAGCCCACCGAACGCCCCCTTCGCGGCCCTTTAGATCCTCTAGAGAATACCGCTTCCACTGTGTGTACTGCTAACTGTTTTCTAAGCAACGAAAACAATGTGCTCGGACGAGGTTCGCTTCCCGTTGTAACCCCCCAAACTCCTGTATGACCCACTGTTTGCTTTCGATGAGCTTTTGCTATGGTTCGTGCATCGCACAGTGTTAATCTCCGAGGCTGTATCGGATAGCGGCGGGAACGGCGACCAGTTTATCCGTGGATGCGGACGGTGTACGAAGAGAAAAAGTGTGAAACAGCACAAACGAGATTCGTGCTGTACGGCTGCCAAACGCAACAAGATTTTCATTTTAATTTTTTTTTTCTTTAGATCGATATGACTGTTCGATGTTATTTATATTCCGGACTGTGTGCTGTCTGTAAATGGATATTACAAAGACTCCTTATACGTTATTTCAATGGCCGTTAGTATTGTTCCGTGTGACGAGAATTGAACGCCCGAATGATCGCGTGACTGGAGCCAGGACAGCGAATTTTGTACGCTTGATGCACAGAAAGATACGCTCTTCTGATTTTAGTCACGCGATGAATTAAACCGCGCGGTCGGCATGGCTGCAATCCTGCGATATTCTTTCCTCCTGTTTCGTGCCTAATGATTTTTGTGTGATTCCGATATTATTGTTAACATGCGTATGGAGCACGATGTTGCGCATAATATTTCGATGAATATAATCGCGGATGTGACGGGAGCTCGGTGATTTTCCAAGTTCGAAGTTCTCGGGCATGGCTGACTCGATTTATTTGCCCGTGAGACGTTTCTATCGATTCGGTTTCCGAGCACGCGTCCTTTTTCACTTTCATTCCCTCCCGGCTATTAAACCGACCGGCTGTAGGTGCTATCGGGGGAAAGACGATTCGAGCTTTGAGCGAATTTTCCTTTGGCCCCAAGAAACATCGTATGGCTTTTTACGACCGGATGGTTAAGAGCCAATGGGGAGCAGCGCTAAATGATCGGTGCGCGCCTGTTAAGCTGTAAGACAAATTTCACACTACTTGGCGAACGAAGGAGAAAAAAAAGCGTGCAAAGTGATTTGCACAATTACTTCCTTATATTTTACGATTTTGCTTATGACTTCCTCTATGATAATTCCGTTGTGCCATTTTGGCTTCCTCATAGAGGAAGCTGTAATTAAAGCACAGTAAAAATAGTTTTAAGGCATTTTAAAATCTAATCTTCAGCGCTGATTATGAAACTATAACTCATTTTACTCTTTGCGTGATGTTTGATTGAGAAACTGCTGTCAAAAAAATGTGAAACATTCAAAATTTTCAAAATCCCATAAAATATAAACGGTTGGATCAATTTGTGCCAAATTTAATACGAAACATTGTAGACTGTTAGTCTATGGATATGTCAAATTTGAGCTCGATACCTCCATATTTACTCAAATTAGAGCATTTTTTGTAATTTTTCAAAAAAATCAAAATTAAATAAAATTCGATAAAAAAATTTTTTCACGAAAACAGCTTCCTCTATGAGGAAGAAAAAATGGGAAAATTCTTTGACAAAAGACTGAGTCGCAGGGTGGCTTATCTCTCGAGGGAAACAACCGCACCGGGGGCTTAGCGAGGCCATCGATCCGATTGGACGAGGCTCCGAAAGTCTAACTGGCGCGCTCGCACAGTCGAGCAAAGCTCTTTTACCGGGGAACTCGTCGCCCAATCTCGCATTGAGACGTTTAGGATTTAGCGCGGGGTGATCATCGTGTCTTCCGCTCTCACCCTCTCTAACCCAGTCGTATATATATAGTACATAAGGTGTATGTCGAATCAATCCATTACGGTTCGGAGATGGCGAGACAAGAAAGAAACGCGTTGCACCCAACCAGCATTTTCACCCACACTTAATGTGTCTTCTAAGATTCGCTAGTGATAAATGTTTTCTTATCATTTGCAAAACAACCCGAAGTGCGCAACGCTGATGCTGTATATACGTACAATAAAAGTTGGAAACAAAACTTGGTTCGTTCCTTTTTCGACCGTGACCAAAGCAATGAGGAAGTTGTAGAAGTCCGATGTCGTATATCTCCAGACTTCAACTCGGCTTGTTGTCAGCGAACTCGGAAGATGCTCGCGAATAACTGTCCGCGCCCCGACTTACTGGTAGAGTTTTCCCGCATTCCCGGATCCCGTATTGTTCCCTCGACCCGGGAAAATGATTGAGCCTGGAATTTTCCCGGTCGGTTCGTCTCCGTGTCTCCGTCGCTGTTGGATGACCACCAGTGTGCGAACACAAATGGAGCACGTGTGTGCCCGACCACGGACGACCGAAAATCAATCAGGCCTCGTCGGAAAGCGGGATTGATCGGGCTCGCGGTGATAAAAAGAACTCGTTCTAGCTACAAAAAAAAAAAACTGAGATAGGCTTAAAGATCTGGGTATAATCACCGCGTACGTTTCCTTTCCTAGGTGGAAGGGCTGGTAGTTAGGTCGTGTGGGGAAAGTTTCGCGAACACGATTTACCGTGTTTGACGGGAAAATTGACGAAACCTATAAAAGCTCCCCCACGAAGCAGTAGAGGACGTTGGGGCCGCACACGCACATCCGGATCGTCGGAATACGTCTTACAGAACCTCCGCGATAACAAGATCTCCCTGTTTCAATGGTTACAGTCCCTATTTGTCGAAAGAACAAAACGATTTACGAGAATGCTCCTGAAGGTCCGCGGTAACAATTTCTGTCTATTCCGACGTAACGTGTAATATAGATTTTATTTCTCAGCGGATTGACACGGCAGATGAATTACACTCCACAGAAACTCTATGATAGGCGTGGCTGGTTGTGGGAGAAACCGAGAACAAGATGCGATATTCAAATGTCAGACCTTAAGTTTCCTCCCAGGTGCGTTTCGCGCGAGGACGAACAATCCTTGGTCACTGCATTGTCACTTTTAATTACGATTTAGTACGCAAGATGAGCAAAACGTCCAGAGGGTGTCAGTTGACACCGAAACACTGCACTTACGACCCCAGGCTGAGCATTGTATTTCGAAGCCACTCCAACTGAAAGTCGGAGTTCATGGCTCGTTCGGATTTTCGGCGAAAACTGCGTAATAATAAGCTGCACAATACCAATAAAGTATCACGTGTTGTCGTCTTAACGACTTTTTAATATCGTGAAACAATAAACCATGTGAGTATTTAAATACTTGATTGAAAAATTATGAACATTTAACCGCGACTAATTAATAGTAATTTTCATTGGTAAATCACCAATTTTAGTGATAGTAATTTTATTTTGTTCAGGTTCTTACAACCTATTACGAAATTGCTATCATTATAATAGCCTTATAGTAAACCGTGTATATAAATAATAATGATGTGGACATTTCTCTGACAGTCTCTGTTTACTCGGCAGTTTACTCTAGAGTTTGCTCGAAACGCGCGATCCTTGCAACATGCGAAAATATAACAAGACAGCTTCGTCACAACATCTGCCTCTGCAAACTCGAGGCTTGAACCGCGACTAATTAACGTGAATACCCGCGCCGAGTATCCTTAGTAACGACAATTCATAAACCCACAAATACTATCGTGTGAAACGGAGAGGTTTCCGTTCCCGGTGTAAATTCCCGGCCCTGCCTTGGACCGAAAAGAGAACCCGACACTGTTGCGCTCCCCTTCGAAGAGTTAGGTTTGACGTAACAGTAGGGGAGAGCGGGGCAAAATGGCACAGCTGGGCGAAACGGGATATCGAGACAAAACCCAATTTTCCAACAACTTTTGGATGGCACCAAAGGTGGTCCGTGGGGGCAAAACGGGCTTGAAAATCCGGATGTATCGTTGGGACAAAATGGTGCATCCAAAAATTATTGGAAAATTGCGTTTTGCCCCACTGTTCCATTTTGCCCCGCTCTCGCCTACCTTCTAGTTTGTCCTAACAAAAATACGATTTTTTTAAACCTCGTATCGCGAAGCTGCATCATATCGAATGACAAAGACGGCAGCGTGAAGAGACATGCGTGTACTGCGTTGAAACAAAAGCTCTCGACGTTCGTCGAAGTCGAAAAGGCGCGATAATGGCTGAGCGGAGGCGAGCTGTCGCGCCCTTAAAAGTTGAAACACTGAGGCTCAACAGGTCGAATGCACACACGGGAGTTCTCTCCCGACGTGCGAACAGTCATTGAAAATGTATAACGCGAAACGGCCGGTAGAACAGACAATCATCCTGCTTTGAGCTGACGTAAAAAAAAATAAAAAAATATACGAGCCAGCGTCGTGTCGTCGATGGAGTTGCGTTACACTCGGAATTTACGATCAACCATTGTGCAGTTTATCCCAACGACTTTTCTCGTCATACCTGCCGAGCCTGCGAACCTGCAGCGGCGGCTCGGGCTTCGTTTCTCTATAAACAAATGGACCGAAAAACGTAGAACAGCGAAAAGCATGGAAACGTCACACGATTCAACAGGTCGTGACGTCGTTGTGCGAGAAGCCTACGCGGCGAAATGCCCGACATGGAATGTGTGTACACCGCATTGCACTCCGGCACGGTGGACTAATTGATATTGTCGAAATGCAATTCCGACGCGGTAACCGGTCGTTCCTCACGTTTGTGCCCACAGGGAATATATAACGGAGGCAAGTGGACGCGAATGAGGAGAGTCACGGGCGCTGAATTTACGGATCTCGAACAAGTATTATTGTATACACATGTGTAACACGTGTACAAGGTATGCGCATGTATGTATGCAGCCGACATGCCACGAGAAAGATCGTTGTAGCTGGACGGTCGCGTTATTGTGGCACACATCAACATGCTCAGCGACGTATGCGCTACGACCGCACCGTTGCAAAGCCGTCACTTGATTAATTATTGTAGGAAATATCAATTTACAATCGGTCGCGATTTCGCGGTAATTAGTTGGGCAGCTTAGACGCTCATTGCGGAATCGTCCGGTAGCTTTTGTCTTGCCCTGTTTTTATCCGACTTTTGTTATATTCAATAGTTTCCGAACTTCCATTGTGGAGTAAGAGTGAATATGGGCCAACCCGATTGGTGCGCGAATCGATGGTACATTGGCCGGGCCATTTTCACACTTTTACCCTATGCTACGTTTTCAGCACCGCGCGAAGTGTAGAGTAGACCGGGGAAAAAACGGGGTCGCTAAACAATAAAACTTGCTACAACCATACCGAAAGCATACATCCATTGTTTTTCACACCAAACTTGTATTGGCACCGGTTTTGAAAGGATACAAAAAAAACCATGTGGGGCAAAACGGGGTACCCTTCGATTTCACTTGTGGCAACTTTTGTTAGCTTCATTATCAGCCTATTTGTCCCACGTCGATATGAAATTTCACGTCCCCATTTTGCCCCTGTTTCCCCTACATGTAAATTGCCAATTAATTAAAACATCGATAATTGGACCGAGTTATTTTGATACTGATTTTATATTCCATTTTAATCTGATTAACCAATGAAGAGCTTTTAATATTTTTTAAATCATTGCACGAAAGATGAAAAGTTACTTTTTTAAACAAAAAATGCCCAACTATCCAACGCTATTTCGTTTGGGTCTCGCCGAGGCTGATAGCGGCAGCTCGCTATTAGATCGCAAACATGGACAAAATCGAATTATAGAATCGACCCTCCCATCGTTGGAGAACACCGCGAAGTGCTCCGAAGCATCGGGATATTTTTCTCGCAATTTTCTCATCGTCCCTCCGCCGGCGCTTTTTTTCCTCCCATCGGCTCTCTCAGTTTCACCCTGGGCCGGTAAATCCATTAACGTTGACACGAGCGGCGCAATGGACTCTCCATTAATCGGTCCAATAAACATCAAATCGAGTTTCCCCGCCGTCGATCAAAGAGTTCCTCGCCGTTTGCCAGAATGAAAATTCAGCTTGCCAAAGGAGCAAACCTTCGGGCAAAAAGCTCGGGCGGCGACAGTGCGGTGACAAACTGCTCCGTGCGTTTGCGGGTGAGCCACGAGTGGTTCACCATCGTTATCGTTGCCGCGGCAAATCGTTGTCGGGACGTTCTCGCTACGTGAATTGCTGGCAAACTTGAAGCAAACGCTCTGCGCTATAATGCCACAGGCCGCAGGCTGCCGGGAGCTCCGAGCTCTTTATCGTCTGCCTTCCTGTACCACGATAATTAGCCGATGAGAGGAAAATCCATTTAATGCTCTTCTCCTCGCCGGCAGGCTGTCTATGACGCTGCACCGATGGCAAACAGCGGTACGCCGCCCAAAGAGAGTTTCGTTATTGTATAATCGATGTGATGCTTTACGCACACGCGAGTCTTCCGGCGAGGAAACGCAAACGGAGTCTGTGTGACTGTTCGCAGAGGCAAAGTGGGCTGTGAAACAGATCGGAAGCAGGGTGAGGGTTGAGCCTCCGCGCATCGCGATCGTCAACCTGTTTGCCTGTGGGCTCAGTTCGGTTTTTAATGTAGGGCAGGTTGGGACAAAATGGGGCAAAAGTTAAAGATAAGATCGATAACAGCTCGCTATCTATTTCCTAGGATCACTGACAAATGGAACTGCATGGCGTATGAAAGTTCGATGTTTTTCCTTGAAAGCTAAGTATGCATCTCTGTTATACGTGTACAGCGGCAGATTTATATATATTTTTGTACGCGCACGTATGTAGCAATGGCACATGTGCTGTCCACAGTTGAAGTACATCCAGTGAATGGTGCAGTATATTTACACACATATATATATATATATAAATATATACGGTACAACACTCCGATACTCGGTCCGTCATCCACCTCTGCTCGTGCATCACTGTGTATCGAATAATGGACGAAGTTCCAATAGAAACCTGCGTGAGTGAGTCCGGAGAGAGTGACATTGGATACACACGTATAATACTCTCGTGGGTATCCGTGGTAATCCCCGCCGGAGAAAAAATGTCCGTGGGTTTCACGTGCGTAGGGTGAACGCAGGTTGGATCGAAAAAAGGACGTTTGACCCGATTCCACGGAAACAAAGGTGGATTAACAGATTCCACCAGTTGGCACCGCCCACCACATCGAACCGTTTTTGTTTCGTCGAACCGATCCGTGCGAAAGCACGGGTGATGCGAAAAACAAAAACGTCATTATTCATTATTGATACAGCATTAATACGTGAAATTAATTGTCTGTCGGATCAATACGGGGGATTATCAAGTTCGCCACTTAAAAACAAATTGGATGCCTCTCTACCTCCGCCAACCGGTCCACCGGGTCAGTGGACGTGCGCGGGCCACAAAGCTCTCCCGGGCTCGCTGGTGTCCTTCTCGTTATAAATTTACACCGCCTTTATTTATTACGCGGATGAATAATTACGCGAGTATACACGCTTGACGTTAATATGTTGCACAGCCTGTATAGACCGCTTTAATAATGGTCTACACGAGCCCGCTGCAAACTCCGGACTGCGCCACTGGAAGTATCCTGGGAAAGCTTCTCGGTGATAACCGAAGCAAATTGGGCATTACGCGGGCTCATACGCCGACCCTCCGCTACGTTCCTCACAGACGTCGGTGATTTCTCATAGAAATTCTAGGGTATTCCCTGTCGTCACAGTATACGCCGTTTGGTTTCAAGTGCGTCACTGTAATGACATTGTCGCTGTATACACAGTAAAAAAAACGGTGTTAAATTCAACACAGCTTCAGCACAGCCATGTGGTCCAAATAGATCCATTACTGTGGTGTTGAAAGCAGTGTTAACATTTGGTGTGAAATATGCGGTGCAAAATCAGTGGTACTTGCAGAATGTACATTCGAACACTGTAACGATGTACGCTGGCAATTAAAAATACCGTTCAAGGTTTGAAGACACCGTTCAATGGGTATTTGGCACCGTTAAATGCATATTTGAAACTTGAAGTTGTGGTTAAATGCACCACTTCTTAGAGATTTTATCAGTTAACACAATATGTGGTGTTAATCTTGTTTATGACAATTTGATGCTGGGATTTATTACAATATACCGCGTCACCAGCTTACCACATGTTTAATGTATTTTTCACTGCAAAACGGTGTTAATATTGACATTATTTTTTTACCACTCACACCATCGCAGTTTACACGATAGATTTCTTACAGTTCATACGCACGCTTCATACAGAAAATTCAAGTGAGATGGGAAAGCGAGATGCGCGACGATCGGCAGGCCGTGTCACTCAGGCGCCTGTACGCACATCCATGGTAATTGGCCCCGCGGTAATTTTCCTCGACGATGGAAAATCTAATTATTTCTGGAGAAGCGTGACTCGGTCTGTGCATGTGTGGGATTGCGTATCGGTCGACGTTACGGGCTACCAGTTTTCCGATACGCCGCTAACCGAGTATGCGCTGCATACCGTGCACCGTACACTGCGTATTTATACTGGCTCTCGAGAGTCTGTGCAAAGCGTCATCTCGGTTACACGCCGATGTATACGTAATACGTGTATCGGAACACACCTGCGAGCTAAGCCGAGCGCTCCTAAACGATAGTGACGGGTTTCGCTTAGAGACCTCGGAAGCTCCAAGATCTCTCGGGTAAACGCGAATACACACTGCCTCGGAATTTGTCGTGACGAGGGGGAAGATCCGAGAATTTGCTGCTGCAGCGCTGAACTTCGGCGAAAACTCGGATGCCGGATCTCTTAATCGGACGTTCGTGTTTGCGTCGGGCTCCCAGGACACGACACTATTGGGTTCACGAGAGTTTTATCCCGACACACACGCGCGTCCTCCGGTTACGTGCAGTTCGAAGCGCTTGCACAGGGTTATCGTAAACGAGCCAGAAACATTTACATACGCGGCTGCAAGTTCCCGGTGCTTCAGGTGCGCTTCGAAACTTCGAAAGCCCTTTCGAGATTGAAGAGGACTTTACGCGTCGCTTGCACTCCCGGATGGATTGGCGTTGGAAGAGCTCATCCGTTCGATGAAAAATACTCGAGCTCTTGTGCGTTATGCTTTGTGGATGCGGGAATGGTACTAGGTCACTCGAGATATCAGTCGGCCGCTTTCGAGTTTTCAAAGAACGGAATGAGGAATGCAATCGGGCGCTCTTCTGTGTACCAACGTGTTCACGGTGCGTTTACCGCGTTGTCTAAAGTTACGTTTCTACGTGCGTGAATCTGGATACTGCTTTTGGAAATTAAGGACATGTTCCGCACGTGTTTACGTCGGAAATCGCGAGGAACAATTCTGAGTTTGATGGAGGTTGATTTGTACATGGAGGGAAGGAACTGGTAAATTTACCGTAAACCTGTAAAAAAAACTACTATCACTTTTTTGGTATTATAAGAAGATACATGAAAATAAGGCCTTAGGATAACTGTCCCATCTGGCCAGCGCTTATAAACATCTTAGTGAACTTTGTAGCATATCGGGTACAAATTCCCTAACCAAGTTTGCGCCTAAAGTCCGCTAGCTGTCACTCCATAAGTGTAGACGCATCAGTGGAAACCAGACTCGTTGCACGTAACGACAATTTAAATTCGATGAAATTAACTTCTATGGTTAATGCTATTCCATATTTAACAATATTCTTTTTATTGCTGACCTTGATCCAATAGATAAGGCACAAGATAGAAAATAAACAAAAAAAAGTACAAAAAAGAGATAAACAAGCGACAGCTTTGAGACGTGACTGCACGGAAAACCATAAGTTCTTGGTGGTCCAGGGCTGTGTCACTGCCTGCCAAAAAGTGCGAGAACTAATGAGAATTTCGACCATGAAACGAATTTCTTTTACTGTGCTTATGGTAAAAATGTCCATAAATATGGTAAAAATTCTCGTTATATCTAGCACTTTTGGAGACTGGCGAATACTTCCAGGTGACATGGGTGTTTATACCAAATCCTTTCGCCGTGTAGCTGGAGTTTGGGCGAATAGACTGAACGAGATAACACACGTAACGAGATAAGCGGACGATTATCTCAAAAATTCTTTTAAATCACTCCGTTCAGTATTCGCCCACTCTGTTCTAAACGGCTCTCGCTTATCAAGTTTTTAACGCGGAAAATACCGGTTAACGGAATATCCCGAGTTTCGCTAATTGTGTTTACGAACTCACTGGGCAGATATCGCGCTTGTTTACGTCAAGCGCGATTTGTAATGTCCGTTGCAAAAGCTCATCTTCCTACGCGATGGGCAATCTGCGTGTAACGATGCCGGTTTACGCGAGTCATTCGCGAAAATCCGAAGTTACTTTTCCACCGAGACCGCCGACACGTCTACATCGAATGAAGCTCCAGTTCATTCGGTGAACTACTTGGCTGTTTTGCGCAACAGGGTAATGCAAATATTTGCGATTCCCTACGGCGAACTGTACATAGACGTTCCTCAACGCAAAACGTTATCGGGAAGCTTTGAAAGTTAGCAAATCCATGGCATGCGGTTATATTAACGATGATAAATTGACTGAACGGAGATCCAATTTAATTTCATTCATGATATCCCGGGTACTTTGTAGCTCGTTACATTATGCGCGATTGACTTCCCATTCGTTAATTACTCATAGCCGACATACGCGCGGAGGTAAAATCATCGAGGGTGATGTAAACTATTAATACAAATTGTTAATCAATTTTCTCGTGCTCGTTAAACCCGTCGACGATTTAAAAGAAAAAATCCTTCGCATCAATCATAAGTCGGATTTCACGCCAACGAATAACCGAGTGTGAAGTAACGCTCCGTATAGGAGGGCTCAGAAATCCGGATGGGATGTGACATCGCAACGATAACTGGAGGATGGTAGAAGCAAGAACGTGAGCTCTCGTTATGTTCCTCCCATATAAACGGATGCAGGTGCGCGCGAAGCGTGTAACGAACGACCCTGGTCTGGCCGGAGCGTTTCGTCGTGTTGCTCGGTGCGCGCCTCGATTGCAAATTGTTAAATCCGTCGCTCCACTCGGCGGGCAAGGCTGCCGGCTTGTAATTAAATTGTCGGTCGCGCGGAGACTGTGAGAGCGTAATTTCTTTTTCTTTTTTTTTTACAAGCGGAGGATCGAAGAAAAGTTTTCCATCATTTTGCGCTGCTCCATTCTCCGCGTCGCTTTCATCGGCGTTTCCCCATTGGCTTTTATCGTTACGCTCAATTTATTATTTAGTATTAATGTGTATGCGCTAGGCGGGGCGGAAATTTATAGGATGTGTGAGATCGTGGGAAACTGGTCGGTTTCATCCAATTGTTTTATCCATATCGAGGGGAAATTATGATGGATCTGGCATTTAGCCGACACATATGTGCAATATTGAATCGGATACATAAGTGATGCTCCGTCACTATCTTAGACTCAACTTTCAGGACTTGACATAAAAATATCGAAACAACTTGAATGTTGTTTATTGTAGGCATAAGATTTGTGAATGACTAAATTGACGTCTTGCCGAATTGAATGACATCATTTTCAAGATGACAAATCTTGAAAAGTCTCCGACGTGTTCGTAGACATACGAACACAGCGAATCACATTTTTTTCAAATTGATCAAATATACGTTGAAGTCTAAATAATGTACATTCTGTATTTTGACAGTATATACGGTTGAAACGAAAAAAAACTTGTCGATTTAATGCAATTTTGTTTCACTTTGAACGAACGTTGTAATCGCAGTAGCTGCTGTACGCAGTTGACACGACCACATCAATTTTATTGTTCCAACAACGGTGCAGCCTGTTTAAATGCGCCGGGATTGATTCAAAGCAATTTCTCGTGGCCGCAGGTGTGAGTTTGATATTACCGAACCTTTTTTATGGTGGACGTTCCCCGGGCACTATTATAAAAGTTTGCTTGTTCGACGATGACGTAAACTCGTTTTAGACCTGTCAATGGATCGTGATAGATAGCTCGATAGAGTCCCCGCTCCGTTTTATCAGTCACCGAATATTTTCCGACTATACCATAGTGGCGATATGTTTAGCGAAAAGGGAGCTTTTCGCTAAACACAGATATATTTCGAAGTTATGAAAGTTAAAAGCAAAAGGTCGGAACATTTACTTCGCCAGGAAAAAACACAAAAACCCAGGGAGCACTCCGGGGATGATAACGGTGGAGGAAAATACTCCGGAGCCCTTGGTGTAGTTCTGTAACACCGTGAATTAACAATGTTGCCCTAATAGAAAGGGGCGGCCGGTTGCGCTTATCGCATCCCGTACTTCGTCGTTTGCACGAATAGGCGTGGAAACTGGAAGGAAAAAAAGTACCGTTCCGTTCGCCTGTTGCTTGTACGGTTTTGTTAGGTATCCCGTAATTGAGTTCGGAGTTTACATGTAACGCACGGATCAGGCGAAAAAGTTAACTTCATTTACGGTCGGATGTGATTTTCTGGGCCGCGCACTTCGTCGATACCTGGACGATCTGAATAAAACTGCTGTAAGGATTCTGACCAGGCATTGTCGAAGAGTAGGTAAACGCTCCTATTAGTAGCAGCTTAAGAATTACGTCACACAACATAAAAAATAGTCACACAAATATACGTATTTGGTCATTGAAATGGGATCCATCGGGGAGAGGGCACTTTTAGCTAACCAAAAACCTCCCAATGTAACTAATTACCTATTTTCCTTTCAAAGATATGATTAAAGGATGAATTAATAGCGTTGTTCCTATTAGTGGCATGTCAACACTGACTTGCACCCGTTTGTGACCGCTCGTTGTACCTATGAGTGACGACCGCGTGTCGAGTCAAAAGATTTCTTGATTTATAGACAATTGTCTATAAATCAGGCTTGTCTCGGTTCTATCGTGATTACAAAAATAAAAGGGTGATAAATAAATGTTTTTACTACATTCGATCTTCTTTAAATATTCTTTTTCAATTAATTTTTTTTTAAGCTATACTCACAATGGCTCCCAGTTGGCCAGTAATAGGAGCTACAAACATTTCTTGTGTTTGTCTGCTTCTTCTCACAATGAAAGAGAAGACTCGAGTGAAAAACTAATTTGTAATCCTCTGGTCGATGATTTATCATTTTTTGACTGTTGTATCAACCAAAACAAATACCAAGGATAATTTTTGTTTTAAAAAAGTATCGCCGGAGTGTCTAAATACGTTGTTATAAGCTATAACGTAATAAACCTGCCGCCAGGAGCATTTACGTAACACGACTCGATTCTGAATGAAAAATGTTCTCGGTACAAATTCCACAGCGTTACATCAGACCCGTATAAAGCTCGGAAAATTACTGACAAGGATCCAACACGCTCCAAAAATGTTCGCCGGAGCGAGCCCAAAGTTAAATAATTTTCGGTGTACCGTGAGAGGACGTAGGTGAGTTGGGAAAAGCCCACAGGTGCGCCTTTGCCAACCGACCGAAATCCTTGAATGCGCACAGTTTCGTTGCCGTGTCCTTGTCGGTCGACCCGTCCGGTGCGGGACCTCGGTTAGCGGTGTTTTAAGGCCGACGGAGGTCGACCGATGACCTTTCATTCCCCTCTTCCATTCCCTTAGAGCCTGCCTAGGCTGCCCCCCCCCCCCCCCCCCCCTAAAACAAATCTCACAGGCTCGGATTAGTCTCCCTGAATAAATTATTTTACGCGACGAAGCTCCAGCGAGAAAGGATAACCCACCGACCCTCGGTAGGTTATCCATTCTCGATCTTTCACTGGTCCTACGAGCCGTCGCAGTGGTGCGATATCACGACAGACTCGGCAAAAGAAGAGAAACCTACCCCGGCTCCGGGGATTCATTTTTTGCGTTGCCGAAAATAAATCAGCGAAAAACGATGGCTGAAGAAACAACCCCTATCGATTCTACCCCATTTGCTTCCACCCTTGTAATTATAATATACGACCAATTACGACTAATCAGCGGCAGGCTGCATTCCCTGCAATTTGTTTGGCTCGTTTCATCAATTTGTAACTATATCAAGCGTGGTAACAAAATACCCCCCTATTGATAATAACTTATCGCGAGCTGGGGCGAACACATCGAATGGAGCCGGCGCGTAAGAGGAGAAAAAAAATTCCTTCCGACATCGAACGATTGATACTAATCTGTTCGATATTACTTGCCGCGGATAAATCTCGTTGCAAAGACCACAAGGGAGAGAGAAAAAAACGAATACGAGGTAGGTGATGCTGGTTTTCGGTCCCTTTTTTCGGCAGTCCACGGGGGTGGCGTCACGATGGGAAATTGATTTTCCCTTTGAGAACACGAAGGGGAGAGCTGATGTATAGAGCGGACTCGGTACGAACACGCCGAGCGAGGGTGTGCAAAGCCATGGACCATGTGACGAGATCGACACCAATATTTACGTCACGACCAGAGCGATAGTGATTTATATGTGTATTTCGAGAGGCCTGAATGCGATTACGGCGATCGGGGGGGAATCTCGCTGCATGGACTGCTACTGACTCCGCGTGCTCGAATAACTCTGTTTTATGCGGATCGCCATAAAAATGAAAATAAAAAATTTGCACAAAAAACACATCTCTCGTTTTCGAGACATTGACCGTGTTTATTCGCTTTGGGACCGCCGTTTTTAGGTCCGAATGAATATTTGGTCACACGTCTGTGCCTCGCTGTCGGGCGGGTGATTCTGGATATAAATCGCTATTATATGCATGAATAAAGTTCGAGCGATGTGTCGGTGTCTTCTTTCCCGGTCGAGTGAAAATTTGCCGATTCCTCGTTGCCAGTCGGAGAAAGTAATTTTCGAAGTAAACACCGGTCGTACATCCCGGAGTGGAAAAAACAACCGGAGAATTTTCCTTCCCGGGGTAACGTAATGGAAAAGATGGGGGGGGAAAAAAATGGAATGAGAGAACTACGCGAGCGCCGAGGGCGGAACAATATTTCGCAGTCGGAGAAACGCGGTGGATAAATATCCGGGGCTTCTCGGCGAATGGCTGAAGCATTAGCCGGATGAGAAAAGATGATGAAAGTGGGCGAGTAAACGGGAGACAGCGAGGAACAAGACGGGAAGAAGAAAATATAAGAACGGGACGATGGACCGGAAATAAAGTAATAAAAGCGCGGGAATTTGCTCAATGGATGATATCGTGGCGTCTTATTCTTGGCTTCGCGGATGTTTTGTTTCGATTCCCATTTGCGCCTGCGGTCCGACCCGGCGAAAGGAGAGGAAAGGCGGAATGGACGAGACTCCGAGGGCAGCCAAGGCCAAGACAATGACGAGTATTGCGGGGCTCGCCGTTTGGTGGCTGGGAAGGAATTTCGCGGTTTTCACTGAGCGGCAAGTCGGAACCCGCGAAAGTCCGTCGGGGCGAAGACTTGGAAAGCTTCGGGGTTGGAGAATGTACACTGCAGCTGCGATAGTTGAGGAGTTTTCGAGTAACTGCGGCTGTTGACACTGCGTCCGATCCACCACTGACCGCATCCACTAGTTCAGCCTCACCGTTTATTGCTCCAGTGCATCTGAATGCTGGATACTCGTTTCCGAAGAGAGGAGGATCCAGTAGAAACTACCGATCATCTGAGAAAACTTACCATAGCGCATAGTAGTAGAGCACTAGAGCGCCATCTATGGCGGAAAGTCTCAGATTTTTCAAGAATTTTTGCCATAACATTACGAAGAATCCTTATAAATCCGTGACTTCCGACCATAGACTGTAAAAAAAACCGTATGAAATTTAATGTTCCGGTCTGCAAGTTTTTATGCAAAAACTGGTATATTGAATTTCATGTACAATTGCGATGAAAAATTAATATTCAGTGTATTAAAAACATTGGGAAAACCTTATTTCTAATAATTTTCCTTAATTTCACTATAAAAGAACTTTAATTTTAGTAATTTACTTTAGTTTCAATGAAATAGTTTATTAATTTTTCATCACAATTGTACATTAAATTTAACGTACCAGTTAAAAGCTTCCAGTGCGGTACATTAAAATTACAATTTTGTTTACCCTGTAGTTGACGCCCTCGTTCCCTACTATGTGATATGGTAATATCTCTCCTCAGATCCTCTTGCAAACGGCAAGTGAAAGAACGACTGGTATGGCCACTAATCATGGATGAGAGGACGAGGTTGGTCGTAAACCTTGTCGCTCCCTCATCAACACCTGCCCGTTCACAATTTCTGATCGCGTTCCGTCAATAACTGCTCGATAACTTCGCAGCTCTCCGCCGTATACTAATGTCCCTCGGTGATTTACCGCCGTGTCCATCAACACGGTGCACATCAACCGCAACCGTCCAGCGGATTACCATATTACCGCCGCACATATTCGGAAAGTTGGTTCGCTCGTCCGAGCGCACCTCCACCATAAATTTATATACACGTAAGTAGAGCGTACGTTGTAATCAACATTATCTCGATTAACACGCAGCGAGGCGATGATGGACGACGAGAAACAGAAGTGCACGCGGTTGCAGTTGCGTCGCTCCCGATACTTGGTCCTACGTTATTCTCCCCTCGACTCTCCCCCCTCCCTCTCCATCCGCGCTCACTCCGCAGCTTCGATGTACATAAATATGTGCAAGACTACCTGTGTGTCCTGACCTGTATCAAGCCCCCATTGTTCCAGGCGGGTCTCGACATTCCCCGGACTCTCCCGCCGCTGCGTTCAAAGACTACCAGAACAAAGCGTTACAGAATCCTTACCAACGTGACTCTCTCGCTTCTCTCTGCTCCGCATTCAGAAAACAATGTTTCCCACTCGGTGGTCCACGGAGAGAGCGAGCGGGAGGGATAGATAGCATCTGCTACATGCCAAGAGAGAACCGGTAAAAATTATCGTACAGTAGAATCCCGTTTATCCGAGGTAATGTGGGGAGAGTACGTCGGATAAGCGAGAACTCGGATGACACGGATAACATACTCAATTCAAACTTGTAGTTCTATTAAATATTAAAAAAAAAACACACCGCTTGATACAAACATTTACTTTGATAAGATAAAATTCCCAGTTTATGACATTTCTACGCAGCTCTCGCACTTTAAGTGTGTAAAATCATAAACAAGGACCAAGTGTTCCAGTTTGTGACCCCTTGAACGCGCGCTACCCGTATCAAGTGGTGGGGGTAGCCGACTATGCTAGAGGCACCCCTGTCACAAACTGGGATAGGGGAGAGCGGGGCAAAATGGCACACCGGGGCAATACGGGATAACGAGACAAAACGCAATCCTCCAATAACTTTGGGATGGTGGCGATGGCTGTATGTGGGGCCAAACGGGTTTGAAAATCCGGCTGTATCGTTGGGACAAAGTGGGTCATCCAAGAATTATTGGAAAATTGAGTTTTGCCCTCAATGTCCAGTTTTGCCCCGCTGTGCCATTTCACCCCGGTCTCCCCTATGTCACCAACTCTGCCGTTTACCTTAGTTACTTTACGACTTTTTTCCTTATTCGAGACATCTCGATGTTCTATCGTTGACTCTAGAATCGGAACTGATGTATTTACAGCTGACAATACCAAGGCGCGGCAAACTTGTACACGTAAGCGCGTAACTGCAAGCGGTGAATGCAACAATGTAGCAGTTGCAGACAATTTTGCGCACGGGCACGCTGCTTTATCCGCTTTATCCGAGTTTTCAGTAATATCCGAGCCCACACCTCGGATAAGCGCGGTCCTACTGTGTCACAAGAAAAGCTGCTTCGACCTCGACCGCTGTTCACCCGAGGTATTGCGAACGACGTGCGCGCACACGCTGCGTACACGGCGGTTCGGTTCGTCGAGCAGCAAATTCAAATTTCAACTCGAAATTGTGCTGACCTCCATACGGTACGGCATGGACGGTCCGAGAACGCGATCTGTTATGCAGTGGACAGAGCTCGACCGATGACGAAGCGCCTAATACCCCTGTCAGTCAGGGCACGACGTTATAGAACACGTCGAATAGTTTGACACCGGCAAAGCTCTGGCCAAGTCTGTCAACGCTGTTCACGGGTTTCCGTGTACCGCAAGGCCGGTTTCAATAGTGACTCCCTTAAATTAGTATCGAACACCGCTGACGCTCGGGTGGAACGCCGATATGTCGGAAGTACGTTGCGATCGAACGTCCTCGCACCTGGCAAAGCAGGCAAAATTTACTGTCTGAGGTGTCCTGCCGATGACGCAAGAAGTCTTAAGGTAGTTCTTACATTTTGATCAAATCTAGATAGGCGAGCAAATATAATATCAAATGAAAGTTTAGAATCCTTTTACCCTTTAGTTTTTGCTATATAGGCTTGTAGAAGTTGCCAATTTTACCTAACAATAGCAACACCAAAGTGGGAAAACGAGCTCAGAGCACATATTTATGAAATATATTTATACTTCTCGACTAGATGAAGAAATAAACACTCGTTTATCCGATGCAACAAACAGCAACGATAACGCGACAGTAGACTGATTGACCGTACCGTTTATGAATAAAACGACCTTTCGGCAAATTTTCGACAAGCCTCATTTGCTTCAGTCGCCATATTTGAATGGCGGTGTGGCAACATCGCATACGTCAACTGACGTACAATAGGCGGGTCCCACTCGAGGACTAATTGTTACAATTGGTGATACAATCTACGTCGACAATCGTACGACTATATGTTGTAGAAATTGAAATTTGAATATTTTAGTGTAGTCCATTTTTACCGATAACACAACCCAGATAAACAAGCGCCAGATTGGCTCTATTTCGTAACAATTCTATCTGGAAACATTCATAATTCGGTAAAGCCGCGTACGGTTCCACTACGTGGTGCGTTACACGGCTGAATGATTATTCGCTGACCATCCAATTTTGGCTCGTCGTCTTTCTCGAGAACAATTTTTCTTGGCTCAGTCCCTGCTACGACGTTTTTCTTCCAAATAATTTTTCGTTTCGAAACGAAATCGAGGCTCCTCTCATGTTCACGAGGTTATGACAGCACAGCGGCCGATCCGCAGGTCATCAAAATCACGACGTTGCCAAATTAGGTTATCTTATGTTGTCAAAGCATGAGACTTCAACTTTAGTCAAATTTAAGACTTTGCTCCGCAATTTCACGAACATTGCGAACGTTTCGTGAAAAAGCAAATTAGGGAATGATTAATCGAAGCGTGTGCCGACTTTTATGTGAGACATTACACATATTTGTGACTGATAGCAATAGTTGTACACATGCCTTCAAAGTACTGTAAGAACTACCTTAATCGAGAAACAAGGGATGCCGCATTGCCTCGGCGTACGACGACGGAACCCCATGAGATTCACCGGTCGTGTACCGTCCGCTACGCATAACGTGAGCGGTATACGCAATCCCCACATGATTTATGAAAGATGCGTGAGTGTGTGTGTATGTGTCGCCCGCGCCTCGTTGCTCATCCGTGACCGGAATAATTTTTCGACCGAGAACCACGGACCGATTCTATTGTCCTGCGTTCTCCATCCAGAGCTCTCCATGGATATGAGCCATATTTCACTCCTGCACCAGCGACTACACGTAAACGCTTCAGCTTTCGTGCGGTTTCAATTTTTTTTTGCAAGAGCTTGAATACCACCAACAGGTAGCCAGAGACGTTGTCATCCTCATATCGGAGACGTCATCGGGTTTAGAATAGTGTTGTTTTATTCATGTCCTGAGGCAAGCCGGCTGAGGACACCTTGCCCAAAAAATCGTACAACGACTGCTGAGAACCGAAAAATCCGACAAAAAAATCCGATAAACTAACAAATAATAAAATTAAGATTAAACTATATAACCAATAAAAATGAACCTACAGTAGCCAAGAAGGTTTTGCATTTTTATCATACCAATGGAAAGGGGGTCTTTTTTTGAAAGGTTCGAGGTTTCATAAAAGTTGACGGTGTTCCCGGATGAGATTGTATCGAGCGTTGATCCTCGTTTCGGATTTGCCTAAGAGCTTCGACTCGCTTCCCGCTCGAAGGAGCGGGAATGCTCGGCGGAAAACCCTTCGGAAAACCCTTGGAGATGTTTTCTTGAAATTTAGGTATTTCCGAGACGCGAGTCTCTGGAAAGTGGAATATCCAACCCGACTTAACAACTCGCTTCCCCCCTTTTCATCGTGTTCGCCATTTTTCAACCCTGACGCCTCTTTCCGCCACGGTCGGAAGGATTCGACGACGAAGCGGGTCCCCGAAGGCCGTCCTGGCGACGAACTTTGGGAACATTCTCCCGAGGCCTCAACGGTGTGTGCACGTTATAGCCGGAGCCAGTTACCATCCACGGCTACCGCTCGGGCTTTACCGCCGACGAGGCAACCATGACGTCAGGAAACCCCTCTATCGTAATGGCTGAGTTTCCTGGGGAAGCGGGAGAACGGCCAAAGAGGGGGTGTTAGAGAGCAAGAGCGGCTACTCGAAGTGCTGAAATTGGAGCGAAATTTGATTATACTCGAAGAGGTACACACAGCATCCTCCTCGCCAGCCCCGTGCGCGAGACGAAGTAGATGAATTTACCTCCGGGAAACAAGCAACCGAGCTCTCGATCTACTTATAACATTGTCCGGAATATCATAATTTCGGGTTGTATCAAACAAGCGAATTGAATTGCGTTCCGTGAAGAGTATTACAGAAATAAAATTGTCCGTAGTTACTCACGGTGCAGCGGAGTATGAAAATATCGTTTTAATGGGTCGCTGGAGTGGATTGTAAATAAAGTTCAGTAACTCCCACGGAAATGTGGGCAAATACTTCAACTATTTGAATTTCGCGTCCATGTACAATCGATGTTCGATACTTGAAGTATTTGCTCGGCTCTCGTGTACAGAGTTAAAGTGACGAATATGGACCAGCTCTATTAGCGAGTAAATCAATCATACGGTGCTTCGACCGTACTAACCTCTCCTACCTTAAATGCATTTGCTCGTTTTCGATGTTACCCAATAAAGCTGGATGTTACTCACGTTCGATATTCAAAGTATCGGTAAATTTGTTTAGAAAGCCGGTGTTCGCCAGGATCGCCTAAGTGGTATTTGTAGTTTCCATCGAGCGAAGCCCTTTTTTTATATTATCTAATCCCCTGCGAGGCACTAAAGCGTTTCAGGGATCGCCTAGTTTCTTATCCTCCGAGACCAGAAGCTCTCTCACTCTCGCGCTCGCACCTCGACGTTTGGAATGAGAAAATCGATCCTACAACTTGTTGCACCTCGCTGAGAAGCTTAGTCGTCAGGCTCTCTCGCGCCCGCTTCTTGCCAAGACTTCATCTCCACCGTTAGTTCGGACGTTCTTCTCTGACTCCCGCCAATCTTTATGGTCTCGTTGGATGGTTCGCGAAACTAATTGGACTTTGGTCACGCTCCGAGGCTATATGATTTCTATGTGATTAAACCCGTTCGGTGAATACTCCACACCAAAGGGCATTATGCTGACCCCTAATTGAATCAGATCTTTTTGCCCTTTTCACTCATTTCTCGTCTACCTCAAAGTAAGGTGAACGGCCCGATTACTGACCGTGGTGCAATTACTGTCCGTTAATGATAAATCTAAGTTGTACTGTGTGTGATTGAGGGTCAATTAGAAATTACAATTTCGCCGGAAAATACATGGGTCAGAATTAAGTCTATACAGACGCCGTACGCTCCCATTAGTGTCCGGATATTTCAGTAAATTATGTTTTTATTGCCTTGTGTGGTTTTTGTATAGAATGTAACTAAAATAGTGATTGAAGTGCATGATTTTTGTACAATGTTAATGTGAACTAGCAGGATTATGAATAACCTACCTTTTTCCCTGTGTCACGCTTCGAAGATCAGACATAGAATATCATAACTCACTTTTGCTAAAAATATTATGATTTTCATAGTCACTAATCGGGCATAGATGCAAGATATATATTTCGAGTTTATTATTAAAAAATGCTCAAAAATGATAAAATAATACTTGTTTTAGTTAATGAAGACTAAACATTTCATTTATGTCAAAACCTCCACTGTTTTCAAAAATCTTCTTTCATGTTCAATACCATGCGGAGCTTAGGTAGTCAGTAATTGGGACGTTCACCTTAGCATTTTTTCAGAGCCCTAAAATAAGGCTCTCAGGGTCAAGGCGTTAAAATTCCTACCAGTATATTTACCGATCTCACCCTTCGGACAATCATTCAACGAGAAGACAACTCGAGTGCTTTAATTAACCGGAAAGATTCATTAGGAACGTTTATTCCCCCCGTACCACTGTAGAAGTGTATTCGCTCGTGCCATCGCGCCGAGCACACTTTCTTTCCGGGCTACGGACGCGAAGGAAAGCAATAATATGTACGAGAGCATCTGTCCGTCTGAGGAAAAGATAAATAAAACCCGGCGAGAGAAAGAGAACGATCCCGAGGTGGTAATGGCGATGGTAAATAGACGTTTAATGGCCTCCTCCGATCTTAAAAGGTTTCCTCTTTTTCGCTCTCGCCCCAGTCAACCGAGAGCGGCTCGCTGAAGGCTGTGGTCGCGTTTGCGGAGTCTCGAAGAACCAAATGGATATTAGACAGCTCGTCATCCGGCGATAAAGTAAACTCCCGCTTAATTGAGAGCAACGGTAACTTTTCACGAGGTTTTTAGGTCAGCGATTTAATTTCCCGAAATTTAAACCGTGCGTCCACCAAAGTGGCACAACACGGTGATTGCTTTCGACGACACGCGCCACATCGATTATTCATTCAGCTGCGGTCGCATTTCGGAGTAAAGCTCGACGAGCGACGAATCAACTCGAAAACAACGAAACCAAAATATGTTTGTAAAACAGGAATAATGGATGTACTGCAACGGGTCTGCGACCGTTCGAATTCGGCTCCGTTAACCAATGGAACTAATGGAGCAGCTCGTGTAAATTGTGCAGGAACCGCAAAATTGATTGTATTATTCACGGCAACGTATCCATGCACAGCGAGCGGATGGACGGAGCGATTACGTGGAACCGCAGAGCCGCGGAAGGACCGTATTACAATAATCCACCTACAGAGATACACGGAGACCGGCGAGAGTGAAAATCGTTGGTGGAAAGGGAATCTGGAAGCTGCTGGTCCAGCAGCGAGAAAATCTTCGCGGTCATACGCCGCCCGACTCACCGAGTTACTGTTGAAAACAAACATCGGTTGGTTGCTGCTGGCACTTATCCGTCCGGCTGGCAAACAATGAGAACGCCCTTTTGTTTGGCCCCTCGTGCCTTTCTTCGCGAGCTGCGGACAAGCAATTTTACCGCCGGTAAACGTTTCAACGAAGATTAAAGCTATTTGATAAAAATAAACGAGATTGCAGTGTATACAAAAGAAAAAGTAAGGATCGGAGAAACAGGAGGGAGGAGGAATTGCGTTGATATTCCCGATTGGAGGAAGATGGTCGTCGGGAGATAAAGAAGTTAATCCGCAAGAACAATTCTGTCGGGAGAATAACTTGGAAAGCTTGAAGACCAAGGGGGTTGGAGGAGGGGCACAGGTTGCCCGAAAAGCTGCGTGACGGGCGTGTTTGTTCCGAGTGGAATTGCATGGTCTCCGTGATTCCACCAGGCGCCACGATCGCTCCAGGGCGAGGAACTAATTCCCAATTGGATATAAGCCCGGGATGACGTGCTGCAAGTTCTCTTTATTGAAACTGAGAAAAACTTACATGGTAAATAGTTTCCAGCTGGGACGTCTACATTTTTGAGTTACGACATTGACCAAAAATTATAGTTGTAACTATGAATGTAGTTTAATCAATTGAGTATATACTATCACAAAATATCTATATAGACGTCCCCCTTGGGAACTATTCGTTATAGTAGGAAGTACCATCCTTTTTCTCAGTGTGCTATTGTACTCCTTATTTTTCGGGGTCTTTTGCTAGTTAACTGAGACACCTCTTTTGGATTTTGGAGTGCATTTGATCGCGCAGTTGATTTGAGCAACTGATTCTTTTTCTCCCTGTAAATGGACCTTATTTGCCCGAATGTGATTGGAGGTTTGACCTCTCAATCGTTACATCCGAGTGCTCTTGGAAGAGGCGCATTTACTAATCCACGATCACTCCAGGGCGAAGAACTAACTCCAAACTGGATATAAGTCCGGAACGACGTGCTGGAAGTTCTCTTTACTGCTATTGCACTCCTTACTTTTCTGGGTCTTTCGGTAGCTAACCGAGACGCCTCTTTTGGCTTTTGGAGTGTATTTGGTCGCGCAGTTGGTTCGAGCAACTGATTCTTTAACTCCGTCTAGATGGATCTCACTTGCCTGAATATGATTGAAGGTTTTGCCACTCAATCGTTACATCTTGCTCTTGGCTTGCTCTTGGAAGAGCCGCATTTATTAATCAGGCAAGCGTTTTCCGATAACCCGGAGAAGACGCAGCCCGGAATACCTTGGCAAAGCGGCAGCCTGTTTGTAATGGAACGATGTTGGGAACGAGAAGCACTTCACTTACCAGTGCCGCATCACATAACCGTGCCGAACTCATAACTCACGGTTCTTCGTGCGGCCACCTCTTTTTCTCGCGTACTTTACGCCGGTTAAAAATAGATCAGTGTACGAGGGGTGATAAAAAGAGGTTAGCGACAGGGTCTCTCGCCGCTCATGACAACACACTATATAATGGCATCGGGTATTTAGCGGCGAGGATCGATGGGCGCACGGAAGATCTCGACTGGTACCTTCTTGAGTCCCCGGCAGTCGCGCCGAGGAAACTTCCCAGAAGGTAAACAGTGCAAACTTCGAGGACCGTCAGGATGATCAATTGGCATCTTCGGGTATTTTTATTATAGATAAAAGAACCGGAGTGCAGAGAGAAACGTAAGGGGAATTCTCCGAATAAAGAAGGCCACGATAACAAACGGTTATCGGAAAGGAACCCTCTTTTTGCGGGAGCGCCCGACCCGGTTCAGATGATATCTGTTACATAATTTTTTTTCAACCCCCCTGAGCAATGTGGCGACCTACTCGGAAAAACGAAAATTCAACCACCCTTGTCTCGATGTTCTATCGAATTCTCCGCCACCCTCGGAGGGTCGGGTTATCATTTACGAGTCACGGATGACCCGCGATCCCTCACACAATCAGCCGACTACGCAAATTCTGCTGTCCGTCCTACCGGAGAGTCTTCTATTTCTACGTTTCAAGGTAGAAATGGTTTACAGGGTGGGTGAGAGTGTGGGAGCTGGACCGGGTAAACCAGGGACTGAGTAAGCTCTCGCGCTGCAAAATCAATTAATGGAAGGTGAAATTTTGTTCTGGCTCAAGCTTCCCGGGTATCGCGAGTAATGTAGAGCACTGCCTTACCGACGGTTTCCAGAGTGCTTTACAAGCGCTCGTTCCTCGCTACCGACAGTTTCCAGAGGGCCCTACGTCTCGTTTCTAGGTAACGGCAATCGGTAAAACATTCTGCCGCGTGCTCGTTACCCGGTTGAGTTCGTAAGGATCTCCCCCAAAGCTCCGCGTCAACTCACCGGCTAAGGATAAATGCGTTTGCAACTATCTCAAGGCGATCCATATCGAATTAGCAGGGTTATTGCTTTAGGACGATGAGCCGTAATCGAGTTACCTGCGGTAATTTGAGTGGCTTAGCGGAGCTGCTTCCGAGACGAACCTGATTTACAAAACTTTATGTATTCGCTATGAAAGGGCTGTATGTCATTAGCAATTTTTGTTTTGTACCTATAAATGTATCGTAAGAGAACGTGTCGAAATGATGCTGTCCAGGCAAAAAGGGATTCTCGTCACCGAGAAAAAAAATTCAATTGGCGGCCACCGTTTATTTGGCTTAAGTAAAATATTTATTTTACTTAAATAAATATTTATTTAAATTGAGAAAATAGTTACTTAAATTAAATAAATATTTATGTAAATCAAATAAATATTTATGTAAATCAAATAAATATTTATGTAAATCAAATAAATATTTTACTTAAACCAAATAAACGGTAGCCGTCACATAAATTATTTTTCTGGGTGTATCTCAAGGTGATCCATATCGAATTAGCAAAATTATTGCTTTAGGTCGATGAACAGTAATCGAGTTATCTGCGATAATTTGAGTGGTTTAGCGGAGCTGCTTCCGAGACGAACCTGATTTACAAAACGTCATGTAGTCGCTATGAAACGGCTTTATGTCATTACCAATTTTTGTTTTGTGCCTACAAATAAATGTCTCGTGCGAGTACGTGTCGAAATGAGGCTGTCCAGGCAAAAAGGGATTCTCGTCATAAAACAAAGCCAATGTACACTAAAAAAACCAAACACAAAAAAATTCGTCCCGAGACCACGAGACAAGTGAAAAGCTACGAAAAACCGTGTGTGTCTTTTGCAGGTCGGCCAGGCCCTTGCCATGCGATGTCGTTGCAGAGCCCCAGACTTCGACACTACAGGTCGAACAACCAAACATTCAAATACATAATACAAATTAACTTATTAATTATAAATATTCCTATCCTACAACTACAATACCGAGATCTTTTTTTTTTCTGAGACTTATACTACTGTTACTAGTTACTATTAATATTATCAAATCTGCTGAACGAGAATTTCTCTTTGCTCTAGTTATTCTACTACCCATCTCAGAGTTCTCTGCATCCACACGCTTTGGAATGACGCTCGTCGGCTCTCGTGCGAAACATTGCGAGCATAATCTCTCATCTACGTTTGTGTACTACTACTGTCGTTACACTATTATCGTTGCCATTTGTAATATCGCAAATTTGTTTCAATTTTCGTTTTTTTTTTTTTGCTTTTGGCTTGGGAATGTTATTTTTAATCCGATGTTAACGCTTTGTAAGTCGAACCGCCCGAAACCGTTTCGAAACGGGCCCAACGGACGCGGAGTGTGCACCCAAAAGAAGAATTTATTTGACCGCCACTGTTTATTTGGTTTGAGTAAAATATTTGCTTAATTAAAATAAATATTTTTTTTAAGTAACTATTTACTTAATAAAAATGAATATGTATTTAAATCAAATAAATATTTTACTTAAACCAAATAAACGGTGGCCGTCAAATAATTTTTTTTCTGGGTGTGGGCCACTCATTGCTATTATAGCGCCTGAGAGTGGGGACCGAGGTGTGACTTATAAAGGGTTAAGTTGAGTTATTTATGTTTCGATTTCTAGCATGAACGGGCTTTGATTTCGGTGATCTCTTACTCACTGTCGCCTTGACAAAGAAAGTTTAAAAATCAAATGAGACGACAAATCACCGAAACCACGAGCTCTAAATTTTCTTTAAAACGCTCTGTTGGCATGGGCTGCTTCACGTAATTTTACTTCAAACACGCACCACTCACTTACGTTTCGCTTCTACGGAAACGGAAACGAATAAACACACAAAATAAATAACAAAAAAGAATCATGCCGAGTGACGGATTGAATCGAGTAATCCTGAGTATCGCGTGAGACATTGCATATTCGAGAAGAACTGGTATTTCGAATTATCGTTTCAGAACTATGACGGCCATCTGTTTCGTGTGCAACCTGCCGATCCTGAGTCATCAGGTGGGCCTGATATGGCAGGGTGGAAACGGCTGGGACGATCTCGTCCGGGAGCAGGTCGAGGAGTCCACTCTGAAGCAGCGACTCGGTAATAATCGTTGGAACACAGGTGCCGGACAAGTTTGATCAGTTTTACCCTGGCTTTTGCAAACCAAGACGCTAGTTAACTCCAGTAGAACCCCGATTGACCGGAATGCTCGGTACCGAAGACTCCCCGGATAATCGAAATCCCTATTAATCCGAACTAGACAGCGAAATTATATAAATCAATAATGACTAATGATGCAACTTTATTTTGACTAGTTACAATTTGCACAACTAGTTACAATTTGCACAACAATTTTAACATTGTTAAATAGTGTGAACTATAATGTAAAGCTTGCGATGTGTTTTTCATTAAAATTAATCGAATAAATCGATTCATGATAGCCAACAAATTATGGGAATCGGGGCAAATTGGGGACATGAAATGCCACATCGACGTGGGGCAAAATGGGGTAATAATGAAGTTAACAGAAGTTGCCGCCAGGCAAATCAAAGGGTACCCCGTTTTGCCCCAGATGGTTTTTTTCAAATATCCTTTCAAAACCGGTGCCAACACAATTTTGGTGTGAAAAACAATGGATCTGTGCTTTCGGTATCGTAGCAGGTTTTATTGCTTAGCGTTCCCGTTTTGCCCCGCTCTACCCTACCCAGTGAGTTTGGCTTGCTCCGCGCATTAAAAAAACCTGGGAAGACGGGTTAATCCACTTCCCGGTTAATCCGCTTCCCGGTTAATCGGGATTCCACTGTTTTAATAAGAATAATAAATCGATCTGGCCGGCTCCGTTTCCGGCACGTCGTTTAGACTCCCCTTAACGACAAACGTTCTTTTTGTCGCCGACATTAAAGGGACCGGAAGACGGGACTCCGCGGCGCAGATAGACTCGATCTCGCCGCCGAACGAGACTCAGGAATCGTCGCCGACGAATCAGCGTCGAAGACGATCGAGTCTCGCCCAGTTGACGGACATGGTCAGGGAATGGGGCGGCGGTGGAACGACCGGCAAGTCCGGAAGGGCCGGAAAGCTGTGCCGAAGGGAGACCCTGGCGGACATCGCGAAGTCGATGCCGTGGTCGAGGCAGACGACGACGGAATCGTCGCACATGGCGAGTCTGCGAAAACGTCGGGAAAGCTCGGTCGACAGTGGAATCAGAAGTCAGGTGTCGACGAAATCGCGACGGGACTCGGCGATCAGTGACTTCAAGAACGACCTGG
This sequence comes from Amblyteles armatorius, assembly GCA_933228735.2. Classification (NCBI taxonomy): domain Eukaryota; kingdom Metazoa; phylum Arthropoda; class Insecta; order Hymenoptera; family Ichneumonidae; genus Amblyteles; species Amblyteles armatorius. The sequence goes on along the minus strand of OW121689.1, from coordinate 4,357,739 downwards.
TGAAACTGTGGACGAAGCGAGACCCGCCTCAGCCTCAGCCACCACCCACGGTCATTTCACCGACGCCGAGGGGAGGTAGCTTTGTTTCCCGAAGACTTCGCTGATAAAAAAATATGGTTGAATCAACTTCGGATTCGGGCAGGGACGGTCAAATAAATATTTTATTGATGATAAAAGAATTGGTTAATTCGAAAAAAATTTTTTTATGATTTCACGAAAATATGTTTCAGGCATTATAATATTTTTTGATTGAGCAATAACATTATTTATTTGTACGTCCCTGCCCGAATGATTAGTTGATTGAACTGCATTTTTTTATCAGTGTTCGATGACCGCGACTTTACGATGGAGAGTTACAAAGGTTTTGCGAATCTTGCAGGTTCCAGCGATTCCCGAAATTCACGGCGCGGCTCGGGAGAGAGCGCCAAGTCACGGAGGGATTCGGTGATAGGCGGACAGACTCCGAGTCCGGCCGACAGGAAACATCAATGTCGCCATCACCGGCGCAGGCAGTCGCAAGCCTCGATGGACGGTGGGGGCGCTATCACACCTACCAAGTACTACAGGAGCGATCAGAGGCCGAGCGCCTCCAGTACCGACAGCGCAGCTTCCGGCGCTATGAGGTCGGTAAAGCAGTTCTCTGCGAAACCAGATGATGCGAAAGCTCTGTGAGAGCACTGAGAATGGATAGTGTTTCCTACACATTCAAAAGGATTTGTACATTGTACAAACCTCTTTTAGACACAAACGTCCACAATTATTTTGTTGATTTCACAAAAAATATTTGTAAAATTGACAAATTTTTTTGTAGAGTGGACAAGATTTTTTTTTGTAAAATTAACACGATACGAATTGTGGACGTTTGTGGGCAAGAAACGTTGGTACCTATTTTACCGGGTACTGTATCGACTAGTTCCGAGGAGGAACGTCTATATAGACAGTTCCTACATAGTAAAAAAAGATTTGTACATTTAACAAACCTTTTTTGTCCATAGACGTCCACAATTATTCTGTTGTTAATTTCACAATTTTTTTTTAAAAATTAACATAATAAGAATAGTGGACATTTGTGGACCAGAAATGTTGGTACCTATTTCACTGTGTACTGTATCGAATAGTTCCGAGGGGGAACGTTTATATATATAGTTTCTGATAGTACATGTTCAGATGATTATACCATAATTATGGTTGCAACCATGATTTTTTGTAATTGTGACTATAAAATATAGACGTTTCTCTTAGGAACTATTTTTTATGGTCAAAAGTCATTAAAGTTGCTTTTACTGTTTAATTACATCTGAGTGAGCTCTCGCGAGAGTGGACCGAAATTCGGTACGATGATTGCGATTCTTCTTCTTTTTCAAATAGAGAACACCTGGAGGCTCAGAGGAACCACACGGACAGACCGGAGACGAAAAATCAGCAGAGCTCCGCAACGCTGACCGTAGAAACGAAAACGTCTACTACCGAAACGACGAAATCCCTGACATTGGAACCAACGCTCCATTCGATAAATCCACCGACAATCGTCATGTCGTCGGTCACACCGCCAACTGTCTCTCCCGTGATCGGTAACAGTCTTCCTCTTCCGGGCACCTCGACTTCCGGCAGCTCGAGTCCCGTCGGCACTCCGGTCGTCAACAACACACCGACGCATCCCTTGCTTACCACCCGTCGGGATTCTACGACACAGGTGACCGCCCTTTCATTGAAATCACACCCAGAAAAAAATTTATTTGACGGCCACCGTTCATTTGGTTTAAGTAAAATATTTATTCGATAAATAAACATTTATGGAAATCAAATAAATATTTATTTAAATAAAATGAATATTTATTGAAATCAAATAAATATTTATTTAAATCAAATAAATATTTATTTAAATCAAATAAATATTTTACTTAAACCAAATAAACGGTGGCTATCAAATGAATTTTTTTCTGGGTGAACATTTTTTTTTACAATCCAGGAATTTGAACGTTAATTGATAATTTTTCTCTTTGGGCAGTGTTACTACGGCAAGGGTAAAGAAATCTCACCAAACAAACTATCAAGATTGACGAGACAAGCGGCAACGATAGACGAATCACTGCCACCGTCAGGAAGACGAGGGAGTCAGCCAACGTTGTCACCGGATCCCGACGACGGAGGTACGACGGAATAAGCAGACTTCGAATCCAACAAGTTCCGAGAATCGTTGCATTTTTGCAGGACGAAAGGCGAGAAGGGACTCTCTGAGCCCGGATTCGGCGTCTTATCCGAGACGTCGCGACTCCAGAACGCATCTCAGTCCGGACAGGAACACAGCCGACAAGCGAGATCACAGCCCCATCAGACAGAGAAGGGAGTCTCGACTGAGAAGACAATCGACCTCGATCGCTGGTCGTCCCCCGAGGTAGATCCGGTAGCAACTGCATTTGCGGAAACCGAAAAACGAATCACATCCAGAAAAATAATTTATTCGTTCGGCACCCGCAAATGAATATTTATCTGATTTAAGTAAAATATTTATTGGATTAAAAAAAGTATTTATTTCATTTAAATAAATATTTATTCCATTTAAATAAATATTTATTTCATTTAAATAAATATTTATTTCATTTAAATAAATATTTATTTCATTTAAATAAATATTTATTTCATTTAAATAAATATTCATTTCATTTAAATAAATATTCATTTCATTTAAATGATTATTTGTTTGATTTACATGAATATTTATTTGATGTAAATAAATAGGTATTAATCTAAATAAATATTTATTTTAACCAAATAAATATTTTACTTGGAGCAAATAAATATTTTACTTGAAGCAAATAAATATTTATTTGCGGGTGCCCGAGAGATGAATTGTTTTTCTGGGTGCAATGTAGCGTAGAGTGTCGTAACAAAAAAAAATTTCACTACGCAGGTCTCCAGACAGCTCGACGTGCTCCTCGAGAGAGCCGAGCCCTTGCGCTCGGGCACCGGGAACGACCCCGCACGCACCGGTGATAAGAAGACAATCCACCACGGAAGAGATTCTGATAGCTCGCGGTTTTCGGCGGCAAAGTACGACGGAGGAAATGATACGATGTCGAAACTTTAGAAGACAGAGTTCACAGAGCGACGACACGGTGAGCTGGGAAAATATCACACGGGGAAAAGTAATTAGTTGCTCCACACAACCGAGTTGTCAAATACACTCCAGCGGATTCATTTGGTTGGACAAACAAATTAATTCGTTGCGCCAACAGGTTAATTTGTTCGCCATCAGCTAATTTCCCGACCCAACGAATCAATCCGTTTACCCAACCAAGTTAGCGGAGACCGGGGCAAAATGGCACGGCGGGACAAAACGGGAAAATGAGGGCAAAACTCGACTTTCCAATAATTTTTGGATGTCTCATTTTGTCCCAACGTTGCATCCGGATTTTCAAACCCGTTTTCCCGCACGTACCACCACACCCAAAAATATAATGCATTTGACGGCCACCGTCTATTTGGTTTAAGTTAAATGTTTATTTGATTGAAATAAATATTTATTTCATTTAAATGACTATTTGCTTAATAAAAATAAATATTTCTTTAAATCAAATAAATATTCATCTAAATTAAATAAGTATTTATTTAAATAAAATAAATATTTATCTAAATTAAATAAGTATTTATTTAAATCAAATAAATATTTTACTGAAACAAAATAAACGGTGGACGTCAAATAAATTTTTTTTTCTGGATGCATCGCCGCCATCCAAAAGTCATTCAAGAATCCCATTTTCTCTCATTATCCCCTTTTGACCCAATGAGCGCTTTAGCCCCGCTCTCCGGGTAATCCCCTAGAGCGTACCCAACTTGCTCGAAGCCAATTATTTTTCTCCGCGTACAAAGTCGAGTTCCTTTAGGAAGACAACCATTCTACTGACCGAAATCATTTCCGTCTTTTTCCAAGGTCCAAAGATACAGGGGAAGGAGAGACAGTTCGGCCCAGATAACCGACGGTACATTTGCCTCGATGACGGTCGAGACCTCCAGTACATTTTTCGACAGCAGCACGCAGACCGGTGAGTAAACTTCATAATTATCCCCCCCCCCCCCTTCAAAACCCCATAATATCCGATCCTCAATAAACAACTCTCGCAACTCCGTTCGAATGTCCCGGCTCGGGCAAAAGTCGCGCACGCGCCGCAGCCCTAACTGGAATAGGTACATGAGTCGTCGTCCACCTTTCCGAGATGCAGCGCGGCTGGTAGCTTGTTTTCGGCGAAAGCTTCCTCGCCGCCGTCGTTACGCGTGCGCGTGTCGCGAGGGTGGCCGACTAGTTCGAGGTACGAAACGCGGGGGTGCACGCCAGTCGATAGGTGGAACAACAGACGGAACCAACCCTTATTCAATCGTGCAAAGGAGAGAGAGTGCGAAATGCCCTTAACGCCGGAGCTGACCGAGTGTGCGTCGTCCTGAGGCGGGCGAAAAAAAAAAAAAAAAAACACACACAAAGGCCGCCACCTCGTTGATTCTCGGTGCGCCCGGAGCTCCGCGCTCCGATTCCTCGACTGCCCGAGACGATTCCGTTGCTGGCTCGGCATCGCGGACGGACAACAGAGAGGAGAAAATAAAGTAAGCACGTGGCTCGAGGCAAGTCCATCGCGGCGGAGGGAAAGGACACTGCGGCGAAGCGGGGATTCGATCGACGCGTCGATCGAAGCATGTTCGAGTCGGTCGTCAATCAGTGAGAGATTTACCAGTTCGTGGTCGGGCAAGGGCTGCTCGAGCCGAATCCCTCCCCGAAGGACCTTACGTCTCGCACGCTTGGGAGTCCAGGAAGCTCAGATGAAGGACGGTCGGACGCTCGGCGCGGAGAGTGAAATCTCGTGTACACTCCAGCCCTATCATTGCTCCTTGGGGGGTTGAGAGCGAAAAAGAAGAAAAAAGGCTAATGGATTAACGAGAGTGAGGCAGCTTCGATTCCAGGACGAAACGACATCTTTCCAACACCTTTTGGAGATAAAAATAGTTTTCGAGGAAAAATTAAATAAAATAAAATGCATCGATGAAGATTTGAGTACCTATAAAAAATTGTCGGAAGATAGCACGAGGAGTTGGCAGCGCCCTATCATTGCTTCTTTGGGGGTTGAGAGAGTGGAAGAAAAAAAGAAAAAAGGCTAATGGATCAGCGAGAGTGAGGCAGCTTCGATTCCAGGACGAACATCTTTCCAACAACTTTGGGAGATAAAAATAGTTTGCTATAAAAAATAAAATAAAATAAAATGCATCGATGAAGATTTGAGTACCTATAAAAAAATTGTCGAGAGATAGCACGAGGAGTTGGCGGCGCCCTATCATTGCTCCTTGGCGGGTTGAGAGTGAAAAAAAAAAATAGAAAAAGGCTAATGGATTAGCGAGAGTGAGGCCGATTCGATTCCAGGACGAACATCTTTCCAACAACTTTCGGAGATAAAAATAGTTTTCAATAAAAAATTAAATAAAATGAAATGCATCGATGAAGATTTGAGTACCTATAAAAAAATAGTCAAGATATAGCTCGAGGAGTTACCGGCGCCCTATCATTGCTCCTTGGCGGGTAGAGAGTGAAAAAAAAAATAGAAAAAGGCTAATGGATTAGCGAGAGTGACGCTGAAAATTTATCGAGGCCGATTCGATTCGAGGACATCTTTCCAACAACTTTCGGAGTTGAAAATAATTTCCAAATAAACAAAATTAGATAAACAATGCATCGACGAAGATTTGTCTACCAATAAAAAAAAATTGTCGATAGCACGAGGGCCGTTGTTGGAACCGGATGTTGACAGTGTTTGTGCTCGAGGAGCGAGCACGTAGCGACGATTCGATTTTTCATTAAGCCGCCCTCCGCCTAGCGGCCCTTCGCGCCCACGCACCTACGCGCCGAAGATGCTTCGGTAGAAAACAATTCTACATTTTTTCCATCCACCGGACCGCTGATTCATAATCATGGGACCTGCTCCGAAATTTCACCCTGGTCGACTCGGGCCTAAGTGCGGGTTAGTTTTTAGCCAGTGAAACGGAGTGCGATTTTTTTCTCCCGATCTCGTTGCGTACCGAGACGAGACAGACGGGGAGGGAGCGAGGGACACAAATCTTTTTCGGAGAGGATCGCTCGGGGATTGGTCGGGTCGGCGAGGGCGGAAGAGAGGCGAAGGAAGAAAACGAGAGGGAGAGTGGCCGAGGAGCGGCTCGACGGGGCGTGGGAGCGGGACGAAGCAGGGAGCGAAAGGAAGGAAGTGGTCCCGACACGGCGAGACACAGTGCGCTCCGAGAAACAAGGGAGAGAGGGTTAACCCGAGCGACGAGCCAGACTTCTCCGCGGCATCCCTCGGAGAGTCTGCACTGTCGTGGGCGCAACCACTTGTGGAGGCGCATCGGCAAAAATAAACGTACCGCGGACGCCACGGCACGTACCGAACTCTCCGCGCATTACCAAAGGGCACCGAATCAAAGAAGTACGTGGCTCGCGAGTCGGACAAAGCCGGAGTGGATCACTTTTTTTTACGAAAACCTTTGTCCGACAACTTTTAGTGAGGTGAATTTCGGAAATGTCGATTTCGGCGTCATTCGCGGGAACGCCACGTGCTCGTTCAGGGCCGATCGGTCCCTCGATTGGCCCCGTCGATCAGCGGGGATCGTGAGCGGCCGAGGACACTCTGGCGGATTAATGGAGGGCGAGGTAAATATAGAAGACGATTGGCCGGGAGGCGAGGCAATTAAAAATGTTTCGTCGTTCGCGTAATGGGATTGTGCGGGGAAACATTTGGAACGGAAAGTTCGTCATTGATCGCGGGTAAGCCGAGCCGCGTGGTCTCGGCGAGCCAGACGAATAGTTAACGATCAACGCTATAGCCGATGCACGGGGCGTTTGTTGGGTGAGGGTGGTGAATATGGCCCATCCCGGCTGGCACGCGAATCGATCATACACGGAGCGGAACGTATTCGCGACTTTTATCTCGACCAACGTTATCTCGAACGTAACCGGGGGAAAGATCCGAGAGCTCGTAGGGACAAAAACTTGGGCATCGTAAACAGCCCATGGGAGTCACTTTTTTTTATTTTGTTCATTAGGGTTTTCCTCGCTTCTACGCTTCGCGGAGTCTCCCTGAACGCCGGGGTTGAAATAGAACGCATGTACTTCCTGTTGGATTCCCCTCGAGAGGGAAGTCATTGTTTCGTCCGGCCGCGATGAACGGAAAAAGAAACGATGGTCGTGCGCTTAGAAAAAAAAATTATTTGACGGACACCGTTTATTTGGTTTAAGTAAAATATTTATTTGATTGAAATAAATTTTTATTTTTATTGAGTACATGGTAACTAAAATGAAATAAATATCTACACTGTAAAAATGAGTTGTAAATTTAATGTACTGGAACTTGAAATTTACTTACGTTACTTACATTAATTGAATATTAATGTACTTTTTTTGTGAAATTCAAATACCAGACATTAAAAATACAAATTTTACTGTAAAATTGCAACGCAAATGTGTCTGAAATTTCAGAAACAGTTTATGTAAAAAAGCTCCCAATACCGTACATTAATTTTCAAACTATTTTTTCTTACAGTGTATTTAAATGAAGTAAATAGTTACTTAAATGAAATAAATATTTATTTGAATCAAGTAAATATTTTACATGAACCAAATGAACCGGTGGCCGTCAAATAAGTTATTTTTCTGGGTGTGGAGTAAAAGCGTCGAAAGTTCGTACAAAGACTCGTCAATTTTTGCGGGAAAGCTCGGTATTAGCTCGGTATTATTAATCAGAAATGAAATCAAATGTTTGTTCCCGCACAGTGGGGGAGCCCGCTGGGACGCTGATTTGATTCGCGTTCTAGGTATATGTCTGAACGCCACTCGCTGTTTCCACGGAGATCGAACGAGGCGAGTACGTACGAGACGAGCATCGACCGCGTTTTTTTTTCGACGACCGCTGTAGCGATGTCTGGCCATAATAACGACCGGAGGCGTCTGATCAATCACGGTGTTTTTCAATTCTATACCGATGGTTCGTGTCACGGCTATAGGGCGGATGAGAACGCGACAAAAATATACGGGGGCAAAACGGACCACTTTCCACCATTCGAGACGACACTCGCTTTTTTGTATCGCGCGAAAAGAATGATTAAAATAATGGTCCGATTTGCCCCACTCTCGCCTCTATTGACCGATCCAATGATGCGTGAACTGGCGGGTTTCTATCGTGATTTATACTCCCTCACCAGAGTCCTCCCAAACAAACACCCAAAGGTTCTCGGACCTGAGGCTATTCGAGCGTTTCCAATTCGACTGCAATACATTTTTCGTCTTCCTCTTTTCATTCACCCGGAGATCAATACAAACCGAACGAGACGAGAAAAAAATAGCATTGTTCTCGTTTCAGCGGAGACATTTTGTTTTTTTTTTCTTTTCTTTTCCCGCGAGACATCGCGTCTATCGCCATAATCCGCGGTCTTATTCCGCGCTCAAAGCAATAACCTCGGCGCGGATACTAAAAGCGCCTGCAATCTTTCGCAATCTCTCGGTACAATGCTTCTCGCTCGTGGTTTATGCAGGGGTGTTTTATGCCGTGGTCCTGTATCTATAAGTTCGTTTCATTTATCATAAAATAAATGATTTAGCACGAGCGGGCGGACGAGCGCGGCTCGGGTGCAGCGCGATCGGACGAACCTCCACTTCGCGATTACGAAAGCTTCCGTTCTCCTCGGGATTCTTGCTCTGTAGGTTCTATAAATTTTTCCCAGGACGTTCTCGTTCCGCGTTTATCGCCCGCCCGAGAGAAACTCCCTATGCACACTAGGGTGTTTAAAAAAAAGGTTTTTTTTTATTTTCCTTCCACCTTTTTGTAGTACAGATTTCGATCTCGAATCATACCTCGCGACAGGCGGTGCCTTGCAAAAAATCCTAAGAACCGCATTCGACGTGCAAAAGTATACCTATATTTTAATCTGAAATCGAACCTCACCGAATGGCAGGCCTAAAAAAAATCTGAAGAGATGCCGCATTCGTCGATTATGCCCAAAAAGAAAGAAGCCGAATTTTTGGGTAAAAACGTCGATTCGGGCACCTCTTAGAATTTTTTGCTACACCCAGAAAAATAATTTATTTGACGACCACCGTTTATTCGTTTTAAGTAAAATATTGATTTGATTTACATAAGTATTTTTTTCATTTAAGTAACTATTTATTTAATTTAAATAAATATTTATTCAAATCAAATAAATATCTTACTTAAACCAAATAAACGGTGGCGGTCAAATAAAAAAAAATTCTGGGTGTAGGGACCGCCTTTAGTAAGGTTTAAATTGAGACCCGAATCTGTACTTTAAAAGGGTGGTAGGAAAATTTTACAAAAACGTCCCTTTTATCGAGAAACAACCTAACGCACACCTACCAAGCGCCGCAGCTTCGGAAACCTCGTCGGTTAGGAGATTCCCGACTAACCGGATATCTAATATTCCCTGTGTACCTATGTTCCCTGTACATAACATGTATCAAGTGGCCCGCACCCGACGCGTTCGGTAACGAGGTAAATGGAAACTTGACTCGATCGATCAACGAGATAAATCATTTTACCGGCGACAGACGGATAGACCGTGAGAAATTTCGTCGCCGTCGCTTTCCTCCCGGATCCAGGAGTTTCTCAGCTGCAAGCCCGAACCCTCAGTCGCAAATAAACTCTTACTTATCCGCGAAGGAGAAGCGAGTACAAGCGTCTCCGCGTAGAAACACCGACGCTGGATCTAGGAAAGACGTCTGTATGTGGCTGAACTGGCGCCTCTCTGAAGTACTCGACGAACCACTTGTAGACTCCGGCTCTGCTACTCGCAACGGAGAACGAGAACGATGATGAGAGTGCGCAGTCGAGTAACGAGGGCAGACACTTAGTCAAATCAAGATTAACATAGAGAAGACTCCGAGCGACTCGGCGATTGAATTCGGTTGGAATATTCATAGAAATTAAATAGTTTAATTGCGCACGAGTCGATGAACGCGGACGCGCCCCTGCTCATCGAACTCATTGATCTTGCGAAGAATCGCGTATAGGGCGGACGGGGAAGAGGGCGAAAAAAAGCTTTAATCGAGGAGGGAGTGGACCAAAGGCGGATGCTGCGTCCCTCGGCGGCTCAAATTCTCTCGGTGGGGCGACAGAATAATTTATTTTCTCATTTACTTTCGTTTTATTTTCACCGGGGCGCCGCACGAGCTCGTTGCCGAGGCCTCGCCCTGACCGTAGGGAAATGCCGGGCTGAATTATCGCGTCGGAAATACACTATAGAGTGGATAGCGGCGAAGACAGACGGCGGGCTCGACGGACGCGGAATCCACGGAATGCCGATGAATTATTCGACGTGAGAGACCTGATCGATTGCGCTCTCTCTCTCTGTCGGCTCTGCGTAAACCTCTTCTCTCCCGTGTTCAACGATCATTGGAATCTTATTTTTCTCCGGTTCGGGCGCATACGTGTTCATTTTTTTTATTTTTTTTTTACTTTATTCCTCGATCCATATTTATGCTGTAACACGATTATGCAGTAATTTAAATTACGCGGCCAATATTTGTCCGATAACGCTTCCGATCAAATTCATTCGTTGAATAACCATTTTTTTGTTCAGACAGTCCTGAATTCCCACGCTCCATTTAATTGAATGAGTAGTAGTGAGTGTGTATTTATTAACAATACAGACGATGCGCTGATGATCGATACCATTTTTTTTCTTTTTTTTTTTAATTATACGTTAATATATTTCTAATATCTAATCTAATTACATCCACGTATTGTCAACGGGCCATCGACCGAAGTCCGTCAGGCCGTTATAAAATTATTTTCACCCAACTATGGATTCCACGAAGTGACATTTATTTACGACTCTGAACCATGTTATTTTTTCGCGCTTTCGGTAGTTTCGGCGCGCGCACGGACTTTTTCATTTGCGAGCCTCTTTCAGGCACATTTACATCTCTACCACTCACAACTCTACCGGATAATAACTCTACCAAAAAAGACAGCTCTAACAAGCCTACCAGAAAACATCTCTACTATATTACAACTCTACCGTATTAGAACTATACCAAAATCTCTACCAGATCGTAAAAAAATCACTACCGGAAGCAAAATAAATTTCTACCGGACTTGAATAAAACTCTACTGGAATATAAACCTGCAGTCTAGCCTTGTATTCCAGTACAGTTTTATTTATTTATTGCGGTAGAGTTTTATTTCTATTCCGGTAGCGTTTTGTTTCCATTCCGGTAGAGTTTTATTTCAATTCCGGTAGAGTTTTATTTCAATTCCGGTAGAGTTTTATTTCGATTCCAGTACAGTTTAATTTCAAGTCGGGTAGTTTTATTTTGATCCTGGTAGAGTTTTTTTAACCTTCCGGTACAGATTTTGGTAGAGTTCTAATACGATAGAGTTGCAATATGTTAGGGATGTTTTCTGGTAGAGTTGTCAGCGCTGTCTTTTTTGATAGACTTATTATCCGATAGAGTTGTTTTCTGGTAAAGTTGTGAGTGGTAGAAATGTAATGTTCCTTTTTTATGGCTCCGAGGATCTAGCAACGCCACAACTCTCGACAAAAGGCGCACGAATTTACCGATTAAAACCGGAGGAATTTTCGTTTCTGTCCTGCAAGAAGAGAGTCGCAGCCGTCGCTGTAATAAAAGCCGTGGGCGTCACGAGCGAGAGTCCCGGATAGGAGAATTAAGCAGGATAACGTTTCGGAGCGTGAGACCTCTCTTTGTGTGTCCAATATTCCTGAGAAAAAGCGTTACCGGGAGCAGCGCGTGCCTCCGTTACACTGTCCCGAAAGCATTAACGCCCTGGGTACACACACCCTCGTAGACGCGGCTACACCCTCGGCTGCAATATTCATCCGGGCTTCATACTCTGCCATTTTGCGCTTAAAGCACTCGGAGAGGATTTATAACGATCATATAACGTTGGCAAAAAAATCATACATGCCCGACTATGCCGTTTTGCCACCCTTGCGGCGAACCTCTCGTCCTGGTTAATATGAAAATTCCTCGTTCCGCGTGTTGGAATTCTCTCGATTCCTACGCTCTCTCCGGGGGGTTCCCACGTACAGTCACACCCTCAGCGAGAGAGTGTGTGCGACGAGTACGAGGAAGTAATACGATGAGAACGTGGAAACGATTTCTCCGCTGGAACGGGCGGAAGTAACTCGAGGCCGGGGCCACAGAGCCTGAAAACCTCCCCTCGCGAGAGCGGCTCGCAGGCCGCGTGCGGAACTGCACGAAGTAAGAGCAGGTGTTCGACATCGGGAGAGGAAAAGAAATGAAAATTCTAGTGAGAAAGTAGGTGAAAAAAAAGACTGGAGCATCCGCGAGTTTTCAAAGTGGACGACTCTAGCGCCGTCCGTCATTTACATTTTTCCCTCGTTCCCTTATCTATAATCGTTTTCTCGGGGTAAAATCTATGCCCGATTTAACTCACACTGTCTATCTGTGCTTTCAAGAACCATCGCCGCTCTACGACAACAACCACTATCACGAGGAGTGCCTCAAATGTAACAGCTGCGGCCTCAATCTCACGGGACCCAATCAGAAAAGGGCGAGACGGTGAGTACGTAGATCATAGATTTGCCGGCATTTTGCGGTATTCGGACTAGAGATGTGCACCGCGTTTATGACCGGTCATTTTTTGGTCCTGTGATCAACCAAAAATGACCAAAAAGTGGCGTCGCCACTGCTTGCCGAAGCTCAACAAGACGGCAAATACTAATCGCCGCCATTTTTCAACATCAACCGACGCGGAGGAAACTTATTATTCAAACTTGAACTTTCCATAGTTTATTAATCGTAAGGAATGTTTACCATGTTATTCAGACGGATTGTATTACAAAAGTATTGGACTATGTAGAAATGCCGATGACTTTCATGAAATTTTGATTATGCAAATTTAAGCCTTTCGCTTGAAAGTCTGATGGAATTTGTGACGAAAAAATATGACGGTCATTGTAGAACTGTATGGTAATCTGACCATATTTCTGACGCTCTGTAAAAAATATCGTCATTGCACATGATAGATTCGAGAAATACCAAAATGACAGTTTTTGACGATCATTTTTGTGTTATTTGACGTCACCGAGAAACAACGGTAATTGCACATCTCTAGTTCGGACTGCCCGTAGAGTATTCGTAATTCGTGTTGCATGTCGGTAGACAAGATTCGCGTGATTTAGAGATAATGGACCGTGGATCTGTCGAATGAAAATCGAGGGAAGCGGATTTCGGGCTAGAGTGAAGAGACGGGGTAACGCTTGTTTCTCAATCAGGTTCAAGAACCAGATACTTTGCGATCTGCACTTCGCGGACGTGGCGCTGATGGAGTGCTCGGACTTCATGCAGCAGTTGCGCAGCTTCAAGCCACAAAGTTTAGGCTGCGCAGTTGCGAGGAGAAAATCCTCGACGACCCTTATATTCCCTCTGCCGCCGCAGGCTTGCTCAGGTAAATCCGACAATGGAACAAAACAATGTACCATTTTTCTTTGCAATTAATTCCGCACGCTCTTACACAATCGTGTAGCTTCAAAAGTGTCGCTTAGTGGAGCCTTTGAGACTCGAGTCTCTCGCTCGAGAACCGAGCCCGTTGCCAAGGGTTCGGCGAAGAAGGGGTTGAAATACGAGTGATAAAAGTGGAAAAGGCGTCGAAAGTGAGCGAAGCCGAGAGATCCACAGGTGGTTGCGCCCCGTTTCCGAGAATCGCGAAAGAGCCAAGGTGCGAAAACTTGGTATTCAGCCGACGTTTTACTTCCGTTCGTTGCCAATGCGTGTCTTAACAACTCCGGGCACTTTGCCACTGTGTCTCTTCCCGCTTCGCTCGGCCACGCGCTTCGGTTCCGTACTCGTACATAACCGGAAACTGACCGTTGATGCGTCAGAAGCGAAGACCAAGGAATCCAACAGCCACGCGAAACTGGATCGGACAAACGGAGGAAAAGGAACGACGGACGCAGTCCCGGCCGGTTCACTCTAAGTTCGAATACCGAGCCCTGAAATATAACAGCTTGGTGTTCTACCTTACAGTGACTCGACCGAGGCCACTTCGGCGCCGCGATCTCGACGAGAGACCGAGGACCCAAGAACCCGGTAAACGATGAGCCGGATCGCCGAGAGCCACGGGGAGAGGAATAACGAAAGGAAGCGAAGTACTCGGAGAAAAGGGACGTGTTTTACCCACTCCGACAGTCCGAGCTTTTGAACCCTCGACGGAAGATTCTCGAGGAGCTGGGATGGCTGGGCGGGGATAAAAAAGCACATTATCGGGAGAACGTGCTTAAGTGGATGGGAGGCTTTCGGCACGATCCGTGCCGACGACCCCGCACCGGCTTCCCAATTTTCCTTCGTTTCTACAGGCGTATCTTGGGCTCTCTCCGGATTCTCGCAGCCGCTCGGGCGGCAACTACACCCCAAACGACGGCTCGATTCCCACTCGATCTCTCACTTCTCTCGTCCCCGGGCAAAGACGTCTCATCCACGGGCGACGCGGAAATATTAAGTACCCTGCCAAGCGAGAGAAACATCGGCAAAGCTCGGTGCCCTCCCGACCATCGTCCTCCCCCGTTTCTAATCAAACTTTGCTCATCGCGGGACGGGTGACGGTTAAGTGGAAGAGGCACGAGGCGGATGTTAAGAATAACGCAAAGAGGGCTGCATCTCTTAATTATTCTCCTACGGAGCAAACCCGAGCGATCGATCATGTTTTAACCCGAGACGAAAAATGAGATTTTTTTTTCTTTTTTAAGGGTTGAATTTTAAAACGTTAGTTCGAACTTGAGGCTGCTCTTGAGATTGGACTTAAGTGGCCCGAACTTCGTTGCGTGCTTTATACGTATCTTAACTCTTTGCAAGTCACACCTCTGTCCCCACTCTTAGGCGCTACCATAGTAACGCGTGATCCCCACTCCGCGTGCGTTAGTCCCGTTTCGGTACAGTTTCGGGCAGTATGACTTATAAAGGGTTCGGTTCGGACTTACGTCTGAACTTAAATTTGATCTTAAATTCAAACTCAATTAAAATTTTTAGATCAAACATAAGTTCAAAAATCAGAATTCCGAAATCACGGTCGAACTAAGGTTCGATCTTAAGTTCTATCTATCTTTAATATTACGTTCGATCTCAAGTCCATACTAATGTCTTAAAATTCGACCCTAAAAGCCTTTTTCACAGTTCCTATAAAAAAAAATCAATGAAATTTTTTACAATTAAATATGTCCACTTCAGCTTGAACTACGAATGAAAATCGAAATGGGAGTCCTGGGACCCCAGTGTGGTCGATATCTACAGAAAAAATATCTTCGTTATTTCAGTAGAATGTCATGCGCAGTGAATTCTCGTTCCAGCGATATGAGTAAGAAACTTGTTCCGTAGATGAATTCTGCCAAGAGTTCCCGCACAATTTGATTCCTACGCCCGGCTACTGGATCGAGTGTTCGAGACAGCAGATAACCTCGGACACGATCTGGGACGAGAGCGAGAGCGACCGGGAAGCAACCGATCCCGAGCAGAGCGAGGAGCAGCAGGAGCACCAATTGATGAAGCAGCGCCAGGATTTCTGTCTCTTCGAGGAGAACGAGGTCGATACCGATGACATACCGCGGAAGAAGACTGCAATCGAAGAACAGTGGGAGAAGAATCAGGGCTTCGAGCTAACGTCCGTCGAGCAGGAAACCTACGAGAAGTACTTCTACGGCTCGGAGCACTGGAATTATTTCACCAACGACGAGGATCTCGGCCCGGTGATACTCAGCATAAAGCAACAGTCGGTCAATGGGAGAGATCAATTCAGGATACTCGTGAGGGCGATCAGTTACACGGTTCACGGTCTCATACCCGCGAGCTGTGTCTTCGCCGATCGGTATTCAAATTACAGTAACTAGTCGATCGTCGGAGCCGGACGAGCACTTCAAGCACTCGAAGCACGTTACGAAGTACTCAAGTGAAAAAATTCAACTAAATACTTAAGTACTCGAATACGAGTACCCAACTAAATACTTACGTACTCGAGTACAAGTACGCAAGTAAATACTTAATTGCTTGAATTCAAGTCATCAAGAAAATAGTTGCGTGCTCGAGTACAAGTACTTAAGTAAATGCTTGAGTACTCGAGTACAAGTACTTCAGTAAATAATAGAGCATTTAAGTACCACCTAATATCCGACACTTTGGTATTCGGGTACATGCCCGGTATGTCAGTACTGGTACTCAATACGTAGCTCAAGTCCTTGAAGCATCCGTCCAGCTTTGTCGATAATTAATTATCCATAAACATCGATAATGAGTCTACTCAGTTCATTCTTGACGCAGATACAATCGGGAAGACGTTGTTCGAAGTCTGGGCAAAGAGGTCAACATAAGTCCACCCCTGACACTCGGTCAATTGCCCGACACTCCGGAAGAACTGCTGAAGCTCGATCAGGTATTCATTAAATCGGAACTGAAAGTCGGTGTCATCTACGTTCAGGAAGAGCAGTACAGCGAGGAGGAGATACTCGACAACAACGATGGCTCCGCTCTGTTCGAGGAGTTTCTACAGATATTGGGAGATAAAGTGAGGCTCAAAGGATTCGACAAGTACAAAGGAGGACTCGACACCGTCCACGATCTCACCGGGCTCTACTCGGTATACACGAATTGGCGGGGGATCGAAATAATGTTTCACGTGTCTACGCTGTTGCCTTACGAGAAGCACGATCCTCAAAAAGTAAGTGATACGGTAGCCGCAAAATGTTTACATTCTGGGTCTGTGGAGCGATGTCGTTTAACGAGGGTGTATTCGATTTTTATAGCTCCAAAGGAAGAGACACATAGGCAATGATATCGTATGCGTCGTTTTTCTCGAGGCCGACAACACGAGTTTCAGTCCGGCCTGCATAAAATCACACTTTCTACACACTTTTATTCTGGTGCGAGTCAGTCCGCGAATAAAAAGAAAGATGACGAGATACGAGGTGTCCGTCGTCACGAGGGACGAAGTCGGGGCGTACAAGCCGTATCTTTGGGAGCAGAGCGTCTTCGAAAAAGGTACCGTTTGTTTGATGGAAAAGATGGTGAATGTGGCCTATGGCGATTAGCAGGTGAATCAATCAAATGGACAGGGTCGCATTCACCGCTTTTACCCTAAAAATGTCACTGTGCAATACAATGAAAGTGTAATTAATACCGGCTTCGAAGGTGCCATGTTTCGCGAGTGGATGCTAACGAAGATCGTAAACGGCGAACGGGCGAGCTACTCGGCACCAAAGTTCGCCAGGATGCAGGAAAGAACGAGGAGCCAGATGCTCGAGGACATCGTTGCCAATTTGGCCAACCACGCGGAGACTGGGCAAATACCGAAACCCTACAGGTACACGAAATACGTTTCTCCGTACATCTGACCTTAAATTTTGTGGAAGAGCTTTCTTTTTTTTTGTACATAGAAAAATTGGCAAAAGTACCCAAATAGCCTTTTGCCTCAGACGGCCAGCAAATAGGCAGCATATGTGCGCACAGCATTGGCCTATGTTTTTGCCAACATTCAATGCCGAAAACTCTTAGGAGCAAGGCTTCCTGGTGCTTTGCGTCTCACTACGACAATTAATTTGCTTAAGTCATGGTTATTCTGGGTGAAATTTTAATAAAATCAATTTATTATAAAATTTAAGTGCCTCCATCGATTCTCCCAAAAATGCATATTTTAGGAATTTTAGGAAATCATATTTTAGGAAGATATACCGACACTAAACGAACCCGCTATTTGACGCAATTTTCGATCAAATGTAAAATCCAAAAACGCGCATTCTTACAGCGTTATTGTTAGCAGTAACGCTGATGTAGGAAATGAGTAATCAGAGATCGGCTTCTGATGAGGAGGAATGTTTATCACTTTCACGGCTGTTCAGAATAAGAAACAGCTTATAGCAACCGTTGTTGGATTTTTGCTACCAATGTGCTGCAATTTCGTGCGACAAACTATCGTTTCAATATCGCTGGCAAGCAAACAACAAAGCTTGGTGGCAAGCAATTGTTTGCCTGTGCTACGGTTGGCTATCTGGGTAGTCCCGCTTTCTCTCACACCCGATTGTTACGAACAATTTTTATCGCGCCTATAGGCGTGGTTCGTGGAGACCAATCGGACACATGAGGCCTTCATCTCCGCTTCTCGACTCCGTGAGGGATCAGTTCGAGGACTACGATCAGCTGGCCAAAGACTTCACCAGGGTCTTCCTCAACAACACGGCCAACATCGAGCTGCACGCGAGCCTCTTCGACGTGTCTTTCTTGGTTCCCGGACAGTCGAAGCAGAAAGTCAGATTCATCGGGGTCAGAGCGATTCTTGGCGTGAGAAGCAGGTATGTCTCTCTCGACCTTACTGCTTTTTTCACACAATATATCATTCGTAACAAACGGCCAACATGTTACAGATTATAATACTGTAACATGGTGGCCGTTTTTTCCCCTGAAAAAAATTCCCTGACTTTTCCCCGACTTTTCAGCGACCGATTAAACATTTTCCCTGGACAAACTTCTAACGACGTCTAGTAAAAAAAAATTAATTATGCAAATTAAAATGCCCAATTATTGTATAATTTTTAATTGTTTTTTTTCAAAAATGTTCCCAATTTTTTTTCATGCCTTCCTTTTATGTACTTTTTATTTATTTATAGAAGGTGTGCCGACAATTTACTTTTGCCCTGACCAAGTTTTTTTCCCTTGACTTTCCCGGTTTTCCCTGACCGCGGTCACCATGAATAACGCGTGTATTTGGTTTTGGGGCGAATATTATCAATAATGATAACCGTTAACTGTCCCGATCACGTAATGTCACACGTCTGTTCGCTTTGAAAGTCTCGTCCAGACTCGCTGACATGACGATCGATCCTACATCGATACCTAACTAATATCGTGTGCCTTAACGAATAGTCTGAATCATATTCGCTACATTACATTAATAAATCGATTTCGGGGGGGATCAATGAATGGTTTCGATTGCAGGGTCTTCCAGGAGATGCTCTACGGCATACAGACGGGTTTCGGCAGTCCTCAAGTACCGGTCGCCGAGTTACTCGCCAGACCCGCCCCGACATTACTCAGTCCCCAGAAGCCGAAGAGCTCGAACTTCCTGCAGGTTCCCGATATCGAGAGTCCTAGGTACGTTGAAGCAGCGACTCTGCTTTTATTTCTATACTATATCGACCAGACGACACCATCGCGATTTGCAAACAAACAAACAAAATCAATTAACCATTGAGTGGAGAAAATCGAGGAGATAACGACGTCGATTTGCGAACGGTGAGATCAAAGGATTCACGTTTATCAATGTCGAATGAATAACATTAATTAACTACTATAATGATAATTATATATATTTGTATTTTTTTTTACGGCACATCCATGTCTCCTATCCTCACGGCACCGCATGCTTTTCTGCTCTAATCTTATTATTATTGTTATTTTTTAAATCATTATCCAAAGGATCGTGATTCGTTTCGACAAATCAAAATAATTGCTCGTGTTTTTTCTCTGCGATAACTAATTTCAATAAAAATTTCTCCGATGTCTATAAAAGCATGTTGTGGATTATTCAACGAATATTGTGAAGAGATATTAGATGTCGTGGAACGTTTACGTATTGTATTGATTGGTCAATCGTTTTTCGCAAGCTCGTGATACTTTTGATGAAAAAAAAGCCATCACCGGCCGTTTCCGTTTCGATTAACGTTACACATCTCTGGATTTCGAACTTTCCATCTGGCACTCTCTCCATTGATTTCCCGGATGTGAGATCCTTTCGATAAGATATCTCGATCATCATTCCGTACCCCGAGGTGCCGGCCCTGCCGTTTCTGTGAGATACTCGCTCTCATGTGTTTAGGCCCAAAAGCGTGCCCTCGTCGCCGATGGTGAAGCGAGCCTTCGTCAGACTGGGGACGATAACCGCCGGATGGGGCAGAAGAAGGAAACACGGGAGCACGCTGCACAGCGACGACCGGAAACGATGGGTCAGCGCTCAGGACTGCAGCAGTAAGATGTTCCATCTTTTTTTTTTTTTTTTTTTTGTACGATCGCATTCTCTGAACTACAATGAATACGAACTTGGCTCTCCACTCGACAGACAAAGATACGAAGGATAAAGACAAGTCGAGTCAGGCCCTGGCTGTGCCGAGGCTGAGCGTCTGCGCCGATGCTCAGAAGATAGATCGCGCGAAACTCGCACAAACCGAAGTGAGTATCAAAAATTACAAAGCTTCGTACAAACATTTTTTTTTGTCCACAACTGTTTTTCTGCCGGTTATCTTTACGAATTTAGTTTCGTTAATTTTAAGAATTTAGTCTCGTTAATTTTAAGAATTTAGTTTTGTTAATTTTAAGAATTTAGTTTTGTTAATTTTAAGAATTTAGTCTCGTTAATTTTAAGAATTTAGTTTCGTTAATTTTACGAATTTAGTTTCGTTAATTTTATTAATTTAGTTTAATTAATTTTACGAATTTAGTTCCGTTAATTTCACGATTTTATTCTCCTTAATTCTACACAATTTCGTTGTCATTGATCTTCAACTTTTTTTCTGTTTAAAGACGGTTCATAAACTTCGTAAAATTGACCGAAAAAGAAATCGATCGTGAACCGAAGAATATTTGTGCGATGTCCAATTTATTTTTCTGCGGAGTACACGAAAAAAGGTGACTTTGTCGATGCACATTTTTTCGTTTTTCTGCAATCAGTTCGACATTATCGAGTTCGATCCCGAGACGTTCAGGATTCTCCTGGACTACCTGCACACCGGCTCGTGTCCGTTGACGTGCAGCAACATTCCCGGACTGATATGCGCCGCGGAGCACTACGATCTGCCGGAACTCCTGCAGGCGTGCTTCCATCACGCCAAACAATTTCTGAGAATCGAGATCGTGTGCGTTATGCTGTGCGCCCTGGAGAATTATTACTGGCGTTACACGTCGGCCTCGGAGCTCGTTAACATGATTCTCGTATTCGTCGAGACCCGCGCCTATCAGCTCTTCCAGAATCCCGAATTTCTGACCCTGAGCGAGTCGATGGTGCAGACGATAATGTGCCGCAGTCTCGAGGTCGTCGAGATTAAAAAGTTCGAAGCCATGCTCAGCTGGGCGAAGCACAGAATCAAGACGAAGACGTCGACGAAGCCCGACGCGAAGCTCGAATTCAAGTGCATCATGGATAGACTCAGCAGGGAACTCAAACTGTACAGAATAACGCCCCAGGAACTGATACGGGTAAGATCCTTGAATATTAATAACAATAACTTGGTGGCCGTCTTTCCCCGGAAAAAAATCCGACTTTTCATTGAACGATCAAAAATGTTCCCACAACCAACTTCTATCGGCGTCTATTTAAAAAAATGTATGACGCAAATGAAAATGCCTAATTATTGTATTAATGTATAATTCTATTTTTTTCATGTCTCTTATTTTTTTAAGGCTCCCTTTTATGTACTTCTTATTTATTTACATAAGCTTCGGCAATAATTTACTTTTTCCCTGACCAATTTTGAAATTCCCTGACTTTTCCCGGTTTGCCCTGACCGCGGCCACCATTAATATTATTATTCTTATTAATATTCATAATAATAATAATAATATCAATAATCCTCGAATCTAAGAAAAACAAAACTGATCAATGAATAATGTCTTGTTCCCCAGATCGTCCTGCCATCGAAAGCCATCGAAAACGAGCGGATCCTCGAGACCCTAATGTACCAGGCGAACGCTGGAATTTTTCGCAACGTCGACAGCTACCTCGAGGACTACCAGAAGAGGATACAGAACCAGGAGAGCGTTGACTTCGGCTTGTAAGCGATAACCAGCAAAAAAAAAAAAAAGATGAAGAAACCAAGAAATATATATTAGGAACATTCAATCGGGCGGTCCGTCTGGGACTCGTCGAGGATTCTCAAGGTCAGAGGTGGCAGCGTTCACCGGCGAAGCACCGTGTGGCGACGTGACCGCTAATCAACGGCACGAGGGACGGGACGCCCGGTCGCGTCGAACGACGCCGACGGACGCCTTTGCGGGCGGTCGGCGCTTGCGAGAACGTTCTTCACGGACGGACGAGAACGGTCCGAGGCGACGGGGGCGTGAACCGTTCGCATTGATCAATCCTCGACGCCCGCGGAGATGCGAGGTACGACGATGTGCACACACAATGTTCACCGTCGGGCGCGACGAGCCCGTAAACGCGAACGGGGGTTTGTTTGCACGGTGACCTCATTGCAAGGGTTCGTTGTCACCGTTTATCGCCCGCCGACACGAGGACGCGCGCCGTACCCAGCGCCGTCGAACACGCGCGACCCGATACACCCGTCGCTCACACGAATTCTCCGCAACAAAGAAGATAACGCAACGCACACTGTGTCCGTACGCCGGTATGGATTAACGTACGAGGGTTTATACAGCAAACGCTAGGACTACTAATATTAGGGCCGCCGCCACTATACCGTGTAAAACTGCCGCGTGGACTCGCGGGGCTCGTTCGTCAAATTAACAAATATTTACGCGCGACGGAGCGGCCTCGCTGCGAGGCCGCTCGGCGAACCCGTCGGGAAACTTGGTAAAACTGTTCCCTTTCACTCGCGGCACTTTCGTTGTGAAATTTTAAAAAATGGAGGCGTATATATATTTGAAAAAAAAAAAAAAAATAACAAAAAGATATGAAATTTTGAGACCTGAATCAGCGTATTTCTTCGATCTCATGAAAGAGGAGGGAGTGGATTTTTTTGTGGTAAATTCAAGGGAAGACGATGCCAAGGAAATGGGAAAATGTTTGGATGACACGATATGTGAGGAATCGAGATGACGATTGTTGAAAAAAAATGAGCGAGCACAATTTTCGTAGGCTAGTCGAATTGAAGAATATACGAATGAATATGTATGTATGTATATGTATCTATATATACATATATATATGTTAATATAGAGGTTATATAGAGTTTAAGGGGAGAGATGGATGATGCGTTTAATCGTCGGTCGAAAAGCTCAAGCGCGAGTACCTTGCGCAGCTATAGCGAGGCGCTCTCGATCGGGAGTCGTGAATTATATAAAAACAAAAAAATATATAAGAAATTTCTCACCGTCGCAGTGTTCGTTGTCTAGTCGAGAACTTATGAATATCGTGCCGCGATGAGAATGTAAATCGATAAACGATTCGACCTCGTACTTTGCGGCGGTGAGAATGTAAAAAAAAAAGAAAAAAATATGAACAATGACAATCTGTATTATAAAGAAAATACTACTAATAATGTGAAGAGAAAATGAAAGAAATCCACAAAATTTTAAGGATTACTAAATCTTATAAGCGTGAATAAAATATAACTTTACAAGTAACAATAACGATTAAAGGAAACTGATAATACCCAATAACGTTAACGGATGTAACGATGAAATATATATATATATATATATAAATATATATATTAATAACGATAATGAGTATCGCGTCGATATTGAATGTGAGGTAAAAAAAAAAAAGAATAATGTTCGAGATCTGTTCTGTTTTCTATCGTAGATTTTGTATCTTCAATACTCTAAGACAGAGATTCTAAAAAAAAAACAACAAATATCTGGCGGGCAAGGGCTTGGAGATTGGCGAAAGGGCGTAAAAATTTTCCCGATTGGGTTAATTGTTTTTCGATCGATTGTACCGAGCATTATCAATTCTCGCGTTGTCGTCTAACGTGAACGATCGAACAAACGATTGCCTATGAGAGTTAAACATATCGAGATGATTTCTGCAAGAACGGCTCGGAGAGCCGCTTCGATACAGAGAAGAGAAGGCAAATAAACTGATCGACGGTCGAAGCCCGAGCACGACTGATGGCGTTTCCAAAAAGTTCGATGTTCCATTGTACATTTCCCTCGAGCCCATTAAAACTAAATTGAACTATTGAATATACTGAATTAAATTGTTTGTGTAGAGTGTGTAAGGACAGCTCTATAATATTCGATCGAAATGACAAAGGGAAAAAGAAAACAAAAAAAAAAAAAATTGGCATATCCAGAGGCGTGAATCGATTTTATCAAGTATATATCCGGGTCGAATAAATATACTCTCAACCTCCTCGAGACTCAATGGGAAATAAATATTTTTTACGTGAATCCGTTCGACGTCCATAATACCGATTAAAATAATTACATTCTCAAATCGCATCCATCGGAACCGATCGATAATATACTATTGTGTTGTTACACGTGAATCAATATAAAGACCGAGGGAGAGAGACGTATATGCAAAAGAAAAAAAAAAAACAAAGGATTAATCATTAATCGATTGCCCGCTACGGGTAATCGCCAAAACTGTTAAGTGTCTTATTGTTCAGGCAAACGGCTGGACGAAAGTAGTTTTTTGGAATACATGCATCCCCCCCCCCTACCTCCCCCCCCCCCCCCCCAATCCCGACTCCACTGTCATCTAGCAATGGCTCGACTAAAAGCGTAAAATTATATTTATATAAGTCACAAGAGTGCGAGTCGCGTTGAAACGTTTCGAATATCGTAAGTCAAAGCTGTAAAATCAACACGTACCGTACGAGAGTGATTTATTCGTATGAAACAAATACGCGAAATGTCTGAAAAAAAAACGTCTGTTCCCGACGAGGTGTTGTAACTTAGGTGTGTAATCAAAAAATTGTAACGTGAAAACTACCAAATGATTTATCGCAGTCTCGACGACCGAGACGATAATATCGGACGGTGTATCAAGTACAAACTCGCGTCTGTTGGAACCCTTCGACAATTGCGATACCCCGAAAAAAAAAAAAAGAAATTTCATCAAAACACGAGTCCAGGCATTGTTCGATATAAAACGAGACGAAAACGTGTCCCTGCCAGAAAAAAAAAAGAATTGATAAAAATATAGTAATCTTTACCGCATGCCGTATTCTGTCCAGCCACAATTGCCGCCTACTGTTCAACCGTGAGTGTACTATACATATACTGTATTAAAATAATACGGTCGCGAAAGTGTCATTCGGTCGCTGGCCACCTGGAATTTCAATTCGTCAACCTCTAAACACTGCTCTGCGGTAATTCTGCTCTTTCGATCAGGACTGTCCTTCAGCCAGGCAAACTATATATATATATATCTACATACATAGATATAATTAGCGCTGTGGTTCTGTTTCTACAAATTTCTTTGACAATCCGAGTGGCGTAGCGCCGACGCACACCTTCGCGAGAGATAATTAAGCTAAGAGAGAAAAAGAAGAAAAAAAATATTATAATAAAATGCGAAAAAAACGAGTTGTATTGTAACTGCCTCTCGTGCAGGCACGTTGCGGAGAGTGTCGAGAAGGAAACTCGCCATCCCACTGAATAACGACGAGGCTGTCAAACCCTTTTATTATTATTATTATTATGATTGTCATTCACCGACGCTTGGACGCTGCGTATTAATTAACGTCATAAGTATCTTACCCGGCTTATCAGACAGACTCGATCACCTCTTATTTCTCATGGCCGTTATTGTCCCGCACACCGCTGACCCCATCGTCGTTGTTGTTGTTGTTGTTCTTGTTGTTATTGTTGTTGCTCCCCTCATCGTCGGCTGCGTTTCACTGAATCTTCGATATTATCAACGACGACACTTTGTCACTCCCGGTTACATTATATTTGTCACATTCTCTATCCGCGCGATCGTCAAAACAAAAAACCCATTGCTGGACGAACGATTGCGCTCGGTGTTATATAATTTATGTGTCACTCGTATTATGTATGATGAATGAAAAAAGAAAGAAACAAACAAAAAGTATGTATCACGTCGCGTTATGGTTAGTTTCCATATCGTGTACATTGTTCGCATCACACGAATGTCACGCATATACTTGCAACCGCCGAAATCTGTTTCGAATGTAAACCTGTCGGCGCGAGTTGTCGCGAAGCAAACACACAAACACTAAACAACACGCTGTACTGTCCTCTATGACTTTGGCTGGATGCTCACACGAACAGGCGGTCTTGCGCCTGCGCATTTTGCGCCGGAGTGTCGACGCGCGCGCCCTCTGTACCGAGTTTCAATCGCGTTTGAAATAAAAAAGCCGCGCGTTTAAACGTTCTATGCGATCGTGTGCGGATGGAGCCGTTCGCCTCCGTCGAAAAACGTTTGTTGTAGCGAGTTACGTCGGCACTCGCGACGTCGCAATCGCCGCCGTAACGAAACAAAGGTTGCACATGAAAAAAAAAATAATTATTATACATGAACAAGGACAAAAAAATTTATTGTATATGAAGCTACTGTGATGTTACTGTTGAATATAAAAAATATATATATATCTATCTATATATAGAAAGATGCTGTATTAAAAGAAGAAAAAACGAACAGTGGTAATTGACGCTATGGAATTGTGTTTCTCTTTGTAATTGTCAAATCTCGACGTTGATTCTATTCTCGGATGAGGAATGTCGCCGTTGCGGGTTGAGGATTCACGACATCACACGGTTCGTACCTTATAAAATCACATTTATTTACAATTCTACTAGATTAGTGGAGTCCTGTACAAATCGATGACCGCGAATCAATACTTCACGTATGCGTGATTTAAAAATATAAACGGTAAACAGAATAAGTAGAAGAAAAAAAAAGGTCTCTATAGTCACTGTATTAAAATGGTCGGTTCCGGTATTTTTTGTGTACGTGCAATTGTGCGCATTCGCGCACGCACGATTCGGTCGATCGTATTCAATTATTTATGTCATTTTCAATATTTTTTTTTTAATGCTTCTCCGTATCCATTTATCTTCCCACCCGTCGGACTAGCCGATCGTAATCGAATCTGTGACCTGGCAGAATCCGTTAATCAGATCGGTGATGTTATTTATTTTATATAATTAATTAATTATGCGACCGGTGCTTGTTGACTCTACGCCCGAGCGTAAAATCACGAACGGCCGTTATCGTTAAAACACGCCAACGCGCCATCTCTCTATCTCTTGCAATGTATTTTTTTATGTACAATTTTGTACACCGGTTAAACGCACGTAGTCACTTCCAGGATTCCTGAAAAGAATTTTTAATAGACGGTTTAGCATCGCAGTTTTATTGTCTCACGATGTCTCACGAGCTCTTTCACCATTTCGCTCTGACGCTCCAGTCTTTCGGTGTCCAGTGTAGACACTTCGGATCTATCCTTATCGAACGTTTTTCCATTGCCGCCGAGTGTTGCTCGATTATTTCCCTGTGGGCAAAACTGTGGTTAAGCATCAGTACGGTGTTTCGTATTAATTAATCGCGTGCTCGATATTTGTATCGAGCTCGATTGAAAAAAAAAGATCAAAGATATATATATGTAAACATATATATATATATATACGTATGTAGCATTAATGCAGCAGCCCACCTATTTAACGTAACGATGTATTGTCCCTTGTAATAGTTAATGAGGTTGAGGTTTTGCAGCGTCGATATGACGTCCTCTTTCTTTATCGACGTGAGCTCGCATATTTCGTTTATCGTTATCTGAGCTTTCTCGTTCTCGACGAGAGGCTTGACATTGAGCAGAATGTCGAGTATCGTGTGAGCCCAGTAACTTCTGTACGACAATAATCCGAGATCGGAAAGCGGCTTCTCCGGTGATCCAGTTTTACCCTCGAACTTCGATAACTCGTACGAGAACTCTATGAGCAATTTGCCGTATCCTTTTCTCTGATATGGCGGCAGTGTGAGAATACAGGCTACATTGTAATCTTCCGTAGATTCTTTTTCCTTCGAAAAATAGCCCACTATGTGAAACCCTCTGCTGTCGAAGTCCGTCATTACGTAGAAGAGAAATGGATCGGTGTCGTAGTCAAGGGTTTTGTGATCGAGAAATAGTTTGGCTAGTAGGCACAGATTCTGAGCGTAATTCTTGTTCTTTCGTCCGTCGATCTCGAAAAATGATATCGGACCTTTTCTGTATATCTCGTTGCCGGGCGGATGTCGCAAGTTGCATTTTGCCAAGTGCCTCTCCAGGCACTTCCGACTCTTTCGGTATTTCAGACAAAATTCGCATATGTAGATGCACGGTAAATTCACCATTTCTTGAGGATACGGACTGAAGTACCATGGCTTTATCCTGTGCCTACCGAGCTCTATGAGTTCAATGTTTTTCATCCTGGTGACGACGTCGTCGTGACCGTGATGAGCGACCATCGAACCTTGCGAGGGTCTGGGACCGGCCGCAGGTGGCGGTATGTGTGCCGGAGCCTCCTGAGAGTCCTCGTTCTCCAGAAACGTTCGATTCCTCTTTCTCGCCGCAATTTTCTTCTGCAGCGCAGCCTGCAAAACTGCGGATCCATTGACCGGCTCGCTGTTGATGCTCGTCGGACTCGGAGGCCTGCTGGGTGCTTGTTTCTTCGGCGTCGCCGCGCCTGTTCCCGGCGTCGTACCATCTCGCCTCGGATATTGTACTTTCCTGGTGTCCAGACACGTCTCCGAGACCCATTCATCTAGCCTTTTATTAACTACAAAGCAATGCTCCGAGAGTAATGCCCCACCTGTTTCGTTTCTCGCATGCTATAAATCCAACGTCTATGCGTTCTTTGTCATACTTACAATCTACGTAATGAACGTAGTAACATTTGATTCCTCGCACATCCTTAACGCTGATGATTTCGGCAAGAGCTGCAAGTATCGTTATGTTAGGAGTTTCATGTCACGACTTAATCTATGCGGATAATTCGATGATACGATAAACGCTCGACGAACGGAAGTGACGAACAAAAAAAATTTAGGTTTCTGTGTGTAACGTACTTATACAGGGTTCTCAGTTTGGCGGGTACATAACCTACAATTTTTGAGAAGTAACTTCGATCGCACTGATAGAGAGCTCGTCGTCGCACGAAAGTAGGGAAATATCATCGGGAAACGAGATCGAGAGTGTCTCCTCGATCGGCAATCACGGAAATGCTCGCGAATACACATCACGGTCACCGATGACATTTTTCACTGCAGTGTCAGTGTCACAAAAATGTTTACACCGTCCGCGACTTAATTTTTCGATACGAAGTGGTTGAGATATTCGGCGGGGATTTTTTTGTCGTTAACGATAGCTCGTTTCTTTGTGAAATATTTTCTACTTACGCCAGTCCTCCGTGCCGTGCATTCTAACCGGCAAGCGACAACCTTCCACCAGCGAGTTCTGAAAGTTAGGTTAGAATAATTGTAACGCTGATAAATTGAATGTTCTTACGTTATCGTGGGTTCTGTCATCGATGCACCGATGTAATTGCAACTATAGTTACCACCGAATCGCATATCGCCTCTCGTTCGTCGTGTTCCTCGATCATTTCAGTCAATATTCTCACAAAAATTGTCCCCTAACAGAAGATTGTTTTGAAGCGCTTGAAGCACTGACGCGCGCGCCACAACACAGCGCGGACGAAGCCGCAAACTAAATTCGTAGTAGAGTTCTCCCGTCTCGAGCGCCCTCGCCATATCGACGGTTGACGATGTCCTGCAGCACGCTTCCCAGCAGCCAGTCAGTGAGTATCGAGACTTTGTCAGCCCGATCGTGTTTTTGTTTGTTTGTTTGTGTTATTGAATATCGTACAAATGAGATCCCTAAGTTCCTTAAGATCCCGGGTTTCTTTCGATTAGGGAGTATCGACTGATATTCGCATTATGGCAGATTCGAGACACTACGAGCAATCGCGTTCTAGGATCGCCAGCGATATTTCGGTTACGACAAAGGTCAGTTATTCCAGCAATTGTCGTAAGCTGCACAATCTCTCACATACTTTTGTCGCTCCATCCCGATTACAGATGTGCCGTGACGGTCATTTCGGTAAGCGTCGATGAACCAAAAAATGATCGTCTTCTTTTATTCCAGACCATGTTTGTTGTGCTATGACCGCCATTTTTGTTCGGGGTCGCACAGATGTTTAAACAGCCAAAACATCCATCTGGTCAGTTTCGGCTACCATTTTTTTTCTTTGATCACAAAATTTGGTAAACTTTTTAGAAGTTGGTTGATTTTATACGAATTTTCGTCCCTCGTTGACTTAGTAATCGTTCGTATTTTGATTGTTTATCAATTAATTAAGATTCTATGAGCATTCACGTCGCCACGATGCGTACCAGAATCGCCAGCGATATTTCGGTTGCAGGAAAGTTACTCTAGCCATTGTCTTTAGCTGCACAATTCCTCATGTATTCTTGACGCTCCGTCCCGATGCGGCGAAAGTTGGGCGAATATTTAAAGGCTCAAATCACGAGGGATTGTTTTTTGTCGCAACTTCCACCTTGGGTTCTTAACCCTTCAACTCATGACTTATTTTGTTTACCTTCAAACGCATCACTATGATGATGATGATCATATATGCCTTCGTTTTTTTTCATAAGGAAGAGAATAGGGTATAAGGAATCTGATTTTATTTACATTTAGTTAATGAAAAACCCATTCGAAGATTGAAAACCGGAAAAAATCAGGAAAAAGCTTATTTTTTCGCGTTCGTGTGGGGTGCGTTCGAACCCCAGTCATGAGTTGTAGGGTTAATTTCGCGGTCACGTTGTTATGGATTGTGTTATACGAGTATCTATATATCTATATGAGTATCTATATGAGCATCTATATGAGTATTTATACGAGTAACTATATGACTATCTATATGAGTATCTACATGATTATCTAGATGAGTATCTATATGAGTATCTATATGACTATCTATATGAGTATCTTTATGAATATCTATATCGCGTGTCGGGCCTTTAGCGCTCTTTTTATTAGTGTTATTGAAATGTCGTACAAACGAGATCTCTAAGTTCCGATTTCTGTTTTTTTCTAGTATCGAGATTCCACCGATACTCGGACATTTTGTGAGATGCAAGATCGAACATCGAAGAAGACTGGCCGTCGCGACATGCAGTGGCCAGCCGAGATTGTTCCAACGTCGCTCGGATCCCTGCAAAGCGTCAAAGGAAAAGGGAGTTTCTACGACGAGTTCCAGAATCGCCAGCGATACTTCGATCGCAACCACGGTTAGTTGCTCTAGCAATTTTCTTCAGCTCCCGAAATTCCCCGCCCGTTTTTGGCAACGAAACTCGAACGAATATTTACGAGCTCAAATCTCGAGGGATTGTTTTTTCTTTATTTTTTTTTATTCCACCTCGGACCTATGCACCCCTCGGCATATACCGGGCTTATATGGGGTACGCGAGGCGTAAATACATATATACCGCCCAGGCACATAAGTGTACTCGGGCTCGAGCGAGGCACACAAGGGTTTGTAGTGCTTGGGCGAGCCACCCTTATATGTAGGGCGTGGCCAGGGTCCACCAATCGGAGTACGAAGGAACCCCGAAAGCTCTTTGAAATCGAAGGGTGCAAAAAATATATGGTAACGTGTCGAACGTCTGATCGGCTGTAGCGGAATTACACTCTGCATAAAATCGTTGATTCTACATTTTTCAAATAGACTCCGAAAAAAAAAAAAACAATTTAAAAAAAACCTCCATCAAAGATACCATTCGGACAATCGCAAATCGTCATTCGCGCCGAAGATTCCAGCGCCGCGCAAATCGGTAAAGTTCGTTGCCTTATCAACAACTCCCACCTCGAAGGTTAATCCCGATTTTTACGAATTTATTATAATAAGCGTGGGCTGATTCTTCGGATGAATTATTCCGCAATCTTTACGACGATCGAGGAGAAAGCTCATTCGTTCGCTCGGTTGCTTCGAGTAGTTACGGTTTGGGTGGTGGGCGGACGGGGAGGGTGTTTCTGGATATATGTAGGGAGCAGGAATAGTGCGTGCATTTAATAGCCTCTGTGTTACCTCGGAGGCTTCTCTTGCCATTAAGAATCCCACAAGGCCTGCCTACACCCGTCGTCGTAGCGCCACCTCGACATATTACACCGAGAAAAGCCCTCCCCTCCCCTGACCCCGGCTACCTCCCGAGCCCTTATCCTCTCGGGTTCGCGGTGAACGCACGAGGTAGAACGGGAAAGCCTCTATACGTGCTCTCTCTCCGGTGCGGTTCCAGCCCGGCTGGCTACAACCTCTTATGTACTATGTGTCCTATACCTGGGCATCGCACATTATGTAGCTATCCTGCTGGTACACTAAAATCATTAGAGACACGTGTGCCTGGCAACGCGCAGAATCCCTCGTCCTGGCCCATTAGAATGCTTAGATAGCCTACCCCCTCCCCCTCTGCCAGCCCCGTACAACGTTGTCCGCCTTGTACCCGGAAATCAATATCAAAACAAGACTGCGGTAACTTGCCATCGTGTGTATAAGCGTTTTGAATATTCTGCCGACTTTAACGCATGTACACTATATATTTAAACTATACGTGCGGTTTCATCATACGCAAAGGCAACAAAATGTGCTGTAGCGAAAAATGCCAAAACCGCTGCCCATTAGAATGCTTAAATAGCCTAACCCAGCCCCGTACAACGTTGTACGCCTTGTACCCGGAAATCAATATCAATACAAGACTGCGGTAATTTCCATCGTGTGTGTAATCGTTTTGAATATACTACCAACTTTAACGCATAAACACTGTGCATTTAAACTGTACGTGCGGTTTCATCATACGCAAAGGCAACAAAATGTGCTGTAGCGAAAAATGCCAAAACCGCGGCATAGGTTGTTTACACAATCTTCAGCCGGCATCTACTTTACGCCATCATCCCCTGCTCTCCCCCCCTTTCCCCCCGCCCCTAAAATTGCGTTGGCCTTCTTACCGCGTGGCTCGTATATAAAAGCTTGTTCAAAGGAAAAACGCTTTCGTCGTTGCGCCCTGCTGCTTAAAATTCATAAGGCGCTCTGTTTACTTACTAAAGATACGCGCTCTCGCGGTCCCCGAGACCATCCTCCGCCTTCTTTTACTCCTCTCTTATTTTTTCTTCATTTTTTTTTCGCCTTCCCTCTCTCGTTCTCTGCACCCTCGCTGCACCTCGCGCTCGTTCCTCGCACTTTTACTTCTTTTCCTTCTCTACCTTTCCGCCGCTCCGTGGGCTGCTCGTCTCGTGCCGGTCGACGGGACGAGCACCCCCCCCCCCCCCCCTTTTACCGCGCCCCCCCTCTTTTACATCATCGTCTACGGGAGGCCGTGCTTTATCGCGGAAAATAAAATTATTGGTTGCACTTTTCCCTCCTATCCGTTCGCGTGGCTCTCCTCCCGCGATTCCGCGAGAGAAATACTTACGCGTGTCTCACCCACGTGATTATTGTTTTATTCGCGGTACAGTTTTTTAAGGTCGTTATGTCGTGAAGGCAATTCGAAGTTATGTGCATAAACTTTTCACATGTTGTAATTTAACTATCAGGTCTTACTTGTACAAGATCTCGAAGGCTTTTACCGACCATTTGAAAAAATAATTAGAGCACAAAGTGCACGGTTTCGGGCCAAATGACGTTTCCTACCGTAATTGCCATAAAAACGAAGTCAAATCCACACTAAACAAATAATCTGCTTACAAATAATCGGTTTAATCTAAATGCGAAAATTTTCTAAAGACACTCCATTCTTTTTTATAATATCATCGATGCAGACAAAGTACCATATATAATTAATTTTGTATGTCACATACGCGCTGATGTCTATGACTCGGGTGTATCGACATAGCTACCTCAACTGTTACCGTATTAACGAGATGAATTCTCTGCTTCAGGAGGGAATATTTTGTAAGAACAGGAGCATCGTCGTTCGACGAAAACTCAAGAATGCTTTTTTTTTTGTCGAATCAAGGGTACAACAGACAACGCCACTCCACAATGTTTCCCCTCTCATTCGACACACGCGCACAGCGCGCACACAATCGTGCCGCGTGTATTCCGCATCCGCGTGTATTTACCTCCCTCCCCCCTCCACCCGAATCCCGGGGAAACGAGGTGGTGGAGAGCAAAGTATAGAGTAAGGTACCTACTATTAACTCATTAGGCAAAGTTCTTCGTATTATCACATTCTCTTTGAGAGAACGAAACGTACGACATGGGGCGGCGGTGAGGAGGGGGGAGGTGAGAGGGCGCAAGGTGGTAGCGTACTTACCTCGCTGTACCTGCGGGTGCTGTTTTCCTCGGTAGGAACGAACATCCAAGCATCCACGTGCACGGCGTATAGACAGATGCGCGTATGTACGCGTCCTTATTGGATGCAAGAGGGAAAGAGGAGAGCTTTATTAGGGAACGAGAGACGGAGAATTTCCGTGGAACGAAGGACGGACGTACGGCTGAACGAGGTAGGACTCTGGATCGGAGGGAGAGAGGGTACGAGAATTGAGCCAACTACCGAGTGAACTAGAAACAGAGGGAGATAGAGACCGGTTGTATAGGTGGACGTTGTATGAGGATAGTCCCGGAGTGAAGGGTGGCGGGTCGGGGGTGGGCACTGCCAGGGCTCCCTCTCGCTGTGCAACGACCGGCATTGTTTCGAACTGGTTGGCTGGTGTACACGTACATACATCTATTTGGCACATAGTGCCGCTTGCTGGAAGCATCTTAGAGGCCATAGAGAGGAGGAACGAGGCGAACGGTGAGACGGAGAAGGAACGGGAAGGCCCGGCAACATCGGCGCTTCTGCTCTCGCGAACCGAGAATAGAAGAGGGTCTGAGGGAGAGCGAGGGTGGGCGAGAGGAAGAGTACGTGTAGTAGGTACTATACCTGCCGCCCTCGACGCGGAGCACCATCGCACCCCCTTTTGCAAAGCGGGGAGCAGCCATCTTGCCACAAACTTGACTCCACCAATCAGCGTCGAGGCTGTGGTCACCGCGAAGCTCGCACGTTGTACCTACTATAACTCTCGAAGCAGAAGCACCGCCGGCAGGAGCAGCGGCAACCCTCGCGAGCATCTCCTCACACCCTTCGCCCTTAGCGCCCGCGCGCGCGCGCGCGCGCCCAACCCTTTAATTCTAATCAATTTACTCGTCGCGTCCCACAAGCCTAGAACACCGCGCAAGAAAGGGGCACCGACGTTTCGTACCCGCGGTACGTATATAGACACGCGCGTATGTGTGGGTACGTGGCGTGTGGATGGTGCACATAGAATAGCGAGGAACGGAGGCCGCTCCTTGCTACCACCCTTTAGCTCGCATCCAACGCTCGCTCCAACCGCCCACCTCTTCTCTTCTCTCTATATGCCTTAATAATTAGCGGGGAGATTAATTGGCGAAAGTTTACGCGCACTTAATGACGCGCACCTAGAGTCGATTTACACGGGGCCTGGAGTGGCGGGGAAGCCGAGAGGAGGAAAAAAAGGATCGCCACTGACGCCCCGAGCAAGAGGTAATCGTACAGCTGCGCGGAGGCTCTAATTGCTCGAATGAATACCTCGCGGAACGATTGATTTTACATTATATAATACGCTGACGAACTTGAGATCGCGATCTCGACGTTTCACCCTTCATTTTCGAACAGTCGATCTCGCTCCGTTTCGTCCCAATGCGGCACACAGTGGCACTGCTGACGGAGTCGAGGCGATGGTGACGGGGATAAATAGGACGGGTACGAAGAACGATTTATTTGTGTCGGTGATTGGGCTTCTCCTACCCCGACGCGCACTTCAAGATTCAGGCCTCTTTTTGCCTCGCGAGGGTGATCTGCCCTCGCGGGGAGGAGGAGGGGGGGGGGGGGGGTCGAGGCGGTGAGAAAACTCCACGAGGCAAATTCTATATGACTTTGCCACGTCGATCTTCGTTCCCTCCACCCCCCATGCGAACCTATCAATCTTTTTTTCTGCCACTCTGGCTCCACACGTAACCACGTTGTAGTTGTATATTCTCTTTTTTTTTTACTTTCATCAAACAACGCCGAGGATAGAATTGAATAGTTTTATTCGTTTGTTGTTTTATTCGTTTACCGAGGCAAACTTCCTTAGAACGCCGTGCCCGAAAAATCATACAACGAGAAAATAACAAATAATAAAGTTAAGATTAAACTATAGAACCAATAAATTTACCTTCAATAGCCAGGAAAGTATAAAAGAAAGAAAACAGGAAAATATACGAGGCAAAGTAATGAAAAAACGGAGCGCACAACCGACCAACTACCTAAGTGCGCTGTAAAAATTAAATGTAAATTTAATGCACTGGGATTTGAAATTTGCCTCCATTAACTACACTAATTCAATATTAATGTCCTTTTTTATAAAATTGTAATGCCAGATATTAACGTTACAAATATTTTGCCATAAACTTACAAAAATCTGTTAAAAAAAAAAAAATGTTACTGTAAAATTTCAACGCACATGTGTTTGAAATTTCAGGAACAGTTTAGGTAAAAGAGCTTCCAACAACGTTCATTAATTTCCAACCAAAATTGTTTTACAGTGTAAAACACCCCGCACCCATCCTGGCAAGGAGCAACTTCCGAAGCCCACGCCGGAAACCAACGACAGAGTCCTGCCTCCGCAGGATCGTATTAGCTTTGTATGCCGACGATTACGGAGCACTTCGGGGAAGGAAATTGTTCGCCGTCGCCGCGTTCTCGAAGCACCGGTCAATCCTGTTCTCCGAAACGAGTCGCCGGAACCGTCCGGTGTCCACCGGCGAACTCGTCGACACGATGTCACGAATGAAAGAAATTTGCCCACGCGAACGACCGGAGAGCTCGACGCACGCTCGGGCATTCAATTTCCTCGGTACGCGCTGTATATACGTAGTCTTGGCTCTCGTTATAATGAATGGCGCGTGCTTGCGCGAGAAACGAGTTTAGCACCCTTTAAGAGTTTCTAAGCACCCCACGGGCCCGTGGCCGGGCGCTGCTTAAGGTCTTAAGTTCTTGACTCCTTCACCTGCCACCGCTGCCGCACCGCTGTACGGCTTTGCGAAAAGAGTGAGAAAGTTTAAGAGAGTGTATATAGCGGAAGAGTGAAAGTGAGCGAAAAAAAAAAAAAACGTAAACGTCTTGCTTTCACCGAGTTTCAGAACTCTCGACTATGCCAAACTCCTTTATTGCTTTTATTTTACTTTTTCTTACACTCTCCTCTCTATGATTACAGCCCGAGATTGTTTATTAGCCTCACAGTCTTATTCAGCGTTGCATCTTAATTGGGGTGATTCGTTATTAACCCAGATTCTTTTTATTTTCTTACAGATGACCCTCGACGTTTGAGATTCATTCGCGCATAGAGAAGTGAATCGTCTCTTCAATGTGTCTCCATGGATTCTTCATTGCCCGCTGCTCCATTCGCACCGCATCTGCAACAGGGTAAGTCACTGAGTGAGTTAATTCAAATTATTGAAATTAAAGAAGTCAACGTTTGCAAGTGACTCGACTAATGGGACACAAGAAAGATATCAAGTGTCTTAAATTCGGTTGGGATAATTTAATGCTCCTTTATGAATATACGTTGGGTTCTTTTCGTGGAGCTTATTTAACGTGCATGGCGCGTAGATTCGTCGGGAGGTTGAGCGAAACTGGAGAACCCGTGGGGCGCGTTGAAGCGGTTTGAGTCGTGAAAAGGAGGAAAATAAGTGCGAGAAAGTTGAGCCAAGGAAGAAAGTCGGTAAGAATGAGAAGGTAGAAAATGAAGGAGATATGGGCAGAGTTGGATGGTATTGCATCCGAGTACGCGAAAGCGCGCGATACGAAGGAGAGACGAAGGAAGGAGAGAGGAAGGATGAAAGCCGTGGCGGAGCGGGAGAGAGACGGTGGAGGGTGGTCGATCCTTTTTACGAGGGAGATCCTCTACGACTACGACGGCGGAGTCGACTTATTCGCCGACGACGGCGACGAGTGTCGAGTGGTTTTCGAGCTAATAAAAAAATTAACCCACGGCGACTGGCGGGTGGTGTATAAAAACCGGCGATGTATAAAACGCGTGGATATTCAGAAGGTTCGGCTGACGGTAACTCGGCATTGAGGGACATGGACTGGGAGACTCGCATTCAGTTTTGAAATGAGATGTGAAAAAAAGAGAGAGCCGACGATTCTTTGTTTTTTTTTTTTACAATTGGCCCTCTCGACGATTAACGCAACGCAAATTGACGACGCGTTGGTGATCTCGAACAATGTTTCGACCCAACCCGTGTACATTCCCTCTTTATACTTCGTCTCGTTTCGCGCTTCCCGCTACGATGTAGTTACCGATCTTTTTTTTTTCTGTGCAGACGAGCACAACGCCGATACATTTTTATGCGGGATGGAGCGCGAATGAACGCCATTGAAGTGGAAAAGTTTGAAAAATATTAGCTTAGGCCGCTAGCAATTCTAGACACTTCTTGAGCCGATGAGAATCACTTGTGTTGCTTGAGATCAGTAGGAAAATTAAAAAATTTATTGAACGGAGAATGCATTAGATTAATTAATGATATCAACGTAACCTCCACGTGATTCTGTTAGATTCAGAGTATATTTGGACGGCCTCTTGACCGAAGGCAAAATATGCTGAAAAAAAATCTCGAGGCAAAGAAAAGTGCAGCGTCCCGCTACGATGTACTTACCGATCTTTTTTTTTCCTGTGCAAACGAGCACAGCGCCGATAAATTTTTATGCGGGATGGAGCGTGAACGAACGCTATTGAAGTGGAAAAGTTTGAAAAATTTTAGCTTAGGCCGCTAGCAATAATAGACAATTCTTAAACCGATGAGGATCACTTGTGGTGCTCTTGATCAGTATAAAAATGTAATAATTTATTGAACCGATAATGCATTAGATAAAATAATGATATCAACGTAACCTCCACGTGATTCTGTTAGATTCAGAGTATATTTGGACGGTCTCTTGACCGAAGGCAAAATATGCTGAAAAAAAAAATCTCGAGGCAAAGAAAAGTGCAGCGTCAGCGAGAGTCTAGCAAAAAAGAGTATACGAGCAGGTTAGGCAAGAGAGTGGTAGGTAAAACACGGGGGTAGGTAAATTGTAAGCCCCCGCGAGATTCTTCAGTCGGCTTGACTTTCCGTGCGGCGAGGAAAGAAGGGGAAGTTCATATATACATACATACATACAAACACATATATACATATATATACATATATATAAAGGAGCGTACTGGGGTTGCCTGTGAAAATGCATCCCCGGTGCTAATTAAAACCACACACCACGTGTCTTTCCATGCCAGGGTAACGAAAAATAAACAGAAAAGGATCTTTTCAGAGTGCGCGCGGCCCGTCCTCACCCACTCAACCGTCGTTTCTTTTTCTCCCTCGCTCCCTCTCGCTTGCCGACTCGTTTCGTCTCTTTTCACATTTTTTTTCTTTTTTTTTTTCCTTTGCGAGAACTCACACGTACGCGACCCTCCCTGCAGACAGCCAAGCCCCGTCGACCTCACCCCGTCTTCGTATACTTCCTTTTCTTTCCCTCCGCCCCCTCGCGCATGCCTCTACACCATGTCGGCTTAATTATCGTCCAAGTGTTCTTTAAAGAGCGAATTACACGCTCGATGTTTGCTCTTGACGAGAGTTCGCGGAGCTTTTCATTCGATCCCGTCCGACCAAGTCTCTCGCTTCCACTCGCTCTTTTTCGTTTCATTTTTAATTTTTTTTTTCTTATTTTTTTTTTAACTCTCCCACCTGTCCCGTTTCGTTTGTCTCTTTCTCGGTAATTTTCCTCTCTCCGCGGCCCAGCTGATGCTCGTCTCATCGTCGTCGACGGTGAACGAGACGAGGCGAGGAAAAAAAACCGAGGGAACGTCGCAGTCGACACTGCCTCGCGGCCCCGCTTTTTCTTTTACGCCTCGAAGATTTTTTTCCTTCGGTATTTTTTATTTTTATTTTTATTACCTTCCACACCCCCCACGCGCGCTCGGTGAGATTTCCTTCTCCGCTCGCAACGCGACCACCGCGCCGAAACCTCCGCGATATGGCTCTTTTCCTCGTTCGTTCGTTCCTTCGTTCTATCGAGAGTCAAAAGCTTTCATACAGCTCAGCGGTTACCCGCCGCTCATGCTCCCCGGTTTTCCCTCGTTCTGCAGCGAGCTCGCGCACACCGCACGCGAAGCAACACCGGCGAGCAAAGAAATTCTCGAGCGCCGCGGATAAGCGATGTACCAAAAAAAAAAAAAAAAAAGCTTCCGCAATAAAATTCTAATATTTCTCAGTATCGCGAAAACCCCCTCGCTACCTCCCATTTTTGCTTTCTCTCTCGACTCGCTTTTCACCGGGGATCAACGGATTTGCCCGCTTCCAATTTAACATCGCATCTTCTCCATGATTCATACATTATAGATATATCGCAGATACCCGTAGATAAGCGAAGGGGAGCCACACGCTCCTCAATCCGAGAAATACCCCGATTCCTCCATGGTCGAAATACCACATATTCAAATCAGCCCAATTCGAATATTCACTGTTTCCTGCGCTTCCAGGGCGACGGAAGGGCGCGATCATCCCCAACGCCCCCCCCCCCCCCCCCCCCCGCGGATGACTCTACGTCCTTGCCACGCGGAACCTTCGGTCGCCCCCCGTTAGAGCTTCGGTGTATTCGGGCAAAGAATAACGGGGACCAGCTTAGTTCGCCTTGTCGCTCATGCCGGGAGAACTGTCGAAGAGGAAAAAAATAAGCCCAGCGTGGAAAGAAATGGAAGCGACCCTGGGGGAGGTGGGAGCGAGTGGAGATAGCAGCGTCACGGGGATGGTAACGGCTAACATCGAGGCGAGATGGGGACCGAGAGGGCGAAAGCTCCTAGCCAAGCACGACTCGCACTCCTCTCCCGTGTGCGAGGGGCTTGCCGAAGCTGGGGGTCTCTTTCTGATATATCGCCTCGCCGGGAACTCTCGCACACCCTCAACCATCCCTTATGGCCGCCATCTTGAAGGATTCGCCCGTCCAACCGCGTCCGTATAAGGCAGAGACTCACGTACACATATATATACACCGCGAACCGGGGGTAGGGAAGAGCCATCCAGTCAGCCAGCCTCATTCCATTCCGGCCCTCGCACGTCCGCCCACGATCGAAAATCCCGTTAGAGTTATACGGGCTTAGCGTCCATTTTGACGAGGGTCCCCCGCGCGAACCCCCGGGGTATTCTCGTCCGCAGGGGTGGCTTCTGCTGCTTCTCTTTTCTCGCTTTATTCTCGTATCTTGTACCTTCCGTCCCGCTCGGAGCCCAGCGCGCTGCGATAGTGGGGCATGCGGAGCGTAGCTATATCGCGTGTGTCCCGTATGGTATCGGCCCTTTGGGCGCGGGCGATACCCGGCCACCGATAGGATGCCCCCCACAACCCCGGGATTTTCAACGCCCTGAGCTCTTCCGCGATAACGCCAAACCGTCCACCCACTCTCCGTTCACGTTCCATAGACCGTGACGTACGTACAACGCGGAGAAAGACATTCTCTCTCCGGGTCCTCCTATATCTTGCGAGAAAGCTCGCACTCTTTGTCATTCCCCCGGTCCTTTATCCCCCCTCCCTTATTCACGTAACGAGATAAATTCGATCTTTGGGAGAATCTTGGTTGACGATGCGAGGGTTCGACGGGGCACGAATATTTTGATACCCTCGAACTGTATTGGCAGATACACGCGGCGATTGCGTGACACACGGGATATAATTACACAATGAGGAAAAAAATTGTTGGATCAACCAAAGTGCGTTCACCCGCGTTCAAAGGCGTCATTTAGTTGGTACACATTTTTTTGTTTGAATCGAAATATTTTAAGTCGACTGAAGCGAATAATCGTTCGACAAAAGAACGATTTAGTTGTGCCAACCAAACGACAGCTTTGAACGTATGTGACCGCGAATTTGGTTAATCCAACAATTTTTTTTTTCTTAGTGCAGTAGAAGCACGATTAACCGGGATGCTCGGGACCGAAGAGGATAATCGAAATCCCGGTTAATCCGAACTAGAGAGCGAAAGTATGTAAATAAATAATGGCTAATGATACTTTTTTTTTTATTAGCTGCATTGACATTTGGTACAACTTGCACTTAATTGTTGAATAGTGTGAACTAGAATGTAAAGCTTGGAATATTTTTGATCATTAATAGTACATAAGCTAGCCTTTTTTTTTAAGTTCTCAGTGACTTTGGTTTGCCCGCGCATGAGATAAAACCTGAATAGACGCACGGTCAATCCACTTCCCGGTTAAAGGTGCTCGCAAATAGAACAACGTTCGCCATTTTGTGTCATAAAGACGAGTCGATCGGACCAGATCGGACACCGATGCGACGAGCATCAGCCAATCACGGCTGTGTTTGAATACGGCACGGCCTGTCCGTGTTCCGTACGCAGTTTTGTGTGCGAGCAGCTTAATCCGAGCCCGGTTAATCGGGCATTCTACCGTGTTCCAATTTTTCCTCGGTGGTTTCGGAGTTCGGAATCGTGGATCGTCCATTTTGTGCGTGAAGGCGCCAGCTTCGAGGTGCAAGAAACTAGTCGGCATTCGACCGAGCGGAATTCGCGAGGGGGAACAGAGGAGCCACATCGGTGCGATATAGAACTGGATAACAAAGCTGCGAGGGCCGAGGAAGCCGATGGATGGAGGAACTCCGTCGGGGTGTTTTCAGTTATTCCGAGAATTTCCTTTTGGGCGAAGGGCGAATTTAGCACCGCCGCTACTGTGCCGGAGACGGTCCACCTGCCAAGCACCCGGAGGGAAATCCGCAGGGGAAACGGTAAACTGCATTTTTCGGAGGCTCCGCATGCTCCGAATTTTCCGAGTCCCTGTCTCCTATCTCTCACGCATAAAACCGACGTTATATACCGAACTATATACACTCGGCATTCTGGCGCGATGTCGGGGGATTTGATTATGCAAAACCGAGCAAAGACGGGCCACGCGCCTCCGAGACCGTTCTCATTTTCCCCGCCACTTCTTCCGCTCCTCTTCGTCTATTCTTTTCTTGTTCCGTCAATCTGCCGTTCTTCGAGACCGCCACGCGTATCCGACGCGCTAACCCCCTCGCCCAATATCACCGACGTATTTCCTTAATCTTCGTATCCAAAAAAAAAAAAAAAAAATTTTACCGACCACCCAACAAACTCCACGCACGAGATTTTCTTTTATGGAGAGATAAGTTTTTCAATATCTTTCTGAATCGTAGGAAGCGAGATCTCGGTGTACATCCTCGTTGAATATGGAAGGAGAAAAAGAAGTGCGGCATCCGTGAAGAAAACGGGTGATGCAACGAGCGATACGGTCGCTGCTGTTGCGTCTCAGGGATTTCTCGTCACGACCGGGATAAATCGATATTTGCATGCATATATAACCATCGCGGTGTGGTTGTGCAGTTGAGTCGGGCAATAAATGTATGTAGGGTGAGTAGGCTTAGGAAGAGAAATAATCGTTTTCGACG
Source organism: Amblyteles armatorius (assembly GCA_933228735.2). Classification (NCBI taxonomy): domain Eukaryota; kingdom Metazoa; phylum Arthropoda; class Insecta; order Hymenoptera; family Ichneumonidae; genus Amblyteles; species Amblyteles armatorius. Next base: position 4,314,552 of record OW121689.1, on the reverse strand, counting down.
CCGTTTCGAAGGGATGGAGGGATCTTTTTTCTCTTCCAACGAACCCTCCCGCTTCATCTCTCTCTGGCGCGCGCAAAGCCCGGCGTACTATTTTCCTATGCAAAATCGATCGTGTCCCGATCACGAGGCGATGCTCGCACTATCGCGACATTCTTTCGGCACCCCTATTGCCGAGGCTGGCTTTATGGCAGGCTCGTATTTGAATTTTGAACACTTTTTCTGTTCTCAATCCCGGGCGACTCTCTCGATTGTGGCGGATCACGAGCGCGACTTGTCGATACTGAAAGGGATATAGAAAAATGAAGAACCAAACATCGGTATATAATTTGGGCCCGTGCGAGGCAGCTGCGTGGGTCTTGGCTCGTACGGAGAAAAAAAAGGGTCGCCAGACGCGGAATTAGAATATGCTCGCGGTCTCATTTGAATTTCAATCTCTCCGGCTCACACGCACGCACACATTGACGATCATTCGCGGACGCATTTTTTTTTTTTTTTTTTCGGGCCAACAGAAACAGTTCGTGTAACAATCGCGCACGATAGACCCCGAAGAGAGGACACTCAGGTAACGAAAAGGACCCGCGAAGGGTTGAAGCTCAAAGGTGTACCGTACACGTTCCCATTAAAAAAAACTCCGAGCTACCTGAAAGCTGGCTATAGTATACTCTATATGGGTACCTAAGCGAACCTTCCGGGGCCGGCGCGCACCTCATTAGAGCCGCGTCAAACATCAAATCTGGAGCACGACTTTGCACTTCGTATATTCGCGCTTTGGGCATCCAAAAAAGATAAATAAAACGTGGTAGGTAGGTTAAAATAGTTTCTTGTTACTGAAACGCGAATTGAGCCTCCGAAATTTCGAAATCCTGCACACGAATTTTTTTTTTTTTTTATATCGAAATAGAATTTAGAAAATATGAAGGTTTCCGCAAATGCTATTTCGATGTATAAAAAAAATCATGTGGATATTTAAAAAATAAAAAATCGTAGATAGATAAAAATAGTTTCTTGGTACTAAAACGCGAATGAAGTCTCCAAAATTCCGAAATTGTGCACACGATTTTCTTTCACATATATCGAAATAGAACCTGCGAAAAACCTCGTATTTCCCAAATTCCATTTCGATACATTAAAAACAAAAATCGCGTGGATATAAAAAAATAAATAAAACATAGTCGGTAGGTTTAAAATGGTTTCTTGGTACAAAAACGCGAACGAAGTCTCCAAAATTCCGAAATCGTGCAAACGATTTTTCTGGTTAAAACGTCGAAACGGAATTCCCGAAATACGTCGTACTTCCCAAAATTCCATTTCGGTTGTACAACCGAACACAAGAGGATGTAGATGGGTTGCTTTCCGGAAGTGAATTTCGCTATCCATATCGCGTAACATAGGCAGACACGCGAATGCGCTCAGGATAGACTGAGTGAGTGAGCGAGGTATGGCCGGGTAGAGCGTGTATAACTGTACAGAGTATACAAGGTAGAGGATAAGATGGGAAGCCATAGCCCGGGGCCTTTCCTTCTGTGTGCAGCGTTCTGTGTATGCCGCGCTTCTCCCCGAAGTACAGTCGAGCCAGGCAAAAACAGCCCCCCGCGCTCGGATCCCCCGGCAAAACCACCCCCTCTCACCCACCCTCGCCCAATTAAATTATCACTAACAAGTCCGCTAGTAGTCCCGAAATGCCAGTTGCCCGATGTCTCCTCTCCGCCGCTCTCATCCGCAACCTCCGCGCGGTTCGAGAAAATTCAACGACGTATATTTTTGGGATAAACTGTACGCCGGAACGTCGAGTCCGTCAAGTAACTCGTGCGCTCGTCCCTCCCATGTGTGGACTGCAAGTTTACCACCGACGACGGCGAAATTTTAGACCCCGTGTGCGCGCTGAGCTTGCGTCGGGGCTTTGGTACCCCGTTCGCTGAAGCCCTCGCGGGGTACCCCGGCGTCGCCGGATCGTACAGCCAGAAGCTTGGCAGGAACGAAACGTCGAGCCAGCATACACGAGCCCCAGCGCCGGCAAAGTTTTGCATCTGCCTCTAGCCCCGGGGATTTTGGTTAGAATATTGAATCTGCAGAGTGGAAGCTCTGTAACGAGCGGTGTGCACATGCATACACCACCAGTCAGGCCCGGTACTATCTACTACTATATTCTCTGGCCGGGCTAACGGCGTCCCGCGAAACGACCTCGAAGCCGGCAACAGCGGCGGCAGCATCGCATGCACCGCGGGTAATGTAATCCGGAGGCCTTTGCTGGCGCACGTGAGGAGGAGGAGGATTAAAAAAAGGACTAACGATGCACACATGTTAAACTCTTCGAGATCGACGTGCTTTCGAGCGTTTAACATTGGGAACACTAGTTTACGTACGGGTAAAGAAATTTTTGCTGTGACGTTGCGAACGCCCCAGTTTCTCATCCAGGAACGGTCTCCGATATTTTACGGACAGCATTCGAACGGGGAAAAATAATTGGTCGCGCCGAATCGCTACTTGGGCCGAGATTCCGTTGGCTGATAATAAATCAATTGTTACTCAACACATTAATCGGGCCCAGCCGATTAATGTGTTGGGACAACAAATTCATTCATTTATTTATCTTATCCCATAGCTATATACGTGTGCGTTTGCAAATGCCAAGTCTTCGGCAGATCTTTAGAGTAACTGATATAGGGGAACTTGGGGCGAAACGGACCACCAAAAAAATGGCGACGTCGAAATTCCCCGTCACGTTTTCCAGGCGGTAGCCCGAAACTTTGACGTTGTTGCTTGAAAGAGGTGGACAGTTGTATGCTGAATTTGTGTTTGTGGACAATTTCACGGCGCTGTTTCGTTAACGAGAAGTAACTGAATACGTAGCCGTCTCACGGACATGTAAGTAACTCGTATTTTTTTTATGCCTCCGGACTTAAGGTGGGGCTAAAGATCAACACAACCTCAAAATATTTTGAAAACGTTTTCTCCGAAATTCTTTTATGCAATAAAAAAACGGGTATTCCGTTTAAATTAAATACCATCTTGTTCTACTCGCCAGAGAGCAAAAACGCGACAGAGCCAGCTTTCTTTTAGTCACCCGTTTTGCCCCAGTGTCCTATTTTTTCCGTTATTAACGGAGACACGCTGAGTCTTGTTTTATCTGATTCTCTTTAAAACGAAAATGTGCGCGAGCAATTTCATCCTAGGTGGCCCGTTTTGCCCCATGTCCGCCTATCTATCATACCACAATTGCTGCAGTGAAAACTTTCTGATCGTGGATCCGTCGCCAACAGTAGTAATTTCAGAATTCCAGCGGAGAAAAATAATTGGTCGCTCCAAATAGCTGCGTGGTTTGCTTGTCCTCTGGGCGATTCATCTGCATGCGCCCAGATCTCGTTGGCTGCCGATCAATCAATTTTCAGGTCCAGCCAATTAATTTCTTGCTCCAAAAAATTATTGTCTTTCACCTCACCACAGCCATCTAAGTGTCCCTCTACAAATTCCAAGTCTTCGGCATATCCGTCGCGTAACGGATAGATCAACCGTACGACATTCGCCTCAGTGTAAACTCTCTGCTTATTATTCGCTACGAATTTGCTTTTAATCGGGGACGATGAACGGGTGGAAGGAGTGTCCTCGGAGCGAGCCCCCCAAAGAGGTCGAGGGTCGTCGTAGTTTTCGTGGGCTCGGGGGATGAGTCTGCACGCCGAAAGGACAGCACGAGCGCCACGGGCGTAAAATTTTCAGCCTGTGGATTTGATATACGAGGGTCAGGCCATGTTTCCGCCTGTTTTGACCACCAAAGGGGTCGGGACCGAGCCGCACGCCCAGGGTCATTCGATGACCCTTCCGGAGCAAGGATGCGCGCTTTCGCCTCGAGGCAGCCGCGGTCGCCATGCGTGCTCCGCGCCTCCGAGGTCCGGCGTGGGTCGTCCTTCGAGGTCTCGTTCCTGGCCCAGGGGTGGGTCGGCTCATCCCTCGAGCACGCGCCGTTTCGTCACGAACGGCTGGCTGAACAATGTCGTCCGCGAACGTCGCCGACCGAATTATCGTCCCTGGCCTCCTCTCGTCCCGTTTTTCGTGAGTGGTTTCGCGAATGCGCGGGACCCCAGGTAGCCGACGAGGATTTTTTGGCGGAGGAACCCTTCGCTGAGCCTCGCCAAAATAATAGAACACGCAGCCTTCCTCTCGCGCTTTACATATCCCTTTTTCTATCTGGAGCCCACGGACGAACGTACTTTTCAACAATCTTGTACGAACGAGCCAAGGGACCGATCCCATTGTCGGCCAGTAGGTACGGTCCGTATTGTGCGTACAGGGTGATGCAAGAGCGTTCTTTGCTCGCCGTAGCCCTCGAGGATGGATTCAACGGATGTGTGAGGTGAACACTTTTCTGGCCACTGTGTATGTTTCGCTGCAGCCGGGGGAAGCGACACCTGCACGTGCCATTTTCCCGAAACTGGATCGGGACGTTCGGTCGCCTATGATAATACCGGTCCAGGTAGCCGCGAGGATGGGTCACTCTTCGGCGAGAGCAACTGTCCGCTAACCGGCGGAGCATCGGCCGTCGGTCAACGGATTTCCGGCACGAGTCACACCGTTGATCTCATTTGAAAAATTCGGGTCAAGCGATCCTGCCGGTTTCGTTCGCTTGATAGGACCGAGAAAACGTAGTTTTGCAATATACCGAAACATTATAGTAATTTTATTTTGTTCAGGTTCTTAGAACCTATTACAAGATTCTTTTGACAATGATTGCCTTATAGTAAACCTTAAATATAGATAGAAATGAGGTGGACATTACTCAGATAGGGCAAGCGGGCGATTCTTACAAGATGCTAAAATATAAGAACATCTATTCACCCAGAAAAAATGTTTATTTGACGGCCACCGTTTATTTGGTTCAAGTAAAAAATTTATTTGATTTAAATAAATATGCATTTAAATCGGATAAATCGTTACTTATATGACATAAATATTTATTTAAGTCAAATAAATATTTTACTTAAACCAAATAAACGGTGGCCGTCAAATAATTTTTTTTTCTGAGTGTTTCTGCAAACTCGAGGCTTGCGGGCACTCAAAGTTCGCTAAATACTTTTTTCTATGCGAGTCATACAGTGGCCAATTTACAACGACGTGTTCTAAGGATTCATTTTCGCCAGAGTTACAACAAGGGCACGGCAATTTACTGAAACATAATATATATATGTATATTGGGCAAACTCGAGCGCGACGGTTGGACCGAGGATCGGAGATATATCACCGTGGAATGGGTTTTTACAATCGGCAATAGCAGTTTATTTTTAAAAAATGGATCCCCAATCGACCCCGGCGATGCGTGCGAGCGACGCGTGTGCGGGATTCGATACGACGCATCGGTTCGCGTCATAAATCGAGGCCCGGTATGCAAATTGGCTGCCCCCCGAATATTTTTTATTCCTTCATCCCCGGCGTCATCCACCCCTCGAACGAAACTCACCGTACCGCGGGTGTTTTTAATCCCGCGTGTCTACACTGGGTCTCCGAAGGAACACGCGAAATTTGAAACTCTGCGTTTTTTCCGCTTTTTCGACTATTCTTCAATTGTTATCGAGACCGGTTTTAAACTTTCGAAACTTTGGCAACTTCTGTGCCATGTAGTAGACACTTCAAGAAGTAACCCAGCATTTTTTCAGATTTATTGAAACCCTAGAAAACTTTGAAAACCCAACTGTCCCCTAAATGACTCGTCGTACACCGTGTCTTTGAAAATATCGTGTACACACGCAGGGTTAATCTACCCGGTAAAAATATTATGTAGTTTAATTTTTTCTAAAAATAAATAACAATTTAAAAAAACAACGATAGACATGTGAGAGGTTTGTCTCCCAGGCGAGCACATTTACGAAAGTTCACTCACACGTGTCTTTCCCTCCCTATCGGCGGGGGGGTCGTGAGCGAGCTATAAGAAAAGAAGGGATCAGCGGAGTACGAGGAGTAGGTGGATATGGGTTGGGTAAATGCGTGAGGGACGTTTCGCGAGGCCATAGAAGTTCCAGGTTTCATCCGTCGGGTTCGTAGCGGAGCATAGTGGTAGTGGAGAGAGAAGAAGAAAAAAAAAGCCACCCTCCTCTTCTGTGCCGCGCATAGCCAGCGTCGCCTTCCGTTCGAACCCTCTCTCCACTCACCCGTTCCATCGTTCACTCTCCCGCCGGTCGCCCACCCTCGATATTAAAAATTTCAATATCCTAGCCCCAGGGGCTGGAAAACACATAATGTATTCAGGTGACGTCCCGGCCATTCTATCGGCGAGAAAAACGTACAGTTTTCGAGGAATCGAATCCGAGCGGCCTCCAGCTTCCATCCTTGGCTGGCATACCCCTGCGTTTGGCGTCGCACACACCGCTCACCAGCCAACGGTGTCACGTCTCTCGCCACCCCCCCCGAGACATCCCCCCCATCGCCCCGTTCTCTCTCGCCACCCATATTACGTATATAACACGTCCCACGTCCATTCCCCCTCGTCGACGATGACTACGACGTCGCAACCCGCACGAGAGTTTTTCTTTCTTCGGCCGATCGTCCCTCGCTCTCCCCGCCTCGTCCATGCGCGAGCTCTCGCTCTCGTAACCAAAAGTAAAATACTCTTTATCATGCCTTAATGATTCTCCCTCATTTGCGCGATAGCTACGACACTCCGCATGAAACGAAACGGTATGGAGAGTAAATGTTCTTCTTCTTCCTTTTCGCAGGTTTTTCGGAGAGGAGACGCTTTGTTACTCCGGGCCCACGATGGATGGATTATTCTACCGGGAGGAAGTGGAAGAAAAATGGACGCCGGGGTACAAGCGACATACGGGAAGAGGCACGAACCGGAGAGACTCGCGTCGCCCAGAATCAACCCCCTGGCCAGAAACGGGAGACGCGAACTGTTTACGGCCCGCGGGTCTAAACAACTTAACGATGAAATTTATAGTTTCGGTAGCACGCCTACCCTCGGGCTGCGGCGGACAACGAAGGGCCAGGGCTGCGAGGAGGTGGATCTAGGCTCTTCCCAACACGTACGTAGCCGAGCGCGCACAATAGTGGCGTACACTCCTGTAGGGACGATATAGAGTCGCTCGGCGACACGACACGATTCCGGAGGACGGGAAGGGCAAGAGGGTCGCAGGCAGCGATGCTGGTTGTGCTCCAGGCGTGTACAAGCCGAGGTCCCTCTTTCGAACTGTACCGCTCTCGCTTGTACAGGACTTTTACCCTGCGCCCAGAGTTGCGTCGTAATTTATGGATGCCGTTCCCTTATCCGCAGGATACGAACTCCGCTCTCCGCGGCTCCCGCTCTCTCTCCCCACACGTTTGCTGTCCCTCCTATCGATCTTATACACCACCATCGCCACGGCACAACGGGTGACCTCGAAATCTTCTGGTATCGCGACGAGATAACACATCGTCGATCGGGGACGATTAATTGTTTTTATCGTACTGGCAGACAATCCGGTGCAACCTTTTTTTTTATACACACCGGCGAGAGAGCACTCGAACAAAAGTTCGTCTCGAGATCCTTTTGGGGATGAGATTCGAGGAGGCTGGTTTATCTTTCGGCACTCGTAAAAGCTCGAGACCAAGAGCTTTGCCTGCTAATCCAGAGAGCCTTGGCGCTTCGCAGTGTGACATTCAAATGCTTGAACTCATTTATTTTCATAAGATTGTCACTCTTTCTTTTCTGTACACGAGAGAGCTTGTCGGAAATAATACCGACTGTACGGAGAGTCTGCGAGCTGATTCGATTCGTCTGTTGAGTAAAACGGAACGACTACGCTGATAAGAAAGTACACAGTAAAAAAATTGTACTTTTTACGACTTATTGTCCACAAACGTCTACAATTTTTCGTTTGTTAATTTTCTAGTTTTACAAACATAAGTACTACCTAAAATTGTCAATGACACGGGAAATCAAAGGACAGATTCTTATATTCAAATAAGTGACAAACGAGTCTGTCACATATTCAAAAAAATCATTTTTACGAAATTTCGAATTCCGATTCTACGAAATGATTTTTTACTGTGTACAGTTGAATCAACTAAGATTCCGGAAGTCTCGTTCGAATAATTATTCAGGCGGTCGAACAGAATATTCTAATGACTCAAAAATATTTCGTTTAAATCACCCAACATATCGTTGAACCGACAAATTTTTCATCCGTACCAACAAAATATTTGGTCGAACGTCCCTGTCCGGATCTCAGTCGATTCCGCCGTATTTTTTGTTATCAGTCCCGAAAGACGAAGAACGCTCTCCCTCGTACCTCGGCCGTGTCGGCGCCGTGACGCATGCAGTCCGACGAACTAAGACGCTCGTAATCCTGTCAGCTCGTTCGGCAATAATTCGTCATATTCTCGTGGCGCACCCGTTACATCGAGCGAAACACACAAGCCTGGCCTCTCTGTACAGAAATGCTTGGTTTGCCGGAGCGGAGGCTGGGCTACCCTCGGCTCTCTCTCCGGCATCAATATGTGTGTTTGTAAGTGCGTGTGCGACGCTACGTGTGTTGGTCCACCCTCGAGGGAGTAGGATACGGTGGAAGAGAGGGTGAGTTAGCGAGCTGGCGCAAGAGGACGAATAGGTAGAGGAAACACTGGAGGAGGAGGAGGAGGAGGAGGAGGAGGAGGTACGGGAAAAGCGAGCGAGAGGAAACAGGGAGCACACGGCGAGTCCGCAGAGGAGTGAAGAAACGCGAGCGAGAGAGCGAAACCGCGAGAGGGTGAAGGGCTCGGGTGGTACGCGGGGGGGGGGGGGGGGAGGGGTTGAAGTGAGCGGAAGCGAGAGGGAACGGAGAAACAGCACGTGAGACAAACCAAGATAAATATATCGGTCGAAAGGGGAGCGAGGGAGCAAGATAGACCGAGCAGGAGTACGTGGCGGCCCGTCTTATATTGATTTCTGTCCACGCCATCCCCGTCCGACCTCCAGCGGCTGCATCCCTCGCCGGGTCTCTCCGTCCCTCTCCGCTTCACCCACGGAGAGCCTCGGAGCGAGCGAGACGACGTGGAGGAGGGAGGAATGGAAGGGAAGCGGGCATGGGACGAGGACCGCTCGCCGCACTTTCGAACGAGCAAGGGAGCCACGGGGGTGGCACTCTGTCACATTCAACCCTCCCTCGAAGCAAACCCAGCAGCAAGGCAGCCGAAGCAGCAGCAGCCAGCCAGCCATCCTCCCACATTCAAATAACAGGCAGGCACCGCTCTCTCTGCCTCTGCCTGTCTCCGCTCTGTGTATAAGTTCCGACCATGTACGTATGTACGTGTGTATGAGGTACGTGTGTATGCAGAGAGGGATGGAGGGATTGGGGTGACAGAGGGTGAGTTTCGTCCGGCCAAAGCACACCTCGATCGATTGGGCTTGTCCAAGGGTGGTGGTACCCCGCAGTCTCCTTCTCTCCACTGCGAGTATGTGTGTGTATGTGTACGCGTGTGAGCGTGTACGGCTCCGTGTGTGCGAGTTGCCATGGCAACCCACCCTCGCTCGCCGCGGGGGTGAAGCGCCATTGGACAGCTACAGCCTCGACCAATCGGGCGAATCCTCGCGTCGGCCAACGTCCACCATACCTGTAGTCTATCCTCAACGTTTTACATCTTCTTCTTCGATATCAATTTAATTTTTTTACTCACCGCGGTTACTTCGATAAACTTTTGCATTGTGGTTCGTTCGTTTCTCGGTGAGCTTGGGGGGTGTTTAACATTTTTTTTTGCATTCGTCGTTTCGCTCGGGAGTCATCGAGACGCGTGTCGATGTTTGATAGGCACTATTTTTGTTATTTGCGGGAAATAGCATCGAGATTATGGGGAGGAGGTGGGGGGGAATTAAAGAGGGAAAGGCAAGAGAGTATAACGGCTCTTCGGTAACTCGGCGAAACTACTTATAGGTACTCGCCGACTTATTGACCTCTTTTACTATCAACCACCACCCCCCGACTTTGTCGCACGGGGACTACCGCACTCACGGAGGTATATACTCGAGTTTACAATAGTTTCCAACCACTCTTTGAAATGTTATTATACCGGTGCTCGCCGTATCGGGACTCGCGAGGTGGTAATATATTATTACTCCGCTCGTGAGGATTTTATTACCCTGCACGAGCGAGACTGCCGTCGAACAATCCGACAAATTTTACAAGGGTTTCTTCAAAACTTTTCTACTATAATGTTTTTGAGTAGCTCTCGGTAGGAACGATAAATCATCGGTAATAAATTATATTACGCTACACTAGTACTACTAAAAAGAAAAAAAACCTATAGAATAATGTAACCGAGTGGATTTATCGACAAGTTGCAAATTGAGTGTTGATCACTGATAGGAAGTTGAATCTTGCAAATTCACACGATACAGCGTAGATCGCTATCCGCGAATATCTTATTTCTATCTTTGCATCCCGAGACTCCCGCGTGGTAAATACATTTGGATAACCGAGAGCGGGCTTTGCTCGGCGAGGAAAATCGAAAAGGCACTCTCTCCCTCGCTCGCTCTATCGTCCTCAACTTCATCTCCGTTTTCCATCGTCTCACACCCGCACACACACACACACGCACACAGAATCTCGTCCACTCCTCGCTCGGATTTATCGCTGGGACTGTTGCCATGGGAAAAGTAATATCGCGACAGTGTTGGCATGCACTTACTTCCATCTGATTGATTTATTCTCGGATGGATAGTGCGCAACGCCGGTGCGATAGTCGATTGTCGAAGTGACGAGGGCGTAATAAACACGCGACAATAATCTACAACGATCTTCCGCTCGCACCTGCGAGGTGCGAATGGCGAAAGCAATACTTCGATTCGGCTTCGCTATTAATTTCTGCACCGGTGATTTGACTGCAGTTTGGTCACATCGAGCGAAACATATTGCTCGCAGACCGAAGCACCCGAGCTCGAGGATTAATTCGATAGCTTCTGAGTCGGAGGTCTCGAGACAAGTATGAATGAAAGCAGCTCAGCTGTACGATCGAGAAGAGACCGTCGAACTATCGCAATAATGAGTAACTCGGTTACAGGGACACCGAGAAAAAAAATTAGTTCGATAAACCAAAAGTCGCGGTGACATACGTTCAAAGCTGTTATTTGTTTGGTAGAAATAAAGCATTGTTTTGTTGAAGTATTATTTGGTTCAATTTATTCAAAATTTATCGATTGAAATAAACATTTTTGTTATACCAATCGAACACACCTTTGAACGTATGTCACCGTGCATTTGCTTAATTCAACAATTTCTTTTCCTCAGTGTGCGGTGCGTATAACTGGTCGAAGTGACGAGGGCGTAATAAACACGCGACAATAATCTACAACGATCTTCCGATCGCACCTGCGAGGTGCGAATGTCGAAAGCGATACTTCGATTCGGCCTCGCTATTAATTTCTGCACCTGTGATTTAACTGCAGTTTGGGCAAATGTGTATTTGCTTGGTATAACAAAAATGTTTGTTTCAGTGGACAAATTTCAAATAAATTGAAGCAAATAGTCGTTCAACAAAACAATGCTTTATTTGTACCAAACAAATAACAGCTTTTAACGTATGTCACTGGGACGTTTGGTTAATCCAACCAATCTTTTGTCTCAGTGTAATAAACACGCGACAATAATCTACAACGAAATTCCGCTCGCACCTGCGAGGTGCGAATTTCAAAGACAATACTTCGATTCGGCCTCGCTATTAATTTCTGCACCGGTGATTTAACTGCAGTTTGGGTACATCGAGCGAAACATATTGCTCGCAGACCGAAACACGCGAGTTCGAGAATTATTTTAATATCTTCTGAGTCGGTCGTCTTGAGACAACCATGAATGAAAACAGCTCAGCTGTACAATCGAGAAGAGACCGTCGAACTATCGTAATAATGAGTAACTCGGTTACAGGTACGGTGTGCACAACAGCGAGAGGGAACTAGTTGGCGCGAACGAACGAAAGGAAGAGGTAAAAGTTGCGAAAACTTTGCCGGGGGGCGCCTCGTCTCTCTCCGCCCCTCCGCCGCTGAATACCAAGGTTGACGTTCTCGGATGGCGGCGTAAGGTATCCGGGAGGAAGCAACAATTCCAGCGCCAGAAAGAGAGCAGAAACGCCGAGCAAGTGAGTGAGTAACTGCCAGGTTAAAACACAATACAACGACGCGAACAGCCAAGATTATACGGAAATATAAAAGGGGGGGGGTGAGAGTCAAAGCTGGCGAGACGAGGGTCGGAGGGGAAAGAGGCGCGCGCAGGAGCGAAGAAAGTCATAAAATAATTTAACCCACTTCAAGAAGAAAATTAACAGAATGGCTCGAGTCTTTAAGATCTCGTTCTCTCTTACCGCGAGCTTGGTTTTCTTGCCCCCTCCCCCCCGCCCGAGTCTTCCGGGACAGGGGGCGGTCTCTCTCCCTCGAACTTGTTTCTTCGCTCGCTCGCTCTTTTAGCACTCGCCTACCGGTTGTACGAAGCTTGGGCAGAGTTCGCCCTCTAGGTACATCTTTCTCGCTTCTCCTCTTTCTCTTGCTCCGCTTTCACTTCCTCGTTGCCTCACACCATCCCTCTCTCTTATTCATTGAGCAGCAGCGGCCCCCGAGTCTCTCCCACCCCCCCCCTTACCGCCGGCACTTTCTTCATTGACTCTTTCTTTCTACTACGCTCGCGTACTACGCCACCTCGCCGGCTGGCACGAGCCGCCCGGGTGAGCAGCGCGTCGGAGCCGGCTCCTCTGTTTTTTTCTCTAATTATGAATGAAAACGTCTGGAGAGGGTGCCGAGCGCGCCGGAGACGGAGTCAAGGTGAGAAGGAAAAAAAATAAAACGACCGAGAGACTTCGCAGCCTTCTTCGCTCGGCTACGATGGACTTGCCCTTTCGCGACTGTGGCGTCGGTCCGTTTTACGCCGACCAGCCCGTCATAGCACGCTGTTTTCATTAAGGAGTTTAAGTTTTACCGCGTAGTGTACTTGCAACTACGAAAATTAGTTTTTTGTCGCTCGGTGCGGAAATGGCCACTTTACCGCAAGCTTCGCGTGCGTAAAACCGCATTTTCGCACCTTATGATGAAAAATTTCGCACATCCCTCGTGCGAAACACTTTTTCTAACTCGTGTCATTACAGCAAACTCACACTCGTTAGAAAAACGTTTTTCGCCCTCGTGGAGTAATGTACTATTATCACTCTTCGTCTACTACACTTTTACACGGACGAAAAAATGATAAATGTCCATTTTCTTTTTTTAAGTAACACCTCAGGTATATTCTCCTTAAATTGTCGGTACCAACGTTTCTTACCCGCAAACTTCCACAATTATTTTCTTCATAATTCTACAAACAATATTGTCGAACATCTGTTGATTTTACAAATATTTTTTCTAAAATTACCAAGAAAATAATTATGGACCTTTGTAGACAAAAAAGTTTGTTAAATGTACACATTTTTTTAAAAATGTGTATCGCTCTTCCACCAGATCCATTACATTGAGAACGTGGCAATTAATCGCCGCTTCTGCCTCCCAAGGTACAATTAGGCCCGGGACATTGAAGTGGTTAGGTATTAATCCGGAGGCATCGCACGCGTGGAAACCCCCTCGAGAGTCTGGCTATGAACGAGGCACATTGAACGGGTGTCGTTTCCTGTTGGACGAGCTCGAAGATCGGCCACTCCAGATCCGTGTACCATGGCCCGTAGGCTTTGTTTCAATGCCTTGCCAGCGATAACCCGGATCTAATGGCGGGGGAGGGGGGGGGGGGGGAAAGTATATTCTAACGAAGCGGAGGTAGGGGTAGAGCGGGGCAAAATGGCACACCGGGGCAAAACGGCACACCGGGGCAAAACGGGCTAATGAGACAAATAGCAATATTCCAATAACTTTTAAATGGTGGCGATGATGGTAGGTGGGGCAAAACGGGCTTTGAAAATCCGGATGTATCGTTGGGACAAAATGGGGCATCCAAAAATTATTGGAAAATTGAGTTTTGCCCTCACTGTCCCGTTTAGCCCCGCCGTGCCATTTTGCCCCGGTCTCCCCTGCGAGAAGTACGCGGGGGCTCGCGTCTTAAAGGCCTGCTGACGACCTATCGGCCTGTGGGCACGGTACTCGAGTTCCGCACCCTCACATTTCGAGAGGCTTCAGTCGACCTACGATTGCAAGAGCTCGCGACTCTGGTACAAAGGTCCTCGTGCGCAAACTGCGTAGAGAATGACATTCGAGACGCAAAAAAAAAAAAACGTCTCATAAATCAACCGTACACCCTATTCATCGTCTGCCAATTAGATGAGGAACAAAAAACGCATCGTGATCTCGGGTCGAAAAAAGAAGGAGGAAAACTACGGCGAGTTTCCTCAGCGAGGCGCGTTGCTCGAGTCACGCGGGCTGGAGCTAAACCAATTTACCGAGGGTAGCCACAGTCGCATGGAAGCACTGGAACACGCCGACTGAATATTTCAGGGTTGCGCTCCGGCTCAGTGGGGCGACGAGATGAGAGAGACGGGAAGGAGGCAGATTAGCCGGGGAGATCTCGCGATTCGTACAACGGCGAGTCAAAGTTTCAGAAGGCGAGCGAGCACGCGCGGGAGATTTCTCCTCGGAGAGGGCTAATGCTTCTAGTGCGCGGGGCTGATCCGGCTCGCCATTTAAGCTAATTATCCGGTTAATTCGAAGCTTGCCGCTCGACCGGGTAGCTCGCTCGACAGACGCGCCGGAAACATTCGCGATCGCGAGCTATCTCACCTATAATCGGGTCTGCATCCTCGACAGCATTCTGTCGATTCGATGGATACATCCGGTACGAAATGGAATTGGTATACTTTGCCCAATGACTCCGCCTCGAGTGCTCCGGGAAGCTCGAAGCAGAGAGAGTCTCGCCGTGCTTGCAGACGGAGACGATTTGGCTTTTCAATTTTCGATGATTTCGTGGGATTCGGTGAGGGATTTTTTTTGTGGATATCGGGCGGAGCGCGAGAGGACGGGTGGGTGGCTGGTTCTCGCCCGAGCCGCGTAGCCACAAAAGCTCCGTTCGGGATTCTCGCGTAACGTGCAAGCCTCGCCCGCGCGGAGGGGCCACGCCGGGCATGGGCGAAAGCGGCACAGGGCGAGAGGCAGAGCGAGCGGGTTCGGCGAGGCTGCGGGAAAAGCGGATGAGAGACCGAGACGGGTAGACGGTGGTTTTCCGAAGCGAGAGGGTGAGTCAGGAGCGTCCCGAGAGGGTGAACAGGGGATTCGCTGGAGGGTTAAGACAGCGTGTGTGGGAGTAGGCGTGGTCTCGGTGGTAGCCGTTGGCCAATGAGATGACGACGGGCGGCTGGCCGCCCCCAACCACGCGGTCCATATACATATTGATCTCGTGGTCCTTGCCGAACCCCTACCTCTGTGCCGGGCTACACCGCTCCCGCTGCACCCTTGTACGATGTACTCCACACATTTATATACGGTAACACAGCTCAGCCGGAGCGCACCGGAAGGTCGCCCCTGACCAACGTACCGTCGCACGGATCTGGGCGGCGAATGGAAGAGGCTGGGAAATCGGCACGGATACCATCGCCCGGAAGAAAATTCGCCCCACGACCATTTTCTACCGTTTCGCGAGGGCCCGTATGCAGAGACTGGCGGGGTACCAGCAGCCGGTGCAACTCGCCTCTAACTACCCGATGAACCGTGCGCGCAGAACCGGAAACCGATATCGCGAGGAAGAAGGCGAAGACTGGGAACGAAAAATTGTTCGATTAACCAAAACGTTCACCTGCGTTCAAAGGCGTTATTTAGTTGGTAAAATAAAAAATGTTGTCCGAATCGACTGAAGCGGATAATCGTTCGACAAAAGAATTATTTAGTTGTACCAACCAAATAACAGCTTCGAACGTATGTCAGCGTGTCCTACGATAATGAATAGTTTCCAGGGGGAACGTCTATGTAGACAGTTTCTGATAGTTTATATTCGATTGGTCAGACTACAATTATGGTTGCAACCATGAATTTCTGTTATTGTCATAACTACATTATGTAGACGTTCCTATTAGGAACTATTTTTTTTATGCTAAAAAGTCAGTACTGTTGCTTTTACTATGTAATTTTTTCTCAGTGCATTTGGTTAATCAAACATTTTTTTTTCTGAGTGAATGAGACGTGGTTCCAGTTTGTTGCTCCGAATTCGGTTTTGAAGTCTCGCAGTAGCATTGGTAGAGAATTCTACGATGAGACTTCGAAAATAGATTTCCGGTGGCTTCCCGGGTGAATTAATCTATAAACAGGGGTGGCGAAAAGTTCATTTTGCGGAGTCAACCCTTCAATCAACGCGACCGCCCTTCCGATGGTTTTCGCCGGGGCTTGATGCGATTATCAATTTTAGTTCCAAAAAAAGGTATTGCAATCGTACGTCTTTACTCCGCGCTCGGCGAAAACAAGCCGGTGGTTGATCCGAGGGCAGCAGATATTTTAATCTCGGTTTTATAAGTGAGACGTAAGTTGGAATGCAATTCCGGGAAGTTGATTTCTTAATTCACCTCGCAGAATAATAAATGCGTAAAGAGGCGGACCGTGGAGCGTAGCCGAGTAAATGCAAAAGAGCCATTTATTTCGGTGCCGCTGCTGGGGGCTCGGTGGATGCGCTCGTGAATCTTTGAGTCGCGTCAGGTATGCTGTCAGTTAGCGCGAGGGCTGATGCAGCACAGTCGGCGCTGCCGCGGCCGGAGGAATCCGCGACGGCGGGAACTGCCTTCCCGTCTTTTCTCTTTTCATGGCTCGCTATCATCTCTCCTTTATTATCGTCGGCTTCGTCCCGGGAGATTTTCGTCGGGAATCAACGAACGTGCTCCGTGCGATGAGCGCACCGGCGGTTATTCTTGGCAATTAATTTTATTTTCTAATCGCCCCCTGTAACAGATCACGAAGAATTTAGGGACTTCCGCCTGAACCATGCGGCGCGTAGAGCGGCTCGAGAGCAAGTTCGAGAAAGATAAGAGAATATTGCAAGCACTTCTCGATTGTATAAAAAACTGAAAAAATCCATGCATATTAAAGGTACTGAAAATATTAAATTTGCATAATAGTAATTCCAAAATGTTATTAACAAATTAATCGAAAAATTGATTGTCTAACAAATTACCCGGCAAACCAACTTTTTTTAATGAAAATGATTCGTTCATTTTTCTGAATACGTATACATTTTTTCAGATTTTTCGATTAGTTTTGATTTTTGTGGTCTTTCACACATTTTTTCCATATAAAAAAAAAACTCAAAGCTACTTGAAAAATCTGAAAAAATGCATTAGTGTTCACAAAAATGAACGAATCATTTCCATTAAAGAAAGTTTCGTTGCCGGGTAATTTGCCAGACAATTAATTTTTTGATTAATTTGTTAATAACATTTTGGAATTATTATTATGCAATATTAATCTTTTCAGTACCTTTACTCTGCATGAATTGTTTCAGATTTTTATACCATCGATAAGTATTTGCAATGTTCTCTTATTTTTCTCGAACTTATGCGAAACGAGCCCGAAGCGACATAGCTACCTTAAGTTATAATACAGCTTGGAGGAGGAGGCGGGATGTTAAATTTATCGCGATCAATAATTGACCGCTCGACCATCCTTCCACCATCCCCCACGAAACTAATCCCTGGAAGAGAGACCGCGATAATTCGTGGCAGAAAATTAATCCCTCAGTTGAAAATTTCACCGACTGTCTCGCTGTTTTATACCGAACTTGGTACTTCTCCGACGAATGTTGAAAAAATAAAAAGGAAGACTCGAGCGACAGTAAAATCTGGAGGACTTTGCAAGCGGTTCCGTCATGTACACACACACACACGCACACACACGGACTCGGTGTCACAGGGACACGAGGCACGCGGTGGCGAGAGAGCTCGACTGTGACTTTCAGAATTCGTGTCGGTTGTCCTGAAGAATGAGGCAAAATAAAAAACGGTTAACGAGAAGAGAATTGCCGGCGAGTGAGTGAGAGAGGCTGTAAAAAAAAAAAAAAAAAAAAATAAAGAAGAACAAAAAAAGAGGCCGCGGAAGAAAAGAAAAATAGAGAAGAGCCGAAGGAATAACAAAGCTACCGGGCGAGTTCCGACAAAGCTCCGCAGTGTGTGTGCCCCTCCCCTTCTCTCCGCGCCTTAACAGTCCCTGGCATCCCTGTCCGCCACCGGTCTGAAACAATGCAGGCGGCGCAAAAACAAAGAAATAAACATGAAAAGACAAAAGGGAGCCGTTTGAATCCGTAATTTGCCCCCGAGTTCTTTTGTTTTACACGCTGGCTGCTGGTCTCGTACCCCGCGCGTTCTGTCACCGATGTGTACCCGAAGCCACCCGCTGGACCCGCTCCCTTGCAGTCACCGTTTGCGCGTCGTAGCGCGAAAGAGTCAAGAGTGCGTTAAGTTTTCGAGAAAACTCGTTGATAGACCGCTGATACTGTTTTCCATGCTATTTCGCTCAGCAAGTTCCGAGCTTTTCTTAGCGACCGAGACTGGGCAGGACGGGTTGTCGCATCGCCGCAACAATAATTGCCTTTCAATGTAAAGTAGGAGCGCCTTGTCCGAACTTCGATTATCCGAGCCTTCGCGTTCGATAGATGAAAATATTGTTACAAGCAACGTCGACACTTGCTGTTCGACCTGCGAGACGAAACTTAAACGGGAAATGTTGAGGTAGGTCCGGGCGATCGTGCTGCCATTTCTTGTTTTAAGACTCCCCATGCTATCAATCCTCCCCTTTACCCCTTTCGTTTCGTCTTTCCTCCTCTTGTTCGCCGGCAAGTCGTTAGATTAAGCGCTTCGACGGGAACGACAAACTCGCTTCGTGATATTCAAGGAACCATGTTTTACCGCGCACCGGAGTCTTTACGACCGCGAGATCGAGGCTGCCATGAGAAGCACCCGTCAATTTTAATATTTGCTTTTCTCATTATTCGACATCGAAAATGTGTCGCTTGTTGTTCGAAGCCTACATCCTGCGTATTTTTCCTCTACTCGTCAGAAATCTGCCACTTATTTTACTCTGACCTTAAGGAGCAAACTAGTTTAATGAGTGCGAAATTGTTCAAGTCGGTTGTACAAGTTTTAAAAAATCTATTGATTATTGTCATGGTTATTTGTATTGCACCTGATTGTTTTGCACCTTAGCTCAGAAAAACATTAACTGCAAAAATATTAACCGGTTTGAGTTAATTTTCGAAACGGTACATATTCATTCAGTTTTTCCAAAGAATAATCCGTATATTTTGCTCGATTTTGATGTGTTATGGCTCATTCTCTTCCTGAAATATGCTCTACCAATTTACCGTCGAGATCGATAATATTTCCCGTTAAAAAATGACTGCTGTTCGTTTATGAAAGGCGGTAAATTTTACACGGAAAACACCATCCAATATCTTCATGGTAAATTCGTAAAGCATCTTTCAAGGAAGAGAATTCGTCGCAACACATCCGAATAGAGAAAAATCTACGGATTGTTCTTTGAAAAAAAAACTGAACCAATATTGATTTATTTATACATTTATTTATTTACGAGGACCAGAACCTTTATATTAATAAATACACGTTATTAATTAATTGGGTTCTCAAAAGTGACTCATTTAAAGAATGTGAACCTTTTCGAAAATGAGCACAAACCAGTTCATATTTTTACGAATATATTGCAATTAATGCGTTTCTGTGTTCAAGCCATCTGCTGTAATACAAATAATCATAAGCTCCAATCAACATAATGCGTAAAGGTTTGTACGAACAACTTTATAAACGTTGCACCCATTCGACTGATGTGAAGCGGCCCAACCTCCTCAATATTCGACAACGACGCCCACGCCGAAAGAGAACAAAAAAAAAATGTCCCTTTGACGATAACTACTTCGCTTTCTTTTCATCTCACAAGAACGGTGTGACACGCCGCAACTATCGTTAGTTAAATCCGCGACACCAGTTCTTAAAGAGGAGATAAGTGAGCGGTCGTCGGCGTCAGCAATCCGTGGAAAATGTAACTTCCCCGTCGTTCACGGCTTCCGCGGGGCGAGCGCCTCGAAACTTTGCCGTGTCTGAACTCTTTCCTCATCCACCGGGGGTCGGGCGCGCGGTAGCTGAATTATTCACAAGCGCTGTCCCACCCCCTTGCTCGTCTAGCTTTTGTTTCTGGGCCAGGGTCGTCGCGTCCGCGGCCAATGAACTTTTACTCGCGGCCCACGGAGCAGCGAAAACGCCCCGCTATTCCACTCTCTTCGCGCGTCACAAGTAATAAAAACCGGCACCCCCTCAAAGTCATTGACGAAAAAAAAAGACGTAAACCTCACTGAAACAGACGAGCGGAGAATCCTCTCAGGTATTCCGGATCCGATCCACCTGTTCCGTTGCCGCGCGACATCGTGGAAAAGTTACACGTAGCCAGGGCACAAAGTGGAATATGAAAGACAATCGGTGGAAGAGTCTCCGGGAATCGTCAAGGGTCGCCCTTTCGCGCGCTCGCCCGCCGGAAGGGATCGAAGCTCGAAAAATTCTCTCAGTCGACCCTTCGCGCTCTTGTGGGAAATCTCCGTTCCTTTGCCTCGGTTTCGTTCCAACCCTTCCATCGGCTTCGTCTCTTCCCCCCCCCCCCCCCCCCCCGCTCGCTCATCGCCGTCCAACCCTTTTCCAAAACTTATTTATACCGAAGACACACGTACGCGTCCCGTGACGTCGTACACACATCTATCGGCGAACCGAGAGGAGGATGCATTGTGTAGCGTGCACGGTTTCGTTCGCACAGAAAAGATTCGGTTCGTTTCATCGAGACGTGCTGGAATCCGCACGGGGTCTCTCTGCCGGGTTTGAATTTTTCCGATCGAGTGACAAGACCGAGGGTACCGTTCCAAATATATATATACATATATATATGTGTATATATGTGTATATATATATATATATATATATAGGTTCAATGCCCAAGGCGGATCAGGAATGAAAAAAAAAAAAAATAGAGCAGCGAGACGGTTATTATATTAGTTTGCGTGAATCGTCATGGAAGACGTATCGTGTAGTCAAAGGGTTACATCCGAAAAAAAATAGCTGCCTCTATATTGCGTCCCTCGCGACGGACTGCGCGAGAAATTTATCTCGAATTTCCACGGAGCCTTTCTTCGTTCCTCCTCGGTTATCCTGCCTTCGCATGTGCAGTCGTGTCCTTTTTTTCGTCTTCTTTCCCGTTCAGTTCACCCTCCGTCGAGTTCTCATTCTTTCACCTTTATTGCTCGGATGCCTGGCATCGAGAAAGCTCCTTCCGCCACGTCTACGGGAAGCGTCTGTCTGCAGCGACTCCGGCGAGGACAGGTATGGTCGGAGTGAGGAGGTATTCGCGTCATGGTGACGTGTACACTGACTTATAATATTTCCGAGCTTGCATGCGTGTTGGATGTGTGTAGCGCGTACGCGAGTTCATACCAATGCGTCACACGCGACTGTTCAGAGTTTCCGAGAGTGTGCGGGTACGGCGAATATGTCTACGCAATACAGGGTGCTTTGAGTATTATAGGGAAAGGAGTCACGCACCTCCTCGAGCATTCCCGATCCTCGCAACATCCGCGTGTTGGCGAGACTGGGGCAAGACGAACGGAAATCGTTTTGCCGAAGGTACGATCGGCCGAATCGTCGGATCGCCAATAATCGTGGGTCAAATTTCCGAAACTTTATTATGCCGAATCGTCGGATGGCCAATAATCATGGGTCCGAATCGTCAAATTTCCGAAACTCTATTATGCCGAATCGTCGGATGGCCAATAATCATGGGTCCGAATCGTTAAATTTCCGAAACTTTATTATGCCGAATCGTCGGATGAACAATAATCAAGGCTCCGAATCGTCAAATCGTTCGATCAATTACTATTTCCAAAGAGTGACGTTCACTGAAACAAAAATTCGGAACAACAAAGTTTCAGAAATCTGAAAATTCAGAAAAGCAGCGATTCAGCAGTTTGACGATTCGGAGCAATAAAGTTTCGAAAGTTTGACAATTCGGACGAAGTGCGTTCGGACCCATGACTTTCGGCCGTACGACGATTCGACCACTCGTAGTTCGGCAAATTATGATGTCGCTCCAAGGCGAACTTCTCTCTCAACTTTTTGCCACATCGGGGGTTTCAATTTGAATTCGGTTCAGGAAGAAATGATAATTCCCCCAGGAAAAACCAGGAAACAGTGGTTCATTTTTTTTCCACCGTCTTTAGTCGCCATCCTGAGTTCGTTTTGCCCTGCACAAATTCCTACGCACAAATTCGCGCGCTACAGAAACGCGACTCACACGCACCCAGTGTAGGCTTCTCTCGTATGGAGAATGCGTGTCACCAGGGCTTCCGAGGCTCGGCGCTCTCTCGGGCGACGGTCTTTAGCCGGAATTCGTATATCAGTTATTGATGGGACCGGCGTTGAGGGATGGCGGGGCAGGATCTCGGAGCGAGACAGAGAGTAGCGGTTCGTGTGCTCGCGTGGGAATATTACGTCCGCTTCTCGGGCGTCTCGTCGCCTCCGGGCGCAAATCGGAATAAATCAGATCTGCGTCCTCTCCCTCACCCTTCGCATCCCCGGTCGTCGAAGATCTCCCCGCCGCGCCCTCAGCTTCGTTTCCTGCAAAGGATGCACTCGATGTCCCCCGAAGCTTCGTGATTGGAATTCGGGTGTGATGGTGCACGGTTCGCTTCAGAATATCGCGAATACGGAGTACACGAGAGCGGATATGAAATCCGGCGAGGAGAACCACTTTGTAAAAGTCGCACTTCCGGTACGAGGTAAAGAATGAGTGGCTCAGCGACTCGCCGAGGAGGTCGCTGGAAAAGGACGAATAAAAAAAAAAAAAAAAAAAATCAGTCTCAGTTATCGGCGGATGCATGGATAAATTTAGCGCATGTGGAATTTGTTACGGGGCGACGATAAAGGGGCTCTTCTCGAAACGTAGCCGTTGCTCGGGTCGGTTGGAGCAAAAATTCAGTTTCCCCGGAGCGAAACGAGCCTCGAAAGGATGGATATGAATTTATAATTTCCACGCGCATCCCGCTCCACGGATCGTTGCACCCTTCGAAAACGCGAGGAGAACGGTGCAACCCCTCGGCGTGGAATCGACTACTTCGAAAACTACCCCCCTTCGGCTCGTTCGACTGTCGTTCGCGTCATATAAATCAAAATCAGTTGCATTGTGAGAAGCGAGAGTGGCGCGCTGGGAAAGGGAACCGAGGAAGAGAGATAAAAATAAAACTCGGTCAAGCCAGGCAGGAAAACGTGGCCCGCGGGGTTGGCCAGGTAGAAAACGTTCCTCCGCGCCGTCGTCTCTCGGAGGGAGATCGGCGCGAGAAAGGGCGACAGGGAAATGAGAGAAAGGTACGAGGAACGAGTACACCAAACGAATAGTCCATGTGTGTGTGTGTGTGTGTGTGTGTGTGTGTGTTTTCGTACACTCGGGATGGATACAAGTCGACGCGAGAAACGAAAAGCGTCACCGTAGGTGTGCCTGCTCGTAGCTGAGCCACTGGCTGTTACCGCTGCTCTGCCTAGCTCGTGCTGGGGTGAAACTATCGGTCGGATATACATATGTATGTCGACCGAGGGTACAATGTATTCAAATTGGGAAAGAGAGCCGAGCCGTGGAGATGGGATACGAGGGAATATAAAAAAAAGGGTTGCCCTTTCGGGATGATGGGTAAAAAATGCGACAGACTGGTTAACGAAGCGAGATGGTCCATTGAAAGAGCTCAATGGGATGCTGGGCCTCGTTCGGAGCGCCGACCGAGGCATCTAACGTATGCACACACGCGCGCTCGCGCGCGAATGTTGAGTGTGTGCGTGGAAATTCTCCTGGTATCCAGCATCCAAGCTAGCAACAGTAGCTCGAAGTTCGTATGCGATCGTGCAAGCGCTAACTAGCCGGATGTTGCGCGCCGATGCCATATGCCGCGAGAGGGATGGGATTTTCTTTTTTTTTTTCTCATGCACTGGGCCTCCGAACCGGGAACTCCTGCGACGATTATCCACGTCGAACGTCTCCTCGATGCAACCCTTTCATCCCCTTTTTTTAAAATATACTACAAATTAGATACTGAATATTTTTTATTTTTGTCCCAGTGCTCCGACGAATTGCACTGCGTTGGAGCGGGGACTTTGGCGCGGACAAAACTACGAGCAGAAACGAGAGATAAAAATGTCTCAACTCTCTTGTTCCTCCAAACCGCGAGCCATCCTCTTGCGACGATTATCGGCGCCGAACGTCTCCTCAATGCAAGCCTTTCCTCCAATTTAAAAAAAATATATGCATCTTTTTTTTTTCGAAATTTTAAAAACTGACCATTTCCAGCATAGGGAATCCTATGTTAAATTTTGCGAAACGGCACTTTTTTTCAAAAAATTTCGAGATATCGAATTAAAACCTTCGCCATTCTTTTCAAGTGGCATATTTACCAACCGATTTCAGTAAAGAAAAAATTCTAAAAAATTTTTTTGAAAAAATACCATTTTTGTCGAAAAATTGTAAAGGTTACCCCTTCTCATTTTTCCACTTTCAAAATGACCAAATTTTTTTTTTCGAGATATCGTTTTTTTATCACCTCCATTGGCTTCAAGTGACCCATTTCCGGCTCAAAACACTGGCGACTTGTATTTTTTTCGGAATTTTTAAAATTCACCATTTCCAGCATAGGGAATCCTATGTTAAATTTTGCGAAACGGCACTTTTTTTCAAAAAATTTCGAGATATCGAATTAAAACCTTCGCCATTCTTTTCAAGTGGCATATTTACCAACCGATTTCAGTAAAGAAAAAATTCTAAAAATTTTTTTTGAAAAAATACCATTTTTGTCGAAAAATTGTAAAGGTTACCCCTTCTCATTTTTCCACTTTCAAAATGACCAAATTTTTTTTTTCGAGATATCGTTTTTTTATCACCTCCATTGGCTTCAAGTGACCCATTTCCGGCTCAAAACACTGGCGACTTGTATTTTTTTCGGAATTTTAAAAATTCACCATTTCCAGCATAGGGAATCCTATGTTAAATTTTGCGAAACGGCACTTTTTTTCAAAAAATTTCGAGATATCGAATTAAAACCTTCGCCATTCTTTTCAAGTGGCATATTTACCAACCGATTTCTGTAAAGAAAAAATTCTAAAAAAACTTTTTGAAAAAATACCATTTTTGTCGAAAAATTGTAAGGGTAAATTTTGCGAAACGGTACCTTTTTAAAGGGTCTTACGGCTCTAAACGAGTTTGTTCGCTCGCATAGAGACGTGTGCTGGCCGGTAGCCTGCCGAGAAAATTCTGAAATAATTCATAGATACTACTTGAGGTATGTACTATGCAGTACCGAAGAGTTTTCCCCAAAGCTGAATCTTTAAATGTATTTTTAAAGGGTCTTACGGCCTTCTCATAATGTTCCTTTATCCGCAAAGCTTCCTCTGTGAGGAAGCCAACTATACAGAAAATGCTTCCTCAGAGAAGAAGCTTTGCGAATAAAGGAACATTATGAGAAGGCCACATGAAACTTTCAATTTGCAGCTTTCATGAGAAAGCCACATGAACATCTCAATTCGCAACTTTATGAGGAAGCGATATGAAAATTTCAATTCTTTAAAAATATTACAAATTAGTAACTGAATATTTTTTATTTCCATCGCGGTCTTCCGACGAATTGCACCGCGTTGGAGCGGGGACTTTGGCGCGGACAAAACTACGAGCAGAAACGAGAGATAAAAATGTCTCGACTCTCTTGTTCCGGTTCTTCTTCTCTCGCTATCCCTCCACCAACGGGTTGCACTGGAAGACGGATCGTTTTTCTCCCTTAAGAGGAACTTTGCAGCACCTTCCTCATTCCACCACCGTCTTCTCGCTCGCTCTCCCCGCCTATCTCATTCTTGCCGGGTTCCTCCTTTTTTTTTTTTGTAAACGAACAAAAGAACCTCGACACGTCTTAAATGAACGCGCTACTTGTTGCTTAGAGCAGAGGGGGTGGCAGCGGGAGCCCGGTGGCAACGTCCGCGTCGCGGGGTTCCGGGGGCGATCCGCGAGCGAAGCCACGAGAAAACGGGCGAGCGGGCAAAAGAGAGCGAGCCGGAAGGGCGACGGGGGAGGAGCGACGAGGAACAACTGCTCGGGCTGCCGGCGGAAAACTGTTTCTCTTTTGTTTTCGTTATCGTCTGGAGGAGCCGCGCAGTCGGGCACTACCGCAACTTCCACTTCTCCTTCGGCGTCGTGGCTACCGAACCACCCGAGGAGCGACACTCCCGGCGGGGAAAATTCGCAATTAAAAATGTAGTTCAAGGTTGAGGCCTCGACGAGGAAGAGGGTGGCTTTCCTTCGACTCTTCTCACCCCGCGATCCCTCCGCGGCATCGCCGCGCCAGAATTATACCGGCTTACCTCATCCCTTCGTCACGATTCGCCCGCTCCACCGCCTTACTCAACGTGTTCCTCTTTTTTAAAGAGCGACATTTTTCCCTCCTCGGGGCCGCGACTCTTGCAACTTCAACGAGATTCCCGCACCCGATCTACCAGTCATCTCTAGACTGTAGAAAATTTTATGAAATTTACAAGACCTTTAATATGCAAAGTTATATGAAATGTAGAACCTCGGTATATGAAATTAGTATTCATATACGTTGTATTTACATTTTAATAATTTAATCTTAAATGCAATACGTGTATATTAAGATTAGCGGTGATGGCGTTGAAAATTAAGACATGGGTATATGAAAATTGTGTTATTGGTACAAATATTATACAAATAATATTGTTTTTACTATAACGCAATATTCTTACATACGTACCAATGAAGTTTTACATACCGTATATGCATGAAACTTCATATACATATATGAATTTTTAAACAGAAATTTTTTACAGCACCAATTTTCTTCCATCCATTGTACATCGATTAGGCGACGATTTTTATCGTTAAAAAACATAGATTGTGACTCTTCGATAGACCCCCTCCCCCTTCACTTCTACTGTCACTAGAGTTCCCTAGCAAAGTTTATTCCAGGCTTCGGCATACATAGAAAGTCGAAGGAAAAAAAGGCGAAAAAATAAAACACCACTACCGATCCACGCAGGTATCGAGTGTATCGGGAGGCCGAATTCCGTGCAACCCCTGCGAGATGAAAGAGCGGCGAAGAGATTTCCTCTCACCCTACGGCGCTACCTGGCGCGTCCCCGATGAACGGGGTAGATGGGATATTTTTTTCATCCACGAAGCTATTCGTCCCGAGAGCCTATCACCTGTGCCGTTTTCGGGATTACGTTTGTCGGTCCCGAGCCGACTAACCCGCGGGGACACCCCACCGCACGTACACAGGTTTTTTTTTTCCCGTAAAGAGAGCGCGACGGAAAATCCTAGCGACGGGGCGAGCGAGAGGAACGGAAGAGCTTTGGGGTAACCGGCGAGGGAAAACCCCACGACACAATGGGCGAAACAACATTATTGGCTTTTCAAAACGGTATTTACCGAAAATAACCAATTCGAAAGGATAATGGAGGCGAGCCCTCGTCGCGACACCCCCTGATACGAGAACGTTCGGAGCAGCGAGCTACACGCGTGGAGTAGTTGGGTCCTCGAACTGCGGGAGGTGCATCGATTATTCGGCGATTAACGGAAAGTTCGTCGTTTGTCATCCGCCGTTAACTACATCGTAGCCGAAGCTTCGAAAGTTCGAACCAACGCGAGCGCACTCGGTCTCCATCGAGAGTGTGGAGCGAAGAACATAATGATGGAAGAGAGTTCAGAAGCGGCGAACGCGAACCCGGGGAAAGAGGACAAATGAAAAGGAAGCTTTTCCAGAGAAGACGCAGCGCGGAAGCCCTTCGACCTTACGAAGGTAGCTTTGACGTATACGCGATCTCTGTGTACACAATATACAGACCCATCCGTACGTAGGCGTAGCGGCGAACCCGCAAATACAACACATCCCTACGCCGCGATGTTCCATCCCTTCGTTTCCTTCGCCCTCTCTTCTCTTCTTTCGATAAGCAGAGAGGAGCAAGGGACTCGAAGTAGAAGCAGCATCCAGCCGAACCCGCAGTGACGGGGCGGAGGGGGGGGGGGGGGGTGGTTCGGGAAGGCAATAGTTTTCCCCGAGTTTACCCCTCGGGACATCATCGGTTGTTCCCTCCCGGTTTCCTCGGCGTAGTCCTCGCCGGTCTGTGCACCAACCCTCGACAGCATCCTCGCTTCATCCCTCTCGGTCCTTCTCCGCCTCACTCCCTCGTTCCCTATTCCACGTGTATATAGCTATACGCCTCAATAGCACATATATATGTATATACATATCTGTCTTACTCGTTCCGTTCTCCCTCACACATCCTCCGCATCTGGACCACCTCTCCGGGGTGATCCACGACGAGGAAGAGGTAGAGCACAGCCGGAGAGAAGACTTCGGGCGGAGGTGGAGAACGTGCCTTCATTTGTTTCAGCGGGCACGCCGGTGGGTGGCTACGTCACGCGCACTCGTCGTCATGGTAACCCTCTGGGCTCGCCGAGAGGGGATTTTCTACGTTGTCGGTTAAGACGACGTACGACGTCGACGGGCCCTCCGACGTCCCGGCTGGGGAGCTCGGGACCGAGGGCTTTCTCTCTGTACCGGCAAGAGCAGACCGGCGTAGCTCGAAGCGCCACGGTTTTTGACTTCCTCAACGACGGTAGGACGGAGACGGGGGAGAGGGATACGCGAAGAAAAGGGAGGGCGAGCTCGGATGATACAGCGCCGGGACCGTGGCTGGCGCGAATGCCAATCCGCCGAGGAAACGCGCGGGCTGGCATCCTGGATCGCGGTGGAGGTCCTCGGCTGTCTCTCCTTCCGGAAATCGTTCCCGGGTCGGGGGAGGCTGGCTTTGATCCTCTTTGGACGCGGGCCGATGGGATCGATGGCCCGTGCCATCCGGGAATCGAGGGCTCGCCGAGAAAGATTCGCTCCGTCGCGTTCCTTCGGATCCGTGGAAAACCAATTTTGCCCGATCCATCGACGATGGAAACTCGGGAACTCGTCCGGCGGGCTCCGATCTTTCGGCGACGCGATTCATCATCGAACTGCAAACGTTTCGTGATACCGTATGCGGGATCATCCTGCGATGCCCACGTACCGAAACGAATTTAAACAGCGAAGGTGCTTTTCCAGCGGTAGTTCAGGCGTCAACGAACAGCGTTCGTTTCCGGGGGTTCGCCAGGTTTACCGAGTCACCTCATATTGCCGCTTTCACCGCGGGTAAGTGTACACGTCGAAATTGCCAGGGCCCGTTCTCTTCCCTGTAGCGCCGATGGTGCCGGCAGCGGCGTCGAGCGTCCTCTCTCTTCCTCCTCCCCGGGTCTCCCGCGTTCGCGCCGCTCTTCCGATCTCTCGCTTTGGCTCGCCTCGGATGTTTCTCGTGTCCTCGGGGCGCGAGAGCTTTCGGGCCAACGCCGCACCGGGTCGGCGACTCTTCGAGCTTCGGCTAGGCAGTGTGGAACGTATTTTCTGTCTTGCACGCTCGGCGGATCATTGGGGTCGCAATTACGGGAGACCATCGGTAGTTGGTCTCTCGGTGAACTCCGTCGCGATACGACGAAAATGTTCGAAAGCAAAAATATAAAAGTACTCTTCCCTCCGTACTCGGTCGTTCCGTTCTCGGATAATCGTTTACACGTCTTCTGCGTCTCTATCTTTCTCCTTTAGGTGCTTACATTTTGGGTCTTGTTCGCTTCAGGTTTTCCCTCTCGGCTCCGTTTCACCTCCAGCGTTTGGAATTAATTTCAAGTTGCCTAAGCAACCCACGCGGCTCACGGGAATAGCGCCGCTGGTTCTCCTCCGCTCTGTTCCATTTCACTCCGTACCTAGCTTCCTCTCTGTATTTCCCCGCCAGTCAATAAGGACTACCCGGCGAAGCAGTTTCGAACTCGCTCTCGCGAACCTCCGTACGTATGCGTGCATGTGGATATGTGTGTTGTACATATATATATACTGTACATCGCTCGTCTCTCCTCTATCCGGGGAATTCTCGGAAAGGAATCGAGCTCGCCTCGCAGGGGAGAGAGACGTCCCTCTGCCTCGTCCTTTGCCGATAACCGCGAACGAAAATGGAAGGAAAAAAGAGTTAAAGCCGCTGTCAATTACTCGTCATTTTTCCATCGCTCTTTTAGCATGATTAAAAAAAAAAAATTCACGCCAGAAATAAGTTCTTAAAAATCGGCTACCAAGGCCGACTCCGCTAGTCACAAGTAACATATCGAAGTATATTAAAAAAAATAGTTGACCCGCGCGGTGAACGATCAGCACATAAAACGAGGTTCAAGGAAGTAATACGTAGGTGTGAATACAAAATGCAATTGATAGCAAAAGCTCCGTACCGTTGAATTCCGCGTATATTTAGCTCGCGCTGCGACAATGCAGGGAGTATATAATATCGCTCGAAAATTCCCGAGGGTGGATATTCGTATCGGGTTGAACCACCGCGAGTCACGTTTGCGCCCTTCGCCGGCAGAGACGCGGAGGGCGGAGAGCCGGGGCGGCCGAGGGTGCGAGGGACGAGGAGGGCAGGGAAGAAGCGGTACCAGAAGAACTCTGCGGCTGCGGGGGGGTCGCGGGGAGAGGCTGCGAGGGACGGGCTTGCCAAAACCACCCTGGCGTACATCCCCGACGTAGCACCATCAGAAGCAAGGAGCAGCGGCGGCAGTGCTGGTGCAGCATAGCGTGTACATTCACAGACTGCGAGTATCCTCCACGACAGTCTCTCTACAAGGAAGAACGTGGGAGCCTGTTGGCTGTTCCTCTACTCCTTCGGTGGTCCCCGAGGCGCAGGTTGCGAGACGTAAGACGCCTTCGAGAAACGAGCCAACCTCGCCCCCCCTCTCTATCCCGAGAGCTTCAGATTCGCGACTTACCGTGTGTGTTTCTCTCCAGCCCGGCTCTTCTAGCGCTTTCTCTCTTACTTCCGTCAAACCCCCCCCCCCCCCTCCTCCCCCTCCCCCTCCCCCTCTTTACCATTCTCGTCCTCGTCATTGCTCCCTCTCTCCTCTCGCTCTCTCGCCGGAGCGCCCCACATATCTTTCTTCCTTGGCCCGATGCGGCTGCTGGCCCGGCGCACCGAGGACTTTGAATTGCTTGCCACCGGCTTAGCGTCTTCTGCAGGCTCGGCTCGACTCTCCCCGAGCAAACGCGAACCTGCGCGGAAGCTCGCGCCAATTTGCGCCAATTTGCGTGTACGGCACATTGCTCTTTAGAAATCTGCCGGCGCCGCCGTGCTCACTCTCTCTTCCTCTCACCGCATCCCCAATACCGAGCCACTCGGTAGACGCGCAGACTGGGTAGACTTTGAAGCTGCTTCCACCTGCCGAATCGCCGGAGCGTTTCCACCGTTTCACCCCCGTTCCCATTTCGTGCTGCCACTCATGCTTATTATTCGGGGATTTCAGAAACTCGGGGCTTCTTTTACATCGGGGGGATTCCAACTCGGTTGCGGTATATGTAATACATAAACTTCGAGAGCCGCGAGTGCATGTGATCATTAAGCGCCGGTGACGCGAGGGTATGCGCTAATGCGTGATCGACTGCAGTCGAGTTACCGTGCGCGGCGCTCTCGAAAGATGATGGATGGAGTGCGCGCGAAGAGGGCCATAAATCAGAGGGCAGTAAACGCGGTGGGCTGACCCGAGGAGAGGTTGTTTGGACTGACCCTCGACCCTGCTAACCTCGGCCCGTGCGACGGGGTCAGCGATCGACCGGCCGAGTGGTCGAACCGGCGGAGCCGCAAAACCGGAAACGGTCAAAACCGGATCTCGGTTGACCTGGAGTCTCGGGGCGACGATAATGTACGGTCACTCCTACCCACGGCACGCGACTCGCGTGCATCATCGCTATAGTGCAGACCGTGAAAAGGTTGTGGCCCTTGATTTATCTATTTTTTTACCTTCGGCCCGCTCGTGCTAGCGTCTTTTGCTACCTATAAAAAAGGGCGGTTTTGCGTCGTTAAATAATTATTTTGAATCGCCCAGACGCGAAATTAGTCACGGGAAATATGGTTCTTATTGCTGGGCGAATGGCGGGAAGTTTTGGAAGTTTTTGTTTTGTATTGGACACACGGTTTTGGGTATTTTGGAATGAGTCCATTTTGCTACACGTGTTCATTTTCCCCCACTATACAGTATAGAGTTTCTTTTCATTTGTCTGATTCGGTACCGATAGTGGTTGAAGCGTACGCGTGTCGAGAAAAATTCTTCGGAAAGGAGAAGACACTTGCTATTGTGTTTCAAAGTATCGAGGCTGTATCGCAGACAGCGAACAATACGGGGATGAAGACGTACGATGGAATTGAGTGACGATGGATTTTCACAGAAAAGCGACATTTCTCAGCGTATGCGTATTATATTTTTCCGTACTATATTTATATTATATAGCTTCTGAGCTGCAATAATTTCATGTTTATTGTTCGCACAGTCCCCTATCGATAGGATATTGTGGTATTTTGCATCGTTAAGAAAATAATTGATGCCGCACTGACAAAAAAAAATGGTTGAATCCACTAAAGATTCTGGCAGGGACGTTCAAATAAATATTTTGCTGACACTGAAAAATTTGTTAGTTCAACAATTTTTGGGATGATTACACCAAAATATTTCTGAGGCATTAAAATATTTTGTTCGGCCAATAAAATCATTAAACATTTTAAAAATATTATAAAATAAAAAAGAACAATATTATAAAATGAAACGATTCACTTTATATTCATAAAATGATTAAATATTGATTTGAACGTCCCCGCCCGAATCTTAAGTTGATTCAACCGTATTTTTTATCAGCGCAGAGAAATTATTCTCCTCCCAAATGTAACAGCTTCAATGAAATTATTCGCTCGATTAAAATCACTCAGCCTTCGCTCTGGCTCTCCCTCTCGCGACCTCCGCGCCGCGGGTACCAGCGGAAAACAAGTAAATCGAATCAATCACGGTCAAGCGAGTCGCACCGGCCAGTGGTCAAACGCCGGACTCCGCGGGTGGCATTGGGGTCCGTCGGACGAGTCGCGTTCCGACTCAATTGAGCCGAATGATTTCGCCGGTTAAATTCACCAACCCGCTATGCCGGACGAGCTTGCGCGAGTTGTCCGAGACGCCGTGAGAGAGGGTGGGCTCCAGCAAAATGGCGAAACGCCATTTTACGGAGCGGGCCGCTGGCCGTCGGACGGCGCACTGATTCGCTTCGCGACCCCGCCATCTGTCGGAGATATTTTCTCGAACCACAATTTTTATTTTTTTATTTTCTCCTGAGAAATGAGTCAGACACTAAAGCGTCCCAGCACTTTGTCTTGTTGCATTTTTATGTCGCCTAGCGGGGCACCAAGAGCCACGAGGAACACGAGCATTCGCGTTAAAGTGTACTTTTAGTCGCGGCTCCCGGTGCACCAGCGACGCCTACACTGGCGTTAGCTCCGAGAAAGTATAAAACGTTTTATCGCGAGCAATAAGAGATTTCGAGGCAGAGAAGGCACCGGCGCGGTGGCGGAACAAGAGTAGTCTCTTCGACGACGGGGCGCAACGAAAACTTTATCGCCGCGTTCCGCACTCGATCATATTGTAAAACGATTATTACACCGCGGGCTCTATTTCCTCTTCCTCTATACTTTCGCACCCGCCCCGACCCGCATCAACTATACGTGCTCTCGTGGCCGTGCATGTGCGTCGAGTATATCGATCCGAGGTCTTATCTTCTTCATTCCTAGCCAGTCATTCCTCTCCCCACTTTTATTATATGCTTAACAAACAACTTGAGCGATGAGATAAAAATCCATTTTTCATTCGATAGCACATCGGCGACGGGATGAAAAATATTCCCGTGACAGACGCGCGGCGTCGAACTTCGACGTTAGAATGTCACCGCGGTGTCCTCAGAGGCATGGTTTAGCGAATTCTTTCGCGGCTCGATTTTTGTCTTGCGGGGGAGAGCGCGAAATTGTCGTTCGGGTGTGACGAAGCGAGCTCGCGGGCCACAAAGGAAAAGAAGAAATCCGGAAGCAATGGTACTCGACGTCGCGCGGGGGAGGAAACACGCTCGGAACTCTATTAAAAAGTTTCATTTCTCTTCTGGCGGGAGGCGACGGAGGCGAGAGCAAACAAGCTCGGATGTACGGGCGTGCGGTCGTGTCTCTCAGGACGCGGCAAAAGATGGAGGAGGCGCGACGAATTCGTGACACGGGCCGCTCCGTTCATTCCGGGTGATGCGACTATCGAATTCGGTATACGCTGCCGAGCGATCCTCGTCGTTCCCCGAGTCTCGGGAGAAATATCCGGAAGTTCGTCTATCCGACCGAGTCTCGGGGATTCGAGTTTTCTCGGCACGAATGCACACCTCGAAATTCTTCGGGAGATACAGTATCGCTTCGCCGATTGAACGTTTCTCACTGTCACCCACCATTCTTGCGTGCGAATTCTAACATTAGGTGAATGCCACAGTAATCGACACTTTAAGCAAAATTTTTATCTTCAATAAATTCGCACATTAAGACATTAATATGTGTAATTAAGAAGTCATTATAGGTTATGATGAATCGTGCGAATTCCAGCGTTAAGGTAAATGTCCCAGTAATCGACACGTTAAGCAAAATTCTCTCATTATCAATATTTCTTATTATCACATTTATGGTTTTACAAACCTCAAAAATGTATACAATGTTGTACATACCTCGGAAAGAGTGGCGTTAACTTGTCACACTCACCGTCTTATTTATCACTCTTTTATCGCCGACCGGTCGATTACTCGTACATGGTCGATTACTGGGACGTTTACCTTATCGAGGAAGATTTCAAAGACTCACCTCGTTGGACTCGCGAGAAAGCTGCCAATCGCGTGATTTTCACCCAAACATCGTCGAAGTCGAAGGTGTTGCTCGTGCAGTGCCAATCGAAAGACTAAACCAAAAGGGTTAACATATTCCTGAATACGTAACGCATGCATATTCCATGCGGGGCCCCAGCATGTGGCCGCGCGGTCCCCGCGCTCTTCCGCGTCTCTCGGCCGTCACACTCTCGCTCTCTTTTTGCATGCCGGTCTGCCTGTTTACGTGACTGTTTGTCATAGTGTTTTACGGGTATGTGTGCGAGAAAGAATGGGACGGAGAGCTACGAGGACCCAGGTGGGGTCGAGGCCCCCCTTCGTGGGCCCTGACGTATGGAAAACGCGAGAGAACTCCGTGACTACCTGAACTTAACACTCGGGTTCCTCATCGACCCCCTCTATTTTCAACCCATTCCTCCCTCTCCACTCGTCTCCCTTATTTCCGTCGCGTACCCTATATACACGTATATTATATTATGCTAGTTCCATCTCCCTTTCCTTATATATTGGTTATAGTAATGCGATTTTAATCCACAAACGCAACTGTCGTCCTCGGCCGGATATCCCTCGTAGGTATAATAATTAATGATTCCGCAGTGGTTTCGCCGACGAGAACTGTCGATATACATGGTTTCACTTCTTCCGGTGTCCCAAAGATCGAAACTCATACACGTCGATGGAATTCGGCGTCCGGAGTGAGCGATGACACCGAAGTCGATGAATTGACAGGCTGTGACTGGAAAATCGAATTAGACACATCGGCACTCACTGTCGTAATAATGAGAGAGAATTAACGATTGCGGGTTGCATTATGACATCATTTTGCCGCCATGGAGATAATAATATCAATGACTCTAGTAAAATTCGCGTGCGGGCTGAGGAAACAAAAAAATTGTTATTTCGATTCTTGCAATTCCATACGGGATTGAATCGATAACATTTCACCTTGACAGTCTTGCAGTCCATGCTTCAATGTCATATGTAAGAGACACTGAGAGAAGGATCTAGTAAAAACTACCGATCATCTGAGAAAAATTACCATGGCACATAGTCTCAGATTTTTCAAAAATTGTTACCATTATATCCACGAAAAATTGTTATAAATTCGGTAGTTCGTCTAAATCCGCTCTAGTTCCCTACTATACTATACTATACTATATGCTATGGTAGCATCTCTCGAGCGATATTGTCATATTTACTAGATCCTTCTCTCAGCGCACAATTGAAAGTAGAATGGAAATAGAAAAAAATCTTTGTCGGTGTTCTTATTTTTTTTTTTGTGTTGATAACGCTGTAAAGTTGGGTTTTCAAATGGAACATTCCTGGAGCTCGCTTGACTGCTCCATTTGAGTTTGCTCGGTCAGCTATGAACTGAGACGGTTGTTTCCGTGACGTTGAGTACAGTATAGAGTCTTCAGAGCGGAGTTTTTCGTGGTTACATAGTCAAGCCGTTTTTTTTCCATCAGCGATTGCCTATCTCTCGCGGCAGATGCAAAAGCGATTCGCTCGTCCGTTCGCGACCGGTAGATCTCCTAGAGGAGTGTATCAGCGAAGCTCAACGGTGCACACCCCTTTTGCCTGCTCGCGCACACAGCCGTAGCGCACAGTAGTGGGACTTAGTTAAGACGTCAGCCAGTAACTACAATGAGATCAGCCATGCATGCTCGGGCTTCGCACCTTTGCCGCTCCGCTCATTCAATTCACGATCCTTATCTTCGAGGGCACTCGATGGGCCACGTCGATTTTGGAGATAGCGCTGGTTCGCTTTTTTTTTCTGTCGCCGTTCGTGCTCCACTCGAGGACCCTCTCTTCCTCGATGGCCCGTCCGACGGCCGACGCACCCGCGGCCCTAATACCAGATCTCCGGCCTCTATCCGATACGCGGCGCCCTGAAACTAGATTTTTCAATGGCCCGCGAAACGTCTCGATAGCTCGAGTCCGTTACTTCCGAGTCTCGCATAATTATTCGGGTAATCCGAGAGACCTGAACAAAAAAAAGGGTTGACTGATTAGCATTTTCCTGGGCTGCAGTTGGAATACTCTTGCACGGAAAAAGAGACTCAGTTGCACGCACCCAATTTCTGCGCCAGACCATAAATTTGGCGTGTCGAACATGTAACTGGTTGGTCCACCTAATCAATTTGTTGACCAAACCAATCATTTTTTTTTGTCCAACTAGTTTATCATCCGACTCTAGGACCTCCAAGAAGTTAGGTGGGGCAGATATAGAACTTTCCACGGAAATAATCTTGCGCATATGTTCGAAACAATTTTTTTTCCACGTGGAGATACGACGATGATGTTTCTCTGCAACAGCTTTGTGAAATACCTGCTCCCGCCCATCGCTCCAAATCCCTGTCCTATATACCGTGTACACAGTGGACTCTCGGCGCATATTAGAGGAAACGGGGCTACGACCCCACAATAACATTGATTACTTCAATAACGGATAGAATAGCCTCGGGGCCGGTGACTGGGTGTTAGGTTTTCGTACCCGTCACAATGCCTCTCGCCAAGTATACAAATAATAAAAGAAGGAAGCACGAGCGAGTGAGGGGTATAAAAAAGGAAACGGAGGAAGCCGGAGCGAGAAGGAGCGGAAGAGCCAGGAGCCCCAAGATACCTAGTTACCCCGGCGAGAATATTCAAATTGCAACCCTTTCGCCCGTGAAAAGAAACTCGGTCGAACCCTTCGATCGGATTCAATAGGCATCGATATTCAAATTTATTTGACGGAGGTATGCCGGGCCTTCACGCTTCTTTTCCCTTCTCTCGCTCACTCTCGCCCTCCTCCCATCCCCAATCGCGCCGGCTAAAAAAAAAAACCGTTGGGAAAAACGAATTTGCATCTTTTTTTCATCGGTTATACACAGTCACGACATGTATTTCTTTTTTTCTTCTCCTTCCACCGTTCGTATGTGGAACGGAAGCTACGCAGCAGCTGCCGCGTCTGCATCCGCGTGTATCATTGACGTGCTTTCCTTCTCCGTCATTCGGCGTCTACGCCCTATTTACGACTCCGAGATGATGAGAGCTCGACACATTTTTCTCGGCTCGATTTCTTCTTTTGACTGCTCTCGATACCCGCACAGAGAAAAAATAAATAAAAAATCAATCGAGTCACCAAAATGTGCGCTTACGCGTGGCGCAACAAACGTTTGGTTGATCGAAAGGAATACCTCGTTGATCGAATCAAATGTTTCTTGACTTACTACGACAATTATTTCGTTCGATCAACCAAAAGTTTACTTCGCCACCCGCAAGCGGTCATTTTTTTGACTGAATTGATTTTTTTTTTCGCAGTGCAGGTAACCGATTCGTCGACGGGATATCGCCTGACACGAATTTTTAAAAAATCGTTCGTTTAAAAGTCGTTTGACACGTGGAACTTAAATCCGCGAAACTCCGCTGGAAAGAAAAATTAATTCGCAAAGTAACTTACCGCGGCGATATTTGCTGTATCCGCGTGTGTCATCGACGTGCTTTCCTTCTCCGTCATTCGGCGTCTCCGCACTATTTACGACTCCGAGATGATGCGACCTCGACACATTTTTCTCTGACCGATTTCTTTTTTTAACTACTCTCTCGATACGCGATATCGCCCGACACGAAGTAACAAAAAAAAAAAAAAATTTAAATGAAAAAAATCCTTCGCTTAAAAGTCGGTTGACACGTGGAACTAAAACCCGCGAAACTGCGCTGGAAAGAAAAATTAATTCGCGAAGTAACTTACCCCGGGTGGATGGTTCGACGTTGAACGTCGGCGGGTGTCTTGCTCCGAGCGGGTTTTTGTCCCCGTTCTCCTCGGTTCTCATAGTCGAGACTCTTTAAACGACCACTCTCGGTCGCTCACACTCCCGCAGCCCGCCGAGTGTTAAATATTCCACGCGGAGTGCAGCGAGACGACGGCGGGAGTGGGTTTCTGCAGCGGTTCGCCAAGGTAACAAGTGGAGTAAGGAAGCGAAGAAGTGGCGCCGGTACGGCCGATGGAAGTAAGAAGGTGAAAGCGAAAGAAGAAGTAGACGAAGAAGAAGAAGAAGAAGAAAATAATGACTCTCGCGAGGTCTCGGTACGGGCGGCGGTTGTCGGGTGAGGAGACGGTGCTGGCGGCCGTGACCCCGTTTTTTCCGAAGCAACAGGTACCTTCTAATTAAGAACACTTAAGAAAACTTCCCTCTTAAAGCTGACGCCTCTCCCTCGCTCGCTCGACTCGCTTACCTCGGCCGTAACCCGCGCTCTCTTCCTTCTGATAACGCCATTATATTTTAATAAACCGTCAGCGCTGGCGAGAGACCCGCCAGCAAAACCATCCCCTTAGCCTTCGTTCTCTCGATCCTCGACGTCCCCCGACTTCCTCGTCTACCTTCTAAATTCTTTCCTCTCTCGGTTCACTTTCACCCGTGCACGCTTCTCAACTTTCCTCCAGCGATCGTCACCTCCGTCGCTCATCTTAATTCACCAGCACCGATCGGAAGCGACGATCCGACATACAAATTACATATACGTGAATTCGATCATCATCCGAATTGCCAGCATCGTTCCTGAAATATATCTTTACAGCATTTTTATTTTCTCTACCGTGGATAATTCGTCGAAAATGTCGCGCGGAGCTTCTATTTTACTCCACACGTGATACGAATGATTTTTCAAGAGTGAAGGTAGCGAGGGGTAGTCGAGGGACGAGTACCGGAGCCAGCCACGTAGTCCTTAGGTCCTCACCCTTCCGAACTGGGAGAAATTGTAAAGGAGTACCGAAGGGGCTGGAGGAGGGAGGAGGAAATACTGGGAGAGAGCCGAAGAGAGCCCAGGGCCTCCGGGGCGGGGGGGAAGAGAGCTGCGCCCTCTCTCCTCTCTGGACCCTCGAGGATCCCGGGAATGGGCTGGTTATGCAGGCTCTGCTTCGTAGCTGCGGCAGAGCGAGAGTCCCGAAGCTAAAGAGCTTTGGGAAGCATACGTGAGAGGGTCGTCGGGATGGCTGGCTGGCTTGCCGGGAACGTGGGACGCTTGGAGAGGGGTTCCACCGGGGGGGATGAAGGCACGTTTCCACCGGAGGTGGGTGGCATCCCGGCGGCCATTTTGAACGCATATATCGATTGTTTGGCGGCTGGGCGGCCTCGACCATTCGCCGAGAGGACGCTCGCTCGTCAACCCCCCTGTGGAAAACGATCGGGAATTCGCCCTGCCGCCGTTCTCACCCCCCCCCCCCCGACCCACCCCCGTTCCATCCCTTCGCTCTATTCCACCCTCAAACTTCGCCGATATCGTTATTATTCTTATTGGTATTCTTGTCGTCCCGGTCGCCGCTTATTCCAATCATATTTTTCTCGTGCACCATTATCGACCCTCCCAGGGGGTTGACCAGTCGATCGACCTGACGGGGAAAAATGATGGAGCGTCCTCTTCGGCATCCGAGTTATTATAATTCTATTTCGTGACCACGTTTTCTTTGCTGGTTTTTTTTTTTTTTTCTTTCGATCCTCTTTCTCTTCCGTCGACCCTCGAGGGTGAAGACCACGTGCCGCCTGTCCGAGCCGCGGAGTCCCTGAGGAATGAATTTCTCATTCTCGCCGCACCTGCGAGCCGATTCACGGGTCAATGAGAGTCCTCCGCTCCGCCAGCCGCGCCGCCGCTATCCATGGTCAAATGTATTCGTATTCGGGGGTTGCGCGCGGCTCCGAGGGTGACTAACACCCTCTCCCTCTATCGCCGTTGTCTCTCCCTCGCTCTTCACCACTGTACCACTAGAACTACCTCTCTAAACCGGCTTAGAACCGCCCCCCGGTCTCCGGTCCCGGCCAATCCGGTCCTCGCGTCTGACCTTCCACACTCGCGCGCAGGTCCAGCAGCGGCAACCTCGGGACACGCTCTTCTGGACAACGCTGACCTTTCAACCGCGTCGTTCAAACCGCCCGCCTCTGCCGCTCCGAAACGGCACGAAGCCACCCACCACACCCCGGCTACGATACACCCCTCGGCATCAAAACGGCTTCGAAACTCCACACACGCTCCGACTCCCTATTTTCCCTTCGCCTCCGCACCCCTCAAAAAAAAACCCCCCAAAACCTCGTCCAGTTTTCCTCCAAATATCACCTAATCAACTCATTTCCGTCGCGTCGAATAATCCATGTCGGAGTTACTTCACAATGCAAATCGATCGATTCAGCGATACGACTCGCCGCTTGCCGCGCGGCCCGGCAATTATATGCAAGATAAGGCGTCGATTATTTGTTTTCCCTCGTTCCCCGAGCGCCGAAAGGAAAAGTTCCGCCCGAAGCCGAGGCGAAGGAGATGGGGTTGGCGAATAAAAAAAAAAAAGTAACGAGTTACACCGAGCTCTTAAGACTTTCACTGGGAAAGACCTTCGGAGCGAAATGACGCGAGCGCGAGAACGGGCCGCGACGGTGCCTGCTTGCTCGCACCGCTCGATCCTTAAAGGGGAAGTTTCGCTACTCGCGCCCCCTACTCCCGCGGAAAAGTAAGTTCCTACCGCGAGGAATCTTCGTTTTTTTTTCGTCTTTTTTTCCTTGCCTCCCGTGCGTCTCTCTCGCGCGCCCGCCGGTGCCCGACGTCTCTCTGGCGCTCCGCCAACTGGGTGAAAAGTGTTGAAAGTGAACTCGCGA
Organism: Amblyteles armatorius; assembly: GCA_933228735.2. Lineage (NCBI taxonomy): Eukaryota > Metazoa > Arthropoda > Insecta > Hymenoptera > Ichneumonidae > Amblyteles > Amblyteles armatorius. The sequence continues at coordinate 4,273,196 of OW121689.1, read as the reverse complement.
TTTGCCGCGAGATCCCGGAGAGGCGGGGGGGGGGGGGGGGGGGAGAGAATCGGGGATGGGGCCAAGGGGTTACAAGGAAACGCCGCGACGGGTATTCCGGCCTCGGGGCGCGAACGCCGGGACACTCGTTTTCAAATTTATTCAAATTATTCGCGGGTCGGCCGATGCTCCTTGTAAAATCGAAACTTTCGCGTCCCGCGTACTTCTCCCTCCCGCTGCCCCCTTTGTTATTCTTCTCTGCTCCGTTTCTTCGCCTCCCTCCCGTTCGGTCCTTTCTCTCTCGAGACTTCGAGCACGACGCCTTCCTCGCGGGCGCGGGATAATTGGGGGTAGCTTAACGGGCGAACTTTACTCTTCCGACTGTGGCCTTGAAAAAGTTTTCGCGAGGAGCGGGCACGACCGTCCCGCGCCTTCCTCAACTCCGCTGATATCGCCGTTGTATAATGCACGGCTCGGAGCGCCTCTTCTTCGTGTCGCTCTCCGAGAGACAACGGAAATTTCTCTTCTCGACCGCATCGCGAGTGGAGTAAATAAAACAGTGCTCCGAAAGGTTTTTTTTTTCTTCGTCCATGATCTTCGCTCGGAAGGGACGCGTACGAGTATCGCGGATGAAGATGAAGCCTATGAGTGTGTAAAATCTAAGATGGCAATAACACCGAGCTGTAATCCCCTTTTAGAGACTCTTACCTTGCATTCGGCGATGCCTTTGAGGGGTGGGGGGGGGGGGGGGGCGAGCTTTGGGGCTCTCCGGGCCCGCGGTAATCCCGTGTAAGTTCGGTTGCCTAGCCACAGGCTCCAACACAGGTACGCGCGAGGCTGCGTTCACACACGTGCCACGCGGCTCGTCCCTTCCCTCGGCGGAAGCACCCTCGACGCGTTTACCCACCAGCAGCTCGGGGGAACTCGAACTACGATCGATACTACAGATGCCTAACAGCCGGCGCATGCTCCCCCGGCAGGAAACCGCACCGGTTCTCCCGCAACGGGCTTCCAGAGCTTCCCGTGGGAGAGCGCGCGCGTGCCTTTCCTGCCTGACCACGGAATCCTTTTCTCCTTCGGCAGGACGAAGCCTCGCCGAGCGGGCAATACGGACCGCCTCTGGATAAACGCTCAACGAGAATCGCCTTCGGGAGACTCGAAAGAGCGCTTGCGAGCTTCGCTTTCGGTGGGATCTTTGAGATTTGTTTTTTTTTTGCTCGGGAGTGATCGGTTGGATAGTTGCAGAAGAACAAGAAATGTATATACACCCAGAAATATCATTTGTTTGATGGCCACCGTTTATTTGGTTTGAGTAAAATATTTATTAGATTTAAATAAGTATTTATTTGATTTAAATAAGTATTTATTTGATTTAAATAAATATTTATTTCATTTAAATAAATATTTATTTTGTTTAAATAAATATTTATTTCATTTAAGTAACTATTCACTTAATTTATTTTAATCGAATAAATATTTCGCTTAAACCAAATAAACGGTGGCCGTCAAATAAATTATTTTTCTGGGTGTAGTTGAGCGATAATCTTCAATCGACTCTGATTATGTTTGGGAGTTTTTAATGCAGGGATGACATGTTGGTGGTGGGGGGTAACGTGTCGTCGATCGAACCAATCAACCGTAATTTCTCTGATAATTAGTGTCGCGATACACGCGAATCTCGATCGAGGAAGTGGCGGGTCCCATTAGGAACAGCCCCTGCGAGACGGCAATCCGGCGTACGAGTGTGCAAGGGGTTCAGCCTAACGACGCGGTCGTTGGGGAATCGATGGCGTCGAGGTAGGGGATCGCTGCGAAACGTCGGAAAACGTGTGTTCAAAAAATTTCCTGCCAACGATGGCGAGTCAACAGTCGGCCGGATGTGAGCCTCAGCGAGTCAACACTTGTGGCGATAATTCCTCGACGGCGTTTCTTATTATTTTAAGTTCATTCATCATTAGCAAAAATTTCACAAGATGTTGAAACAACAACACCGAGAAAAAAAATTGGTTGGATTAACGAAAAGTTGCGGTGAGAAACGTTCAAAGCTGTTATTTGTTTGGTACAAATAAAGCATTGTTTTGTTAAACGATTATTTGCGTCAATTCATTCAAAATTTGTCGATTGAAATAAACATTTTTGTTGTACCAACAAAATAACCTTTGAACGTATTTCACCGCGCATTTGCTTAATTTAACAATTTATTTTCCTCAGTGAACGCGAAACGTCGCGAATCGCTTTACGTTGTTGCGATCGAGTATGAAATTTCAGGAATTACAAATAAAGTTTCAATAGCAAAGTACACCATTGATAACATTCATCTGGCATTTACTGAATCAATCGATCTTTATTCACTGTGCGATTCAAATACGGTCAATAGCTTCATTGGCTTCCTCATACAATTGTGCTGGTATCGGCAAAATCTTATACAATTGTAAGATTCTGTAATCAATGTTAGAATTGATTCTTTGTAGTTTTAGGCAATTCTTTGTAATTTTAAGCCATTAGTTTCAATTTATGATCGAACCTAAGATCGAAGTTTAGTGCTTAAGATCTATTTTTTACTTTAAGTTGAAACTTAATATCGACTCTTAGTTCGAACTTGATTTCATCCTTAAGTGTTATTTTCAATTCAAACTCGAGTCTGAACTTAATATCGAACTCGAACTACAATCGAATTTGAGTTCAGACTTACATTTGAACTTAAGACCAAACTTAAGCACGAAATCAAGTTCCAACTTAACATAGATCAATAAGCACGGAATGAAATCGGTGTCAAACTTGGATCTCCACTTCGGTCTTAAGCTCAAACTAACGTCTTAAAATTCGCCCCCAAGATAAGACGTGTTTCGATAATTCAACAAGATCCCGAATTAGTTTAAATCACGTTCTCGCCCGCTCCTCCGCACGACAATTTCGGATGACCCGAAATCCCGTCGGGTATCGCGACACGTGCAGCTAGCTTGGCCTCCGCCCGTGTGTCTACAAACGAAAAATGTATAACGAAACGCTCCGCATATTTTCACCTAGTCCAGTTTTATATTATCGTGTATAATTGCCAAGCTTTACGTAAGGCTGTTTGTACATGTGTGTTATCATGAAATACGGCGCTGTTTGTACAATTGTTTGCCTCCATGCTCTCAAGCTCCGCAGTCTCGCTGGCTCCGGCATCGCCTGCCAGCGTGACCACGGCACGAAAAATTCCGGCACCCGAGTGCCGGAGCTCCCATTCGAATGCACGTTGGGATTTCGGAATTAAATTGTGAATTTATTGCCCTCCCCCTTCCGGCCGGGCAAGTCAACGATGTCGGGCGAGCGAGCGATGGATTTCAACATCGTCGCCTCTTTCGCGTCAGCGTCGAGACGACTACGAGGTGGGGTCCGTCTCGCATCCGTTCTATCTCTCGAACAACACTTTGCACGGTTCCATTGGCCATCAGGTAACGCGCGTGCTTCGCTGCGCCGCCCGTATGTTTGCCCGACGGATCTCCGTACGATGTCTTCGCAGCGTCGTTAATTACTAATCACCGCACGAGGCTTCTCCAAAGCCCCGGAATATTGTCATCCTTGGACAGAAACGAGAGCCGGATCGCTGATAAGTGGAACAATCGTAAATCGAGTCGTTGACTTACCGATCGACCGATTTCTTCGATGCCGATCGCGGCTAATAAGATGGCCAATGACAACGCGATTACACCTATCGATCGAGGCAAGACCTCTTTCCCTTAGGCTGGAGTATTTTTTTTTTTTTACTCAACCCTTTCTTTTTCTTCACACAAGTCCGAATTTTTTTTTTTTTTTTTTATCGCGATAAGCTTCCACGAGTCGTAAGTTTTATGGGCTCTCCTCCCCCTCCCGCTCCCTCGTTTCGGCTTATCAGGGTGACGACTGCAATCACACACAGACGTTACACAGTGTCTTTCGTCGGGTAGCTACGCTGGCGACGTGTTTTATACCGCGAAAAAAAAAAAAGAATGGTCGACCTCATTGCCAATTGCCCGAATAGCGAACTCCCGGACAAACATTGAATCATATTGTGCCGCTTAGGCATCTTTTTTATTTTCGTCGCCACGGCAGGTGCGATGACGTCTAATCGAAACGAAGGATATTACGTTCTCGTATAATGGAACGGACGTCGGCAATTTGTGTGTGCGTATTTTTTTTTTTTTTTTTTTTACTATCGTAGAGTTTACACAGTCGGGTAAAATCGCGTTTTTGGTATTATACACGGTATAATATATCGTGTCGCTTGTAATCCAATCGTGTACTCGCTTCGATAGCCAAGAAAGCCTCGGGGGCTCCCTCGTTGTCGCTGGTTTTCAATCCCATAGAAAATTGTCCGAGCAATTTGCGATCGTTTCACGACGTCTCGCGCACCGCTGCAGCCGCCTTTCGTCGGCCCACGAAACGAATTCCATCGGAGCGAGAGGCGGCGGTGCTAGACCATGTGACATAATCCCGTCGGACAAGCAATGGGCACTTTGTTGTCGCTGGTACTGTACACTCGGTACGATATTCCTGTGTACCGAAGACTCGCTATGGTTTTTCTTCCCTCTTCGAAAAATCAGCGGCCAAAATAACTCGCATTTTTTATATGCATTGTCGTCGCTTGAGACATGCTCCCTGATTGGCTGCAGTTTTTACTGTGTATAATGCAAACGCGAAGGATTTTATTTTCTTGAAAATATCTGACAGACGACACCGCATGGATTAAGAATTTATTTATTTTTAAAGATACCTATCAAGAATTGAATTAATAATTGCTCCCAAATTAAATTAAATCCATCATCATGGTCCGATTCATTAGATTAATAAATCGGACCATGTGTTTGACAGTCGTGTGGTTAATGTTACACTGTAAATTACCGTGAACGCTATATGCGGACGCCAAGGATTACGACGTTTTCTTGGAAATGTCTGATGAACGACACCGTCCGGATTAAGTATGTATTTATTTTTAAATACACCAATCAGAGAATCTGGCCAGGCCTTTCTCCGATACTAATCTAATAATTACGCGCGCGTAATTAGTAATTAATTTAATAATTTAATAAACATTAAATTATTTTATAATAATAAAAATTTATGGATCTCTTGTAACTATTTGGGATACGCGCGCGATAATTGCTAGTACTTAATTTAAAAAAAGAAAATTCTGATTGCCCGAAAATCCTCGAAACGCAACATCACATGAAATCGTAAATTTTCATCGGCACAGTCCAACAAAATAATATCGTGTGTACAACATCAAAAGAGCGATGACCTGATTCCACCTATAAAAAAGATTCTCAGAAGTACCACGTGCACGCCTCGGAGAGCACAAAAATGTTCCGTCCGAAGGGTTTCTCTCGAGCTAAGGGGGTCGCGATTCTTTGGATAAATCCTATCGTCGGAATCTGAAGAGCGTCCGCCCGATGGAGACGGAGAAACGTGCGGAGTGGCCCGCGACGTACGAGAAAGAGCGCCGCTGTGCCGCGCATTATTACGCGGTCCATCCCGAAAATCTCGACGGCTGATGCCCCAGGGATATCCAGGATGCAGGAGGTTGCACCAGACCGGAGCATTGTCGCGAGCGAAAGCGAGAGAGCTTATTTCTCTCCCGTTTCGCTCGTTCCCTCCTTCCAGTCTCGATGAGAGACTCTCGACGAGAATCGAGGGCATCGGCCGTGTGTGTGCGAGGTGTTCCCGGGATTTCGTGGGTCCCGGCAGGTCGCAGGACGATCGAGCCGCACGGAGCGTTCACCATCGAAGGGCCGGCAGCGACAGCAGCAGGTCCTTTCGAGTTTATTCGGCCACGGAAGAAGAATGGAAGTTCCCTCTCTCGGACTTTTTGGGTTCGTCCCGTGGCCCGTGGGTCCCAGAATCCTTTTCGTCGGATCGGGCCAGCTGCAAAAACCCTGCACTCACTCGCGACGCCACCGTGAGTCTCGGAAGAAAAACCCCTCGCGGGGAAAGGACACCGTCCGCGAGGGGAGGATACCCCAGAATCTTTTTTTATATCTTAGATCCTGGCCGATCATTTTTTTACGAACCCTTTTTTCCGTTGGCCACGTCACCGCGTGGTGGTGGAAGCTCACCGGTGATGCTGCTCGGATGAACGGGGAGGAACGAAGAAAGCATCGGGGGGGGGGGGGGAGGCCTCCCTTCGGTATTCGTGGAACTTCGGAAACGCACGACGTGCACCAAGGACGAGAGACTATACCGATCTCCCCTTTCGCGCAACTGTCGCTCGACCTCTCACGTATTATTGCCGGTAAGTATGCGTGTACGTCGTGCATCGCCTCCTGAAGAGGTACATCTTTTCTGTCCGGGATGCGGATGGTCTGTGAGAAAAAAAAACGAAGAAAGCCCCTGGGGGGATGGAACTTGAGGGCAGGGGAAACGGATGTTCTTTCCATCCGGATCTTTAATATCGGTAGATGGAAAAGGGTGAGGAAGAACTCTTCCATGGTTCTTATAAATAGTGGTGAAACTTAGTTAACTTTGATACGAATATTGGGGGAAAAATCACTTGGGTGAGGAAGGACTCTTCCGTGGCTCCGATAATTATTGGTGAAGCTTAGTTAACCTTGCTACGAATATTGGGGGAAAAAACACCTGTGTGAAGGAGGATGCGACTTGAGGGCAGGGGAAACGGATGTTCTTTCGATCCGTATTTTTAATATCGGTAGATGGAAAAGGGGATGGGAAAGGGCTTCTCTTCCATAGCTCCGATAAATGTTAGTGAAACTCATTTAACATTGATACGAATATAAGGGACACGGGAGAGGGGCTCCGCTGACCGTGACATTCGGTGCGCAATTGAGAAACGCAGTCAAAGCAAGCGGCTAGACACAGATAGGGTCTTTCGTTTATTGAATTTATCTCATAAACAAAACGGTGAATCTTCTTTTAATCCGGACACAATCTTTCTGCTAACATGCCCTTCGCTGTGGTAGGTTTTTTATTCGAGTCTAACAGAAATCGCCGAAAAAAATCGCTACACTCTGTCGTTACCGGCCGATTTTCGAAACGTTTACACGGTACCTTATGTAGGTTTGTACACGCATTACTAAAAAAACCACACGGTCAAAAAATCTGAAAAAATTGCAAACGACTCAGCGTGTCTTTCCCTACAATGTAGCAAAGTTTTATAGCGATCGAACAGAAACGCCTGTTGGCCCAAACGTCCTTAACAGGTGAAAGTCGCTCGAGGTGAGCACACACGGTACGTAGCAGCTACGCGGCCAGAGCGAAGGGGGTAGCGCCGGAGCAAGGGGTGGTCGGATATCGTGACTACTGGTCAGTTTGTTCGATAGTCGGTGCCAGCCACGGATAGCCCATTGGGAGTACAGTGCTACACCAGTAGCACCGGGCGCGGAGGTTTGCTGCGGCTTTGGGGGGCCTTGGTACCGAGCTGTGCCAAGAGGGCCACCGGTCAATACCTTCGGGCTCTCCGCCACCGCTTCTACTTCTCCATGCCCCTTTTGCCTTCTGGTTTTGCTATACTCACCCCCCCCCCCCCCCCCCCCCCCCCTACTACTCCTCGCGCGATACGTCCGATTCACCCGTTATGTCCTCCCGTAAAACCTCCCTCCCCCCCCACCCCCCAACTGCGGCTTATGCCACGCTCGAATGAAGCAGAGAAAGACGATAGAATGTAAAGGAGGCACACTCCGTTCGTGTAACAAATATACTTAACTCGTATATCGGAAAGGAAAAAAAAAATAAACAAGGGGGTTGAAGAAAGAAATAGCCGGATCTCGGGCAGACATGAAAGTGGAACTCGGGCGAGGCACCGAGTTGCACGGTTTGTGTGTAAGGATAATTATTTTTTCACGCAGTCAGTTTTATTTTTACTTCACTGGTAAGCGGTTCGGTGGTTTTTTGGGCTCTAGATCGATGCGAACGATTTCCGGTATGGCCGAAGATAATGTTTTTCTTACCTTGCGATGAGGGTTTGCGATGACAAGGAACACTTTAAGAAAAAAAAAGTTGGTCAAATCGAAGGGTATCAAAAAATTTACTGACCAACGTAGTTTGTATTTTTTTTTGCGCTGAATACGTAGCGTACGCACACTGCGCGGTAAATTATTCTCCTCGATAAAGGTACAATTAATTACGAGGCGATAGATTCTCACCCGCGAACAGGCAATAAATATACGCTCGCGCCGGAGAGGAGCGCTGACTGCGACCGGGGGAATACGTAAAATACTCGTTCAATGCTCATTGCTGGCTTTCTATCGTTTAGCAATTGGCTGGCTTATTATCGCTTGATCGAATTCGCGTGCTCGCTGGCCTACAGGTAGGTAGAGTTACACGTAGAGACGTACCTACCAGTGACGCGTACGCGCGTAATGATCCTAACGGGTGGGCCTTTCGGAATATCGTCGGGTTATTCCGCCATTGAAACGATATTTTTTTCTTTCAATAGCCGTTCGAACGGCATTCAAAGTACCAGCTTCGTTCGGCAGATTAATTAATTGGCTCGTACTGCAAATTAATTGATTATCAATTGAACGATTCCCATTTCGCGGTCTACGTCATTGTGGTTGAGGAGAGAGGGGCAAAACGGACCCGTGTCCTCCATTGCAGATAAGACTTTTTTTTATGTCCTAAAAAAATTGCAAAAATGTAGTCCATTTTGCCCCAAGGTTCCGTTCTGTTGCCCCGCCATACCTGACATTTAAGGTAGTCCTTTCGTTATGTCTGACTCCGTTTAAGTTTGACAGAGGAATAAGAAAGAATTACAAATCTTCCCGATCGGATAAAAATCTGAAAAATATCAAGCACATGGAAAGTTCTGTAAAGATTGTCATATACGAATTCATACGAATTCGTATGAATGTTTTCAGAATCTTTCGTAATGTTTGAAAACTGCGTTTTATTATGTTGAAATTTGTTAAAAATCACAATTTTCAAACATTACATAACATTCTGAAAAAATTCACACCTATTCAGAAAAATTGGCAAATCATTTCCGTAACAAACAAGAATTAGCTTGTCGGGTAATTTGTTGCATAATTTTTATTTCAGTAAATTCTTAATAACATTTTGAAATAATTATTATGCACAACCAATCCTTTCAGCACCTTCCATAAGCTTGATTTTTTAAAGATTTTCATCCGATCGGCAAGTGTTTGTAATTCTCTCTTAATCCTCTCTCACACGGACAAAAATAGTTACGTTTCTCTAACAAAATTGAGATCGTTAAGAATTTATTGTCGTGGCAGCAAATACATTTGGCCACAAATATTTGCTGCCACAGCAACATTTTTGAATGTCCCTATATTAACCAGGTAAATGAGTTGTGGTAACAAAATTCTTGTTGTCCCAACAATTTTTTTTTCTCCGTGCAAACTTAGGTGGCGTCGGACATAACGAAAGGACTACCTTAACCATTAGCGATGAGTTCAGTCTCTCCCAGGCTGACTGGGAACTTGAAAAGCGTTTCTTCCACGCCGAACAGGGACACTTAACGTCTTCGAGAGGATTGCTCTCTCGAGGGTGAAGTGCTCTCTCACTTTCCCTTAGCGTTACGATTTATTTCGGGCGCGGCGCGGGTGTGGACGTGAATAATTTCCAGCGGATGAGAAGACGTCACGAGGGCAGGGGGAGCCCGCGAACGATAACTCCGTGTGTGTAATGCGTCTTGGGAAAGTCGAGCGAGGGTGAAAAAAAAAAAAAAAAAAAAAAATCCTCACGGCAAGGGTCCTTTATCTTTGGGCGATGGTATATGGCCGGGCCGGACCGCGGACTCTCCGAGCTGGCGTAGACGAAACATTCGGCTAGATGCGCGAGAGGGAACCCTCGAAACAAAAATAGTTACCCGGTAACGAGCTGGGGTCTCGGACGCCTGTGCTGTCCAACCCCCTACGACGGATGTGCAGTCGAGGCTATTTTAATTTAGCCACGGCAACGACTTCTTCAACTTCCGAGTCTTAAGCCCCAGGCCAGCACCGGGTCCAGAGATCCGATATAACAGCCACACACAAAAGAGAAAGGCATTCTGCAAAAAAAAAAAAAAAAAAAATGCGTGAGAACCGCACGAGATTTAAAAAATTCACACGAATATTCGCAAAAATTGTAAAAAAATTGTAAAAAAAAAATTCAACGTAAGTCGCATCGACGATTTATTTCGCTCTCCACGCAGCTGAGGAGTTTGCCAGCTTGACGCAAACCCGTGAGAATATCCTCAACGAGGAGGATCTCGTCCTGTTTTTTTATACAGTAGAACAATTTTTTATTCCCCTCAATCCTCTGCTCACCGAGAAGCCGGACGTCGTTCCCGGGCGAGCGGCAAGGGAAGTAAAAGAAGTGACTGAAAAAAACCATCTAGCGGTACTTTGCTGAAGAGAGCGGCGAGGACGAATAAAAAAAAAGCATCAAAAAAATGATGTAAGTGACCGAGATCGTTCGGGCCTCGTTTTCGTATTCATATTAAATCTCCGGCCGAGTGGAGTATCGATCGATTCGACTGGACATTGGGTGCATGGTCGCGACTGCATTGTTCTCACCCCTCATCCCCTCCGTCCCATCGCCCGTATTCATACGGTTCTTTTCCGTTCCGTCTCTCTTTTTCGTGCACTGCGTCGCCCCATTTGAATACAGTACGCGCGTGCATCGGCCCCCCTCGACCCCCCGTCCCATTATCCCGTAAATTGTATTATTTTTACCCCAAAATATATTTCCATGCGGCCTCGTGTGTGTATCTGCGGATTGACTGTGCGCTCTTTGCCGGTTAGGTCCGAGCTGGGGTCAACAGGTCAAATTGCACATGTTCGACGTAAGTCACCCTCGGACGATACCGGGGGGTCAGCCACGCTTTACCACCCGAGAGAGCGAGCTCGCGCGCCCAACTTTCACTCCCCTTGGCACCTCTGCTCGTCCCTTTCCTCTGTCTTGCACCCTTGGTGTGTCCCGTGCGAAGTCACATTCGCGCGTCGCAGGGTTTCTTTCCGTATGTGTGTTTTGTGCCGCGCGTATGTGTAATAAGGACCATCGATGGTCATCTCGCGCCGGCCGGTCGCGTGTTTCCTGTCAAGTATCGTAGGGACACGTCCCAGGGATTCCCCCGAATTCCCGATGCCCACAGGAATAAATTGTTTCTCGAGCAGCCCTCGAAGCCGATGTATAGAATAAAACTCTCGGGATTTATTTCGACGTGCGGGCGTATAGTGAGCCATTAGTATAATTTTTTATCTAAAAAAAGGTTTCATTTATTTATTTCTCAATTTTGCTTCCTCCTAGAGGAAGCTTTGGTTTAAGATTGTTTGTTTGGTTTAAGATTTGGTAAGAATCGGTCGAGGGGTCTCGGTTTTGTGACATTTTCAATATTTCGAAAAATATCATTTGCGCTCTACCTTTCATAATTTTTGAAATATTGGCCTAAAAAATTCGACATAAATGAGTTATTATGGACGCATGTTCCCTATTAAATTTGGGAAGAATCGATCCAACGGTTTACATGTTATGAAATTTTGAAAAAAATAAAAGTAAATCGTACCTCACACAACAAATGCCCCTTTCCGTTTCAAATATTGATGAAGAAGCTAAATAAGTGGTAGATTCGTAATCGGTGCGAAGAACAGATTAAATATAGTCCCTGAGCGATGATCAAAGAAAAACTTTTTCCAGAATTTTTACAACCAATTGAATTACAAAATTGAAATTTCCATATAGCTTCCTCATAAAAGTAGAAAATTGAGATTTGCAAATCGTTTTCTCACAATGTTGCTTTATGCGCAAAGCTTTTTTTTTAATTTCCAGACAAAATTTTCTCATGTACGGCTTGCCTTCGTAAGAAGTTCGGCGTGAAGAAATGCCCATCAGCGTGCCCCCTTTCGGTCCACGGATGCGCGCACATCCGCGCATGCACACGCTCCTCTCGAGCATAATAATTTCTCGCGTGATTTTAAAACCGTAAATTTTTTTCGTCCCCTAACCACGCAGCAGCCGGTAGGCACATTTTTCTTCCACCCCATTTTTAGTTGTTTTTTTTTCCATCCGAGTATCGCGTCTCGCTCGCGCACGCCGGTAAACTTCGGGCAACAGTAGCGGCGTCGTTGAGCCCGTTGCTTTTTGCGCGTTTGAAAAACACGCGGAATCGTGGCGCGCGGTGGTAAATCTCGGGCACGGGAGTCGAGAGGGCCCGCGATCGGTTATGATTTCACACCGATTACAATAAAGCAGGTGAAAGGAGGACGACGAGAGGAGCCGAGCAACAGTACGATCCACCTCGAGAAACCCGCTCGGGGATGCTGGGGTTAAAAAAAACAAAAAAAAACACACCGAAAAAACTCAAACAAGAAGCTGCGGCCTGCGAGATCAGGAATGGCGAGTTTCGGCGAGAACTTCTTGGGCAGGAGCAAAAAAAAAAAAAAAAACAACTAAAAAAACGTCCCGTTCGCGGACCCTCGCAGTCTCCGCAGCGCACGAACTTAAATAAGTATATAATAATTCCAAGGGGATAATTCTCAACCCCCTTCATCGCTAACCCGTTACCCAGGGTGTATCGGAGACTGCGCTGCCGGTGCCTCTCATTCTCTCACTGTTATATTCACCCCCCTACTCCCCCCCCTCGCTTTTTCGCAAGCCTTCCGACGACGAGCCAGATCTCCCTCTCTCGCTCTCATTCGGTATTCCTCAGCCCCTCGTTATACTCCGCCGCAAAAACTGTTTTTCCTAAGCTTTTTTTCGCTCCGTCCTCGACCCCACCGTCTAACGGATAAAATCTAAATTAACTAAATTAAGGACCCCGCGTGCTCGTCTTTCCACCTCTTTGCATACAATTTATACACGACTTTTTTCTCTCGGCTGTTGCTCGCCTCTCGCGTATATCCCGCGTCAACCATCCCCGTGATCCCTTGTCTCCACCGCTTTCTTCTCGCTTGGTCTGTTGTTTTTTCTTCTGCAGCTCAGGGCGGTCGTATTTTTTTATATTATTTTTTTATTTATTTTTTTTTTACCGAGTTCACGGACCGTTCGCAGCTTCCGTGTTCGTTTCTCAGTTCTCCGTGATATCCGGGCGTCGCTGTAAACCCGGAACGGAAGATCGTTGAGAGGCCGATTTACGGTTATAAAATTACTCAATGTAATTCGAGACGGGCGCGCGGTTTAGGATCTGAATTTATGTATGTCGGCGCATGCGCGCGGGAACCGGCGATGTGAGAGAGCTTCGAACCGGTGTATTACTTATTCGTCGCGACGTCATGTTCGTTGGAGTATTCTTCGCGCGGTTCGCTGGGAAATCAAATGTAAAATGTATGAAGGTTTTTCATTCGTCCAAGGAGGAGGCAAAAGGTGCGGAGACGACGAATGAAAATCCTTGCCCGGACGAGCGTGCATCAAACCTCTCCCCGTTGACACTTGTAACGTCTATAAATGATGACATAAAAAAAACGAGGTCAAAAAGCGTTAAAAAAAAACGCGAAAAAGTGACATTGCTGCACAACATCGAGGTGTACGTTACGTGACAAGAGGTTTTTTTATCTCTTCATTTCTGTCGCTAAAGTAGGATCAAAGCTGTTGGCACTGCAGATAGATTTTCCTCGTAGCTTGTTTCGGTCATTTGTGCAATTGAAAATTTACGAAGGTTTTTTATTCGCCGAAGGAGAATTCTGAAGGTGCAGACAGGACGAATGAAAATTCTTGCCTGGACGATGTTACATCAAACCTTTCCCCATTGACACTTGTAACGCCTATAAATGATGACATAAAAAACGAGGTCAAAAAGCCTTGCAAAAAAAAAAAACAAAAAAATGACGTTGCTGCACAACATCGAGGTGTACGTTACGTGACTGCAGGGTTTTTTTCCCTCCGTTTCTATCGCTAAAGTAGGATCAAAGCTGTTGGCACTGGAGATAGATTTTCCTCGTTGCTTGTTTCGGTCATTTGTGCAACCACCCTCTTTTTTTTTTACCGTTCGACCATATGCGAAGGCCATATGCAAACGCATCGCTTTTGGTCTCGACCGACACTGTGCGGTACTGAATACCAGTAGCGATCGATTTTGCCGGGAATAAAACGCTTTGCCCGAGCGGTGGGCAATTGGGGGAGAGATCCCGCGTGAAAACGCTGTTCTCTATCTCCCTCCGACGTCGTTGCGAGCGTGGAGCCTCGACGTGAATGGAGAGCTCGTTTTGCCTTAGTCAAATTACTCGTGCGTTGCCCTGGTCCATAGCGGTAATGACATGTGCAGCCAGCGACGAGCGGAGCAAAGCTGCACGGAGCAGGGACGATGCACGAAGCTTCTGTTACGAATTCATGGGCGAATTCATGAGCGTATGGAGATTCCGGCGAATCGCATCGGCAGTCATAGATCCGGATGGATTGCTATTCAGATGGAAAAATTGAGGCCGGTGTTAACTATACGCACCGAGGAAAGAGTTGACTCAATGTTAAAAAATCTTTTGTTTGATACGGCGAAATAAATGTATATTCGTCGTTATAAAAATTGTCTTGTCTTGGTCGCTCAAAACATTTTTAAGAACATTACCTTTTTGCTTTTTCATCAACTTTCGAACGATGGTAGAGTAAACATTTTCCCGAGACAACAAATCCCATCTATCGTAAAAAAAAAATTTAAGAATTTTTTTCCTACTAAAAATACACTTTCGATTCTGGTCCCAATTTTCCAAGGTATTTGGCATAGTATGAAAATCCTGAAAAAAAAAATCCCAAAGTGGGACCTGCGATACTTGCGTTATAAAAAATTTTTTGAGCGACCAATATTGTCTGGGATATACAGATATTTAAAAAAAATGTAAATTCTAAACGGTGCACTTTGAAAATCTAAAAAAAAATCACAGAAGCCCCTCTCAAGTACTACAAACTGGCAAATAAAAAAAAAAAAAAAACATTGATAACAGTGCTACAAATGTACTCTTTTCTCAGTGTATGTACTGTGAATGTTTGATTTTTTAATTAATATTTGTTACTCCAACCCCTTTTTGTAATTTCGAACATGCTGTCCAGTGCTTTGAGGGATTTGGATGAAGTTCGATCCAATCGGTGTAAAAACTTCACGTTACTAATGGCTCCATTGCCTCGCTCTGTGTTTCAGGGTACGGTACCGCGTATTTCGACGTTCGCCGAGTAGGTGGATGATGGCGAAGCTCGAGGCGATTCAGCGAAAAAAGGGTGGGCCCTCTCGCATTTGTCAAGCTGGCCGCGGCGTAACGCAGCGAGAACGAGTTGTTCGGATCACCGTGCTCGGCGGAGCTCTCTGCGCCAACGCGGGGATTAATTACTCTTCCTCTTTCTATCTTTTAGCTCCGGACGACCACCAGCCCTGAGGTGAGTCGAATTAATTACATTCCAAGTAATAACGAAATTGCTTTTTCGCCGGGTTCGCGATGTCGCAATGACACTTTATCCGCGAGCTCTCGAGGCACATATATGTACTTGATCAAAGCCTCGACCCTTTCAATTGACCCGTGGGCGAACATTGTCGAGCAAGTTTTATCACGCGCGCACAGGCAGAGGCGAGTAAAAAAAAAAGATCCGGGAAAGTTGTTTAGTTGGCTTTCCCCGCTGCGTTGGTTGGCCGTTTTTTTTCTCGTGCCATTCCCAAAGGGTTGCATTATCGGGGTGTCTCCACCGGTTTTTTTGCCACCCCTTTTTTATTTTTCATTCCACCGTCCTTCTCTCTATGCCATCCGCTTGGTCTATGCTAAATAGGGGTGCGAGCAGAAAAAAATATATTAATAGCCTTCCAGCCCCCGGGATTTTTACGTGACGCGAGGCCGGTAACCCTCTTTCTTCATGGCTCTTTTTTCATTTTTTTTTTTTGTTCTGTCTTTTTCTCATCGCACCGGCAGAAGCGTCGTGGCATCCGCTGCGAGGTATAGAGGCCAGAAGGGGGTAACTCACCCTGGCGCGCCTCACCCAGTGAAAAACCCTTGTGCGGTAAGATATAGCCGTGATAGTCGCTTCTGCTCCGTGACTCCTCGTACCAACGACTTTTTTTTTCCATTCTTAGTCTGTTTTTTGTTCTCCTTCTCTTCATTGTTATCATCGTGTCCTCGCTATGTCCTGCACTTTGCAACGGGATGTCCAATCGCGAATTTCACTCTCGGAAACAGAGTGCGCGATGCAATTACTAGATTTCACGCGCAGAAAAAAAATTCTATGAGTGAACTTTGATGCTTCTGTTCTACACTCTATCTGTGCTAAGTTATAAGAATTTTTTAATCGCCGAAAATTGACAATTGATGAAGACACAAATAATTTTCATTCCAATCATCAATTGTAAAAAAAAAATTGTATGAAATTTAATGTGCCGGTACTGGAAGTTTTAATGCATAAAGTGGTATAGAAAATTTCGTGTACAATTGGGATAAAAAATTAACGTGCAGTATATCAAAAACTTTACAAATACTTTCCTTTTAATATTTTACTTTACTTTTACCACGAAAGTACTTTAATTCCAGTAGTTTACCTTAATTTCTCTCTAAAACTCCGATAATAGTCAATGAAAATTCTACATTAAATTTAATGTACCTATTTTTGCATAGAAACTTCCAGTCCCCTGCATTAAATTTACAATATTTGCTAACAGCATCGTTGAAGGCTCAAACAATTGAATTGTCGATTATCGACGATAATCGACGTTTCGATTTGGCCGAAGTCCCGAAAAACAGCGATTTATGCAACAACAGCTACGGCGAAGATTCGCACATGTCACAGTGCGCGCATGGAAGCCTAAACGGGTTTACGGGGATTACGCAAGCTGCAGTGTAACGTACACACATAACCCGACAGTGGCTTACCGTCCAGCCGTGTGTACTTGAGGGGGTGGGATGAAAAAAGGTGGACGAAGTATAATGGAAAGGCCGGACGAACGGGGCGCACGACCGACGCTTGTGTCCCTGAGCAGTGAGCGTTCCGCGTACGGAAAACAGAGAGAAAGAAAGAAAGAAGGACCGTCATCACCCGCGCGTGCGTTTCTATCTTCGCCTATCCTGCAACGCGAAGCGTAGCGTAACGTCGGACAGCCACCCCGCTTGCGCAACTCGACAAAACAACAGCTGCAACCCCGCGTGTGTGCGTGCCCGGCTGATCGTCAAAACACGCCGTCCGTCCGCTCGTCCGTCCGTGCCCGAGAGCGCTTAGTGCCGCTCAGATGCGGGGGCAACCCTTCCGGCACTGTCAGACTCCCATACCAGTCGCAAACTACGGTTCCCCCCTCGTCCTCAATGTCGAAACGTCATCGTCATCGTCGTTCCAACACTCGCCGAGTGATTTCATTCACGTCCCCGTGCGTTGTTGATTCTTACATACAAATCCGGATATACCCCGATCGTGGAACCCGCACGACGGATTCTGCAATAATGCGTCATTCTGCTTCGCCCGGACGTAAGTTTCCGACCCTCTCCGGCTGGAAAATCTTTTCTCCCGGCTGGACCCTTCGTACCAACGCACGCGGTGAAAAATAATTAGGTGGCCCAAACGACTGCAGCGTTGAGGTACTTGCGAAGAGTCCGACCTCGTCTTAGTTCAGAGACAATTGATGGGAATTGTGAACACTTCTCGATGGAATCAAAATCTGAACAAAAATCAAGCGTATAGAAGGTGCTGAAAGGAGTGATTTTATATAATGATAATCCTAAAATGTCATTAGCAAATTAACTTTAAAAAAAAAATTTCAACGCATCACCCGCCTTTGAGCAAAAAACGGCTGTCGGACAACGAAGTACACTCGACTCAGTTTATTTCCTTGGGTCAACAAATTTTATTTTTTTCTCCGCCTAAAATCGGAGAATTTTGAACGATACAGTTACAATATTCTACCACGATAGCTTGGTCATCGACGTGTAGAATTCGTAACGGGTCGTCCGGCAGATCCGCGCGCTTCAGCGCAACTACGTCCGCTCCCGTATGACCATTTTTTTCCCACCGCGGCTCATCGTCCCCTGGCCGACTCGATTCTCGCCGAGTATTTTCCTCAAACTCCCGCGTGCCATCGAAGACCGTCTTCGCGGCTCCCCCGTCGCCAGCTCTTTCCCATTTCAGCCCGAAACCCTCCTTTCCCTCAGTCTCGCGATCGCCTCTCGCCGGTTCGTTCCTTCGGCCCCCCTACTTTTCTCCCGGGACGCTCGCCGAGAAACGGTGAGCCGGGGCTCGCGCGTTAATTACGAGCGACTTCCGGCGATCTAGATTTCATTCTTCGCCTGCGCGCTCGCTTAGGTACTCTCCACCTCTTACCCCTCTCCCCCCTCCCCCCCTCCCCTTCCTTCTCGACATCGCGAGGGAAATGATAATAGGTACGTGACCCATGTGGTCAGTTCACACGAGAAATGAGACTTCGAGCACGTAGACTCATACATACATGCATATTTATCACGTACGTGTCAACCGCTGAGAAACAGAAGGGCCTAAGTTTAAACCTACAGCTACGCGAGTTACGCCTCTTTGATTCTCGGCCGTCGATGTATGTACTCTCGTATAGATAAGTACGTGTGGTACGTGTACCGGTGTACGTACAGCGAGAGAGCAGCCAGTGAGCTCCCCGCGCTCCCGCTTCTCTCTAACTCTAGCCACAATGCGCCTTGTACTCTCCCACACTCGCGGAGTCTCACGCCCTCACATCCTCCTTCGCGCCGAGACTCAGCGCCGAGAGCCGCACTCTCTGGTACTTGGCGCACTCGTCCTTTCCCCCCTCTTCGCGAAAAAAAAATCGCTGGTTTGGATGACAACGAATTATGAGGGACTACCGATTCTCAACTTCGATGCCCCGAGATCGAGAAACTCCGATCCGTTACGCGATAATCGAGACGGCTTGAGGATTGTGGGAACGTTGTTATGAAAAAGAAGGTGGATATATTTGCCGTACCGTAAGTGATACGAGGTTTTTTTTTTTAATCAGACAAAACAACTTTTTCCTGACGAATGCACGTAAAATACCGTTTTGTGTTCCTGTGAATTGTGCGCAAAAAGGCACTTTTTCGCACTAGTGCGTAAAAGTGCACCCAGAAGAATAATTTATTAGGTGGCCCCCGCAAATAAATATTTATTTGGCTTAAATAGTAGCAGTAAATGTATTTATTGACAATGTTTTACATGATACGGATGCTGATGCATTAGAAAGATGATTTACATTATATATTCCTCTTGCTATTGCCATTGCCAACGGGCCATCGACCTAAGTCCTTCAGCCCATTAAATAAATATTTAGTTGATTCAAATAAACATTTATTTAACTTAAATAAATAGTTATTTTCACCAAATAACAATTTATTTTCGGGTGCCCGGCAAAAAAATAATTTCTCTAGCTGTGAATGCCGCACTCGCCTTCGACACCTGCGGCATTTTTTTCACACTCGTCAAGAACTCCCTTTCCACGCCCTTGCCATACAAATGACTATTCTCTTTCCGTTCGGGATTTCGAATCAGTCGAAGCATCCCCTCAATGACCAATCCGCTCAGTGACTCTAGAATGAAAAAAAATTTAAGAATATAATCCAAAAAAAAAAGCAAATGATGATCGACCAATTCGACCCACCAGGTATACGAGCCAGAGTGTACACGCGCCGGGCTACTGTGAGAAACTTGGCGGTACCGTGGGGACCGGGTGACCGGAACACAGAGGCACTCGCCTTGCCCCGTACCCCGTTCGCTCCACGTACCATACCGAACCCCGTGTATCGTAGCGTTCCTCCTCCGGTAGGTGTGTGTGCCCCACGGTGCACCATCGTGGTGCAGAGTGCGCCCGCGCTCCGCCGCTATACCGCCTCTTATCCAGGATCTCGCCGAGTTGGAAACGTACCGAGCCGAGCTCGTTCGCGTCTACTCTCGATGAGACACCGGGTAGAGAGAGAGGTGTACTCCGTTTCATTAACGTTAATTGTACGGACTCTGGGATAGCCGCTATCTCCTTCCTCCTCTCTCGTTCCTGCCGGGCAAGGTGCTTGGCTACGAATGCTGACAGGTTGCCGAGCTACCGGTTTTCCCTACGTACTCCCGTTTCGAGCGAGCCCGATAGCTTTATCTTATCCGAGCCATCGATCGATTGATCGTAGATTCAATTACTCGCAATCAGGGTATTTATTGAATTTTTTTTTTCAATTTGTTTTTCATTGCGACATCACGGATGACTTATTGCACACAGAAAAAAAAATTTATTCGACGGCCACCGTTTATTTGGTTTACGTAAAATATTTATTTCATTTAAGTAACTCTTTCATTTCATTTTTCATTTATTATTATTAATTGATTGAGTGCTAACTATTTTACATACGTTAGGTTTTTTTCCGCCGAAGCTTTTAAGCGCGTACGCGGATATCACTCGTATGTGTTTTTACATATCTTAGATCTTCAGGTAGAAATATCGTAGGGTTGATGGAGTGACACTCCATTCATATAATTTCTATACAAATAACTTAATTTACTTAATTGAAATAAATATTTATTTAAATCAAATAAATATTTTACTTAAGCCAAATAAATATTTCACTTAAACCAAATGACCGGTGGCCGTAAAATAATTTTTTTCTCTGCCTGTGCAGTTATGATTTAATCGCTGCATATGCTAATCCGCGGATACCAGATACGTGTGCATGGGTGAATCTATACTGTATCTCCGAGCGGCTAACGAGCCGGCGAATTCCCCGCGCTGCTCGCTTACTTTATTAAGGGCATTCCTGACCCCGTCTACGGCGACCTATACAGATACGAGCTCTCCGCGCTAGATGCACCGAGGGGGGGATGAGAAAAAAAAATCTGCGATGTACGGAGAAAGTTCTGTGATGCCTCGGAGTCTTCGTCTCGTTCTCTGTGAGAAACTGGCCCTGCGCCTATCCTGTCGGCGTCGCTACCGTAGAGTCGAGCAGCTCGAGTCGCGAATTAATGCGTCGAATCGTCGTTACTTTTTTTTAGCCCTGTTGCATAAACACGAGTACAGATCAGTTATTAGGGCTGAAAATATAAATGGACATCTTGCGACAAAAAGATTCGCCGAAGGGGTGGCGAGAGGAGGAGTGGACGGAGGCACGTTTGAAGTTAATCGCCGCGTGACATCGGTCTCTGCGGTGGACAGCCCTCATGTAACACAGACAGGACCGCGCACCGACTGTCTCTCTTCCAGTATTGAAAAAGCTATTTATCTGATGGCTCGGGCATTGTTTTAAAGTGGACTCGGGTTCATTGTCGAAAGCAGACTACTGTACCGGGAAAAGCGAACGGGCGTGTGTATCGTCACATTGCCAGAGATCTAGAAAATCGTAGGCTAAGTCGGGGCGATACGGTCATGGTTCTTTAAACGACGAAAACCGGAGGTTCGACATTTTTTAAACTTTAACATTTTTGTTGGAACCAAGTAGAAACTTCAAACTGAAGTAATTCACTCAGAACTTTCGATATTTTCGATGTGTGATTTAATTGTAGCTCTAGGGGAGAGCGGGGCAAAACGGGACAGTGAGGGCAAAACTCAATTTTCCAATAATTTTTGTATGTTTCATTTTGTACCAATGATACATCCGGATTTTCAACCCCGTTTTGCCCCACGGACGTTTTGCACCATCCGAAAGTTATTGGAAAATTGCGTTTTGCGATGTGCCATTCTGCCTCCGCTTTCCCCTATAAGTAAATTGCCATTATTGCCACAGTAATAATGGTAGTCGATTAGGCGTAGCGAAGCAACGGGATCACACTAAGCATGTCTTACTATATATTACTAAACTTTAGACGCAGTAATTGCCTGCGTCTAAAGTTTCAGATGCCAAACTAAAAAGAAAATGGTTTTACTGGCCATACCACCCGGGTATTGCGGGCGAGATGGCCACGTGGCCATCTCACCCGCAACATCGGGGTGATATGGCCATAGCCTGCTATTGCGGGCAGTGGCCCATCACCACGGACGTGGTCATTCCATCCCGCGAAAAGCAAGTGGCCATGTCTCCCGGAAAATGAGTGGCCATATCTCCCATTTTCTTGGAAAAAAAGCCGCTGCTTAAATTTAGCGAAGGAATTAAAAAATAGATTTACTACTTGTCAATCTTGTCGTGAAAGATACAACCGTAGTGTGCATTTTTTAGTAGTAGTAAGTGTGTATTTATTAACAATACATACGATGCGATGACGCTCGTTACAGATTTCAAACATTTATACATTAATTATAATGTAATATTTCTAATTGCATCTACATATTGTCAACGGGCCGTCGACCGAAGTTCTTCAGCCCCGCATTTTTTATTTACCAGCGAACTCATTATTTAATATGTCTCCAAAGCGCCAGAAATACATCTCGAGAAATGTCTGGCAACCTCTAAATAGGGATTCTCCGCTCGTCCTGATCCTCGCACGTGCAGTCTTAAAATTTTGTGTGCAATCGCATTGTATCCACATATACTAAAAACCGTGCAAGCGGCGCCATTCGTTTGTTACGTAAAAAGATATTCCGGGTGGGCATCTCACCCCAATTTACCCTATGTATAGCGAGGCATGAGCGGCGTGTCTATAGGAGAGAGTGGGGCAAAATGACGAAACTTGACGAATCTCTTCACGGTTCCATCTTGCCCCTACCGTCCGCTACACGCCGCCGTGCGCGCACGAAAGCGAGAGGATCGGCCTTGTTTCGCCCTCGTTGACATCTTCAATTAGCCGCCACGATTGCGTAACGATGATGCGATAAAATCGTCGCAGGCGGTGCTCGGATTGATTTGAATACCGAAACCGTTATTTTTCTCGGCGTTTCGTTATCAACCGTGGAGAAGCGGGGCTCGACGCGTCTCTCTCCGAGCGCGGGATGGCCAGCCCGGGCCAGGTAGATTAATTTTCTGAAGATAACAAGAAAGCGTTACGTTCTCTCCGGATTCCCTTTCCGTCGGTTCCCTCCGAACCGCAAACGAACGAGAACCGCGCGCACTCGCTCGCCATCATCAAGAATGAAATCCCGGGCCGTGTATGCCACGAGATAATAGTCGCAAATATCGTAAAGATAAGGGGACCAGCTTCAGGGACTGGCGCGCAGGCGATGACGCCGATGTTGGCGCGGCGAACACGCGAGAGATGAAATGAGACGCGAACGCCGCTGGGAGAGACCGCTGAAGGAAAACGGAACACCGACGTTTTTTTTTCTCTTTTTTTTCCCCCACCTCTTCGTGTTTTGTGCTGCAGAGTTCTCGCATAGTTTTCTTCAACGCGCTGTACGACGTTCTCCGCGCCGTATTTTTTTCTCCGCTTTTTTTTTCCCAACGTACCCCCGGACACCGCGGCGGAGAACGACCCTCGGCTCTTTCGCCACCCCGGAATCCGTTAGGGGCAAACGCGGACCTTTCTTTATTTCTTTTTTTTTATACATTAGAATCTTACCGTGTAACAGGGCCCGATCTTTGTCTCACTCCCTCGGATCGCGGTTCCCGTTTCACCTTCGGGCATCGCCTCGTCTTTTGCTGCACGACGTGTGTGTGTTAACCCGACACACGCACACCCTTGGCGCTTCGATGCGTCGATGTTGATTTTCAATTGAAACGAGATATCCTCAAATATTGGGTACCTCGAAGCTGGGCAATGTATCGAACGGTTATGGGTCCATGGGAACCTCTTCGCTTTCCCTCACGCGCACGGAACACACTCGCTCTCGATCAATTTCCAACGCTCTTGTCGCAGTCTTCGGCCATTCAAGTTACCCATCAATCGGAAACCAGAGGGCATGGAATGAATTTTAAAAAATTCGACGCTTCAACGACCTCGAGGAAAGTCCAATAAGCGAACGTTTCGCCACTTGCGCCACTGAAATTATCTACAAATGCTGTAAACATTTTTATGAAATTTACAACGCGTTATATGAGATATACAACCTCGGTATATGAAATTAGAATTCATATACATTGTATTTTTATTTTAATAATTTAATCTTAAATGCAATACCGGTGTATTAAAATTACCGTTGATGGCGTTGAAAATTAAGACAACCTTACATGAAAATTATGTTATTAATTACAAATATTGTACAAAAAATATTGTTTTTAATATACCGGTAACGCAATATTCTTATATATGTATCAATGAAATTTCTTGTGTATGCATAAAACTTCATATACATTCATGAACTTTCAAACAGACATTTTTCAAAGTCGAGTTAAAAATGCTTTATAATTTTGTTTTAAGCGTCCGACTCTACCGGCCCCTTTTCTATGGGAATCTACCCAGAGGGTGTCTGATCCGCGATCTATCTGCGATTTTTCCATTCCCATTTTCACTTTCCCTCTCCCCGTCGTTTAGTTTTTTTCTAAGCTGGGTGGTCCAAAGCGCGTCGCTGTCCTTAATCCCGAAAAGCATTATTCGCACCACGACTGTCCGGGCATGAGGATCGACGAGACTCTTTGTAGTTTCCGTTGGCTCGTCGCAGCCACCCCCGAGAACGAAGAATCGCCTCTCTCCCGGCCTCTGCTCTTCTTACTGTTCAAGAGCGCGCTCGCTGTCCGGATCCTTCAATAATGCCCGCACGGTTTAAGCAGCGACGTGAGCAGGCATATTATAGGCGTGAAACGATCCGTAATTCGTCAGGGTCCGGCTCGGAGATTCTTCCCTTACATTACCAAAAAAAAAAAAACGAAAAAAAAAGTTTGCGTAAAGGAAGAAGACCGAACTGTGTGACACTCGGACACCCTCGTACAGCGCGTTCAACCTTAGTAACCGAATCCTCCGTTCCATTTTCGCTCTTTTACTTCTTACCATTCGATCCATTAGATCTGTTCCTATTGTGCCAATGCCGCTGCACTTACCGATCCTTTATTCATTATCACACTCTCGCCGTGCGCTTCTCGCACGAGTTCGCCCGCTATCTCGACTGTCTCATCAACCGATTTTCATTGCTCGTTTCTGCGCAAACGGACGAACGCCTCTTTGCAGCGGGAGAGCGACCGGAGGAGGCCGTCGTTCCTAAATCCTATGGGAATCCTCCTTTCTCCTGTCTCGATTACCACGTACGAACGTTGCGCTCTTACTATCTGGGAATCTTTGGTACATTACTCGCGGCATGGCACAGTTTGAGTTTTAGCTAACGGAGATTCATACGTGTCACGATTCCATTGGACGCCCGTTCGCTCGAACGATAAACGATGCGCTGCCAAAGACTTCCGGTCAATCGGCCACGTTGTCGAAAAGTCAGTTTAATAATAATAATAATAATAATAATAATAATAATAATAATAATAATAATAATAATAATAATAATAATAATAATAATAATAATAATAATAATAATAATAATAATAATAATAATAATAATAATAATAATAATAATAATAATAATAATAATAATAATAATAACAACAATGGTCGGGAGGGATAATGGTAGGGAATCGAATGGCCTCGGACCGGACAGCGGTTCTCGTAGTTCCGAAACGGACGTTCCCGGAATCACGACGGATACGACTTGTTTGTCGAGATAGATAAGGGTACAGGTGGGGCCACGAGTGGACAGTGCAGCTATTTCATCTCGCCTCTCGTTGTACGTAAAAGCTAAAGAACAGAAACAGACCCGTTGCGTGTCCCTGTGGGCTTTTCGCCGGCTCGGGCATTTCTCGTTTCTACATCGTCGTCTCCGTGTAGTTTGCACAACGATAAGAGACTCGGCTGTATGCCACGTTGTGGGATTTGTTATACACATTGTAAAAATGCAACGTGGCACGAAGAGAACGATACGAAAAAAAAAAATAACAAAAAGTAAGACTCCGTTTTTCGGTTTACAAACATTTATCAGCATCGCGGGGATAGATCAGAGACGCTGTGCTATAAGTCTTGGTACATAGTAGCGGTATATCTAGACATCGAATCGAGTCTCTCGCACGTTTATTTCGAGAGACGTATGGGCTGCGGGAAGCGAAGAGAATCGATCGTCTTACGGCTATCGATCTCCATTACACTCGCTGATTGGATACGTATATACTTATACCGCAGTGCAAAATGAATCTTGATGCACGGGTACTGCGAATAGTACTGCGCCGTGGAGGATAATGCAACGCCCGAAGCTTCTATTACGTATCGAAAATAGTTATCATCAAAAACCATACTGGCCTGTATTTTTTCGAGCTGAACGCGAATCCCACAGCCGTTTTTTGTCCAAAGTCAAGCGGCGCATGAGTGAACTTTAGGTTGTATTTACGTACAACCTTACGTACTTACGTCCGTTTAAGGTTGCGGAGAGTCTGACTCGGCGTGAGTTCAAGGAGAATTAGGACAGGAATTGCTAACACTTCTCGATGGGATAAAAATCTTTTAAAAATTAACCATTTCGAAGGTACTGAAAAGATTGATTTTGCATAATAATGATTCCGAAATTTTATAAACGAATTAATGAAAAAAATTCCCAACGAATCACCTGGCAACCTAACTTTTTTTTTTATGAAATGGATTTGTTAATTTTTCTGAACACTTATGATGAAAACACAACATTCTGAAAAAATGCATACTCAAAGAGATTAACAAATTGTTTTTACATTAACAAGAAGCTAAGTTGCCAGGGGATTTGTTGAACAATATTTTTTAAATTAATTTGTTAATAAAATTTTGGAATTATTATGATGCAAAATCAGTCTTATCAGCTCCTTTATCCCATCGAGAAGTGTTCGCAATTCTGTCCCAATTCTCTCCGAACTCACGTGAGGTCGAACCGTCCGCAAGTGTTACCTTAAAAATAAATTCTTACTTCCGGCACGGATAATTATTGAAATTAAATTTTTTTTAAATACAGAAAAAATGGCTTCTTCATAGGTGGACGTCTTGAGAATGTCGTAACTCGTTGTATTATATCACGATCGATGGGAATACATTTATTGTCGGTACATTAAATTTCGTTGCGCAAGCACAAGGACAAATGGACTGCGGCTGATTTCCTTGGCTCGCCTCGTCTGGGCTCTAGTCAGGTGATAATTCTAATGGTTTTCGTCTCGCCGATCGTATACTGACCGTAACGCGGACGCCCGAGCCATTCCCGGCTCATCCACGTATAGAACAGCGCGATAAGAGGCTCGACCATTTGTTAGCCTGTCGTCGATGCATTGTTTCCTACCGTTGGGAGTTCCGAGATCGATACAGGCGAGCCTCGCACACGGTGTGTACCAACGCCCTCTCATCCCCCCAGCGACGACATTGTTTTCGTCAACCCCAGCAAAAGAGCGAGGAAAAGCTCGTTTCTGGAGTTCAGAGTCTGCGCGCGGGTCGCGGGACGCGTGCCGCGCCATAGTTAAACGATGTATCTCTCCGCTGCTCGGGTGTTTTAGATTTTACTAGCAACTAAGATTGCAAGAGTGTTATTCTGATCATCTATTTTCGATACTTAAAAAGTCAAGCTTTACGTAATTCTTTCTATCACACTACACGATCGAATTGGGACGAGATAATCGCGTTAATTATTTATTATCGGCAAAAAAGCTCGTAAAGACTTTCACGCGATTGATTGGTTTCTAACGGGGTTTTGATAAGGTACAGAAAAATCCTCAGGTGTTAATATAATAAATTGTAGGAGTTCGATCTTCCAATTTAATGAAAACAAAAAAATTCAACTCCTACTATTTTTTGATACTCGGGTCTGGATTTTTGATAGACCATCACATCACTGTTATGGACGTACAATCGTCAGCGATTTTTCGTTTACTGATGAAAAATAAATAAAACAATGGCTGAAGGACTTAGGTCGATGGCCAATTGACAATATATTTATATTCTCAGGACAACTTACACTATGTAGTGCTATGTATAAAAAATTGTTCCATCTGGAAACACACTTAGTCGGAATTCGAACACACCTCCTCCCGCCCTGAACGATGATTGATATAAATGTATGGGAGAGAGATCGAACACGGTACACACCCAGAAAGATAATTTATTCGTCGGGCACCCGCAAATAAATATTCATTTGCTTCAAGTAAAATATTCATTTGATGTAAACAAATTTTCATTTACTTTAAATGAATATTTATTTAAATCATATAAAGTTTTAACTTAAAGCAAATAAATATTCATTTGTGGGTGCCTGACAAAAAAATCATTATTCTGGGTGCACATAATTCTTCATATTATATAATACGATCGAAAAATTTGGGTTAAAAAAAATTTGATCATCATTTTTTTTAAATTAGTAAAAAAGAAATGTATGAAGAATCCCACCCATGAAATTGCTTGCTAACGCTGCGCCAACAACGTAGAAAAAACCCTACATCCGAATACAACAAATTGTAGAACGAGTCCCATTTTTTATTTAAAAAAAAAAAAAAAAAAAAAAAAATTTTTAAACGTGTATCTACCATTTTTTTGATAACTTAGCTTCTCAATTATTTTTGACCCATCACAACACCGGCCCAATCTCACAATCACACAGGATTATCAAAACGATTCTTTTCTTCACCCATAAAAAAATAATAAAAAAACACCCTTTGCCATAAACCCCGTCCCCCCCTCCCCCACCCCCGTACCGATAATTGATATAAATAAATGGTAGAGAGATCGAACGCAGTTTACTCGTGAGGGACTCCACCGGTAAAGGGAAAGAGATCTCGAGCATTTCGTGGGATCCCACGTGTCTTCGATAGCCGCGCTCGGGCGATGGAAACTCTGACGCGAAGCGAGATTCGCGCGCGGGGCACCCGGCCATCGTATCATCGTATCGAGGAATCGGGCCGAGTCTCTTCTCGAGGCTGGCGCTCGGTGGTGCGCGCCCGTGTACACGACACGTCAGAGGCACAAAGTCGATAAGTCACGGAGCCAGGCCACCGCGCTCGCGAGCCGCAGGAGTACCCAGAGCCGGGCTCCACACGCGGTTATACCGCCGTCTGTGCACACGTCCTATCGGTACCTCTCGCTCTGCGCCCCTGTATATACGTTGCCGAAGCCGGTACATACACAAGGCACACGTACACGTGTAGAACGGTACGTATACATAGGTGGAAGCGAGATCTCGGTACCGGCCATATAGGCTAGGTACATGGGAACTGCCGGTCGAGAGCCGAGCGGTGAACCACGCGCTCGCGCACACGGCTCACAGTCGGAGAAGAAGAAGTGGAGGAGAGGATAAAAAAAAAAAAAAATCCGTCCTCTACCTCGCGAGGTACTACGCGAGGCCGAAAAAATGAATTCGTGCGCATCCCGTGCCCACACATCTAACTTTCACTTCGCTAGATCGGGCAGCGGCAAACGGCTTGCCGGCTTCTCTCTTCTCCGCTGGCCTGACTGCCAGCGAGCCCCGAGCAACGCGGCGCAACCAGAAGTTTAACTTCTGTCTCCTTCGATCGAGAGACGACGGCGACGGAGCACGAGAATTCAGGGAGGGCTGTTCGTCACATCGAGAACAATCACCGTTTCTTGATTTTTTTTATTTATTTATCATCACTTCCGGCGAGAAGTTACTGGTCGTCGCGGAAACACTTCTCAGTGTTTCTCGGAGTTAGAGGATGAGCTGGTGCGGACAAAAAAAATTATTGGTCGGTTCAGCGAATTAGGCAGCTGCTGACCAGCTAATTTATCGGGACATCGACGAAATCGGCGACGTGAACGGTTTTTCGTCCGACACGGAAATTATTTATATTTATTATCACTTCCGCCGAAAAGTTCTAGTCTTGAAACGCCCAGAAAAATAACTTATTCGACGGCCACCTTTTATTTGGTTCAAGTAAAATATTTATTTGACTTTAATAAATATTTATTTCATTCAAGTAACTATTTACTTAATTAAATTTTTTTTTCTGGGTGCAGCAAACTTTCAGTGTTTCCCGGGATTGGCCGATAAAAAAATCGCCTGTATCGGCGAATTACTTAACTGCGAACCAGTCAATCAATCGGGACCGATCGACAAAATCGTCGACGCGAACGATTTCTCGTTCCGTAGTTACAAAAGCCTTTTTTTCTGCGTGCGATCCCCATTCAATGGAGTGTAACGAGTATCGTTTGTCCGCGGCCCAGCGACTCACGTATGGAGGAGCAGAACTTTATTTGAGATCTATGGATCCTTACCGGAGGCAGTGGATCACCCGGATCTTTCGCTCATCGCGTCACCGCCCCCCCCCCCCTCCCCCCCCCCCCCCCCCGGTTTCTCTCTCAGTAGTGTGCAAGAGTCGGAGAGTCTTCTGAAATGTCGACCAGTACACCTCGCTAGCTGGGGGGAGAGGGGAAAATCGATACAATCGAAATTTCCGTGAGGGTACCGACGAGAGAACTATCGGTGAGGTAGAAAAAGAAGGGGTGAACGAACGGTTTTCGTCTGACGAGCGTAGATCCACACCGTGCCCGTATTTATATGTATGTATGTATATATATATATATCTAGTAGGTATATATCATATAGATATATCCTTTATGTTGTATACATTATATGGACGAGCTGGCGAAACGTATTCACGCGCCCGTGTGGATCTCCGCGCCGAGACGTAAGTTGTGTATAGTCATAGCTCCGTCTACCATAGGTGTAACGTACGTGTCTACCGACATTCTCAGGCGAGGAGAGCGCGCGTGACGTATGATACATCCGTATTGTGATACCGATCTTGTCGCAGTGGTGTGCGCCTCGCCGGGCAGATATTCGCACGGCTCCTCCGACTATCTCTCCGCGAACACGCAGCAATTTAAATCAGAGCGCTAAATAATAACGCTAAATAATCTCCGGGGCTCTTCTTCGTGTCCTGCGTCATTACGGTACGGGACTATTAAAATTCCGAAGGATAAGCCGCGCTTTCGCAATTGCATTGTCTAGCGACTCGGAGAAAATCATTCCGAGCTGCAAAAAAAAAAAAAAAAAAAAAAAATCGATAGAAAAAAATATTAATCGTGCGACACAGCGCAGTGTTTCACAGGCGATCCGGCGATTCGTACTCTGACCAGTTCGCGGGCGTGCGCGCCGGGCTCGGCGTAGTCTCGCGGCGAAATCCTCCCGGGCTTTTGTCGGCTCGCGCGGGCGCGCTCCTGCCTCGTGGACTCGGCGAGTTTGTAAAGGAAAGAAAAAAAAAAAAAAAAATCGCCGCGAAACCGCTAAGAGCGCAATCTGAATACCGCTTCGCCGCGTCACGATTTAGCGAGCCACGGTTACACGATGCACAGTTGCGGATACTCTCGTCTCCATCCAGCATCCCGCGGTCTCTCGGACTCGGGCAACTCGGCCTTTCAGCGATTTTCATTAAACATTGTGATTTCGCGTAATGTGCCCCGCCGATTTTTCTCTCCGCCCGTCTCGCTCGCTCGCCCTCGCGTCCGTCGCTTCTCCTTCTCCGGCCCGCGCGCTGCGTGCACACGGCCAGAGGCGAGCCCCCGACGTTTTCGCTTCCTACTTCTATTATATTTCTTTACGTCGGCGGTTAAGCTAGAGTAAGACTTATTTTCTCTCTAAA
This sequence comes from Amblyteles armatorius, assembly GCA_933228735.2. NCBI lineage: Eukaryota > Metazoa > Arthropoda > Insecta > Hymenoptera > Ichneumonidae > Amblyteles > Amblyteles armatorius. The sequence goes on along the minus strand of OW121689.1, from coordinate 4,241,925 downwards.
TCTTTGTCTTTCCCTACCACTCCCCCGTGAAACTCGCGGAGCTGATGGCCGCGCACTCGCAGCGCTCGGGGTTGCATCCCGAAGAATTTATTAACGGTGTACAAAAAATTTCTGTTTGAAAATTCATAAATGTATATGAAGTTTTGTGCATATACGTTAAATGAAATTTCATTGACACGTATGTGAGAATATTGCGTTATATTAAAAACAATATTATTTGTATAATATTCGTGATAATAACATAATTTTCATACACGGATGTCTTAATTTTCGATGCCATCACCGGTAATTTTGATACACAGCCAATTGCATTTAAGTTCCATTTATTAAAATTCAAATACAATGTATATGAATTCTAATTTCACATACCGAGTTTGTAAATTTCATAACAGTTCTTACAGTGTTAATCTTTCTCATGATATACAAGAGAGCCGAGGTTCGTAACACTCGTCTCCGAGTTTCTACCGTCTCCTTCCGGAATTGACGATCGCCGTCTTTATTTTTTGCCTCGCAGAGAGGGCGGAAGAGAAGTCTCTCGCGCATGTAACCGCGCAGCATTAATGTTCGATTAAATCACCGTTTGTTGCGGCAGAGTCCCGCTCAGGCCGGCACCGACTCGACGGCGTGTACATAATTATTCTAATAAATCTAATCGAAAGCGATTTCATACACAACGCTGATACTCTAAAATATATGAACACATGTAAGAACGGGGTTCGATACACGTCGTGTCTGTTTGCTACCGAGCGGATCGCGCGCGACTCTCGAGAGTGTCGAAGAAGCTGGCCGATAAAAAGTCGGGCGCGCGCGTTTCGTACACATAAGAGCCAACGAGCAGGGTATAAAGTATCTACTGTGACTGTATAACTATACGCGCGATCGTCTCGCGCGTCGGCGGCATCTCGGCTGCATGCAGATGAATAGCGCGCGCGAAAACCGTGAGACTACGGTTGCCCTATATATCGGGAACCGCGAGCGGCCGCGCGTCCGCGAGTCGGCTCTCTCGCCGGCTCACGAGCCGATTCGTGTGTTGTGTGTCGCTGTCTTTTAAACTCGCCTGGTGCCTCGCTGCTCGTGGATTAAAGCCATCCGGCTAGTCATAGGGTTTGCGAACAGCCTCTCCGAGCCTCTTCCCTTTCCTAGAGCGTCTCAGACTCCGTCTCGATGCGATAGACTCTGGCCGAGTACTTTTGAGAGAACACCAAGGAAGGATATCGAGACCGATCGAGAGTAGCTGAGGAAGAGAGAAGAGTAGCTCTATTCTCTGATTCGATATGTCGACTGTTCTCTACTATAAGTCACCCCCTTACGAGTTATCTTGAATTACTTAATATTATCCATGGTAGGTTAATTAATAATTTTCATTCTCGCTGTACCTGCGCAAAATAACTCTGGTCTACGATAGAACGTTGGTAGATGTATTATGTGTGTCCATCGTACAATGTATATTTTAAATCGTTAAATCATCTAAACGATCAATGGTGGAATGGTGGAATGGTGGAATGGTAGAATGGTAGAATGGTAGAATGGTAGAATGGCAGAATGGCAGAATAGTAAAATGGTAGAACGGTAGAATGGTAGAATGGTGGGCAGATAGAATGGTAGAATCGTAGAATCGTAGAATGGTCGAATGCTCGAATGGTAGAATGGTCGAATGGTAGAATGGCAAAATGGCAGAATGGTCGAATAGTCCGATAGGCCGATAGTCTATCTATTTTTTCTTTCAACCGGGTCATTTCACTATCATTGCAAAACTCGAAGTACTCGAAGGCTGCAGATAGATCGAACGCTAATCCCCATCTTTGTCACCGCTGCTTTTCTCTCTCTCGTTCTCTCCTTTGCTATCCGTCTCTCGTTCGCCGCCAATTCAACCGGAGAGCCTATGGTACCGGAGCAGAGTTACCAAGCACCGAGGAGATGAGCCCCGGTCGAGGCAATCGTGGTGCGCGTCCCGGTTTAACCGTACCTATGAACTTTCGGCTCCTGCGGCAGCGGCAGCGAGCATCAACGGCAACGGCTCGCAAGAGAGTATGCAACTCTACCGTGAGCGGGGCGACTGCACCGTGGCGCTTATGCTTATTCGCCTGGCAAACGATCGGCCGCCGCAGACTGGACGACGTCCACCTACAACTACCGTGAGAGGAGTCTGGGACGTAGCTGGCGCGCGTGGGTACACTCCGTAAGCCCACAGGTCGTGACGAACGTGGCCCGGCTTCAGGATCGTGCGAAACTCTCCGCAAATGTGCTGCGCTTGTACAGCTTGTATACAGCTATTTATACGTACCATTCGCCCGGCTCGACGAGCCGATGGAAACTCGGTGAAAATATCGCTGGATAAGATGAGTCGCTGCTCCGTGATTCAGGATAAATTATTGATAGACCGAGGAGACCCGGATCGAATTTCTTCGTACCGACGCGTATTTAATATTTTAATACCCACTTACGATACTCCCCGCCGATCGATCGGCTTCTCCTCGTAAGACATATTTTCGTTGTGAAATATTTACCGTGCGCGGATTAAAACCGAGTCAGATACATCGGCGAACGGCGATGATTGAATGCCGAACGGCGGAGCTGATTATTATTTCGAATGACTGTGCGCCCGCCGAGCTGTCGATATAATGGTACGTGGTTTAGGGCTCATCGCGGCTCAAAGTGCATCCGAGATCTGTGTGATCGAAGAGGGGAACTTTAATTGAGGCTACCGGTGTTGAACCGCGCTGAACTATCGAACGGTATCGGGCCGAGAGAAGTCTTACGGAGAGACGGCGGAGCGGTGAAGAGGGAAAGAGGCACGGAGAGGAGTCGAGAGAGTTAGGAGGCGATGAGTGGACCGCGTCCACCTACGACTACCGGGTCGTCGTGGTGCAGCAGCCAGTGAGCCCGGCCAGGGCCTCGGGATAGGTTCGTGCAGATGCATCGTCGCCGTTTCGCCCCGCGCCGCCGTCTCCTCCGATGCCGGATCGTGCGAACATCTTCGCAGCTACGGTCCAGGCCTAGAGAAGAAGTGTATCGCTGCGGCGGGCCCGAGCGAGGGAGCCGGCGAGAGAACGGAAAACGCTAACGCGAAAAGGACGGAGCAGAGAGAGCTCGCTCGGGCGACTCAGGTATATTCAGCTATGCTTCACCCACAGAGCGCGGGATTGCCGAGACCGCGCGGGAGGCGGAGGAGAAGTGGTACGGAATTGACAGAAGCTGGGTCGAGCTCGGGGTCACCCGCGGTATACATTCATCTCGCGACCCCCGGGGTTATTAATCGAGAGATGTAAATGATAACGGTTAATTTATCGGCCATTCACGAGACGCCGGCGAGAGCGTCGAGGATTGTTGCGGAAAAAAAAGGAGGAAAATAAAATGTCTTTCGCTAACGAGGATAGGCGGATGGATCGGGGTATTGAATCGATGTATCGTATCTGTGGCGGGGAAGGCCCTAGGGAAAATAACCAACGACCTCTTCACCGAAATCTATGAAAGTCACGTCGGGTCGAGTCTAGAGTTTGCAAAGATCGTGTGGTCTTTCCAACGAAAAGACCATACGACTATTTCGTTTGGTACTTCCGGGGAGACGTCGACACCATCGAACGAGTCAAACGGAGGGCCGCGAAACTTCCAGAGATCTTGAGAAATACTCGAATACGAGGAGCGATTAACCAGACTCGACCTACCAACACTGGAAGCCCGGAAGAAGAGGGGCGACCTCATCGATACGTGCAAATTATTAAATGGCCAATTATGCAGTTATTAATGATGCAACGGGCAATTATGGGCAATTATTAATTTTGCAATTAATGCGCTCGACATTTTCCAACCCTCAGGAAATCCGCATCTTCGCGGACACAGGGCGAAATTGGAGACGCGATCATACCAAAGAAACCTACGGAAACAAATTTTATCGAACAGGGTTGTGAATGCGTGGAACGCATTACCAGCCAAAGTAATCGAATAGAAGACAATCGTCGAATTTAAAAATAGACTCGATAAACACTCGTCTACCTAATATTGACTATATGATGCAGATTCTATGAGTTGTTAACTTTCTTTCTATAAATTAATAATAATAATATCGATTATTATCGAACGCGACTTTATCGATCGATAAAGTCGCGATGAAAATGAGACGAAAAAGATTAGTGTTTTTTTTTATGGACCAAAGATAAATAGTGGGGAAGGCAATGTATTTTGTGAATTGCAGTTGAGCCGGTATTTCCCCGGGAATATCCGTGACCGTCGAGTGAGAAAGAGGTCTGTCGCAGGGGTGGTGCGGCGTGGCCAATCAATCAGTATTGGTGGTTTTTGCGCCACCCATATGTCATGGTCGGCCCAGCCGAGAACATGCCTCGGCATACAGACTAGGGCTTCTCTGTCTTTCTTTCTCGGCCACTGTCCTCCGGACACCCTGTTTATGTTCCGCTGCCGCTGCCGGGCCACCGCTATTATAGTTGCTACATAGGAAAAGGCATTTTCGTGCGCTGGGTGGCCGGTGATCTTTTCTTCTATGCCAACAGGAATGAATTACCTGAAACCGCATTTTTCCCTCAGTCCCCCCCGCCATAACCGCAGAATAAACAAAGCGTTTGTCACGTAAAAACTTCGTCGACGCTTCTCCATTCCAGCGATTGCCCGTATCGGCTACGTGCACAGATTTGAGAATAAATAAATAAAAAAATGAAAAATAAATAAAATTATTCACCCAAATGATAATTCGAAGATTGCAGGTTACGAAACGTTTGAGTAGACAGAGTGAGGAGTAATTTAGGCGCTGTGAGATGCGAATTATCGGAAGGATCCGGTGTGCGCGCCCGCGCGCGCGGTTTCTCGAAGCGAAGAGTCGAAGAGTGGAAGGGCAAGAGAGAAACGACCGTCGTACAGAATATTAAAAAGAATTACGTGGGTGCAGCGGGCGCTGTTCCCCGCGGGCCGGGGCTAGAAAGTGTCCCAGCGGAGCCCGGAGAGACACACCGAGAGCGAGCGACAGGCGAACCGTCGGGGAGTATAGAGAGTATACAGAGAGGAGGAGAACGAAAAAAAAAAAAAAAAAAAACAGAAAGAAAAAAAAAGAGTCCGGGTCAGTTTGAATAATTTTGACCACACCTCTCGTCAAAGCGATACAGCGAGCGTATGAATACATACATTTAAATGTCTTCGACGCTCGGGAAACTATTGTCCGAATTTTTTTTCTTCGACTCGCGTACACGTTCGCCGGATCGGCTGGCCTGGCTGGGCTCGGGCATCGAATAGCGAAACCAGAAGGATGTCGGAGCGTGCGAGGAGACGAGCCGATCGATTCGAACGACGATCGAAAATCCTGTACCGCGATAATTTAGTACGCCGGGCTATCGGCAGAACAGCGTTGCCGGTCCCAATGATACGCCAGACAGCGCCGGGGAGCAACACGTTGAATCGGCGACGGGCTAAAAGTTCACTGATCCACGTAACAGCTAACTCTGCCGATTCTTCGAGCGGAGTCCCCGGGGTATGGAGTAACGAGACCTCGTGTGTCCCGATATATTCGTATAACGATCGATCGTGAAAGATCATCGTCTGCCGTTATGCGAGTGCGGTGTATGTACGAGCGGCAGCGTCGTCGTTCTCTTTTCTTCGAGTCCTCCTTCGCGGAGCGACCGATCGGCGGTGGCTGAAGAAAGAGAAGCTGGGAACTCGGCAGCCGGAATGGGTGACCGACGAGAGAGGATCGCCGTGAGAGGCCCGTGCGGTCCTCCGCGGATCGCTAATAATAACGCTAATTAGCATCGACTCCGTTCGATGGATTAATTCGAGAGAGGTGCTAGAAACTATCGGATCGGTCGTACCGCGATAAACAAGCCGGTTCTTCGATTCCGTGTGTTTCGCCGTTCGATGCCTCACATTGTTTTCTCCGACTATCGAGCGCCCTACACCGATTACACGGAGACCGCGTTCGATTTTCTTTTTCCTCCGAGCGGTTTCGCACACAATTCTCCGGGACGCGGGGAGGGGTCGCGCCTCGAGGTGGATCTCGGTATCGACGGGAACAACGACGACGGGCTCCATCCGCGAGAGACCGAGAGAGTCGAACATCGCGGAGAGGACGCCGACGAGCGGGACTGCCACGAAAGACGTTGCGGCGGGCAGCGGGAGCAATAGCGCTATCGTTGCCCCCGTATAGACGCGTACTCACACAGCGAGAACACCGAATACCGTGCGCTCTGTTGCACCGGGGGGAAACACGACTTTCGCATGCACTCTCGCGATGCAAACTCTCCGTTTGGCCCGACTCGACCGACTCGGCTCGGACTCACGTGGGTTAACGCTGAACCCGCGCGGCTGTGCGCCACGGACTCTCGGATACATTCCGATCAGTGGGTGTGAATCTTGTTACCTTTGTATGATGCATCAACATTTCACTTATAAAATATACAGCGTAACGTCAAATGTTACAAGAGCGTGCATCGAGGCAGAAGATATTGTACGATTGTCGAGAGAGAAGACCGGTTGTGCATTGCTGTTCATGAATGCCTGGTTTTTCTGATTTTTTTATCTTCCTGGATATCTTGCTGTATGTCTTGACGGGGTCGAAGACACCAAGCAAGACATCCAAGGAAGAATTCCAAGGAAGACGTCCAAGGAAGACATCCATGGAAGACATCCAAGGAAGACGTCCAAGGAAGACACCCAAGGAAGACATCCAAGGAAGACATCCAAGGAAGACATCCAAGGAAGACATCCAAGGAAGACATCCAAGGGAGACATCCAAGGGAGACATCCAAGGAAGACATCCAAGGAAGACATCCAAGGAAGACATCCAAGGAAAACATCCAAGGAAGACATCCAAGGAAGACATCCAAGGAAAACATCCAAGGGAGACATCTAAGGAATACATCCAAGGAAGACATCCAAGGGAGACATCCAAGGAAGACATCCAAGGAAGACATCCAAGGGGACATCCAAATGACATCCAAGGGAGACATCCAAACGAGACGCAAGGAAATCCAGCAATTCATGAACAGCAGTGTAGGTGGATTAATTTTACTTTTTTTTAAACGGAAGATCCCGAGAAGCGTCAAAGGTTCTCGGCAGTGACGATGAGACCGCTCTCTCCAGGACGTCGTAACATTTTTATTTTGACACGAGGCGTTACCCGCACGCGCTTCTAAAAAAGAAATATTGGGTGACGCTCTCCGCGACGCTCTAACGCTGTCGGACTCGTAACATTAACCGACCAGAGTCTATTCGTCTGCGTTCGTCTTCTCCGACGCTGCCGGACAAAACATCTTCCGGTCCGGTAGGATGACCCTACACCGCGGAGCGCCGCGCCTTTTGTCGAGGCGAAAGGTACCAGGCCCCGTGAGCCCGCGCGCGCTCGCCGAGAGACCCGGCGTGTCTTTGTCATTATATAACGCCATTGTGGCCACACTTGCCCGGCCGTGGAAGTCGACTATACCTTTGCATATTATTAAAATGACGATGATTGTCATTTTTGTCTGCTCCCCTTCCACCCCCCCCCCCCCCCCTCCCCGCTCCCCCCTCCCTCCTCGTTCTCCTCCTCGTGTTCTTCCTCTCCTGCGTCTGCACCTTCACGACACACCATCCACTCCACGGTTGTACACTGTTGTACGCTGGCAACGAGAGACGCCCTCACGCCTCCACCTTCTTACCCTTCCACGTCCAGCGACACTCCGCTATATCGCTGCGTGGTCTACACGCCCGTTCGAAGAGCGAGACGAGCTCTCGGCAATTCTTTCGTTCCGATCCATTCACACAATCTCGCACCCGCCTCGCTTCGCTTATATTCAGGGAAGGCCTGGAAAACGTGGAAATTTAAGGGAATTGAAAATTAAAGTGAAAATAAAAATGTCTCGACTTCAGCCGCTCGGAGATTATTGAGTCTTTAGCGGCCGTAATCTTCGATGCATCGTTGGTTTTCTCTGTGACTCGAATTCGACCAAACTGTCGACGCAAGTCAAGACAATGGTAAGACAACTGCCGCAGAGAATGCTCCTCTTCCATCGCTCGCTTTTCATTCTTCCTCTTTCGTTTTCCGTCTCCATCTGAAAAGCGAGACCACGACGAAAAATTCCCCGAGTTGCCTCACCGTTGAGACTCATTGTAGAACGGGCGCACATCCGTATCGTGCAACCCAGAAAAATAATTTGTTTATCGGGCACCCGCAAATAAATAATTATTTGGTTTACGCAAAATATTTATTTGATTTAAATAAACAGTTATTTAAATCAAATAAATATTTTTTCAATTTAAATAACTTCCTTTTTGAGGAAGCTAAAATCTATCAACGAACTTTGTCGTAGAGAAAGCTGTGCGTAAAATTGTAATAAATGAGGAAGCCATGTGCAAAGTACTTTGCACCTATATTTATTTAACATTTCAAATCGGAACATTGATCTAACCGTGCTTGGGAAGAAAATAGTACAAGTACTTTGGTCTTACTATTTTATAAAAGTACTTTGGTACTTTGAGTACCAAATAAGTACTCATGTACTTTAACTACCGCCCAGCTCTCATTTATTTAAATTAAAAAAATATCTATTTAAACCAAACAAATATTTATTAGCGTGGCGCCGGTCGAATAAATAATCTTTCCGTGTGTATTTCATTATTCACCCTATTTTTTTTTCCTTCGACGTCACTCGGCTTCGTTCATCGACCGGGCGCTTATTTGCGAGCCCGATCATCAAATTCCCGTAATAAGATCGACGATACGTGGTTCCTTAATCCCTTCATTCGTGAGTTTCCGGATAGGAGGAGAAGCGCGGGGATGACCGTGAGCTTGATAAAGAGCAAACGCGCCTCGATGGTCGAAACCATGGAGTTCCGGCAGTGCTCTCGTACTTCATCGACCCACGATACACCGATAAACTTCGAATCGGGCCTGGTCTCCCAGTGTCCCGCGATCCGTGGCGAAGAGACTTCGACTTCCGGGTACTCGCCGCGGAGACACCGAAAATATAAGATTGATATTTCGGACGATTTATAGCGCCGACCTCTGCCTCTCTTCGGTTCCTCTCTCCGAGCTCTCCGTTCATCGCGGCATCGTGCGCGGACGTGAGGATTATCGACGGGCGAGAAAACTCCGGGCGGAATCGCGTGGGCGGTCGGCACAAAACCCGTGTGTATTATATTATACGACACACCGCGCATGTATCACTATGTAGCCTGCATGGTATGCTCAGCTGGGTGTGTGTGTACTCTTCGTCGTTCGCTTCGGGATCGGGCGACGATTCAAGCTTTTGCCCGGTCGCGATGTCTCCGCCGGAACTCCACGGTTTCGACCATCGCCGCCGCGTTTGTTCTTTATTAAGCTCACGGTCATCCCCGCGCGCGCCTCCCATCCAGAAACTCACCAACGCGGATATAAAGGAACCACGTATCGCCGACCTTATTGCGAGAATTTAATGATCGAGCTCGCGAATAAGTGGCCGGCCGATGATCGAAGCCGAGTGACGTCGAATGAAAACAAAAAAACAAAAACAAATAAGGCGAATAATGAAACGCACGTTGCGGATGAGGCGCCCGTTCGACAATGAGTCGTACGGTGAGGCAACCTGGGCCATTTTTCGTCGTGGTCTCGCTTTTCAGACGGAGACGGAAAACGAAAGAGGAAGAATGAAAAGTGAGCGATGGAAGATGAGCGGGCTTACGCGGCACCTGTGTTACCATTGTTTTGACATGTGTGCCATTGTGGGCTATCCGGCACGCGGCCCTGCCGGAATAACCGGGCCTGGTACGCTTCTACTCCCAACGCCGGAACGCCATTCCTAGACCCGGAATGTATCGCTTACACCGCGCGCCGGGTCCTCGACATCGTGAGTGAAGCGTACCTGTTCTGGTACACAGTTTCGCCTTGCCCGGTTTTATGTGACGCACCTACCGCGATGTCCTTCCCCGTGGCTCCATGCCGACACCGCATTGGCTTTCGTTCATTCGTCGTCACCGCCGTGTTGCATGGCCGAGCCGACCGCGATCGTATTCTTCTCTTCTGCTGTTGGCGCTGTCCTGCCGGGGGCCCCCGCGTGTGACACTTCGACATGCGGGTACACGACGGTACAGTCTCGCCGATAAAAAAAAAAAGAACGTCGGACTCAAAGAGCGGCGGTAGCGGAACGGGAAGGCGGAGAAACCGGCCATACGATCCAATTTTCTGATACGAAGAGCACGCGGCAGGTACGAGGCTGAGTTTAAATGTGACGAGAATTCGACGCGAGGAGAAAGAGGAATGCAAATCTTGAGTCCTTGAAAAAAATTGCCAGCGACTTGGACCCGCTGTCCGAGAGGTGTCGTCGTTTGGAGAACTGAGACGTGCTGTGATTGGAGAATTAAGACACGTTGTCCTTCGAGAACTTAGACACGCTATCGTTGGAGAATTAAGACATGCTGTCATTGGAGAACTTAAACACGCTATCGTTGGAGAATTAAGACATGCTGTCATTGGAGAACTAAAACACGCTGTCGTTCGAGAACTAAGACACGCTGTCGTTGGAAAACTAAAACACGCTGTCGTTGGAGAACTAAGACACGCTGTCGTTGGAGAACTAAGACACGCTGTCAGAGAACTAAGACATGCTGTCAGAGAACTAAGACATGCTGTCGTTGGAGAACTAAGACACGCTGTCGTTGGAGAACTAAGACACGCTGTCGTTGGAGAACTAAGACACGCTGTCGTTCGAGAACTAAGACACGCTGTCGTTGGGGAACTAAGACACGCTGTCATCATATTCGTAGGGAGGGAAACTTATTCGCTTGTTACGATGACATTTTTTTTTTTTGTATTCAGACTGTACCGCTGGTCAGTTGTCCCAAAGACCAACACATGCATGCATACGACTGAGAAGGTGCGAGTGTATTAACAGCACCCGCATCCTATGGGACAGGTGAGGGCCGGTAAGATAAATTCGATCTGACCCTCATAGGAACGAGAGTATAGCCAACGCATACCGTACCGATATTTTTTTTTCTTTTAACTCGTGGTTTAGCGCAATTATGTAAATTAATGGTTGTTGCGTCGTGTTTCCGGCGAATGGAAAGAAGGTCGAGGCTGACACCCGATCGATACACATAATATTTCAATATTCAGATCATGTTGAACTCATGCAATGCGTCTTATCGCAACAAACTCCGGGGCGAACGAGAGATCGCCGGGGTTCTCTCGCTTCGATTCCCGCCCCGGCCGGCTAAGATAATAATTATATATGGCCCGAAAAGTCTTCCTCCTTCTTCGAGGTAAACAGTACTAAGGCGAAGGGTCAGATCGTACGGAACCTAAGGCGGAGATCCCCGAAGGCATGCGAGATCTCGAACCGTACCCCGGTTATGCAAGGGAGCCAGATGGAAGAGGATCGAGAGAAACCGGGTAGATCCTAATCTCACCGACTGCGGTGGGCCACGGCCGAAAATTCAATTAAACTTTTGATACGGGCGCGGACCGCCGCACGGCTGTGTAAACGAAAATTTCGCAAGCTTGACGTACTTTCATTGGACGTTGTGTGCACGCGAGCCGGAGTCCAACCTCGATCTCGCTCGCTCTTCGGCTTTTTGCGTTGTTACACGGGAAGCAACCGGTAGATTCCTCCGGGTCTGCCGGTTGCTCGTAAAACGATTAGCCGGTCGCGGGCCATTCAGTTGCCGAACGCTTATGCGTATCCGGCCGGCCGCAGCGAGCTAACTCCGATTCTCAGACCGGGGGATCGTGTAGGTGAGCGACGAGGGAGCCAGGAAGGGCTCGCTACGCCGAGTTTGGCCGTGGAACAACCGGGCCAGAAGGGCCTACTGTGCTGAGCCCCCCTTTCCGGGCATCGTGGCACGTCTCGTCCAACACTCTGGAAAATCTTCAAATTTATCTTGGAACGATTTGTCGACGTTTCCGTGGCTTTCCCAGCGCGAGCTTCGCCCGCCCTGATCAGCTCTTTGCCACCCTGCCCAGCGGATACGGACTCAATTTTTTTTGCTCCCGCTGGCTTCCTGCTTTAATTTTTTTTATTTCCTCTTTGACTAGCCACTCGCAGGGGATGTCGGTACGATAGACGATAAATCCATATTTCCTGGATAGTGTGTCGGAACTGGAAACGTTTCGGAGCGAGTGACCAAATCCTTACAGCTTGCAGACTGCACTGGAAATTTTTTTTAATGAGTCAAGTAAAAATCGCTTGCGGGCTGCCGAAGAAAAAAATTTTGTTTTTAATTCTTACAATTCCATACGGGATTGAAACAATAATATGTCTCCTCGACAGTCTTACCGTCGTTCCTTCAATATCATATAAAATTGTAAGAATTGAAAGTAGAATCGGAATAACATAATTTTTCGTAGGCAATTGTTAAATGTCATTTCAATCGTTAAAGGGAACATTTTATAAAAAGTACATATATCGCGGCATTAATCAAGATTAAACCGCTCTTCAACATGCCGTCAATTTTGTTCGTATTTAACGTATACTATTTATTATATAATACATTATATAATAAATACTATTATTATATAATAAATTATATAATAAATACAGTATAATACTATATTCATTATTAGTATAAATTGCGATTGATGGCGGTAACTGCGACGGTGGCCGAAACCGGGCCATTTACCTTACCCGAGCCAACACCTCGGTTAACGCGGAGTGTTCGGATGAGTTGCGTGCTTCGGACAACGCGGAGGCTCGGATAAGCGCGATCCCACTGTATTTAAGCGTTTCCCATGTTGTTGCGTGAGCCGTGTTGGCGAACGACTGTGATCGATTCTCGTGTCGTCATCCCGGCACTCGCATTAGAATGGCACGAGCAAAACGGACCTCGTGGAAAAGCGTCGGGTCGCAATCCGAGTGGTAATAATCATCGAGGATTGCAGGAATGTGATGCGACCCGCAGTTTGCGACTGGCTTATAAATAAACGCAGGAGAGTCGACGAGTGAATGAAAAGCGTTCGTCATCCGATCCGGTGAGGAAGGTCCGAAAAGCGTGCAGTACCGTGTGCGACTATTGCCTAAAACGGCGTAAACGGCCATTGCGTTGAATCGTTTTTCTGTCCAGTCGGGAGCGAGACCAGCGCGGTTCGGCCTCTTTCTCCCGGCGGATCGTCAATCATAGGCAAATATGACAACCGGACCAGCGGCTTCGGAGGTTTACAATGCCGGTAAGAAAATCGGGGCTGATCGGTAGCGTGAAAAATCTTGTCGTGCTGACTCTGCGGATTCGGACGCTTCTGCAACCCGCGCGACCGATCAGCGACACCGACGCTCTCTGTGTCAGTTAGCGGCGGAAGAAAGGAGAAAATCTTTCCCTCGGAAAGCCAGTGGCATATACAACGTAACAAGAGAAACCGATCTCTTTGGAACTTCACTCACCGTAAATAAGTCGTGTTCTGTATGCAATTTTGGCTCACGATCGATCGCAGGCACGGGCCTGACGCAAAACTTTATACACACTGTTTCCCGTGTAAAATCTTCTCGACGATGGACTTGTGGGTAAATCTATTATTCGTGTCTACAAAAAAATCCGTCTACCGAGGCGATTGTCGGCTTACGATATAAGGAAACAATTTTCACATTGAGAAAAATAATTGTTGGATTAACCAAATTCGCAGTCACATACGTTCAAAGCTGTCACTTGGTTGGTCCAACTAAATATTTCGATCGAAACAAAAAATGTTATTGTAACAACTAAATAAGGTGCAATGTGCAATTCTAAAAATTGAAAGTAGAATTGAAATAATAATTTTTTTCTTTGGCAGCCCGCAAGCGAATTTTACTCGAGTCAATGATATATATTTTTTTCAGTGCGTATAAAATCTGCTCGACGATAGACTGGTGAGAGATCTGTTACTAGGTTCTACAAAAAAAAATTCATCTACCGAGGCGATCGCCGACTTACTACACAAGGAAACAATGTCCAATCGAGGACACTCTCGCCTCGCCTAAAAACATTAACGCTCTTTAAAAACAATATCATCTCTCATTGCAACCAAGAACCAAAGCTTTGAGAAGAATACTTTTGTGTACACCGTGGACTAATGGTCTTCCGTGGTGTCCACGGGTTAAGCTGTAGCTCGATCTTCTGCTCCGCAAAGCGGCACAAGTCGCCGTCCTCCTCGACATCGAGCTATCCGCTAGCTTCTAGCCGACGACGAGAGACTTTCACTACTCGCGAGAACGTGCCTGAGAATGAGTCGTCGTGCCCGGCCTCCGAGATCCTCAGACACTCGCTCGGCCAGCTATTCGCGAAGGGCCAGTATCGGACTCTCGCGAATGCATTCCATCTGGCCGCTGACTCCGCTGTCTTCCCTGTAGCTCATTCGAGGAAAGATCAACGCCTGCTCTAAAAAAAAAAACCAAAATATCAATAGGACAGAAGATCCCCTCGGACAGCGAAACTCTCCGAATCTTTTTTTCCCCGACCGGCTTTCACTCCCTCGTTGCAACACACGAAGTGAATTTCGCCTTCGCGCTTGGGGGGGAAAAAAATTATTTTTCTCTCCGATTCCATTGGCTATTTTTGAAGCTCCCGGGTCGCGTTCTCTCTCGTTCCCGCCGTGCTTTCTCGTCTGTGCGAAGTTACTGACCCCTGGCCAGTTCGCGGTAAGGAAAGAGGCGCGCGCGTGCGACTCGCCACTATTTTTAAACTCGTGCCGAAAACTGCATCGCTCCCTTCGTTCTCTCGCCCGGTATATAAGAAAGCGTGTGGATTATTTTATTCTCGCTCGGCGCACGCAATCTCGCACCATCATGGGAAACCACGGATTCCATATCGCGCTCCGAACACAATCGACGGAGCGTACACTCGCTTCCATAGCTAAATATTTTCGCACAGAAACGAACGACCCGAGTGCATCCAGCGAATGCACCGACTCGTCACCCGTTAATTATTTGACCGAGAGACGATTTGACGGACCTGATTTCTTTAATTGGCTCCCTCGGCTTTACACGGAGAGAATAGAGATACATGCGCACAGTGAGCGTACTCAAACCGAGACTCTACGCGACTAGGCACGACTCCCGTAGGGGAGACCGGGGCAATATGGCACAGCGGGGCAAAACGGGACAGTGAGGGCAAAACTCAATTTTTCAAATAATTTTTCGATGCCCCATTTTTGTCCTAACTATACATCCGGATTTTCAATCCCGTTGTGCCCCACGGAAAAATAAATGGTCGGATTGAGGTAGAGGAGAGTAGGGCAAAGTGGAACAGTGGAGCAAAACGGGACAGTGAGGTAAAAATTCAATTTTCCAATAATTTTTCGATGCCCCATTTTTGTCCCAACGACACATCCGGATTTCCAACCGCGTTGTGCCTCACGGAAAAATAAATGGTTGGATTAAGGTAGGGGAGAGTGGGGCAAAATGGAACAGCGGGGGAAAAACGGAACAGTGAGGGCAAAACTCAATGTTTCCAATAATTTTTCGATGCCCCATTTTTGTCCCAACGACACATCCGGATTTCCAACCGCGTTTTGCCCCACCCAACATCATCGCCACCATCCAAAAGTTGTTGGAGAGTCGCGTTATCCCATTTTGCCCCCCTGTGCCATTTTGCCCCGCTCTCCCGTACCCATCGCTCCTGGGCCGCTTTTGCTTCTGCTGTCTCCAGTAGGATAATGCTAATGACGAGATACTCGAGCGAGCGCCCGTATGGACGCTCGGCGACGAGCACCGAGAGATTCGTGTGAGCGACTCCTCGACTTAACGGGCCTCCTTCGCGTTAGAAAGATTTTTTTTCACCGTGTTTACCGTGCGGTATACGGTACGCCAGAAACTCAGCTGTACCCGTACGTATAGAAATAGTGGAGCAGATCGGGAACACACTCGGTGCGCTATTGCGGTGTAGGACGAGGAGCACTCCGCTCCGGCGCGAGGAAACGACTTAATCGTCCCGCATATTAATGTGGGAACGCTCGGGCAGAGAGAGAAAGACAATGGCTCTAATTTCACGGCTTTCCGGAAACGGTGATTCCGGACCTGCGCCTATCCGGCTCTCCGTCTCCCTGTTTTCTGTCTGCTGTCCGGCATCGCTGCGCTTGTTTCGCCAATTTAAAAGCAATTTTCCTTCGGTCGCCTGTTAGGATGGCTCGCATAGCTCGCCGGAGAGAGTCGGAGGAAACGGCGGATAGAAGAAGATAATGAAAAAAAAAAAAAAAAAAAATAAGAGCGGAGAATCACCACTTCCCACGGTTGGTCAGCTGGTCTGCGCGTCCGCGGCGCAGAGATCCTCCCTCGCATCGCCTATTTTCCCCTCCCTTTCTCATCCCGGGGTTCCTCTTCTTCTTCACTGTTTTTTTTTCCGGCTTCTTGCGCTCGACGAATTTCGATTTTTCTACCTGAGGATCTTTGCGCCCCCGGTGATCCGGGATCGGGCGTAGCCGCAGGGGCCGTCGTCATCATCATTATCATTCGGAGCAGCGCGGCTCACAGTTAGTCGATCAAAGTATTAAAAAAATGCACCGAATTCAAGTCAGTTGCAAATCCGCAGATCTTCGCTAGAGAATTTTTCTGATTGCTTGGTGGCTAAAGCTGTTATGCGATAAATGATATTTATATTTTTCATTTATGCCCGAAAGAAAGAGTAATTGCACAAATACGGCTAGAAAATGTTTACCTCGACTCTGTGGTATTCAGTAAAATGATATACAAATTAAATCCAAATCAGACATGTGAAATCTGTAATAGGAATGAGTTCGAAACAATGGAACACACATTTATATACTATCCAATCTACGAGCCATTCAGATGTCACTACCTGGGAAACTCTATCGTTCCAGAAAAATGTAGCTAAGCTTTTACAAACAAAAACAATCGATGATATAAAGAAAGTCTTTGCCTTGTAACGAGATCTCTAACGCTAGGCGCGTTCGATTTGAACCAATAACCGATACACTGGAGCAGTACTGTCTTGTATTGTTTTATTTTATTTTTTAATTTTAAATATTATGAATACCACCCCTTGCTATATGCATCTTCATGTGTTCTAGAGAAGCAATACATTATTATTATCATTATTATTTTTTTTTTTTTTTTTTAATTATTATCATTATTCATTCATGCTTTTTTCATGACTATATTTTGTTGTTATTAATAATTTTATTTATTTATACTTTGCGCCTGCCGTTCGCAGGAAATCTCATAATCGCATTCGCATTGGTACCGACATTGGCTCGCCAGAAGCCAACGTAAACCAACGCGATGAAATCACAGTCTAATATAATTTCATATAATGAATCTAAAATCTGAAACTGTTATATTTTCCACGGACGTACCGAGGACACAGGAGTTTAATAATTTTCCGGCACTGCGACGATTAGGATCCAATGGTCGTAGAAAAAATACATACATAGAGTGCGAGACAGTCAGCGTGTGTGATCCGATGCCGGTCGTGAATAATGGAGAACGGTAAAAATCCGATGAATGGTAGAAATTCGATCGAGAGACAGGATCGCGAACGGTCCATCGAGCGAACGCGATACCGTCTCGAAAAATCTTTCGAGTTCCCCCGCTCTCTCACGCGTATTTCGGAGGATCGAGGTACGGAGCGAGATGGAAGCGGAGTACACACGTGGTCCGCCCATAGCCTCACTCCCGCGGCCCTCGGGCCCCGTCCGTACGCTTTTTTTTTCTATCGCTTTTTATAAACCTCGGCCGCCTTTTTCTTCCCTTCGTCTTCCTTCTCTCCGCTACTCTCCTTGCGTGCGTGCGTGTGCTTTCACGTTTTTTTTTCTTACCCCTTGGCCGGCCATCTGCCCGGCTGCGGAAGGGGACGACTGAGACGCGCGCGATGCATGGATCACGAGCGGGGTAGTCGTGAGGACGAAGCCGATGTGAGGGGGAGAGAGTGAGAGTGCAGGGGAGAAATTAGAAGGGCCCCGAGAGTCTGCGATGCTGGGTACGGATATACGCAGGACTAACGGCTTGAGTCCCCTCTGCCCTCACCTATTTAGGCACATACCACGACGATCGCCTCTGGACCGGGGCTACGCATAGCGCCACGAGCCCCACAGCGCACCCTGCGGAAGATCTTCGGATCATCGAAATTAGTTTCTAAACGCCTCGATCCCAAGGCTGGGCTAAATTCGGAAACACATTATATTATATCAACTTCTTCGTCGTACATGATATTCCCTCCAAAAAATAATTTGCCTAAAAAAATAAGGCAATGCGAATCTTTCGATCTCTGGAGGATGCAGCGCGGACGTTTCGAATTAGATTTCCGAAGCCCCTGGAGTTTTCATGCTCCAAAAAAAAAACGCGGTACCGTTTTCTCATCGCAGCTTCCCTCCCTAAATTCCCATGCTTCGCACCGAGGTTCACGTGTTTGCCGAAAAAATTCGTGAGGTAAATGAGAATCGAGAAAAAAACGTGAATTCTCACGAGCAACGACAGTGTCCCCCACGAATTTTTCGGCTAAAAAGAGGAAGCGTGAACCCCCCTTGGCGTAAGTTCTCTCGTTCGACCAACAACCTAGCAGTACATTTGGGTGTTTTTTGTTTTTTTACTCTGCCCTTCACGAATAACGTGCATCGACGTTTTTTTATTAATGCCTCTCTACCCCTCCGACGGTGAGCACCTTCCGGCCCCTCGGACCGCGGGAGAAACTGTGCCACTCAGGGCACATATACCGTAACGTCGTCCGTACCTTTTTTTTTTTAGGTTTCTCTCATTTCTCTTCGATATTATCCCGGTGCCGAGGCACAAGGTGCTTCCGTCCCGATGGTCCAGGAGTTCCGGTGTGCCACGGTCTCTCTCGCAGCGGTCGCCTGTGTGTTTTTTTAAGGTAGTCCTCGCGAATGGTGTTCACTTCGCATAAGTTTCAGAGAAACGAGCAGGAATTGCAAACACTTCCGGATCGTATAAAAATCTGATAAAAATCAAGAATATTAAAGGTGCTCAAAATATTAATTTTTCATAATAATAATCCCAAAATATTATCAACAAATTGATGAGAAATAAAATTGTTCGCATAAGTTTCAGAGAAACGAGAAGGAATTGCAAACACTTCCGGATCGTATAAAAATCTGATAAAAATCAAGCATATCAAAGGTGCCGAAAATATTAATTTTGTATGATAATGATTCCAAAATATTATCAACAGATTGCTGCAAAATAAAATTGTTTAAGAAATCTCCCGGAAAGCCAACTTTCTATTTAAATAAAAAAATTAATGACAAAGTTGATCTTTTCAGTACCATTAAAATGCTTGATTCACTTAAGACGACTACCTTAAGCGACGTACCGGTACTCCGAAACTTTGATTCCCTAATCTGAAGACCGTCAGGAGTGACAGTAAACAGCGTGGAATGACGCGCGATAAACGCTAAGTACTTTGCGGATTTCATAATTGAACAATTGCATTAACCGTTTAACTTGTTGAGTGGAAAAACCGCCAAGTGCGCGAGGCGTGAAATACATTGATATGTGCGTAACTCATAATGCACGAGTGCTCGACGCTCGGAAGCGAAGTCGGAGCCGCGCTATTCCGATCCATAAGTGTTCGGTATACCCATAAGTTTTGCGAGGCGAACGAGAGAGAGAGAGAGATAGGATAGCGGGGAAGCGCGCGCGTACCCAGGCAGCGGTGCGGACCCTCCGTGCCCTCGGGCGAACTTTTTTTTTTCTCCCACCCTAAGGGGGCCCCACGCGGATACGCACTTTTTTATGCGAACGCATGCACCGCTCACGGTAGCGTATAAGCCATACGTACAGCTCGCACAGTGCAGACACATACCTCTGCCACACTATGGGTGACGACCTCTGGGCTCTCTAGGCGGTGGTGCTGGATGGGCCGTGCGAAAGTACTCTTTGCGATGCGAGCAGGAGAAACGCGGGCCCCCCTAGTTCTTCGTCGCGTTATTTTTTTTTTTCTCCATTTTTTTTTTTAATAATGCAGGAGCAGTGGACATGGGAAAAAATGCTGGCGGGTCATCGCACGGATAGCGCGAGGGAGATATGCACTACCTACACTTGGTACATGGGAAAGGCGATTGTATTTTTAAAAAAATAATAATAACACAGGTACAAAAAAAATGGCAAAGGTAAGGATAGAAGAAAGATCGATTCTCGAAAATTTCCTGGGAACGGAGAAAAAAAAGTCTTCATCTCGTTTTGCCGTCGGACTTTCCATTTCCCACGTTCGACTCTTATCTCCGAGGCTACCGTCTGATCTGCGCCGGGACAAATTATTCTTTCTCGAAGACTGTTTAACGCATTAATTAAGGGCGTGTCGTAATTATTTGTCGGAGTAACGGCGGTCTGGTGTCTACGACTGGCAGTCGTTTCGTGCGTCCGTGTGTTGCGGGTTGGGTGTTTGGTGTGCATGCAGTGCGGGGGCATCTGGAAGTTTGGAGTGGAGTAACCAGGCCGTCCGGAAAAGGGCTTCGTCCTCCCGATCCTGTCGGCCGACTCCGTCGCTCTCCCGCGATAGCTGCGCTAGACGAATCTGTGCTCGCTGCCGCCGCTGCTCGCTTATGCCGTTGGCCTGTCGAAACGCTTCGGTGACACGGAGAGGGCACGTGTGCTCTGCATATACGTCTGTCCGTCCGTCTGTCAGTGGTGGCTCCGTTTACGGTGAACGTGCCCACAGGACGCAACCCTTGCGTTCCTGCGCGCTTCCTCTCGGATGAGGAAGAGGCGATGAGGGCGTGGAGAGGAACGAAGGTCCAAACTCTCAAACACCCTCGGCAAAGGGGGTTTGTTCGCCCCGGTTGTGTTTGGTATCTGTCTTCTCGCGTGCACACATGCCGCATTGGCGTAGAATGTCAACGGACGGGGACGGCTGGACATTTTCTCTGGGCGCGCATTTCGCTCACCGGCTAAATGGCCCTTTGGCTCTGATTCGCTTTGACGCATCGTAAGAGAGTATTAAAGAAAAAATAATAGGAATTTTAACGCACGACCCGTATTTGTCGGGCGGGATAGAAATCATGGATGCGGAATATTCAGACGGGAGAAATCTGCATTCGGAAATTTGTCCTTTCGGAGAAATCTGCATTCGAAGATTTGAAAACTCGGAGAGTGTATTTTCGGGAACTTGGCCGTTCGGGAAAGACTTTGAACTCCTAAATTGAATATTTTCGAAATCCGAATTTCCCGTATGTGATCGTTCTTTAAACTAAATTTCGGGAATTCAAGCTTCCGAAATGTTCCCTATTCCTCAAATTCAATATCGAATCCGTACATTTTTCTGAGTATTAAACCGTCTTGTTTTCGAATATCGTAATTACAGTATATTGGGAAATGAGCATGGAGTTTCCGCATACCTTTGGAAACTTGGCCTTTTCTGGGAACTTAATTTCGTATTATTTTTCCTTCCACGCCATAAACTTCATACGATTATTCCTATTGATTATTTAGACTTTCGGTGAATTGACCTGCAATAAAGTGCACCGAGTGACATATTTTGATTCGTCCTTTTACTTAACAAAAAATGACGCAATAAAAATAAAAATGAAGGAATTTCGGCATTTTCCATCCTTCATTTTTTTTCCTTCGTCGTCGTAACCTTCATACGATTATTCCCATCGATTATTTAGCCTTTCGTTGGATTAACCTGTCATAAAGTACCAAATGAGATATTTCGTTTAAGGCTTTAGCGCCTTCGAACTTTCATCGCTCGGCTGCTCAATCCCGCCCCATATCCGCCGCTAAAAAAAATTATCCCCTCGACCGACTCATTTGCACTCGCACATAGAAAGAAAGGAATCGGGTCGTCTCGAGCCGATAAAACTCTTTGTTGGCTGAGGTCATCGACGCCGGGGCGCCGTAGGGAGAGCCGGAGAAGCAAAGTTTCGAGCTTTCGTGTCCGCGTCTCACCGTGTGTCATTCGTCGGCGTCTTCGCGGTCTCGTCGCCGGGTTAACTCGGGCGCTCGGACCTCGTGCGCCTCTCGTGCAGCCGAACTGTAAGCCGCGCAGTAAAACTCCCACGACGCATCGCCGACCAAGAGGAGTCAAGACACTGTCGCTGGACGCAGCTCATATAGCGTATGGCAATAGCGGAGTGAGAACGTGAAAAAAAAAAAAAAAAAAAAAAAAAAAGAAGAAGGAGAACGGAGAATGAGCCGGGCCGATGCGTCGCGCACACATGTGTGCCCCCGCGTCTCCACCGTTCTGGTCGCCAGACAGATCGTTTTTTGCCCCGATGTAAAAATAATCTTTAAAACCCCCGAACAGGATGCGCGGTGGTGCGACGGACGACCGTAGTAGAAGTGGAAGATGAAGAAGAAGGAGAAGGAGCGCATCGGCATCAACGGGACTAAAACAGAGGGATGTCGGATGGGGGGGGGGGCGGAGGGGGGGGGGGGGGAGAGAGGAAACATCACCATCAGAAACGCCGGGTATCGTCACCGGGATGCGGTCCGCGTACAGCAGCGAACAGCAGCTACCAGCTAGGCGTACCACCGTTTTTTTCACCCTTTGGACGTTTGTCTCCCTGTAACGGGTGTCCGGAATTAACGCTGTCGCTCGGTGCGGCTGCGGGCGTGCAGCGACGTCGGAAGGCGCGCACGTGTTTCTTCTTTTCTCCTCTCGATCCAGCTTCCTTTAAATCCCCGAAAGGGCGAGAGAGGCGAGGGAGCGAACGATTCGTAACGTCGTACGGTGGATCTCTCGATTTCACGACGGCGTAGCGGCGAGGACGGACGGAGGTGAGGGACGAAAGTTTGCGCGGGAAAAGGCAATCGGGTTTGGTGCGGAGTGTCGGACGGGCGAGCCGAAAGAACCGATCGCGTCTGATGAGATTTGACGGGAGACAAGAGAGCCGAGTGTCGGATACAGTGTTGCATGCATCGGGAAAGGCCAAGAACCCCGGGGGGGAGACGGGGGGGGGGGGGGGGCTGGGGGGGGACGCGACTCGTGGAAATTTCAAAGTTTCCGGACGCGCGAGAGAGCGTCGAGCGTAAAGAATACAGATTAACCTTTGACCGCACCTCCGACGCTATACACGGAACCGAGGCTACACGCGGCATGCGGGAGTTCGCTTCTCTCGAATTGAGAGCACATTACTTTTTCAGTCTCTTTCTTTCCCAATTCAGCCCGTCCACTTATCCGTCTTTGCTCTCCGTGTACACCCTCGACAATTTTCAGTCAAGGCGACGAGGCTACCTTTCATTCACATTTTAACAGTTGTTTTTTTTTTTTTTTTTTTTTTCTAGAGAGAATTTTATGCGCGACTTTTTATCTGAAATATTAACGAGGCTGTGGCTGTGCGGGGGAAGAATTCACCGTTTTTACGGTCCCTTGAAAATACCTCCAAGTGGCCTCGAATGAGTTTGGGATATGGACTTGTATATATTTGTATAACGTTTTGTGACGGAGAATGCGTTGCCGGGCGTCGCGTTGGCCGGATCTGGAGGAGACACTGTCCAGGCCCACGGCGTGCTGGACCGCAGAACAGATAAATTTTTCGGTTCTAAAAGGTCTCTCGAGCCTCCTCCGTGTCTCGGGAGGTCTCGTGTTTTACTCCACACCGGGGGAGTTCTGTGCATGCGCGCGCTCCCTGGGAAATATTTTTTTTACACGGGGAGATCGTTCGTCCCAAGTCGGTAACCAAAGTGCAGCCGCGTACGAGTTTGACGAATGTCTCGATCGACCAACCTGGAAAAATCGAGCATCAAAACTTCTCCGTCTCGAGACCATACTCATCGTTTGCATCTTCCCCACACGGAGTAAAGCAGTTCTGTTTCTCTAACAAAATATAGATCGTTGACAATTTATCGTTGTGGCAGCAAAAATATTTGTTGCCACAGCAAAATATTTTCTCGTCCCTATCTTGACCAGGTAAATCAGTCACGGTAACAAAAGTTCTTGTCCAAACAATTTTATTTCCGTGCACTGATCACGAATCCCTCTCTTCATCCGCATCAAAACAATTCGCCAGAAAAATACCAATAAAAAAAAAACGAAAAAAAAAATTCCACCGATCATAATATCCAGACCATCGCCCGTCCGCGGTTCATCTCGCGTGCCGAGCATTAAATCCGGCGCGTCCACTCGCCCGCCCGACCGCCCGACCGACCCAACAATCGCAAGTAAACGTCACACTACGCGAGACCTCATCAACGACCGTCACACTCGAGGCGACGATCGGTAAATAAAAAAATCACATCAAAAAGAAATCCAGCTCGCCACCAAAAGAATTAGCGCGGTCCGCCAAAAAAGCATCGCGCCCAAAAACGAGAGGTTCCGTCTCTCCGTCCATCGGTATAGGTGGAGGTTGTAGGTGAAAAAAAAAAAAAAAAGGAATCGCGTGTACACGTCCCCCCCCCTCCCCGGCCGTTCGCCCGATCTCGCCATCTTTCTCGCTCCATCTCGGGTCGCGGTTCCTCGTCCCCTCCTCGCGGCTCGTCCTCCCTCCACCCGCGGTTCCGCGCTCCTGCCTCCGCGCCTCGATCTCTGCCTCGCGCCCGCGCCGTCTCGCTCCCACCCGGCGGCGAAGCACGCGGCGATAGCGCGAACGGTGCATCTCCGTTGTACTCTCGCACACGCTTTCCCCGTTCCCGTATCAGTCGGTCCCGCTCGTTCCACCGTGCGCGTCCTCCTTCTCCCCGTTTCCCTTTCAGCGCCTCCCTCTCCGTCGCTCCCGCCGCCGCGGAGCGGACCGAAAATGCTCCCTCGAAGGGAGACGACGAGTTTACCCCCACCGCGCGGCCCCTGACACGGGAGGGTGAAAACTACCCCGCGAGGACGCGTGGGGTGTCCGGCCTGGCGCCGAGGCGAGCCGAGCGCGTCCGAAGCCGAGGAGCGCAGTGCCCGACACACCAGGGTCCCCCGAACGCCGCGACTAGGCGCACGTCCGGCACAGTCCACTCAGAGATACGACCCATGCCGGACCATCGCCGCAGGTCCACGCTGCCGGAGCTCCTGCCACCAGCATTGTCCCTGCCTCGATCGCCGACCTCTTCGCTATAAACAACCATTTATTTTTCGCCGTCGTTATCGTCGGAGAAAAGCTGCGACGATCGCCCAGTGACTGGAAAAATACCGGCGGTTCTTCGTTCGTACGTTCGATCTGTTTATCCCGAGTGCGCCTCGTGTTCGTCGACCCGCGAAGGACGATCGAAGGAAAAATTTTGAGACTTGACTGAAAACAATTGGAGAAAGTGATTGGAACGTGTCGAAGATCCGGCGGGGAGTTCGAAGAGGAAAAATCATCGATGAACGAGACGAGGACGAAACTCCTGCGGGCGCTCGTTATCGGAGACAAGTGTTCTGCCTTCTCGGCTGGAAGAAAAAATTAAGAGACTCTTTTGTTATTTTTTTTAATTTTTTTTTTTGAGGACACTGGTTTGTTCGCCGGAGTGTTTGGTCGAACTTTGAATTCTCGCGATCTTCGACGAGTTGACAAGTGCAGACAGCGTGCGTGTAGTTCGGGACGAATTGTTGTTAATTTTTTTTGTTTTTGTTTTTTTTTTTTGGTAGATAATTTTTTATTCGTTGGATCGAAGAGTAGGGAGGAATATCGTCGATGTCGCGAGCGGAAGCGGTAGCGGCGGAGAATCTTGGTGGGCAGTACGTGGCGCGGACCCGATGACCGTTCCGGAGCGAGACTCGTCGCCGCGCTGTCAAGCGTGCGGAGGATCGCGGGTTCGCCGCTGAGGCGGCGCACGGACTTTTGGCAGTCGTACGCGGACCAGCCTCCGTTATCGTCGTCGCCGGCGAGCCGCAGTCCTGACATCGCCGCGGGCCTCGGATCGCGCGAGTTTCCCCGGTGTCTTTTCGTGCGGAGACCGAACGATCGGCGGATCGAAAGAAAGAAGAAAACGCAACCAAAAGAGGAAAAAAAAAGCGCTCGTCAGGGAAGTCGGTGAAACTTCGTGAGGTGCGTCAGAGAGGTGGTCGGAAGAAAGTCGGGATGGAGAAACAAGGACCCGCACGGAGCGGCTGAGGCAGCGATTTTTTTCGTCCCCGGGCACGTGAACGGCCACGAGGGCCAAAAGTGACGATCGTCGGTCGGCCACGAAAGAGCGGCAAACGGAACAGTGCTCATAGATGAACTTTGAGAGGAGCGCGAACGAGAAGAAGAGGCGGAGAAGGAGGAAGAGGAAGTGACGAGAGGCCGCCGATTTTTTATTTATTTTTTTCAATTTTTTTTTTCTATCGTCACTTCTCGGATTTGTAATGTACAGCACGCTCGTCGCCCGCCGCAGTCCGCGATCAGACGGTAATTTTTTATTGGCCGGTTGACCGATCGGCGATAGATCGGGAGCTTCGCAGCCTCAGGGAACAGTTCGCGCCGAGGAGAGTGCTTTATTTCGCGCGCCAAAAATCGTCAAGATTGACGGCGTCATCATGAGGATCAAAATGCCAGCTGTGAGAATCGCGCAAGGTGAGTTATCTTGACAAGCAGTCGAACCGATTCCCGGGTAAATTAATACCGTCGATAACGAGCGAAGACACCGACGAACGGGAACGTACAATGTTTACACTGGCCCCCGGCCCGAGCGCATCAATTAACAACGGATTCCGATAACAACAGTCGGAGTTCTCGGAAATCTCGCCCGAAACTCTCTCGCCGCCTCTCGCCGGGGCATTACATTGTTTCGCGCCGTGATTCGTCCCGGGAAATCGAGCCTTTTTTCGCGGACACGACTAACCGGTGAACGGATGGACGCCGATTGGCCGGGCGAGACCGTGACTCCTTTCGTGTGTTCGCCATTCGAGCCTAACAAATATAATACGAGAAGGGGGGGGAGGGAGGTTAACGAAGACGATGAATAATCGGGCTCGCCGGCGCCTCATTTTTCGCAACGCGGCTACATCGGAGCTTTATAACGACCGGCGAGGCTCTTCAGGAGAAATATATTTTGCTATTTCTCAACTCTCTCGTTGCGAATTTTATTTTCTTCGCTAAAAAAAAATTAAGAGTACAAGCGAGCTTTCGCGATAATTCCCGAGAAATCTCACCGACATCGATCATCCTCGCGAATATGTTTCTCCGCGTTTCACCTGGTGGCGAAGCTTTTGTTCCGCCGCCTGCGTGACGCGAACGTCCGTGCAAGCGCCGCATTCTTCCGTCGCTCCGAAGCAACAACAATCACGACCACAGCGACGAGCCGGTCTACATTTTTTCTTTCATGTTCCGCTTCGATCCCTCACCTCGCACGACTCGCAACCCTTCGGGACGAAGGGCGCGGAGGGGAGTACTCTTTCGCCGATGCGCGCAGATTGTTTCTCAAAGGTCCGCGCGATTAAACTCAATGGTTATTGTTTTGCGGGAGCCGCGTGAGTTTCGTGCGGGACGAAGAAAACGTGGGAGCGCGGAGAAGCGGCCGAGAGACTCGGGAAGTTGAGGATTCCGTTCTCGGGTGGGAGAATTTTTAATTAGTAACAAACCTCCCACCCTCGCCCGGCGTCTCGGTGTGACGACCCCTTCCCCCCCCCCCCCCCCCCCTCCCTCTCCGTCTCTCGCGCGAAGGAGAGAGAAAAAGAGCAAAGAACGAGAGAGCGGGACGCTCAACGGCATTGTCATGCGCACGTTTTTCAGAGACTTTTCCACCCCCTAGACCGGTGAAAGCGGCTAGGGTGGTCCCCTCCCTCGATTAAGGGGGCACCCGACCGACCCCTCGCGCTTTACCGTCGTCGACGTCGTCGTCGTCGTCCACGCCGACGCCGCGGCTCTCTTCTCCGTTTTCTTAATTACAACTGCGATATTCTTTAGTTGGCGCGATGACGCCGTCGCGAAAAGAGATACCGGACGTTTCCGAGGGTTCTGTTCGCAGGCGAAAAAAAAAATTAAAATAACCTCCGTCTTCGTTTCTCTCGGGAGAAGTCGTCTCCGATGCTGTCCATTTTCCATCCGGTGTACGGAGGATTCGATCGCTGAAGGATCGTCGATGGGTTCCGAAGTAACATTTTTTTCTTATCTGACGATGATTATTCGTCGACGATCCGGAAGGGATGGCTGGAGCGAACGGTGGAACGTTGGCCGTGTTTGGGGAAGAACGAGTTCGGTGACGTTTGGACCGGAAGTGCGGAAGCTGCGAGTCGGTCTCGTACAGTGAATCAAACAGAATCGCAAGTAGAATGTTGTACGGAGGAAACGAAAGTGCCGTAGCGGAATGAAAGAATCGGCGATGTCTCGACCGACGACCGAGTCGAAAGTACAGAACATATAAAAGAAATATACACTGTAAAAATAAATTGTAAATTTGAGGTAGCGAACTGGAAGTTTTAATGCGAAAACTGGTACATTAAATTTAGTGTGCAGTTGCGACCAAAAATTAATACTTTTTCCATTGAAATTAGAGTAAATTATTAAAATTACAGTAGTTTCATAGTAAAATCAAGGAAAATTATAAAAAATAAAGCATTCCCAATGTTTTTAATACACTGAATATAAATTTTTCATTACAATTGTACATGAAATTTAATTTACCACTTTTTGCATAAAAACTTCCAATCCGGTACATTGAATTTCACACGATTTTATTTACAGTGTAGGTAAAAAATTGTGAATATGGACCGGGGCCATACGAGCCACTCTCACCCCACACCGCGACGAAATCTCGCGGATGCGTGGGTGGCGTTTTCGCGCTCGAACGTTAAAGTTTGCTCTCCGCGTCCGAGACAAAAAGGAGGTAGAAATATGCGTCGGAGTGTCCGTAGAAGCATAGATAGAGAGAGTCTCGTGGAAGGGATACGATGTTTCGAGATCCGTTGATCGAGGAGCGTTGAGCGGCTCGTCGAGAGTCGAGTCGGGCGCGAGCACTTAAGATTTAATTGAGCCTATCGGCGTAGGTGCGATCCGGCGTTATCGTCTGTGTATATAAAACACGCACACTGCTCCGACACGGCGGAACCCGCGGGTCCGGGGACCGACGAGCAAAGAGAACCGTGCCGAGTGAATAAGAGAACAAATTCCATTTATCGGCGAGTACGCGAGCGACCGAGGTGTACTACTCGCCGCGAGAAGGACGTTATTTAGCAAACAAAGTGCGTTTAACGCGCGAGCGCGCGCGCCCCTGTGTGTCGGCACGTGCGCCGCATATGCCCTCCCGGTGTATCCGTTAAATATTGTCTTTGAAGCCGCCCGTCGGAAGCCCTTCTCTCCTCCTCGCTGTACTCCACACACGAAACCGCTATACAACTCATAGACCTATATAGAGTACTGAAAATACGTTCGTCTCCGCACGTACGTGAGTATTTCCCATTCTGCACGCCGCACACCTATTCCTTCCGAGTTTCACTCTCCGTTTCTATCCGCGCCTCTTTACAACCCGCCTTGTCGGCCTCCGAATCGCGGCCGAGAGAGAGGATTAGATAGGCGCACGGAGGAGCAGCCGAAGATCGAGCCTCGCCTCGTCGCTGTTCTCACTCGTGTGCCCCGACGTGCGCACCGCGGCTCGTCCGTGAGCCGACAAAAAACTACTTTGACTTGATTTCTCAGATTAACCTTAGGGCGCCCCTCCCTCCCTCTCCCGACGCGCTCGCCACGGGCACGTGGCACTAACCCTTTTTGTTTTTTTTTTTGCTTTTTTTTCTGACACTCCAGACGCATCCTCTTTCTCCGCGCTAGGCGTCTCCGGAGGGTACAGCACGCGCGCAGGTAAAACTGTGTAGGTGAATGTTACCCTATAGTCTGTTCGTGCTTCTTCCGCTTGATTATTTTTATTTATTTTTGTCAGAGCTGGGCAAATACCTTAGGTACTTGGAGTACCTATTCAAGTATCTACTTGAAGTACTGACTCGGTACTTGATACTTTAATACGTACTGCAAGTGTTTAGTGTATTTGCCCAACTCTGATTTTTGTTATCTCCTGTTCTGATTTTCGACATAAACTTTTTTTTTCTGACACTCCAGACGCATCCTCTTTCTCAGTGCTAGGCGTCTCCGAAGGGTACAGCACGCGCGCAGGTAAAACTGTGTAGGTGAATGTTACCCTATAGTCTGTTTGTGCTTCTTCCGCTTGATTATTTTTATTTATTTTTGTCAGCGCTGGGCAAATACCTTAGGTACTTGGAGTACCTATTCGAGTATCTACTTGAAGTACCGAGCGCTGGGTAGTTCTTGAGTACTGATGTATTGAGTACTGAGTACTGACTCGGTACTTGATACTTTAATACGTACTGCAAGTGTTTAGTGTATTTGCCCAGCTCTGATTTTTGTTATCTCCTGTTCTGATTTTCGATATACATTTTTTTTTTCTTACACTCCAGACGCATCGTTTTTCTTCGCGCTAGGCGTCCCCGGAGGGTACAGCACGCGCGCAGGTAAAACTGTGTAGGTAAATGTTACCCTATAGTCTGTTCGTGCTTCTTCCGCCTGATTATTTTTATTTATTTTTGTCAGCGCTGGGCAAATACCCTAAGTACTTGGAATACCTATTCAAGCATCTACTTGAGGTACTGAGCGCTGGGTAGTTCTTGAGTACTGATGTATTGAGTACTGGCAAAACTGAATTGCTAAAGTTCTGAGTACTGAGCACTGACTCGGCACTTGATACTTTAAGACGTACTGCAAGTTCTTAGTTACCTAGTAGTTCCGTTACCCTATAGTCTGTTCGTGCTTCTTCCGCTTGATTCTTTTTATTCATTTATTTTTCTTCTTTGTCATTTCCCAGTCTGACTTTCGGCACAAACTTTTTTTGTTTAATCGTGGTTCGTCGCGCAAGTTCGTTGTGCGATTAAACGTCAGACGCGGAGGACGGAGATAAGGCGAAAGAAATAATTGTCGGATATTTTTAGAATTTTATTTCGTAGCGATTCCGTTATCGTTGCTCCGGGCGGCGATTCGAGCTCGCGTTTCGCCGTCACAATTTCAGGGGTTCCTGCGGATTAATTGCTGGAAAATAATAACGCACGGCTGGATATCACACTTACCTAACAATCCTCTGCTGAAGAGAGAGCGACTTTCGGTTCGCGGAACATCGATGAGATGGCGTTACTCGCCGCCGTCGGATGGAACACCGACTCGTACTACTCGCTCCTCATTGACGAATCATTGCGAGCCGCGAGCTGCGACGACAATCGACCGAACGAAACTACATCGCACGTACATATCGTTGATCGTCGGGTATGGATTAGAAGTCCTCCAATCAACTTCATTGTCGTCGAAGTCCCGCTACTCGAGAATTAAAAGATGTTCCTCAGCGTTTCGGTAAATTTGTCGCTCGTCGATCGAACGGAAAGCGAATTATATCGATCGAGTATCGATCGGTCTCGGTTCGGGGATTTCAGCGAGAACAACGAGGAGGATCCTCGTTTCCTCGTCCCTCAAGTTTTCTCTCTGTTCCTCCGTCAACGAGGCGCGCTGGGCTGTATATCGTCTATCCAATCTGGCGGTCGGCAATTTCGCCTGAAATACGATGTCATCGGGTTCGTTCGCGGGCGGCAGTCAGGCCGGGTTATTGGCTCCCTCGTCGCCGTCTCTGTCCCTGTGAACTCTGTGTCTTTCCACTCCCGCACCGCACTCGTTTTTTCGTCGAGCCGGTAGGTACAGCGGACCGACGATATAATCGTTCCGATGCTCCCAGACATCGAACTGATGGATACCCACTCTGTACGAAATAACGAACGTAACA
This sequence comes from Amblyteles armatorius, assembly GCA_933228735.2. NCBI lineage: Eukaryota > Metazoa > Arthropoda > Insecta > Hymenoptera > Ichneumonidae > Amblyteles > Amblyteles armatorius. Next base: position 4,210,447 of record OW121689.1, on the reverse strand, counting down.
TCTCGAGAGGATCCGAGTATCGTTTCGAGAAGAGAGAATCGTCGGAATCGTCGAAAAAACTGAAATTTCACGGCGTTTACTCTCCATACTGAGAGAAGGATCAAGTAAATACTACCGATCATCTAAGAAACATTACCATAGAAGATAGTGTTAGGGAACTAGGGCGCCACCTATGGAGGAAGGTCTCAGATCTTTACAAGAATTTTTACCATAATCGCGGACCGACCAACCGTAAAATATTGGGTTGTTTTCTAACAATCTACTTCAACTAAACCAGACGGTTGGTGCGCCAAACCGACTCTGATTCCAACCTTCTGGACCGACGATATAATCGTTCCGATACTCCCAGACATCGAACTGATGGATACCCACTCTGTACGAAATAACGAACGTAACATCTCGAGAGGCTCCGAGTATCAGAAAAATCAACCTCTCGAATGTCGGAATAGCAATTGGTTTAATGCACCAATCGACGATTGATTTCCAGGTTGGCCAGGACGCAACTGATATCTACAAAAAAAAGTCTTACAAATCCGGTACTTCCCACCACAGGTGGCGCATTACTTCCCTACTACAACGCGCTATGGTAATACGCGATATAGTCACATTCACTAGATCCTTCTCTCAATGCAAGTTCTTACTGTAACAAGTGTCTCGGACCGAGCTCCGATGGATCTCGCTTTCAAAGAAATCGATCCTGATTACAAACACTCTCGCCAAAACACACGACCATACAAGAAAAAAAAATACATAATAATGGCACCTCGGACATCGCCAACGAGGGAGTGAGAAACTGCCGAGGGAAGACGAAGGCGCCGTCGCAGTCGACCCCGGAATATTTATGTTGTTTGCAGTGTCAGTTTCCCGCTGGAGCATCGTCGACCATTGTCCGAGCCCCGGCCTCGCAGCACCCTCCTTGGAAGGTGCGAACGCCTTTCGAGTAATAATAATCTGGTCGCATTATACGCTTTGTCGCCCTGTTCCCCCCTCCCCGCTTTCCACTTGCTGCCCGGAACGTGGGGAGAAAGGGCCGATCCACTCTACCTGACCAAGGGTCACTTTCCTCTCCCGTCCACCTCAGCCCCGGGTCAGGAAGTAAGGTGCTCCCGATCGCGAGGCAGGAGGGCAGGACCGTGGGTCTCTGGACCTCGGCTAATGTCTGCCCCTGCTGCCGGTCATCGGGCGCTCCTTTTCTCTCCTCTCATCTTCCTCATTCAGCTCTACCTGCTACCCTCGAGGCCCGGAGTCAAACCGCAGGATAATTTATTTCATCCTCCTGGACCTGCTCCTCGCTTCGCTATCGCTTTCCAATGATCTTTTCCACTCGGAGCTTCGCTTATGAATATTAATAAGGTACGCTTTCTCCGTTTCCCGGTTCGCATTTCTCTTTGCCGAGTGATTAGGTTCCCGATACCTTCTTTCCGCACGGGCTTCTCGCCGTTTTTCTCGCGATCCACGGAGAGCCGAAACTTCTCGGCTCTGCCCAAAAGGCTTACAAAGCCGGTCGCCTACCGTGTGTCTTCGGACGTCTATAAATAGCGAACGCGGTCTTACGGGTAGTGGTGCAGTACAGCCAAGTTCAGGGGAACTCTCGCCTGCGCGTCGGGATGTGTCGTGCGCGCTGCTGGCGCGTGAAACATTTTTAGATTTTCTCCCCGGTTTCGGGGTGCGCTGGGGGGCCACCGCGGTTTCGGTGTAACGACGGGCGAGGCGTGCGGCCGTGCAACGGGCCTCCCCGTGTCGCCGGGCTCGCCGACCATGAGCGACCGTGAAGAACGACTCGTTCTTCGGCGCCCGCAACACCGACGCGTTTACTCGCTATGGGAACGCTCCCGTCCACCGGAAGTTGGTTATTAAAAAAAAAAAAAAAAGAGGAAGAACCGTAAGACTCTGCGCGCGGCCTTGAGGAATCTCCGGCTTCGCGTGCGGCACTTGCGACCGGTGGTGCGCGAAAGGTCTGAGGTTCGTTGCCACGGGAATTTCTGATAACGATCGACTCTCCCCTCGTTACCATTCCGCGCGACCTCAGCGGCGTGACGAGTTTTCGAGCCACCTTGACCGTCGGCCATCGCGGCGAGCGATTCGGAGCCATTACGGCGAACGCCGTTCCACCATTCGATCGTTTCGATCGTCATTCTCATTGGCTTGGGCTGGAATAATGTCGACTCCGCGGGATAGGAATTTCGTTATTCGGACAATCAAAGGGTTTGTTGAGGGGGGAGACGACGAGGAACCGGACCGTGCGGACCGGCATTGTTTGACGCTCGACCAATAATCGCGGATCCACCGGGGAAGCTCGCACTGGGGGGTCTCGCTCGAGGGTTCGCGAGTGAAGACCTATAAAAAAAATACATAAAAAATAAATAGAGGTGGTAACTGGGTTAAAGCTGTAGTCGATTGATTTGCGGAGTTTCTTTCTTGACTTCTTTCTTGACTGCAGACGATTAAGTAAATTTGTCCAATTACGATTAAGCTATAATCTCCGATCCCAGCCGAACGCGGACCGGGAGTAAATTATTCCGTTGTAATTTCCTTGTGTATCCGTAACTGCGAAATCGGGAGTTTCTCGAGTCGCGGGCTTTCGTTTCGTAAATTTAGAAATTTCATTAATTATTACACGGTTACACGGTTCGGCACTTTCGGTCGTAGGTAGCCGGCTCGGACGACGAACGGGGTCGGAGGCGAGCGGTGCCAACTGCAACCGGCGGTTTGTTCGAAAAGTTTTGTGTATCCGTGTATTTTGCGGAGCGCGATGAATGCGAATTGTCGTACGCTCTCCCCCGCGTTTACTCTGCGCGGGGGCCGGCGACGATGGTGTTTTGAATAATGTAACGAGCTTTGGGGATAGAAGTTTCTAATTAAGCAGCGCGAGCGAGCGAGAGTCTGCGGTGACAACGATACCGGACAACACAAAGCCCTCGGGGGCGCCCCCCAACCTTTATACGCGATACTATACTCGTTCCGTACCTTCGCGATTCCATGTCACTTCGTTTTTTCTGTCGTCTTCTTTTAGATCATTTTTTTTTCCCTATCGCGACCTGGTAAGCCACACTGAGAAAAAGGACTGTATTTCCTACTATGACGAATAGTTATGAGGGGGAACGTCTATATATATAGTTTCTGATAATCTACACCCAGAAAAAAAATTATTTGACAGCCGTTGTTTATTTGGCTTAAGTAAAATATTTGTTTGATTTAAATAAGTAGTTATTTAAATGAAATAAATATTTATTTAAATCAACTAGATATTTATTTAAATCAACTAGATATTTACTCAAATCAAATAAATATTTTGATTGAACTAAATAAACGGTGGCTGAAAAATAAATTATTTTTCTGGGTGTATATTCAATTGGTTAAACCATGATTATGGTCGCAACCATGATTTTTTTGTCATTGTCGTAACAATAAACTGTAGACGTTCCGCTTCGGAACTATTTTTTACAGTAAAACGTCAATACGGTTGCTTTTACAGTGTAATTTTTTCTCAGTGCAACGAAAGTCCCTGGAGTGAAGAATTTGACGAAGCGTGAATTATTCGGATACGTTTGACGTGTCCGGGAAGGGTGGAGTGGCGAATCGTTTCGAAGAATAGCGAGGATTCTCGAGCGTGGAAACCGGAGCGATATTTTCCTTGTGTAGATCGTCGCGCCGTGTCGAGCACCTGGACACGACATAACTGTACCCATATGATTTATTTTGATCAAAAAAAAAAAAAAAAAAACTTCGTGGGTAAAGGGGTTTTTGAAAAGCCGGACGGCGATGTCGTCCGCCGGGATTGAAAAGGTATAAACTGCGAGAGATGAGGGACAGGTCAGCGGCTCTAGGACCTGCTCCACGCACCGTTTTCAATGGACAATGTCCTGCCGCGCCGCTCTGCGGACTATAGAAAAGGGTCCCGGCGCGGCTAGATCCTCCCACGATATACGCATGTGGAGCGACGAGCCGAGAGACGACTCGAGAGCGCTCCCATTCAGAATCCGTGAGAACCAGATTTCATATTTTTCATAACTAACGTCCGGCGGGGGTGAGAAACCGCTGCATCATCTACCGCTCGGCTCCGTTGCACTGTTTTCCTCGTGAGGTGCCGGACAGACGCGGTCACTGATTTCACTCGATTGTGCTCGACTAACCGCCGAGAAAATTATTTTTTCTTGTCGTCCATTCCCATCGTATACAAGAACGCTTATTAATATTTAATATTTCGAAACAAATTAATTAAAAATATTAATATTAATGATAATATTACAACATGATACAGGGGACAGTGGGGCAAAACGGGACATTGAGGGCAAAACTCGACTTTTAAACAATTTTTGGATGCCCCATTTTGTCCCAACGATACATGCGGATTTTCAAGCCCGTTTTGCCCCACGGACGACCATAAATTGCGTTTTGTTTAATTATCCCGTTCTGCCCCGCTCTCCCATAATATTAATATTAGTATGAACTTTGAAGCGCTCTTACATTAGGAATCTTGGAAGAGGTCGATGACCAGTAAGCGCCCGATCTTTCCCCGGAGAACCGCTTTAATCCCGTGACCCAGGAGGCTGCAGGTCCATTTTTTTACGACCCGATCCTCACCAACGACCTTTTTTCCCAACGCTCATCCCATCCACGTCCGTCTCGCGACCTCGGAAAAACGGCCGGTCCGCGGCCATTTTTTTTTTCGACTCAGCTTTGTTCCCTCGCGACCTCTGCGGAGCCCGACGATTCCGCGTTTATCCCTGTGTGCCGAAGAAGAGGAAGAACGTTCCGATGGATAAGAAAAAGAAGGGGATGAATGCATCGCGTCAGGGGTTGCGCTTCGGCTGTGCCCGCTTTCTTCTAACGGAGAAACGAGAGAAAGAAGCGGAATAAAGGAGTCGAAAAAAAAAAAAACGCCTCACCCCTGAAGAAAAGTCCGAGAGAGGGTTGCCGAGGTTGCTTCGCATACGCGCACCGGACGGACCGAGAGATGAAAAAAAAAGTAGGGGGATTCCCGCGCGTACTCTCTCCCCGTGTGTAAAAATCGGTTCGTTTTCCCCCTCCATGCTCGAGCGCGAGCGGCACGCAGCGGCAGGAGAACGCCGCTCGGGCATCACGAGGGTCCTTTCTATTCTTTTGATATCCTGTTCGGGGGCCCTGTGCCCCGCGTCCCCCTCCTGCCCTTCGGCGGCTCGCGAGAGATCTCCGGGCAGTCAGCATCCGAGCATGAACCGAACGAGACTCGCCGGCGCGTCTTGAGAGTCTCGAGCTTCTCGTGCCGAACGCGGCCCGCAGCTTATTTCGGTTACGGGAGGAAAGTCGCGGGGTCAAAGGGGCGGGAGGAGGGGAGGGATTTAAAGGAAACGATCTCCGGATCGCGAGAACCTCCTACGCCTTCGACGATCTCTCGATCGGCAGATATTTCGATAATCTGTGCGAGAGTTTTTTTCGGGTTTTCGAGTAATGTGATTAAAAAGACATTTTTACATTTTTTAAGTGGTGTTTTCGCAAAGTGATTCGTCACATCGGGGATCGCATTATGGCAGGAAATAAGGCTCGTTCGTTACCCGGTTCGTATGCAATTAGGACACGAGGCGAGAAGGGAGGATAATAATCAATCGGGGCAATCGGCAGTTTTGATTATTAATTTTTTAATATTTAACAACACGTTTTTAAATTTTTTAAGTCGTGTACTTGCAAAGTGATTCGTCACATCGAGGATCGCATTATGGCCGGAAATGAGGCTCGTTCGTTGCCCGGTTCGTATACAATCATGAGGCGAGGCGAAAAGAAAGGATAATAATCAATCGGAGCAATCGGCAGATGTGATTATTAATTTTTTAATTTTTAACAACACGTTTTTAAATTTTTCAACTCGTGTGCTTGCAAAGTGATTCGTCACATCGAGGATCGCATCATGGCCGGAAATAAGGCTCGTTCTTTGCCCGGTTCGTAAACAATCATGACACGAGGCGAGAAGGGAGAACAATAATCAAATCGGGGCACTCGGCAGATTTGATTATTCATGGGATTACACTAGACTGCTACACGCCGCAAAAAAAAAAAAAAAAAAGAAACTACGTCACATGCCGTGACGTTACGGGGAGCGAGATTAAACAAGTTAATCCGATGGTTCCAGAGACGTTATCTCGTTCGAGTCGGGAACGCGGAATTATATCGTGGCATTTCGATTCTATCTATTTCCCGTCTATCCGTACGTCTGTCGGTCGTCTTCTTTTCTTATTCAGCGTCTTCGATGCCGCAAATAAGACTCGTGCTTCTCGTTGTTGTTCGTGTATACCGTGCACTGTACCGCGGCTACGGTGGAGAGCGCACGCACGCTCACGTCCGTGTTTTCCTCGTTCTCGACATCGGATACAACTGGGAACGGTTCGCTGTTCCGTTGCTTCTACTTCTGCTAGTCGAGTTTCATACCCACCCCCCGCCCCCACCCCCCGAACGGAATCCTTCTCTGCCAGAGGGGTAGTCCGATCGAGCCGAGCTCCGGAGGAAATTGGCGCGACCCAATACTAATGGATAATGGAATTATTGGTTTCGGTCGGCGCCGACGACGAGCCCCGGGGATGATCGTAATTCGATTGGCTCCGCGGATGTGTCCTACGGACGTTTTGACAGGACGAGTGTCCTAACAAGGACATCGCCTCGGGACATGTACATTTATCCGAGATACACACAAAGCATCTATATAGTCGCGAGCTATAAAACTGCGGGTAAAGAAATATTCTGGTACTACGTCGCGGAGTCGGGAGACAACAAAAATTTCAGACATCCTTGGTGAAAATGCCCTTTCTTCAGTTCCGTTTCTCTAATGATCGATGAACTTTGTTTTTGGCCAATATTAAGAGGATCGATATAGTCGCGAACTATAGCACTGAGGATAAAGAAATATTCTGGTGCTATGTCGCGGAGTCTGGAGACAACAAAAATTTCAGACATCCTTGGTAAAAATTCCTTTTCTTCAGTTCCGTTTCTCTAATGATCGAGGAATTTTATTTTTGACCAATATTGAGTGTGATGGAGTTTGAAACGTAGTTACCATGCACTTGGAGAAGGATCTAGTAAAAATGACTATGTCGCTTGAGAAATATTACCATAGGATACAGTACTAGGGCACTAGGGCACCACATATGGTAGGAACTACCGAATTTATAAGCATTTTTCTTAGATATTGTTGTACAAAATTCTTGGAAAATCGCAGACTTTTCGCCTTAGGTGGCGCCCTAGTTCCCGATGTAATTTTTATGCTATGGTAATTTATATGGTGTTATTTGTTTCACTCGACAATCCTCGACCCCATTTCTCTCCCATTTCTCCGATAATCAGAGAATAATCAGAGTGTGCGGTACGTTATTTGTTTCATTCGTCGATAGAAATTACGCAGTTCGCGAATGGGCGCGGTGAAGAGGGTGAAGAAGAGACGCGGAGGTTGCCCAGAGAACGAGTCCGTAACGTACTATATTCCCCCCTCCCGTCGCACACTCCGATACCGTACAGCGATCGTGACATTACGGATGTATGGGCCAATTTGTAAGCAATCCAACTTACATTCGCCGAGCAATATTGTATTTTATGCTATCTTTTCACAATACCAGCGATAGTCTGTATCTATCGGGTATCTGGCGTCCGAGTTTTCCGATGTCGGCGAGCTCTCCCACCGTTACCCACATCGACCATCCGTCCTTATCCCCTTCTCGACTCGGTTCCTCGACGACAGTTATCCTTCCCCGATTTTATCGTTTCTCACTAGAGTTCATTAAATCAGAAAATATCTTAGAAATTCACTCATAGAAAAAAATACGGTCAGTAAATATTTCGTTGGTGCAGCCAAGAAGCTCGGTTAGTTCAACAATTTTTTTGATGATTTCACTAAAAATTTTTTTGTGCCCTTAAAAGTTATTCCTCGTCTAACAAAATATTTATTTGAAAGTTCCTGCTCGAATTTTTAGTTGATTCCACTGCATTTTTTATCGGTGTTTGTGCGCGTACTTCGCCTCGGAAATATTATTCAAGCAGACACAGTCCTGGTGTCTTAGATTCTTCGAGCGAGGGGTAAAGAAAAGCGGTGCAGCGAACTGGGCCTACTGGTTCGGGCGGCCAGCGCGTTACAGCAGCAGCTCTCCCGGTAGCGGACCGGAGACTCCTCGGCTCCAACATCTGCCCCCGAAAAAACAAAAGCCCATTGTCGCTAACGACCGGTCGCGCGTCTCTTGTTTCTAACCGAGCGCTTTTGAATCGTAGGCGAATATAACGGACCGGCCGTGGTCCGCGCACCATTGAAGAAGAGGGCCTCAACATCTCTCCCCCCTCCCTCTCCCTCCTCCCCTATCTCGCTTTCAATTTTTTTTCTACTCGCCTTAATACCTTCTTCAGGGGTTACAATAAATTCGGACGGCGTCTTCTCAGTTTTCGGCTTTTTTTCTCCCCCCCCGTGCAGCGTTTTCTTTTTTATTCTCTCATTCACCGTTCGCCGTCGGTGCGTTCTAAAACATCCCCTGGAAACCCTCCTACGCTCCGGTCCCGCAGGAGGCGCGCGAGGATCTTTGATCGAGATCTTAGATCCCGTTTATGAATGACGAGTGAGAAAAAGGGGCGGCCGAGTATTGTGGGTATTCAAGACGCGCCGGTCAATCTCGGACCCGATCGTTCGCAGCTTCCGGTTCGTTCCCGGTGAAACGATGAATTCATATTTTACCGATTTTGTCGATACAAACGATATTTCATTTGTTTGTAAGGGGCAACATACAGTTTCCTATTTCCGAGTGTCGTCCTGCGAGCCGCCGGATCGGATTGGAGAAAATCCAACCCCTCCGGCTGGCGAAATTATTCGCGCGTGGGTGAAGGCGCCCTAGCGAACCGACCACTGGCGAACTGTACACAATGACCGAGGCGTGGGTGGAAAGCCACACGAGAATGTATGGAAAAAAAAGGTGCGCGAGAGGGTGCAAAGGAGTGGCCTGTTGTCGGACTTGCGCCCTGCGGACGGTGCGAGTCCTCTGGTCAAGCGAGGAATAACCGCGGCTCGCACAGACCCCGCCCAGAATCGAGCGATATTTTTCGTAGGTAAAATAAGCGTGCAAAGTTATTTGTGCAATTACTTCCTCATGCTTTATCGCTTCGCACATAACTTCCTCTATGATGAATTTTGGTGTTCCATTTTCGCTTCTTCGTAGAGGAAGCTATAATTAAAATACAATTTTTACATTACAAATAAAATAAAGGAACATTCTGAGAAAGCGATGTGAACAGTTCAATTTTCAACTCTTTTTTTAATTGTATCATTCAGTTGAGTGTAGAAAATATAACTCTTTTTACTCTTTGCGTGATATTTGATTCAGAAACTCATGCCAGGCGTAAACAAACAAATTTCAAACGATTCAACATTTTCAAAATCCCATAAAATTTGAATGGTAGGATCAATTTTTGCCAAATTTAATACGAAACATTGTATGGTCCATTTCCGTGCGAAATTTAAGCTCCATACCCCCATGTTTTTTCAAATTAGACCGTTTTTAGTAATTTTTCAAAAAAATCCATAAAATCCCATAAAATTCCATAAAATTCCATAAAACGCCATTTTCGAATATTTCTAGTGCACTGACATTAAAATCTCGAAAAAAAATATTCATGAAAACACAGCTTCCTCTATGAGGCAGCAAAATCCAACACAAGCGATTTCGTTCGATCGACACTTTATTAAATTCGTTGCAAACAAATGGCGGATGGCGGAGAGGGTTCATATTGACAAGAAACAAAATAAAGATACAAGTAGCTACCGTAGTTGGAGGATTCTCGAGACGAGGGTTGAAGAGGAAAGGGGTGAAGAAGGAATGCGAGAAGCCCGTTCGGTCGAACCGCCGGGGAAGATTTTTCTACAGTTGAGACGCTGTTCGACGGAGCACCTCGTGTCTGTGTCAATTTTTCTTTTCCCCGGCTCCTCTCGCTCGTCCATTCTCTCACCCCATCTCTCGGAGGCCTTGGCACACCAGCGGCAGCCTGTTCGTATGGATATGGTACTTGACTCCGGGATGGAGGGATGTCCGGATCGATATATGAACTCCTGCCAATCTCTATGTTAATGCCTCCCCATTGGCAATAGGCTATAGGCGCACAGCGGCGAGGGATAACGGGCGGCGAAGATGCTCTCCGGACCGCTTGCCAAGGAACGGCTCTCCTGGAGGGCCCCTAAAAGTGAATTGTTACGTCTGCGGGTGACCTCGGGACCTCTTTGCGGCCGAAGAGCGTCACGGTGAATTATAAGTCCGGCCCGAAAGAAACGAAGCTTGAGTTGATGTACTTGTAGGAGTGCCCTAAGCTTCGCTGTGTGGGTTGTCATCTCCGGCCAATGTAGCGACAAACGGCCCGAACGCGGTATCAACGATGGACGTTGCGTATTTCTAATTTACCACAAAGTATCCACTTTATCCTTAATTTATGCGACGGGGACATTAATGGACCATCCACGAGATTTCGGATGTCTAGATAAGAGTAAATCATCGAACAATTTTTGCCATTTACTTGACGAAGTGTCCGTCTCTTTGTGATTACAGCGGAAACGTCGCAAGGTCCGACGTCACCAGACACCGTCCAGTGCGGGGGCTGCCGAGCCTCGTACCCCCTCGGTGAAATAGTCCGTTTCATCGAGCACAAGGTCAATCATTGTCGGAGCAGTCTTCAGGGATGTCACAGTCCGCCACCGGCGGCGGCCCACGAGGATTCCGATCCCGAGGACGCCCTCGCCCTGAAGACCTCCGACCCGGAGAAGCTCAATTCGGTGCCCAGCATCTCGGCGCCGATAAACAAACGGGCGAGCAGGGTCGAGAGTCCACCGACGCCACAGGGAAATCCTCCCGACACCGGAAGTCCCATCGAGCTCCGAGCCAGCGCGAGCTCGACGCCGAAGAGACGAACCGAGGGACCCGAGGAGACCGAGAAGGAGGAGGTGCCGAAGAAATTGAAAACGGACTCTGTGGACGCGGACACCAACACCGTCAGTTCCGGTGAGTTGATCATTTTTTTTCCACTTCGTTTTGCTCACTTAAAAAAACTTGTAAATTCAACTCACCAAACTGGAAGTTTTTATGCAAAGACTAGTACATTCAATCTAATGTGCAATTGTGATGAAATATACTTTTTCATTGAAATTAAACTAAATTATTAAAGTCACAGTACTTTCATAGTAAAATTATGGACAATTTAAAAAAATAAAGTATTCCCAATATTTCTAATAAACTCAACATTAATTTTTCATCACAATTGTACATGAAATTTCATACGATTTTTTTATAGTACCCGTCGATAAAAAAAAAATAAAAAATGTGAACAAATTGGATGCCTCGCGTTTAGGGCAGAGAGCGTTTTCCCTGTAACGGGAACGCCATGTGCGCGCGGATGTTCCCATGTGGTCCGACGAGCGCGAACAATATAATAGCGACGTGCGGATTCGATTTTTTAATCTAAAGCTCGCAACGAGTACAGGCGAATGGGAATAGACACGTAAGCGGGGGTTAGGGGCGGGTGGGAGGGGGGGGGGGGGGGGTGGAGTGAATTGCCAGAGGGTACCGACACCGGTCGCCCGGACACGATCGCACCCCCTCACTCTTTGTCGAAGCCACATTGTTACATGTCGAAGGGGTTGAGTCGGGACGCGTTATGCTCCTCTCTCTTCCGTCGGTGGCGTCATTCACGCTACGCACCTAAAGTATACACATTGATCTCTCTCGCGTAAACCGCAAAGCGTAACAGTTTGTTTATTAGTATTGTTTCCCGCGGCCATTGTCGACGAATCGATCCGACGAAAAAAAAAAAAAAGCCCATCCACCCCCCTCGAACACACATCCGCGGGTTCTTCACCTCGATTCAAGCAACAACAAAACGATATAATAATCCTCGAGTTATTTGATTTCCAGTAATTCAATTATTAATCCAAAGGGATCGGAGTTCAAAACTCGAATTCACCGGACCGGAGTGACGAGAATACAAATTCCGTGGAGGTGAAGAACCGGCGCTCGTCGTCCTCTTAAAAAATGCATGGCCGTTCGCGAAACTATCGTCCCCTTCGATTGCACGGGTCGTGTTAAGTTCGCTCGTACTACGCGGCCGAGATCATCCCCGTTCGAGCGTGGCCGGATTTAACCCTTCACCCACGGGGATCGAGACACTGTCTCTCCGCGGCTCGTGCTCTCAACCGCGTCCACTCGGCCGACGATCTCCGTCTCCCTTACGGTTTTACTTTTAACACGGTAACGCACCTCTGCACACCCCATTCTCCGCTACATTATTATCATTTTTTTTTCTTTTTTGTCGTGATTTTTTGTCGCTGCCCGCGCAGCCAGGGCCACAGCTACCGGCTCCGAAAGCCCAATTAGAAGCGTCCTATTGTCTGGCCACGTGGTGGGCACGAGCCTGGTCGAGCACGAGCGATCTCCGTTCCTCCCTCTTCCGCGTCTCTCCCTCATCCCCCGTCCGCGTACGATTCTTCCCGTACGGCTCGCACCACGCATGCTTTGCGTACCGCACAGACGACCAGGTAGATCGCTCGTGTGCTCGTCACACGACAGCCAAAACCTGCGAACAGACAACGAGGGGAAGCGCACAACGGGCCAGGGGTGAATCGAGCCTCGAAACACGTTCCCGAAACGTGGCTACACTCTTTTTTATTCGCGTATAATAAACATTAAAAAAATAATGCTTCGGGGACGAGGAGACGAAAAGTGCGCTAAAAGGAACCCAGAGGTACAAGTGAATCCTTGATCCAGATAAATAATTTATTTGACGGGCCCTCCACAAATAAATATGTATTCGGTTTAAATTAATATTCATTTTTGGTTTGAAAAACAGTTACTTAATTTTAATAAATGGTAGTAGTAAATGCGCTTTATCAGCCTCGGTAACACATGGTTCGATGGTATTGCGTGTATACATGTGTGGTTTTTGTTTTTATTTACTTTTTACCTAAGGCTAATGGGCCATCGACCGAGGTTCTTCAGCCCGTATGTTTGTGTTTATTGATGGATTACCTCATATATAAATAATCTGAATATAAATTATATTTATATAAATTAAAACCTATTTTGAGGATAAGAAGGTACAGTCAATAATGTTACACTAATAGCTTAAGCTAGCGGGTTCTTAGCTCTGATACATTTTATTCTATTGCGGAGATTATTTTAAAAATAGTGTGTGTTGGGAATTTGTGTTCGGGACCGTCGAAATGTTGCAGTCCAAAGTTCATGCTGAGATTTTGCAGTCTATCTGTAATTGGTTCTCTTCGTAGCTATTTTCGTGATGGAGTACAGTATTTGGTTTGAGGGGTTGTAGTTTTCTGAGACGGCGGATTGAGATTGTTTCAGCAGTTTTTAAATAAATAGTTATTTAAATCAATACAAATATTTATTTGAACCAACACGAATATTTAATTAAACCAATAAAAATATTTATTTAAATCCATAAAAATATTTATTTAAATCCATAAAAATATTTATTTAAATCCATAAAAATATTTATTTAAATCCACAAAGATATTTATTTAAACCAAATAAAAATTTATTTGTTGGTGCTCGCCAACTAAATTGTTTCTCTAGGCATTCCTCCACAGTGAGTGCGGAGGAAAGACAAGTCGGATCGAGGGTGTATCTTTCAGGGTGCCGCCCGACCTCCCCGCGGCGACGGGGTAATCCGTCGAAATTGACACCGAGCTGGAGTCACATCCAGTTGCCGATGAAATGCAGATTTGATATATCTGTCACGTTTGTCTGGGAATATTAATTCAGCGGCAGCGAGTGGAAGCGCGACGTTCGGATGCGCGGGCGCCGCGGCGTTCCCGGACGATCCCTCGCTTTTATTTTCCTGCTCTTTATGGTTTCCTTCTCGAGCCCTCTCGGCCACGATGCCCGCTGTCTCCGGCCGGCTCTCCGCGTCGTCTTCATCCCCCTTTTTCTCCGACGCTGCCCCGAGGCGCTGCGAGAATTGCTCGCGAATTGCCTGGAATCTCCGGTCTCTCGCTCACACCCTCCTCTATCTTTGGGTTTTTCTTTCTCGCCTCCGCGGTTTCCTCGCTTCTTACATTTCTTTTTGCACCCCCCCCCCCCCCCCCCCCCTTCCCGCGGCGGAAGTAGACGCGGGCGCGACATAAAAATGATACACGCCCGGCTAGATTCGCTGCCGGCCACACACACTCCCGTTCTTACTTCTTTATATTACCGGTGCGGTATTATGCATATAGGGTGTTATACCGTACGATATATTTCCATTTCTGGAATAAAGATAGCATGCGCCCTGTAGCGCCCTGCCGAGAATACGCCACCGCCGTGACTCTCTTCGCTTGCATATATCCTTTTTTTTTCTTCTTTTTTTTATATGCATATTATATTCCATCTTTGTTTCGTCTATGTGTCTGATTTTTGTTGGCTACTTCTTATTCACTGTTTCTGTGCTCTTCTCGATCTCTCGGTCGCTTCATATAGTTTTCTTTTCTTTTTTTTTCTTTTTTTTTTTTTTCCACCGGGTGAAAACACGCAACGGCTCCGGAATAATGGTCCCTCGTGTTCGTTTCGTTTCTCGGTTCTTGCGGTCGCGCCCGAGACTCTCTCTCGCTCCGTCCGCCTCTTCGCGGCTCCGTCGCGAATTGTAGTCGCAGCAAAGGAGAGAAGACCTTTCGAGCACCGCTCGGCCAATACCCCGGCGGCGTCGACGTTAACCACAAGGAGCATCGCGGGGAGTTGCTTTTGGTCCAAGCTCGCTCGTTCGCTAGTTCCTTCTTCGTTAACGGACACGTCGGGCCCGACGAGATGAAAGAAAAGGTCTACACTGGGAGAAGGATCTAGTGAAAATTACCATCGCTCGAGATATACTACCTTATCACATAGGGGAGATCGGGGCAAAATGGCACAGCGGGGTGAAACGGGACAGTCAGGGCAAAACTCAATTTTCCAATCATTTTCAGATGCTCCATTTTGTCCCAACGTTAGATCCAGATTTTCAAAGCCGTTTTGCCCCAAGTGTCACCATCGCCACGGTCCAAAAGTTATTGAAAAATTGCGAAATTGTCTCATTATACCGTTTTGCCTCGCTGTGCCATTTTGCCCCCCCCCCCCCCCCCCCCCCCCAGTGTATATAATATCGCGAGCCGTCACCTGGGCTTGATGCAGCCCGTTTTCCCCCTCGTCGCGAGAGGACCAAGCCGATGGGGTCCGCACTGCGCTTGCTGCTGCATCCCGATCATCCAACCCCCTTCGGGAACAAAGTGCATACGTAGCATACGTTGGCCAATCGATATTTTAATATTGTCAGAGATCACCGAGGGGCACCCGGAGATTAAAGGCCTTTGGCGTCCACCGTCGGTCGGCGTAGATACGCACTTTCCGATTCTACGCGCGGATGTGTAAATTCGCGTGCAGCGTTGCACCGGTGACGAGGGCTAGAAGAAAAATATTTCGCGTCCGCATCGGGCCGGACAATAAAATCCAGGACGTATGCCGCACTGAGTCACCAAGGAAATTATCCCCTCGAGGAAGAAGTCTTCCGTAAAGAGGTTGACAATTGCAGAAGAAAGGAATAAAAAAAAAAAAAAGGAGAAAGGAGAAATAAGAACGCTGGTAGGAAGCGGGATACACGGGATGACCAGAAGTCTCGGTCCTCTCGCGGTTAAACAATGCCGTTCCGAGCAATTTAGCCGGTAAACGCCTCACAGCGTACTCTCCCGCCGGGGCGGAGGCGGAGGGAGAGGGGAGTAGAGGAGCGATTTGTCCGGGCAATTTATAGGGAAAATTGGTCGGTCGGACAGCCGCTCATAGAAACTCTCTACCGTCGAGATAGTTCTCGCCGGAGCGGGACAGACGTTCGAGGATTACAAGAGTACCGGCTCGGCGTCCTGGCGGTAGTTGTGAGACGTCGAATTATTTATTTATATACCATATTGGCTATAGCATTCGACGATTATGCAGCGGAGAATGGGGCTGAGTGGATCATCGAGGCTCGAGAAGCTGGTTTTCAAAAAAAAATTTATAACTCGGAACGAGTCCACTTTACCCCGCTCCACCCCTCCAACTTGACCGTCTCTCATTTATTCTCTCGGGTGATACGATTTTTTTATAGCGATTGCTCAACACACAGTATAATATAATTTCATAAAATCGGAATACGAAGTTTCGTACAAATAATTTATACATTTTTTAAAATAGATTTTTTTTACATAAATTATTATTTTTTATTAATTTGATTTATAATGGTAGTAATTGCATTAATATTTCAATTTGAATAGCTTAAGGAAAAATAAAGCTAGGGTTTTTATAAATCTTTTATATAAACTATATAAATTGAAATGAAATTGGATTTAAACCATAAAACTTAGAAGTCAGAAATTTCTTATCAGTTCACACTCATTTTCATTTCAATTGGAAATTTATTCAATTAAATTATTAACAATAATTTACCTCTCTTTGTCAAACAAGTGTTCAAGCTCGTTTGTTCAGGCTTGAATATACAAACTTGTCCTTATGATTCCCGTCTAATTAACAATTTTTCTTTGTGCTTTTGTTTGCAAAGCTAGAAGCCGTTTGGTGCGAAATTAACAAATTCGAAAATGAACAAATAAAAAATTGTCGACCTTAGTCGACAACAAGTTGTTGTAAAAAAATGCAATCTTTCTTTACTGTCTACGCGGTTCAAAATCGTTCCACCAAAGTATCTTAAAGTCCCGCGTGGATGTTTCGAGCCGGGAAGGTCCGGGAAGTGCCTCGGCGTTCCCGATAGTGTTTCCGAGTGTCCGGAGAGTAAGAAAGAGGCGAAAAAATAATCCTAACGGATGGCCGCCCGCGAGGTTTGCATATGAAAGGGCAGCGTCGGGCGTCCTGTTGAATCGATACACCTTTATTATACGCGGGGCACTTTCTTATCTCTCGTGGGGCGCCGTTGCCGTCACTCTCCCTCCTTTCTTCCTTTTTTTCCCGCGGACTATATTTTCCCCCGTTCGAAGCTACGCGAGCGGGCGAGTAAGAGAGTGCCGGGGGCGATTCGGCGGTCGGGAAGTCGAGAATATCGTCGACTTCCGGTCGGCCAAACGCACCAGCGCGGCACGACGGAAGGAAACTCTTCGCCGCAAGCTCGAGGGCTTTCGCCCGCGGGAGCAAAACAATATGCCGCACACTCGCCCCCTCAAAACGATTCTCGCCGAGTATCGAAAGATCCGCTTAAAACTATTTTATTCTCGGATTAAAATATAAAGTACGTGTTCCGCTGGTTGCTCTTCGTCTCGAACCGCGCTTACAGAGATTACTTCCGATACTCTTTCTCCTACCCGTAGCACGGTGGAAGTCGACCGGCGACATTGCCGGACCGTTCCAATTAGGAGAAACGCTCTTTATGCTCTCCCCCGTCTCCGCTGCCTCCTCGCAGGAAGGACCGTGCTTTAGTTCCCTCTTTTCTCTTCATTACCCATTCATCTCCTGTAGCGGAAAAGTCCGGAAGCGGGTATCGATTCTCGTTCTTTCAGCGAATTTTTCTCCACCCTTTTGTTTCTCCGCGGCTACAAACGCCGCGGAATCCGAGCGCGATAGACTCGGCCCGATCGATTCCTCTTCGATTCGTTCTTCAACTTTCTCGGCGTCGATTTAAATTCGTCCCCGACGCACAATGAATAAAATACACGGGCACACATTTAGATCGCTCCGGAGGTTCTCGGACAAAAAAGACTCCTGTTCGGGGGTTTGACAACCCGGGAGGACAGTTTTAGATCTCGAAGACACGGAATGTCTCGATCCCCCGAAACTCGCCCAACTTCTCGGCCGGGAACATAAATATTCTCGCGGGACGGGCGACTCACCTCGTGTCTTTTCGCCCCGCCGCGGAATCGCACTCGCCCGGAATATGTTTTTCGCAGGGGTCCGTCCGGGCCGTAGTCGGTGGTTCCGAACACATGGTTCGCGTCGTTCGCGCCCGCTTTTTTATATAAAAAAAAAAATAAAAAAAATCCCACGGACACCCCGCGGACTCTGCGTGGCGAATGGTCGTGCGGCGGTGGATGATCGTCTTGCGGATCGGGAGGGGTTCTTTCGCTCCCGATGCGCTCCCGAGGCGTGAAAAATTGCCGAAAATCTGATATTCCGGGATTAAAAACATTGAAATTCAAAACCCGTCCGAGGCTCCGGCCCTCGCCTCTCCCCCTGCGTCTCCCCCGCGCGAAAAGTCGTTAAGGGTCAGTTTCAATCCCCCGGACCGCCGAGACTCGTCCACCCTCCCCGCAGCGTCTGCGATCCGCTTGCGATATTATTTTTAAGCTCGTTCGACCCCTCGCTTTCCACTGCAACGGCGGCAGCCGCGGAACACTTTTCTCGCTCGACGTACGTGCGGGAACCGCAATTCGACGCAGACCTCGGTTCCTCCCCGGTCGTGCGGGCGTACACACCGACGTTTGAATTCTGAATTCAATCGGCGAACCGGGAGAGCGGCGATCCCGATTCTCAAATTAAGGGGATATAGAAATTGATGCCTGCGACGGACAACGGGCACGGGGCGAAGGGAGAGAGTCGTCCCGTTCGGCTCTTTCGGGAGAGAGCGAGCGAGGCGGACACCGGGGAATTCACTCAATCGCCGATACGGTCTCGACGATCGTGCTGTATTTTACGATTTGTCAAAGGGTCGCGAATCGCCCGGGTCCGCGACTCTTCCCGATCGGCTCGTTTACAAGATGTTACCGCCTCGTAACTATCCCCGCGATGTATATATGTGTCCTTTCGTTTTCTTGTCATTGTCGGCTTGGCTGTCGTACTTGATAAATGGCTCGCTCGAACGAGGAGGCAGATTTCATTTACGACAGTTGTGTCCCAGCTAAAACGCACGTTTCTAGTCCTAATGTCACTTTGGAACCGGAAGTGACGTCACGCGGAATCATTTTTTAAAAAAATTTGTGACGTCACTTACGGTTTGAAAATCCGTCTTTTACGACCGGAAGGGGAGATACGTCTCTTCCGGTTGACTCCGGTTGATCATACTGATCATACAAAAAAAATGGCATTGACTCAAGTACAATTCGCTTGCTACCTGCCAAAGAAAAAAAAATTATTTCAATTCTACTTACAATTCTTAAAATTGCATACGGGTTTGTAACAATAACATGTCACTTCGGCAGCTTCGCTGTCGTTTTTTCAATATCATATGGAATTGTGAGAATCGGAATAAGAATGTTTTGCTTTGGCAGCCCGCAAGCAATTTTTTTTTTAATTCAGTGTGGTCTTTTTCCGACCTAGTTACTTTTTGTCTGAAATGAGTTTGGCGTAAATGATACCCTACTGACGGGCAGACCTCTGTTTTTCATTAAATCGAACGATATATCGATATTTCGATTTAATGAAAAACAGAGGTATAAAAACAGAGGAAATATCAATGTTTCGATATTTCGATTTAATGAAAAACAGATTACTCCTTTTAATTATAATTATAATTATAATTAACCACGATTTTCTCTATCGATATGTTGCAGAGCCAAGATGTCTGCAGTGCTCGCAGTGCTCGCGTCGTTTGACCTCGGCGTGGGAGATGCTGCAGCATGCCCAGAGCGTTCACGGTGCGAGACTCTACTCCTCGTTGTCGTTATCCGCGAACACTTCGTCGAACACACCGGCCCCGAGTCCGCCGACGCCGACGCCGACGCACGCCCAGCAACAGCAGCAGCAGCAGCAGCAGCAGCAGCAGCAACAGCATCATCTCAGTCCACCGAACCATCTGAATCTGAGCGCAAAGTCGAGCGGAAGTTCGTCGGCCGCGAACTCGTCCGGGGGTGGAACGAACACGAGCGGAAGCAGCGGAAGTCGTCAACAGCTTCAATCATCCGCCGCTTCGTTGGTCGGCGATCCGCTCCACAGTTTTATAAGGCTTCCGCAGCATCTCGAGAGGAGCTTCCCACCGATATTCAGGCCCGAGTTCCTCGCCCTGAATCCGCTCGCCGGTTACCGGGGTCTCCAGGATCTCCAAACGGCGACGAGAAACTTGCAGAATCTCGGAGATCCTTTGCGAGCCATGGACGGTCTCAACCTCGGCGACTCGCTCGTCAGGAGTTCGCTGGACACCCTGAACAACGCGAGGAACCTCGCTAATCTCACGGAATTGTCGCACGGACGGGGCCTACCCGGACAGGGACATCCGCCACAATTGGAAGCGAACCTGGATTTTTATTCGGCGCGCCTAAGGAGCCTCGCTAACCCGTCCTTAGGCGCGGCTCCGTCAAACCCACCAACGAATCAAGCTGCCCTGATGCCCAGTCAAGTCCACCAGCAGCAACAGCAGCAGCAACAGAATCAACATCCGGTTCCGCCCCCGAGTCCCGCGGCCGCCAACCCGGCCAACCTCGCGCTGGCCGGTAATCAGAAGGAGAATTCGCCGCCCTGTTACACGCAGAGTCCGATCGGTCATCACAACAACAACAACTCGACGGACAGCGAGAAGGCCAGTCCGCCGACGGCCTCCACTCCCATCATCACCGATTCGGCCGAGACCGTTTACACGTGCGAGGTGTGCGACAAGAAGTTCAGATTCCAGTCGAACCTCATCGTGCATCGTCGGAGTCATCAGGACAAGGAGAGGCAGTATCAGCAGGAGAGCGCGCAGGACGTCGGCGCCGTCGCCAGATGCGAAGTGTGCGACGTCGAGATCGCGAGCTTCACGGAACTGAGGAAGCACATGAGGAAGGAGCATCAGGAGTCGTTGAACGCGGCGGCGAGTCCTCAGGGGAGCGTCGAGACGGTGCCGGACGATGGGTCGAGCTGCGACGAGAACATGGACCTCGACGAGGCGGAGGAGAACGATCATCAGAAGCGGGGCGACGACGCCGAGGAGAACACGCCCGAGGATCTCAGCACGACGCAGGGGCAGATCAGCGAGGAGAGCGGCGGAAGGGTCGATCAGAAGCCGAGTCTCGTCGGGGACCTCATGGAAAAATTCGGCCTCAGCAACATCGCTCAGTACTCGGAGGCCTACCGGCAAGCCCTGCAGGAGAACCACAGGGGTAGCTTCCTGAAAACCGACTCGCCGTCCAACCTGACGAACTCGCTGAACAACAACAAGGAGAAGGACAGCGCCCTGTCGCCGACGAACTTCAACTCGTCGACGACGCCGAACATATTCTCGGGTCAGGGCTTTCCGAGAGCCTCGGGACCGGACTTCGGCGGTCTCTGGCTGCCGAGTCCTCATTACCTGGAGAACAGCGAGTTTCGCAAGGTGTCGAAAGCCACCACGTCGAGTCTAGCTCTTCAGGGCCTGCCCAGTCCGCTGCTCAAGAAGGAACGAAGCGGCAGAAACGACACCTGCGAGTTCTGCGGCAAGGTGTTCAAGAACTGCTCGAATCTCACCGTGCACAGGCGATCGCACACCGGCGAAAAGCCTTACAAGTGCGAACTGTGCGCTTACGCGTGCGCTCAGAGCTCGAAGCTCACGAGGCACATGAAGACCCACGGCAGACAGGGCAAGGACACGTACAAGTGTCGCTTCTGCGAGATGCCCTTCTCCGTTCCCAGCACACTGGAGAAGCACATGCGAAAGTGCGTCGTCGTGCAGCAGGGTCCGAAGCTCGGACTTCCGTATCCGGGCAGTCAGGACGAGGACTCGTCGCTGAGTACCAAGGACACTTGATCCTGGAACGGAAGCCTACCGCCCATCCCGCCACTGTGGCCGCACAGGCCACCGTATCCGGTTTACTGAGAGGCACCTTTCGTCCCGACGATGGACGGAAGGACCTTCAGAGCGCGGGCAGGACTTCCAGAGTCTCCGACGGAGACGGCACAGGAGTTCGCCATGACCTAGGAGTCGATGTTTGCGACTGAGGCGTCGAGCTTTGGATACGTGGAAATCTCGCGTATCGCGATAAATGGCTCCGCGAAACGAAATTCCAGTATCCGAACGGTCGTGCACGATGAAAACAGGGCCCGGAAACGGTCCTGCGACACTGTTGAAAGACTGTTGCTCTTTCGCGGTGAAGACCCCGTGATAACTTATTTCCCGTGAACGGTGAAACTTTTCCGGAGCGTCCGGAGGCAATGACGACGATAACGTCTACGGTAAATACGAGCCCGGACGACGAGGAAGAATGAGAAAGAGGGGGAAAAGGAGGTGGAGAAGGAGGCATTAATTAATGGAAACGAACGAATGGTTACCACTTGCGAGTCTCAGCCCAGCTATTAAAATTAATATTGATATAAATAAAGTACATATTGAATATATATAAATACAGATCTAAATATATGAATAGGACGATACGAAATAGTGACTTTATTATTGCATTGAAGATTATTTATTTAATAATATATACTGTATAACGACACTTTAATATATTGGAATGGAACAATGCGAGACAAGTGTGTGTACGTAACGCGTATATTCGTTTTTTTATTTTCTTCTTTTTGTACATTACGCTCAAGGACTATATCGGAGAGGAAGAGAAAAGCGAGTATCGAACTATGGCAAAACTTTTTCTTTTTTTTTTTTTACTTTTGTTTTGTTTTTCAAACGCGTATTATCCTGTTGTTCGGAATGACGTTGACGAGCTTCAGTGTACATAGTAGATATCGAAGCTCGAACGTGCCGTGACGGTATCCTATATAGAATCGCGATCTTGTCGGTCAAAGCTGAACGAGCAGAAAAAAAAATGCCAGACGCGCGACCGAGCTTCTAAACTCGGATAGCTTGGATCGTATGTAAAATGTATGATACCTATTATTATTATCATTATTATTATTATTATTATTATTATCATTATTATTATTATTATTATTATTATCATTATTATTATTATTACTATTATTATTATTATTATTGATACCATTATTAATTGTGTATTTGACTTTATTCGCTATTATTACGGTTTATTATTATTGTATCGCCTATTGTCAATATTATAAACGAAACAAAAACTACGGATTCGCGGGAATGTTTGAAAACGCGCGCTCGTAACCTCGCGCCGCGTAAAACGTTTATTTTATGTCGATATATTAACGCATTATTGAAAAGAAAAATCGTTTTTGATCTAAGTGGTTAAGAAGATGCCAAAGTTGTCTAGGTTTATCGTCCCTTATTATAGTCGATACAGGGGTGCGCTCGCGAATGTTGGATAACCTACCTCCCGAAATATCCACGGTAATAGGTTTTGTAATGATAAATATAACTATCGATGTTGAGCAATAACAATTTGAATCCATTCGATCAAAAGAGTGCGACGAAAAAGATGATGAAAAAAAATAAAATAAAAAAAATTAATGAATCGACGTGGCGAGTGTTTCGCGTTCGTGCCTCGTATCGACCAGATTGAACATTATTGTCTATTACTGTACTTAGTTCGTTGATTATATTTATTGTGTCGAGCGGCGAAAGAAGAGAAGCGAAAAAAAACAAAAAATTAAAAGATCCAGAGATCGGCTTGCCGATTTTTTCAGGAACGAGCCGTCTCATTGGTTCTGAAAAAATCGTCTCACTGAGCCGACACGTCCGGTCTCTCGATCGGCTCTATTCTTTTTTTCCTGGCCGAAGACTGAGGTACTAATTTGAATTAAATTACTTTATTATTTGATCGTTTATTCGTTCGTCGCCGGATGGGTAGCGATTTTATTATTTCATTCTTTCATCGTTGTAAACGTTTTCGAAGAGAACTGTTCCTAAAAAAAATTTAGGCAATAAGATTGAATAACTCCAGTGTGAACGATATCGCGCGGAAGGGAGACACAAGACGTGACGAGTGATTATGATCGAGCGAATGCGGAGATGGAATATAAGTTTAAAGAAAAAAAAAAAAAAAACACTCATATCAAATAGTTTTCGGTGTTAGACGTGTACGGCTCTAGATACAAAATCTCGTTATCTAATTGAAAGAGAGTGAATGGCTAGCATGTACGGGTAAACGATCGAATGAATGATTCGTTAGTTGATTGTGAAATACGTACATACCAGGCCCTGTTTATACAACTAATAACAATGTAAATAAATAACATTGCCCGTAGCAAGAGTCTCGAGACGCCCGGTCGATCGTGTCACCCGGTCGCAAAATTGGGTATTCCGATCGGCGGGTGGATCGGACAAATTCACGAAATATTTGCTGCGGACAAGTGTGTCTTGTCCCTCGAAACGGGGGACAAAACCAACCGAAGACGGTGTTCTCAATTGTTCCTCGTCGATTTTGAATCGGTGAAGAATTACAAAACAGATTATTATATTACGTGAAACACGAAAGAATGACGCCAGTTTTAGTGTGTACTCCGAAAATAAACGTATGAAACGATATGTCACGAATGCAAAAATTTGTTGTTTTTTTTATTTTTTATTATTTTCTTTTTTCTTTCTAAAATTTTTTTTTATTCGCTCACTATCCTACTACTTCGTTTGTTTTTAGATATTAAAAAAAATGAAACAGTCACACTCCGTTCACTGTTAGACCAAAATACCCTTGATCCTCGATCACCTTTGACATCCCCGACACTGTAACAACACACGATATTCGCAACGCTGGATCCGACGGAACGAAGCGCCGAGTTGTTGGATTCTTCTCTCTCTCTCTCTCTGCTTAATATTAATTCTTCTTCGTCTTATGGAATTGATGTGATCGTATTGCGAGTTCTTTGGCAATCTATCAACTATCGGGTATCGTTCCACCAGTCGGCTCCTAACATTTTAACACAGGGTAACAATTACAAAAGGAATAAATAAATAAAGGAAACATTCCCAAACAAATGCAGTAGAGTCTACGAGAGGGCTAACTAGTCGTAAAAAAAAATATGGTATTCCGTGTATAATAATGACTCAACGAGAATAACGTATGTGTGCGTGTGTGCGCGAGAGCGAAACGAGCGAAAGAGAAAAAAAAAAAATCGAACTAAGATATATCGTAGCGGGGGAAAATCGGACATTAGCGAAAGTTTTTCTGATTCCAGGGTAACATTTTAAAAAAACAAGCCTAGATTAAAGAGACAAGCCTCTGGTTAACGAAAGAAACGAAATATACTCATACGAAAAAAAAAACAAAAAGAAACCCCCACTGACATACACGGAAACAGACACTTTTAACCGAGAATCGACATTAAGGCAATACGATGAATATACGGGCCGCTTCGAGCGAACACTCGGCCGCGGAGCTTGCGACAAAGAATAAAAAATGAAAAATTCGGCCGAGCTTTTCTCGGTGAGCCCTTAATTATAATAATAGCAAATACGGTGTATGTCTTGTGCGATTCAAATAAACGAAATTGTTTTTAAAATAAACCCGCATCTCATTCTCGTTTATTAATGTGTACATCACTATCCTGATTGCATCGATTGACGTACCCTTGTTCGTCGAAGAATCGGATATCGCTACGTAAGTTCCATCAAGGGCTGGAATGAATTCTAGTGCATGTTAATGAGGGCAGTTCGGCAGCCTCTGGGCACAGATGTACGTTGGGTTGCCGCACACCAGGCGCATTCTCGGGGGCCCCGGACTGGCCCAGCCCCTTCTTTGGACACCCCTCGTTTCCTACATGGGCGTAGCGACACGAACGACCCTTGCGATGAATTCGTAGCCCGAAGGTCGCCGGCATTCTCCTTTAATGCCCGTACACAGTAAAAAAAAAGTTTGTACTTTTTACAACTTCTTGTCCACGAGCGTCCACAATTTTTTATTTGTTCATTTTCAAGTTTTACAAACAAAAGTACAAACTGAAATTATTAATTGCACGAGAAATAAAAGGGCAGGTTTGTAGTATAAACCTGCCCTGCTAATATTCAAACCTTATCAAACGATTTTGTCACTTATTTAACAAAATTGTTGTTACGAAATTTCGTATTGCGATTTTACGGAATTATTATTTTACTGTGTAGCGTTCGGGCAATAGTGCAACTCTTGGAGAGCCGAGCGGACGGCCGTTAATTAAAATGCGTTCTCGAGTATTACGTTGTAAATGCACGGTACGGAAAAAAAGGCGATGCATAAAGAAGAGGACGTCAAGCTCTCGTCCGCGCTATGTCGAGCAAACGTACGGAGAATGAAATTAGCTGGTGGAAAGGTAATGGTATGTATACCGAGTTTCCGAGGAACTTATATTTAGAATTAAATATATTAAATTACACATTGTTACCGATTTTTGCCAATATTCTCGTTTATTAATTTATTATTTCGTATGCAATCAAATTATTGTAGCGTTTTTCAAACAATCTGGAGATCCTCTCATGCACCTCAATTTCGCTGACCGTCAGAGCGGGCGCGCGGCTCCTCCCTCCATGTTCGATATATCATAATAATAACAATAATAACAATAATAAAAATGATAATGATAATGATAATAATAATGAAAATAATAATGATGATAATAATAATAATAATAATGACAATAATAATGATAATAATAGTGATAATAATAATGACAATAATAATAATAATAATAATAATAATAATGATTTCGTAAGAGACAGGGCGTAAGCCGCGAATGCGAGTGGAGCGTAATACTCAGAAGCCAGAATTCACCGGCAAATCCAAAGTTAGGACAATGCCGTTAATTTTTGGCCAGCGCCATTGTTTCGACGGTACATTCATCCGTCAAGTGTTCCCGGACTTCTGCTCAGGATGGGGCACCGCCGTTCTCGTAAAATAGCGAATTAATCGAAAAGCCAACCCTTCGGGTTCGCCCGTCGTCCCAATGCTCCGCGGGCCATTCGGCAAGAAAAAAAAAAAAGTAAAATAGAAAACGACGGAACCCACAATATCTCCTCGTACGCGGATTCTCATTGTTACATTGAATTCCATCGAAAAAGTATGCAGGAACCCGGTCGGATAACTAAGAAGAGAGTATTTGTCGGCAAACGCGAGCTGCACACGCCCATTGTCTACGAACGAGAGTTTGAATGCGCGTTAACTACGGTGACGTCACGACAATGGCCGACACTAATCTGCACGTCAGAAACAGAGGTGGCTGGCAGCAGCCCTTCCAATGCCGCCCATCCCTGAGCTCTGCTGCCGTGCGGCGGTTGAGCGCGCGAGCCATGTCCCTGATCTGTCGGTTTTCGGGACAAAATACGTCAAACAACTCCCCCAACCACCCCCCCCCCTACCCCCAACCTCCTCCTCGCCGCCCCCGCGCGCTCACGTCGTCGCGCGAATACTGCCGAGACCGGTGAAGCTCACACTCCTCCGCAGCTCCGAACGCTCTGGCTTTCCACGAATTGTATATACACTCGCGTGATAAGCTGGTGGAATTTTTTTTTTTTTACTTCTATCTATGCTTCTTCCTTTTGAGCGGTCAAAATTTTAAGGCCTGCAGACAATTCGTGTTAGCCCTGTTTTTTCACTCTAAAAAGAAGCGTGTTGTCGAGTGTGTTGAAACAACTCAGAACACAGATATTACATGTGTTGCGCGAACCAAACGCATTGATAACATACGTGTTGGTCGGCTTGCGTGTTGAAACAACACGCTTGCATTGTATCTTTCCTGGATTCCCTGTACAAAACACTTCTTAATGTTTCGTTAAAGAACATGATTATTGGAGTGCACGTTATGTGTGTTCGCACTACAGTATCAATTGTCAACATGTATTGGAGGGGGGAGGGCGAACATACCTACAACCGTGTAAAAAGTAACGACACGCGTGAATGCGTTTAAAGCGTGTTGAAACAAAGCACGTAAAGCGTGTATAATTTACACACTTTGACATGAGAATCGACACACCTTAGAGCGTGTAAAAAGTCCCTACACTATAAAAAAAAAAAAATTGTACATGAAATTTAATATACCAGTTTTTGCATCAAAACTTCATACGATTTTTTTTTACAGTGTACACGATTCGCACGCCTAAAGCGTGTTGAAGCAACACGTTTGGTTTCGAAGTATTCGGACACCGAGAATGGAGGAAACCATTGCGACATCGATTTTCAATTTCGCACGCGTAAGATAATACTTGCCGCGCGCTCGAGAGATCGCTATCGCGCATATATTGCTCACCGGCGTGCGCGGAGTACTTTCGCGGAAAGGGATGAAGGCTGAAGAAAGGACGAGTGTTCGGGGGAGAGAGAGAGAGGGAGTTATGGATGGAGAGAAGAGGGAATTTCATGGCATAATCTACGCGCAACCCCCGTTCGAGGAATTGCCGA
Source organism: Amblyteles armatorius (assembly GCA_933228735.2). Taxonomy (NCBI): domain Eukaryota; kingdom Metazoa; phylum Arthropoda; class Insecta; order Hymenoptera; family Ichneumonidae; genus Amblyteles; species Amblyteles armatorius. The sequence goes on along the minus strand of OW121689.1, from coordinate 4,182,372 downwards.
CCCCGCAGGCGTTCGTCTTCGAGTCTCTCACGGGTCGGTTCCATTCCTCGCGGTACTTCCAGTGTGGCATTAATTTTTACCCCTGCGGTGGAGCAACCCGTGGAGCACCGACGTAATACCCATTTACCTGCGTCTAGGGGGTACAGTCTGAGCCATGATATTCTACCGTAGCGTTTTTACCTTTCGATCACTCTATGTACCCCTGTCACCGTTTCTTTTTACCTGCGCTCGTGGTCGAGTCGTCGGGACTACAAAAAAATTTGACACTGTCGATACGCGCAGTTCTCGAACTCTGCAAGTAGTCGTATAATCGTATTAACTATTTTATCTAATATTTCTTATTCTATTTCGATCCGTAACTGTTTGTCCTTGGGTAAGAAAATGAAATACTTTTCGGAAAGTTTGAAGATTCCGGAGAAGACGCTCCACGTTATTCCCGTGAAGGTGCAAGTTTGTTAGATCTTCGGAGTTAGTCGGCTGTTAAGCCAGATAAGCAGGAGACATGGCCGAAAACGATTGCCGTTGGGATTAGAGAGGATGTGTGTGTATTACCAGAGGTGTTACACTATAAGATGGCCAATGAGTAGAGCAAAGCTTAGTATTCGTGTTTGCGTTTTCCTATTAGAGACGAATGTAACAATATCGCCGTTAATTCACAATAAGCTGAGGAACAAATACTTTCCATACACTGGAAAAATTCGTATGAGGTTTAATGTACCAGACTGGAAGTTTTTGTGCAAAAATTGGTGTATTAAATTTCATGTACAATTGTGATGAAAAATTAATGTTCACTTTATTAAAAACATTGGTAATCAAGAGACGCGGTCTAGGGGAAACGGGGACATGTGTCCCCGTTTCCCCTAGATATGCACCGAAGGTATACTCGCGAGGACCGAAGATGTACCTCGAGTATTTCGATCTAGGGGAAACGGGGACATGTGTCCCCGTTTCCCCTAGATATGCACCGAAGGTGTACCTCGAGTATTTCGATCTAGGGGAAACGGGGACATGTGTCCCCGTTTCCCCTAGATATGCACTGAAGGTGTACCTCGAGTATTTCGATCTAGGGGAAACGGGGACATGTGTCCCCGTTTCCCCTAGATATGCACCGAAGGTATACTCGCGAGGACCGAAGGTGTACCTCGAGTATTTTGATCTAGGGGAAACGGGGACATGTGTCCCCGTTTCCCCTAGATATGCACCGAAGGTGTACCTCGAGTATTTCGATCTAGGGGAAACGGGGACATGTGTCCCCGTTTCCCCTAGATATGCACCGAAGGTATACTCGCGAGGACCGAAGGTGTACCTCGAGTATTTTGATCTAGGGGAAACGGGGACATGTGTCCCCGTTTCTTCTAGATATGCACCGAAGGTGTACCTCGAGTATTTCGATCTAGGGGAAACGGGGACATGTGTCCCCGTTTCCCCTAGATATGCACCGAAGGTATACTCGCGAGGACCGAAGGTGTACCTCGAGTATTTCGATCTAGGGGAAACGGGGACATGTGTCCCCGTTTCCCCTAGATTTTACACCTATTTTAAATACATGAACAATGTATTTTAAATAAGTTACTTTAAGTTTATTATGAAAGTACTTTAATTTTTATGATTTACTTTAATTTCAATGAAAAAATGTATTAATTTTTCATCACAATTGTACATTAAATTTGATGTACGTCACTTCCGGAAGAAAACTAAGATTTTCAAATCGGAAGTACCGTCATAAACAAATGTTCAATGCTTTTCGCGGCTTTTTAAAATAAAAAATGTCCTTATAATGATAATCTAGGAGCAAAATAAATACGTCAGATTCGATACGGCAGACTTTCGTATAAAATATTGGGCTAAAAGTAAAATAACTGACAGATTCGTCATTAGTGGCGAAAAATGTATCTGATATAGATCTTAAACGCCCAATTACAATTTTTCTCCAAAACTCATTTGCGGAGAAGTAGTCATTTCCAATATTTTAAAACGGTTATATCTCTGCTTCTCGATGAAACTTCGCAATTTCTCAATCGTCTACCGTGTTCTACGGTAAAAAAGTTCGAAGTTTCGAAATGAGGTAAAAGGTGAAGTTTGAAAGGTGAAGGTGAGGTAAAACATGAAGTTTCGAAACAATTTTCCTTCTCGTTACAAGTTTGCCCTTTTTTTTAACCAAATCGAAGTGTTCCAAACGATCTTCCAACTCCGGTGTATCTCGATGTATTTTTGAGCGCTGAATACACAGTAAAAAATAATTTTGTGAAATCGGAATACAAAGTTTCGTAAAAATAATTTTGTTAAATAAGTGACAAACTCTTTTTGTTCAGATTTGAATATACAAACCCAGCCTTTGATTTCCCGTGTCATTGACAAATTTAAGTTTGTACTTTTGTTTGTAAAAACTACACCCGGATGGTGCGTGCGAAAAATTAACAAATAAAAAATTGTGCACGCTTGTGAACAATAAGTTGTAAAAAGTACAAACTTCGTTTGCTGTGTGCCAAACCCGAATTCGTTTTCTCATCAACTCAAGCGGGATTTAAGTAATCACAAAAATATATATATATTTTTTTTTAAGTCTAATGCAATGCAATTCTCTTCGATGCAATTGAACTTCGTCGCGACTAGCTCGCCGCTCTCAGCCCTACGCAGTATTCAATCGTGGCCATAACAAAGCCATAACAATGCCGTAACAAAATCCTTTGGGTCTCCGAGATTAACATTTAAAAAAATAAAAATTATGTTACCGGACGCGAATAATGCCCGACGGTGCACGCGGATCGCCAGCGATACTTTCGTTGGACCGATCGTCGGAATAGCCTCTCCCTAAGGGTCAGTATTATTCGTCCGGTGGAAGGGCGATCCCATCCAATCCCACGCTCCGAATGTCCACCCCTTCTGGCTGACCAATCGAGGAGCACGTTGAGATGTGTTCTTTGGGCTCGATGCTCATTCACGAGGACCGGCTCACCCACACACGCGCGCGGATAAGCAACCCTTCGCAACACCTACGCTACGTAGGCGACACCCCCATGATTAGTTCCGCTATATTCCATAAATCGTACAACGTCGCCGAAACTCACTTCAACCTCTCAACCACCATTAATCGACCACTGCCCTCCCGAAACAAAAAAAAAAATACGATTAATAATAAAACTAATTTTACTTCCTATTCCAGCCCTTAGTTGTGTTCAAAAGGGATGCAAAAATTGATGTGTAGCCGCTTAGTTGGACATTGAAAAGGATCGATATTAAGAGAGGCTCTCTACATATATATATATATATATATATGTGTGTATTTATATATACGCATCTCTCGCTCTCTCTCCAGACTACGGCAAAGCAGAAGCGAAATTCTGTCTACCTTTGGCAAAGCTGGCTGAGCAAGCCTCGCGTGAGTGCGTGCAAAGCGCACCGGGGTGCGTGAAGAGGCGACGGTTGCGCTGCGGAGCTCTCGTACGCCTCGCTCGCCCGTCCGCCAGGCCAGATAATAACGGCGAAGTTCGGTGTCCGTGAAGTCGAGTGGATGGCGAGAGCGGGAGGAACCAGGGGTGTGGGTGGGTGGGTGGGGGGGTGGGGAGGGGGAGGGTTTGACTTGAGAGGGTTGGGAATCGCGGGCGGCCGGATGGAGAAAGGCAACTCCGGGTTCCGTGCTGTCGAGAGAGAGTGGAAGGGTGAGGATGGTTGGGCCGTCGAGCGCGAGGATGCCGCGTCGAGGGTGGGTTATACATTTGAGTACATAAATGTATGTAACTTTGAGGCGGTGTTAGAGTGGGCGTCGGCCATCTTGTCCGGTGGGTATTGACCGAGGCGACCGCCACACCGAGAGAGAGAGACCGAGGGAGAGCGAGAGAGAGACGAGCTATGGCGCGGGCAAACTACCACCCGAGAGAGTCATCCACTACCCCCCCTCCTCCCCCTGTTCCGTCACTATACCTTGCTCGACCTCTCCACCTCTTCCGCCCAGCCGGCGCTAATTGCTCTTATTAGTTAAATCCCTGGCGCGGCTACCACGGATTACGACAACAAGCTCTGTAAACCCCCGCGGAAAGAAAAATTCGATTTGCCAAAACTTTCGGTCAGAGTTCGTTCGGAAGGGGGTGTGTCTGATTCTGTACGAGGGATGAGAGACGGCCGAGGCGATTCCTTCGGACGGTCAGTCGCGTCTAGCGAGGTCTCTCTAGTTCTCTCTTGCGATGAATTGTACATTGATTTCATGGCTTTTTGCCCTTGATTTGGGAGTTTGGAGGGTTGTCGACGACGATCTTTCGGATCTCGGATCGAAAAGATCATCGATGAGATCTCGGATCCGAGAGTTCGCTCGAAAGAAGCGAACTCTCCCCCGTTCTCTCTCGCAATAAATTATACTTTGATATCCTGTCTCCTTGCCCTTGATTTGGGAGTTCCGAGATCCGAAAGATCATCGACGACATCTCGGATCCGAGAGTTCGCTCGGAGGGAGCGAGCTCTTCCTCGTCCTCTCAATCAAACATACGTTCACTTAATTATACATTAATTCCATATCTTCTTGCCCTTGATTATGACTCTCGAGGGTTGCCGTCGATGATCTTTCGGATCTCGGATCCGCGACAACGTGGATGATAAACGATCTCGCGCTTTCCGAGTCTGCACGGATCGCCCGGACGATGTCGCAGTATAAACAGTCGCTGATTGTGAGACACGGTTCCAACCTCGCTCAGCTATTTCGACCCTCATATTGCAGCTGCAAGAAGCCGGCGCACAAGTGCACCGGCAAACAGTGCCTGCTGCTCCACTACGACTCAGGCATCTCTCGAGGACGAGATACTAAACAATATAATTCGTGAACCCGGGATATTTCCCCTCCCGACGCGTCGCGTAATCTTCCGCCATGAAATCTTCATTACGGCGCGCGCCTTGTCATCGGCGTCGAATTTACAATGGATTTCCCGACGCCCCGGCCGGACGGAAAGTGTTTCATCGTCGCAAGGGAAGTGCGGAAGATTTAATGAATTTTTGCCGTTGCAGTCGTTCTCCGGCGGCCAATCTTCGGTCGGGGTTTTCGCTATGTTTTATTAAATGGAAGCACGCGGAGAGACACACGTATGCGCATTCCTCCGGCTCTCCGTGCCGGGGAGTGAGAATAGTCGGGGCTGTCGCTGTCGCCGCCGCTGTTGCTGCCGGTACTTCGCTTCGCACGCCGGTACTAAACAATCTAATTCGTGCCCAGCATTTCGCACCTCGAAAGAGCGAGAGACCGGGCGGCGAACGCGCGAACCCTGTAAAACGTGTGTTATCTCGCGTGGAATCCAGTTTCCCTACCCTCCGCTCACCCCAGCGCTCCTCCCGAGCGCGAGCAACACGAACCCCCCGGTCCTACCTCGGCTCGCGGCCCACCGCATTCTCCTTTTCGTCCGTCGCACACACGTCCGCCCCCGCACACGGAAAACACCCCGAGGACCCGATTCCCACAGCCGCGGATCCGCCTCTCCAGCATTCGCGTTCGCATCCTAACAACAAAATTCTCGCCAGGTTGCGGGTGTAAAAATTCCAAACGGTCCACCGTGACGGACGAACGGCTACGCGCCGCTTCCCCCGTCCTTTCCATTACCTCCCCTCGCCTCCCAAGCTCCTCTCCCGCCCGGTGCGATTCCGTTGCCGCTGAAAACGCCGACGCCGACGTCGACTCTAATTCACGCCCGGCATTTCGTCCTCCGCGTCTTTCCGCCGCTCTCCGTGTGTTTTAAGACTATCCGAGGCTCTAAAATTCCACCCTCGGCGACGGTGAGGCCATCCTCACCGGGCGCATCGCGCTCCGTTCCACCCCCGAAACGCTCGCTTCCTCCCTGATGCGTGGCTCGTTCCGTCTTTATCCCCCGCTCGCCAACCCCTTTCCGCGACTCTCGCGGTCTCGGTCTGCCTCTCGAGCTTCGAGCTTCCTCCTCCTCGTCCCTCGCAACCCGAGGGCTCGTCGCCTCTCACTCGCGGTCTGCCGCTACCTACGTGCATGTATACACGTAGCTATGCCTAAATGTATACATCCATAGATACGCTATATATCTATAGTGTACACAGTGAGTACAACGCCGTCTCCCTCGGCGTCGAACCTTCCCCGGTCCTCGCCTCCCTTTCGCTCCCGCTCACTTCGCCCAGCGTCTGTCCCTCGAACTCGCGAGTAACCGAGGTACTCCGGGGTGGTCGGTGGGTATAGTGGCTGTAGATATAAAGGTTGTTCAGCTACGACCGGAGCTCCGGCCCCGGGGGTGGGGAAAGGGTGGTCAGGACGGCGAACGAGAAACCGAGGCTACCGAGCGAGAGAATCAACGTTGGACTCGTTCGGGAAGGAGAGGGACCGAGTTAGCAACGATGCCAACATTCTCTCCGGTACTTCTCTTCTCCGTCTATCCTCATTCAGTCGCAACGGGACTAGTCCCGTGTAGCGGTGTGCAAGGGTTCCTTCGACCCTTAAGGGGTTGTGGCTAGCGCCTCCTCCTCCTCCTCCTCCACCTCCTTCTCCCCCCCCCCCCCCCCCCGTGTGTCCCCTTGCGCGCTCGGTCTATAGCCAGCAGCAGCGACCGACCGACCGACCGGTCACCCCCCCCCCCCCCCACCCCCTTCTCCCTTTAACCCCTTCGGTCGCCGCCAACGCGAACAGACCCCTGCGAGCAAAACTACCCTCTCTGTGCCGGCGGCCATTTTACTCACTCTAGCTCTCTCTCTCTCTCTCTCTCTCTCTCTCGATCTCTCTCTATGCCTTCCTTCCTTTGCTGCTGCCACTGCTGTTCTGTCTGCCGCTGCTTCTCTCTGGACCCGCCAAATTGTAATCCGAGGCCGGGAATTCCGTGGCGAGGCGGAGAGTCCAGCTTCAAAGCTCCCTCTCGCTACCCTACTGTGTACGTAACCCAGCCCGTAGAATTTATTACGCTGTGTAGGTGAGTTTGTTATGTAGATGTGTACAGAGTGATTCAGAATCACGGTATTGGATAACGGTTATCGCGCAATCCGAAGAAACTCATTCGTCGATGGCTTCCGGAAGACCATCGTGTTTGACTCTCGATCATCCCACGCGTTAATGAAATATCACGAGAATTTCTTTAAAATAATTCCCCGCGCTTACCTCATCATAGTCGCGAAGTTAGTTCGCAAAGGGTGTAAGCCGTTCAAGTTAATAATGGATTCGAGGAAAGTGAAGAAAAACCTAGCCCGTAGAATTTATTACGCTGTGTAGGTGAGTTTGTTATGTAGATGTGTACAGAGTGATTCAGAATCACGGTATTGGATAACGGTTATCGTGCAAACCGAAAAAACTCATTCGTCGATGGTTTCCGGAAGACCATCGAGTTTGACTCTCGATCATCCCTGGCGCTAATAAAATATCACCTCATCACAGCCGCGAAGTTACTTGGCAAAGGGTGTAAGGCATTCAAGTTAATGGATTCGAGGAACGCGAAAAAAAACCTAGCTCGAAGAATTTATTACACTGTATAGGTAAGTTTGTTATGTAGATATGTACAGAGATTCAGAATCACGGTATTGGATAACGGTTATCGTGCAAACCGAAGAAACGCATTCGTCGATGGTTTCCGGAAGACCATCGAGTTTCACTGTCGATCATCCCACGGGCTAATGAAATATCACGAGAATTTCTTAAAAATGATTCCCCGCGCTTACCTCATCATAGCCGCGAAGTTAGTTCGCAAAGGGTGTAAGCCATTCGAGTTAATAATGGATTCGAGGAAAGCGAAGAAAAAACCTACCCCGTAGATTGTATTACACTGTATACGTAAGTTTGTTACGTAGAGTGATAATTGTTGAGAGTGATTCGGAATCACGGTATTACATAACGGTTATTATACAAACTCATTCGACGATAGTTTCCGGAATAGCATCGAGTTTCACTCTCGATCATCCCTCGCGCTGATAAAAAATCACCGGAATTTCTCAAATAATAATTCCCCGCGCTTACTTACCTCATCATAGTCGCGAAGTTAGTTCGCAAAGGGTAGTGTAATCCATTCGAGTTAATGGATTCGAGGAACGCGAAGAAAAAACAAAAAAAAAAAGAGAGAGAGATGTCGCGGTGGATGAGACGAGCGAGAGGCGGAGGGCGGGAGGTCGGACGAAGCACAGGAACCGGCGGCTCCGCGACGAGGGTGCAAAGGACGCAAGGGGCTCTCGAACTTTCGTTTATTTTCGCACCGCGTTAAACTGCGCCTTTTTTTTATCCCTCTCTTTCTTATCTCACTTAAACTCTACATTTTCTTGGTACACTTTTACTTATGCGCTACTTTCGCCGAGCGGATAATTTATTCCAAACACTGGCAACAGGTTTTCGGAAAATCTTTAAGCAGCGCAGTTCGGTCGAAGACGTTCCGTTGAATTCATGAATTTGAGCAGCTCGGCGAGTCCTCGCAGCTTCCACCTCCGGGCGTGTTTGCGTACGCGCGGTAGCTCGAGTATTCTGAAACTAACATAACATATCATGAATCTCCATGGACGAGCGGACGTGGTATTGGTGCGTAGATGGTATCGCGACTATCGAAGGGGGTTGCTTATAATTTTGTTGATGCAGCTACATTAGCGGTGAAGAAGCATTTATCATTCCGGAGGTGCTCGCGCCTCGTGTGTTGACAGGGTGCAACCCGTTTACGGGGCGAAGTTCAACGCCGCACTACGGGCACATAACGGAGAATGAAAACCGGACTGTTAAAAAAGAAGAGGAAAAAAAAACTGGATCGGTCGGCCGACAATACCCGTCGCTCTCGTTTCTCTTCGCGTCCGTCGTCCCTACTGTACGTTACTACTGTGTCTGACCACAATCACTCGTGTAGACAAATTCGCGGCAGTGGTTGTCATTCCGCGATTCGTGGCAATCGTCCCTTAAAAAGTCCCAAAAAGTTATCGTTCATTTATCGTTACCAGAGCTGGGAGGTATTTTGAGTACTTGATGTATTTTAGGTATTTCGAATACGTATTTTGAGTAGTCAAATACTTTTCTGGTATTTTCAGTACTTTTCGGGCACGTTAAGTACAAAATGCAAAATACTTTTGCGTCTTCTCCATATTAGGGCTGCACGGTTAGGCCGGGATGGGACGGTCCATCCATCCGTATTGATTTTTAAAAGTTACTTTAAGAAGTACTTATTTATTTATTTATTTATTTATTAACGGGCAATGCCAGTTTACACATTTAGATAGTCTTAAAAATTTGAAACATTCAATTTAAGTACGTATTAAACATACAAGAATTTGAAATTTGGTAACATTACAAATATAAATGTATTTTAAGTACAAAAAGTGTTTTGTATTTGAAATACATGTAACATTTTATACTTTTAGTATTTTCGAGTATTTTGCGCAGCTCCGATCGGTATTCGATCTGGTATTTAAACTTACTCGTATTATATATACATATATATAATGTATATTGTATATTAAAGTTATTTATGCTGGTATTTAAAGAAATAAAAGTTTTTGGCAAAAAAATATGTATTGCCAAGAGCGAGGATGCCGAGTCGGAGTGCAGGCAAGGAAGCCGCTCGCTTACTGGAGAGCCGACGTACGAAGATTCGGCGGAAGGGGTGGTTTCGAACACAGTGGTACACACATATCGATATCGGCCATGCATGACGGAACGCCTCGCCGGTCACGCCGTGAAAAAGGAGAAAAACACGCATGGCATATACAAGCCTCCGCAGCGGCCTCCACGTTCGGTTTCCCACTTTCCCGCTTGCCGCCGTCGACCCGCGCGCATCCAGGCACCAGAGTACCGAGAGCTTCGAATTCTCCATTTTTTTTATTTTTATTTTTATTTTTTATTTCTTTCGTTTTCTCTCTTCCGTTGGTCCGCCGGTCGTCCAACAATGGAAGATTCGCGAAACGCGAATACGCCTTAAGATCTCCGAGCTTATGCCGGAGGAACAGAAATTGTCACCCTTTTTCATATCACACTCGTCCCGATGTCTAAACAATATCCGAGAAGCGACGGCAATAAATATCGCCGAGCCCAGAGGATTCTCTAAAACCGCGACGGTGTTTATTCCGAAATCGAAGGAATCTCGTTCCCACACAAGTGCGGGAAGTAGATAACGAGTGAGAAGGGTGGAACGGGGTGGCAATTCTTATATCGAGAGATCCGCGAGAGCTCAACCGGCGGAATCCCCGAGGAACCACCCCGCGCGAGTGCGAAGAGCGCCGGAAGCGAGTGTCCCTCGTCGGACCCACCACGCGCTGGATTTCGCGCGGGCGAATAACCGAATTTATCACCACGAGGCCGCAACGTCCCGGCGAGTCTTGAGAGGACTCGATAAAACGGTGAGAAGAATAAATTTCGAGTAGGCGCTACGGACCTCGATTCCGTGTCGCATTGTAACAGAGCACACCGCGTTTCTTCCTCCCTCGATTCTCTCGACGATGTCGCGAGATAACCAGCCATTCGACATCACCCAGTTTTCCTCGCAACTACAGTTACGAACGCGGGGAGTTCGCAGTCTCCTCCGCTCCTCCGAACGGGAAGCAAACGAGCTTTTTTTTTAATTTTATTTTCGTCACTTTTTTCAATAATCCGATGCGACCGAAAAAATTGTTGAAAAAAAAAGAAAAAAAAAATCCGGGCATTCGAGAACACAGAGTGCGTGTTCGCTATCGATTCGAGTTCCCGTGGGCGTTGCTACGAGATGGACCCTTGTACAGAGCGAGAGCGATATAGACTCGAGTGTCGCCAAGCTACCTTCCCCTGTTCTCGGTACCGGCACAGCCGAGCCACCCTACTCTTCCTCCTTCGCCCATCTCCTTCTCCTCCTCGAACTACAAGCCACCCTCTCACCCCTGCGCCCGGTACTCCCCGGCCGTATCCGCGCCACTTCCATCCACCTAGCTCTCTCATCCCTTTCGCTCCCAATCCCACGTGCCCGTTATTACTTCTACAAATATACAAGATATCATATATTTCATCTCGAGATCGAAGTCCTCCCTGGATGGGGCGAAAAAGTACCTGTCTCGTAAACTCGACGAAATCGCTGGCGAACACCACTTCAAAGGGTGAAGCGAGCCCCTCGGCCTCGTCAGCCGTCTCCGTTCCCGTGCTACACGTCCCCGTCGTATGTCGCACGTGCATCTTCGTTTTCTGGCTCTTCAAGGTAACGGCCAAAATTCACGCAGACGTCAATGCGAATTCTGAGCTCCTTTGTTCGACGACGTTAGACTGGGACACCTGCGTCTTCGATAGATCGAGAACACTGTCAAAGAATATGAAATTTAATTTACCGGATTGGAAGTTTTTATGCAAAAACTGGTATATTGAGTTTCATGGACGATTGCGATGAATAATTAATGTTCGGTGTATTAAAGACATTGGAAATTATTCATTTCTAATAATTTAATATAATTTTTATAATTTACTTTAGTAGTAGTAAAAGTGCATTTATTGACAATGTCATGTATTTTATACAATATCAGATACTCATCAGGTACAAAAACTCTATGTATTTACAGCGATCACACAGACATTGCCAAATGGCTGTCGACCGCCGTTCTTAAGCCATAATTTACTTTAATTTCAATGAAAAAGTATATAAATTTTTCATCACAATTGTACATTTAATTTAATGTACCAGTTTTTGCATAAAAACTTCCAGTTCGGTACGTTAAATTACAATTTTTTTTTTTACAGTGCAGGTTACAGGAGGGGTTCAGCATCCGCGACATATTTATCAGGCGTTAGTCGAGTCAAAGATCATGCTGGATCGAGCGACCGGTCGCCTCTGCCATTTATCGCACCTGTCTGAGTAGAAATTTTCAAACGTTACATCGGGCCCTGACAAGGCCTTATTAGGCCCTTGTCATCGCCTCTACAATAAAGGTACTTCAATTTTTCTAATTTACTTTAATTTCAATGAAAAAGTATATTAATTTTTAATCCTGGGTTCCTTTGTTCACCGACCCAACACTGTTCCACCTGCATCTCGGCAAGATCGAGCAGGTCAAAGGAGGGGTCCAGCATCCGCTGCACATTCATCTGGCGTTAGTCGAGTCAAAGATCATCCCGGGTCGAGCGACCGGTCGTCCGATCTAGTCTCGTATTTCCAGTTCCGCTGGACCTCGCAGAATCCCTGCAAACAAATGGGATCCACTCGACAGGTCTCCAGCGGACGGAACACTCCGGGGTCAGCCTAAACGAGTTGACAATTTCGTATTCATAAATTCATCCCTCTTTATCTCGCACCGGTCGCCTCGTTGACGCGCTCGTTCGGAACAAAAACGCGCAGGTATTTTTTAAATTCCGAACTTTCCCATTGACTTCATCCGATCGAAACACATAAATTAGAAATTTTTTTGGTGCCTCAACTGATATTTTCCCGGGTTCTTTTCTGCACTTCACAGTTTTGGTGAGAGAAATAAGCAAGTCCGTCCAATTTGGATACAGAATGGATGAACTAGCGAGCGAATTGTTCGCTTGCCTTTCTCGTAATTTTTTTGTTGGCTCTCAATTTATATGGTGTAACTCGAGCACAAAGGGGTATGTCTGCACATAGACTGTCTTAATTGGGCCCGCCATTTTCGGTGGCTGGAACTCCATAGCTCGACTATACACAGACGGCAAACCACCCCTTGTACTAGCCGAGCGTTGCCCGGCCGGAGCCCGCGGTCCTCGCCCGCTTCGGAAGGGTTGCTCGACCGCCTCCGACCCTCGAGTGGCTTTTGTTTTCGTCCACCGTCCCTCGCTCCGTCCGTCCTCCCTCGCAACTCTGTCCAGGGAGAAGGGCGCAGACGCCATTTTGAATTTATCATCGGCGCCGGCCCGTAGCCCTTCGGACACCGCAAAAACTTTGATCGTTAGCGAAAATTAAGGGTGGCCCTTTGGCACCATCGGGAACGCACATGGCTGCCTCTCTCGTCGTCTTTCTCGGCTCCTCGCCTGTCCTCGCACTTCGTTACGCGTCACGCGCTACCGAAAGCAGTTAATTGATCTCGCGTTTCTATCGACCAATTTTACGTCATTATCCGACGAGGCACTCGGTAAGGTTTCGTTAACGCCAAACTCATTACAGCCACAACTCATTTTCGTCAAAAACAAACATCACTTCCGGTTTTCAAATCTCACTGGTCAACCGGATATTACGTCATGAAGGAAACCGTCACTTCAGTGTAAAAAAAATTCTTGTGAAATTTAATGTACCGGTACTCGAAGTTTTTATGCATAAACTGGTATATTTACATTTCATGTACAATTGTCGTGAAAAATTAATGTACAGTGTATTAAAAACTTTAGAAATACTGTACTTTAGAGAATTTATTTTTATTTTACTACGAAATTACTGTGATTTAACTATAAAGGTACTTTAATTCTATTAATTTACTTTAATTTCACTCTACAAGTGGATTAAATTTTCAGGCCGATTGGACATTAAATTTAATGTATCAGTTTTTGCATAAGCATTTTGCATTTCGCGGTACAATAAATTTACAATTTTTTAAACATGTTTCTGCCTAACGTCACGTCAATTTCTCATCGATGTAATTTTCAATGCCCCCCGAAGTATTAATACAATTGTCACGCCCCTTATCGCACCACGCTCTAAAGGTCCGTCGTAGCGATGGCACCTCGTCGATATAGCGATATTTCTCATATCCTACGAGATACGCAAGTTTAACGCCTCAATCGGATGTCGCCAATTGGTAACTTCAAGTCAGACGGTTCACACGGACAGGACACACGAGTGACAAATAAATATAGATTTACATGTATATCGAATAAGACCCCGGTTATATATTGTATGTATAGTCGATAACTCGATACGGGAGAGCCAATAGTTTAGTCCAAATTCAATGTCCGGATGGTTACGAGGCTGGGCGGTTCACGGTCTGCTCGTCCGCGGCGAGAGAGCGGAGATGTCGACTTAAAACAATTGAGGGCCGGAGCTGTACGCAATATCCTGACTCCTCTAATTCGATTACGGAACTAGCTTCGCGGTTCCGCTCTCTCGCTCCTTCGCCGCGCGTCTCCTTACGTACCTCGGGATGTACTTGGGAGTCGGGGAGTTTCAGAGCGTCCGGGACTCGGCTTCCGAGGTACCGAGGTGCAGCACCGGCAGCCCGGATCAGGTGGGTTTGCATCTCGCCCACCGTCTCCCCGCGTTTCTCTCAGTTTTAGTTGTTCGCCGGGACTAGCCCGACATACCGCAACGAGCATCGCCGCGCAACGGGCTACCGCCTCTTGTAGCGTCCAACTTATCGGGCTGGATGTGTAAGAACGTTCAATTTGCTAAATTAATCCGCTCCCGAGAAGGACCCCGACACCGGCGAAACTGAGAGGACTATTTAACATGGGAATTAAAATGTATTGTTGGTCGTATTAAGATTGCACAACAGCAGCTCTATACACAGTAAAAAATACACAGTAAAATCGGAATGCGAAATTGCGTGAAAATAGTTTTGTTGGATAAGTGACGAACTCGATTGTCACCTATTTAAATATACGAACCTATTCCTTAGCTTCAATTTTAGCGTAGGTTTTCACTAGTTATCGTATCGAAATTTCCGCCACCAGCGGTGATTAAAAAAAAAAAGCAGCAAGAGCATATTAATCATTTAATTAACTAATTATTACTTGTTACGTATGATATTTGTGCAATCGCAGCCACACAGTGTACACTATTGCAAAAATGGTTGAACCCGTGAATTTAAATAAAATAAAAAATAAAACGGTGTAACTTAAAAAAATGTTATTTGATAAGATGCTTCAATCTCACCGTAGTTTGTGTCATAATATTACTCGTGTGCCATTGCTACGCAGCGTAAACTTTTTGCGCTATGTTCGAGCTCGACCGGAATTCCATCCCCCTACTCCATTCATTGGAGGGTTGGGAAGGGTCGTACAACCCTGCGAGAGCGAGCTTGGAAAAAAGGGCCCTTCGCTTTTGGCCACCCCTACCGCCGCACGACCCTCGTCGTTTCGGGCAATAACCAGTCATTCTCCCTCTGCATTACCGACCTCCCTTTCATTTTAGCTGTTACCTCCGCGTGGAGGGTAAGGGTTGCCCTGTCGCGAACGGAGGGTCACTGGCGCGCATCGGAATTCGAAACAGATGTCCTTGCTACCGACTTACCGACCCTCGCAGGATTCTGCTTGTATCCTGCAGGCCCGTTTCACACTAACGAATTTTTCGGTTAATTCAAAAGGTCCAAACGCAGCACGATGGCCCGCACAACGCAAGGGAATGAACGATTCATCAAAATTTCGGAGCTAATCATGTGTTTATTTTTATGATTTCATGCAACAATTATTAGATGGTGCTGGAATAATTCTCGATCGACACGAACCCTCCCTGAAAAATATCTCGGATCGCGAGCCCCGTTCCCTTTTTTTTTTCGGAGAGGCGGGGTAGTTGGGCCGGAATACCGGGAACGTCAGGAGTTCGGAAAGGCCTGACGTATCGTTGGCGTGTCTGCGCCTGACATCCCAGATTTTTCCATTAAGTTTGCCCCAAGCCGGTAAAAATCTATCGACGGTTACATTCTCAGACGCGCGAGGGATGGAGAGAGACGCGGATGGCGATATCACTCTTTCCATTCCGCCACGCGATTTCTCAACCCCCCCACGTATGGAAACGTTTTGCAAACACGTGCAGCAAATTCGCTGTGTATCGTGCGCGCTATATTTATTTGAGGTATTGTCGAGAAGCTGTCGCATTCGCTGGCCAGTCGGGACGGACTTGTTCGATTCTCGAACCATACAATTTATACCCGTGTGTCTGATAAATAAATACATACATACATACATATATATACATGTATGTATATATATATCTACGGAGGTCGTCGAAGTCTGCTACTTCAACGAGGAGTGTATTCAAGTTCTTAGGATCGGTTATAGCGAAAGGAACCACCCTCTGGCTGCCCGACAGTCCAATAGTATAAGTCCTCTCCTTTCCACCAAAACCACCCCCTTCTCGTATCTCTCCGTAAATACGGATTTCGCGCGTTCTACGCGCGTTTAAACAGGCGCAGTTCAAATACAGATGGAGTCCCGCGTGCTGGCAAGTATGTTTGCCTTGGTAATAAGATCGACTAATTTACCGACGGGCACGGAAGAGGAGCCGCAGCGCCGAGGGGTGGAAGGAAGGACGACCGAGAGACTACATCAGAATCGTCGGTCGCCGATGGGCGAGCACCTTCCTCGACGGTCTTATCGAACGAGTCTGCTATAATTCTTGGCTTCGACGCATCTACCCGATGAAACGATCTCTCGTCGCGACGGACCTCTTTCTCTCCGCGGCATTTTCCTCCGTCACTTCTGACGGACGATATCGAAAGGCGCTGATTTGCCAAGAGGAAAAAAATCTCCCTGACAACAACGAGCACGAAACGAGGATAACATGTATTTAAATTTTTGAGCGTTACATCGGGCTCTGATAGAGTCCTGATAAGGCCTTGTCGGGCC
Organism: Amblyteles armatorius; assembly: GCA_933228735.2. NCBI lineage: Eukaryota > Metazoa > Arthropoda > Insecta > Hymenoptera > Ichneumonidae > Amblyteles > Amblyteles armatorius. The sequence continues at coordinate 4,165,967 of OW121689.1, read as the reverse complement.
CTTCTCAAACCTTATCGGGTTGAATAAAAAAGATAATAATGGCGAACGAAATAAGTATCATATTACTAAGAATAACACCGCGCATATAAATATTTTTTTATTCCTGTATTGACAGAAATACGTCCAGATAGAAAAAAATGACGACATGGGAACAAAACGATGGCGGTACCGAAGGTACGATACCCGTTTCACGGCCCGTTTTTTCTATCTGGGACAACAGCCAATGAAAACTAAGAATTCTTGTTTCTGATTGGCTGATCAATATGAATATGGTTTATTTACGTGCGTTTACATCTCAGCTTACATTTTTTTAGTCACAAACATAGATCATTATACAAAGAATCAATATCCCAAATTTGGTCAAGTAACATTTTGTCGTTTCAACAAACACTGACGTCTTCGAAAAGCCGCCAAAGTGGGTCACCGCAGTGAATCGCATAACTCCCGTTTTGCCGAGAGAGCAGTCGGGAGTTGAAAAAACCACAGATACCGATGCTAATTCGAAGCCGCGAGAACGCTGCTTGTGTACGTCGCCTTCTTTTGTCTGCTCGTCTCGTCCGGCGGCGAGCCTACGCTCTAAGGAACTCGTGCAAGTAATTTCCATGGGGATGCCGAGGCGTCGAGGGAGGATCGTCGAGAGGGCGGGGGGTTTGGAGAGTTCACGACCGGACGGATTCATTTTTCAAAGAATCTGCGTGAAAATGTAAATGTCCCGTGAGCGAGCGGAGGGCGCGGGGGGCATCTGGCAACAATGGCCGTGGTAGTTCTTGCCCCTATTTTAAGGCTCGGGTTTTCGGGGGTGTTCCGTCCGCCGGGACGCACTACCACTATCGCGACTGCTGCTCCATACAGCGGGGTTCCGTCGGGGAAGGGGGTTGAGGCTGGGAAGCGTGGTAGGAGGCTGCCGTTGCTGGATCTCTCTTGCTCCCGAGGTCGCCTCCACCGCCGATGGAAGTCCGCCGAGAGTCCAGAGCTCTCCGCTGTGCTGGCCATGCAAAGCAGCCAGCACACTCTCCCCTCGACCGTCCCCCTCGCTCGCCCCCCCCCCCCCCCGCCCCTCGCCGCGGCTATAGTATACACGCTCCCGAACCCCCTGATAAGGGTGGACAGCCACGATCGATTAGAGGGCTGCCCAACCTCACGGCGACCAACCATCCCGCCCTCGGACTTCCACCCTCGCCGCTGCTGCCTCGCTCTCTTTGACCCTGTCTCAAGACTCTCCCGGGCCATCGCGCTGTTTCGATTCCCGACACGATTCGCTTTCAAACCATCCGGTAAAAAAATGCAAATTTTTTTACCACCTCGTCGATAGGCGAGTATCTCATTGACTCTTCGCTGCCCGCCTCGTTTCGTTACCTCCGCTCTCTGATGACTTCGGATTAATCAGCTGAATTTCAGCCTCCGATTCCGGAGCTGGGGATAATTGGTGAGTGGGCGATGCTATTGCACAGCCACAGGTTACACTCGAGCTCTCGTCTCGATGGTATTAATAATCGGGTCTGAACCTCGGTTGAATGTTATTTTGGAATAAAAATTCTGATACAGTGGTCTGGAAATACATATTTTTAAATGTAAAATGTTGCTTTTCACGCTACACCATACGCAGCTCATGCTAATTGACACAATTTCAAGCTCATGTATCTCGGAATCCATGTGGAGAAAATGTTATTAAAAATTCTTTTAAAGAAACTTACACTGAAAAAAAATTACATAGTAAAAGCGACTATGTTGACTTTTTACCATGAAAAAAAATAGTTCCCAACGGGAACGTCTACATTTTATAATTGCCATAATTATAATTTAAAAAATTGAATATAGATTATCAGAAACTATATATATAGACGTTTCTCCTCAGAACTATTCGTTATAGTAGGAAATACTGTCCTTTTTCTCAGTGTATTCATTTCTTTATAACACTTGTGATTTTTAGTTCCAAAAGTCGTTCTGTGACGTATTACCTTAACAATTTTTTCAGCACCTTAACAAATTTTTCAGCACCTCATCGACAAGCAAGAATCTCATTGACTCTTCGCTGCCCACCTCGTTTCGTTACCTCCGCTCTCTGATTACCACAGATTAATCAGCTGAATTTCAGCCTCCACTTCCGGAGCCGATAATTGGTGGCAGTGGGCGATGCGATTGCACAGCCACAGGTTACACTCTCGCTCTCGTCTCGATGGTATTAATAATAACGTCTGAGCCTCGGTGAACTCTGGCGCACTGTGGAGAACTACCATCAGACTCTCGTGACTATAGCATAATAAAAGTTCGAGGGAAGAAGCGCTTTTCACGGTCGCGATGGTAATTCAGGTGCAAGGATTATGACGGGGTCGGCGGGAAGGCGGGGATGCCGAGAGAGCGAGCGAGTTGAAAAATATTCGACAAGGTCACGACGCCGACGTAGACGAGGTAGTCGACGACGCCGTGCCGGAATTAAGTGGCGGAAGTGTGTCAGGGTAGCTGGCAGAAGCGACGAAGCCGCCCAAGCTCTCTGCAGCCGATTCAAAGCTCTCCGCGAGAAACCCCCTCCGGTGTTTCAAACTTTCGCCAACTTTTTCCGCGTTTCACTTCACCCTCGTTCCTCGCTCTGCGGATCGATTCAATTATCCGGGAAGAGCGCTTTTCACCCGCTCTCTCTCAGACCGTTGCGACTCCGCGATGATGCACCGTTCGGTCCGCGCCACGTCGACGAGCCGTCTCACCCACCCTCGCCGGAGAGCACTCCTCTGGACCGTCCCGTATACACTCGCGAGTGCCGCTCCGCGAAATTGGAAATAAATCTAGAGACCTTTAAAAAAAATTGCCAATAAATTCTCGCGTTAGTGCGGTCCGGCGGGCATTGCGAGGAACCGAACGCGGAGCCGTGCGTAGGGCGCTCTCCCTTGAACTCCGGGGCCGTTTTAAAATTCTCTAATCCCGCGTGAAAAAAGGGTACGTGGAGCACCGGAGTCAGAAACCCCTTGGATTTAAGTTCACCGGACGAGGATCATTTTCTCGATTGCGTTCCTCTCCCACTTCAACCGTGCGCTGAAGACTAAAGAAAAATTCATCTGAGGTTTTTTTATAAACAGCATACCGCTATTGGTTTTCTTCTCGTCACAGTTTCATACCCTGTATCACTTGACCATATTTCATACACGAGTTTTCAAATACTGTAAACTGAGAAAAAGGATAGTATTTTATACTATAACGAATAGTTCGCAGATGGAACGTCAAGATAGATCGTTTCTGATAGTATATGTTCAATTGGTTAGATTATAATTATGGTTGCAACGATGATTTTTGGCATTGTCGTAACAACAAAGTGTGGTCGTTCCCCTTGGGAATTATTTTTTACGGTCAAAAGTCAGTATTGTTCCTTTTACTATGTAATTTTTTATCAGCGTAACCCTTTCAATATTGTAATATCGTAAATTACAGATTTACAATATTGTTATGTGTAAATTTGTTACAATACAATTACAATACGAAATTGTTATAGTAATATTCTAAATTTCAATATTGTAAGCCTTTGCTTCTCAGTTCTATCCGTGAACCAGACCTTATTCCTACTTCATGATATCTGTACGCATTGATGTTTTTTCTCCACTACACGCTATGCTTTCTCACTTCTATTGCATACACCTGTAAAAAGGGCATGTCCCGTATATTAAATAAATAAATAAAACAAAGATATTTACTTGAGTCTGGGATCCAAAGGGATGGTTGCGGTACGAATTTCTCGTTAATAAATGGACGGTTGCTACGAGAGTCCATCGCTCCTCGGCAGTGTCCAAAGGCCCGAGGGCATAACCGAGAGAGATCTGAGAGCACCTTATCCTTTCTACCCTAGACCACCCGCCCCCGCCCTTGGACCAACGAACGGCTAACTTTGACGAGCTAGACTTGCACACGTAATATCCGTACCGTGAGCCGCTTAAGTTTACGAGCTCTCTCGGTGTCTCTCGTGCCTTCGGTCCTCGTCTCTCTTCTCTCAGGACAACGTTTTGGCCAACAACTCTCCTCGGGGAGTGTCGAAATACATAGCGCACATGGCGGAGCTTCTGCCCTTCGGCGTTCTTGTTCCATCGCATGATAAAATAGTGTACTTCACGCTTCCGATAGTTTTTTTTTTTATAAATTGCTAGAAATTTTCGATAAGTAAAACGACGATTAGACCAATAAAAATACTCTGATAGGACCAAGAAAAATATTAAAACCCGGTTTCACTCTCGGTTTGAGTTTTCTTTCACCGAGACGAAAGTGAAAGCCAAAACGAAGAGTGAAGTGGGCGAAAGAATAAAGCGACGAGCGACGACAGCGTTGAAACAGATAGATAGAAGGCGGATGCCTCGGCGGGCGAGAGGGCAAGAAAAAAAGAGGACCTATTCGATATCTCTGGAATTTTCATATCGACACAGAATGACAGTTTTTTAATATTAAATTCCTGGCGAGGGTTTCACCGGTGTTTCATTTTATTTTTCGTCTTGCCTGTCTCCGGGGATGCTCCGATGAGGCGAGCAACGGCAGGGCACGGGAAAGCTCGTGGGCGTTTTATCGTTCTAGGGAAAAGGGAGAGTTTCACCAAAGTATTGACACGTACAGCAAGTACGCAATGCACAAAGTTGGTTTCTTTCCTACTTTAAGGGAACAGGTCACAGATCGCCGTTTCTCAAAGATGGGGGTGGTGGGGGGCACGTTGCTCATAATGGTTGCGGCCTAGATATCTATTCATATAGGGGAGAGCGGGGCAAAATGGAACAGTGGGGCAAAACGGGACGGTGAGGGCAAAACTCAATTTTCCAATAATTTTTGGATGCCCCATTTTGTCCCAACGATACACCCGGTCTTTCAAACCCGTTTTGCCCCACGGACCACCATCGGCACCATCCAACAGTTATTGGATCATTGCGTTTTGTCTCATCCCGTTTTGCCCCGCTGTCTAAGGGCCCCACAGGTTCGGAGCTCCTTCAACTCGGTATATCTTCAAAAATCCCTAATACTGTTGTTATGTTGTTTAGAAAAAAAAATTCCAACACAGTAGTCTGGAAATATATGTTTTATAAAAAAGAATGTTGCTATTCACGCAACACCATACGCAGCTCATGCTAATTGACACCATTTCAAGCTCATGTACCTCGGAATCCATGTTAAGAAAAAATTATATAAAATTCTTTAAAATAAAACTTATCCATTGCTTTATAACACTTGCGATTTTTAGTTCCAAAAGTCGTTGTGTGACGTATTCCCTTAACTGTTTGGATTGCAGTTCCCTGCGAATGACAACGAATCTCCGATTGCAAAGCGAGTATAGTGCGTCGAATAATAGCGCACTAAAGAAAAAAAAAAAAAAAAATGATAGAGACAAGGCAATAGATAGCACTCGATACAGTAATCATCCGACCGATACACAACCAGTCGTGGCAATAAATATCCAATGAATTTCTAGCCGGGTGGTCTGCCTCGCGGACGCTCGCTTTCCGGCACTAACGTTGCAGCCATAAAAAAAAAAAAAAAGAAAAAAGAAAATATAAGGACACTGACGGAGAGAAGGGTGGCCTCGTCGGATCCACGGTCGAGGAGAACGGATGGCGGGTGCATAAAGGACGGTTGCGCTACAAAACCCAAAACAGTTTTCGGCGTTGACTGTGTCATTTATATCGTTATTTATTTTCGAATGTGCTCTCGTGAGAGAAATAGACAGTACCCGGGGATCCACCGAGTTCGCCGTGGGATATATATTGGTGTCGCGGCGGGCTGCGACCCTCATTCTCACACCCCTCACCGCGCCACCTTTCCTTCCTCGTCTCGGCGTTCGCCGACTTTTTCCCTTTTGCCCACTGCGCATAGAGCTCGCATCCCTCGCTGCCTCGCGCTCTTCCCTTAATGCATTGTCGGGAGTCGAGTGCGGATTTTTATTTTATTTTAACCCTTAAAATTCGGCGAAGGGTTGCGCCACGCACCGTGCGCGCCACCGGCTTTCGTGGACCGCGCGGAGAGGTTGAAGGGGAGAGCCAGAAAAAAAAAAATTACACGCACCCCGTGTGTGAAAGGAAGGATTACATCGGGGATTTTGGTTTTCGCGTTTCATCTGGACGAAAGCCGATTTTCCGATTCCGTCAATTTTCTCTCACTCCGTGCCGTCAGTTCGGCGCGATGCGCGTTGCCGTCGCGGCGAAAGATCCTCGAATTAGGTGTCCATTGTGCGTGTGTAATACCACGTGTCTGTATCTATGTGGCCCATCTCGTGGCCCGGAACCCCGAAAGACTTCGTGATGTCGCATATCGAACGTCCTCGTCGGCTCGGCACCTTCAAGGGCGAGCTTCAAATTTGCGAGGCCGCTGGGGTGCCAGACTGGATGACGCTTTCATCCCCCGATAACCCTCCAACCTTTGGCACGTTTGTATGCATGGATCTTCCGGTAGTTTCCATTTGCCAATTAAACACACGCATGAATGGACTATCGCACTGATAATTCAAATTCAATTATCCATCGTGTTCTCGAAGACGATAAATAAAAAAAACTTTTAATGAAATTCTTGTTTACTTATTTTTTATACCCGCTCACTGTTCCACCTTCCTTCCGGTAAGTTCATTTGCAAATTAAACACACGCATGAATGGACCATCGCACTGATAACAATTCAAATTCGATTATCCATCGTATTCTCAAAGACAGTCATTTAAAAAAACTGTCAATAAAATACTTGTTTACTTATTTTTTTATACCCGCTCCCTGTTCTACCTTCCTTCCGGTAAGTCCATTTGCAGATCCAACACACGGATGAATGGACCAAAGTACTGATAACAATTCACATTCAATTATCCATCGTGTTCTCGAAGCCGGTCAATAAAAAAAACTCAATAAAATACTTGTTTACTTATTTTTTTATACCCGCTCACTGTTCCACCTTCCTTCCGGTAAGTCACGCTCGCCATCCGCGTCTGGGTGTGTTTGTTTGGACAACGGTTTTTATAAATCCCCAACCGAACTCGTGGGAAAACGGGTGCAGAGAGCATCGACGATTCATCCTTTTTTTCCACTATATGTATAGGAAGCTCTATTTCGGTATCGATCAAAAATATATTAGTCCCCGATATGACAGTGCGGAGTGTTTTCTTTAGCGTGCGTGAGAAGGGATCGGCTCTCCTGGCAGGGAAGAGGGCACCGTTTTTTTTTCCCTTTTTTTCGAGACCAGCGAGAGCGATAAAAAAAGGAAGGTTGCACAATACGAGAGCGCATACCTGCGCTCTCGGGGGAAAAAGGGTTTCCCCGCTCTACCTGTGTCCGGGTAACGGAGTGAGCGAGAAGAAAACGCGTTCGGGGTGGCCAAATTAATGATTTAGCGCTGGTACGGATACTAGGAGAGCGGAACGACCCCCCAGTCACCCCTTTCAACCTCTCGGCGCAGCGCTTCCTCCGCTTCCGGAATCGCTCGAATAATGCATTAAGCATGTGTGTATTCATATGTTGTAACGACCGAGCGAATGAACAACACGCGCATTTGGTTTTGGGGCGGATATTATTAATAATGATAAAACGTTGAGCCTAAAACTCATGACTTAATTTTTTTACCTTCAAACGCATGACTGCCACAACAAAATATTCTGTTGTCCCTACGTTAACCAGGTGAATCAGTTATGGTAACAAAATTCTTGTCGTCCCAACCATTTTTTCTCCGTGTGTTAGAGCATTTGGGCCATTTCTCTCCGTGCGCCAGTCCCGGAGTTGTGACTGTGCGAATGAGCGGCAGACGTCACCTTTACGAATTTATTTGGAGTTTGTACCACACGGTATTACACGAGATCGACGCGAATGCGGAAATATCGTCGCGCGTCCCTCGTCGTTTCTCGAGCGGGTTGGGCTATTCCCGCGGGATGGAAGGCCCTCGCCTCTCGTTCAAAAATTGAAGAACGACACGACGCGGGCGTCGACGAAAAACTGCATCCGAAGTGACCAAGGGCGTGGGCTCCGTTTCCAGGGACTCGTCGAGGGACCGCATTTCCCCTGCTCTCGGGGACTCGAATTTAAATTCAAATATATATCGTTGGCCCTTTTTTTCCCTCTCGGTTTTCCCGCTGGTATTCCGACGACACGTTACGCTAGAAATTGGTACAACGTTTTGATCTATGGCCGACTTCTCGGATGGCACGGGCATCGATCTCCGCGGACGCCATCGCGACGTACTCTTCCTCACCTCAAAGGACATCCTTCACACTCCAAATATCATTATTATTTATTATTTTCGCACAGTACAGGCATTTTTTCGTTTTTTTTTTTTTTTTTTACGTATACCAAAAACTGTTTCGGAACTCACATATGGCGCGAAAAGCATTGCAACCGCGCCTCTCGCTATCGCATACCTGCTCCAAATATCCAAATATCATTATTATTTATTATTTTCGCACAGTACAGGCGTTTTTTCGTATTTTTTTCTTTACGTATACCAAAAACTGTTTCGGAACTCACATATGGCGCGAAAAGCATCGCAACCGCGCCTCTCGCTATCGCATACCTGCTCCCGTTCCAGTTCCACGAACGGCAACCCTTTCAACCCTTTTTTTTATTCCATCCTGACCCGCTTTCCGAGCGAGCGCGTTTTTTACCAATAATTTCTCGGGCTTGAAAAGGGCCTGCGAAGAGCCTCGCGTCGTTTCGACTTCTGCCTTGTGCAACTATGATTCACGGGCAGGGTTGAAACTTTATGTCGCCCGATCGTCGGACGATCGTGAATTTTACAGTCGAATCGACTTTCACGTCGATTTAACGATTATCCGGTTTAATCGATGACAAAAAAAACCTTCCGTTCGCTCTCCAACATTTTATTGGACATTTTTTACTTTCTCATCTCATCACGCACAAAGTGTATGCAGCGAGAGGGGAGAGGTGTTTATTTTATTCGTATCGCTTACGCCGACGGAAAAACGTATGGCTTTGGCAGATGCATCGGGAAGAATATTTCAGTTCGCGTATCCACGGCGATGCTCCGGATACTCTTCTCTCCTCGGCACGCACACGTATCGGCGAAGGCGAGAGAGCGTTTTCCTTCGCTCAGCGTCGACGGGATCCCGGCGAGAGTGTTGCATAGATCGTCGAGACGGGAAGGTGGTAAAAAGGAGCTCGTGTAGAACGCGAGACGGCGTGTGTTCCATTAGCGTGTTTGCGTTACGGAAAGGGTGGATCGCGCGAGGGTGGGTCGTCGGACACCCCCGGACCTCTAAGTGATGTTTTGTGCCGTGGCTGTTGCGAGTTGGAGAAATCTTCCTCATTCACGTAACCCGCCCGCACCGCGAACTCTCGCGCCTCGAGCGTGAGACTATTCGAGGGAGGGATGAAGGAGAAAAAGTAGCAGACGCGAGCTCTGTTATTTTGGAGCGAAAACCTCGGGGCCTTGTAAGGACCTTGTCAGGCCTTTGTCGAACCATTTCGGGGCCTCGTGTAGCGCTCCAAAATTTCTACAATTGGAGGGGCGCGTTATAGTACACCGAAAAAAAGGTTTGGTAATATCAAACTGAGCTGCGGTTGCGGGTGGCGAAATAAATATTTGGTCGATAGAACAAAATGTTTGTTAAATCCAAATGACCATTTGTTGAAGCAACTAGATATCCGTTCAATCAACTGAAAATCTTCATAACGCTTCCTCATAAAAGTTGAAAATTTTTAGTTAAAAGTTAAAATTTTTAAATCACTTTCTCATAATGTCCCTTAATTCGCAAAGCTTTCTGTATGAGAAAGCCAACCCTATGGTAAATGCTTTCTCATAGACGAAGCTTTGTGCATAAAGGGACATTATGAGAAAGTGACATAAAAATGTCAACTTTCAACTTTTATGAGAAAGTGATACGAAAATTAAAATTTCTTTCAATCCATCATGTAATCTAAATTAATAAAACGAATACAAAAACGTCACTTGGGGGGCGAGCGTGGCTTCCTGTCCGAACGACGCCTGGTCCCTTTTTCTCCAACTTGCACACCGAGAGGACAACGAGGCAAAAACATTTTTTTTTTTAACGAGCCACGGAGCGCCCGCCGCCGACTGTTTCCTCCGTCGACGAAGAGACTCGTCTCCGCGCTCCACCGGGAGCTCGCTATATGTTTATCTCCACCGGAGTCCTGTTCCTCCCACAGGCGGCTCTCGCTCGAGGTAACAAGGATAACAAGGATTCCAAAGGCCCCGTACGAGTACCCAGTCAAACCTTCACTCCCTTGCCCGCCCGGCGCAACCCGGCGAACCCCCGCACGGACACGGCAACGGTGTTCCTACAAGCGAATAATATTTTTCCGCGCTTTATTTTTATTTATTTTATATTTATCTCGAAGCCCATCGGCAATACGTCCCACGCGGTCCTCGAGTCTATTCGATCGACGGGATCCAGACTGCAGGTTCACTTACCCCCTCTCCCTCACGAGAGGGAGGGGGGGGGGGGGGGCGCTCGGTACAATTCGTTGAATCGTGATAACAACGTACTACCTAGCTATGGTGATAATAACGTCGTTACTACCGTTATCGGATTGTTGGGCGCAATCGAGCCCGAGCACGGCGTTTGACTCTCGAAAATTCGAGACCCCGTTCCTCGTAACCGCTCGAACGATTACCGGGTAGGTTCGATGATCGATGGAAAATTGATAGTTAAAATTTGACGAGATTTTATATCCGTCCGCGTCGATGCCGAGAGAAGGATTTATTTATTTTCTCGAGACTGTACCGGAGAGGCGAGAAATTGTGGTCTGGCGATCGGTGAATATTTCAAACACGAGCTTCGAGGCGGGATTGATCGACCTCGGGGTGAACCTCGAGGTGTGGGCACGTGGTTAGGCCACGTCAAAACTAGTTTTCGAGACTCCGCGTTTGTGGCTCGTGCGCCCGAGGCCGAAGGGGCGCATCCCCGGGCCACTTCCGGGGTCACGCCGAAGGGTAAGACGCTGCTGGCCTCGAAAACCGGACATCGCCGGAGAACGAATAAGCGGAAGCCGTCTGTTTCTATTCCCGGTCTGCCCGTCCGATTCCCGAGTCTCATCGATTGCAGGCTCCAATCTCGAGCGACGATCGATCCGATTGCCAGGCACAGTCTACGCGGAAACGGCGATAAGGGATAAGCAGAAAACGCCGAGGCTATCCGTCGAATCAAATCCCGCTGAGGAGTAACCGGAAGTGGCCGCGAACGCGAAGTGATCAGAAGTGTATCGGAGCCCCTCTTCGAGGGAGTCAATTTTTTCTTCACTCACAACCTCTCTTTCGCCTCGAAAGCCTCGAGAAATTTAGCCGGGTCATCGTTCGCTCCCTCGAAAAAAAAACATCACCCGAGAACCCTTCCGGTTCTAGCATTTATTTGTTATTTTTCGTTCCACGCTCTTCATTCTTTTTTAACGATAAGAAAATTTGTCGAGTAATAGTCAAGCTGCCGCGTTCCCATTGAGTTTGTGAAGTCCGCGATAAACGGTAATGCATCGCACGCACAGTAGTCCAGCGGGGGGTCCGCGCGGGGTGGAAATCCGCCATTTTATTCGTCGCGGCCCCCTCGAATCCTCCCCCGGTCGGAGGTTGTATTGATAGAAAAAAAAATAACGGCATCCCATTGGACCGTCACCGGACCGTGGGGTGACCTCCCCATCGGCTCTCCTTCGCTCTCCGGTGCTGACCAAGCAGCGTCGACCCACTCCAATTTACGGTATATCGCGTAGCCGCTGCTCTCGTGAGCTCGACAACCCCTCGGCTGAGACTCTTGCATCGACACTTTTTTTCTCTCTCTTTCTCCCTTGCACTTCCATTCTCATTCACCGTCCTCTCCCACATTCGCTATCCGAACGAGTTATCGATCCCTGCACTGACGTCATCTTTCATGACGATGACGCCTTTTACATACAACGTTTGTTACATGCAGTCATCTTACACTGAGAGAAGGATCTAGTAAAAATTACTATAACGCATGCGAAATATTACCATAGCACATAATAGCAGGGCGCTAGGGCGCCACCTATGGGACTGAGTACCGGATTTATAAGAATTCTTCTTAGATATTATTGTAAAAATTCTTTGAAATCTGAGACTTTCCGCCATAGGTGACGCCCCGGCGCCCTACTAGGGGAGAGCGGGGCAAAATGGGACAGTGGGACAAAACGCGACAGTGGGGGCAAAACTCAATTTTCCAATAATTTTTGGATTGCCCAATTTTGTCCCAAGAATTCCAAAAGTTATTGGATAATTGCGTTTCGCCCCATTACGCCGTTTTGCCCCTAGGTCCCATTTTACCCCGCTCTCCCTTACTATATGCTATGGTAATTTTTCTTAGATGATTATTTTTACTAGATCCATCTCTCAGTGTAATAATAATAATTATAATATTTGTGCTACTTTGCTAAGAACTCACCGTCAGAGTTCCGCGTCTCGCCGCCTCGGTTGCGTTGTCGCGACAATTTGCATCTGCAACCCCGAAAGATACGAATTTAGAAGAAATTTGAAGACAGATTTTTGGAAAGAACGGAAGGAGATCTCGACGATCTCGCGTTCGGTTTGCGACTGGAGGTCCCGAACGGGCCTCGCAAGTCCCGGAGCACTCGCGTCTCGCAGGAGGTGTGATAGGGGACCGAAAAAAAAAAATCTTACCTGAGAAGAGAAGAGAAGCTGCTGGTGGGGGGTCAGGTAGAAAAGGGTTACGTGCGAGGGCCTCGTTCGCACATCCTTCGTCGTCTCTCTCCGTTACATTTACATACTGTACGATCGTTTCTTTATTCTCTGACGCGGGTCGGTCCATCGACGTACGAATTCATCGCGGTGTAAGTATGTGCGCGACTACCTGGAATGCACAGGGGAGAGCGGGGCAAAATGGCACAGCGGGGCAAAACGGGGTAATGAGACAATTTCACAATTTTCCGATAACTTTTGGATGTTGGCGATGGTGGTAAGTGGGGCAAAACGGTTTTGAAAATCCGGATGTACCGTTGGGACAAAATTGGGCATCCAAAAATTATTGGAAAATTGAGTTTCGCCTTCACTGTCCCGTTTCACCCCGCCGTGCCATTTTGCCCCGGTTGCCTCTACGCTTGCACGGAATGAGAACAGCGGACCAGGGGGTTGTTGCGAGGAATTGGGCGTCGCGCGAATGCGCCGCCTCTTCTCGAAAACGATCGTTGCATACCTGGATAATTAATCGCGCGCGTGCTTTACTGGCACACATATGCTTGTATCCGGTATAGATATTTTCATTATGTTGCCTTCGCTTCTTTCCGTGCGCGGAGGGTCGCGAGTTTGTGCGGGAAAAGGGTTGCCCTGCATGTTGCCCAGATGACGTTTTACAGTTTCCAATTTCCCGTACGTGCGGCGAGACTAATTCCGTACTGTCGGCACCTGGTTTTTTTTCACTCCTTCTATCGTTGTGAATGCACGCTTTTCCTCCGGATGAGGCGGGCCGATGCAGCATACGTGCCACGAGTCAAGGATCTCCTTTTTTCCTATCCGAGACCCGGCAGCACCGTTGCACATCAGCATCTGAATGATTTCATTACTTTTTTTCCAGGGCCCATGCTGCGAGGTTAAAAAAAAAAGGTCTAGGATTTTTTTTTTTGCTCAAACACCCACCCTTTCGGTCACGAGGGTAGAGTTCGATTTCTCGTTTATTTTAGCCTCTCGTCTCTCGGGCGCAGGACTGGCTCGTTCGCCACCGGGCTCTCGGTAAACATGAAGAGAATACGGAACGCTAATTAGTCGAAGGGACGACGGTAAACTTTCGACCGGTAAGTTGGGAAAAATTAAACGTTGGGTGGTGGCTAATTAATCTGTTTCTACGACGCGAATCGAGGTATCACGAATCACGAGTTTAGAACGGAGCTGGGCAGTAGTTGAAGTAACGGGTACTTGTTTGGTACTTTAAGTAGGTACTTGAAGTACTAATGTACTTTTTGGGACTACAAACAATTCTTGAGTTCGCGCTCACGTTACGGATATTCGATGTGAAACGTCCTGTTTCTATTGATTTATGATTATCTGTCTGAACTTTTCCATACGTATAATTTTAACGAGGATTTATTCTGAACTATTTATTTATTTTTTAACGTTTTACGTTTTTCAATCAAATTCGCGTTTCGTTTTTTAATGGAAAAAAAAAATATCCTTACAGAATTTTTTTTTGTTATTTTTTATGGAACGCTTTATGGATTTTTTAAAATAAATAAAAGTGAAGGATAGGGTTTTTTATAAGGATTTTTTTTTCAAGACTACACAATGCCTAGCGCTACGGACTTAACTGCGAAAAGTAATTGAGAAATACTTTAAGTATAGAAAGTACTTGATATTTCAAGTACTTGTGATACTTAGAACTTCAAGTACTTGTGATACTTAGAACTTCAAGTACTTGTGATACTTAGAACTTCAAGTACTTGCGATACTTTGTACTTCAAGTCTTTTTTGCACCTGATTCATTTTTTTTGCGCCTTGCTTTTTTTAAGGGGGAGATTAATATCGAAAGGAAGGCTGTAACGACATGATGTACCTGCAGTGACCAACCTGCTCTTGCACACTGTTTCACGAGGCGATAAAGTCGGCGAGCGGCATTCCCTCCTCGTCCCGTACAATACAGCACAAAGGGTGGATTTAGCAGCTTTTCAGAAAAGCGAGAACGTGTAAGTGGTCGTCGGGGCAGTCACGCAGGCAAACAGGCAGGCAGTAGGCCGGTCGAGAGTGGGTACAATGGCCGAGGAGGGGGAACGGCAAGGGTGGTTTTGGGTGAAAAAACGTGAAAACCGACACCAAAACAGGGGCGTGCCGTGGATCCGTGAAAATTGACTACAAAGAGTACCAAATAACGACGCCAAAATAGGCGATATCTGATTCCCACTGTGACCCTTGACACGAAAGTTTTTCACTTCGGTTTTTTTTTTCCTGCCCTCGTTCATTCGTTGATACGGGTACACCCGTTCCGATTTTAATCCGACGATCTGCTGTTGATCTCTCGCACAGGTTGTAGGCTATACATCACCACCCTTCGCGAGTACGTCGTTGTAAAAAAAAACTACTCGACTCTTTCAACCCTTGTGTCGTAATTTTGTTTTTTTTTTCTGCGAGTTATTTATTTATTTTACGGAGTTATTTTCGTATACGGACCGATTAAGAAATTTCGCAATTCAGCCACGCGCTGTCGGAGGGATGTGCCGGGCAGCCAGCGAGTCCGAGGGAGAGACGGAGAGAGGGTGCAGAAAAAAAAAAAAAAACGCAAAGCCAAGAGCTACCCTCAGAATACCCGAAACGCTTTGAATACCTTATCAGCCAGCGAGGATCAGCTGAGAGCCCTCGAATCCGGACGAACGCGTTCGGGAATTATCCGCGTGGATCTCAGCACGCGGGTGCGGCCGGCAGAGCTTCGAATATAAGAAGAATCCTCGTAACCGATCGGAATCTTCGCGAGGGCCCCGAGGCGGTCGCGATAACGGAAAAGTGAAATAAGCCCGACGAGGCAGCCGGTGCAGAGAGTTCTCGGAGCTTCTCGCTCCGACGCCTTCGGCGGGCCCTCGCGATGAATAAGGGTTGAAGGGTCGATCGGTGGTGAGAACCACTTGGAACGATCTCCGCGAAGTGGGGACCCACTTCTATCGCCGCAGTCCTATGGTTAACGGATAAATAAACGGATCGAGATTTTATCGTGGATCCTCGTAAATGAGCATCGAAGACTTCACCCAATTGCGACTCCTGTCGAAGCGGCGAAAAAATTATATGTATCTAAAAACGGCACCGGATATCTTGAAGACGGTTCACCCACTTCAATCGCCGCAGTCCTACGGGATTAATAAACGGATCGAGATGTTATCGTGGATCCTAGCAAATGAGCATCGAAGACTTTCCCTAATTGCGACTCCTACCGAACCGGCGAAAAAATGATATATACCTAAAAACGGTACCGGATGTCTCACTTCAATCGCCGCAGTCCCACGGTTAACGGATAAATAAACGGATAGAGATGTTATCGTGGATCCTCGTAAATGAGCATCGAAGACTTCACCCAATTGCGAATCCTGCCGAACCGGCGAAAAAATTATATAATCTAAAAACGGCACCGGATATCTTGGAGACGGTTCACCCACTTCAATCGCCGCAGTCCTACGAGATAAATAAACGGATCGAGATGTTATCGTGGATCCTAGCAAATGAGCATCGAAGACTTCACCCAATTGCGACTCTTGTCGAAGCGGCGAAAAAATTATATAATCTAAAAACGGCACCGGATATCTTGAAGACGATTCACCTAAGTCCTTCTATTAACACGCCGCTATTGTAAAACGAAGGCTTCAAAGCATTTCAAGTTCGATATGCATAATAGAAGCCTTCATTCCGCGCCAATCTCGCGTCGATCCCGCAGGGAAAAAAAATCGAATTGAAGAGTTTCCAAAGCGAACGCGAGAGTCTGCGGCCCTTCGACGGATCGCTGGCTTATCCGAGGGGTCCCGGACAGCGTCGTCGAGTCGCGTCACCGCGCTAGACAAAAAAAAAAAAAAAAAAAAAAAAAGAAGCCGCGGGTAACCGAAATGAAAATGCGGAATCTCGTGTGCTCCTCTTGGATCGATAGTTCGCCGCATCCCTAATCCTTTTCACAATTTTTTAACCCCATCTGTCGTTCTCGGCGTTGGCTCATCCCTCGTATGTGCGCTATGCTCGCTCGATCTATACCCAAACGCGACTGATGCACATATACATACTCCGGCATATGTACAACGTTTTTTTGAATCATCTCCTTCGCCCAAATATATACATCCTCTTACGTAGACGAAAAATACATATGTGTACGTTGATATGGGTAACGCACGGTCATCCAGGTACTCAGGTAAAGGATCCACTCTCACGTATGCGTAATGTCGACCTACTTCCGTGAGGAAAATTCAAAGGGACGCGAAAACGAAGCCAAGACCCTCGTGTTGCGCCCTTTTTTTTTGCCATCCCTTACCGATCTCTCGCTTCTTTTTCCTCGCTGTGTAACGTGCACTCTCGCTCTCGTGTCGATTCACCCCGGTACCTGGAAGCCCTTTTTCCCGGTGCCCAAAGGATAATCCATTAACATAATTTTACATGGAGAAAGCGAGAGGCTTTATTTGACGCGGGGGAAACATTATATCGACGATGCCAGATGCAAAAAAGGTTCGATGAGAAATAATGGCGACAAGGGTTACGGCGAGTTTCAGGTAGCCGAAGGGTCTCCAGATTTAGCCTATCGCGTCGCAAGCCGGAGGGGGTTGATTCGGATATTTAAAAAAATTCCCGAAGAGAGCGAGCCGCAGAAAGGGCAGGATAGTTTTGCGTAACGGCTGGTACCCCTTTTCCTTCCGACTACCCTTTTCTCTTTGGCCGTACCCGGTGCCAGCCTCGTTACGTGGCGTTATACCTGGAATTGGTAACTCTAGCCCTTTACCGCTGTCGGAGAAACGGTAACTGGCAACACGATCAAACAACCCTTTAACGAAGCTTCTCCGTCGTACCGTTTCATCCCGAAAGGGTTGACCCGCGGATACGTTGGGAGGAAGGGGCAAAAGGAAACACCGGGGTAAAACGGACCATTTTTTCACTGAGAGAAAAATCGAGGATGGAGCGAACGCACATGTGAGCTTGACCCAAACAAATATGATTGGCACAATGACGATTTCGATGGCTTAACCACCGAGAGGTTGAGTTAGCAGCATAAGGTTCGCTCAACCTTCCGGTGAGGTTAAATACGGCGAAACTCATGGTGAAATTGAATCAATGGGCTGAGCCAACCTCAGTGAGGTTGATGGATTCAAATTGAGGTTGACTCAACCTCAGCGAGGTTGGCTGATTCAAATTGAGGTTGACTCAACCTCAATGAGGTCGATTGGTTCAAGTTCACCATCAGTTTCGCCGTATTCAACCTCACCGAGAGGTTGACTCAAGCTTATGTCGTTAACTCAACCTCTCCGTCGTTGAGCCACCTAAATCGTCATTAAGCCAACTATATTCGGCTGGTTCAAGCGCTCATGTATGTTTGCTCCATCGCCGTTTTTTCTCTCAGTGTACCAATTGTTTCATGAGCTGCGAAGCACAACAGAGGGGATGAACTTCGAATAAGGAAAGGGTTGAAATGCAAGGCGAAAGATCTGCCGGTCAATAAATTTCCGAACTTGGATCGCTCGAAGTTTCTCGCTGGCCACTTTTCTTCCGATGAACCAAACGAGAAAGAAAACGCGAGTGGGGGAGGGGGAGGGGGGGGGGGAGCGTCGGAGAGGAGAGTTCCGCAAGGACGAAGAAAAACGCGTGTCCTCCTCAGGGTTGATTTACGAGAGGTCTGACGGGCCATTCGTCGACCAAACCGAGAGCAGCCCTTCGGACAGCTCTTGGCCGCGTGTTCCAGAGTCCTTATCTACGTGCGGCAGCGGCCATTTTAAAACCCACGTGTCTTCGCCCACGAATCTCTACAGACTCCTCGCTCTTACCCCTCTCCATCCCTCGCCGGGCTTTGCCCTCCGACCATCACTTTACGTCGGCTCTCCGCTCCCACAGATATTCAAATCCACTGTCCGTAGAGAGCGTAAGTCGCTCGGAGATCGAGATCTAAACTCCCGAAACGGTTCAAACATCGCAGGGCGAGAAATTGGAGGGCCGCGAGTGTCGCAGTGGCGAAGGCTCGTTCCAATAATTTAATTGAAGGATTACGATAATTCTTAAGATACAGCTGGAACACATCTTTCTCGATCACATGCCGAGTGTCCTGAGAGTGCAAAATTTAGAAGAACCGAAACGGTTCGAACATCGATGGGCCGCGAGTTTCACAGTGGCGAACGCTCGTTCCAATAATTTAATTGAAGGACTACGATAATTATTAAAAAAACAGCTGGAACAGATATTTCTCGATCACAAGCCGTGTATCCTAAAAGTGCAAAATTTGGAAGAAACGAAAGAGTTCGACCACCGCAGGGCAAGAAATTGGAAGGCTGTGAGTGTCGCAGTGGCGTACGCTCGTTCCAATAATTTAATTAAAGGATTACGATAATTATTAAAAATACAGCTGGAACAGATCTTTCTCGATCACAAGCCGTGTATCCTAAAAGTGCAAAATTTGGAAGAAACGAAAGAGTTCGACCATCGGAGGGCGAGAAATTGGAGGGCCGCGAGTGTCGCAGTGGCGAACGCTCGTTCCAATAATTTAATTAAAGGATTACTATAATTATTAAAATACAGCTGGAACAGATCGTTCTAGATCACAAGCCGAGTGTCCTGAGAGTGCAAAATTTATAAGAATAAGGGATGACGCAGAATGCCGAAAAGAGGAAGAGTCGATCGATTGAGAAACGAGCATCGTGCAGCCCACGATTTTTTTTTCTTCAGTTGCTTCCGGAAGGAGGCGGTGGTGTAGTATCGGCACAGTGGTACGGGTAAACCAGGAGCCCCGCGGAAAGTAGCCCCGGATAAGCCGGTCGTATGTATTCTTATGGACCGCCCTGTTTATGGCTAGCAATTTATTTCGGAATCGAAGGTAATGGCCGCCGGTTTACGCCAGAGCCCTTCCAACGGGTCCTCGTCCTTCCCGTTCGCGCACCCCTCCGCCGCAGACTCTGCATTAAAATTTCAAACAAATACAAAAATGGCAACGTCCACGCCGCATATCTATTGGCCTATTACAGCTTGGGTTTTTTTTTCGTACTCGCCCGCAGCGGCGTAAAGTACGAAGCGATGTACGAGAAAAACTTCATGTATCATGGATCGAGCAGATGATGCGGTGTCAAGAACGAAGCACATCTGTCGCGAAATCGTATTGGAATAATAAAAAAAAAACTTGAATTATCCTAGATAGCCAACCGCAGCAAAGGCAAACGAGGGCAATTGCAGCATATTGGTAGCAAAAATTCACCAATGCTTGCTATAAGTTGATTTCTTATTCTTAACAGCCGTGACAGAGATCGAAATTCCGGATGGTCCATTTGTGTGTCATATCAAATATGATACACAAATGGACTAGCGGTAAAGATTCTTGGAATTGAATTTTTGGGAGAATCGACAGAGGCACTTAAATTTTATGAGAATTTGAATTTTTTTTAATTTCACCCAAAATAACCATGACTTAAGCAAATGTTGGGCATTTTACTAGAATGTTGGGTAATTTAGAAAAGTGTTGTGAAATTAATCAAAAAATGTTGGTCGTTTTAGAATAATGTTGGGCATTTTAGAAAAATGTTTGGCATTTGACAAATGTATATTTTGGAACATCGGAGCAGACGTGAGCAAAGAACGGTGGACAAATTCGTTGATCTATGACGAGTGAAACAGCTCTCCGAGATGACAGCGCGAGGGAGGGACGAATCTTTTCCAGCGCGTTTATATCGTACACCGCACGGATTGTGCCGAGCTTTACTCTCCCGGTAGCAGCAGCGGCTCTGGTACTTTGAAAAATATCTCCTGGACGCTGCAAAAGGAATTTTCCGTTTCCCGTGGAAATTTGCTTTGAAACTGCCCATCTCTCTCTTCAGCGTACGATTCTGAACCGTATCGTCCTCGTTGTTCCCATTGGAGCTTTTCGTGTTTCCCTCGTCGTTCCTTCTTCCGCGGCTTTTCGTCGTTCGACGAACGGATAATTCGCAGACGCATCTTCCTCGTCCCCGCTGCTCTCGATACGGCATTATCCCTTCACAGAGATTTCTAACTCTCCTTCTCGTTCCTCTTATGAAAAGCGATCCCCTAGGGCGACGAAAGACCCTATCGGGCGATCAATAATTTACAACGAAACAAAAACTCGGAATAACCAACAATGTCGGGTAACTCGCACGATAAAAGTCGTACCGACATTTCTTGTCTACAATCAAACGCAATTATTTTCTTGTTCATTTTACAAAAAAAATGTTAGGCATTTTAGGAAAATGTTTGGCATCTTAAGAAAATGTTTGGCATTTTAGGAAAATGTTGGGCATTTTAGAAAAATATTGGTCATTTTAGAAAAATGTTGGGCAATTTAGAAAAATGTTGTGCAATTTAGAAAAATGTTGTGCATTTTAGAAAAATGTTGGGCATTTCGAAAGAATGTTGGGCATTTTAGATAAATGTTAGGCATCTTACAATCATTTTGTAGTAAAATTGACAAGACACCAATTGTGAATTGCGGAAATGCGAACAAAAAAAAAAAGTTTGTTAAAAGTACGAATCTTTTTTACTATGTGATCTGCATGGAAAGACTATAAAATTCTTCGTGTTCACGAGCAGATATGGATTCGATTTGTCTCCCGCACTCCATAGCTGTGCATTCTCACTCCACCGTTTTTTTTGCTGATAGACCCAGGATGACTAGGCCGATCTCGTCGATCCTCATCGTTGCCCGCTCTCGCGGGTTCGCCGGGATATAGCACCGGGGCTCAGATCGAATAAGGAATCGACGAGCGAGAATGGGGAAGAAGGGCGAAGGGTCTTCCAGCTTTCCACGGGATTTGCGACGCCCGAACGCGAGAAATTTTCCTCGCGAACCCTCCGCAACCGGAAGGCCCTCCAGTCAATTTTTATCATATATCTGAAAGTTTAGACCTCGTTTCCTCCCTGCACCACAGCAGCACGCGGATCGCCTTCTGCCTGACCTATGCCCAATGGCCCGGGCGAATTCTCAGCCAACGGCTCGGCTGATCGTCCTCACTCAGCTCGGAGAGTCGACGATTCGTTTTTTGGGCAGGTCCAATTTTTTGAGTGGGGATGCGCTTCGGTTCTACCTGGTGTCACGCGTACGTGAGATGGAAGGCTTAAGGGCTGCGTATTCTCCACATAGCTATATACGGTCGCCTATTCCGACAGGAGTGGCAAAACGTTAACCCCCTTCTGGCCTCGGAGGGGTGCCAGTTTTCGGCCAGAGTTCGCACGCAACGCATCACAGGTAAGAATCAGTGAAAACTCTTTCTCTGCTACTCGCTGCATTCCTTGCTTAAAATTCTCTACTTTGGTTGTCCTGTCGTCTCGTAGTTTTCCTTCTCCGCTCATCAATCTGACAGTCGTTCGTCCGGTTATGTTCGGGTATAAAGTTTTCCGCTAACCCTTCGAGAAGAACCCCAAGTTTCGTGCGTGGGAGGGAGCCACTTCATTTCACGGAAACTACAATCGGCTGAATCGTCGTATCCGAATCGGCTGAAAGTCATGGATCCGAACGCCCTTCATCCGAATAGTCAAACATCCGAAACTTTGTTCTTCCGAATCATCGAACTGTCGAATCGTTGTTTTTCCGAATTGTCGAATTTTCGAAACTTTATTATTTCGAATCTGCATTTCAGCGATACGTTGCTCTTCGGGAATAGTAATTGGCCGAACGGAATTCCTCCGAATCGTCGTTGAACCGAACGTCATTTTTCTGAATCGTTAAACTTCCAAATGTCAAGTCGCCGAATCGTCATTCGCCCGAATCGCCAATCAACCACTTTTCGGATAAATGACTTTTCGGATAAATGACTTTTCGCATACATGACTTTTCGGATAAATGACTTTTCGGAAGAATGACGATTCGGGGACTTCACGTTTCGAAATGTAACGATTCGGGGAAATGAAATTCGGTGAAATTAGTATTAAAAAAAATGACGTTCGGTTAAATGACGTTTCGGAGGAATAACGTTCAGACAATTAGTATTTCCGAAGAGTAACGTTCGCGGAAACGAAGCTTCGGAATAGTAAAGTTTCGGAAATTCGACGATTCGGAAAAATAAAGATTCGGCAGTTAACGATTCGGCGAAATAACGTTTCGGAAGTTCGACTATTCGGATGAATTGCATTCGGAAACATGATTTTCGGCTATACGACGATTCAGCCGATTGTAGCTTCGGCAAAATGATGTGCCTCCGCGTGGAAGATCCTTGTGAAGCCAAAAAAAAACATATCGGGGTCCCGCTCTTCCTCCGAGAAGCTCCATCGATCCCCCTTTGATATATTGTAGCCACGGTCCGCAAGACCATACTGTCCTCCCGGTCCTGCCGAGACCTCGAAATATGTTTTTTTTTTTATATGCGTGCGGCCTCCCGGCCCCACGCGTGCTTCCGCGGCCGCCTGGTACACGCGCACAGCATCAGTAGCAACCCCAAAAAAAAAAAAAAAAAAGATTATGCCCACGCTGCCCCCTCGTATAAACGTACGATTTCTTATTCCAAGATGACGCCATATCCCCTCGCCGTGGCCAATACTCCGCCTCTCTTTCTTTCTCTTCCTCCGGTCGTTTAGACTTACTTCTTGTCATGCCCGTGTCCGACCCGTCCCTTCACCCGAGCTCGGAAAACGATTTTTCATTGTAGAATCCGACATTCGGCTGCTGTGGCTGCTGCTGATGACCCCAAAGACAAAGGAATCGAAATTTTACTGGGCTTCGCAAGGGGAGCGGCTTTTCGTGATAAAAATCTTGTTTTGCATTGATCGAGCAGTGGTCAGCATCGGCGCAACTTGGCGCGCTCCCGAATTTTTTGTAAATTATCAACACGGTAAATTATTTTTATTTTCGGATTTTCGTATCCAATATCGAGCTCGCAGTAAAATAAGTAAAATGTTTATTTGATTTAAGTAAATATTTATTTGATTTAAATACATATTTATTTGATTTAAATAAATGTTTATTTGATTTAAATACATATTTATTTGATTTAAATAAATATTTATTTGATTCAAATAAATATTTGTTTGATTCAAATAAATATTTATTTGATTTAAATAAATATTTATTCGATTTAAATAAATATTTATTTTGATCAAATAAATATTTTACTTTAACCAAATAAACGGTGGTCGTCAAATAATTTTTTTTTCTGGGTGCAGCGAGCAGAAGATAAAAATCTTGTTGTGCATTGTTCAGCAGCATCGGCGCAACTCGGCGCGCTCCGGAATGTTGTGTAAATAATGAACACCGGAAATAATTTTTATTTTCGGATTTTCATATCCAATATCGAGCTCGCAGTAAGATAAGTGAATCTCGTTTGGCCCGAAATCTCGAAAGAAATAACGTCAGAGTCCCAAAGCTAGATCTTCGAAGTACCTACAGATTGTTATATGGTACGGTAAATTTGTGACGGAACAGCGAGCGGGCATTCTAATTTTCCGAGTGGATAAAAACATATGAAAACCTGCGAGGCAAACGAGAAACGCTTCAGAGGGCGCCGAGTCAGGGCCAATAAAAGTCTCGTCTCTCTCGCCCTTTTTGTCTTACCCTCTCGCACCGGCCTTTTATTCCCTTCGCCCTCTCGCGCTCACTCCTCGCGTCTGTAACGCACGCCGGTTTCGCTTTTCTCCTCCTCCTCCGACTACATCGTCGTCCCCTCTTCACTGGTGCGTTCCCTTGCGTCTACGCGAGAGAATGAAGAAACCGAGAATGCGTGTATACAATCTAGTGTATATACGCATTCTCGGTTTCTTCATTCTATACAGGAACACCAGGAAAAAGAATAGTCGCGAGAGCAAACGCGGCTGAGAAAAGGTCTTCGAGTAATTCATTAATGTTCAATAAAATGTGTTCATATAATTTTTCAGAAATGCTGGGGCAAAATGAACACGCGGGACAAAGTGGAAAATCGGGGCTCAAAACAGAAGTTCAAAAAAATTTGATTCTGTAAGTTCATTTAATTATCTCATCGCATTAAGAATGAAGAAAAAGAATAGAGAAAAGGGTTTCAAGTAATTCATTAACGTTCAATCGTCAATAAAGTGTGTCCATCTAATATTGAAAAAATGGTGAGGCAAAATAAACACGAGGTGCAAAGTGAAAAATTAAGACTCAAAATTGAAGTTTAAAAAAATTTAATTGTAAGTCCTCTCATTTAATTATCTCATCGCATTAAGACATTAGCTTACTCGTGTATTCCCCGAGATCTCCATCTATTTATCAATTTTTGATTTCTTCGCTTATTTTTACTGTTTTTATTATTAGCACTTAATCACGCTCTATTCATTTTTTTATCGCACATGCCCTTTAGGGATTTATCCTTGGACTCAATAAAAAATGCTACCTATCTATGTTTCATTCATGACGGGTCCATTTTGCCTCACTCTCCCCCATCGTCCAAAAGATTCAAAGGACACGAAGTACGATATGTTTGCGTACAGTTTCTACAAAAAAAAAGTCTGTAAGATCTTCGTCGACGCAGCACCGAAATCGAATCCGTTGAAAAATTTGTCGAAATAAATGCCGTTATTCTGTTTCTGCCTCCGTCGAGGGTGGACGGAATGTGGGAGAGCGCGAGAGGAGGAACAAGATAGCGAATGTATATCCTCCCCGGCGCGGAACTATGCACGAGTGTGGCGAGAGTTGGACAAACATAAATATATGTCGAGAAAGATGTCTCTCCGCGAAGGAACACAGCGAGCGTTCGCCCCTAGGAGCGTCGGGGGTGGACTCGAGGCGTTCTTTTTTTAAACGGGGAAACAGTTGCGACCACGAATCGATGGTAACTACGCTGGCCGCCGGACTGCGAGGTACAGTCTCGCGAAAACGCAAACCCTCGACTCTCCGGCTTCGCATTTTTCCGCCCCTCCGCGTCCTCCGCTTCGAACGAGGGCTCAGGTATTCATCGCCGAAAATAAATGAATAAATATGCACCGAGCGTGACTCGACGATTTTTTAACGCGACGCCCGTAAATTTATTTTTCAGACCCGAATGTGGACGAAATAAAAAGTCTGGCATCGGATCGAATGTGAAAGGGGTTGATTCTCTCTTAGCTGGATTGTACCCGCGTTAGGATGCGAGCTGTGCTCCGGTCTTTTGCATATATTTTGAAACGTAGAACGTCCCGAGCCGGGAGGAGGCGAGACGGGGAAACATTCGCGTTTCTCTTTTCCCAGCACACCGCTGCGAATATGCTCGCCGGGCGGAGGGAGAAAGAGAGGAACGAAGGGGAGGAAGAGACGGGAGAGGAGAAAAAAAAACGAAGGAGGATAGGAAAACAAAAATAACTTTTCTCCTGGGTTCTCTCCCTCGGGATATTCCGCAGGGGTGGTATTAAACGATGGACAACGGAGGCTGCTTCTGATGCGGCTGCCATATTGAGAAAAAAATATCGCACTGCTCGCGTCTCTGTCTCTATATATGTATATATACATGTAGATACATATACATCCATATATATATTTTTTTGTATTTTTCAGTACTACTATTCCTCATCGTTCGTTCTATTCATCGTTTACTCTACTTTTTAGAACTGCTAGCCCCGTTGTTTGAATTCCTGTTTTTTTTTTTTTTTTTTTTAAAGCTTGCGCGAAATTTCGACTGTCGGTAATGTTTTACTCAGCTTTCGATTCGTCCTGCCAAGGACAACATTTTTGGAGCAAGGATCGCCCGCGATGCGCGCAGACGCACGCCGGTAGTTTTGATCGGAATGAGAAATTTTGTAAAAATAATTTTGTTAAATAAGTGGGAAAACTCATTTGTCACTTGTTTGAATATACGAACCTGTACTTTTGTTTCCCGTGTCATTGACAGTTTTAGTTTGCACTTTTGTTTGTACGCGGATAAAAAAAAAGTTGTTGGGACAACAAGAATTTTGTTACCATACCTGATTTATCTGGTTAACATAGGGACCAAAAAAATATTTTTGGTGGCAACAAATATTTTGCTGTCGCAGCCAAATATTTTTGCTGACACAACGATAAATTATTAACGATCTACATTTTGTTAGAGAAACAGAACGATTTTTCTCCGTGTAAAACTAGAGTATTAACAAATACAAAATTGTGGACGTTTGTGGACAATAAGTTGTTGTAGAGAGTACAAACTTTTTTTTACTGGGAACGAATTGGTGAATAGAGTGAGTAGTTATACGGACGGTATCGGAAAAATGTTATTTACGCAGGACAGAATCGCGCGCGAGGGAGGTGCGCGGCCGCGGTACGTAGGTACTCGTACATACAGCGCTGCACAAAAGGCTCTGTCCTTATTTACATGTGGTAAGTCTCCTGCGGGACGAAATCCCGGGCCCGGCGAGCGAGCGCGCCCTCCGCGCCCGGAACCCTGATAATTCTTCCTTTGATCCCACGTCCCGTGGGTTCACCCACGCGTCCCGGTAAACTCATCCCCGCGAATACCGCGGTCGGCTCAACGAGTACGGATCTCCGAATGGATGGAGAGGATAGCGGAAAGAAAAAAAAAAACCCAAGCAAAGCTCTCCGCGGGATAGACTACTTTGGCTTTGCGAAAAATATGTTTATATTTTTTCGCGATCGATCGAGTCGGGTAAAAAAAAAAAAAGAAAAGATCGGCCTCTATTTACCGAACGAATTGCTCGATTCCCGGACAGAGGTACGAAGTTCGAAGACGCCGGCACAAAGGGAGTAACTCGAGTAGAAATTTTCTCGCGTTACATCGGGCCCTGATAGGGTCCTGATAGGGCCTGATAAGACCTTATCAGGGCCCGATGTAACGCGAGAAAATTTATACTCAGGTAAGCACCGATCGGGTCCGTTTCTGAGCTGGGATACTGAAAATTAATCCCAATTTGTGGGAACTTTAATTTCCAAGTCTGCGGCAGATTTTCGCCCCTTAAGGACTTCCGAGAGGGTTTCTCGCGACTATATTCAAATAAGTGACAAACGAGCTTGTCACTTATTTGACAAAATTATTTTTACGAAACTTCTCATACCGATTTTACGAAATTATTTATTACTGTGTGCCGCATCGCTTTCACCGTTTCAACTCTCAAAACTAACGCGTGCGTCTGCGCGCATCGCGGCCGATCGGCGCTCCGAAAATGTTGTCCTTGGCAGGACGAATCGAGAGCTGAGTAAAATATTACTGACAGTCGAAAGTTTGCGCAAGCTTCCAAAAAAAAAAAAATCAGGAATTTTCGACCAGTCTGTGGTGACGACGCCGCCTCTGCCTCTCGCCCAGGAAACCACCTGCATATACATCCGGTCGGGAGGTACAACGATCGAGTTTCCGAAACTTTGAAGGTGTCTTCAAGTTTGGCTTTGCGAAAAATATGTTTATATTTTTTCGCGATCGATCGAGTCTGGTAAAAAAAAAAAATGAATTTTCGGCCTCTATTTACCGAACGATTCGCTCGATTCTTGGACGGATGGTACGAAGTTCGAAGACGCCGGCACAAAGGGAGTAAGCACCGATCGGGTCCGTTTCTGAGCTGGGATACTGAAAATTAATCCCAATTAGTGGAAACTTCAATTTCCAAGTCTGCGGTAGATTTTCGCCCCTCCAGGACCTCCGAGGAGGTTTCTCGCGACTCTCGACCAGTCTGTGGTGACACCGCCGCCTCTCCTGCCCCCGCCTCTCGCCCAGGTTCCCAACGACATATACATCCGGACGGGAGGTACAGCGATCGAGTTTCCGAAACTTTAAAGGTGTCTTTAAGTCTGCGGTGGTACTTGGTCGAACGGGCGGCTGGTGGGTGGCCGGGCGATTCGAATTTTGGCAGAGTTTCAAGTTCCCATCTGCTTGAGGTAAGAGGAGGAGGAGGGGGACGGCGGGGTGGGGGGGACGTGGGAATGTAACGAAAGCTCGGCCAGGATAGCTCCTACGTATATACGTGCCACTATCGGTCGGGTGAAGGGACCGAGAAGGATATCCCGATATCATCTTGAGCAAACTCGCGGGCACGACCGCGCTCGGCTCATCCGGGATACTGGGTGTCTCGTTATTAGCTGTTTCCAACTGTATGCATATCGATAAGACGGTCAAAGCCGAGGAAAGGCGACCGATTGCCATTTTTATCAGACACACGATTCGCCTTGTCGTTTCGTTATTAGGATCGAACTGAACTGGACTGCAAAAAAAATTCGTATGAAAGTTTATGTAACGGAAATTTTTATGCAAAAAGTGGTACATTAAATTTCATGTACAGTTGCGATGGAAAATTAATGTTCAGTGTATTAAAAACATTGGAAATACTTTGTTTTTAATAATTTATTAAAAGAGAAGGGGGTAAAAAGGGAATTGAGAATTGAAAATTAATTTAAATTAATTTACTTCAATTTAATGAAAAAGGATATTAATTTCTCATCACAATTGTGCATTAAATTTGATGTGCCAGTTTTTGCATAAAAACTTCCATTCCGGTACATTAAATTTCAATTTTTTTTTGCAGTGCACGGTGTAATTTGCGATGATTGGTGGAAAATAATTTTGGAATTCAGTTTGATATTACAAAAGCCTCACTGGGACACCCGTTGCATAATCGTTCTCGCTCTCTGGTTAGTTAGCGGGACGCGCGCGGTGATCGTCTACTATAACCGGGACGATCCGGGGTCGAGGGCGAAGGGGGTGAAACAGCAGCGAGAGTACCCTCGATCCTCGTCGGTCGCGTCCTGCCGGATAGAGAGTGTATCCCTCGAGAGAGATTTTCGACCAATCGGCTAGCTGGTCAGCAGTCGGACGATGGTGGGGACCGGACTCCGGCCATTGGTCAGTGCGCCAGGGTAGTCGCCGGTATTGAGCGAGCCGTTCTCGGTAGCGGCAGCGCCGGTATCCAGGGGTTGAAAAAACCGCCCCGAACTGACCTCAAACGTCCTACCCTCGTCTCGGCTAACCCCAGGCTCCCCTTACTCCCCCCCCCCCCTCCTCTCCGCCGATGTTGCCGACTTACAGCCTTCCCTTTTTCACGTTCTCCGTTCTCCCTCTGGGCTATCCTGACTCGTTTTCCTCGCCCGTCCACCCCCTACTCCTGCACGACCGGTCTGCTTACCTTCTACCCTTTCGCCAGGCACGGGACGCGTCGCATTTTCCCGTTGCCGTATCGTCGACGATGAAATAATAATGCATCGAACACGTTTTATTTATTTATTCATTTATTTATTCATTTATTTATTTATTCATTTATTTATTTATTCATTTATTTATTTATTCATTTATTTATTTATTTATTTATTTATTTATTAGTAGAAGTAATTGTGTATTTATTAACAATACATACGATGCATTGACGATCGTTACAGTCTTTAAACTTTTGTACATTCATGTATTTTTTATTGCATCCACATATTCTCAACGGGCCATCGACCGAAGGCTTTCAGCCCTTATTTATTTGTTTACTTATTTATTTATTTATTCATTTATTTATTTAGTAGTAGTAGTGAGTGTGTATTTATTAATAGTACATAGGATGTATTGACAATCGTTACAGATTTTAAACGTTTATACATTAATATATTTTTAATTGCGTCCACATACTGTCGCCGGCCTTATTTATTTATTTATTTATTTATTTATTTATTTATTTATTTATTTATTTATTTATTTATTTATTTATTTATTTATTTATTTATTTATTTATTTATTTATTTATTTATTTATTTATTTATTTATTTATTTATTTATTTATTTATTTATTTATTTATTTATTTATTTATTTATTTATTTATTTATTTATTTATTTATTTATTTATTTATTTATTTATTTATTTATTTATTTATTGCAGTCTCTAGGTTATTGGGCGCGCCAAGGGTTGTAGCTCTGTCCGAGTTGTGCCGATTCTTATGACTTTTTCATGACGGAGGATGTTACGCTTGTGTGTTATTCCGTAACGGAGAAGAACTTTCGGAAACATGTATTTTTATCCAAAAAAAAAATTATGGGAAGCCCTTTTAGCATGCTTTTTTCGACTCCGTGCTCTTCCCTGCCTCGTCTTTTTCTCTATGTGTTTCCTCATTCCCCGCAAAGCCGTCCCCTTAAGAAGCAACACCAGGACCAAAATAACGAGCCATAAAATTAGGCAGCCCGACTGCGCGGTGGCTGGAAAGACTGCGAAAAGTTTTCTTCGCCTCGAGGTGACGGTGGAGAAAGAGAAAACAGTCACGAAACGAAGAGACTACAACGCAGTGCGCCGCGGAGCAAGAAGGAAGGACGAAGCACCGACCGTACACCGGTATTTCGTTCTCGTTTCGCTGATGTACTTTTCACGCTCGCGAAGACGGCCGGTCGTGGTTCACCCTCCAACACTCGACTTTGTTATCGCGCGAATTATCTTTTATTTTTTTTTCTCGCACACTCAGCCTCCTCCTCTCGTGTCTCGCCACGCAAGAGTCGCAAATTTCTATTCAAAAGTTTCAACAATAAAGAATAAAAAAAATACCGACGATAAACCATCGCGTATGACGACAAAGTGGAAAGAATCGTCACAATTATTCCGCTCTTTGAAAACTCGAGCGTGAAAAATTTCGCGTTACTTACTCTCTCGTTTCTATCTAAATTTCGTTCCATTCCTCGACCCTTGGAGATTCTGTATAATCGCACCGGTCGGCTCGCACAGCCGGGGTAACTTTACGGACGAGCCCTGAAAAATAAATAAATAAATAAATCAATCAATCAATCAATCAATCAATAAATCAATCAAGAAATCAATCAATCAATAAATAAACGAATAAATAAATAAATAAACGAATAAATAAATAAATAAACGAATAAATAAATGAATAAACGAATAAATAATTAAATAAACGAATAAATAATTAAATAAACGAATAAATAATTAAATAAACGAATAAATAAATAAAAATACCGACGATACACTATTGCGCATGACGACAAAGTGGAAAGAATCGTCACAATTATTCCGCTCTTTGAAAACTCGAGCGTTGAAAATTTCGCGTTACTCCCTCGTTTCTATCTAAATTTCGTTCTATTCCTCGACCCTTGGAGATTCTATATAACCGCACGGGTCGGCTCGCACAGCCGGGGTAACTTTGACGACGAGCCCTAAAGTATATCCAACCGGTTCAAGTCCAAAGGCTATTTGCATAGGCGATATTATACCTTCGCGTCTCCTCTCTCGCCGAGCTCGTTCGGCTCGCCTGCCTCGTTCGCTCTCTTTCCCTTTCGGCCCGGCTCGCCTCGTTCTACTTCAACTGGCATACCTATCCGTCGTTCGCTCTCCTTATCCCGTGCGTGTCCTCGCTGTTTCGCCGTCGCAGCTTTTCTCTCATACTTCTCTCGAGACCATCTCAACCCCCCCCCCCCTGCCCCCACTCCCTCCCGCCGATCCCCCCCGTTACACCCTTGGAGCCCCCTTCCGCCACGCGAGGACGACGTCTCGGGATCTCGGGAATTGGATTAGTAGTGGTTCACCCGAGTAAGACTTGGACTATACTCAATTTGAACTAAGATCGACGCTCCGCCGCCCGATGGCCGACCGAACGGGGAATCGGTCCCGAATTGCTAAATCACGTTTTACGTGATCACCTATTCACCAAAGTTATTCTCCACCGATGGAAGACTGATATCTGACCTCCGTTTGTAAGGCGTGGTGAGAGTTAGGGGAGAGCGGGGCAAAATGGCCCAGCTGGGCGAAGGGGCATAATGAGGCAAAACGCAATTTTCCAATAACTTTCGGATTGTGGCGATGATGGTGCTCGGAGTAAAATGGGGTTGAAAATACGGATGTATCGTTGGGACAAAATGGGGCAGCCGAAAATTATTGGAATATTGGAAAAAATATAAATATTATCTCATGCCAAAACAAATAGACTATGCTATATTGTATCTTCGTAAAAGGGTTGTTTCCGTTAAATAAATAAATAAATAAATTTTTTTTTAAATGAGTTTTGCCCCACTGTCCCATTTTGCCCCGCTCTCCCCTACGCGCCGGGAATCACTTTTCTGAATGCTCGATGTTACCGTGCGAGAGGGAAAAACGAGATAACAATAACTCGACCTTACAACTCAGCAACGGATGTAAGGTAAGTGCTCCTATTAGTGGCCGATAAAGAATTGTGTCCGAAATGACAGAAAATGTTTAATGAATCATGGGTATCCGGTCGCTGACATCGATCCCATCGGGAAGTTTAGTTCATTGGCTAACCAAAACCTCCCAAACGTAACCAATTATTTATTGTTGTTCAAAGAATATGAATAAAAGCGTGAATAAATGTCGTTGTTCCTATTAGTGGCAGCCTCGATACAGAGTTGCACCCATTAGTGGCCACTCGATGTACCTATTAGTGACCGCTTCGGTTATAGATGTGTTTATTAGTAGCCACCTTCCATGCGTCGATTCACAAGTCCGACAACAAAAAAGCATACCGTGTTTTTTTAAAAATAGTAATAATATAAGTTAAACAGTAATCTATGTAAAGAATTCATGAGAAACATTCTGCGTATTAAAAACTACAGCCGTCGGGCCAGGAAGTATTGCCATTACACATAACTTCATAAACCTGCCACTAATAGAAGCATTCACCTTATACACGATGCATCGAGCGGTGGAAACTTTATTTTCATTTTTGTTTTATTTTTTTATTTTTTTTTGCACGAAGAACAGGAGGATACAAGGTGAAAATGTCAACGGCGAGAAGTTCCTAGTTCTACTAATCGACCGTTGTGTCTCTTGAAATAGAAACCCGATTAAAATCATGCTCTTATCGGCGGCGACCCGCTCTATGCGCTGTGGATCAACTACCCAGAGAAAGTTCGTTACTCTTAAGGATTTCAATTTTACCGCGGAGGTTCTCTTGATTAAATAATTGCACGGCGGGGAGTAGAGAAACGGCCACCAGTTTTGTATATATATATATCTATATATATACAGAGTTTAAATCGAATCCATCGTACAGTCTTTCGTTCAGGCCGATGAGAGACGAATTGTCGAAACGAAATGCTAAAGCTTGGCCGAGGCGGACGAGGGCGGGGGGGGGGGGGGGTCGAATAAGTGGAAGGGGTAAAATTGGCAGGTCTCGCACAGAACCCACCCCCGAGTCATCGATGGCTCTGCGTCCCTTTCGATCCGTACCGCCGCGTCGCACATAAAACCACCCCCAGCACCGAAAGCAGCTATGTTATGCTACTAGAGGAGATAAATAAGAAAAAAAAGGAAACGAGCCGGAGATGGGGTGCGCGCCTACGAGAGAAAATCCAGCGTAAAATGGCCGGTCCTGAGGTCGCGCGGAAAGCGTAAAAAATGTGCCGGCGTTCGTGGGGCCTCGTCTCTATCGCAGTTAATTTGGCGAATGGGGGTTGTCCCGCTACCCCACGAACATGGCCACTATGTGTGCCCGGTTCTCCAGCCGACGCGTGTACAGTGGTTCGCACACATGCGCGCGCGCGCACACATACGCGCCTCGCCTCGCTCCGAGTTTATATACCGGGTGATCCCGCGCCAGAACGCCTAATAAAAAGCATCCCCCGAGTCCCCGGTGTGCCGAGGGATAGCCGGGTCAGAAGTCCATTCGGAAAATGGAGGGAGCGCAGCTCGTCCAACTAAATCTACCCGATACCGAGCTCCAATTGTCCAATCCCGCCCGATCGAGAATTTCGCTCGACGACCGCCGGTGGGAATTGAGAGACCGTACACCCTTAGCCCGATCTCTCCGAGCCAAACGCGACAGACAAATATTTCTCGGAGCCTACGGGAGCGAGAAAATATTTTTCGGTATTTTATTTACCGGTCCGGTCGGGGACGATACTTTCGCGGTCTGTTAGCAAGACGTATGAGGAGTCTGCGCTGGTCCTGGCCACGGCGAACGACGGCTCGCTCTCTCGCTCCATCCCTCCGGTGGGTTCGACTCGACTTCCGACTTTCCCTGCAGAAAACATTGAGTCTGCGAAAGGGAGTCGGTCGGCATCGCCCGGCGCTATGCGGCAGTTCCTCCGATGCCGCGGCTACTGCTAAAGCTGCCGCTGGCCTCTCCACCCTCGCCTCTCGGCCTCTCGCGAAAGACGCTATAAATTCTGCTTCCAGCGACTCCGACCAACCACCCCCCCCCCCCCCCCCCCTCCCGCCCGCGTCCCGATGCATCCCCCTCGGCCCGGAGAGCGGACCCTCGATCCGCGAATGGTGGACGAAGGTTCGGATAAGACCTCGCTCTCTCTCGCTTTCTCTCCCCGGGTGGATACCGCTTCCCGGGATACCGTCGGGCTTCCCTTACATTCGACAGGCTATACGAGCGAGCCGAGTCTGATCTTCAATTTGCATATTTTATGAACTGTATAGTTTTTTTTATTTTTTATAATTGATCGCCAAGCGTTTCGTGTTCCGATAAGAGGAATAAATATTCAAGCCTATGTGTAATCGATCGATGCAACTAGAATAGATCGTGGAATGCAATGATAAATAGAAAAAAAATCTCGCGTCACCATCAAATCGTTGCCCATCGCGCTTACATTCGACAGGCTTAAATTTGCATATTTTATTAACCATGTAGTTTTTTTTTTTTTTTTAATAATTGGTCGCTAAGATTTTCGTGTTCCTATAAGAGGAACAAACATTCGAGCCTATATGTGCTCAGTCGACTCAACCAAAATAGATGGCGAATGCAATCATAAGTAAAAAAAAATCTCGCGTTACCATAAAATCGTTGCCCATCGCGCGAAGACTTCCGGCCCGGAAATCCTCTCTGTCCTCTATCTCTCCAGAACGTTCGGCGACCAATCGAATCTCACAGAGAATTTAACACCCCTCCGGTTCGAGGTGGAAGCAGCCGAGATGGCACGGACGCGTCGTCGGCCGTCGCGGCTAGACGGTAAACGGAGAAAAGAAAACGACGAGGTATAAAAAGCAACGCCCGCGCCCGTCTCCCTGACTTTCGGAACGTGAAAATTTCAATTCCGTCCAATATCCGGTGTGATTCTGGCGTCTTGACAAACATTCGGCGATCTTTCCGGTGGACACGTCTACCAAAATTTTCGGGCCGCGTTGACGCGGAGTGTACTTAATTTCTTTTTTCGTGTCTATCCGTTTTTAACTCTCGAGTCCCCGCTAGGGCAAAAGACGGGAGTTTTCATACACAGTTGGTACAAGGTGTTACGAAGATTGATTTTTTAAAAATATCAATTAACAACGGACTTCATCAACAATTACACAAAATTTATAAAATTGTTTAAGAATTTCTAAGAATTTATAGAAGATTACAAGAATTTATAACGAAAGTTATATTATTACGTTGTTAAATTGTAAAAGGGATTTTTTTCCCGTCTACCAAGAAAATAAATAAATAAATAAGTAAATGAAAAGAAAATGTATTCAGTTTACAAGATGCAGATCTTATAAGTGTTGCACTTCTAACTGAGTTTATCCAAGTTAAGTTATAACTAAGTTAAGTAACTATTTACTTAATTTCAATAAATACTTATTTAAAACAAATAAATATTTTTCTTAAACGAAATAAACGAGGGCCGTCAAATGAATTATTTTTCTGGGTGTGATAAAATGTTCTATGAGTCATTTTACGCATTTAGGTGGACCGTTCTCGTGACATAGTCCATAACGGTCTTTGGCCGACACTCGGCAGGGAAAACGTTCCCGCGTCGGAATCGATGCGGAGGATCGTTCGGTGGCTTATCCGGGCGGCAGGGTGATCCGGACAACGACTCGTTGCGTCCCGCGCACCGAGCCGCGGGGTGAAACGTCGATGGGAAAGATCTCGGTCGAACTCGTTAATAAACGAAATGTTCCTTTTTGCCATTTTCGCGCCAGCGCGATCGCAAGTCCCCCGAAGCCCCGGGGCATGTCTCTCACGTACGCGACGACGTCGGCGACGGCGGAGATTCCGTGGGGCTCTCCGCACACGCGGAGCCCGGTGTCGCCCGGTATACGCGAACGACCCTATTGGAAAGTCGTAAAGGCACGTGTTAGATCCGGCTCGTAAATTAGGATCGACGAAACGCCGGACTACCGCTGTTCCGTCTTGGCCCACCGCGCTCCGCAGCCTTCGCGGAGCAAAGTCGCAAGTCCCCCCAACGCCCCCGCCGGGACTGGCCGGACTCGTACGTTTTATGCGGTATCGGAGACTCGAAAGAGGACGTGGGCTTCGCGACTTCTCCGCCCAAAGAAATAATACAAGCATACACTGATAATAAAAAGTACAGTTGATTCAACTAAGATTCGGGCAGGGACGTTCAAATAAATATTTTGTTTGTCGAACAAAATATTTTAACGACTCAACAATATTTTTGTGGAATCACCCGACAAATTTTTGAACCAACCAATTTTTTAGCTGTACTAACAAAATATTCAGTTGAACGTCTCTGCCCGAAATCTCCGTATTTTTTTATCGGTGTACATCCGAATCTATATTTCGTAAGTACGCTGATAAAAATATACGGTCGAATCAACTAAATGTTTCGTTGGTACAGCTATAAAAATTAGTCGGTTCAACAATTTGTTGGATCATTTCACCAAAATATTGTTGAGTCTTTAAAATATTTTGTTCGACCAACAAAATATTTATTTAAAAATCCCTGCCCGAATCTTCGTTGATTCAACTGCACTTTTTTTTATCAGTGTACTAACGAGACCATAACAGCGATAGCTGTTCCCGATCCGCGACGAGGCCGATGAAAGTTGTTAAACACAATTGGAAGAAAACGAGTCAATTATCCCGATCGCTTGATCAAATAAATTGGCGAGAAAATGAGAAAGCAAATAAAAACGTCATTAAAGACTCGTAGTATCCCGCCTTCTTCTTACCCAAATCACATCGTCATTATTTTTCGTTTCCTCGCCACCCACAATTAAGTACGGGGATAGTCGCCTTATGGCGCGATTTTTCCTCTTCATTTTTTATTTTTTATTTTTTCTCCGCGTTTCTTATAATACTAAATCCCGGGCTCCGTGCTCTCGAGGCCCCGAACGGAAAATCACCCGATGGAGTTATTCCGAATGTGAAGCGTGTGGCATAAAGGTGCCATTAGAGGAGTTAAGAATTTTTATGATCAGCGCCCGAGAGGGTGGAAGAGCGAAGATTTGCCGGTGAGGGTGACGAGTTGACTCTGTACACCCGCGCACACACACGAGTACGCTTTAAGGATATATTGTACACACGGATATGAATACGAATACCGTGGAGACCGCACAGTGATCGCGTATGAAGAAGTATGTGTACGGATCTATGCGCGATGGTGTTATTCGGCGGGAAAGGGGAGGGGGGGGGAGGGGGAGGGGGGGCTCCCCCCTTAACAAGAAGGGTGGTACACGATTTCAAGAATGCGGAGCACGTACCCAACCAATGCCAGGAACCAGGCAGTAAAACAAATACGCCCTCGCGCTCTCGCGCTACCGGCCTATACGGGGTGTTCCGGTAATACCGCGTTCCGCGGTGGTGAGATCTTTCCACTGGCGAGCCGGTATCTCTTTCTCGGCCTCGTTACCGATACGTATGCCCTCGCGCACCCTCTAAGCCCTTCCACCCCCCCCCCCCCCCCCCCCCCACCCCACCCCCCCTAGCGACAATCCTATCCTCTCGATAGTGCGGGTTTTCATGACTCTGCTCGCCGTAAAGGTTGGCTCAGTGTCTTTACATTCATCCTTGTATAGATGCGAGTCGCGATAAGAATATCTCCGAGCAGTACGGGCAAAAGTGCCGGGAGACATTGTAAGGAGCTATCGATATTAAAAGACATCATTCGGCGTTGAGCGGATATTATTAAGTACTTGCTCGCTGATATCGATTCCCGATCGTCGCAGGTTTCTTTACTTATATCTTACATCCCGATTCTGTCCAGTCAATCTGGCCTCCTCGTTCGCCGGTCGTTGTACCGAGCTATTCCGATCGTGCCGGCAACAAATATAGTCGGGAATATAATATTCTGGAGTCGGTTGTTAATACTCGATCGGGAAATTATCGATTGTGCGAGTTTCGTTATGTATGCGATCGTCGATGTTGCATGACGTTCATTTTATTTTTATATTCGCTTTTTTTATGCGGTTGGCGCTTTTCGAGACCAAAGGTTTGCGAGAAAGCTTTCATTTTCCCGATGTAAACTGAGAAACGGAAACGGTTGGATTAAGCAGATGCGCGGTGACATAGGGGAAAGCGGGGCAAAATGGAACGGTGGGGCGAAACGGGACGGTGAGGGCAAAACTCAATTTTCCAATAATTTTTGGTTGTTCCATTTCGTCCCAACGATAGATCCGGATTTTCAACCCCGTTTCGCCCGATGGACGATAATTTCCACCATCCATAAGTTATTGGATAATTGTGTTTTGTCTCATGATCCCGTTTTGCCCTGCCGTGCCATTTTTGGCCCGCTCTCCTGTACGTTCGAAGGTGTATTTGATTGCTACAACAAAAATGTTTGTTTCAATCGACGAATTTTGAATAAATTGAAGCGAATAGTCGTTGAACGAAACGAAGCTTTATTTGTACCAAACAAATAACATCTTTGATCCCTACTTTTGGTCCGCGATTTTTGGTTAAGCCAACTAATTTTTTTTTCTCAGTGTAGTCACGATGTAACTGAAAGACTGCGAGGATTTGAGTTTCGCGTTACGCACGCTGCAGGCTCCCGTTTTCGTTTTTCTTGAAGGCTCACTCGAGCGATTCTCCGCCCTTTGCGCCTGGACCGTCGAAACCCCAACGAACCCCGGGACGCGCGAGAAGCAGCACGAAACGACTGGGACGACTGCGAAGAATCGTATATAGTGTGCATCACAGCCCGCGCTCGCCGCGACGCAAATGTCCTCTCCTCCGCGCCCCTGAACGCGGACCGAAGTAAAAAAAATGTCCTCTTTATAAGGCTAAGCGAATGATGGACGGGTGAAAGAAGTGGCCAATGTGGGCTGGTTCCGGCGTCTCGTGTGACACACACGTCGAGCGAGCCTTTGTTTTCTTCTCCCTTTGATTGAGTGCCCGGTTTCAATCGTTCTTTCTCTCATCCGCTTTCTTTCTTCCCTGCTTCCCCACTCGTCGCTCAACTCCGTGTCCTTCGCCGACGAGCCGCCTGCATGCGACAAACGGACGACGATGCAGAATTTATGAGCGGTTCGATTATTGTCAACGTGCACGAAAGAGATTGCTCCGCACGGCGGTTAATGTGAGAGACGTGGAATAACGTTTTCAGTTTATGTCGAGGGTCGATGAAACCGACACGGCATAAAGGACGAACCCGCTTTACGCTCGCCCGACAATCTTGGGTAACAGGTGTCTCGTTAA
The DNA here is from genome assembly GCA_933228735.2 of Amblyteles armatorius. Classification (NCBI taxonomy): domain Eukaryota; kingdom Metazoa; phylum Arthropoda; class Insecta; order Hymenoptera; family Ichneumonidae; genus Amblyteles; species Amblyteles armatorius. The sequence goes on along the minus strand of OW121689.1, from coordinate 4,126,195 downwards.
TTAGTTCCCGCCGAGATGCGTGCGTTAGGCCTCAAGGTGAATTATTACGATTAGCAAAATCGAGTATCAAGAACGAGGGTCCAAGGTTTCAGACAAAAAAAAAGAACGTGTATTATTTACCTTCCTTGGAATAATAGGGGAAAGCGGGGCAAAATGGCACAGCGGGGCAAAACAGGATAATGAGAGAAAACGCAATTTTCCAGTAACTTTTGGATGGTGGAGATGTTAATTCGTTAATTAACTCGTTAATTAGTTCCCGATGCGTGCGTTAGGCCTCAAGGTCAACTATTACGATTAGCAAAATCCAGTATCAAAGACGAGGGTCCAAGGTTACTGACAAAAAAAAAGTGTTTTATTTTTTTTCTCTTGGTATAACACTTGCAAAGCTGCTCTGATTTCAATAGGTCGCTGTCAGTTCCGTGTTCTACCCGACATGCTCTGAACTTTGAACCGTCGGATGACCATCAGTAGGGAAAACAAGGGTGAGATTCTGTTCCGTGGACCAGTTTCCTCACCTGATCCGCGGGCGAATCTGTACGCCTCGTTCCCCGGGGATGGATTCGAAAGGGATGAATCGCTGGTGGACCAGTTACCACCTGATCTGGAGCGCGATCCATTTTTCACCGTGCCCATCGGCGCGCCCGGGCTCGAGAGCCCAAATGGTCGAGAAATGAGATTGGGGGAATAAACCTGTTCTTTCTCGCGTGGCGAGGTCCTGCCCTGGCCCGGAGTCTGACGCCTCGTGGCCGGCTCGTGCTGATGACGGGACCTTATGGACTCCTCATTTCACTTATACCCTTCGAAAACTGGTCCATCGACAATGGGATGCTGCTCACCGGAGCCAACGGCACAATGACCGGTGTCCACTCGCACGGACAATCTGCGGTCCGCAAAATGCTCACGTTTAACCCTATTGACTCCTATGATCTCGGTTTCGAAAATGCCGACCATCACCCCTCGACAAAAATTTAATTCTTGTGCACGGACCATTATACGAATCGTTTGCGCCAAATGAACGTGAAAGGGGAACGAAAGACCCCCGATTTAAGGTAAATGCTCCCATTAGAGACAGGCTTATTACGTTATGGGTGGTAGCAATTCTCATCGACGCGCTGGCTGCAGTTTTCAATACGTAAAATGTTCCTCATGAATTCTTTACTTCGATCACTGTTCAACCCTTTGCGTCACGGTGGGTTTTCAATTTTTTAAACTAATTTCTTAACATGTAATACCGAGGTTTTGTTTTTATGGTTTCATAATGTATGGCTCAAAGGATTAACGTATATTATTAGTATCTCAATGAAAACGTGGTATGCTTTTTTATTGACGAAACTGTGAATCGACGCATGGAAAGTGGCAACTGATAGCCACATCGGTGGCCACTTATAGGAACAAAGACATGTATTCATTATTTTATTCCTATTGAGTATTCAAAAATAGATAATTATACATTTAGGCGGTTTTTGGTGAGCCAATGAATTACTCTTCCCGATGGAATTTAGTTCAACGAGCAGAAATATTCGTGCTTATGTAAATATCAGTGGTTACTAATTATTAAGGTACATTGAGTGTCATTAATGGGTGCAACTCTGTATCGCGGGTCTCACTAATACGGACAACAACATTTATTTACGCTTTTATTCATATCCTTTGAATAACAATAAATAATTAGTTGCATTTGAAAGGTTTTGGTTAGCCAATTAACTAAACTTCCCGATGGGATCGATATCAGCGACCGGATACCCATAGTTGTATAAATATTTTGTAACGTTTCGGACACAATTCTTAAGCGGCCACTGATAGGAGCATTTACCTTATCCAGCGTATTCTGGCTTGCCCTAGCCGGATGATGACGCTCGTTTCTTTGAGCTATCGAGTTATCGCAGCCGATAAACTACCCCAACGAGTAACTTCCCGATACCGAAGGAAACTGTAACTGGGGGTGTGTTTGCGTGTTCTATGTTGAAGCCGGCGTATCCAGGCAACGATAGACATGTAGATTCGTTGCGGCAAGGGTGCACTCGTCGACGAACGGGTTACGAAAAGTTACATTATCTTTGCGTCGTTCGTCGTTGTGTTTTTGTTTTCCACGTGTCGACAAATGCTGCCGAATAATTCGAGGAGGGTGGAGAACGTTACGGACCTGTCCGATCGGGATCAGGCCAAGCTGGAAAAGATTATAAATCTGACCAACGTTCTCAGAGTATGTTTCGGTTAAGTCACATGTGTCTACAATGTAAGCGCAAATGAATGGTTCAATAAAAAAAAAATTGTCGGACCAGGAGACGGATAAAAACTTGACGTCGTGCGAAGACATCTTGGCCGCTTACTTAGCGAAACGACTGAAGGTAAAAAACCAACAAACTTCCGAAAATTTTACAAGTTTTATTTATTCTTTACACATTCGTCGCAGTAAACATTTATATATATATGTATATGTGGAAGAAAACGTGTTATAAAAAATGGCGTGATTCATTTTGAGTGAATTTTTTCGAGATGACGTGGTGATGATCAGCCTAGTTGGAGAATCCCAATCGCCGCATGTTTCCTTGCTCGATAGTGAGAATTGCCAAACCACTGTGCACTGGGAAATTCGGCTATCCTGGTTTTTCTCGAGCCAACTACTTGCAGCCGTGTTGAATCTTTCATGACCGAGAGTTGGCAACGAAGCTGGCTTCGCGGCGTCGGGGAATGAACGCGCTCCGCCGGTACGAAGAATTGTGGCTGCGAACGGAGGGGTTGCTTCGCGGGATAAGGGTAGAAACCGCTCGGCTACATTGGGAGCGGCGAACGCTTTTACCATTTGCCGTGCCAACCGCCGTGCCAGCCGCCGCTGCCGTACCACCAAGGCCATCCAGGGTACCAACCACCGTACCATCCGTGCCCTCCCCATCCACCCCATCCGTGTCCATGGCCGTGACCGTAGCCGTGACTCCAGCCACTATATCTACATATCAATTACAAATCAGCAACAAAAAAATAATTTTTTGGCGGTAACGATAAAGATATAGACATATCTATGTTTTGCTTCCTCATGGAGGAAGCTTTGTTATGGTTAAAAAAAAAAAAATTCGAGTTTTTAATGAAAACGTGTTAAGAATTTTCCAAAACATCGACGAATCACATTTAGAGAAAATGTCCGGATGTGTGTGTCTGTGTGCACCTAGAAAAATTATTTATCTGACGGCCACCGTTTATTTGATTTAAGTCAAATACTTATTTGATTTGAATAAATATTTATTTTATTTAAGTAACTATTTACTTGATTTAAATAAATATTTATTTCATTCAAGTAACTGTTTACTCAATTAAAATAAATATTTATTTTAATGACATAAATATTTACTTAAACCAGATAAACGGTTGCCGTCAAATAAATTTTTTCCTGGTTGGGTGTGTGTGTGTGTGTGTGAATCGAACGCGAACAATTCAAATTACAATGACCCGAGAACGCCTCGACCGATAATGCTGAAATATCACACACGGCATGTTTTAATGTATGATTTGACTCACATGGGCCAGCCATGACCCCAGCCGCCCCATCCATGGCCGCCCCAGCCGTGACTCCTCTTCTCGAGTTTCTTATCACCGGGCTGCACCCCCGAGTCCGGTTCTACCTGCTGAATCGTCGCACCTTGCGGCACATCGTTCGTTTCCTCCGCTTTGTGAGCCTCGAAAGCCTCCTGGCACAAGGCCAGAGTGGCTATCGATAGTATCAACTGCAACGATTAATCGTATCTTCTTCAACGTTTTCTTCATTTTTTTCTCAAATAATCAAACGCTCTCCGGATATCTTACCAGCAACTTCATATCGACTCTTGCGCACTACACGTCAGAGACTGATGTCTGTCTCGGCCGTTGACACTTCTTTTATACCAGGGATTATTCCCCGTGCCGACTCGTTCTCTCCGGCCATGTTATGGTAAATTCGAGATCCAGCACATTTGCGGCACGTCGCAAACGGTCTTACGCGTTTAACACTATTGGAAGCTGGTATTACCACTGGATCCCGGTTGACGGGTCGTCCACCACTGCCACTCCCATCTACAGAATTTCCACGTAACAACCTGATGCGGACTCGTAAACTACGGGTACGCGACCCGATGTTGCCGCGGCGCGCGGCTATGCCCCGCGAGGAGGCTCGCGTTCACGAATTTCAACAGTGACCGGTGCCGATATCCGCGAGGGAATGCCGATCGATGATCTCGCGATACGTGCGAGAACGAAATTTCTCAAACGATTGTCGATTAAATGAAACTCTGTGTTCTTTTAGCGTTTCCGCACGGTGAAAAATAAAATTGTTGGGACGGCAAGAATTTTGTTACCATAACAGGGTGGCCGTTTTTTCTTCGAGAAAAAATTCCCTGACTCGTCACTGACCAATTAAAAATGTTCCCTGACCAAACAAAAAAGAAATTAATTATGCAAATGAAAATGCCTAATTATTGTATTAATATTTAATTCTATTTTTTTTCAAAATTTTACTTTTTTTTTTTGAAGGTTTCCTTTTATGTATTTCTTATTATTTTTACAAGGTTCGGCGACAGTTTTATTTTTCCCTGACCAAGATTTTTTTCCCTGACTTTTCCCGGTTTTCCCTGACTGCAGCCACCATGCATAACTCATTTACCTGCTTAACGTAGGGACAACAAAATATTTTGCTGTAGCAGGAAATATTTTGCTGTGGCAGGAAATATTTTGCTGTGGCAGCAAAAATGTTGCTGTGGCAGCAAAAATACTTTGCTGTAGCAGTCAAATATTTTTGCCGCCACAACAATAAATTATTAACGATCTACATTTCGTTAAAGAACCATAACTATTTTCCTCCGTGCAGGAAATATGATTTTCTCGGCTCGGGCGTCATAAATCGACCGGCGATAAACGTGGGAAAATCGGTTGCATCTCAGCCGTAGAATTTATAATTAAATCGTCTCTAATTGGACATCCAATTACACACTCGAGGCTATCCTTCCGGTGCGAACCGCATGGTCGATGCTCACGAACGCACTCGCTGATTGAAAAAAAAAAAAATACATCCCGGTGGCTCGGCTCATTCGATTCTCGCCAGGAGCCGATTTCCTACTTTCTCGTTGCTTGGACAAAGACCCGAACGAGGAAGTTTGATCGATTTATCGGCGACGGCGCGGCGTCGCACCGGTCAAGTCACCGCGAACCGATTCGTAACGATCGTTGCTTACGAGACATTTAGACTCCCGTCTCTGTAACGCCCTCCCGATCGGCATCGTTATCTCGTAGAGTCAGCGAAGGCACACAAGTACATACAAAAAAAATATATGTAAAAACAGCGATGCGTGTAATTGTGTAATAGAATGATCGATGTCTGCTTCCAGAACGATCGACATAAAAACCGGTCTGCCGATCGGCGATCTGCGTAGCCGATCGAGGAATCGATTCTCTCGCGTAATCGCCCACGCACCGTGTCGATCGACGCCACGGACGAGGGCGCGCGACTTTGATTTCGGCGACTGCCATCTAGCCCTGCCGATTCGCCGATCGACGAAACTCGATTGCGCAACGAGACCGACTCGCGACAGCGTTAACGACCAGATCTTTCTTTCCACAGAGACGTTGGGAAAACCTGCACGGGGACTTTTTTTTTGTCATCTCCCGCACGCCCGCTTCGAGCACTGTCTCCCGAGCCAAACCGAGAAACGATCGCCGCGGGCTGCCGATACCTTTCACGCTACCGGTACGAGCGATAGGTCGGGCTTGGCGCACTTGCGAAAGTGAATTCGCGCCTTAGCCGTGAGCCTGAAAAATCGCTCGGATGTTATTAATTATTCTTTGCTCTCCAACGTTGTTCCTCTTCTAGTTTAGATCGATAGATATAACCGATCGTCGGTCACGGCTGATCGCGAAAGAGCGTCAACGAACCTTTCTCGCGTCTCTCCTCGAGGTAACACGATCGATTAATCAACGACCCACGAAAAGAAGTCCCGCACTTCTTCCACCGCGCCCGAGGCGAACGATTTGATTACAGAAATTTCTTGCGTTTACCGCAAGATCGTTCGGCTGGCTCCTCCAAATGGAAACACTGTTATGCACCGTTAATCGTCGCTTTTCCTTTCTCATTATTCAATCAAACGAAATAGCTGTATTCGTAAAAGAAAAAAAAAACTATCTCGCGCGCGCTGTCGTGTTGTTGCGACTCTTGAGCTTCCGGATATTGCCGATTATATTTATCGAACCGAACGTCGTGACGGACGAAAGTGCGACTGTAAACTCGTTAACAATTCGTTCCGAATATCTTCGAGAAATGCTGCGGTTTGGATCGAATTGCCCAATTTTCTTTTTCCTCCCGTTTTCAGTGTTTTCGTTCGATCCATCGGTATCGACGATCGGCGTCTCGGACGACAAAATCCGCCGGCCAGCCGGCAATCACGTTTTAGCGTCGCACAGCACGGGAGCCGTGCGGGATCAGAAAAATGATATTTCCTTCCTTTGCGTCAAAGCGCCGAGAGCCCGGGACTTCGCGCTTCACTTCACTCAAATGAGCGGGCGGGTCGGACGTCGTCGTGCAATCGAAGTGAAACTCTCCGCGGTGACTCTCGGTTTCTTTCTTACATTATCCACTGGTCGGCGTTGCGCAAAAAAAAAAAAAAAAGAAAAAAAAACCATCCCCGCCTCGATGAGGCCATTGTTTATTGGCACTCGGACCCTCGCGACATCGACTAGTCGGTGAGTGATTCCCGAGCCAAAAACAACGTCGACTCCTCTCGGAGCCATCGCCAGTGTCGTTCAACGTTCTGTCACATCCGCATACATCCAAACACCTATAAACACCTATCAGCCATCTATAGCATGCAAAAATTAAAATAAATAAAAAATACAATGTGCCTCAATCGAATCGAGTGAATCAAATTGTTGAAGAGGTCGACATTACCAGCGATGTCGCCCAGCAACCTTTTGTGCGTGATAGTTATACTGCAATTCGCTTCGTCACTAGCGAGCAACGACAGTGCCAATGTGTATCCATCTCCCGAAAATTATACGGAATCGGAACTCGAAGCTCGTCCAAGAATCGACGTCAATGACTCCGCGATTGAGCCGGAAAATCCGCGCGACAAGAGAGCTTTGGGCGTGATTCTTCAGGGTCTGGTCGAGGCTCTCGGCTACACGGTCTCGCCGATTTCGTACGCCTCGCTCCCGAATCCGAATACGACCTCGCCGCTGCCACCGGCCCAACCGCCGAAGCCCGTCGCGACCTCGGGATCGGCACCGGCGCCGATGACCACGGTGGCTCCCAGACAGCGGGAAACGCTGAGGTTCACGGGTGTCGTGAATTTCGGCAACAACTCCGATCTTCTCGGTCATCTTCAGCAGTACGAGAGAATCTTTCACGGCAACGCAACGAGCACGGCCGCGCCGCCACCGGCCCGGCCTCCGACGCCGCCGGGACCAGCGTCGGGAAGACCTGCTCTTCTGACGCCCTACTTCGTCCCGATTCCTCTGCCGCTCGCCCCGAACCTCCCGCCGCTTCCGCCCTCGGCTCCCAGAAGGGCGCAGCAGATGGAGGTCGCCCACGCGAAGCAGAAGGTCAACGAAAATCACGAGCGCGAGAGTGGGGAGACGAGTGACGAGAAGGAGGTGAGGAAAGAACCGCCCGGAAGGGATTCCGATCGGAACACGTACATAGACGAACCTCGGTGGAAGAAGAAACAGCGGGAGAAGGACGAAGACGAGAGGAAGAAGTACCGGGAAGAGAACGAGAGGGAGGCCGAGAGCTCGGAAGAGAACGACGAGGTCGAAGGGAAGAACAAGTACCGAGAAGAGGAGGTCGTCGATCGTGAAGAAGACGCTGAGGATTCCAGGAAGAAGGACCAGCAGATCGATGAGGAGAAGGAATCTGTTGAGGAAGGGAGGGAGGAAGATGATAAGAGCAGTAAGAGGGAGGACGATGAGGAGGGTGAAGATTCGCGGGAAGGAGAGGAGTACGCGAAGAAACCGGAGGACGCTGAAGACGATCGTGAGAACGCGTCGAGTGAAGGCGGAAATGACGACGAGGACCGGGTGAAAAGTGAGGGCGATGACGAAGACACCACGTCCAGAAGCGACTACGAGAGACTCGCGAAGCCCTTGGGCTACTCGCCGACGAAATGTCCGCCGACGCCCAAGCAGTTCGGGAACAGGCTGCCCATAAGGGTCTTCGACGAGCCCTTCAGCATCCGCGGCGAACTGCGCAACAGCTACGGCGAGAGTCTCGAGCAGGACGGGAAGATCGACGAGAGCGTCGCTGATTTTTTTCAGAAGTACAAACACCCAGAGACCGGACTGTTCGACTCGAGAAGGGTGCAAAGTCTGCGAGGACCGAAGGAGGAGGACCTTTGGTGGCGTAACGACCGGGCAAGCGCGCCGGGAATCACCGGCGATCCTCTAGAGAGGATCAGGCAAGAGTACGCTGCTCCGGCGAAGAAGTACGAGGAATTCGATTCGGAGAGGAAAGAGGACGAAGCGGGAGAGCAAAGAGGTCGAAAGGATGAGCACAAAGAGACGTACGACGGGGAAGTGGAATCAACGGAAGTGAAGTCTAGGCCAGTAAAAGGACGAGAAGGAACGACAACCTCCAAGAATACGATCCAGTATCCGAGAGTACCGGCGAACAGGAGGTACGAAGAGTACAATCCGGAGAGGAGGTACGAAGAGTACAATCCGAAGAGGAAAGACGGTGGGGTGGGGGAGGAAAAAGGTCGAAAGGATTCGCCCAAAGAGACGTACGACGAGGAAGTAGAATCAACGGAAGTGAAGTCTAGGCCGGCGAAAGGACGAGAAGGAACGACAACCTCCAAGAATACGATCCAGTATCCGAGCGTACCGGCGAACAGGAAGTACGAAGAGTACAATCCGGAGAGGAAAGACGGTGGAGTGGGAGAGGAAAAAGGTCAAAAGGATTCGCCCAAAGAGACGTACGACGAGGAAGTGGAATCAACGGAAGTGAAGTCTAGGCCAGTGAAAGGACGAGAAGGAACGACAAGCTCCAAGAATACGATCCAGTATCCGAGAGTACCGGCGAACAGGAGGTACGAAGAGTACAATCCGGAGAGGAAAGGTGAAGTGGAAGTGCAAAGAGGCAGAAAGACAGATTCCGAAGCGGAAGAGCACGATGAAAGGGTCGAATCAACGGAACCTAAGTACAGGCCAGTGACAAGACGAGGCGGAGGAAGAACCTTCAAGGATACCATCCAACAACCGAGAGTACCGGCGAACAGAAGGTACGAAGAATACAATCCGAAGAGTAGGAGTAGAGAGGAAGATCCTGAAGAGCGGAAGTACGACGAAAGAGCGGAATCACCGGAAGTGAAGTCTGGGCCAGTGAAAGAACGAGAAGGGACGACAACGTCGAAGAATACGATCCAGCATGCGAGGTTACCAACGAAGACGTGGTACGAACGATACAACTCAGACGGGAAAGACGACGAAGTGGAAGCGAAATATAAGCCAGTGACTGGACGGGGAAGGGGAAGAACGTTCAAGGATACCATCCAACAACCGAGAGTACCAGCGGACTCGAGGTACGAAGAATACGGTTCGAAGAGTCACGATGGTGAAGTCGGAGATCAAAGAAGTAGAGAGGAAGATCCCGAAGAGAGGAAGTACGACGCAAGAGCGGAATCAACGGAGCCGAAGGATAGGTCAGTGACAGGACGAGGCAAAGCAAGGACGTCCAAAAATACCGTCCAACATCCAAGAGCACCAGCGACCACACGGTACGAAGAGTACAATCTGCCGAGAGAAGGCGATGAAGCGGGACGGCAAAGAGGTAGGAAGGAAGAGTCCAAAGAAAAGGGTTATGAGGAGAGTGTGCAGACAACGGATGGGAAGTACAAGCCGGTGAAGGGTCGAGGCAGAGCGAGAACATTCAAGAGTTACGCGGAAGATGAGAAATCCGGACCAAGTGTGGAGAACGGGCGGACGGAAGTGCGAGGAAAAGAGGCAACTTCCAGGGATGAAGATTCCAAGGACGAAATGGCAGAGCCAACTGTGACGACCTACACTCGCATAAATTCGCTCGAAGAAGTTGGAAGATCTAATTACCAAGACGGAAGCGAAGAGGCGGAAGAAGCCTCGCAATACGAGCCAACTTCCGGGCGGATAAATCTCCCGGACGACGACTCGGTGGAAGAGGCGACGAGTCTGAGCAAATTTCAGCTACTCGATCCCAAGAACCCTCTGCTCTTCAAGGGTTTCGACTTCATCAAGTACAGTCCGTACTTCAGACCGATTCAAGTGTCCTACGAGCCTGCGAAGTTGCAGCGGACTGCGGCACGAATATTGTCGCACCACAATTTTGGCGAGGACGCCAGTGAAGATAAGTCGAGATCCTCGGAGCTGAGGGACAAGAACTTTGGATCGCCCCGAAGACTCGCCGTGTCCGTAGTTGGAGGTGACGAATACTTCACGCTCAATCCATACTTGAAACCCATCCAAGTGGCCTACGAGCCGGAAAAGCTGCAGAGAACGGCGGAGAGAATTTTGTCTTCTCACAACGCTCTCGGCCCAGATGAAAGCCGCGAGGAAGCCAAGCACGAAAGGATTCATAATGAAGAAGAAAGGAGAGAAGAGGAAGAAGATGAAGAAGAAGGGGGAAAAGAAGAAAAAGAAGATCGTTCGGAAAGTAACTCGAAGGAAAGCGATCGGCCATCGCAGAGTCACGAAGAGCAAGATGGCCGCTCGGCGGACACCGCGAGCGAAGACGATAGACCGTCGCAGAGGCACGAAGAGCAAGATGGCCGCTCGGCGGACACCGCGAGCGAAGACGATGGACCATCCCGGAATTACGAGGACCGAGAGAATTCTTCGGTAGGTAACTCCAACGAGGACGACGCTCCATCGCGGAATTACGAGGAACGGGAGGACCGTTCTTCAGTCAACAGGGAGACGGAGAACGACGTGAAACCCGGGGTCGGTCTACCGGAAAGGCTCACCGGTAAGAAGCTTCACGAAGGTGAAAGCAAGGAATTGCGAGCGTGGCCTGCACCGTTCGATCACACATTCGACAGTACGGAAAGAGCGAAAATCGTGCGACTTCCGAAATCCAAGGTTTCGACGAAAATCGGCGACGAAGACGTCGAACCGACCTACGAAACTCCTGCGCTTCTGGAATTTCAGAGCACCAGACCCACTGAGGACTATCCTCCGGACTCTGATGTAGCACCGACGTACGAGACACACTGGAGCGTAGAACTTCGCGCTTCCGGTCCCACCGGACATTATCCTCTGGACTCGGATGTCTCGCCGACCGACGAGTCACCTTCTGTGGAAAATTCGCCGAGTCCCGAGCCTCGTTCGAGTAGCAAAATTCAGAGCCGTCCTCAATCGGAGGCGAAGAAAAGTAGCGTACCCAGCGATGACCTTGGGAAAGAACGTAAACAATCCCGAGTAACGAAGGTCGACGCTCGAATTCGTGCAACGGTTCAACCATCGCCACACCGCGAGGTGTCCGAGAAGCCAAACTCACGAGACAGCAATCCTACGGTTCGTTTGCAGATATTTGAGCCCAACGAGAGCAAAGATTTTTCCGACGAAGGAGTTGTAGAAAATTTGAGGCCTCCGGTGCAGCCGCGGAAGTTCGATGACCCCGGAAGCGCTCGTGACTTCTTCGGCTTCGGCAGAGACGATTACGTCCTGAATCAAGATGCGAACAACGCCCCAAAATACGGCGAGCATGTACAAAAAACGACAGCTCCTTCCAAGAGCAACGAGAAAGAACTGATGGGTCTTCTGGTGATCTCCCACGATCCCAATCACCAGCACGAAGTGACCTTGACGAAGTTCACGGACGAGCCTGAGACCGAGACCGAGCGAGTCAAAGTCAACGAATACAGAAACAAAGTGGCGACGCTAAAAGTATCGGAACAGAGGCAATCTACCCCGCACGGGCCTGTCGAACACGTCGGATACACGAGACCTTTGTAGTCGATAAACTATGTTCAAGAAAGTATTTAATATACAGTTATATGCGCAATGGCTTTATTTATTTTGTACGAATAAACGAACCTTGTATCCTGGATGTCGCTCTGGAATGTCCCTTCGATCGCCTGTTACGCTCTACGTCTTTCGTTCGCTTTGTTTTCTAAATACAAATCATCTGCATGGAACGCGCGTCTTGTGTTGCAGGACAAGAGGAAAGCGGCAGAACGGCGCAACGAATTGGAGACGAAGATGACTGAGATCCTCGATAACCTGAAGTCCCGTCTGTTGCTCGAATGAAATACCCACGATAACTGCTCGATGTACTGTTAATAAAGCCGATATAACTCGTTTCCGTAAGAAACTCAATGTACAATAGCGATAATAATAATAGAAACGTAGCGTGCGACGGCACGACGGCGAGAGCCGACTGAGAGGGAAAGCGAAGCGTTGCGTGCACGCGAATGACTGCCCGCTCGAACAGCTGATCCGCCCGCTGTTTCAGTAGCAAAGCGAAGCCGCCGGAGAGACGCAGTGGCACAAAGCTCCGCCGACGACTGTAAACAACGCCGATAAAATAAACAATTTCAATGGACAACTCGCAGTCGGAAAGTATCGACGCGTTCCTGAGAGAAATTGGCGTGGGTCGAAGGCCTCTGAACGATAAATTCTTTGAGGAAGCGCACGAGGCGTGCAGAGTTTTTCAGAGAACCGGGATCACCGTCGAGGACGACGAAGAGCTGTGTCACAATGTGTCGGTATCAATTGTCTTCCGGATTTTCGTACATCTCGATGACCTTTCGATGTCTCGTTTCCAATCTGCGTTTAACCTCGATAACTAATCGTACCCGCGGCTGGTTTATTCGATTTCCAAACGTTATTTCAGAATGAGGGAGTTTCCCTGCAACGTGTACGGCTGCAAAGCGCGCTTTCGAAACCTCATCGACTTCGAGATACATTACAACGGTTCGCACCGATACGTCTGCCAGGAGTGCAAGAAAATCAGACCCAACGCAAGACTCTTGGAGATTCACATACAGGAGAGCCACGACAGTTTTTTTTGCCTTCTCGCCGAGAAGCAACCGATGGTACGTCAACCTACGCTTCCAATGTTCTCTATTTTTATTTATCGCATTATATTTCAGTACCAGTGTTACGTGTCGGAGTGCGACACGAAGCTCGAAAATCCAACCGAAAGACGCAATCACTGCGTAACGGTTCACAAGTTTCCGAAGAACTTTCGCTACGACTGCGAGGGTCACAAGGTTCGCAAGCCCCAAAGCAAAGACGCCATGGTAGTGGAAGAAACCGAATGCCCTAAGACTCGGCCCAAAAAGACTGGGCTTTATCTCGACAAGAATCAGAGAGTGAAAATGTTCCAGCATAATTCATCGCACCGTGGGCGCGCCTCGCACAAGGCGCGGTCTGCGAGTATGGACGACGCCGAAAGTATTACGTCTATAGGAACATTGTCCGTTAACGACAATGATACAGCTGCTTCACCGCAATCCGTGCCCGTTAAATCAGCTTTAGCTTTCATACCCCGTCAAGTGTCGCAAAAATCCTACTCGAAGGTCTTGACGAAAAACAAAAACATGCAGAGAAACGTTCTCGAAACAGAGACGATGATGGACCTTGCGGAATCGCTTCCGGAATAATTTTCTATGAATCGTACGGTAAAGGCTTGTAAATACGGTGGGAGTTTCTTTTTTTTCTAAAAATGTGTCTTTATTTTATAAATATATCTTAAATATTGCAACAGTCTTTTTATGTACACAAGAGAAAACCCCTATCGTAGATCGGCTCGCTCAAACTTCGCTATGGCAGAAGGGAAGAAACAATTTTTACGCGATTTAACGTATTTACACTTAGGCTCTATTGACTATAATATCCGGAAGGAGTTTTCCGTTCGGTCGAGAGGGGCGAGTCTCGCGCAAGTTCTTCGTGGACTTGTTAACATCGCGTCGCTCGCTCCGTAACTCTTACGAATCGAATTTACACGCACACATCGAAATCAAACGGTACAATTATATAATTACACACTTAAACATCTAAACTTTGGATAAAGCTACTATCAGATAGCCCAACCGGCACGATCTTCGTTGTATCACGACTGATAAAAAATCTCGTTGCCTCTTCCGTAGAAAATAAATGCGCCAGTCCTAGCGACTCGCTTATCGCTTATCGCGTATATCGAAAATAGACGAAATAGCCAAAAAAAATGAATATTCTTCACCGCCGAAAAGGTTCCCAGTCTCGATATCCAGGCTTCAACGAAGATCGGCAAAATTTACATTATCCTTCGCGATCTTATCGAATTAAACGATCTAACAATACGACGATACGACAATAATAGATTAATAAACGAATTAGTTCGTGTATACCATACACCTGAGTTTCGCGGTCTCGTTTCTCAGCGCGACGAGTTCGTACTTCAGCTTCATGTTCTCTTGCTCGAGGAACGCCGCCCTGATCGCGATCTCGTCCTCCTTGGCCCTTCTCGCGTCCCTCGACCTCTTCGCGGCCTCGTTGTTCTTTCTTCTCCTCTCCCAGTAAGCGGCGTCCTTGTCGTCCATCGTGCTCGTCGGAAGTCCCGGACTCTTCGTCACTCGCCTCATCTTGATGTTCGTTCCCTCGTTCGTTCTTCGTACCGAGTCGAGCATTCGTTTCCGGAACTCCGAGTAAGCCTCGTTCGAGTTCTGATCGTACATGAGCTCGGCCGTTCCCATCGTCAAGGACAGTGGGTCCTTGGGGTAGGCCTTGAAGGGCCTCGGTGCTTTCTTGCCGATATCCGGTGAGGCCAACGGACTCGTTACTTCGTGCGGGAGGGCGGAAGTGGCGGTCGTCGATACCGGAAGTTGAGTCGGATTCATCGTTTGAGCTGCGTTCTGGCCGATCGCGAGATTCGGCAGAGTCGCGGCCGCGATCGCGGGCATCGGAAGACTCATCGGCATGAGCGGATAACGATTTATCAGATCGGTCGGCGGTGTCGTGGCGGCGTTTATTTGATTGTAGATCGGCTCGTACTTGGGCTTCTTCGGCGAATCGGTTTCCGAGGGAGGCGTCACCATGAAGGTTCTTCCCTCGAAGGGACTCTTCCTCTCGTGATCGCCGTACTGAAGCTGATGCTGGCTCGTGTTCTCGATCATCGGCGAACGCGAAAGGCCCTCGAAGGACACGGGACTCAGACTGCAGGACGACTGGGGCTGCCGGTAATCGTGCTGCTCCGTCGGCTCTTGCTTCTTGCAGGACAAATCGAGAACCGGCGACTCGGTGCTCTTCTTCGCTGACGACGTGAAGTCGAGGGCCTCGTCGCCAGAGTCCATCGGCGAACGAGCGTACGTGTCCATTTTTTTATTCGTGGAACTATAACGAATGGTCTGTAACGAGACGACGAAGGGAGATTAGAGATCGAGTCGAATATTCACTGCTGCCGTTACGTTAAATTCTACTTTAAAATTCTACGCTAAACTTCGACGTTAAAATTTCATGTTAAAATTTCGTGTTAAAATTCTGTTAAAATTCTGTTAAAATTCTGTTAAAATTCTGTTAAAATTCTGTTAAAATTCTGTTAAAATTCTGTTAAAATTCTGTTAAAATTCTTTTAAAATTCTTTAAAAATTTTGTTAAAATTCTGTTAAAATTCCGATCGAATGTGAGATTTAGAAGTTTCTAACAGTTCAGTTACATTCCATGCGTCGCTAATTATACGCTCTCTCAATGCCAGAGCGCGGTCGCGTAATGGCTTTTTCGGAATTGGAAAAACTTTCGACTATGCACGACGATTAAGTATCTTTAGTAAAATAGAGATTGTACGTACACAGGGAAGACCGTGAACTTACAACGGTATAAGGAAAATAAACCAAAGGTCCAGTGGGGAATAAAATTTGGAGTGAAACAAACACTGCTTACCTAATAACAAATCCGTGATCACTATCGGTACACTTGAACCACAACACAGCTCGAATTCTCGGGCTTTCTCCGTCGTCGTTTGTTTTTGTACGGCGTGTTAGTTGCGCGTGTCGAAAACTGTGTCTCGCTGACGCTACAGCCGCGCGGTACTAGACGAAAAACTTCTTCTTTTTTTTTAGTTGTTTGTTTTCTTCGTATTCTTATTTCGCTCGACCGGCGGACTGTCCGAGTCGGCGAGGAAAAATCGTTTATGACGAGAAGGGGGTGTTCTTCGGCTTTTATACCTCTCAACCCTTGCAAGGCCGAGACGGTGCGAGGTGGAAGGGATTTTGGAAAAATAGTGGGGATTCCTAGTGTTTACAGGAGACCACTGGCTGACCAGAGACGGACTGGTGGGGGCGGCACGCGTCCGTCACTCACCGATTTTCACAAAACTATTCGGCTCGGCACCGCCTCGGAATTTTCGGTCGAGCGTTCGACGATCCTCACGAGTCGGTAGTCAGACTTATCTTCTCACTATCAAATGACAATCGGGTAATCGTGTAATCTTTGCTGATACAATTTTTGTACAATAAAAATAGAACAAATCATCAGAATTAATGCACGATTGGCCCCGAAGTTAATTTGAATTATCGACTTATCTTCTTACTATCGAATGATAATCGTGTAATTGTGTAATCGTGTAATCTGTGGTGATGCAATTTTTTAAAAACAAAAATCGGACAAATCATCCAAACTAATGCACGATTATCACCAGATTTAATTCGTTTTATTGACTTATCTTCTTACTATCGAATGATGATCGCGTAATCATGTGATCTTTGCTGATAACATTTTTTTCAAATAAAAATACGACAAATCATCGGAATTAATGCACGGTTATCCCCGGATTTAATTCGGATTATCGACTTGTCTTCTTACTATCGAATGATAATCGTGTAATCGTGAAATCTTTGCTGGTGCAATTTTTTAAAAATAAAAATAGGATAAACCATCCGAATTAATGCACGATTATCTCCGGATTTATTTAATACCATGCGACAATGCATTTCGTTAGTATTTACAATAACAATTAACCGTAGGACTGTCCTGTTAAAAAAAATTCTTTTCTAATTTTTTAATCCTTTAGACTGCCCCGTGACTAAGCTCGGATAAAGAACGCAATAATAATAACATTAATAGTAAAGAGATATTCGGTTGTATCCGGATTAGAGTTCGACTCGGCGATTTGACTCGTTTATTATAAAACAAGGGGGGGGGGGGGGGAGAGATTTCGGCTGCGCACGTAGCTCGAAGACTCTGCGGATAATCCTCGAAAAATGTTTACAACTCGCCAAGCGCTCTTTGCTGTGTACGGTACGGCCGTAAAGCAAAAAAAAACCGCTAACCGGCTCGAGTGCGTTTTTCTGCCGCTGCGAAAGGAAAAAGGTTCCCCACCCCCCTAGCTATTTTCTAACTGTTATGTTTTCTAACTGTTTTGAGTCGAACCTCGAAACGTCGACTCTTGCGAGGGATAACTGGCATTTTTTTTTCATTAAAAATATACCACTAAAAAAATCTCTTTGCGTTGCCCGAAATTGCAATTGCTCCACACTGATAAAAAAAATGCAGTTGAATCGACTAAACATTCGGGCAGGGACGTTCAAATAAATATTTTCTTGGTCGAACAAAACATTTTAACCCTTCAAATGTATTTTGGTCAATTCGTAAAAAAATTGTTGAACTAACCAGTGTTTTAGCAGCACCAAAAAAATATTTATTTGAAGGTCCCTGCCCTAATCTTTAGTCGATTCAAACGTATTGCTTCTTACGATTGTTATCTTCCATTCCTATTTTAGGAATAGAAATATGAATATCAAATAGGAATAGAAATTCCTATTTTTCTTTTTATATTTAATTCTATTTCGTTCTATTATGGTCTACTGTACTATGCTTGAATGCTATGCACCCAGAAAAATAATTTATTTGACGGCCACTGTTTATTTGGTTTAAGTAAAATATTCATTTGATATAAATACATGTTTATTTGATTTAAATAAATATTTATTTCACTCAAGTAACTATTTACCTAATTTAAATAATTATTTATTCAAATCAAATAAATGTTTTACTTAAACCAAATAAACGGTGATCGTCAAATAAATTTTTATTCCGAGTGTGCCGGCTGCGCTTGTGTTAGGAGGCACTGTTCTCTTAGGAGACTCCGGTGCCACACAACGGAATAAATATCCTATCTATTTTTTTATCAGTGCACCCCCTTGCTCCTCCCGAGCGGCTGCCGCAGTGTCCTGCAGCGCTCCTTTCGCTCGTCCCTCGTACCGGTACGTGCGGAAAGCTGAAGAGCGACGGTAGCGCCTTAACCCTTCGACTATCCCGATTCCCGCTAAATTAATCCAGTGTCTCGGGCCGCCCCGCGGTGAGAGAAGAACAAAATTTTCCCGAAATCCAGTTACCCGGCACGCTAAGTCCTTCGGGGCTTCGGTATATCGCTACTACTGTGTTTCCATAATGGATAACGTCGAGTCTCGGAATCGAGGTCCACAGCGTTGCATTTCGCCGAGACCCGGTAGCCGACAAACACGGTACTCGACGTTTATATTATTATAATGGAGATGCCCTCGATCGGGGGAGGGGGGGGGGGGGGGGGGGGAGGCTTTTGGATGGTGGTTGTGACGGCACGGACGACGTCTTAACCCTTTGGGCACCAAACTCTTCTGCAATATATTTCGAGCTTCCCATTGTTTTCCCAGTTTTCACCGACGATTTATGACCTCGCCCATTTTCGCCCGAAGACTTTCCCGACGAGAAACCCCTTTCGTTACTCGATTCTACTCGCTGTCACACCGTTGGAATCGCGAATTTGCGTAAAGACGTCGTAAATTACACCAATATCCGTAGACGGAGTGGAGTAGCTATGGTCGAGTGAAATTTGCGAAATTTTCTTGCGGGACGGTCATGCGCGGGCGCGTGTTCACGTGGCCCGACGGGCCCCGGGCCGAAAGGGTTGAACTCTCTCCGCAGAGGTACACGGGCCGAGAAGGGGAGTGACAAAGAGCACGACGCACGCGTGTTGATGGGCCTCCGGTGCTCCGGGGCCCCGAAAGGATAATATTAATGGTCTTGTTCTCCGAGAAAATTAACAGCATATGGCGAAATCCGGTGCCTTTTCCATGTATCCTACAGGATATATATGTATATATATACATCTTTATGATGATAAATTTGTCAGCTTCCTGTCGGCAATGGATCATTTAGGAGATCCTTATTTATTGGGTTGTTTTGATGCATAATATCCGATTCGCAATATCTATTCACGGCTTATATTGGCTGTTCTCGGAATAACTCGAATAAAAGGAACGAGCAGCGTAACCGAAAATAAGAGTGATAAGCTGTGCCATTTGCCAGTTTTTTGAAATTTTTGAAGAATGTTCGATCGACTTTTTTTTGTGTGCAGGAAGCTTCTTATTATGTTGTGATGATAAATTGATCAGCTTCCTGTCGGAAATGGCCCATTTATGAGATCCTTATTTATTGGTTTGTTTTGATGCATAATATTCGATTCGCAATATCTATTCACGGCTTATATTGGCTATTCTCGGAAGACCTCAAATAAAAGGAACGAGCAGCGTAACAGAAAATAAGAGTGAAACTGTGCCATTTGCCAGTTTTTAGACATTTAAAAAAAATATTCAATTGCCATTTTTTTTTGTGTACAAGAAACTTCTTGCTATGTTTCTTCTTGGTGTAAAGGAAGCGTCTTATTATGTTATGATGATAAATTTGTGAGCTTCCTATCGGCAATGGACCATTTACGAGATCCTTATTTATTGTGTTGTTTTTAATTTTTTTATTGGGTGTTGTTTAATGAAACGAACGCGCAGCCGTAACCCAAAATAAAAGTGATAAGCTGTACTGTTTTCCAGTTCTTGGAAATTTTTGAAAAATTTTCAATCGCCATTTTTTTTTTCTTTTTTGTACAGGAAGTTTCTTATTATGTCGTCGCGTCTCTAATCACAGCGAATATGGTCCAACGACGGTGGCATGGACTAGCCTCCGCTAAAAGGACCTCAGCTCTGCCCGTGGATGCACTCGGCATCGGAGAATATCCCTATTGTGCAGAGCCTGGGATTCTGCTTTTCATTCAACGGTGGTGCCCGCCTCTTTCCCATGTATACAAATTTTTGCTCTTTTGGCCACATAACCCACATTTCAATGGTGTGTCCTCACGATCCTCGTTCTGGACAACCGCAACCCGTTATTCGGATTCTCCCGTAGTAGGCTACGGCTCTATGCAGCCGTACCGATGCGCTTTCCCGCTCCCCGGACGAATCTGCATCTGCCCCGACACCGTGCCGGCTCCGTTCGAGCGATGCCGATTTCTCGCTTCTTCCTTTTCACTCTAACGGTGAATTTAACCCCGTGTGTGCACGGTGGATTTGGCGATCTTCCGGACACTTTCCCTACGAGCGGAACGTCTCAATTTTCTCGCGGCAAAATCGGCGCCGGCCAAAATCCTTTGGTGTTCGTCACGGATGCAAATCCGGCAAAGTCCACGCTCGCTCGCTCGTCTCAATTATATATTTTTAATTTTTAACAAATATCCCATCGTGAAATGCATCTTGGGACGAAACGACAGCGAAACTAAAAGTACCGGCAAAAAAAAAATTGCAACTGCAGTAGAACCTCGATTATCCGAAACAATTGGGACCCGAGCTCGTTCGGATTAACGAAAATTCGGATACCAGGAGAGTGCAACTAGAAAAAAAGTACTGGAAGTTTTTACGTATAAACTGGTATATTAAATACGATGTACAATCGTGATGAAAAATTAACGTACGGTATATTAAAAACTTGAGAAACGCTTTACTTTTAAGGATTTGCATTAATTTGACTATAAGAGTACTTTAAATTCAATCATTTAATTTACTTTCTGTGAAAAAGTACATTCATTTTTCATCATGATGGTTCATTAAATTTAATATACCAGTTTTTGCATAAAAACTTCCAGTCCGGTACATTAAATTTATGATTTTTTTTTTACAGTTTTGTTTGTAGCGCGCAACAATGTAAGGATGTGAAGAATTTCGCGCAATAGTTCGGGTAGACGAAACTTTATGCGAACCGGCGGCGGTTCGGATAATCGAGGTTCTCTACTGTATTCCAAAAAAATTTTACTGCTATTTGAAAACGTTCAGTGGGCATTCATCGTGGCCGATAGAATGCGTACGAGAGTCGCGTAACGGAACGGCGCATCCCACTCGGTTCAACGCAGGCAACCAATGCTGGGAGTTGAAAAGAAGGCCATAATCGATCATTTGACAAACTTTACATCCACCGAGCAATCGCTCGGGAAACTAGAGTGTTTCTCGTGTAAGCCCACCGAGCTCGCAACCTCCGGCTCTTACTCCCATTCATCGTAGAGCAATAATCGATTATTACTTTTCCTGTCATATACCTCTTTTGCCCGTTCAGTTTTTATTGCCTCGTTTCGGATATTCCTCGGTCGAGTAACGTCAACGAAAACGGATTTTCGGAGGCGGACACGAATGTACCTCACGCAAAAAATCTTATGTGCGAAAAATATATTAAAAATAACTAATTTTTTGAGCAAAAATGTATTCTCTATATAAATCATACATTTTTCATATACCCGAAAATATATATTTATATATATATATATATTTATATTTGCTCGGATATTATCCGTCATATATGCAATATATGAATTATAGGCAATATTTCGTTTAATTTAATATAATATATGCATTTAATTTAATATGTGAGAAATATATTTCCGCACGTACTTTTTTCCATGGAGATACGAGGAGCAGTTTGAGTAATGCAACAAATTGAAAGAGACAACGGACAGTTTCGTGCGGCGTGACACGATTGAAAAAAAAAAGCTACGTAAGTACGCGGTCGAAGATATTACCTCAAAAGCGTCATTTCCCGATGGCGAAGAATAGGCGAGGGAATGAGGTCGTAACATTGACAATAGACACACGGCTCGTTGAAAAGGCGAAACGGTGAGAATTAAAAGAAAATATGTATATTCGACGAAAAGTGGCGCGCTGCAGGTAGAAAACCGACGGATTACCCCACACTCGAGAGCGAAAAGAGTGCAATAAAACTCGTCGACCGCTGGACACTGGCAGTAGTGCACGGAATTTGGTGCACCACTAACGCGAGGTTTTGTCGTTTAAGGCAATATAATAATACGTTTGCAACGTTTCATTCATGATCGTTCGCAAGTGAAGCGGCCTCGGCCGATACCCGATATATTCACGGAACGCTAATCATGATCGCCACAAAAAATGTCTGTTTAACGCATGCACAAAAAGTCCCAATTTTTGTACCTGTAAAGTATGGAAAAAGCCGCGCATTTTAGGAAGGTGTGCGACTTAAATACTGCACACTACGTACTTTTTTCGCACTAGTGTGAAAATAGTACTTTTTTTAACCCATGCACGAAAAGTCCCGCTTTTTGGATCTGTGGAGTTCGGCGAAAATTGCATTTTTTTAGTATGAGAAAAATACTGCGCATGCGAAGAAGCGTACTGCGTACTTTTTGTAACACACGCGCAAAAAATCCACCTTATCGTCCCTGTAATGTGTGAGAAAAATGACGCTTTTTAATGAGTTGCACATTCACACCAGTTACTTTTTGCGCACTTATTTATTACTCTAACTACTTTTTCGCACGACCTTTTTAAATTTTCATTAGTGTTTCGCACGATTTTCTTCGTATTATACAAAATTTTACTTTACAAGATGTGGAAACGGGGGTTTTCGCACCGAGTGAAATAAATTTCTATCTTTCAACGTCCGGCGCGAAGTTCCTGACGATCATCTTCCAGCTTCCGTCGTGCAACAGTGCCTTTCACAGTTTCCACAGATCCTCTCATTCTCAAGCTCCGGAATATTTACCCAACAAATATCTCCAATAATTCGTCAGCCCGCCGGTCTAAGAAGCCCTAATGTAGTGACGAAGAAATGTTTGGCGCCAGGATATAAATGAAAGAAATTCACTATACGTATATCGACAGAAAAGAAAGTGAGCTGCGTCCTGCGCTCGTCACCGGGCGGTCCAGCAGGATCGTCAGGATGCGCTCCGGGAAAGCGCCATTAGCCATTCTGATGGCTTATATACATTGGCCCGGCTTTCTCGGATCTCTGGTTCAACAGAAAAAAAAAAAAGATCCTCGCGCCCCGGGGAAAGAGAAGATGCAGCGGTGACCGGATGCGACATTAAGACGTTCGCAGGACATCCAGAAAGATACTCGCGCATCTCACACTGCGGCCGACGCGCACGCATAACGCTATACTTCTGTGGGTAATTACTTTTCGATTTATCTTTCGGTGCGGACCACCGAGTAAGTTTTGCCAACAGACTTTCAAAATTTGCATACTTCCGGCCGCACGCCCATCGCCCTGTGTGAAACCAACGGGACAAGAAAAAAAACCCTCCCCTTTCTCACACAGGACTTTTCCCGCAGGACTTTTCCCGAACGTTTTCATTCTCGCGAATTGTGTATGTGGCGATCGCTCGACACGCCCACAGATCTATCTTTCTTGTCCCCGTGCTCTTTGAAACCGAATTTCATCTTTTCTCGAGTGTGAGCGAGAGCTCAGGAAGAGCGGGGCAAAACGGACCTGTGACTTCCATCTGAGATGAGATCTTTCTTGTCTACCGCGAAGAAGTTTCAAGCAAAGTCCATTTTGCCCCACTGTGGTTCCAACGGGACTTGCAATAGGGCAGAGCGGGGAAAAATGGCACAGTGGGGCAAAACGGGATTATGAGACAAAACGCAATTTGCCAATAACTTTTGGATGGTTGCAATGGTCGTCCGTGGGGCAAGATGGGGTTGAAAATCCGGATGTGTCGTTAGGACGAAATGGGGCATCCAAAAACCATTGGAAAATTGAGTTTTGCCCTCACTGTCCCATTTTGCCCCGCTGTCTGTCTAATGTAAAGATAGCAAACGTTCCGTGCGAAGATCGATGAGTCCGAAGTCGCAGAGTGAAATGTCTCATTTATCGGGTCTCGCGACGATTCGATTCCGAGGTGACCCGAAATGACCATTTTTTTTTTTTTCGACGCATTTTTTCGAGATCTTCCGTGAGAAAAGGCTTATGCCAAATTTCGCAGTGTAGACTGGAAACGGGGACAACGGGTCCAGCGGGGCGATCGCGGGCCGAAAATCGACGGGGCGCGCGGACGATTTTGGGACGCGCGTCGAACTTGAAAGGGAAAAACCGCTATTCACGTGAAGATGACAAAAACTTTCGTGACGAGCGACGGAGGGACCGAAAGAGTGCGGCGTCCTCGAAGCGGTGTACGGTTACTAAGCTTTACGGTAAAGAGTTGCAGCAGTTTACTACACTCGTTTCATTTGTTTGAAAGAACGTATGCGTGGATTTTCGTGGGCGAATGGTCATTTCGCTTCGAATTTCTTCCAGTCCGTATTTCTTTATCCGTAGCGCCGGATTATTTTTTCCTTTCGCATTCACATCGATTCACTATTGAGATCACCGAGATTTCTTGTTTACTCGACTAAGCGTAACATCAAGAGACACGATAGCGTCTCGAGGTTAAGCAAAAAAAAATGTTATTGTTACTAGAAAATTTAGTAGATTCTGTGAGCTAAAGTTTCTAGTGGTCGAATTTTCGCTCGTGGAATGGAATTTATTCCATTTCGTAGGCTCGATTTTCGAATTGGTAAATTTTAGCACATTGAATAGGATTTATTCCATTCTGTGGGCCGAACTGTCCAATGGTTGAATTTTGGCTCGTGGAATGGAATATATTCAATTTTCTGGGCTGCATTTTTCAACGGATGAAATTTAGCTCGTGGAATGGATCTTACTTCATTCAATGGGCTAAATTTTCGAATGGGTCAATTTTAGCACATTAGATGGGATTTATTCCACTCCACAAGCTAAATTTTCCAATGGTTGAAGTTAAGCTAATGGAATGGAATATATTCAATTTTGTGCGGGCTAAATTTTTAGACGGCTGAAATTTAGCTCGTGGAATGGGATTTATTCCAGTTTGTGTCCCAAATTTACCAATTATTTTAGCTCATAGAATGGAATTTTTCCTTTGTACTGTAATGTCTATGAATATGAAAAAAAAATCATCCACGCATATAAAAAAAAAAGGTATCACTTTGAGATTGCAGTTCAGGCAGTAGCGAGGGTGACAATATGATTCAATGATCGGTTGCGGAGAACCGTAATAAAGCAACCGGTTCCTCGGAGACCTCGGTGACTCTGTCGTTGCCGGCTCGTCGGGGAAACTTTTCTACACCCCGCAAGCGTCGCAACACTACGGGAGGGTCTTCCACCTTATTTTCGTCCAAGCTATAAAACCAATCGCCTCGTATACCAGGTACAATTTTATTTTTAACCGAAAACGCGAGGAACAAGAAGATACATGCATAGAATTTTTCTTTAAGTTTGTTCAAAACACGCACTCTCTCTCTATCCCACCCCTGTACATGCGACCCGAAAGCCCCACGAGGAAGAACGATTTTTATTGCTGCCGGGAGAGCAGAGACCGAAAAAGAGTCGAGGGATTTTACAAGCGGGATTAAGGAAAACTCGATTATAGAAGTATCGGATTAACTTCGTATTTCTCGTGTTTTCTCACTCCGTCTTTTTCAATCTTAACCTGGGCTGACTTCGAAAACTGTTTAAATGAGTTAACGACTCGGACTCTCGGAGTGCGAGCGCGTAGCAAAAAAAAAAAGACGGGCACGGAATTATTGTACGGATTACGAATATTGTTATCCGTTTTCGCAGCTCATTGTATAGCGCATTACAATTTCTCGATAATCCGCCTGAGAGACAAAAAATATTCGCTTCGAGAAATTTTTACATTTATGTAAAGGACAAGTTCACTAGACACTTATTTCTGTAAACTTGAAACTGATTTTCGTTCAGAAAAAAAAACAAACAAAAAAGGCGACCGAATACTTCGCAAAGTCGAAGAACAAGCGAAGAGAAAGATGAGCAAATATTTGGTCACCTTTTGTCCCAGAGCGGTTTTAGCGAAGATCGCGCAGAGTGCAAAGATAGTCATCGGGTAGAGCTCTTAATGAGTATCGAGTCCAGTTCCTCTACAAGATCTTAATCGGACCGTCCGTGTGTGCTTCGTTTCACGGCCGGGCGCAAAATGAGAAACGATTTGACCGCGAACACCAGCGACTTTGGGAATAAATGCCGACTGGAATTAACTATGGCAGGGCATTTCCAAAATGTATCACAAACACGTATTTTGTGAGTCTGGCGTGTGCAGCGAACTGCAATCGTCATCCTCCCCTGCGCAGAACCGATGGTCATCCACGAGGTTCTCAGTTCGCGCTCCTCAATCCAATTCTCAAAAGCAAAATCGTTACTAAATCCTCTCAGTCTTATCATTCACACTGTAAAAAAAAATGCCAAATTTAATGCACCGGACTAAAAGTTTTAACGCAAAAACCGGTACATTAAATTAAATGTACAATTGTGATGAAAAACGAATATACTTTTTTATGCAAATTAAAGTTAATTATCAAAAATAATAATAAATAACGTATCTCAAATATTTTTAATACACCGAAAATTAACTGTTCATTACAATTGTACATGAAATTTACTATACTAGTTTTTGCCTAAAACCTCCAGTCCCATGCATTAAATTTCGTACTCATTTTTTTAAACACTGCAGTCACTTACAATATAAGAGCGACGAAGCAGTAACAAATTAATGGCAAAAGTTCGAGTTTCTTCTGAGCAACAACAGGACGAAATTTCAAAAGTTCTTTCTCGGCTGAGAACCGTTATTCCCGAAAGCGTCGGGATGTTGGTCAGCATGTCATATGGTCAGTGGTCGCGTGGGTGGATCAGGGATCTGCAGATGCGGAACAGAGGCCGGAGCCTGCGAGCCAACCCTTCCGTAATAACCCGGGACGAAGGGGCTTGTGCACGCCGGGCGACCCATCACATCCCCGCCTATTGTCCCACTCGGACGCGCAGCGCAAATGCATTTATGCATCGTGACGCGTGGTCCAGCTAACGGTACAACGTTATATTATACCGTGCAGTACGAACGGAGGGTTGCACGCCCGCGCGATGCATGTGCATCCTGGAAACCGAAAATGTGTGTCAGACGAGACGCCGGCGATTTTCGGTGAATTCTAAGGGAGGGTTAAGCTCCGAAATACCCGGCGAACGAGCGACACGAGCAAATACGCCGCCAATGAAATTTCGTCGACTCGCCCGTCGGGCCGGGAAATCGAGGCGCGTCCCGTTGCGAGGCTATTTCGAAATCGTTACGACCGATAATGGCGTGTCTCGCGCGTAACGCTCACTCGAAGTCCCGGAAAGCCATTTCGAAAGAGACGATCGAGCTTGGATAACAAAACTGGAGAACAACGCGCGCCACGGTGACCATCGCGTTGCTCTCGTGGTTTTCGTTTTATTACGAGTTCGGTAACAATTTACATGACGAAGAGGCGAGCAGACTATTTGGGAACTTGTTTCACGGGATGAGGCAGATCGTAGACGCCGCGAACGCACTTGATCTTGACTCCCGGTGTGTCCTGCAGTTTTCCCACCCTGCAGAGGACGATGTTGTGCTCCTGGAGATTGTGACCGATGCCCGGAACGTAAGCAACCATCTCCTTGCCGGTCGACAGCCTCACGAGCACGCACTTTCTGTTCGCGGAGTTTGGCTTCTTCGGTTTTTTTATCAGAGTCTTGAGGACGACTCCTTTGGCGAACGGTTTACCGTCGAGCGGACGCCGCTTGTTTCTGTTCTTCTTGTGAGGACCTTTCCTATGCAGCTGCCACAAGGAAGATCCCATTGCTCTCACTTGCTCGAATCCCGCTGCATAACAAAAACAAATTGCGTTAGACACATCGTCACATAGAAAGTCATTGGCCGGGACGAAAATAATTCTCGTTAGGCGGTTACCCAATCGCTACACAACCATTCTCTAATCACCGTTGCGCGAGGCTACGGCGAAGAGTCACCGCGATTCTATCGATACCTCGAGGCGAAGTGTTACCTTGTATTTGTATATTCAGGTTTTCCTAGAGCGCTTGATACAAATCGGCCACTAATACATCCATTATTTAGGGAGGGGTCGGAACGAGTACATTTGGCGCCGTCTTTTAATTTTGACTCACCGTCCCCTATGTGAGAAAAGAAGCCACACTAAAAAAAATATCAATGACTCAAGTACAATTCGCTTGCGGGCTGCCAATGAAAAAGATGGTTATTTGAATTCTGCTTTCAATTCTTAAAATTCCATACCGGACTGAAACGATAACATGTAATCTTGGCGGTCTTGCCGTCATTCTTTCAATGTCATATGAAATTGTAAGAATTGAAAGTAGAATTCAAATAACAATTTTTTTTTTTTGCAGCCTGCAAGCGATTTTTTCTTTTTTCTGTGCAGGCACAGAAGAAATTTGTGGGATCGAGACTGTTCGCTGAGCCGGTAGAGTACAGTACATTGAACTATTTGGTAGCGTCTCGTTTAAAAAAATCAGGTTTAAGTACTCGGCGTCGAGAAACTACCTCGCCTCTTGATATTCAAATTATTCCACAGCGCTCGATACGAATCGACAACTTTTCGCCCATTATTTGGGGGGTGGGGAAAGGCTCGCACCGAGTCCATTTTGCCCCATCTCTTAATTTTGCCTCACTGTCCCCCATGCGAAAAAATAAACCGAGCAAAGAAGACATAATTTCTGGGAGTGAGACTTCGCTGAGCCGGTTGAGTATAGTACATTGGGGAACTGGTATCCGAAGCTTCGAGTCCTCTATTGTCACAGCAGCAGAAGAGGGATGTGAAAATGGGACTCTCGGCCGAAACGGTGAGCTGCAGCTAACGGTATACCGAGAAACCGAAAACTCTTTCGCAAATAATCTTACGGACCCGTGGAACGAGACAGAGAGAAGAACGGGGATAGCCGGAGTTTGAAAGTATGGGCTTGGGAGCTCACTCTGCGAATATCAAATATGACGGACGTTTGACATCTCCGGGACCCGCCCGAGTCTCCCAGCGAAAGCGACAGCGGCAAAAGCCGGGGGTGCCGCTCAATCTTCTTTCTCGCTGGTGCGTTCTTAAGCTTATTAAGTAACATTGTTGCGAAGCAAAGTCCCGCGCGGTCGGTGGTCAGCGCGTATAACCGACCGACGACGATATTTTCTTCTTTTTTTTTTTTTTGCTATCCCGGAAAGAGGAGTGGACAACTCTTTTGTCGATGGCTTTTTAGAGTACGGCATTCGGGAGGGGCGGATTTCCTACCTGCTCGATTATCCACGAGACTGAAGTTTTTTTTTCTTCATTAAAAAAAAAATATGTCGAGAATTTTTTAAATGTCTTTTTTTGCAAATAAAAAAATATATATGTATAAATTATGACCCTGTAGATGTCCGCATGACATCAACTTTCATCTTTGGCAAATCTCTATCGATATATAGAATTTTGATCTCCAAGTGAACTTACTCGAGCACGGTTTTTACGATGCAAAACGCAGCCGTTATAACTTCATGAAATTTTGCCACTTGCAGATATCTTCAGGGTCATTATAAGTTGAGTATCCCGATCATTCGTTTCTGATTGCCTGATAAGAATTCGCAGATTTAACAACCGTTATGTCGATGGCTCTTCACAGAGTAAACAATAATTTGGTAAAATCGGAATACGAAGTTTCGTAAAAATAATTTTGTTAAATAAGCGACAAACTCGGTTGTTCAGGTTTGAATATTAAAAACCTGCCCTCTTATTTCTCGTGCAACTAACAATTTGAGTTTGCACTTTTGTTCGTAAAACTAGAAAATTAAAAGAAAAAAAAATGGTGAATTGACAAATAAAAAATACAAACTCTTTGCTCGATTACCCACGAGACACTAAACATTTTTTCGTCATTAAACAAAAAAATTCAATTGCAAAAAAAATATTATTTTTTTCCAAATCAAAAAAATATATATATAAGCTGGGTATCCCGATCATTCGTTTCTTATTACCATTGCCGATCTAATTGTAAGGATTCGCAGATCTAACGCGCGTAATCGTAATGTCGTGGTGAGCTCGTCACGCGACATTCGCAACCGTCCCGTAGTCGTTAGAGGCCATGAAACGACGATATTTCGCGACATTTCTAATATTATATATATATACACCTCTTCCTCGTTCGGGCTCTATCTATTGTTGTTCACTTGGAGATCTATCTAGCTGGCTGACCACCGTCCGTCAATACGACAGATGTCCGAAACCTGGCACACTGCGGATAATCCTACCTAACTTGGACTTAACTAAGCCAAGAGGACCAGCAGAAACCCCATTATCCACGCTGGAAGCCAAACCCCTTTCTTCTCGACGATCAATGCGCAAGATTACATTGCGAAAATTTTTTCCTCCGACCCGTACTCGTACAACTCATCGGCGTGCATGCACCGATGGTTAATGCACTAAGGTTGCGCGCTCCTTTGTTGCATTCACGTACCGTCCGAAAGGATAAAATATACTCAACCTCGCAGTCGAACAAATTTACCGAGAAACGACGAACGACTCAATTTACAGCTCGATTTACATTCCGAACATATTTGATGATTCATCTATTCCGGATAACCATAAAAACAACTGACTTTCTTGCGACTCGATCGAACGATGCAAGAGACTCGGACAAACAGGATGAGAATTAGAGACACTTAAGTAGCCGCTTGTAACCGGCAAAAGGATTGACGTGAGGATCGTCTTATCTCTCGACTGTTCCCGTAATCCCTACCAGTCGTCAGGGAATTAACGAGAGAAGGCCTTTGTACACAGCGAATTATGCTCGGGCCTTTACGCGGTGCTACCGTGACCCTGAACGACCTTGACACAAAGTCATGACGCCGTACGGCACATGTCGTCCCACGGATGAAGAAAACTTTTCCAAAATGCGCCGAACATTCGGTGCGTCAAAAATTTTCCCATCAGCGACGAAGCCCCGCTTCTCGTTCTCGCAAAAATTGTCCCCTTCTTTGCTGTCTTCGACGAGCGGTCAACCGCAAATGGACATGTCACCCCTTCCTTAAGTTCCCACCGATTTGGCTGTTGGCTACGGGCATTTTCGTGTACTCGGAAGAATCCTTTCTTACGCGCTCCGGCGCCGTCACAGTCCCGATGCCCCTTTTTGCATTTACGAAAGAGATATATATATATATATATGTATGTATCTTAACCGAGCGCGTTCAGCACGAGCGGTTCGCTCACACACAACGGATCAAAGAGGTAAGCTGCGTGCGCTTTTTCCGAACCGCGCGTATTTTCTCGTCTATGTACCTACATCTCGGCCGATGAATGCGAAAGGCTGCCGGACGTTGCACAGCGAACGACGCGTCGCTGGATTGTCGTTTTCCTGGTCTGGGAAAGTAAACGCTGTTCCCACCCCGTTCACCTGCACTCGACCAGTGTACGCCTACTCTTTAAGTTCGAGGGTCGCCGGAGCTGGACGGCCTGCGAGGATGGTCACCCTTTTACTACGCGAGCGATTTCTATCTCGAGGAACAGCAGGGAAATACGAGATGTCACTGGACTCCTTGGTTGGCCGTTTCGTTTCTTTTGACCCATAATAGCTGCACTTGTGTGCGGCGGACGAGAAGGGCGATCGTAAGAAACTCTCGAATAAAGCCCGTCACCGAATTCGCACGATTTTGCACGTAAATGGGTCACAGCGGTTTTGTCGCCGACACAATCTTTCTCTCGGACGACCCTTTCACGGATCTTTCGCAGGATAGTGTTTAAAGCCTCGAACTTAATCTTTGTTATCGCTCGAGAAAAAGGGAAAATATTTTAGCACCAACGCTGGCGCGAAAAGCCTCTCGAAAGATCTTAGTCGAATGGTTACGCCGATCGAGAATAAAGATTAGACAGTACGAGTAATTACCTTGGATCGTGTTGTTGAGGCAGAATTTCGTTACGCTGGATACGTTGGATATGCTGCCTGAAAATCATTGCAGACCGATTAATGTAGTTCGAACTGTACTCGCACTCGAAATTTTGAGGTTAATGGTTTACATAGACGGTAGAAGATTGTACTGAGTGTGTTTCTGCATTTACCTTGCGCCGACTTGCCGAGGAACGCGCCGGCAATGCTCGACAGACCCTTGGCGATGAAATTCATTTTGCAGGAACACTGAACAACGATCCTTGGCTTTAATATTTTCCTCGCAGAGGAATGTCCGTCGACATTCCTCGTGCCGACTATCACGCAGAGACACGAGCCTCAACAGCTGTGGATCGTCGGTGCTGGAGTTTCACGTCGACAACGTAGATTTCTGTAAATGTTTTGTCACACATTTTCACAGAAACCTACGATTTTGTGCCGCGCCGAACGGGTACAGTATTTTATTGGAAACTGTTTTCCAAAGGGATTCAACGACAAGGATTAATAAAGTTGTTAAATTTAATCGAAAGACTTTAGAAAAAATTACAAATATTTCTTAATGTCTATTGAAACTAGAGGCACATGAGTTGAACGTTGAGAAGTAGTTGGTTGGCGCTGTCGTTTTCCTTCGGTAAAAGGCAGCGTTGTTATTTTCGCCAGTTTTCGGAGATTCCTTTACCAGCCGTTGATGTAACCGACACCGTGGCCGAATCCGGCGCCGTGGAGACCGCTGTAGCCGGCTCGCCACGGTGCAGCCAGGAGGGATGCGGAGTTGTATCCGTGAGAGTATTGAGAAAGCGGTGCGGTGTAACTGTGAGCGATCGCGGGTGCCGCGGCGATTCCGTGACCGACTCCGTACAGAGGTGCGCTCGGTACGTAACCGTGTCCGAAACCTGTAAGCAAAATAACGATAACAGTCTTCGGCATCTTTCGGAAAATAAAACCGGATACAGAGCGCGATGGCAAATAGTGAATAAACTCGCATGCGAGGCACTCTCGTGCTTTCTCTCAGCTCACTGCGAGGGCCAATAACAGCATCTCCCGCTCTCGTGGCGCGGTCACGTGACTTTCACCAGCTCTTAAGAACGAAGCGTGTGCCCGGGCACACTGGTTCCAAACTTTCTGTGATTTCACCCCGAATATCGAGCAGCCGGAAGTACGGTGTAACCGGAAGTTGAAAGCAAACCGTCGAGTCTCTTACCTCCGTAGAGTCCGTATCCGCCATATCCGGCCAGGCCGTGAGCTCCGTAAGCTGCCGGGTAATGACCTCCGTAGCCAACACCTACGACCCCTCGCTTCTCGTGCCTCTTAACTTCCGCGTTCTCCTCGCCGAATATAGGAGCCGCGAGGGCGAGAATAGTCAAGATAAGCTGTAGAAAAGAAAAAAAAAAATTATTTTTTTATTCTACCAATTCTACCGAATGACGAGTGTCTTGAGGTAAAACAGGGATAGATTCTCGTTAACTCACCAGGGCGTTCATGGTGAAATAAGAGTGCGAGTTTCTTCGACGCGGTCGCAAGATTGTCACTGTGAAACTGATGCATTTGCAGTGAGACAAACCCCCTTTTATACCGAATTGAGTCTTTTTTCACCGATGAGGATCGGGTGGGAAAACGGGTGACCCGCGTACAGCGTGGAGTTGCTACCGGGCCGATACAGTGCAGCCGGGGCTCGATACACGTGTTACGAGAGTTACGATATGAGATACGGTAGCGAACCGATCGTCGTCGTTGTCGCTTCGTGTCCCAAAGACCCGCGGGGTACCCACACCCGCCTTTCTAAAGACATTTTTTTTCCACTCGAGATATCCATGCGTCACGAAAATTCTTCACTCTTATTCTTTGTTACCGTCGCGTAAACAGTATGTCACGACGTGCCCGTAGGACAGCAACTTGGCGTGTGGGAATTTGAAACTCCGCCGCGGCAGATCGGCTACCGATCGATCAGATCAGAGTTGATCGATTTCATACGATAAATTTTATACCATAAATACTTGTATTGTCTCGAGGCAACAGCCCCGTTTGGTTTGGTGTGGTATATAAAATATTAAGGGACACGGTAGCGTCTCGAGACAAATGCATTTCGACCGTCGGTAAAACAGCTAGCGAGACGCGACCTAGAGTTTTCTTTACGCGACGGAACCTGATTTAAGGCGACTATTAGGAAAATTATTTCATTTTCGGATGAAATTTTGCATTAAACGTGGTTGCTGCAATGTAAATATATTTTTAATTTTTTATACTATCGATTGCGACCAAAATAGAGACTGTATTAGTTACCGGCAAAAGAACAATTTTGCCGGTAACAAATTGTTGTTCAGTATTATTTCAACGAATTGTCAAATATGAACCGATTGACCCTAAACTTGGTTGATATTGTTATTTAGGCAAATTAACAATATTGCCGGTATAATAATGTTGCTAAATATTATCTATTGTCTGTCCGATTAATTTGTTTATTCATTTTTTCGAACAAACAATTTCCGATGGTTATATATCCCCCCAGTCTTATTTCCCTTTCATAGTATCAGGGAAAAAAAATTGCATCGTGATGCACGAGTAATAACATTGAATAATTTAATAACTGCTTATGTGACATTCCATATGTGACTTCAAAATACGAAGGGGTTAAGATCCTCGTATCTGCGAAGAAGACGAGTCGTCCGGCTATTGCGAATCGATCCACGAGAACGTACAGAATTCGGAAAATGCTTCAAAGATTTTTACATATTTTTCAACAGAAGATGTCGTACAAGTTCACTGCAGCATGCCTTAAATCAATTATCCCTTTTGTTGGAGTACGTTGTACGCCGAATAAGATAACTTGAGAAGCTTGAATCGGAAATATTTATTATTTTCGAACAACTTTAGAGAAATGTATTCATTCAATAACTTTTACCGCGTTTCACTTACACTGTTGAATGAAACGAGGTTGAGCGTTATGATGTAGAAACTGGTGAATTCAATGGGTCTGAGAGTACGAAGCATTATCGTGAGTAAACTTCTTTTCATTTTCATGCTCAACGTCGTCCAGTTCATTTCGTAAATTGCATCGCCCACGGCTGTACTCTTACAAAAAATAAAATTGAAAATAGAGAGTGAACGTCTACTCACTAAAATTGTGCGAAACATCTTCAGTAGAATTAGAATCGAGGGGCATTTAATTTTCTCATGATGAATCTGACAGACACGTTACATTGGCGTTCAAGTGTCCACGCTCTTTTAGCATATCTAGAACATTTTAGAATATAGATATCTTTCAGAATATCTCGTTTTTACCGGAGAAACTGGGCAATTTCGTACTTTCGATTTAGAATTATTAATATGCTACGCATATGCTTTAAATCGTGCAGGAGTATAATATCGACATAAGAATTTCGGCCCGCAGGCAAATTTCCATTAATAACGTACAAGCAATTAAGAAAATCGAATATGGCAGTTTGCGAAAAAGCATGAACGTAATGTCACGATTGACCACCCGGTGGCTTCACATCGTGCCCTACACTACATTCATGCACTTTTCATCGCCTCTGATCACTTGTCACAAGTGAACAGTACACGTGAACATAGAAACGTACATGGATTGCGAAAAGAAGAAAATGGAATGTGAAAGGACGAAAGTGAAGAATAAAAAATAAATCTGTCGCTCACCTCTAACGTCCCTACGTCCCCGTAAAAACAGAACATGAATATCTGTATCAACATGGTAGCGCCATACAATAGAGAGGATGTGAATTCTGCGCTGAAAAGCTTCGCTTTCGAGAGCTCGAACACGCTCACGCATATCACTACAGCGCTGTACGTGTACTGAACAAATACCATAATACCGAAAATATCGTTCAATGTCTTCGCAAACCTGGATTTTTTTTAAACACGGCAATGAATACATCTATTTTTCGGTGAGTCAGTCAGTAAGAGAGTGTTGGTTGAGCAATCATTACTCGAATATCTCTATGTGATGTCGAACGTTCTGCGAAAGTATCGTCGACTCTACGCAAGGAACGCCGAAATTTAATCGATCTATTATGAAGATCGGCATTTCGCGGAACCGATGTTTCAGGATATGCAATTGCGCGGATGTTTGCATGATTAATCCAGCAACTAGAGTGTCGAATGCGACGTGGACTGCGACAGAGAAGGTGATCGCGACTATCTGATGACTGTAGGCAACAGAGTAGCACAACAGAGATTGATGACACCCGACGGGAACCCAGGAATTGTGAAGCAGAACCCTTCGCGGTATATCGTCCACGAAGGATCGCCACATTTCAGCAATATACGCGATTCCCACAAGGGTAGCGTAGCGTAAAGTGTTTGATCTTCGAAATATATATTAATAAATTTGATGAAAATACGTGAAATGTTTATTACATATTTAATATTGTCGTCGCGCTCTTAGAACAACCGTGCATTGTCATTTCTAATTGTTTTGTGGCTCTTCCATTGAGTCGACAAAACGGTAAAGAATATTTCGTACGTGTACACAAATTTATTTCTTGTCGAATTTACGATTCCTGTTTCTTATTAAGAGTACCGTTTGTTGGCAAATAACAGGGCAAAATTTAAATTTAAAAAAAAAAAACGATGGTGCACCTTTGTGGACAATAAATGATTGTGGAGAAACTTCGCTCTTTCTGCTATGCACGGCTGTTCTAGAGGCCGGAAAAAGTCCAAGGTTTTAATAATCCATTACAGACCTGACCATTTCATCGAATTTACACTGAATCGTTAATTCATGTTTAGACTTGGGTCTAAACGGATCCCTTTGCAGGGCGTCCGTCAGTTCAAAGATTTTGTCCCGTTTCATCAGAATATTTATCGCTTTGCCGCACACTCCGATCATCGTCAGTAGAATGAAAGAGTTATCGGCGAATGCTTTAACATCGTCCAACGAGCGGACAAATTCGACACATTCTGAAAGAACTAGGCTTACCACAACGAACATTATAAAACAGGTGTAAGTGTCGTAGAGTTTTCTTTTCCAGCCAGGAGGCCAGTGCACAGGTCGCCAAATTCCGTTGCACTCGAGGACGACAAAACTGTGCTGCAGCGATGTCATCGCTGAGCGATGCAGTTACACAAGTTTTGCAGAAATTGTTTTTACGGTAATAACCCTTTTACTTCTACGGATAAATTGTTACTGAGGCACTAAGTTCAGCATGATACGCCGTTCAGCGTTTAATCGAATGCGCAGCTGCAGTCTTCGGAAAAGGACATTTTGCCTTATTACTATTGAACGGCAATTATTTTCTCCGTTCTCAGACTATCGTGAAGCTCGGCTGCTATCGATTTTTTTTTAAATATGACAACGTAGTTCCATTCCACCGCATGTTCGTATTAAATATTAAAGGGTCAATGATGCAGGGGACGTGCGTGTCTTCGCTTAGCTACACTCCTCGCTTCGACCCTGCCATGCGTTATTGTAATTACCCGGTGGACTCCCGCGGTTCTCGTCATTCCTGTTGCTAAAGTCGCAGTCATGCAAAACATTCTGAGGGTGATGGTCCGAGGTCGAACCTCTGACCTTTGTATTATTTTTTTCGTGGTGAAAATCGAAAATAAGTATTTGCGAAAAAACTAAAATATCTTTAATCAAAGAACCTGAATACGGTTATGTTCGGACGGTTGCGTATTTTTACTTAAAATTGCAGACTCGATGTTTGAAAAGGTTGCGAAAGTTCCGAAAAACACAAATGACGTAAAAAAGTTTTTCTTTAGTCCCTGAACGTTCACCGAGGAGGCAGTCAAGTCGTTTACTTCTTATTATGAAAGTTTTGCAAAAAAAATATCTTTTTTGTATATATTTTTTATATATTCACGTATATATATATATATATATATATATATAAAATATATATGTTTTATTTTTATTATCTTATATTTTGTTATATTCGATCGAATGTATAACCTTTTTTTAATTCTAAAAATGGTCATACATTTTTATTCAGTGGAAAGCCATTTTCAGTAGCATCGTTACGCAACACAAACAGCGCCGCGTGCATTATTTCTTGCTTCGACCTCACATCCGTCACCGTTCGTGATTTTGCGCCAGTATAACGTACACGTAATTCAGTGGACTTCCTCTGCTTGGCATATCAACGATAGATATATTCCAGCCCCGAGGCAGTATGAATTTCTCGCGGATATTCCAGTTGGGATATTCGACCGATAAACGTAACAATCGTACGAGCTGTCCCTCATTCCGTAAATTATTATCGTGTTTGCGCGCCCTAGCTAAAGCCTGAATGATCTACGACCGCTGTTGCGATCGTGAGACTCGCTGATCCGTGCAGACCGCGTCGATTTAACAAACGGAATAAGCCGAAAGTCTTCATCGGACGCACTTTCTTTCCCTAGTACAGATAGCCGGGATTCCGGACGACAAACTATCCAGTTTCGCCGCGACCCCTCAGTTCTCGTCGGTCGAGCAATCGTGTTTACACCAATATACGCAATAACGCGCTGGAAAGGTGACCTTGAGGTATTTTCGCTCTCGTTGAACGGATGGGTCCAAACGTTTTTTTCGTGCATCCCGACGTGACGCGCAGCAACAGTTTATAACCTCAAAAAAAAACTCACCCGACTATTGCTCTTTCTTGCGTAAGAATGTATATTCGTTATCTAGCGTAACCTTGCATTTCTGTTCCTCTCACGAGAATTACTCGCCCTCCCAAAAACTTTTCCTAGTCGGCAGTCGGGAGTTGAAAATATTTTTCCCGACGAAGCAACGAAATATAATACTGAGATAATTTCGATCATAGAGGCATATTCTGCGAATCGAATCGCGTCGTAGTCTTAGATAATACACTGGAATTAGATAATCACGAATAACGACAACGTTGGATGAAAGTTATTGGATCGATTGGAATAAAGAGTCCGCGATTGCATTTAATTGCTCGCTGCTGTATCGAAAGACGTAAATACGTCCTGGACAGAGCGTGATCGGCGGATACGTATGGCATGAGAGGCTGCAATACCGCAGGATGAAGCCGTCGATACCGTTTGGCTTTCTGTGTCATGCAGCAGTAGCGAAACATACCTTTCGTCTGTCGAATTTTCGTCGGTGAGAAGGCATGGATCGGGAGTGATGGCTGATCTCGCAGGAAACCCTCGAGCGTCGCAATCATTCCTATGTAATCTGAAGAATTACACTCACGGCACAAAACGTCGTGATCTATGCCACACGTGTTCGTTCAATACTGTTAACTGGATAAAAATAAAAACACACGCGGCGAGTTGCACACAGAGAGCGCGAACCATTTTCGATACCCAAGCACTTTTTATTCACTGTTTACTTTGTCGGTTGGGAGCCTAACGGTTTTTTGCAGGTTTATGCACGCAACGTTTGCACCTATCAGACGACTTCTTGCCCCCCCCCCCCCCCCCGCGTGGGGTCATCGCACGCATGCTTGACAAAATGGCCACCGGATGGACGCGCCGGGATCGTTGTTCGCGTTTATTTTCGATAATTTTTGGCCAGCTCGTTAGAACAATCATTTCAATATTAACGCTGCATTAAAATACACAGCTGATCTAAAGACGCGGTAGCGACTCGAGGGAAGTACATTTATCGTCCGTAAAACCAGTTCGTGTGCGGCGACTACGACTCGTCCTTGAGCAAACGCGCTTTTTGGTCTGTTGCCACAGTGAATATTCTATTATAAATGTATTTTGCAGTGCAACGCAAATATACACGAATTTTATTACTGGCGATTGTGAGTAAAGTGGAAGCGACAGGAAAAAGGCATTTCGATAATCATCGTATTATAATTTAAACGATGCAAGTTTTCCTTACGATTCAGTAGTCAGGCGCGTACATTGGTCGGTAGCCGAAGCCAATCAGAAACAAAAAGAAGTCAAAACCCCCCCTCCCCCTGCGGGGTTTCTTCGTGCTCAGACTCGCACAGTGCCCGGCAGGAATCGACAATGGACGGACGCATCGCGACCGTAATTCCCGTTTATCCTCGATAATTTTCAGCCATCTCCTTCGGATCCTCGCAAAACGTCGCGTTATGCTTATTTCGTGATCCCAGCGCATCGGACCCGGGAATTCATCGATATTTTTCCATGTAACCAACTCGGTGAAGCGAGTCAATCTCTTTAGGCACGGTCGTAGTTATGTTTGTTATGAATGCAATGTTTACGTTGTTGGTTACGTTGAGAACGACGCCATCGGTACACAGCAAGGCCTCGGAGAATCTAACAACATCGAGCATAGGACATGTGCCCGTTCGAAATTGAGTCATCGACAGTTCGGGGTGCAATTTATCGTTGTCGGCGGACAATTTACTCCTATATTTGAGGCCCATCAGAGTAGGCGAAGAGCTCGAGATTGGTAAGTACCTTCACGTTGTTATATTATATGAAATCGTTATCTTTTTTATATTGCACTAGGACCTCGATTTTTGCACTTTTTTGAACGAATATCGATCGGTGCGGCTCGTGGAGGGGGAAGTTACGGGCCATGCTCGACACTTAGTATGAGCGGGGTATGCGCTACCTCGATTTTGTTCAGTGTGGCCCGACCCGCCGCTGTGAACGAGGTCCTAGTGTATGCACCGTCGATATTATTAACGATTCGTCGATTGTTGTCGCGATGAATCGGATCAGCTCAGCTACTAGGGCATATTCCGAAATCATAAATACGGAAAAATTAAAACGATATTGATTGCAACGTAAAGAAATTAGACTTTATTGAAAATAGATTCTGATTACATTATCGTACATCGGTAACAAGGGCACCCAGAAAGAGGATTTATCTGTCGAGTCCCCTTGCAAATAAATGTTTATTTAATTTAAACAAATATTTATTTGCGGGTCACCCGACAAATAAAAACATTTTCCGGGTGAATTTACCTGTCGGATTCAAGTGTTTCCGTGTTAGAGAGTGCATCATCTGGACAATCGCTGGTAAGTAAGTTGCCGCTTTTTTGCAAGCTTTTTTTGTCGATAACGTCCAATGCGCATAGAAATACCAGTGCTGCCCCTTGCTCAGCCCATTTCTTATTTTTCTCCCTAAAAATGTATATAAAATATTAACGATCGGTCTTGCTTGCAAACTCCAATTACCTATACATTGTACAAATGCATGTCTCACCAAAACGTCGAACTATATTTCTTGCCATCAACGGTAACGATAGACCGAAATAATTTGTCCTCTTTCCACGTATCGTAAGTTGGCATTTTCTTCCTATTCTCTCGAACCCATCTCAACAGTCTCGTTTTCGGTAGCTCGTCCCCGTCGGAATAGTTATTCTTGAGATACGCGCAACGCATTACCGTCAATTCGTCTTCTTCCAGTTTACGTTTCGAGGAACCCAAGCCGTTGCAATTGTCTCTCGATGTCGGGGTCACTTGGAATCGTCCTTGCAAACCCCTTTTTTGATACTCGTCGCGCTTGAGCCTGCAGTAATCGCCCATGTCCCAACAATCGCTGTAAAAAGATACAGATAACATCAATTTACTCAAAGGTGGAATCGTACATTTTGATCCGTTAATAGCCCTACCAAATTTGCTCCAAGGTTTGAGAAGCGAGAAACTTTTTTCCCA
Source organism: Amblyteles armatorius (assembly GCA_933228735.2). Lineage (NCBI taxonomy): Eukaryota > Metazoa > Arthropoda > Insecta > Hymenoptera > Ichneumonidae > Amblyteles > Amblyteles armatorius. The sequence continues at coordinate 4,084,879 of OW121689.1, read as the reverse complement.
AAGGCGATTCTTGGAGATCGCGGATAATATTCTGCACGCAGTACTTGGTATTGGACGGCGCATTGTCGTAATCGATAGCGTACGTGAGATACGCTTTGATGATATCTTCCATCGGCAATAAGCCCTCTCTACGAAAGATCGAACAATTCCATTGAGCGGCACGGGCAATCATGACGCTACCGCAGCCGGTATCTTCTTTGAACTTTCCGATGTCCTTGTACTTCTCGATGTCCTTCGAACCCCCGTTTGCAATAACCGGGATCGACAAGTGTTTCGCTATCTTTCTGATAGTTTCATTTCGATTCGGATGTTGAGGCCTCTCATCGATCGTACGGCCGTGCACCGTGATCGCGGATATTCCCGAGGAGACCAGCACCTGTTGATAACAATATATACTTGTTATTGATAATCGTCTTTAGTATTCTAATTTCAGTAATAGTGACAAAGAATAATTATTACATCGCACAGGTCGAGGGTCTTCTGTAAATCCGGAAATACACGGATCTTGCAAGTTACGGGGATTTTCAGAGCGTCGACCAGGGTCTTCAGTATATCCCTGGCTTTGTCAGGTTCGCGTAGAAGTGCGGCTCCCATGCCTCCGTTGATGGAAAACTTTTTCGGGCATCCCATGTTTATATCGATTCCAGCTACATCGTTTTCCACCATGCGGCCTACTTTCAAAGCTCTCGTCGCATCGCTCGTGCCGAGTTGCAAAACAACTCGACTCCTCTCCCGAGGACACGTACGAAAAACAATTGTTCCGTCGGTCCGGTCTACGTAATCTATCGTTCCCAAGACATCTAAACGAGAAAGACATGAAAAAAACATTATTATTTTGCTTACTCGTAGAGGAAGCTTTGTTTCGGGGGAGAAAAAAAATTCGAGATTTTAATGAAAATGTGTCCGACACGTTCGAAAACATCGAAAAATTGCATTTGGAAAAAATGTCACACGCACACACACGCGTGCGCGCGTGTGTTACTTAAACTTTTTATGTAACTTTGTTTTTTGTGTAAACTTTTTTTGTAACTGTTTTACCGTACTGTGGTACATCGAGCATACCGTAAGCAGTCACGCATATGCGATAAAGAGGGTTACCATTTTCTCGACGCGTGGATCGCAGGAGTTTGAAGTCGATGAGTTCCTCGGTGTAGACGATGTCGGCACCATAGTCGAGAGCCAAAAGGCGCATGGGGAGTGTTCCGATGCGTACCATCGGCGCCAAGATGAGGCTGTTCTCGTAGCACAGTCTTTCCCTCCCCTCGGCCATCGTGTCAGCTCGAATAAACAACAATCTCTAACTGCACAGATCGACGTCAACTGTTATCGGTTGTTTCGATAACGGAGTGTTCGGAGACTATGGAAACAAATAAAGCGTCACACTTCATTACCACGTTTTCCTCACATCGTACAACGCAAACCTTACGAATCGACGTACCACAGTGTTGCCTCGACACGCGCCGCATCGCGCTGTCGAAATTTTTTCTCTCACGTCAAGATGGCGACACTTGGCTATGAAAATTCTCTTCTATCATAGTTCTCGCTGCATCAGCAACAATTCCTCCACGTCTAGCCAGTAACCGGCACTCGCGAAATCACTGAAGCTAACCTCCTCGCTCCCTCTTCACAGTCTCGTCTTCCGAAACGTTAAACGCTATCTTCCGCAAATTGTGCGACAGCATAAAAACCTAATAATTCAATCGATCGCTCCGGTGATTCTTGTGCATCGTCTGAATGGTCACTAACGGCGAGGAGAGAGAAAAACATTGGATCTCGCATGATCGCCAGAGTTTTTACACCCTGCGCTCCGTCGATCGGGCAGGTCGTACGCACCGGAGGATTTCGCAGTCGAATAAATAACTACATATCCGACTGATTTTTTATGTTTTAATCGTAAACGACCAATGACTTACAGCATCGATCTATGTATATCCATATTTTTCGATAAAACAACTCTACTAGTCAACCGAAGATTAATACTTTTGTGGACGCTATACACATCTACATAAGATTAACGTGATAATTTAATAATGGCCAATGCAGGCAGCGTCGTGGCCCATTTTTTCAAACTGACCGTTACCCTGATTTGCATGCGGTACCTCGAAAGTCCGTACTCAATTTTTGCCGACGAGAGCGGATGGTCGGCGAGAGCCTTTCAAATTCTACTCCTCCACTCCGTTCTTGGCATCCTCACGTTTGGTAAGGAACAAAAAAACAGCTGATCGAAAAAAAACAAAAAAAGTACTGGATGCGTCGCCGAGTACATGCTTGGATCCCGTGACCAAATATGGCCTGTGTCGCGCACGGGTTAAAGCCAAAATAACTTTTGCTTGCAGGGACCTCGGGAAGTGTGACGGGAAAGCGCAGTTTTCGAAATTTCTACGATGTCTTCTCGAACGTTATCGAGACAGTGCCGTTTGCGCTTCTCGCCACGGAAATATCGGTGCGCTGCTACGTGAACGAGACCCTGAGGCAGGGCCTGTTGCTAGTGCTCGGTGTCCTGCCGATTGCTCACGAGTTTCTACGGAAAAAGGATCGTTCGACAATGCGCTTCGTCACCGACGCCGCACTGCTCGTCCAATTGTTGACCATCGTCGTTGCCTGCCTACGACGAGGTTATTCCAGTATCATAAGCTTGGCCGTTTCTTACGTTCTCAATCGATACTTCCTCGAGGATCTCTGCGATCGATTCGACGTTCCTTACATCGATCTCGCACAGTACAGCCTATGTTTCGTCGAGATTTTCGCCTCCGTTACCATAAAAGAGTTGTGAGAACGGCTTTCTGACGCCGACGAACTCCGTGCCTCCATTTTTATCTGTCTTCTTATGTGTCTTCGTACGAGAGCTGTTGAAACAAATAAATATATTACAGCTAACCATCTCCCACGATTATTCGATCTACGAGTTCCTACTGAGTTCCCTAAAAACATCTTATTTTCTTGGTCCTACGCCACTCTCTGTCGGTTCCACCTGACGACAGGCCGTTCGAATTTCGGATAGCAACACGTGCATGTTTTCTTTTTGTTGCACGACAAAACTGTATATATATATATATACACATATATAAAAGTTTGCGGATGGTCAACTTTCGTTTCTCTCCAGATCGCAGCCAAACAGAGCGCGTCTTGATAGTAACGTTAGAGATCATTGGTGAGAGACGATAATTTTGAAAGAGAAGAAAGCGGCGCTGTTGTCAGTAAACGCCTTTCCGAACAGTTGCGAGCCAACCCGAGCGTCTTGGCATTTCTAGGGGGATGTTCGTGTTCGTCTGTTAATCCCACCAGGCAATTGACAGATAGAATAAAATTTCTCGTTCGCACCCTCCGGACGGTCTAGGAGGTCGATAAGAAAAATACAACGGTGCAAGTGTCGCAGGGACAACCACATGAGATCCTCGGAATAATAAATCTCATTTGATCCGTCGAAGATCGAGGCTGCCGAAATAGTAGTTGCTCGCAGCCGATCGGCCAATCACCACCGCAGAAACCGTTACTTACTCGCGTTGTGTGTGTGGGTTTGAACGATCGTGTCCAGCACATTTGTCATCGACGGGCTACGTGCGTGAACCACTCCCGTGTTGCGGTATCTTTCTGCTGGTGTGGCATCGGTAAGTTGTTTCCAAGCGTTACTTGGACTCTTACATCTTTCCCCTTTAAATTGCACGGAGGATCGTCCGGCCCGACGAAACCACAAACCTCGAGAAGTTCGTGTAGAGTTTTTATCGCGCATCGTTCGCCGAACGGTCCGAAGACACCGTCTCGAGGAATAACGCGTAGCGGTTAGGAGACCGCCAGACTTTTCCTTTTTTTGTTGCCCCGGTACGACTTGTCTTTTTAACGCGAATTCCCCGTGTCGGCGGATCTTTTTTGGCCAATTCTAAATATGTCCCGATTTCATGCATCCCCACGATTAACCTAGCAAAGCCCCGAGTCCCACGACGATCGTACGCGCTCGCCGGAACGCTATCGGCGTTTTTATCAGCGTAGGCGATCCGGCGAATATTCTCGATCTCGATAAACCGGTATTTCACACCGAAAATACGCGTTTCCCGTTCGCGATACAAACTTCTCGATCACATTACGAGTCACGACTCTCCTCGCACCCTCCTAATGTAAAGTATTAACAAAACAGTCGGAATTTATGTCACGCCGGGAGGAAAGTTTGTAGTGTCTCTGTAAGCCATATTCCTTGCGATCGATGGACTACCTTATATGGCGAGAAATATAGGATTGTACCTCGTTACTCGTTACCATCTTAGGTGTTAACGACGAGAAAGTGTTCTTTATGTCGTCTAACTGTGTTTTTATTTTCCATCTCCAAGAGCAACGACTCAACATGGCTGTCAATGTTTATGCAACGAACGTGACGACGGATAATCTCAGTCGACACGATATGCTGGCGTGGGTCAACGACTGTCTCCAATCGTCGTTCACCAAAATCGAGGAGCTATGCACCGGAGCCGTATACTGCCAATTCATGGACATGCTATTTCCCGGCAGCGTACCCCTCAAGCGAGTCAAATTCAGGACAAATTTGGAGCACGAATACATACAGAACTTTAAAATATTACAAGGCGGCTTCAAAAAGATGAACGTCGATAAGGTATTATATATCGTTACGTTCACAATTCAATTCTCGCATTATAGCAACTTCATTAATCGTAATACTCTAACGCAATTAAAACATTGCCAAAGATACACGATTATTAATGCATCATCGTGCAATAATTTTTTCCCTCGTACTTTTATGCATTGGAGCTCCTTTTATTATCTTATCGTAACTCTTGCGAAGCGTGTCCTCTTACGAATCTTGAAAATCGTTCAGGTAATTCCAGTGGACAAATTAATAAAGGGCCGCTTCCAAGACAACTTTGAATTTTTACAATGGTTCAAAAAATTCTTCGACGCGAATTATGACGGCGTCGAGTACGACGCTTTCGAGGCGCGCGGCCGTATACCGTTAGGCTCTGGCGTCGACGGCTGTCATAATTTGTCGAATCCACAATTGGTGCCTCTGCCGACTCAAGCCAAACAGCCGCAGATGCAGCCGAAACAGATACAGCAGCGCAACATTATGCCTCGTCAACAACCGCCGGGTATTTTATCACAAGTTGATCGATGTTCTTAGCCGGTCGTCACTCGCTCGTTTGCTCGTTGCATGGTTAAAACTCTATCGTTAATTTAATGAATCGAGCACCTTTTATAGTTCTTGTTAGTTATCATAGATCGCAATAGTTCCCAAGGACGGACGATCGGAGTCAATGCCGCTATCTTTCCCCGTACCGATCGTCGAACGCTCATTATCATTGTGTATAAACGAAGTTTCGTTTCGCAGGTCTTTCGATTCGTTGCCCAACCCGACAGTCGTGAAATTTTGTGTTCCTTTGCTTTTACACTTTTTCGTTGCATTTTTCTTTTTTGCATTATCATTTGCAGATAGTGCCAATCGATAGGCTGGTCAAAGGTCGTTTCCAAGACAACTTTGAGTTCTTGCAATGGTTCAAGAAATTTTTCGACGCTAACTACTCGGGAGCAGAGCCTTACGATGCCCTTGCAATGCGCGGAGGAGAAGCCATGGGCAGCGGCGGAAACAATGCGCCTCGGGGTGCGGGCATCATGAAGCGACCCTCGCCACGCGAAGTTCCCGCTCGGCCTGTCCCACGTGCCGGTACTCATCCTTCAAATAATCATCGATCTTTAAAAATTGTACACATTCCAATCGACCGATTCGGCCATGAAATTTTTGTTATCCTCAATCTCGCGTAGCACTGAGATACAGCATTATCGTTCAGCATTATTCGCTATGCGAAACAATCATCGCGCTCGTGTTTGTCTCTCATTGTGACTACATTTAAATTCAAAAAAAAAATTAATCTCCGGTTGCCAATGCTTTTTCGGCCTGTACAAAATAACGGCAGAGAGGTATCTGTAAATTTTTTTTTAAATTGAAAATTTTGTTCTCACCAAGCGCGCCTGTTGTGAGATTTGTCTGCAGATACGATCGTTGTACATACGATTTATCGTACGTTCAGTAGGCACTGCCGTACGTGTGAAGATTTGTTGCATCTAGCAATAAAATTCCTCGACGAATCGCTTTAAACATATCACATTGACGGAATATGATATTCCCTATAGGTGAGGGCCCCGAATCTCCTACTCACGCGCCCACTACGAAGCCCGTAGGCAAATCTAGTAATTATTCTTTTTTTTTACATTATTTTTCTGCTCGTTCCTAGCATCTCTATTATTATCAAATCAACATTACATTGCCATTCAAGATACGCAAGATTCAATGGCTGCGTAGATTGATCCTGCTTAAATAATTGCCCGCAGCCACTAATTTGTCAATCCCAAGGACATACTTTAAAATACGATCCACATGAATCAATGCACGTTTCACATCCGAATGGACTCGTTATCGTACACACATTTTTACATTTATCACTGCTTTGTGTTGGTCCGCTTTCTGCATGCTTGACTCGACTTATCAGCCAATGTGTGTCTTAGTAAAAAGTAATGATTTGTCGAGCACCGATGTTGTGAGAACCCAATATTATTGAATCAATAATTAATACGCTTATTTTCTATCGCATAGTCAATAAAATCCAGCCAAGTCGTCCGACGCCAAGACCAGGAGCCATTGGCAATCGCGGCGATAACGGAAAAGTCGAGGAACTCAGTGCTCAGGTCAGTCTCAATCGAACGATAACGCGTGCCGGCTGTGCTGTAAAATTTTTGTGCAATACGTTTTAACGATCTTTGCCGTATTTTAGGTGACAGAGCTTAAGATGATGATTGACGGCCTCGAGAAAGAGAGAGATTTCTACTTTGGAAAGCTGCGAGATATCGAGGTCATGTGTCAAGATTGCGACAACGGCGATCCACCCCCGATCGTACAAAAGATTCTGGACGTTCTATACGCGACCGAGGTAACTATACGTATCGTCTTTTCGTTTGTCATTGACACACACACTGTCAAGTTGGAAGTAATAATCCGCGACACGGATCCACCAGTGACCCTCGTCCAATATACGTTCCCGACTGTTGCGCAATATGCGTCCGCACCATCCCTAAAAAATAAGTTCAATTCGCGAGAACGATTATACCCCGAATGAACCGCGTATGTTCATCGACGAATTGTCGATGGGCTGATGTAAAAGAAAGGCCGAGCTGGAGAGATTTTCTGTTTCGCTGCCGGAGCGAGATATGTTCACGCTATAATGATTTCAGGAGAATGGAAATGGCCAGGAGGAAGGAGAACAGACCTATTAGCATCTCTCCTTGGTTCATATCTTTCATTTCCATAGAAGGTCGATCTAATTAAGGTAACATGAATGGTAGACACGCCAAGACTGTTGGGTAGCTCCTGCTCGTTCTTAGGGCGGCTTGGAACTTCAATTAACGCATTTGGCCGTTTCCGAGAAGGTCCCAGCATAATCACTTTTTTTTTTCAATATTCGAGACAAAATATTGCAGTGAAACTGTTTTTATCAAGTATATCATTTTTAATTCGTATGTTCGAGCCAATGTTTTGCTGGGACCGTCGCAACGTTTATAAATTTTGTTGTTCAACTTAATGGGATTGTTGGGTTTTATGGTACTCGATGATAAGACCAATTTTGCACTCTTTTATCATAAAATATTTTTTTCATTTATATTTGTAACGTACCGCTGGGAATTAGTGGATTGGATTTCCGTACTTAATTACCTCTCGTTACAACTAGTATTTCTAACTTGAAAAAAAAGACAATCTCTTGTCTACAGCGAATAGTGTGTTACGTATAGTAATGTCCAATTGAAGAAATGTCAGGGTGTAATCTGGTCTAATGTACTGTGATTTTAATCACTTCTCTACTCTATTTCACACGAAATACCAATCGTATTGGTTACGTTCTGCTATTTATTCTTGGCTCTTAGGCACGATATTTTTCTCGCGAAACACATTCGAATCGATCTGCACGAGTATTCTATATAAAAAAAAAATCTTGTCCTTCATATGTTTAAAGACGTTGCTTTTGGCGAGTGAATGTATCATGGGTTAGGCTTGAGATCTCAGAGGTTGTTTGATATATCGAAAACGTTTCACGAGTTACGTTTTGCTTTTTTTAAAAATATTTTACTACACACACACACACAGTTTTCTTTTGGCACAAATTTGCTTGTCAGTACACACAATACTCTTACACATTGTGTGTTTCGACACTAACAATATCTACAGATACAAGACCCACTTTCCAACAACATCACACAAATATGTCGTTATATACACACACCATTGTTTTATCTTTGTTTCTACCACACAAGAGAATGATCGTGGGAAACGTTACTCACGTATGGTCGTCGATTCCACTATCGCTCGGGATAAAGCGTATTTCCCATTCGTCGTCGAACTCGCGTCGATGGATACTTTCTATTCGTTTTCTCCCGCAATTGATGTATTGTCCTGTAATCGCGCATATGTGTAGAGAACGGAAGTTTGCGAATTCGTGGAAAAAAATTAATCTTTTTTACTCAGTAGACAATTTATTGGTAATAATGGACAAACCTGTGAGTCATCGGGTCGCTAAGCTAACAGCGGCAATACGAGACACTCGGGATTACTGAATTTGAGGATTTAGTGTAATAACACCCGTTTGTAGTAAAACTTGGCAAAGGTGAAAGACATGTTGTATCGTTGAGACAAATGAAAAAAGAAAATTCTGTTTATTCTCGTGTTGTACTAGTGTCGTTCTTCGTAAAAACGGAATGACGTTAACGGTGTTAATCGGGATCCCACGTACACGTACATCTTTTTTATTTCGACCGGCGTGTCAGTGGGATACTCAGAATTATTGTATAATTTCAGGACGGTTTCGCTCCACCAGAAGAATTGGAAGGTGACGGCCTTGCCCCCGATGACGAAGAGCAATATTAACCCCCCGTTCATTGTACAATCAAAATAACAACAAGATCAAGATCCATTGAAGATATCGAGTGCGTTGGCGTTCGCTACGTTCGTGAGCCAGTAGCCCCAGTACCCTCCCTCGCATAATTAGTATGCTGTGTCACACGTGTAGCCGTTTTAGCGTTTACGAGCGATTATCCGCCATTCACTGGAAGAAAAAAAACACCACCATTCGAACATCACTACGAAAATTTAAGAATAATTACGTATAAATTTCCGATATTACATGCAAACGAGCGTTTCGTACACCTGTCTGAATACGACGAAAGATATCCGGTGGATAATCGTTTTTATTCTTTTACATCTTTGCAAAATTAGCCTTACGCCTTGCACAAGAAAGAAAAAAAGGAAGAAAAAGAAACAAGGCTCTCGGCGAGTCGCGCGGTATACATTTAAGGGTGTGGATGCATATTGCTGCGCAAAGTTCTACAAGCCTTATCGTCCTACGGTGATTAATATTACTTGTTTATTCTCTTTTTAATTAATTAATTCGCGAGTGTTGGGCGTTTAACAAAAAAAAAAACAACATTTTGTATCAATAACTGTGACTGTGTAAAGTTCTCGATAATAGATTGGTTTTTTTGTAGTATTCCCTCGGTATGACCACGATCACCAACTACTTTACGTTCCACACACAATTTCTCGCGTCGTTGGTAGCATTGTCGTTTTTCTTTATTTCTGATAATTGAGTCTGAATCGTGAATATTGTTATCCATAGATGCGTTAACCCATCTAATCGCACTGCGCAACACCCCACAGCTGGCTTTACTATGAAAAATGATGATACTTTGAAACAACGATAGTAATAGATACCTGGATACGTGACTGCTTCAATGTCGGAGCAAGACTATTAAACCCAAAATTATATAGTCCTCTAACGCAATACGATTTACCAAAGGAAACCGTCGGCGTTGCCGTTGCTCGAAATTAATATCGAAGAAACGACAGTGAGATCTTTCTCAAGCACAAAGGTACACCCTGTCCCCTCCCCGGAACAATGGAACGCCAAATACTTTCGCCTTTAAAAAAAAAAAAAAATTTAGTAATACTATTAGAAGGAGCGAGTGTGGTATAGCTGGGAAGTTGAAGAATGAGAGCGAGAGAAAGATAAAAAGAGAGTAAGAAAGAATGCTTGCTTAGGCGTTCATCGATTTAATTAGTAAGCGCGCATTGGTTTTTGATTGGAGAGTCTCGAAGCTCGTGGTTGAACAATTGCGATCCATATCGATTACTATAATTGTCTGATTAGATTAATCCGCACTGAGTACGACTTACTATTTTTTATTCGTATGGGAGACACGCTCTGGCTTTATCTGTTTGTTACTTGATAGATGTGCAAACGAAGCAGACAGTCCGATAATCTTCGTGTTTGGAGTTTTTTCAACGATGTAATAAACTTTTAATAAAGTCACGTTCGGTCGTTACATTTCGTCGGGGATCGATTTTTCCTTTACTTCGGGCGAATTTGGAGGCTTTCAACTCGAGCAGAGAAACCCATGACATCTCTTTTTTCTCATACAGTTAAGCTATGGTTATTTAGTCTTAGCACGCTGCTGAATTGTAACGTTTGTCTGCCCAGACATACTTGATCGTGATCTTTTTTTTTCTGCACGTTACATTGATTACGATGAAATGATAGAATTAATATCTGTCGATAATGTGGTAGCACTGTTCGTACGTAATGGCTTGTAAATGAATAAAATGTACAGCAATCACGACAAGTATTGGGTTACATTTACTGATTCATTGACTGAACATTGGACGCAACAGACTGTAGAATTTAAACAAAAGATCACAGACGACTCCGAATCAATCGAAGAGGCTAGTCGGAAAAATGTCAGACCTTCACGATCTCCTGCACGGCACGCCGAGGACACGATCCTTGCCACCGGTGCCCGATGGCACTGAATTCGAAGCCAAAGATGCAAAGAAGAATCCTCCGTGGAAATTCAATCTCGACATGGTACGTCCCAAATCTTGCAACACGTCTCGTTAAATTATCGAAAAAATTATCGATTTTCCTCGTTTATGTTGCAGGTCCAGAAACGCGAGGTCCACGAGGTGTTGGAGCTGGCTGCGAGGGATACGAAAATTAAGCAGTTCAAGACCAGCGCCAAATACCGCTCAGCCTTCGAATGCAACTTGGGACCGCCGCAGGGCTTCTACTTCGACAAGATGCAAAAATACGCCGAGCAATTGCCTACAGTCGGACTCACTCCAGTAATTTATCTAAAAAGGTTCTCGTCGGATCACATGGTGGCCGCGGTCAGGAGAAACCGGGAAAAGTCAGGGAAAAAAAATCTTGGGCAGCGAATCAGGGAATTTTAAAAATTGGTCAGGGAAAATATAAATTGTCACCAAGCCTTCTATAAATAAATAAGTACATAAAAGGTAGTCTTAAAACAAAAAATTGGGAACATTTTGATAAAAAAAATAGAAAAGCATTAAATATTAATACAATAATTACGCATTTTCATTTGCATCATTCATTTTTTTTAAATAGAAGTTGTTAGAAGTTTGTTTAGAGAACATTTTTACTTGGTCAGTGAAAAGTCAGGGAATGTTTTTCGGGCGAAGAAACGGTCACCATGGATCAGATTCGTAGCTGCACCCGTTCAGTATCTTGTCGATTATTTCTCGTAGGATTGGGAAAACAGCATCCGAAACTTAGTGCCGGAACGCATGAGAAGCAAGTACAACGACCTCTTCGAGAGCCACATGAATGAAACTAAGGAACGATATCGTGTCGCGATGCATGAGTTGGGTATGCAAAGTGTAATATCCAGAGGATACGGCTGTGATTGGCCCGAACTCGTCGATGCGCCTTACAAATTACCCGGTAGAACGGAGCATCGCCATAGATTTATCAGAAACCGGTGTTCGCTCACTAGACGGTATTTCCTGCCGCACAAGTTGATGAAGAATATATTTACACGCGCCAACGTTCTGCTACCGGAATCGATATGTGACTTTGGAAAATATCGCTCGCTGGGATTCTTCGTTCTCTCCAAGTATAGACCCAATTAAATTTGACGATTCTTCGCTCGTACGGTAAAGATTTCATCGTGAGATTGGTCGATTAAGATTCCAGGATGTAGTTGACGTGGACCTGAGGAAGGGTGAATTGTGCATCACCAAAACCTACTACACGGACATTGTGAAGCTACTTTCTCAGCCGAGATACATTCACGACGTACCCAGCTCGATAGTGGAACATTTTCTGCGCTGCGCATCGAAGCTACTCGCCTATCAGATCGTCAAAAGAATGATGCACAGTATGCAGCACTTTCTCGATATTTTGGCCAACGACTCGAAGAATCCGCTGCTCGTGGTAAGCGAATACAGTGGAACCCCGTTTATCCGAGGTAATGTGGGGAGAACGTACGTTGGATAAGTGAAATCTCGGATAACACGGATAACATACTCCATTCGAAATTTTACTACTATTATATATTTTTTAAATATTTTGAAAATATAATCTCGTTAATTAACGTTAACTTCATATAAACATAAACCATTGACTCTGAAATCAGAACTGTTGTATTTGAGCCCGCAACATAAAGCAAACTCGTACAAGTTTAAGCGCGTATGCAACGAAGTTGCCTTTACGCACTACTCCGTCCGTGGGCATTGCTGCTTTATCCGTTTTATCCGAGTTTTGCGTATTATCCGAGCCTACACCTCGATTAATCGAAGGTCGCACAAGCGAGGTTCTACTGTACCCGAAAAAGACAATTTTTCTGTTCAACGGGCAATTAATAACAAGCAATATTTTTTGTTTGTTTTACAGGTAGAGTTGCGATGCGATGGTAATAAATTGTACACTGTTCCCTCGATAACCGACATCCGCAGCGCGCTACACACACTGCTGGACAACATCGCGAGTGTCGCTCAGGAGCTTCCGACACTGGAGTCGTGGGTCGACATCAAGACACCCAACGAGTTCATCCCAGTGGTCGTACCGATGTGGTACCTCGAATCATCGCACCGTTCTTTGACCGAGATATTCGACAAAAAAATGCAACCCCTGCAATCTTATATCGACGGTCTTCACGCACAATTCGGAGTGGTTTACGACGTCAAGACGCACGACGACGTTGTGGCTTACGTAGCCGAAGAACATAAATTCGAGGATTGCCTTGACAGGCTCGAGGACTTTAACAGATTTATGAGGGAGATAAATGGAATGGTAAATCTATTGTAAATTCCGCACTCCATATGTTAAGTTCGTAGGTCCACAATTAACCGGTCCACAATTACGCAGGCGGCCCACGAGTATATCACGATAGGGAAGCTCTATCAGGAGGAAGCTAAGATAGGCTTGAAACTCTACACGGAGCAAGTTCGTGAGCTTATCATAGTCCAATTAGTAAAGCGTCACACAAACTTCAATCTCGAGATATGCGCGGGTTTCGAAGAGCTCAAGGAACGCGCTTTGAATGTACCAACGACCACGAAGGAGTTACTAGAGTTAGGTAGGTGCGTGAAGGATCGAGCGAATTTTCACCGTCCCGATAATTGAACATAGCACTGACGATCGTCTTTATTCGTTTGCGCAGGAGAATACATGATCTACGCGTCGACAAAGCTGATGGAAATATTCCGCGAGAAGATCGAGCTCTCACTGTACATGATGTCTTGTCTGCTGGAGATGACGTCGCTGGACAAGGATCACATAGAGTTGAACAACACGACGGTCAACTGGCTGAATCGCATCAAGCCGATCCTCGAACAGAACAGTTCCTTGTTCGAACAGACGAAATTCGATTTGGAGGAACACTTGCAGAATAACGGAGCTAATTTGGAGGCTCAGATCGAAGATATGTTCCCTAGGTACATCGTGTCATGGATATGAATTTAGTATTTCTGCTGCACGACTTTTCAACACTTCGCGCCTCGCAGGTTGGTGATACTCGACGACATGGACGACGCGAGTCGTATTCTCGAATACATCGAGGACATGAGGAAATTGATTCGAGGCTTGGACAGAATGGAGGAGGAAATCGCTTGGATACACAGCGAGGAGAAACTCTTCAAGTACCCTCACACGACGTATCCAAAGATCGAGGAGCTCAAAGCGATTATAATGCCTTACTACGCTCTCGTTTATCGTGCTTACCAGTGGCAGCGCGACTTCGGCGTGTGGCTCGACGGACCTTTCGAGTATCTGGATTCGAACGTAATCGAGAACAAGACTAACGACTATTTAACGGATTTCAATAAGACGAGCAAAACGTACAAGTCGAAGATCAAAATGCACATCGCTATCAACTATCCATATTGGTAGCAATCAATCATTAATTCGTGTACTGTATACGAGAAATCCTTCTGATTACAATTCGTTTCGATTAGCTTCGCAGGATTGGTAGACGATCCTGATCCGTTTCAGCAGCCAGCACCCTTGAAACTTTGCTTTCAGCTCCTGGAGCAAGTTAAATGGTTCAAGGTGACTATGAGATAGGTTTCATCAACTAGCTCGCGACGTTTTCTTGTCCTTCTGATTGGAAAAGATTTTATTGCTTCCTAGCAATACGTACCATTGGCATCTTGTTTCTGCAATCCCGCCTTGCGTCAGCGTCACTGGGACGAGATGTCGGTAATAGCAGGTTTCGACCTTACCCCCAACGCTGGTACGACCTTTCGTAAAATAATAAATATGGACATCATGGACGACATACTCAAGTACGCACAGGATACCATTCGTTCATGCCATCGGCGCTGCGGAATTTGTATTTATTTTCAAAAATATTATTTAGGTACGATTTGATAAGCGCCAGCGCGACGAGAGAGCTCGCTCTGCAAGAACTACTGGCCAAAATGATTCAAGATTGGGACGACGTTCTGTTCACCACGATGCCCTTCAAGGACTCGGGTGTCGCTATTCTCACGCAACTGGACGACATCGAGGCCCTACTCGAGGAACACATTGTAAAGATGCAAGCCATGCGTGGCTCAGCATTCGTAAAACCAATCGAGAACGAAGTCAAAGTATTTTACGATCTGTTGCTTCGCATGCAAAAAACTATCGAGGAATGGACGAAGGTATCTGGAACTGAAAACTACGAATTATAATTTACTATATCGTTCGATCGATAACCCTTTTTCTTATCACCAGGTGCAAGTTCAATGGATGTACCTCCTTCCAATATTCTCCAGCAAGGACATCGTCGCCCAGCTTCCCGAAGAGGGCGTTATGTTTCAAGAAGTCGACGGGACATTTCGCAGAGCTATGCAGGCCGTGTTCCGGGAACCGCACGTCAGAGAAACTGCTGGATCGGTTAGCGAGTCGTCCGACGAGTTAGGAATATTTTTAATAGCGATAACGATGACTCGAACAATGGAAATCGTAGGTCGGCTTGTACGAAGCTATGAAGGATGCGGGCGAGTTGATGGAGAAGGTCAACGAAGGCGTGACGAATTATCTTGAGAAGAAACGACTGTTCTTCCCGCGATTCTTCTTCCTCAGCAACGAGGACATGCTCGACATTCTCTCGGAAACTAAGGAGCCCCTTCGCGTCCAGCCTCATCTTAAAAAATGTTTCGAAGGCATCGCTAAACTGGGGTATAAAAAACAATGCACCTATCCGCCGTCCTAGCTGATCGTTCGTTCAAAAACAAAATATTTCGACTGCATAGCTTCAACGACCAGCTGGAGATTTACTCGATGTTCAGTGACGATAGAGAGGAAGTGAAGGTGGAAGAGCTTATCTCGACAAGTGCGGCGCGAGGTTGCGTCGAACGATGGCTCGTCCAGGTCGTTCATCTATAATTCATGATATCCGATACTGAAGGATAAAAGCACTTATACGCGACGACGTTTGCATAGGTCGAAGAGCAAATGGTAAAGTCGATAAGGCACGAGATACTGATGAGTTACCTGGATTACGATCCCGAGAGACGAGTGGACTGGGTGCGAATCTGGCCAGGTATGGTGGTGCTCTGCGTCTCACAAATATACTGGAGCATGGAGGTCCAGAATTGCCTGATGACCCATATGGCTTCGGCGATGGAATCTCTCAACAGGAAGCTCCAGTCGCAAATCTTCGATATGGTCAATCTTGTGAAAGGTATACGATCGGTAGCCTAAGGGCTTACGCCACAGTAAAATTGCGATTTTTTAAAAACTTTTTCCCCCCTCGTCAAGGACCGTTGTATATCAGTAGTTAAGAAACAATTAAAAGATATTGTTTCACATAAAATGACATATCGAAATCAGGGCCACCGCATTCGAACTTTCGTAAAAAAGAAATGTTACGCTAACTGATAAAACATGAATGATAACAATAAAATTGAATCTGTCACTTCTACAATCTACAATCTATCAGAATGTCATCACTCGATGATCGGTCTGAACTTGAATCGGTCAACCGTTGTGCATAAAACTCTAAGACGTTGACGTTGAAAAAAGTCGAAAATTGGAATTTTTATATCGCTTCCTCATAAAGTTGAAAATTGAAATTTTCATATCGCTTCCTCATAAAAGTTGAAAATTGAAATTTTTATATCGCTTTCTCATCAAAGTTGAAATTTTCATATCGAAATTTTTTTGAGAAAAAACCATTTTTGTCGACAAATGGTAAGGGTACCCCTTCTCATTTTTCCACTTTCGAAATTGCCAAATATTTTTTTTCGAGATATCGATTTTTTACCACCTTCATTGGCTTCAAGTGACCCATTTCCGGCTCAAAACACTGGCGACTTGTATTTTTTTCGAAATTTTGAAAATTCACCATTTCCAGCATAGGGAATCCTATGTTAAATTTTGCAAAACGGCACTTTTTTTCAAAAAATTTCGAGATATCGAATTAAGACCTTCGCCATTCTTTTCAAGTGGCATATTTACCAACCGATTGCAGTAAAGAAAAAATTCTAAAAAATTTTTTTGAAAAAATACCATTTTTGTCGAAAAATTGTAAGGGTTACCCCTTCTCATTTTTCCACTTTCAAAAAGACCAAATTTTTTTTTTCGAGATATCGTTTTTTTATCACCTCCATTGGCTTCAAGTGACCCATTTCCGGCTCAAAACACTGGCGACTTGTATTTTTTTCGGAATTTTAAAAATTCACCATTTCCAGCATAGGGAATCCTATGTTAAATTTTGCGAAACGGCACTTTTTTTCAAAAAATTTCGAGATATCGAATTAAAACCTTCGCCATTCTTTTCAAGTGGCATATTTACCAACCGATTTCATTAACGAAAAAATTCTAAAAAATTTTTTTGTAAAAAAAACCATTTTTGTCGAAAAATGGTAAGGGTAAATTTTGCGAAACGGTACCTTTTTAAAGGGTCTTACGGCTCTAAACGGGTTTGTTCCCTCGCATAGAGACGTGTGCTGGCCGGTAGCCTGCCGAGAAAATTCTCAAATAATTCATAGATACTACTTGAGGTATGTACTATCCAGTACCGAAGAGTTTTCCCCAAAGCTGAATCTTTAAATGTATTTTTAAAGGGTCTTACGGCCTTTTCATAATGTTCCTTTATTCGCAAAGCTTCCTCTGTGAGGAAGCCAACTATACAGAAAATGCTTCCTCAGAGAAGAAGCTTTGCGAATAAAGGAACATTATGAGAAGGCCATATGAAACTTTCAATTTGCAGCTTTTATGAGAAAGCCACATGAAAATTTCAATTTGCAACTTATATGAGGAAGCCTTATGAAAATTTTTATTTTCAACACTTTTTTTTTTATATTGCAAAGTTCATTAAAACGTATATTGACTATAGGACAGTTATCGAAGCAAAATCGCACCACTCTGAATGCTCTCATCACGATTGATGTGCACGCCCAAGACGTCGTCAAGCTGTTGATAGACAAGCGCGTCATGAACGAGACGGACTTTCAGTGGCTCGCTCAGTTGCGTTACTATTGGGAAGACAACGTTTTTGTCAGAATAATAAATGCCACGGTGTCATACGCGTACGAATATTTGGGAAATTGTCCTCGTCTCGTAATAACTCCACTGACCGATAGGTATACAGTACCGAAATAATGTATCGATAATTGTGACAACGATGTGAAAACTAACGACTTTTATCATTGCAGGTGTTATCGCACGTTAATCGGTGCGTACGCTCTCCACCTGAACGGTGCGCCGGAGGGACCGGCGGGTACCGGAAAAACGGAAACAACGAAGGACCTCGGCAGGGCCATCGCTGTACAATGCGTCGTCTTCAATTGCTCCGACGGTCTCGACTACAAAAATATGAGCAAATTCTTCAAGGGCCTGGCCTCCTGCGGAGCGTGGGCGTGCTTCGACGAATTCAACAGAATAGAATTAGAAGTATTGTCCGTAGTGGCTCAACAGATACTGTGCATAGTCCAGGCGGTGCGCGCCCACGCGGAAAAATTTCTCTTCGAGGGCACGGAGCTTCGGCTCAATCCAGCGGTCTACGTGTGCATCACCATGAATCCCGGATACGCGGGTCGTTCGGAGCTGCCCGACAATCTAAAAGTATTATTCCGAACCGTCGCTATGATGGTACCGGATTACGGCATGATCGGCGAAATATTTCTCTACTCCTCGGGCTTCAGTACAGCCAGAGTGTTGGCGATTAAAATCGTAACGACTTACAAACTCTGTTCCGAGCAACTGTCGTCCCAGTCCCACTACGACTATGGAATGCGAGCCGTTAAGACGGTTCTCACGGCCGCGCAAAACATCAAATTAAAGTATCCGGACGAGGACGAGATGGTTCTCCTGTTGCGCTCGATAATCGACGTTAACTTGCCGAAGTTTCTCTCCCACGACGTTCCTCTCTTTCGAGGAATAATCGCCGATCTCTTCCCGGGCATTGTTCTGCCGTCGCCGAGCTACGACGTTCTTCTCAGAGCCGTCAGCGAAGTAGCCGCGAGGAACAATCTTCAGACCGTAGACGGATTCATGCTGAAGATCATTCAGACCTACGAGATGATGATCGTGCGCCACGGATTCATGCTGGTGGGAGATCCTTTCGGAGGAAAAACAACGGTTCTTCGTACCCTCGGCGACGCTCTGACTCTCATGCAAGAATGGGGTGACGAGAACGGATCGAAGACCGTTTACACGACGATCAATCCGAAGGCCATAACTATGGGACAACTGTACGGCCAATTCGACCCGGTCTCCTCCGAATGGACCGACGGCGTGTGCGCCGTAGCTTTTCGTCAATACTGCGCGGAAGACACGCCCGACAGAAAGTGGCTGATCTTCGACGGCCCGGTCGACGCCGTCTGGATAGAAAATCTCAACACCGTCCTCGACGACAACAAAAAGTTGTGCCTGACGTCGGGCGAGGTGATGCAGATGAGCAGCGTAATGTCCATGATCTTTGAAGTCATGGATCTTCTTCAAGCCTCCCCCGCGACGGTTTCCCGATGCGGCATGATATACATAGAGCCTCACATACTGGGCTGGCGACCGTTCGTTAAATCCTGGTACAAAAGCATGGCCCAAAATGTCAGGACCTATCGATGGTACAAGGGAAATCAGGAACTCATCGAGGAACTCTTCGAATGGCTGATAGAGCCTTGCTTGGAATTCATTCGCAAAACGTGTCGTATGATTCTGAGCGCGGGACAGATAAATCAAGTGGTATCGACACTCAATCTCTTCGAGATCTTCATGGAAGATGCGGTCGACGACAATACTCAGGATTTCGAACTGTACGTTGATTTTTGGCTTCAAGCATCGATGATGCTCTCCATGGTGTGGGGTGCGGGAGGAACGCTTCATCAGGATCACTTCAGATCCTTCGACGAGTATTACGTGTCCCTGTGGAAAAATCAAGTGGAAGGTCGAACGATGCCCGCCTGTCTGAACGACATTCTCATATCTCTGCCGGGCGAGGGAATAATACACGACAATTACTACACGTTCAACGGTCGCGGCGCTTGGAAGTACTTCGGAGAACTCGCCAAGAACGAGAAGCTGGTCGAGACGCAGAGTATCGGGCAGATGATGGTCCCGACTATCGAGACGGTAAAGTACCAGAACATGTTCCTTCGACACATGAGACGCAGGAAAAGATTCCTCCTCTACGGCGAGACCGGCACGGGAAAGAGCTTCTACGTGCAGGACGTCATGATGAACAAACTCGACGAGAACAATTATCTGCCGAATCTGATAACCTTCACCGCCAAGACGACCGCGGCCTTGACGCAGGAGTTGGTAATCTCGAAGTTGTTCAAGAGACGAAAAGGCCACTACGGCCCTATGAGCGATTCCGTCTGCGTGGTTTTCGTGGACGACGTGAACATGCCGGCGAAGGAAGTCTACGGCGCCCAACCGGCCGTCGAGTTGCTCAGGCAATTCTTCGACCACGGCCACTGGTACGACCTCAAGGAACCGGAGAAAATACGGATATTCGACACGATGTTCGTATGCGCCATGGCTCCACCCGGCGGCAGTCGTCAGGAAGTTTACAACAGATTCTTGAGGCACTTCAATCTCTACGCTATACACAGCTTCCCGGAGGAAAGCATCTCGAAGATATTCTCCAATATCGGCCTTGTCGGCCTCAAGAGAAACGGCTTCGGCAGCGACGTCATCGCCGTCGTCAACACCCTGGTGAACGCGACGCTGGAAGTCTTCAGAAGCGCCGGCGCCGAGCTCAGACCCACTCCGGCAAAGTCTCACTATCTCTTCAACCTTCGGGACTTCTCGAGAGTGATAACGGGCTGCGCCATGATAAAGAAGGAATCCGTCGAATCCCGAGCGACTTTCACGCGCCTCTGGGTTCACGAGATATTGAGAGTCTTCGGGGATCGACTGATCGACGGCAGCGATCGACGATGGCTGATCGAGCAGCTCAAGGTCACCGTCCAGAGTACCTTCAGAGATTCCTTCGACTCTGTGTTCTCCAATCTACCGAGATACGAGGACCAACTGACGGACGTCAGCCTCAACGACCTCATGTTCGGTAACTTCATGGACTTGGAAGCGAATCCGGAGGACAAGAGGTACGAGCAGGTCGCCGGTGTCGAGGAGTTTCAGAGAGTGGCTATCCAGTGCCTGGAGGATTACAACAGTACGCACAAGAACAAAATGGACATCGTCTTGTTTCGCTACGCGCTCGAGCACCTCGCCAGGATCTGCCGAATCCTCACGATTCCATGCGGGAGCTTGCTGATGGTCGGCGTCGGTGGATCCGGAAGGCAATCGTTGACGAGACTCGCCGCGAGCATGGCGGCCTGTGGATTGTTCCAGCCGGAGATAGGAAGCGCTTATGGGATGAACGAGTGGCGAGATGACATCAAGAAGGTCCTCAAGGACTCCGGGGGAGCCGGAAAGGACTTGGCATTCCTCTTCACCGAGGGACAGATAAAGGAAGAAGCTTTCCTCAGCGACATCGACAGTCTTCTGAATTCCGGCGAGGTGCCGAATTTGTTCACCGTCGAGGAGAGACAGGAGATCGTTGAGATGTGCCGATTGGGCGCGCAGGGTGGAAACAGAAACTTGGATGTATCGGTTCTCGGAGTGGTCGCATTTTTTGTAAATCGCTGCAAGGAGAAGCTCCACATAATGCTGTGTTTCTCGCCGATCGGCGAGTCCTTCCGCGTGCGGCTCAGATTGTATCCGAGCCTGGTGAGTTGCTGCACCATCGACTGGTACGACGTTTGGCCCGAGGACGCCCTCGAGCAGGTCGCCATACGATTCACGACTGACATCAACGTCAACGAGGAGATAAAAGTCAATTCCGTCGTCGCTTGCAAGTACTTTCACGTGTGCGCCAAAGAAATAAGCGCTCACTTTTATCAGTCTCGTGGACGACAGACTTACATTACTTCGGCCGCTTTCTTGGACCTCATAAGGACGTTTTCGGATCTCATAGGGGAGAAGCAAGAGGAACTCGTTCAGGCTAGGTAAACCGCAACATGTTGAATCATCCTCGTTGCAATTACTGACGATACCGAGTACATTTGCAGAGATCGTTATTTGGGCGGATTGGAGAAGCTGGAGTTCGCGGCGCAACAAGTGGCTCAAATGAAATCGACCCTCACTGCGCTGAGACCTCAGCTCGAGGCGTCTGCCAAGATCACCGCCCAGACGATGCGAGAAATCGAGAACGAGAACTTGAGCGTCGAAACTGCTACGGTAATGGTGAAGAGAGACGAAGACGCGGCGAATATTCAGGCGGAAACAGCGGGACAGCTGAAGCAAGAGTGCGAGGCCGATCTCGCTGAAGCACTTCCGATTCTGAACGAAGCTATTGGTAAGGAGGATGGAAGAATTAATCTTTGCAATATTTTTGTCTAGCTGCATTGAAACTCGACCCGACTCGTATAAGTCAATGTGATATCAAATGTATGTACATATATACATATGTTTTTGGAGCAGATTATATGAGGTAAAAGTTTCCTTTCTGTAAATATAAACCTTCAGCCGCACTAAATACGCTGAAGCCGGCTGATATATCGCTGGTGAAGTCCATGAAGAATCCACCGGAGGGTGTTAAACTGGTGATGGCGGCTATCTGCGTTATGATGAACATTCAGCCCGACAGAGTCAACGACCCATCGACGGGGAGAAAGGTTTTGGATTACTGGCCACCGAGTAAGCGTATTCTCAGCGACATGAAGTTCCTGGATTATCTGCGTGATTACGACAAGGATAACATTCCCGTCGCTACGATGCAGGTACGTTATTAGAAACACGGAGCTGCAGAATCAATTGATCGATCGACACCGAACACTGATATCGAATAATCGTTATCGTTCGCAGATAATCGAGAAGAAGTACATGGAAGACAAGAATTTTGAGCCGAAAATCATCGCCAAAGCGTCCCAAGCGGCCGAAGGTTTGTGTAAATGGGTACGGGCAATGGTCCTTTACGACAAAGTCGCCAAAGAAGTTGCACCGAAGAAAGCGAAACTCGCAACAGCCGAGAAACAATATTCCGATACGATGGCCTTCTTGGACGAAAAACGACGAATGCTGGCCGAGCTGAATGCCAAATTAGCTGCACTAAACGACAATTTGCAAGTTACTTTGGCGAAGAAAATTGATTTGGAAACACAAGTAAGACAATTACTATACACGGTAACTCGAATTCAAATCGGTAGAGTTTCAATCTATACAAACGTTGTTTATTTTTTGTCAGGTAACGAGCTGTAGGAATAAGCTGATACGAGCTGAGAAGCTCATCAGTGGCTTAGGGGGTGAAAAGGATCGATGGCTGATCTGTGCTGGCGATCTGCAGAAGTCTTACGACACGCTACCCGGCGATATTCTCATATCTTGTGGAATGATCGCTTATCTAGGTCCGTTCACGACATCCTACAGGGTGACCAACATCGAGAAGTGGAGGACATACGTCAAGAGCTTGAAGATACCATGCTCCGAGGCGTTCAGTTTCGTCAGTGTGCTGGGATCCGAAATAAAGATAAACTCGTGGAACATATCCGGACTTCCGCGCGACTCGTTTTCAACCGAAAACGGAATAATAATGAACAACTCGAAGCGATGGAGCCTGTTTATCGATCCCCAGAGCCAGGCGAACAAATGGATACGAAATATGGAAAAGCTCAGTGAACTCGAAGTCGTCAAGCTGACCGATGCGAAGTATATGAATGTACTGGAGCAGTGTATCGAATACGGTGCGAATCGAGAGTCCCGAATGAAAGCGTTACGTAATAACAGCCGTCGATAAAACGATTCTTTCGATACACAGGCAAACCCGTCCTGATAGAAAACATAGGCGAGGAGCTGGACGCGTCGCTCGATCCTATTCTCATGAAGAAAATATATACAACGGGCGGCGCTTCGTACATCACTCTCGGCGAGAAAACTATACCATATGGTTCTCGATTCCGAATGTACATAACAACGAAACTGCGGAATCCTCACTACCTGCCCGAGGTATTCAACAAAGTAACGCTGATAAACTTTGCTCTGACGATCGAGGGGTTGGAGGATCAGCTGCTGGGCATAGTCGTAGCAAAGGAGAGACCGGATTTGCAGAGGAAACGCGAGTACCTGATCGTGCAGGGGGCTGCGAATAAGAAATCGTTGAAGCAGGTCGAGGACAATATATTGAGGACGTTGTCGGTTTCCGGAGCCTCGATTTTGGAAGACGAGGAGGCTATAGAGATATTGGATTCTTCGAAGATTCTATCAATCGATATACTGAAGAAGCAGGAAGCCGCGAAGGAGACGGAAACTAAAATCGAGATCTTTCGTCAAAGCTATCGGCCCATAGCCAAACACAGTTCAGCACTTTACTACACGGTCACGGATTTGCCAAATATCGATCCCATGTACCAATACTCCTTATCGTGGTTTATCAATTTATACATCGTCTCTATCGAGACGGCAAACAAGAGCAAAGTGTTGGAAAAGCGACTGCAGTTCTTGCGGGAAACTTTCACGTACAATCTCTACCAGAACGTGTGCCGATCGTTGTTCGAGAAAGACAAGGTACCGACTCTTCTCACGAATAATTGTGCGCGGTAATACATCATTCATTGTTTCAGGTGTTGTACGCATTCGTTTTGTACACAACAATATTGTTGGCAACGCACGAGATCGAAAGAGAAGAGCTCATGTTCTTCCTGTCCGGTGGTGTGGCTCTGGCAAACCGCCTCAAAAATCCCGCTCCCGACTGGCTTCAAGATCGAGCTTGGGACGAGATATGCCGCGTCGGAACGCTCGCTCCTTTTACAACTTTCATGGAAAGCTTCGGCGCTAATCTCGGGCCGTGGAAAAAGTTCTACGATTTAATGAATCCGCAAAACTCTACCTTACCCGAGCCATGGGAAACCGATCTGACGGCGTTTCAAAAATTGATCGTCATGAGGATTATAAGACCGGACAAAATAACAGCGAAGGTAGTCGAGGATGAAAACACAAATATTTCTATGAATTCCGAATGGTTTTACTGATTCACACTTTCATTATTCAGGTGATTCAATTCGTCGAAGCGGGTATGGGTACCAAGTTCGTCACTCCGCCGCCATTCGATCTCGCCAAGTCCTACGCCGACTCGAACAGTCTCATACCGCTCATATTTATATTGTCACCGGGTTCCGATCCTATGGGGGCTCTGTCGAAGTTTGCCGAGAACATGGATTTCGCGTCGCGCTTTCATTCAATATCACTGGGACAGGGACAGGGACCCATAGCTAAAAAGCTAATAGAGAACGGACAGAACGAGGGTTCCTGGGTTTGTCTTCAAAATTGTCATCTCGCAGTCTCGTGGATGTCCGAACTGGAGAAGATTTGTGAAAATTTTGACTCGACGAATACGTCGATAAACTTTCGTCTCTGGTTGACGAGCTATCCCTCTGACAAATTTCCTATAGCGGTACTGCAGCACGGTGTGAAGATGACTAACGAACCACCCACCGGATTACAACAAAATTTAATGCGGTACTGACACGACCTCTCTATAACAAAATTACTTTCTTTTCGTCTATTTGCCATTGACAAAAAGTTGCTAGTCAAATTAATGTTAAATTTTTATTGACTTTCAGATCGTACATGTCCGAACCGGTTAAGGATCCGGAATTCTTCGAAGGCTGCCCGGGAAAGGAGAAACAATTCACCAAACTGTTGTACGGCCTGTGCTTTTTCCACGCTGTCGTACAGGAACGGAGAAACTACGGTGCCCAAGGGTGGAACATCCGATACGGTTTGTAGCATCCAAACTGACGGTTCAACGGCTATGAAATAATTAATTAACCCTTCACGCACCGGAGCCGCGCGCCGAGCGTGACTACGCAGGCCCGGGGCTCCTCGACCTGAGATGTAAATATAAATTTTGAACAATAATAGCGCACCTACATAGACGATAAAAATATTATTTTACAGAAATATAATATCGTCTACAATAATCTTCAAAGAATATTTTTCCGAATTTCTGTATCATCAATATTTTTTTAGATACGGTACAGTTATTTTTATACCACGAGTTACAATATAAGTATTCGCTGAGCGAGGATCCGGGCTAAATCGTCCGGAATCGAGGTCTTCGCTCAGCGAGCATCCGGCACGTGAAGGGTTAATGAAGATGCGCTCTGTTTCAGGATTCAACGAATCCGACTTCCTCATTTCCGTGCAACAACTGCAGATATTCATAAACGAGTACGAGAAGGTACCATTCGAGGCGATAACTTATCTGACCGGAGAGTGCAATTACGGTGGCAGAGTCACCGACGACAGAGACCGGAGATGTCTGAATACGATACTGGAGGACTTTTACAACTCGAACGTGATCGAGGATCCTAGTTATACCTTCGCGGATGTGGGTCCCGAATACACATTGCCGAGAAAGTGCGTCGACTACTCCAAAAGCCTCACTGAAGAACAAAATCGACTGATTGTATCAGCTCTAATTAATTCGCCACTTTTCCAGATGCGATTATCGCGATTACGTGAAGCAGATCGAAGCGATTCCCACAACTTCGCCACCGGAAGTCTTCGGCTTGCACATGAATGCCGGAATAACCCGGGATCTCGACGTATCGAAAGTATTCTTCGATTCCATGCTACGGATTCAGGGAACCGTTACGGTTGGCGACACCAGCAAGCAGGACGAATTGCTTCTAACAATGAAGAAAGACATCTACGACAGAATGCCCGAGCTCTTCGATCTCGAGGAAGCTCAGAAAGTTTATCCAGTCTCGTACGTCGAATCGATGAATACAGTGCTCATTCAAGAAATGGAGCGTTACAACAAACTTCTGAAAGTAATTCGAAGTAGCATGGCAATGCTCGAGAAAGCTGTGCAGGGCATGATCGTTATGAGCCCGGAATTGGAGGTAAATTTACACAGCCGTATCGATGGAACGCAATAACCGAACTTTTGATGTTTGCAGCTTCTAGCATCGCACATGTTGAACGCGAAGATTCCTCCAACTTGGACGAAAGCGAGCGCTTACCCGAGCTTAAAACCGTTACCCAGTTTCGTTAATGACTTCCTCGAGAGGCTGAAGTTTCTCCAAACTTGGTTCGACAACGGCAAGCCAGCGTCTTTCTGGATAGCGGGATTTTCGTTCGTTCACGCGTTCCTCACCGGAGCGACTCAGAACTACGCAAGAAAATATAAAATATCGATCGACAAGATCGATTTTGATTTTGAGGTCAGTGAGTTCGTTCGCTGCACAATCGTTGCGGGAAGTAAATGCGGTGGATCTTTTTTTACAGGTGATGAATATGTACGAGACGAGGACCGCGCCAGCCGACGGAGTCTACGTATACGGAATGTTCCTCGCCGGTGCCAGATGGGATAGAAACAGAAGACTTCTAGCGGAGAGTAATCCAAAAGTTTTGTGGGACACGATGCCGATAGTTTGGCTCAAGCCGAGCGAAGCTATCCACATAGAAGCGAGGGAGCGGTACGTTTGTCCTCTTTACATAACTTCGGCTCGTTTCGGGACTCTCAAGACTACGGGCCATTCGACGAATTATGTCTTATCGCTTCTCATCGATACCGACATGCCTGTGAGCCATTGGATCAAGCGAGGGCTCGCCTTGCTCTGCCAGCTCGACGACTGATCGATCTCGGCCCTACAAAATACGATTTGAAATTCTGTGAGGCACGGGATACGCTATACTTGTGTGAATGCTTATCGTGGAGCGATGGTGGGGGACGAGAGTGCGTAATGTATTTAGCCACGGATACACAGTTACGCTGGCATAAGCACGAGGTTCGTCAAACAAATAAACCTGCGACTTTTACACACCTTGTGTTTGACCGAAAAAGCAGCGTCTATCCCCTGCGGAGACAGTTCGGGGGCGTGGCTCTTCCGTAGTAGTAGTCACGTAGAATTTTCAAGCGCATTCCCGAGATATCGAGTTTATACGGTATTCAAGCTTACGATGCAGTCTCGCAGCGTTGCACTGCCGAAAGTTCCTATTGGTCCAGAAGCCCGCTGCCCCGACGTCTCGGCGAATCGGTGCGGACGGAGCGGCCCAGTGCGCTGCGACTGCGCATGCGCGAGTAGACGCGCCAATTTTTTTTTCGCACTAATTAATAGATACGCCAATTACTCAAATGGCCTGCAATTATTCGTGTTGCCCTCGCTACGTTAATCTGCGCGATTAAAAAAAATGTGGGCCGTCGTCGATAACATATTCCCTGGACAAGCGAAGCCGCAGGAATGTATATGCGCTGTAGGTGCAGCTACGTGGAATATAATCGGGATTGTCAGCGGGTAGGTGTGGAGACGGGGCGGTTCATATTTCCTAAATAAATGTATGAAACGGTACTGCATTAGACGATTGAAATGCCTCGCGCACCGCTACGCATAATAAAGAGAACTTTCGTCACGCAATCCTCGCAAGGTTGATACAGCGACAGTGGCTCATCATTTTGTCGAGTCCGTCGCGGCGACCGAATGAGAACCGCTGCACCGCTATTCGCACAGCCGGCAGAGAAGGTGGGGGCCCAGCAGTGCTCGGATACCCGTGGGTGTTTAGTGTCGTGTTTGGCATCACGATATTCTCCGTTCGACGATCGTGTATTCACGCTTTAAAGTAAAAAAATAAATAACCGACGCCGAAACGCTCCGTCGGGAGTGGAGGAAGTAAACGTAAGTGACGGACCGTCGTGTTTTATTCCGGGATAAAATGGTAAAAGTATCGAGAAAATCATGTCGAAGCCGGCGGATGAGTTGGTCCCCGTGATCAATGAACTCTGGCCGCTGTCTTGGTGTTTTGGGGCGTGCTGCCAGTGCTAGTGGGCAGACGGTTCGCGACAGCTCCGTTGCCGTTTCGCACTTTAAGATTCCCCGTTTTTACCAAAGTGAACACCCGTATCTCAATTGTCGAGTCGCGGAGCAGGAGTAAATTGTTCTCGTCCTTGAGAGTCGCCCGAGCGCTTTTTTACAAACCACTTTTTCATTCTGCACTTCTCGGTAATAACGGATCGCGCGGAGCGGCGGAGCGATGTAGGTGTCGTAACTACGTGAGTTTGTATATACACCTTGGTGCCTACATAGTAGTTGATACGCTGTACTCCGTCTCTATATCTATACGGGAGAACACCCTGCCTCTTCCTGACTGTAAGTTTCTTTTTTCGCTCCGTAATATTTTAGCTCGGCCGAAAAAAGAATGTTCCGCTCGATCGAAAGGGACTCTACGGTGTGCATTCGCGGAAATGAGGCGGACTCGTCGCCGATACGCGAGTTCGCACGATTAATCGGAGGCTTCGATCTACGCGACTTACGGAATCGCCTTCTGTCAGCGCGGTGACATCAGGGATTGAGCGACTGATTCGTCTTGCGTTATTAATCTCGCCGTCGGTTGTAACACTCGTAATACGACTCGGTACGCCGCCTCGAAGGACGCGGATGTGCGACTGTGTGATTGTAATGCATTCTCGCTTCTTTAAATCTCTTTTTTCCGAATTTTGTTATAATTTTCTCACGCGTCGACGATGTTGGGGGCGATTTATCAGTGGTGCTCGTGACACTACGTTATAAATAATTTACGATTTATCATTCGCCGTAGTACTCACTTTTTGGACCATAAATATTTCCTCGCTGGTTATCGAACAATCTTAAGAGAGCTCTGTACTTGCTTTTTTATGTTACAAGCGTCTTGCTATTAAATCATATATAAAGAGCGATAAAGCTTTCGTTGTGCAACCGTCGAGAGATATTTGTTCCGTGTCCTGGTTACGACCTACCGCGACACAAAAATGAATGATAAAGAATGCATTGCATCACTGTTTGCCGTAACAAAGTATGTACACGGCGATAAAATTTATGCAATTTTTTTTTCAAATTGTTTTCCGATAAGTATACAAAAAAAGTTTAAAGAGAGAGCCGATTACCAAATTTCATGACTTTTTTGCCACAATGAAGACACTACAAATATTTGCAACGTGTCGTTTATATTGTATTTACAAATCCGTCTAACTTAAAAAAATTCTGTCAGGTTTACTGAGCGGCTTAGGACAATTTACCTCAAATTCAAAACTTCTGTTGATTAAAATTTCTTCGAATAGAAGAAAACTTATCCAATTTTTTTTGCAAATTGCTGTCTAATAAGTGTACAAAAAAAGTTGATCCTGCGTCGTCGGTGACTTTAAAGAGAAAGCCGATTACCAAGTTTCATGATTTTATTGCCACAATGAAGACAGCAAATATGTGCAACGCACTATTTATATTGCATTTACAAATCTAATGTCTACCTAAAAAAAAAATCCAGTCAGCTTTACCAAGCGGCTCAGGACGATTTCCCTCAAATTCAAAACTTTTGCCGATTAAAAATTCTACGAATACAAGAAAAATGTTCGTGATGCAGCTCCGATACTATTTCCAAGAAGGATCTCAACACGTTGCCCACGCTTGCTTATGTTCTCAGATGTTCACCTGACAAAATCCAGTTAGTTTTCCAATTCGCGTAGGACAATAAACGTCCCGGTCGGCGAGGGTTTTCGGCCGAGGAAAGGAAGAGAAAAAAAAATCGTCAAATGAGAAAAGATGAATGATATAGACAATATAGGCATGACTGGAAGTTCCAAGATGCCTCACAGTCACTCGACTCCGGCCGGTGTGGACGGCGGTAGTCGAACGCCGCCGACTACTCCGAGAAAAGCTGGAAAGATGCTCGCGGTTCGAGTGCAGATGCTCGACGACACAATCACGATGTTCCAAGTGCAGGTAAACAAAAGATACTCGCCACTGCGATAAGACAGCGCTATTAATTAATTCCTTTACAGTCGCATCGTTTTTTTTTTTTTTTTTAATTCAATTATTACTTATTGCTCGATTAGTTTAACGGAATATAATTTATTTCAGCGATAAGGGAGACAACATTGAAACGCGCCAACGATCCATCACTCAAATCGTACGCGGCGCACACGCGTATTGTGTCCAATTATTACCGATATGATATATTCCATTCAGGGTACAATTTCCTCCCAGTCGCGCGGGGGGACACCGAGAGTGCCAGCGTTGTCGCGTATATCTGTAGTAATTGCGGCTATTCAAGCTGCTGCGTGGGCACTTTAACTTAACGGTTGACTATTGGGGTCAAGGGGTATTGCTTGCAAGTCCACTTCACGTGTTCTTCAATGTGTCGTTTTCTGGCTGGATTGACATTCTCATACTCAATTATACGTCATCTATATCGAGGCTCTTCTCACCGTATCGTTCCGGGGACAATAGATTTTTTATTTTACTTTTTTTCATACCGCACATTAGCTCTCCGTATCGGATGACGTAAAAATGTGGGGTTTTTTTATTAACTTTTTTTTTTTTACGAGCTCATTGGCTCTCTATTAGAAATTGATGGATCGTTTGATTGCTCAATAATTTCGACCTTGCGGGATTGAATTAACCCGCATTAAAATATTAAATTGGTATTTGACTGATTGGCATTTACCTTGGCTTAGTCGCTCACGGTATAGCTCGTCTCCCTGTGCTCTATAGTGTAATTCTTCCGCAAGGGTGAATTATTGGGGCATATAATGTGGGTATGCACACGCTATGATGTATACCCGCACAGGTGGAAGATGCGAGCTGACTTATCGATTTTATAGGATATTTTTTATTTATTTTTTTTTTAGTCACGCCGCAAATTATTATCGTATTTTGCCCCGGCGAGAAGACTGTTGTGTTTTCATACAAAACTTTGCCTGGAAAACTTTTGATAATTTATAGTCGACAACGCTCTGTTTTTTTCTTTTTAATTTCACGCTACTTTTATATTTATTCGCAGGCGAAGGCGTTGGGAAGGGTTCTGTTCGATCAAGTTTGCAAGCAGTTGCACCTTTTGGAAGCCGATTATTTCGGTCTCGAGTACCAAGAGCCCAATGGAACGAAAGTAAGAGCGAAAATTTAGCAAACCGTCTATTCGCATCGGCGCCGCGATTTCGCCCGGATGTAACGCTTTCGGTTGTGTTCCAGTACTGGCTGGATTTAGAAAAGCCAGTTTGCAGACAAGTGGGGCTTTCGCTGGTCGACCCACTGCTGAGATTCTGCGTCAAATTTTATACGCCCGATCCGGCTCAGCTCGAGGAGGAGTTTACGAGATACTTGTTCTGTTTGCAAATAAAACGCGACCTCTCCCATGGATTGTTGCAGTGTAACGACAACACCGCCGCTTTGATGGCCAGCTACATCGTGCAGGGTTAGTGACCCATTGAAATGTCTATAGATCCGCGTAGGTTCGTCGACTCGAGCCAAAGATTCGTCAAAGTTGGCTCGGGTCTCCCGTTCGTAGCTATAGACTAACACCGCGACCGTGTGCTTTCAGCGGAATGCGGCGACTACGTCATAGAGGATTATCCCGATCATACGTATTTATCTACGTATAAATTCGTGCCGCATCAAGATCAAGAATTGGAACGGCGTATTATGGAGAATCACAAAAAACACGCGTAAGCCATCGCACTCGGTTTAATTCGAACACAATCAAAACTGTTGACAATAAATTAATTACTGCGCGTGATATTTGTTGAATAATCAGCGGGCAGTCACCAGCGGAAGCGGATCTCAATCTACTGGAGACTGCGCGGCGATGCGAGTTGTACGGAATGAAGATGCATCCGGCCAAGGTAAGGAAACTTGCAATGACCATTAAGATATCAGCGGGAGACGAAATTTCATATCAAGTTATAACGGCTGTATTTCGCATCGCGCAAACTTCGCTCGGGGAACATCTAAATTTTCAGCTTTTATGAGGAAGAGACATGAAAGTTTAAATTTTCAACTTTAATGAGGAAGCGATATGAAAATTTCAATTTCCAAATATTTTTCTACCTAAAGTAGTACATTGACAGAGACTTGCCAAAGATGAAATTTAAAACCTTCAGGGCCATAACCGGCACTCTTTATTTTTCAGTATTTTAATACCACATTTATATTTTCTATGCAGGATCACGAGGCAGTACCGTTGAATCTTGCAGTCGCCCACATGGGCATCGTAGTTTTTCAAAACTATACCAAGATAAACACTTTTAGCTGGGCTAAAATACGTAAAATCAGCTTTAAGAGGAAACGATTTCTAATAAAATTACATCCGGAGGGTTACGTAAGTAGTTTCGCTCGAGCAATAAATCTCACCGCCTATTCTCGCTCCTACTCCTTGACTACAGTTACAATTGATTTTGTCGCGCAGGGGTACTACAAGGACACCGTAGAATTTTTCTTCGAGGGTCGCAACGAGTGCAAGAACTTTTGGAAGAAGTGCGTCGAGAATCACGGATTCTTCCGTTGTTCCGTGGTGAAGCGAGTTCTGCGACAAAAGACTCGAGTGTTGAGCCGTGGATCTTCCTTCAGGTAGCGTATTCTCGAGCGACAAGGACTCCGATCGATTAAAATGACTCACTTTTAAACAATTCTCCTCACTTCACCAACAGGTATAGCGGCAAGACGCAAAAGCAAATCGTCGAGTTTGTGCGCGACAACTACGTGAAGAGACAAACGTTTCAGAGGTGAGTAGGGAAGAATGCTCGGAACGAAAAAAAAAAAAAAATCAAAACGCAGACATGAGATGAAAATTTGGAAGAAATATCTGGATACCCCAGTAATAATTGGTAGATAGTGCATGCGTACTATTGCGTACAATCACCCTCCCCTCTACCCCTGATGTTGGTTTGAATCATTAAAGATTATGATTAATGTGCGCACCAATTTTGTGGACAATACTGGAGTTGGGCACGGTCTCGCTTATCGCAGGGACACGAGCCGGCAATATATACATATATATATGTATATATAAATATATCTGTATATATTAGACTATTGGTAACATGCATTCGCACCAAAGTGTCTCCTCTCTTTGCAACCCCCTGCTATATCCGGCTACACGTAAATCTATCATCTCTCCAGTCTTATCCGTAGTAAAACTGTGTCGACTCTCTGTTCCTTCGATTATATTTACGTTTGTTAGTGTTGCCTGCTCGGACAGGGGTGGCGGGGAGTCAGGCTCACCATCAGGCACGATAAACCCGAATGATCGATGTACCCTTTCTTGAAATAACTCGTCAATGGATTTCGTCGATGAAAAATCGAAAGAAAAAAAAGAAAAAAAAAGAGATGTGCTCGATGAGCGTATAACGCCACTTTGACCACACACATCACAATCCCGAGTCTAGAAAAACAGAATAATAATCGTCGATAGCAAGTAGAAATGATAGAAATTCACCTGTCAACACCCGTAAACTATAAATCCTTGTAAATACAGTTAGAGGATATAATTAACGGCACCGATTGAGAGTCACGTCATCGCGAATATATAACAATACCCCCCTTTTTTTTCTGTATAAATAATCGTTGGACGCACAATTATTGAAATCACACACAAGAGGGGACTCTCCCTTCTCACCTTTTTCTCGCCTTGAGCATGTGAACTCCGACATTATATATTAGCAACCGATATCGATATATATATTCCGCAGTTGACGACCATCGGTAATTTTAACTCGTATGTACTTTAAAGTACAAGATCATTTTTTCATCGGGAGTGTCATACGCTCCGGCATTGCCCGAGTGCGACCAAGTGAATTTTTTAATAATTCAAAAAAAAGACCCTATCATGCCTACCAAGCGACGACATTTATTGCATTTGCCAAATAAATATGTACGCAACGCATAATGTGCTAGAGGATAATAGAACATAATTAAATATAATCAAAGATCAGACCATTCGCTCGAGCGACTGTCGAGAAAGTAGTGGGCTTAAGAAAAAAAGAAAAAAAAATGATCGAAAAATAAGTGTTACTTTAAATACTTGAAGGGAAAAAATCAAAAACCGCCCGTCATTCTGGCGGCATAGGTCTGATGCTGAACTTGACTCTCTCTTGCTCGCAGGTCCAATTCGTTCCGGCAGACTAGCGGTGGTAGGGCATTGCAGGGCTCGGAGGGGGGAGGCTATCGTGGCGCCACTCCAAGCAGCTCCCTTATGGGCAGCTCCAGCATCTCTGCTCACCCCCTCCTGCCCCTCGGCGACCCCGGTATGTACCACGACCGAAATCAGCCTCCACGACAATCACCAACACAGAAAGACGCTTTCGTTTTTCTTTCTCTTATTTCCGTTACCCAATTTTTTTTGTTTGTTTTTATTTATTTTATTTTTTTCAAATTACTTTCACGTTACTTTACGTTTAGGTTTTGTACATAAACTGTCCTATAGTAGAGTAGAAAAATAGTGTCTTTATATAGTTACGTAGGATATGCTTCGAGTATGATTTACATTCGGGGCTGCATTTATATCGGATTGAAGAGTACGAAACCGTATAATATACTAAGATAAAAAAAAAATAATAATAAAAGCTGGAGAAAAAACCAACATGAGCGTTGGAAGAATGAACGATTGTTATGATATATAAAAAAAAACGCTTTTGACTGCAGCGAATTAAATTGCGATTGCTTGACTATTGTATAGTAAAAAACTTTATCTTCCGCTCGTTGCGCCGAAGACAACGTATCTCGTAATTTATCGAAGGGATGGTAAATGTATTTAAAAAATTTGACGTTGTTTCAGCTCTGGGAACCCCGGCTCTGTCTCTATCATGCGGTTCGATGACACTGGATTCTCCGACGACTGTGACGAGTGTCTCGATGGGCGGGACGAGTCACCGTCGCGACGACACAGCTATGTCCTTTCGGACGCTCACCTCTATCGACGTACATTCACCGGCTACCCCCAACCAGGCACATCCGGTACATCGGCAGTTGCAGCACCAGCAGTTTGCTATGAGCCAGCAGCAGCATCGGATCTCGTCAGCAGGTCGTATCAGCCCCTCTAACAGCAGTCCTCCTGAATTCCCGCCGCCGCGACCCATGCCCAGACACCCTTGGCAACGTTCCGCGAGTTGTCGCGAACTGTACGCGTCTAGCTTCGAGGATTCGGGCAAGGCGCGTCCTCGCGAGGAGAAGCCGCCGGCGGCTGGTCCCGACGAGCCTGCCCTCGCACCGTTCCAATTGCCCTCGCAGGGCGAGCTCGACAATCCGGTCACGCGCTACGACGAGAGCAACCGTTCTTACAGCGCGGCGAGCTCGAAATTACCCTCACTCGATCACGATTCGGTGCCGGAGCGTGTATACAGTAGCTCGTATCCGGGCACCTCGTCGCTATCGACCGAGTCCGGCCACGAGGAGTCCGGACCCGCGGGCGATCTGTCTCACGACGATCTGTCCCACGATTCCTACGAGTTGCTGGAGCGCGAGCACGAATTTGAATATCCCGAGTCGTACTCGAGTCCCCGCGACGAGAACGAACAACTGTCGGACAACAGCGACGAAGGAATCGAGCACGAGATGTTCCAGATGGACTCCGAGACCGATTCGTTCGTCAAGCACAGATCCGTTAAATCCTCCGACAAGCAACTATTCAAATCCGTGCTCGCGGATCTGAAGAATGTGAACGGTAAGACGAAGTCCATCGATCGGTACTCAGCCGCGCCGAAGACCGCGGATGCTAATTTAATCGTTACCGAGTCTAGAATACAGCGTACCGGCACACAGATCGAGCGAAAGTTCGAGACGAGACACGCCAATTCCGTAGATCAGAGTAGCAGACCTCCCCTGCCCCATCAGGATTCCGGTAGGAAGGATCCGATGGTCCTTCAGGTACAGAAGCAAAAGCTCACCGTTCTGAACGAGCTCAAGAATTTGAAGCCGAAGCACAAGATAACCCACGTGGACTCCGAGGTACTCCGGGACGAGGGAATAATGCGTCCGAAGTCCCGAATCGACGACGATCTGAGTCCGGTCGATCCCAACAAGACGATCCTGGAGCCGGTGGCGCGCGGAAGAACGGTCCGAGCTCGCAGCATAGCGAGCCTCGACGATCATCCGCCGCGCGTCTACGTCGAGACCGGAAGTCTCGGAAGGGCCTACGCCTCGGGCGAGAAGCGATGTCTCGACCCCGACTTCAAGATCGAGAAGATATCGAAGCTCCTGGAGAAGGAGCGGAAGATTCTGGAGCGCGAGGAGCGCAAGCGAATCGAGAGGGAGAATTCCCGCGAGGCGAGAAGAATGGAGAAAGCCGACTGCCGTGAGCGTCGATCGGTTGGCCGAGTGGATTCGCGCGAGCGGCGAAGCACGGAGCGTCTCGACTTCGGCGAGCCGCACCTGCGCGGCAGCGTCGATCGCCAGGACAGCCGAGACTCGCGTCCGCCGCCCGTCGAGCGTCCGGACTCGCGCGAGAGAAGCTGCGAGAGGCTCGACTCGAGGGAGAGGAACAACGGACGTCGCCACGAGCACAGGGAGCAGCGCGTGAAGAGCGTCGAGCGTCTGGACTCGCGGGAGCTGCGGAAGAGCGCCGAGAACCTCGACAGAAGCCCCAAGGAGAGAAACTCGACGCGTTATCAGGAGGCGCGCGAGAGAAGGGAGAGAAGCATCGAGCGTCTCGACTCTCGCGAATCGCGCAAGAGTCCCGGAAGGGTCGGCACGATCGACTACGACCAGCGTCACACCCTGGAGCGCTTCGACTCGGGTAGCAAGAGTCCGCGCGACCGTCCGAGTCCGCGCGGGAAGAGCGTCGACAAGCTCGATCTGCGGGAGAGCAGACCGACCTTCGACTTCGATCCGCGCACGATCGAGCGTCTGAGCTCGCTGGAGCGGAGCGTCGTCGAGCGTTACGACTCCGTGGATCGATCCCACGATCGCAAGTCCGAGCGCAAGTCGGCCGATCGACGGAGCTTGAGCAAGTTGGATTCCCGGGAGCGCAAGAGCCTCGATCGACTGGACTCGCGCGAGAGACGAAGTCTCGAGGGCTTGGACAGGGAGGACGCGGAGCTGAGGCGAAGCACCGAGAGGCTCGACCAGAGAGAGTCGAGGAAGGCGAAGAGTCGCGCCGAGAGAGGCAGATCCGAGGACAAGCCGCGCGAGCGCGACGACTGGAAGAGCCTCGAGAGAGCGAGGAAGGACGACGAGAGGCGCGAACGCGAGAGACAGTCGAAGCTCTCGATGGAGACCCGGACGGAAACGATCATCGGCGTTCCCAACGAGAGGGACTGCGTCAAGGGCAAATCGGTCTTTACCGAGTACGAACCGAAGATCATCGGAGGCATCGTCGTCGGCTTCGACGACAGCGTTCTGGCGGGTCACGTGCCGGTCGAGCGCACGAAGAGCGATCCGAATCCCGGCAGGCAGAGGATCGGATCGAACAGCAAACGCCACATGCTGATGCACCAGAAGTCCATCGACCTCACACCCGCCGACTCCGGCGACGAGGACCCCTTCTCCGACGGCGCTTCGGGACGCAAAGCCAATCCCGATATTCCTTACACGCTTCACAAGCGTCACGTGATGAACGGCACGGCCTCCGACGAGAAATCCGAGTCGGACAGCGGAAAGACCGGCAAGACCGCGAAGACGGCGAAGGACTTGCCGAAGCTGCCTCTCAAGATGGTCACCGATCTGTCCTGTCTCGACCTGACGAAACTAACGCCGACTAATTCGGTGACGAAACACTCGAGCGAGAAGCCGAAGAGTATTCTCGTGAGTCCCGACAAACACAAAACCGTTCAGTCGCCCACTGAGAAGAGCATCGGAGTTACGAGCCCGAGCTCGAAACTGTCGCCGACCGATCACAAGAGCTTCGTTTCTCACCTCTCGCCGAGGGAGACGAGTCCCTCGAAGGGCAAAGTCTCGCCTCAGGATCGCTCGCCCACGAAGACGACCTCCCTCGATCGTTACAAAAACGCGACGGTCGCTGGCGATAAAACGTGTACAAAGTCCGTGAGCCTCGAGAAAAAGTCTTCCAAGTTATCGCCAACGGAGCCGAACGTCACGATAATATCGGTGATAGAGAGGAGGTCGCCGAAGTTGTCGCCCACCGATCCGAGCGTTACGATAGTCTCGGTGATCGAGAAATCCAGATCGCCGGACTCGAGCTCGCGAAGCTCGGACAGATCGCCGATGAAGACGAAACTGGCGATGAATCTCGCCGACGTCGTCGGCATGGAGATAAAGAAGGAGCTCGAACGTCGCGAGAGCGAGAGGCTCAAAGTTCCGGACGACGGTCTGGAGAAGCAGGACAGCATCGAGAAGATTCCACTGCCCGAGATACCCGTTAAGGTGACGAGAGAAAAACCACCGTTGCCGATCAGGGTCAGCTCGATGGAGAAGCGGCCGAGCGCTGATAAGCCGGCTCTGCCCGTGAAACCGCCCGTACCTTCCAAAGAAAATTTGACCATCAGACTGATCGACCACGCGCCGAGAACCGTCGAAAAGATCGGCCCGGGCGACGAGAAGAACGTCGAGGAGGCGCGCTCGGTCAGTCCGAAGCCCGAGGCAGCCGCGGAGGCTGCGAAGACCCCGGATAAACCTAAGACGATGGAGAAGCCCAGCATTCCCGAGAAGACCAAGCGCATATTGGATCGGATAGAGTCTCGGTTCTCGGAGATAAACAAAAACTCACCGACCAAGGTATCGCGACCGAAGATCATCGACACCGGTTACGACGACTTCGTCGATCCCGTGGCCGATCTGCCTCTCGACGACGTTCCCGTAAAACCAGCCCTGGAACTGGACAGCCTCAAAGTGCCCGAATTCAATCCCTACATGCTGAGGCCACACGCCGAACCTCTGAGATCGAAGTCGCTGTCACTGGCGGAGGAGAAAGCTCCGATCGACACTCTGCTCTCACCGGAAGTGGAGAACAAGGTCTTCGTCCAGCAGGACGTGTCGCCGAAGCGCGCCAAGAAGGCGAAAACGGAGCCGAAGAAGGACTTCAAGAAGCAATCCAAGTCGCTCGAGGGCGACAAGCCGCCTCTGAAGAAGAGCGGTTCGAAGGAGTCCCGAATATCGCCCGCGAGCTCCAAGATCGACAAGTCGAAACTGAAGCTCGGCGAGATGCCCCAGGAGATAATTATAATCGATTCGACGGACGTCGTTCCGGAGGTGAGCATCGTTCAGAAAGGAAGATCGAAGTCCGTCACCAGACTTCCGGACAGATCGTTCTCGGGTTCCAAGGAGGAAAAGGACGAGACGAAGAAGCCGCGAGCGAAGTCGGCGTCGGTCGACGACGACATGATAAAGGGCGTCGCGGGCGCGAAGACCGAGAAGCAGAGGCCCAAGTCGCTCGGTATATCGAAGAGCCTCGGGAGCACGGAACGAGAAGCGATGGACAAAGTGTCGCCGAAGAAAGCGAGCAAGATCAAATCCGACTCCATCAAACCGGACGTCATCAAAATCGTGACACCGAAACACTCGCCCTCGAAGGTTCAGACGAAAACTGCGCCGCCGGAGCCGATCGCGGTACCGGAAGTCTCGCATCATCAGAAAAAACCCAGCGTCGCCAAGGAATCGGTCGCTTCAGCAAAACCGGAAACGGATCTGGATCGGAGCTCCGAGCGCCAGCAGGAACTTAAGGACGATAAATCACCAACGGCCCAAAAATCCGCCAGGTCTCCCGTGCCATCGCGGAAGCCTGGACAGAGTCCCGTTCTCTTCGCCCGGGCGCGTCTGGGGCTCTCGGAGGGCAGCGCGATCAGCTCGCTGCAGCGCCAAGGCGCGACGCAATCGCCGACCTCTCAGCGAAGAGCCAAATCCCTGGACGCTCCGGTGATAGCCTTGCACAAGCTGCCCGCTGCCAATGCGTTCTCGAGCAAGGACGACACGGTCGACACGCTCGAGGAGTCCGAGGACCAGGAGAACGACTCGGCCGACAACGCGGACACGAACCAGGCCCCGAAGCAGCAATCCGTGCAGATGGAGG
Organism: Amblyteles armatorius; assembly: GCA_933228735.2. NCBI lineage: Eukaryota > Metazoa > Arthropoda > Insecta > Hymenoptera > Ichneumonidae > Amblyteles > Amblyteles armatorius. The sequence continues at coordinate 4,044,338 of OW121689.1, read as the reverse complement.
CTTCGCCGAATCACCGGTCGGAGAGCACGGACCACACGACCGTGCCGGAAATATTCACGGACTCGCTCTCGATGACCGAGACGTCCGCGCAGTACTTGGAGTCGCCTCTGACCGAGTGCCAGGAGATCACCACGTGCCCCGATCTGATACCCTACGAGCACGACGCCCAGGTGCAGTCGGCCAGTCGAGCGGGTCACAGAGAAACGGTCGAGAGCACCGGCCCGAAAATCGAGGGCGCGACGAGGTTCATCGACCAGAGTTCTGTCGAGTCCGGCGCAGAGACCGACTTGCTTCAGGACACGAGCGCGGATCTCAAGACCTGGACGGGCGGCAGCGACTTCTCGGCCAGGAGTCCCGTTTCGAGTAGATCCAGGAGAACCGGGAGATCGAGCCTCGAGTCGAGATCCAAAGAGTCCGAGCGATCGAGAGCGGAGATCTCGAGCGGAACCGACAGCTCCGACGGCGACAAGCGACAAGCGGATCGAAAGATTTTATCAACGGAGTCGAGTCCCTTGATGGCCGACGAGCCGTCGCCGAGAGCGTCCTCGGAGAGGGAGGACGTGCCGAACGTCACCGTCAGCACCGTCGACGAGAAAATCGAGGCTCCGGTCGAGCTCGTTTATCTGGACTCGGACGAGACGCCGGAAATGGTCAAGTCGCCCATTCAGATATCCATCGAGGAGTGCTCGGACGCCGAAGCTCCGGCGAGCGACGAGATACACGACGAGATACTCGATCAAGCTATTTTTCAGGCGAAGCAGATCGAGAAGCGTAGACTGGACTCCGGTGACACCAGCGAGGATACGCTGGACGCCCTGGACGCCCAGGTGCAGTTGCAGGGCGTCGACAGCGACTTGTCGTCGCCGGACTACGGCGTCGACAAGATGGACGAGAAGACGCTCGTCGAGGTCGAACTGACGCCCGAGTATCTGGAGATGAGAAAGGAGGACGAGGAGTGCGCCGAGGAGCTGCCCGAGGACGAACCGGCGAAGGAGCGGAAGGACGTCGACGAGGCCAACAAGCTCGGCATCGACAAGAAGTACCGACTGAGCACCGAACGCTCCAGGAGCGAGGAGACCAACACTTGGACGCCGGACCGCGAGGACCCGGACTCGAGCTCCTGCTCGATCGCTCGGCCGCTCGGCATCGGTCAAATACAACCGATATTCGATCGCAGAGAAATCGCCATGATCAAAGAGTCGCGGAAGGAGGGTTCGCTGGAGGAGGAGAGCAGCTGCAGCGGTTCGCAGCCAGCGCCGCGACTGCCCGAGCTGAGCTCCACGTGGAAGCCGTTCCCCCTCGAGAGCTCCGCGAGTTCGAGCCTGGACGACGGTTGGATGCCTCAGGACGACAACAATCACCACCAGTCGCAGTCCGAGGACAGCAACGGTCCGAACGAGGACAGCTTCCAGGAGGACTTGGATTTCCCGACGGGACTCGCGTATCCGATCAATCCGGACATGATAGCGAATTACGGAGCGTTTGCCCTGTCGCGGACGCTCTCGAGGATATCGGAGCGTTCGACAACCTCGGAGCAGGACAAGAGCGACCTGGAGGATTCCTTCAAGCCGAGCTCCCGTTCGCCGAGTCTCGACGACGAGTCTCTGATATCCAGCGATCACCAGCCTTCGCTCTCCTCGGACCCGCCCTCGGGCACGGCTCTCCCCTCCGTCTCCGACGACCGCAGAACCTCGTCCGAGCTGCCCGACATCCCGATAGACGTGCCGGGCGCTCACGACGACGAGACGAAGTCCCCGAGGGCTCGAAAGTCGAGGCTGCAGCTGCAGGCCTCGGAGGATTGGCCCTCGCCGCCGAGCTCGCCGCTCTTCGACACCCCGGTCGTCAGTCACGTGGAGACGTTCTACATGGAGATTAAGCCCGAGGAGGCCGTCAGAGTGACCGTGACCGACAGCACCGACAACACACCCGGCCGCGCGGCCGAGGACAGCGACTCCAGCGACGAGAATCGAACGCTGCACGACGATCTGCACTCGACGCTTCTCGAGGACGGTCAGAGCTCCGCTTCGGCGACGACCGTCGACGGAACCGTCAAAATCGCCGTCAAGCCGAAATCGAACTCTTACATAACCGGCTCGTCTCACAGCGAGGACACTTCGATGGGTCTCTCGATGTCCGAGTGGTCGAGCTCGAACAACACGGTGAGGCAATTTTGTCAATACTCCGGCACGAAATCCGACGATAATTCCCTCGCGGAGTTGGGAGCCTCCATTTCAGACTGGTCGGGCAGCACGACGGTCATACCGCAGCAGTATTACTCGGCCGTGGCCGGCGAGAAGAGCCAGAGCGACACGACGACGTCGGACAAGAGCGTGACGAGCATGAGGCCGAATTCGAAGTGCCAGCACATCGGAAGTCCTCCGCCCTCGCGGGGCAGCGAGGGTGAGAGGGGCGAGGACGACATGAGCGCCGGTGGAATCTACGACGACGACCCCCAGTACGGCAGACGCCGAGGCGAGTCCGTCGACGAGGACGACAACGGACCCGCCGACGAGTTCGACGAGGCGAGGAAGTTCGTCGAGAGCCAATTCGACGAGCATCGGCGCAGATTCGAGGACGGCGCCGATCCGAACGCCATCGCCGTTTACACCGACATATCGCCACCTCGTATCACCTTTCAGAACGAGTACGACGAGACCGTCGACGAGGACATCGACGATTACGCCGGTCCGCTGCCCAGCATACCGGGTCCGATACCCGAGGAGGACGAGGACCAGCTCTACGACAACGTTCCCGCGATGAAGTACTCGAGCGGCGATCAGGTGCGCATGAAGGTCAGTCCGGGCGACAGCTCCGAGGACATGCACGAGAGATACGCCGATCTGGCCTCGAGAGTCAGATCCGGCGAGGAGGAGTGGTCGTTCGACGAGCATCAGAGAGTCGCCGGCGACGTCGAGGGCGCCCAACACAGGTCGGGTCACAGATTCGACAGGGGTTATTCGGAGCCGACCCACGACGCTCGTTACGGGACGAGGTCGACCGAGAGACCCGTCGTCGTTCCCACTCGAGCGAAATCCACGCCTTATTACTCGACGACGAGCCTCAGCGGCGAATCGACCACCTCCAGTCCACCGATGCAAGTCAGAGCTCAGATCAGAACGAAGACGATGGCTTACTCGTCGTGCAGGAGTCCGCAGAGCGAGGGCGACACCTCGTCGAGCATGGACAGCCCCGGTCACACTCCCGATCGGGGTCAACGTGCTTACAGACGAAAGAGACAGCAGAACGCCAAGAGGAGACACCGCGTCGCCGTCGATCTCGAGGTACGCGACGGTCACATCGTCTCCAGCACCGACTCGAGCTTCGACGTGACGAGCTTGCCCCCACCCCTGCTCGTCGAGCCCAGCATCGACATCGCCGACGAGGACGAGATCACTCTCGAGCCTCCGCGCGAAGAACACGAACAGAGTGCGAACGGCAATGGCAAACATCACCAGAAACGCTGAGGCTGGCGGACGTTAAAGATCAGCCAAGTCAATTGATACCAAATATATTTATTTATTCGTCGTTTACACTCGTGTTTTCTCGTATGGAGCACGTGTGTTTTCGGCGGTAGACTTTATTTATGGCATTCGATAGAGATGCAACTAGCCAGGAAACGGTCAGCTCAAAGCTGCCTTCCGAGACTGAAAACAACGACGAACGTCAATAGAGCAAAGCAATCGTCGAACGAGTGAGCTTTACAAAAAAAAAATCCGCTACCTATGTTCAACGTAAACCTTTAATAATCTAGTCAAGAGAGTGGAGTATCCACGAGAAATGAATCGTGTATACGATGCGGAATTGAATTCCAATCGAATCCGTCAACAATATTCGAGACTTTAGGGACAAAGGCAGACCGACGACAGGAGGGGTTTTTTGAACCTCGAAAGGCTGAAGGGGACACGAGTCTCGCGTCGACGTGTGCGCCGGCTCGCGCAAGCGGCGTACGACGTAACGGCACGCTTTTTTCTAGTTCGGTCATTCGATTAATTGGGAAAGCGATAAAGCGGGATATCGTCGTGTAGATTTAACGTACACGGGTCCCATTCGTCGTATCATGAGCAATCGTTGCAGCTTGGAGGAGCGAAAATGCAAAACAAATAATATCCGTAATACTCAACAATGACTTAATGATCAAAATGATCCGCGAAGATACACCGTCTCTGAGTGTATCGTTTAGTTTTAAACGTCACAATTGTTGATACGCGTTCAAGGAGTCTGACTTATAAACATAATATTCCTCTTATTATACATAACGAATATAATTAAACGCAAAGAATACATCGGTCAGAGATCTCGTAGTGTTGGAAACCGTACGAAAAAAAACTTGTTACGTTTATTTCGAGTGTAGGGCAAAGTAACACGGAGGATCGGAGAACGGTGAAGCGCGCGAAGCTTCACATTTCGATTGATATTGAACTACCGTGAAAAAAGCAACAAAAAAAAGACATAAAATAAGAAAGGTATTGCTCTAGGCTTTAAATACTACATAGGTCCCCGAATTCGAAGAGTAACTACGATTAAGTGTAATAATCCATTAACGATTAACGTAAATGAGGAACGTAGGAATTATTGAGCGATATGATCGTATCTGTTGAGTTTATCGAGGATGACAATCATCGCGAAGAACACCGGGGTATAACGCTGAAGCGTCTGCTATTTCATTTTGGATTTTCCCACCCCTATCGAAACGACGTTAGTGTACCACGAACAGTGACCCTACATGATTTTTCATAGTTTAGTTTTGATCGTGTTCGAAAAAAAATAATTTAACGAAAAATAAAAAAAGGAGGACAAAGTTGCTCAATGTAGATTACTAAAGGTTAAACCAAACTTCCTTTTGATGATTCCGTGGAATTGCAATAGAATAGATGCTCGGTCGGAGTACCTCGAAACGGGGGCATTGAGAATATTAACGTAGCATTTGTATATTTCATTTGATAAGGAGAATTTTTCATTAACGACAAAAAAAAAACACAAAAAACGGTATTCGTATTTTTATCCTTTGGGGTACCCACGTCAATCAACGTAATTGTCAAATAAGCCTTCGGGAATTAAAAGAGCAGTATTTCCTCTCATCCAATCACCGAATTAATCATAACGTCGCGAATCGTTTCAGCTTGAATTGTGCCTAGATTTTTGTAATACCATTATCATCTTGTACATTTTTTACACGACCGAAAGTGAATTGATGTTTAAAGTTTCTCGTTTCCTATGTCGAGTTATGCTGATAACCGGCAGCCGTAGAAGATTTTTCAATGACGAACAGTGACGATAACGAAGTGGCAAGCACAAGTTGACAAGTCGGCGACAATTGTGTATCGCACGTCGGGCCGCGACTAATTTCAAAAGCGAGCGAGTGTGAAATTCACTTGTCGGCACACGCGTCAAACAATTCCTGTTTCATGTCTTCCCAATCGACACTGAAAGTTTCCTTGTGTTCAGACGGAAAACACGATTTACCAATGTGTATCTATTATCTACCAATAGAATCAGTCTAGTCATCGGTTATCTCATATCTGCGGTAGTTTCGAGAGTTACAACAATCGGTTTAGGAATCGTATGAATTTTTATCCGCACCTCTCATCTCACGAGCGTTAGTTTAGCCCACTCCGAAGTAGCGAGATACATAAAAATTATGCAATAATATTGACGCGTCGTTCAGCAATCGTGTCAGGCGTTTTAACGACGAATAGGTATATAGCGACAGGACGAACAAGTGAATAATTGAAGGGGGAGGCTAGTTGAGTTTTTGTTTATAGATTGCGAAACTTTGTTGGGGATCGACGCGAGCAGCTTTTCAATTCGATTAATCGTCGAAAGAAACTTACGATGTTCAGCTTCCAAATAAATCCGCGTGTCAAGGAGCGATGCAGTGCTTTTTTTCCCGGTTGCACGTGCAGCGCTGCGTATTCGGTATAAATCGGGTAATAATTGTACATTGTCGATATAAGTAGTTCATCAAAGGCCGGAGATAGAAACGCGAATTGCCTGCTTGCGCATTCGACACACGGACAATGATTAATATTGCGTCCGTCGGTGCATTGCAACAGCAATAATTACTTATTTTACGGAATATCGATCAATTTTTTAAAATCGATATTCGCATGAGGGCTGAGTACCGATAAACGATGGCATTTGGGCACTTCGCCTACACACACGCACAACCCGTGACTCAGTTAAATTAGGCAATTCGTGATTATCGAGACTGTGGCCGCTAATCTCTTCCCATAAAAAAAAAAATACCAAATGGAGAACCGGCCGAAAGGAGAATATCGTTTTTGCGTAGTCGAAAGCTATTGGGACTGGATTAATCGAATACGGAGCGATTGAATGTCAATTTCTTTTAGTTGTTAAACTGTTGCTGCGATATATCGTTAACTCTGTTTAGGGTCGGATGACGACCTGTGTGTTAGTTAATATGTGATGTATCGATTCTGAATTTATCGTATCGGCATGCGGTTGACTACCACTTCTCCCCCCCCCCCCCCCTCTCCAACGTTGACATTAGTACTTGAATACCTTGGTCACGCATAGGGGAGAGCGGGATAATGAGACAAAACGCAGTTGTCCAATAAATTTTGGATGGTGGCGATGGTGGTGCGTGGGGCAAAACGGGTTCGAAAATCCGGATGTATCATTGGGACGAAATGGGGCGTCCAAAAATGATTGAAAAATTGAGTTTTGCCATCACCGTCCCGTTTTGCCCCGCTGTGCCATTTTTCCCCGACCTCCCCTACACCTTAAACATCATAAAAAAAGACTATACACAATGAATTGATGAACCTTCCTCATACAGTTATTTTTGCATCCGTGCATCGTCTGAAACCCCCCCTGCTATCGTTGCACAAACATTAAGCACTTGGATTCGTTTTGTTTGATTCAGGAATTTCTTGCACCACGGCCTATCAGTGCAGTTCCGACTGCTTGACTCGAGGCTGCTTTACAAGCCTGTAGATTTTATCGCCACGCTCTCACAGTTTCCCAGTCGTTGATGATTATTTGATTATCGGCGTATCGGCTTGCTCGAATCTCGTATTATCGATGAGAGATGCGCAGGCGAGCCGTTGGTGAGGAATCTTCCTGAAAATTTTAGTACGTTTTTGTTTACCTTCCAGAGAGGTGTCCTCGTTTCATTAACTCTAGAAAGCTTCGCGGTCGCATTTAATAAAAATATCGAGGTCAGGTCGTTTTAACGATGAGACAAAAATTTATCGATCGACTCGATCGCGAACGGTTTCGAATTAGCAAACGACTGAATACTGTATTCTACATGATAAACAATATCTAACATAAACAGCCTCTCCCGACCCAACCCCACATATAGTATATACAAATATATATATTATTATATATATAAATTAGATAAATATAAATTGGAAATTCATAATATTTGCAATTAGGGAACAAGGTATTAGTAGACTTACGATGATTCAGATTCGTATATGAAAGACTAAAAAAAATCTCGTTGATTTGTTCTCGACCGGTTGTCGGTCGATTATGATAACAATACTATCGATAGGTCTCGATGAAGTGTTTCATCAACGCGACATTACCGAAGCGCTAAAACTCGCACAAATTTTCGAACGTTGATAGAAAACCATTTAGCATTTGTTTTTTTTTTCATTTACGATACATATCTATACTGTTTATTAACATTTCGTTTGTCGAGCCAACACACTCGTGGATATTATAATCGCGATAGCACTGTTTGATGGCTGTGTCCGTTGTCAGTAGTAAACGTACACGTGACATGTTCATGAAAATAAAGTACATTTTGACAGGTGGTGATTACAACCGTTGGGGCTACTCGAACGGGTACGTGAACTCGCCGGCTTGGCACGTGCCGTTTCGGGTCAACCAGGTGCGTAACGTAATGGTTCACGCAACGCCACGCACCCTGACCAATCGATTCTTACCAGCCTATCCAGAATGAGGCGTTCATCTAGCGTGGGATTAAATCGTGTTAAAAACAAAACAAAAAAAATAAACAAACGAAAGACAAACGTTAGAATAATTAAACGAATTAAAATGAAAATAACAGAGTATCGAAACAGTTATGAAAGAGCCGAGTACCACGTACCACGATACGGAGAAGTGAAATAGTACTTGTATAACATAATAACACTAAACGGAGTTCTCTTCGATTCGAAGTGACGATTCTGAATTGACTCTATCGATCGGTTTTGCATTAGCTGTACACTTTGCTTAGAGTTCCCTCTTCAACATTTGTTATCTACTTGCTTAGTTGCCGATGCCATCTCACTACTTTTTTCATTACTCACCTATCTACTTCTCTATCACTCTTTAGTTTAGTTTCACTGAGCCGGGCGAAAGGAAGAGCTTTTTTTTGTAAAAAACACTTGTCCGCGTTTAATTAAAGAAGTTTGTAACTTCCTTTCTGTAAAACCAATGATAATTATTATTATTATAAAAGATTATACTTTCAGGACGATATCCATTAAAAAAATGTCTTCAGCAACTTCCAATCGCCAAGCTCACACTGTCTCACTTTATGGCTCCGTTCTTTTTTTTATTATTTTTTTTCGCTAATGTCATTTCCAATTTTTATCTATCTCATTGTTCGTAGGTATTCGATACCATTAGATCGCCACAGCGAGACACTGGTTCGCCTTGATCTCAAATGACTATAAAAAAAAACATGACGAGAACATGTCTACTTTTGTATCGACTTTCCTCCAGACTTTTTATATAACGTCTAAAAAAAATAAGAATGATTCTCGACTGTCTATTGTCTATCGATTTTTTCTAACGATGTGCGTAGATTTTTTTATAAACTTTTTCACCCTCTGGATATATTCACGTTTTTCGATATACCACGTAAACTGTTACATAAAGCTATCTGACCTCGAAAGATTCGCTGTCCTCGAATCGTTGACGTTGAAAACGGATCGAACGGTCGTTATTGTTTGTCTCATTAAAAGCCCGTCTAGTTAGCATTGTAGGTTCAATTAAAAAAAAAAAAATTAAAATTAAATTATATATTTTTTAATGCCTCGTATTTATTCTTCAATGTTATATACCGTGAATTCTAGTACGTCTAGACGTTTATCACCAACACTATATTATAACTATAGCTGTTTCTCTTGTTACCTACCTCCTGTGTTGTGTGGTACTCCGAGCTTCCCCGCATCTGTATACGTCGATTAATTGATTGATTATTATCTGACTGTTATAATGTCACCTGTGAACCATTGCGTAGCGACCCAATTTTTCATTACTAAAATCACACTGCCATTTTACCACGATTTATGACCGTGCTCGACTACTGCGCACACGTGATCACTCTCAAATCGCCGTAATTTAATACATACGTACTACACGCACGGCCGTCTCTTTGCGTAACTCTGAACACCAGACGGTCCGTATTTTCATTTCCGGGAATTTTCGGTTTTTCGCCTTTTGGCCAAGTCACGGCTTTCACGCGAATTTGGACGAGGTCATTGTATTAAAAAAATTCTAATAAATGCATTACAAAATTAACACACAAACGATCGACTTTCGGTTTCTTGTTCTAGAGATCCGTAGTGTCTTAAAAAAATCGAAGATCGATCGTTTGTCTCAGGAGGGAATTCACTGCATGATAGCAGAACGGTCCAAATGTAAAGCGACAATAGAAAAAAAAAAAAATTTCAAGTGCCGCACGTTGAATCCATTGCATAAAACAGAGACGTCGTAGCCCTCGAAAGGTCACGGACTATCCGAAAATGTATTGTCGAAACCACGAAAAGGCGATCTGGGACAGTAAAGATTTTGGATAGTGGGTGAACTTAGTCGGGATATGCTAAGCTGGTAGATTCTCGTAGCCGCAGTTAAGAAAATATCAAACACACCGGGAAGCCAAATTCTGGCTTGTCGATAATCGAGATGAGCAGCGTCGAAAGAGTCTATGTTATTTTTATGTTTGGACCGGGGTAATCACCACCCGTCGATCGTAATTACTCCACGAATGTCGAAGGAGTTTTTATATTGTTCGTTAATTTTTTATTAATTTTTTCTATATTCGATTATCTTTACATTAGAACGGACACGAAACCCCCCCACAAACCTCGCACTCTTAAAGTCCCAGAGAGTACGTCCCCTTGAAGATTTGCATGGCCCCGTATAGAATATGCCCGATCGTAAGAAAACAAACAACACGAATCGATTTTTATGTGGCTGGCGAGACTTTATTTGTATCGAGTCGATTATTAAGCGAGTTAAGAGCGAAGGATAACAAGACAGGAAATTGCGCATTCCAAGTGGAGGAGGTTTGCCGAATTTGTCTTCTGAAAAAAAAACCCTTTTAAATACGTAATAATCCGTAATTAATAAATCATCATCGCCATCAATCATTGATCATTGTAATAGTAAATTGTATAACTGTGAGTCCCGATTAATCAATTCTTCATTTGGCGAAATCGCTCGAGTATCGAATTTGGCAATCCTACGCTACCGTTAACGCGATGGATTTATTCGGCAATGATAGCTTAAGTTTAAAACGTAAGAAATTATCGGACAGCATTCATTCTTTCGTGCTTGACGTCGTTATCGGTTCGATCGGATTATTCGTCGACGATAGCAAGACGAGTTTATATGAATTTTTTTTTTAATGCCACGAAAGATTACTTTTTATTCGAAACCCAGAAGGTACAGGGTGTTACCATTCGTTCTATACTGTACGTCGTATTTAATGCGAGTTCCGAGTCGTTTCGAAAAAAAAATAATAATAATAATTGTAACGGTTGGTTCATCGCGAATAACAGAGTCTGCAAGGCTTAAAAAAACAGCACTCGCGAAAACGCGTAGCTCGATCGAAGAGAGAGAGACACGCATGTCGTCGACGACGATTCAACGAGGATAAATCGAAGCGACTGTAGTGCTAGTATAATCGGTCGCTGATCGTTCGGAACGAGAAGTGAAGAGACGGAAACCGATATGAAAAAAAAAAAAAAATGACGATGGAGCCTCCCTTTTTACCGCTAGGATATTAAACAAACAAAAAAAGTTTTTCGTTCATTCGTAATAATTCTCGTGCCACTTTTTTAACGATCAAATAACGTGCTTGTTAACTCTATTCGTTATAGATACGAAAGCTTTCCCCGTCATTGCGTAAGTGTTCACAGCAGGCGGGGAAACGGAGACGAGAATGATGTTCGAAAAATGACAAAAACCGTAGGGAATCTATTGTACATTGATTATTGATACATTAATTATGATATTAATAAATTATATACAAAGTCATTTACAGGCGTCAAGTAATTTCGCTTGAGTTAAAGTTTCTCTTTGGTTTTTATCGTTTTCGTTATTTACGCAATAGTTCTTTTTTTTTAATTCTTGTACATTGACGACTATGGTTTTTTTATTTGTCGATTTCGTTTTATTTTCGGCCCAACTTTCGTTATATCTCTCTTTCTCTTCCTCTCTCTCTCTCTCTCTATCTCTCTGTATTCGTATCTTTTATCGCACTCCTGGAATTGTTGGTCGGCTGGATGACAATGCCAAGTGTGAGTAATCCCCAAAGGAAAAACAAACTCTATCTGTGAATAATGTTCTCTAAGTGTTTAGATCCAAGAGGGCTTTAATTGTTTCAGCACTAAGAGACAACGACGAGCCAGCTCACTCTTCGCAATTAACATTACGGACAATTAAAATTTCAGTCATATAAAAAAAATAAAAAATAAACTTAACTATCATATCAAGTAGATTGGTAAAGAAAATTGAGTCTGTGAACAGGCGCGTCGTTGAGCAAACTAGAAAAGAAGCAATCTTACTTGAGTATCGATTGATTCGACACTTTTATTTAGCTGATGAGACACAATTTATAAGTGGCCTGTACGCATATATTTTCCTCGAGAGGAGCGCATCTACGTGTCTAGTATCGTTTAGTCGTGATTGTTAAATACTAAGCATAGCCTCTTCGGAGTAAACAATTATAATCATGCATGGGAGCATTCTGCAAGCATGAAACCACCTGATTGAAAAACGACTTTGCTACTCGAGTGGTACGAACTTGCGCGTACTGGAACGGATTAAAAAAAAAATGTACATATGTATTTACAATAGTGCACATGTGTGAACGAGTTGGCTCGTGAAAGTTAACAAAAAAAAATTCCAGAACACTGCAGCACCGAAGCATGCTTTTTCATATTGTACTCCGTCAGTTGCAATAACGCGATATTTTTTAATCGAGCCCTGTAACTCACTCGTGGCTTTCCCGATTCTCCACATTTTTTTCTCATTAAACCTGACCGCAAGTGAGTCACGGGGCTTCTCGGGTAGACTTGGCTACGACAGATTCACTGACCGAGCTCTGTTTGCAGATGTCGAAAGCGAAAAGCCACAGGAGCCCTCCAAGCAAGAGAACAACAACTCGTTCTTCGCGGAGACGAGAATTCCCGACAAGCAGACGAACGGCGTTGTGGACATAAACGTTAACGTCAACGTGATAAACACGCCCGATCTCAGCCCTGTGAAGAACATACGAAACGGGGATGTGGAAGACCCTGAGATGCGAAAGACGAAGGTAATTCGGACGAGCAATATTATTTTGCGCCCCATTGGTGAAACTCTATCTGACGACCTGTTGCATATTTTTTTCAGAGATGGCCAACCGACAAAGCTTATTACATTGCCAAAGAGCTTCTCATGACGGAGAGAACTTACAAGAAGGACTTGGACGTAATTAACGTGGTGAGTATAGAAATAAAGCTGCTGATGTATTTTTTTTTTAAGTTCTGTAAATAAGTAACAATGTGGAATTTGCAGTGGTTCCGTGAGGAAGTCTCGAGAGAAGCGGATCTGGAGGGCGAAACTGCTGTCGGATTGATAGAGTTACTGGCCGACGCTCACGGTCCTTGCCTCCAAGAGATGGAATCTCGCTTAGCGCGTTGGGAAAGCAACGCGCGGCACAACATCGGTGACTTTCTCTACAACACTCTTCTTAATGTCTTGCCGTTGTACGACCAGTACTTGGAGAACCTCATACCGGTCCTCGAAAAAATGGAGTACTCGATACGAACGTCGCGACGATTCGACCAGCTGTGCCGAGACTTTGAGTCTCAGAAACACTGTTACCTGCCCCTGAGTTCATTCCTCTTGAAACCATTGCAACGGTTGTTGCATTACAACAGTATTATTGATAGTAAGTACGACAATTATTGCTCGGAGAACGCGGTATATGCGGAGATCGGTAACCGACGAATATCTTTTATCAGGACTATTGGATCATTATCCGAAGGACCACACAGATTTTGAAGACTGTCTAGCAGCCAGGGACAGGCTCGGCGAGACACTTCTCGAAGGCCTGACGGTTCTGAATCAAGCGGTGAGTAATCGAGACTCTACGGTTGTCACATAATTCCTATCGAAGAAAATTCGTATCGCATCGTTGCAAAAACACTCGTGGTGGAACTGAAAGAAAAAACATAAATTCTTTTTGGCGATTACTACGTAACGGTCTGGAGAGACAATTATAATTCTGCTCCCTGGAAAAATGACAGTGATTAATGCTGTGTATTACATCACAGGAAAACATGGTTCAGCTCTGCGAACTGCAGAGGGACATCAGTGGGTTCGACAACTTGGTTCAGGAAGGACGAAGATTCATCAGGCAGGGATGCTTGCAAAAGTATAGTCACAAGGGCTTTCAGCAACGAATGTTTTTTTTGGTAAGCGAGAATTACGATAATCGTACCTACAAAAAATTTCCATTGAGAAAAAAAAACCGAAAATATTTTAAGTTATCTCCAAAGCAATGATCACTAATCAGCAGTGTTTGTACTCATTTCAGTTTTCCGATGTATTACTCTACACATTCCGAACCCAACAACCAACCCAATGCTTCCGTGTGCATGGGCAGTTGCCGTTGAAGGGGATGACCATCCAAGATGGAGATAACAAGACCGGCACGGACTACGCATTTGTAATACAAGGCCAGGACAATCAGTAGGTTGCACATTTTATTCGCCGCTATAGAGATTTTGCTCGTAACGTGATTAACATCAACTCGGTGTCAGAGTCTCATCATAAGTCGTGATTATAGGTCAACTGGGGCCAGTTGACTTTCTACGATCACATTGTATAAAATTGTCGCCATTTCAGTTTGCTATCCGTGCATCGTCGACACGACGCTCCGTTCTTACTATACGTCTTGTGCACACAGGTCTTTGACTGTCGCAGCGAGTAGCGAAGAGGAGAACGAACGTTGGCTCGAAGATTTGATCATGACGATCGCGCAGGCCGATACGGTTGAGGGAAAGACACCGTACTTGAGTTTAAAATCATGCAGTGAGTTCCTACTGGATTACATGGATTTACTTTTACAAATGTGCGAATTTTTTAATGATACTGGAACGAAAGTTTTAGGCTCGGCTGATGAAATCGGCAGCGGTGTAGGACTCGAACCCGACCGATCAAGTTGCGGCGGGGCAAAGGCATCACAACGCAGCAATACGACTGTTCACGTATGCTGGCATCGAAACACCACCATCAGCTACAGCGATCAGTTGCGCGCTTTCCAGGCAAGACCCTTCATTATTATTCAGTCTCGTTATTTCTTAACAATTTTCTCCAATGAAATCCTGTAAAAATAAATGAACTATTACTCTCGTTACAGAATCAATTGAGTGGATTCCTTCTTCGTAAATTCAAGAACAGCAACGGATGGCAGAAGCTGTGGGTTGTCTTTACAAACTTCTGTCTGTTCTTCTACAAATCGCATCAGGACGACTTTCCATTGGCGTGCCTGCCACTGCTCGGTTACGCTGTCTCCACACCATCGGAGAAGGACGGCATCAACAAAGACTTTGTATTCAAGTTGCAGTTTAAAAGTCACGTGTATTTTTTCAGAGCAGAAAGTGACTTCACGTTCGGCAGGTAAATGTTACAATTATTAGCGCGTTAGCAATGTCCGTGAGATGTTCAAACATAATAGTGATGTTGATGTATATTGTGCTGTTTTGTACAGGTGGATGGAGGTCATAAGAAGTGCTACACAGCAGAGTTATATTCCAGTTAACTTCAGCCGAAAAGAAAATTGTTGAACATCGTCGTTTGCTTTGTACACGCCGTAGTGTCGTTGATCCGAATTCAAGGTGATCGAGATAACAGGGTAACTCGTGTTTTTCAATGACGATGAGCTCTCGCGTTACGGTGAGAAGACGGGAGTGAAATACGTAGGCGACGGTAACGTATACACAATGAATTATATCTACAATCAAATCTGTGGCCTTGGTCGTTATTCAGAGGGCTAATCAAAATAGTTTTGCTTCATGCGACCGAGTCGTGTCTCTTCCACTCGCGTGGACTGAAAGCAACGCTTGAATCTGTAAATATGACTGATCTACCGTATGACGATGACGCCATGTTCCACGTTACTGTGGCGTCGTAAAAAAAGTATGTAATATCGGACCAATTCAATAATCAAATGTATCTAATGAGTTATGTCTAACGATAGACAATAATTTTGTTAACATTTTTAGCACTTTTATCAGTAAGTTTTTAGAGACATTATTTACACGTAGGGAGAACGACTAGTGTTTAAATTACAACGAGTTTTGTGAGAGTTTCACCGTCATCTTTCAACTGAAAACAGTTCGAAGCATTCTCGAGCAGATTTATCTTTTTCCAAGCGAATATACGCAACGCATTTAAAGACTGGTAGATGAAATCATATACACATTCAGTACAGAAATACCTTCATACGCTAACCGAAAATAATGAACGCGAGTCCGTCTTTGGATTCATAAATTATTGCATGCCTCGTAGACTACAATAATAAAATCATTGCGATACAATAATCCGAATTCTGTGTCCACATACCGTTTACAAAGGAATTTTGATGTCCTTTATGTCTTGATAACACGATGCCACGAGTCAACGAATCGTTCGAGAAAGATCGATCTGTTTTATCATCGAGAGATTCGTTTATAGTTACAATACGCTTTTTTATCTCATGTATTAAGAAGTAACGAAGTAATTAGTTTTACATCCCGTACGAGAGTGGCATGTGTGTGAGCGCTGGGATTCGAGATAACAGTGAATATCGCGTATACACTTGCGCTCCGTACGAACCGGCAGCTTTTTTTTCCCGATGTACAGTTAAGTACGAATATTTACATAGGAATTGTGTACATGTGTACTGCGATACAGTTGCAACTCTTTTAATGATAATCTCTTGAACGAATTTTTTTTTCTATTTATATACAATGCAATTGCAACGGACGGCGATAAGTATGTGTCCAATATATAATAACGGCAAGAAAGTAATAAATATACCAGGAAGTCCGAATTCCTCGTTCAGCGAAATTATTTTAACGATTGGGGAGGGAAGTGATAACTCGAATCTATTCAACAGTGTATATATTTTATTTTACGCTAAAAACAATTGCAGCTCCGCTCACGTGGCCGCTCGTCGCATCAGAGTTACCGTCTTCGTCATCGGCATCGTCACCGGCGATCCTAGTTCGGAAGTACCGATGTGGAATACGATCGGGCCTGGCGCCGAATCCACCGGGGATTCCAGATGAGGACGACGAGGCTGACGATACGGAAGAAGCACTCCCCTCGCCGCGACCCGCGGCGGCTGCGGCAGCGGAGGCGCTCGCTACAGCAACACCGTTGACTATACCGGAAGTGGCCGAAGCCGCGCTCGATGCACTCGACGCGCCGGACCCACCGCTCGGCCAGAACGGGTATCCCTGGTGATGATACCCTTGTGACTGAGCTTCAGCCTGCGCGGCACTTTGGGAGCCGTGATTGAAAAACTGCGAGCCGCTATGCGAGCTTGCCAAAGATCCACTCCCTGTTGCCTGAGCGTTCGCTTGGCTTTGACCAACGATTCCTCCGTAATCCGGGAATTCCGGACGACCTGGCCGATTATCGTAGCCATGGTGGTGTCCAAACCTGTTTGGCGAAACGGTATTTACATAACAAGTTCATGTTTTGCTCGATTCGACACTCACACCGATACTCGCAGGCGCACTTACACAAATACTCATAGATCCTCACATATCCTCACAAATACTCACAGGTACTCGTGGATACTCATGGATACTCACAGACACTCAAGGATACTTATGGATGCTCGCAGTTACTCACACGGATGCTCTCCGATACTGACACGAATGCTCACAGACACTCACACGAATACTTTCAGATATTCAGAGGTACTCCCTAATACTCACGAATACTCACGGATATTCTTGGATACTCACAGATACTTATGGATACTTATGGATACTCATGGATACTCATGGATACTCATGGATACTCATGGATACTCATGGATACTCATGGATACTCATCGATACTCATCGATACCCACAGATATGCATGGATACCCTCAGATGCTCATGGATCCTCATAGATACTCATGGATACTCACAGGTACTCATGGATACTCACAGCACTCACACGGATTCTCCCAGATACTCACATAGATACTCCGAGAGCGTGAGCCAACATAACTGCTAGTAAAATATATAATTGCCCGCGTTAACGCGTATAGCGAACAGAACGAAGTCCGAATAGAAAAGTCCCTTACCCGGGTCCAATACCGCTATTGTCGCCATGGTAATTCTCACTGTATCTCGGGTCGTGATTCCGATCGTAGGCCAAAGGTCGATTCTCTGCAACCCCAAGAACATGAATTGCGGGATCATGGGTGTTTCCGAGCATGTGAATGTTTCACTCGTCACTCCCACAGGCCTTGTCTCTCTTATCACCGAAGCTTTTAAAGTGTTAATTGAATTTACCTCGAGCATCATCATCGTACCCCGATCCACTGTTGTATTTTGTAGACAGTTCGTCGGGAAAAATGAAACCGTTGTCGCTGCGAACTTTACGAAAATAACGAACGTTGAAACGGTTGCGTTAAAAAATAAAAACAAAACTCGGCGCTCCTGAAGAATAGGCGATCTATCGTCATCGCATAATCGCACCGATGTCATCGCATCGCGTCATTATACGTGACATGTTTCAGAAAGCTTAGAATTCACGGCAGCGTCGCGTAAACAATACTGCGACTTACCGGCCAGAGTCAGCAACAAAACTGACGTTACGTGCTTCAGCATCTTATCTCCCTTTTGTCTGTATCCGTTTAATGTGGTCACTCGAATTCCAAAGTTGTCTTCGGCCAGGGAGTGGCGAATCGTGGGTCTCGAAGTCGATGAGTCCGCTCACACTGGAACTGCTCTGCTCGACTCGTTAGCCGAAAGCGAACATGTGACTGCTCTGTGATCGACGACGTTCTCTAGTTTTATACGAGAAAGCATGGACGGGAACCGGGAAAGACGCCACACGTCGGCAGAATTTCGTGTCTACGACTGTAATTTTCTGTCTTTATTGCGCGGTTATCTGTACAATTCACGCTCGTAGATCGACGAAACGAATTATGGTGGGGAATCTGCCCTTGCCCGTTAGCGTAATTTATTACCGGCGCATTTTGGCAAAGCACGCTCGAGCAAGGCCGACGCGAGGGACCGGAAATTTCGTGATTCTTTATCTCGGATAGTCGGGACCGCCAAAAAAAACGTTGCGATCAGCAAAAAGTTTACATTCCCCTCAGCTCATTCCGAAGTGGCGCCGTGTTAAGTTAGTCCGAGCGGTAAAAGACCCGCGCATGTGAATTTCAGGGAAAATTCAAATATTTCTCGATAGGATAAAAATCTGAAAAAAATCAACCATGTTGCCGGTAGTTAAGTTGCTGGCTAATTTGTTGTACGATGATTTTTATCTTCAATTTTTTGGTAACAAATTGGAAATTACCGTGCGCATCCGGCTCGAATTTTGGCTTTTTCCTCAAAAAAATGAATACCCTTAAGAAAAGTTCATTACAGTTTCAATTTCCAACCTCGATAATTCACTTCCCCTTAACGTAGTCCGTTGATGTAACGATTTGGGACCGACCAATTAAATTTAAATTTCGCATAAGTAGGTCAAATAATTAACGCCCCGTGAAAGACGAAATGGAATATCCGTTGCTACTTTTTAGCACGCGTTGAAGTCTCCGGAGTATATTAATTTCTGAGAAGCCTCGCTGTCATCGTCGGAGACGCGAATGGCCTTAAGAACCTGCGTGGTTTCCAGTTTGCTCTTAGTCAATACTCGACCGGCCATTCAGAATCCAATGCTCCACGGTCGTCGTCACGCCTTTAGACCTCGAGAATCGTCGGACGATTTGCCCCGCGGCATTTGGGATTTCCTGCGCGACTATAATTACCAACAGTCACCGGCGTCCCGAACTCAGCTCGCGTGTCAATAAGCACATAAACCTTCAGTGTGTGTAGAGCCGAACGGTCAGGGTCAAAAAATAATGATGGAATGTCAAAAACCATTAGGGTTGAATATTCATGTTTATTAATTCATTAGACTACTTTCGTATGCGTTGTCAATCTCATCGTGCCTGGGACGGTTCCGTTGTTGTTGTTGTTAGTTTTTCCTTAGTACATCACTGCTCCCCCTGGAATCGAGTTTGGATCAGACATATCAATCGATTGCATATGGTCTGTCTCTTAATTTGCTTTTTTTCACTGGCGGCACGGAAAACCCGTATATTTGACTCGCACTTCAAACTTTCAGTACTCACAGTGAAAAAAAAGCTAATTAAGGTGACGTGCAATTCCTCGGTCGGTAACGAAAACTGCAATCTCAAATTCTCTGACGATTAATTTTTAGGGATAAATTACGAGGACGACTAACGGTGCGCAGTAATTTTGCAATTCACTATGGTCATCATTTTTTCGAGAAATAAACGGCCTGAGAGATTTTTGTACTCATAGCGGTTACACTTCACCTCAAGGCGATATGAGGCTGAAGATATCTGCATGACATCAAATTTCATCTTTGGCAAGTCTATCGGTGCACGGCTTTAGGAAGAATAACCAATTGTTCACTTATAGAATTTTAATCTGCAAGTGAACTTCCTCGAGAAAAGTTTGTGCGATGCAAAATACAGCCGTTAACTTGATGAAATTTGGGCACGTGCAGATACTAGATTATATTTTTTGATGGGCACGCGATGGGTGGAGGGAAAGGGTTTCATGTGCTTTTTAGCAACAAACCCGCAGTGACAGAACAATATTAATAAGTTCTTACCTCTCCGGTACTCTGGTCTCATTCCCATGCCTCTGTTGCCTCCCATATTAGGGTACATTCCGCGTCCTCCGAAGCGGCCACCACCGCCTCGCATCATCCCCATGCCACCCTGTCCAAAGCCTCTGCCTTGCGCGAAACCTAGTCAGTTATCGGTTATTAATCCTTCAATACTCTAAATACACTAA
This sequence comes from Amblyteles armatorius, assembly GCA_933228735.2. Taxonomy (NCBI): domain Eukaryota; kingdom Metazoa; phylum Arthropoda; class Insecta; order Hymenoptera; family Ichneumonidae; genus Amblyteles; species Amblyteles armatorius. The sequence continues at coordinate 4,024,056 of OW121689.1, read as the reverse complement.
ACTCTCAAGACACTAAGAAAAATTTGCTTGCGGGCTGCCGCAGAAAAAATGTTTGTTTCAATTCTACTTTCAATTCTTACAATTCCATACAAGATTGTCCAGGTGACATGTTATCGTTTCAATCCGGTAGAAAATTGTCCACAGTAAGAAAAATGTGTACTTTGTTACAACAACTTATCGTCCACAAACGTCCACAATTTTTTATTTATTAATTTTCCGATCGGAACAACCGGTTTCTAGTTTTACAAAAAAAAAGTGCAAATTCAACAAAATTGTTTTTACGAAACTTCGTATTCCGATTTGACGAAATTATTTTTTAGTGTGTACGAATTCGAAGTAGAATTGAAACATTTTTTTCCTTTGGCAGCCCGTAAGCGATTTTTTTTTTAATCATTGATATTTTTTTTCAATGTGTAAATCGTCAACGTTAAACCGGAAGTGCACCTTGGTCTACGCAAAAGGCGAGCAGAATAGCGACGAAAACCAGAAACACTAAGCACCGCATGTTCATTGTAGCTCGATAGGAATCGAAAAAGACTATGCAAAAGTAGACAGAAATCCATCCTTTTATACGTGCTTCGAAGACTACATTAATGCGTTAATTACGTTGTTGACTGAGGTTTCTTCGTACTGCACAAATTATCATCCTAACGGGTGATTGAAAAATATCCTCGATGATAAAAAATACTCAAAGCTGTTTTTTAGTCGAAGCCGTTTATTTTTCTTTCTAAAAGAATGTTATATCTTCTGAAAAAAGAAAATAACAGAATCACGACAGTTCCCGATGTTTTTTTATGCACGCTACGATTTGTCGGATTTGGCCGGTTGTTTCGCGGAACCAACTTTGGTACTTCATTGCATTCCATGGCCGCGCGTTCCAGTTTCCATGTCCGTTACTAACCGAAGTATGAAACGTGAAGTCGCTTGTCTCTACGGCACTTGACGGTGAAAAATCTTTTCTTTCTAACTGTTGTTACTTTACAAGTGATGAAGAATAGATTATTTTTTTCTCATGATCATACTTTTTTGAGAACCACAGGGTATGCATCTATTCTATTTATATTATCGAAAGATTATTATCGTCAGCAGCAATAATTGATCGGGATGGAGGCAATGAATACAACATCGAGAATTACTGAGAATTATTTCGAATGACTATGCGCAAATTTGTGTTGTTGTGCAAAAGGAGAGGAATTTTACAGGCGATCGGGTCATGTCTAACGAACAGAGTTGCATTCAAGTTTGCATTGTATATGTATTAGGATTACATTTTTGAAATAGCTAATTAATAAATAGCACACGGTAATTCATTGATTGCGACTGCGTCCATGTCCGTTGGTCACGTGTACGAGGCCAGGTAGAAAGCTCTCTTCTTATCCGTACCAACCTGGAATAATTTTAGGGGTTAAATAATTGTTCGTTTGGGTGTAAGTGTATCGAGCTATTTTACGTTACCTCCACGTCTGCCACCGTAATAACCGCCGTAATAACCACCGAAACCGCCGCCGTAGCCACCTCCGTAGCCACCTCCGTAAGGACGTCCATAACCACCTCCATACCGACGTCCTCCTCCATAGTTCCAACCCCCGCCACCTCCACCGTGATGGAACGCTGCATGGGCAAATGAGACTTATTAAGGTAGTCCTTGCTAACGTGCTCTTCGCATAAGTTTCAGAGAAATTAGAGGGAATTGCAAACACTTCGCGATGGTATAAAAATCTCATAAAAAATCAAGCACATTAAAGGTGCTGAAAAGATTAATTTTGCATAATAATAATTTTCAAATGTTATTAACAAATTGAGGAAAAATAAAATTGTTCAACCAATCTCCCGAAAACCTAACTTTTTCTAAATGAAAATGATTCGTTCCTTTTTCGAATACGTATGCTTTTTTCAGATTTTTAAATTCACTATGAATTTGGTGAATTTCTACACTTTTTTCCCATACAAAAAAAATCAAAGTGCATTTAAAAATCATTGGAAATATTCGTATAGAAAAAATTCTTACGTGTTCAGCAGAGAGAACGAATTATTTTCATTAAAAAAAAATTAGGTTTCCGGAAGATTTGTTGGACAATTTTATTTTTCAGCAATTTTTAATTAAATTTTGGAATTAATATTATGCAAAATTAATCTTTTCAGCACCTTTAATATGCTTGATTTTTTTTCAGATTTTTGTACTATCCAGAAGTGTATGCAATTCCCTCTTATTTCTGAAATTTATGCGAAGCGAACACTATTCGCAAGGACTACCTTGATTACTCTTTAGTGTCTACGACCAGAAATACGATGAGTACGTTAAGTGTGTCCATACCTTGGACCTCGCAAACGGCGAGCAGTGCCGCGAAGAGAAATACTAGGAGTAGCGAGCTGATCTTCATGTTGTATGCGGACATTATTCGACCTATGAAAGACTGCAGTACGGAGCACGCAAGTGCATCCTTTTATACGGGCGACGAAGAATAGGCGAATGTACAAATTTAGTTGTTTTCAGTTTAGCCGATGATTTCCCGTAGGTAGAAATAGAGATAAATCATCTCACTTATCGATATTTACTTTTGAACGGTGTGTAAGTGCGAAAAACTCGTTAGCGTGTGTCGTTTAACATTTCGAGTGCTACCGTACGTCGAGGAGTGTGAGTCGCTTTTTCTTTACATTCCACGCTCTACAGGACCACCGTACAAGTGCGATTCTCGGTTTCTCGGAAGATGGGCCATCCCAGTGACTATAATGATCGAACTTGACTAATGAAATGCTCATTTGCTGTCGAGCCAGTCAATAAATTGTTGCGCTACCGCTGTGATAATGAAAGGACGATAAATAACAGTCGTACAAATCTTTGATTAGCACGTACCGGAGAAGAAAAGTCATTGTCAAGGATGCTTCTTCAAGGATCCTGCTTCGCCAGTGTTAAAAGGACTGAAGATCCTTGATAGATAATAAAATAAGAAATGATATAAATAATTCAACAAATAGATATTGTTGAATATTTTTATTTGGTACAATTGATAAATTATTTTTCGACTGCATCGTACGTCAGTCTATACATTTGTGGTTCAAATTTATCACTTATAAATAAACCGAAGAACTTTCATTCGTCGATATAAATGTTAGATTCTTCTTCACCATGGTCTTTTTTAGTTTTTGTTGGAGAAAATTAGTTTCATTCGACTATTCCGACAGGATATCAGGTAAATGATAATCTTCCCAACATTCTCAGCCCTGGTGCGAGCTGCTGGTGGCAAAGGCCAAGGCGATTCAGCTGGCCGAGGCGCTGAAAAGTCATTATCCAGAATTTCTTTTTCGAAGGATAGTCTACGATGTCGATTGAGTATCAGGGTCGCTAGTATTAAAAGGATACGAGGTCATGCAAATATCTTTAGATGTTTTTATTTGGCATAATTGATAAATAATTAGTCGACTGTATCGTACGTCAGTCTATACATTTATGGCTAAAGTCAAATAATACGAATAGCTTTTATTCGTCGATGTGAATGAATGTTTTTAGATTTTGTTTGCAGGAAATTAGTTTCATTCGACTATTCCGCCGGGACATTAGGGAAATTATAATCTTTCCAAGTTCCTGCACCCAGAAAAATAATTTATTTGACGGCCACCGTGTATTTGGTTTAAGCAAAATATTTATTTGATTTAAATAAGTATTTATTTAAATCAAGCAAATAGTTACTCAAATGAAATAAACATTTATTTAAATCAAGTAAATATTTATTTAAATCAAATAAATATTTATTTAACTCAAACGGTGATCGTGAAATAATTTTTTTTTCTGCGTGTTTGCCCTGATGTGAGCTGCTGCTGTACCAGGCTTCCTCCTTCACCATTTCTTTTTTTTGAGAATATGATGAGTTTCATCCGACTATTCGGCCGGGACATCAGGGAATTTCCAACTTTCCGGGCCCTGATGCGAGCTGCTGCTGGCAAAGGCCGAGGCGCTTGCGCTGGCCGAGGCGCTGCTCGAGGCCCAGGCATTACTCGACCCTGAACTCCCGAAGTCACTGTACGCATCGCTTTTGGCACTGCTGTGACCACCTGCAAATTAACGAATACACATTTTCTTATTATCTATCGAGCAGACTTTATTGCCGCTAACTATAAATACAAGGAGACATTAAGGTCGTTAGCTTGTCTGTTCGTTACAATGATACGATCCGTGCATGTAAGGCGATATCATGACGTAATGTATAATTAGTGATTATACGTTATTATTATGATTATTAATCACATTAGGTATTCTCTTACCTCCACTGGAACTCGAGCTCGAGGCGTACGCGCTACTGTGCGCATTTGCGGATGCGCTCGCGTGTGCCGCACTGTAGGCCGATCCCGTATTGCCAGATAGAAGTTCACTTCCTTGCAATTTTGCGGGTGGTTCGCGACGGCGGGATCCACCTTTGACTCCTGGTTGATGAGTCTTCGCTTGGTCCTCGGTGCCATACGGATTTCCGTTTCCATGATAACCGTCAGCCACTTCCGGTTTCCATTCGGTCGAAGGCGACTCCGCAGTATTGTGTCCCGGAAATGGCTTCGGTGAACTCGGTGTTTCGTGAGAAGCAGGATTTGTGTGTGGATTCGTAAGTTGGCCGTCACCTAAATCCGGATTCGAGCCGGTGGATTCCTTTCCCGGATACACGCCCGGTAGATCCTGCGATCCGTGATTCTTGTTGTTGCTATGCGGATCTATACGATCGTAGCTAGTCTCGCCGAAACTACCCGGATTCTTCAGAACCGGAGGTTTCAAATCGGGATACTTTGTTCCAGTTGGATTCGAAGGATTTGGTTTGTTGACTGGGTATTCGGAACCGGTCGGATGTCCTGGTTCGTTCGACCCACATCCGGTCGATCCATGACAACCGCCATTCGTGGCTGGATGACCTTGAGTGGTTGGGAAATTGGTGTTTTGTGGAGAACCATTGCCGACTCCGGGATGAATTATACCATACGTTGAATCAACATCTCCATTGTGCGACAGAAATGGGTTCGCAGGATTTGGTTTGTTGTCTGGGTATTCGGAGGAACCGGTCGGATGTCCTGGTTTCTTCGACCCACATCCGGTCGATCCATGGCAACCGCCATTTGTGGCTGGATGACCCTGACCGGTGGGTAAATTGGTGTTTTGTTGTACATGCTTGGTTGAATCCACATTTCCATTGTGCGACAGAAATGGGTTCGCAGGATTTGGTTTGTTGACTGGGTATTCGGATGAACCGGTCGGATGTCCCGGTTCGTTCGACCCACATCCGGTCGATCCATGGCAACCGCCATTTGTGGCTGGATGACCTTGATCGTCGGGTAAATTGGTGTTTTGTGGAAAACCACTGCCGACTCCGGAATAATGTGTACTATACGGTGAATACACATTTCCATTGCTCGAAAGAAATGGGTTCGCAGGATTTGGCTTGTTGACTGGGTACTCGGAGGAACCGGTTGGATGTCCTGGTTCGTTCGACCCACACCCGCTCGTTCCGTGGCAACCGCCATTCGTGGCTGGATGACCTTGACCGGTGGGTAAATTGTTTCCATCATGCGAAAGAAATGGGTTCGAGGGATTCGTCTTGATTGTGGGTGATGCAGAATCACCCGAGCCTCCATGGGGATAAACGGGTGCTGTGGGAGATCCACCGTAGTTTCCGTTCGGTTTCTCCGGATGTTTCGTATCAGTTGATGGTCGCACTTGACTATGAGGGTTCAAAAACGGATTCTCCGGATTGGTTTTGATACCGGAACCTACGTCAGTGTTTACCGAATCCTTGATATGCGACACGTCTATTTCGCCATTGAGAAAGGGATTGGATGTATCCGGCTTCCTGGAAGATCCGGGATACTGCGACGATCCTGAACTAGGATGTTGTCCGGCTGTGGGAGTTTTACCTCCGTAACCGACGTTTGGATTCGTCGGATATTTTGAACCACCGGATGAGTCCGGATTTTCTTGGTGCGACGGATACGGATTGGCGACACTTGGCTTGGTGTGTGGACAGTTAATCGATCCGGAAGTGCATGGGCTGGGTCCATATTGGAGGACACCAGCCGTTGAAGGGTCCGGTGTCGTAGGCTTCGGCTTGCTTCCTGCAAGACACCTCGGGTCTCCAGGGAAACATGGAGTATCTTGAGGCCTTCCGGCGTGATCTTCATCCTGCCCGTGATGAATGTCTACTTTATGTTGTGAGTCTGGAGGTGATTCAGCGTATACGGGATGTACTGCATGTGGATTCGAGACACTTGGTTTGTTTCCAGAACATCCTGGGGCTCCGCCAGAGCACGATGGTGGCTCTGGCTTGGCGATAATACCTCCGTAGCCACCGTCCAGACTCGTAGGGTATTTGGAGCCGCCTGACAAGTCCGGATTTCCATTATACGTTGGGTACGGATTTGAGACACTGGGTTTGTTTTTCGGACAACCAGACGCGCCTGAAGTGCATGGTTGAGCTCCAGCGTGATTCCCTCCGTAGCCACCATCCAGATTTGAGCCACCTGACAAGTCAGGATTTCCATTATACGTTGGGTACGGATTTGAGACACTGGGTGTGTTTTTCGGACAACCAGAAGTGCCTGGAGTGCATGGTTGAGCTCCAGCGTGATTGCCTCCGTAGCCACCATCCAGACTCATAGGGTATTTTGAACCACCTGACAAGTCCGGATTTCCATTATACGTTGGGTAGGGATTTGAGACACTGGGTGTGTTTTTCGGACAACCAGACGCGCCAGAACTGCATGGTTGAGCTCCAGCGTGATTGCCTCCGTAGCCACCATCCAGACTCGTAGGGTATTTTGAGCCAGCTGACAAGTCCGGATTTCCATTATACGTTGGGTACGGATTTGAGACACTGGGTTTGTTTTTCGGACAACCAGAAGCGCCTGAAGTGCATGGTTGAGTTCCAGCGTGATTGCCTCCGTAGCCACCGTCCAGACTCGTAGGGTATTTTGAGCCACCTGACAAGTCCGGATTTCCATTATAAGTTGGGTGCGCATTTGAGCCACTCGGTTTGTTTTCTTCCGCACCGTTCCCATCCGTGCATCCGGAAGCGCCTCGATGACCTTTCACACCCACAGGTACTCCGCATCCTGGACGATGATCCTGACCTTGTCCAGTTACTCCCGCACTTCCGCCATTGCCGTAGGATCCGGTGTGCGCATTATGATGGCCCCCGATAGAAGTTCCGTCTTCCTGATTATCTGATTGGTTCTCCGAGCCTTTAGCGTGAGCGCTCGACAATCGAAGGTCGTCGGAGTCACCGAGCGGATTAGCATTTCCATTAGCATCGTCGCTCCAGATGACCTTCCCGATATTCCCACCATCGGCGTATGCATTCGCAGTGGCAGCGGCGTTGCTCGAACCGCCGCTGGCGAATGCGTTTGCTGTTGCACTGGCGGAACTTTGAGCTGTTGCACTGGCGGAACTTTGGGCTGTTGCACTGGCGGAACTTTGGGCTGTTGCACTGGCGGAACTTTGAGCTCCTCCTAAATATCCTCCATCCGCATTTGCCGTCGCTTGGGCACTTGCAAACGCGTTCGCTGTGGAACAATTAGTTTCATAACGACACCGATGGACGAACTGATCCAGAACCCGAGCAGAAATTTTCGAGCGTTACATCGGGCCCTGACAAGGTCCTAGCAAGGCCTTGTCAGGCCTTCTCCGAACCTTATCAGGGCTCGATGTAACGCTTCAAAATTTCTACTCGGGAAACTTAGTAGAAATAGATAAACTTATTATCAATACCCGTAGATTTATGGCTCCTTCCGCCCTTGACGCCCCCATAGCCTTCTGTAAATACGAAAAACGTCGTATTGGTACAGTTTTTATCGCACGTAGATAGGCGATGAATCGAGAGGATGGAATTATCGACACTTACCCGGACGCGCGTCGGCCGCAGTCAGCAAAAGACCGAGCGTCAGCACAGCTTTGATTCCGTACATGTTGCGAATTAGAAATAATGGAATTAATCACTCGACCACTTAACACCCGATCATCCTTCTTAAGTGCCTCGATCTTCGAGCCAATGATACGATAATTCTAACTGCATCAAGCTTATATACGGAAGATCTCGATGAGCAACGATGCCCCCCACTAGTGAAAGGATCGCTTCCAGATGAACCGAGCAAGCCACTCGTTGTACTTGAGTATAACAACTTTTGTTGTGCTCCGCGGAACAGGACCTTTTCGAGGAAGAACCGCGATGAAGAAGGAATGAGAAACGGGAGAGGGCGAAAGGAACGGAGTGCGAGCGAGAAAGAACAAGTGTTTCTGCGGCAAGGATCTTTGCATGAGTCTATGACGAATTTGTTTCTGCATCGATGGAAGCGGGAAACTCCGAAATATTTGGTGATGTCATTTTTATCGGGCAAGCAGTTTCAAGCGGAGTCTTCGACTTTCGTGAATTCTTGGGATTCACAGCGAACGAGTGAACAAATGTTTGCCCAGTTGACGAACTTATTCTTCGTATTACGGAATCTGTGACGACACTGGCAGCATCAGCGATCGTGAGCGGGCTACGGACTGTTTCGAAGATCGGGCGCGCTGAAAACAACGTTGTTTATCTTCGATGGGCCCCGTAGGAGCCACGTTATTTTGACGACGCTCCAATCGGCCGAATCGTCGGATAGCCGAAAATGATGGGTCTGAACGCACTTTATCCGAATTAGTCAAACTTCCGAAATTCTGTCAAACGACCGTTCGGAATAATAAAGTTTCAAAAATTTGATAATGCCGAAAAATAAAAATTCAGCAGTCTGACGACTTGGAAAAATAAAGTTTCGGAAGTTTGACTATTCGGATGAAGTGTTTTTGGTCCTATGATTTTCGGACATTCGACGATTGGGCCGATTTGAGTTTCGGCAAACAATGTGTCTGATCGTTTTGCGAGAAGTTGCAATTCTAGTAAAACTTAAATTCCTCGTAAACGGCTTCCGGCTTCAGCCTCCTGTTATACCTCGATTATATCGATACCCTACGTGACATGGGTTTTTTTTAATCGATAGAATCTAATTATTTGTATCAGAAGAAGCCAATGGAAGTATATAACACCAACTACAAAAAAAAAAAAAACCCAGAGGAATGTTGTTTATAGTTTCCGCGGTATGCACCCGATATAGAAACGGATTAACTCGGAAAGATGATAAGAATCATTATCGGAGTCCGGCATCGTTCTATAGCGTTTACACGGAGCACGGTCCTCGCTTGCCTCCCACCTAATGAAAAAAAAATACGTGGATAATTGCAGAGTTAAGTGTCTATTACACGCCGCAACCGCAGTTCGCTCCGAGCAGTAACCACGCTTTACAAGAATCGCAGATATACAATTTATAGATCCGTTTAATTGTCAGGACTATCCTTAACACCTCGCAGAACGTTTGCAAAGTATTAGACGGATATAGGAAATTCATATTAGTCACAAAACACATTTACACGAATAAGTTTGCGTATAACGTTGCGGTTTTTTCCATCATCATTAATATTTTTAGTTCTGCAACTGAAATTTACTTTACCGAGTAAAACAAGGCGATACCGGACCGACCGGTCTTCCCTTCGAGGAATTGGGCGGATTTCGCCCAATGTGGCTCCTTTCTAAGAACAAAAGTTACGCGGATTTGTGTCGAAGAGATTTATCGTCGTGTGTCGTCAGTCCCGTTTTTACTGTTGTGCAAGACGATAAAAAAAACCTTATAAAAAAAACATCCATATACGTCTTGTTAACGATGCATCTTGCATTCAAGTGACTCACAACAGCCATTAGCTGCGCTCTGATGCTTTTTGTGAACATACCGGTGAACATAAATACATGGTCGGTAGCTGAGATTGCGAATTAATAGAATTACGACGATAAAGGTCACGAGCCTTTATCGGCTTATCGGTATGCAACACAGTGGCAATTGCAGCCGAATAAATCTGCCAATGAGAAACTCATCCGCCAGGGCAATAAAGCTGAAGACGCAGACAGTTTTTTTTTACATAAATATATTATAGACATCGTATGAACGTGCGCCAGAATTCTAATTGAAAAAGACGCAATGTTGAACAGTTTACGGTATACATTCTTGTTGTTGTAGCGACCAGCATTACTCATCTATTATATACAGTTCAATAATCAATTGACTCAAAGTTTCTTCACACACAGACCAGAGGCGAATCGATCAACGTGCTGACATCATATCAGGGTAGAAATAAAATAATTACATCATCGCGAGGACATTTTTTTCACAAACTAAGAGAACAAACGATAAATATACATTATTATATTATATATTCTAATCACAAATGTTTTTTTCTTTGAAAGCGGCTCGTTTCACTCGGCACGTTATACCACATCACTCTTGTAATGTTTGGACGCGAACATAGGAGTGTGCAAACTCTTTGTCGGTGTCGGACGCGCACGTGGTGGATAACGACAAAACTTAGACCGCTGCATTTCCATTCAATAAAATTTCCGCGTATCGTGCATTTGAGGATTTTTTTTTCCGGCAGCATCGCGAGATATCACAGTAAATTATAAAACTTTGCCAGTTTGTGCGACGACGATTCGATGCCAGTTAGACCGTTTTGCACTCGATTGCTCGCTTGCGAACGAACTCCAGTGAAAGAGCATCTGCGCCATGCTGAATAGCCCGGAATAATTATTATAATTATTCGATGAATTATAAAAAGAGGGAGGAGGGGGGCTGGCTTTGGAGCATTTTTCTAACTCCGGTCGAGCATCGATTCATCATTTTCGTTTGAAACATTTTTGTTCGTTCGCGATTAAGAATCTCGCGGATTCGAACATTCTTCGGTATCGTATTGTCGATTACAGTCTCCAAGAATTTTCAGTCTCGATACCTCCTTACTCCATCGTCAGGAGAAGATCCTCGCCCTCGATCTTCGCGCCGGAAGCGACATCGAGAGTCTTTATCGTTCCCGCTTTCGGGGCTTGAACGACCATCTCCATTTTCATAGCCGACAGAACGATCAGAGCTGCTCCCTTTTCCACGGTGTCGCCGACCTTCACCCTTATGTCTATCACCGTTCCTGGCATCGGTGCACCGACTTGGTTCTTGTCGGATTTGTTCGCTTTGGGATGAATGTGAAGTTCCTGAAAGGCAATTAATTTCTCAGTCATTAATCTTGAAGAATCATAAGAAAAATAATTTATTTGACGGCCACCGTTTATTTAGTTTAAGTAAAATATTTATTTGATTTAAATAAATATTTATTTGGTTCAAATAAATATTTATTTCATTTACTCAATTTAAATAAATACTTATTTAAATCAAATATATATTTTACTTAAACCAAATAAAGGGTGGCCGTCAAATAAATTTTTTTCCTGGGTGTGAGAGGATAATGTATCGATGGATTACCTTGACCGCTTCCTTGTCCTTGATGAAAACTGATCGTAGCTGTCCGTTCATTTCGAAGAAGACTTCACGCTCCCCATTCTCAGTGAGGTCTTCCGCCATCGCGAGGGTCTTTATACCGAGAGTTTTGCCTCTCTCGATCGTGACGTCAAACTCCTCGCCGACTTTCGGCCCAGTGAGGAATATCCTCGTGTCGAGCTTGTCCACGGGGCCGAAGCTCTCTCTGAACGTCAAGTAATCCTCGGTGACCTGGGGATAAAGCGCCGCGGACATGATATCCTTCTCCGTAACATGCGGATGAGTTTCTTTGAGGTCTTCCGCCAGTTTCTTGAAGTCCATAGGCGGCAGACTCTCGCCCGGTCTTCCTTTGACACGCGGCATGTCCTTGAGGACTTTGGACCTGCACAATTAAGCGAATAGAAAGAGGTTCTAAAAGAAACACACCCAGAAAAATTATTCATTTGACCGCCTCTCAACAAATAAATATTTATTAAAACTTAAATAAATATTGCTTCGAAGGAAACAAATATTTCTTTGAAGGAAACAAATATTTCTTTGAAGTAAATAAATATTCTCTTAAACCAAAGAGTTATTTATTTAAACCAATTAAATGTTTATTTAAACCAAATAAATATTTCTGTAAACCAAGTAATTATTTATTTAAACCAAATAAATATGTACTTTATGGGGCGGCCATCAAATAAATTATTTTTCTGGGTGCACCGCGCTGAGACATTCATTGGAGTTTGAACAAACCTGAAAGGCTCCGGGAAACCCCCGTGTGGTTCGCCAATGGCCCCCTGCAAGAACTCGACGACGGACTTCGGGAAGGACAATTCCTCGGCTTTGCTCAGCACGTCATCGGCGGTTAGTTTGTTCTGGACCATGAACTGTGCGAGGTCACCCACGACCTTGGAGCTCGGTGTAACTTTGATTATGTCGCCGAGCAGGAGATTAGCTTCTCTGTACGCCTTCTTCACGTCCTCGAAGAATTCACCGAGACCGAGCGAGTACGCCTGGAACTGGAGGTTCGTGTACTGGCCACCGGGAATCTCATTGAGATACACATCAGCGTTTCCAGATTTCATGGTCGTCGTGCACTCGAAGGGCGCGTAGAGCGTACGAGTCTGTTCCCAGTAAGCCGAGTAGTCGGACACGTCCCTGAGATTAAAATTGGTGTCCTGAGGAGTTCCTGAAAGCGAATGGTCATTAAGTTCCACGTCCAAGTCTATTCTTGGTACATTAATTTTTAAGGATGTGCGAATATTCAAACATTTTAATAATTCATCTTGAATTGAATATTAATAATTCGTATTTGAATCTTCAATATATTCAAATAATTAAGAATATTCCTATTTTTCTAATACTCCAAATATTCCAATTAGGTAAACGAATTATTTCTATAATTAGAAATATTAATTTGAGGGCAGAGAAGCAGTATTTTAAATATCTCATGTATTTCAGGTATTTTAAATACGGTATTTTAAATAAATTGTTGTACACGTTTAAGCTTTGAAAAAGAAAATAACTTGCAACCAAGCTAAAGCACTTCAACTTTGTAATAATAAAAATTCTTCATTCAATGAATACAATTTATGTGCATAGTTTCATTGTAATCAGAATTTCATCATTCGAATATTCAATTCATAAAAATTATCCGACTTTGTTTGAATTATTCACAAATATTCGAATTATTCGAATTGAAACAATTTTCAATATTTGAATTGAATATCAACATTCAATTCAAACGCTATTCGCACACCCCTATTAATTTTTATCGTACCTTGAAGCGACGCGACAATGGCGCCCATCGATGGCTGGCTGGTCATTCCGGACATGCTGTCGACGGCCACGTCGACGACGTCCGCGCCGGCTTTCGCACACTCCAGCATCGCGGCGACTCCGGCACCGGAAGTGTCGTGAGTGTGAATGTGGATCGGGATATCTGGATGTTTCTGTCTGATAGCGTCGATCAGAAGACCGGCTGCTTTCGGCTTCAACAAACCCGCCATGTCCTTAATCGAGAGTACGTGAGTTCCCGCTTTCACGAGCTGATCGGCGAGATTCGTGTAGTACTTGAGGTCGTACTTTGTGCGTTGGGGGTCGCTGACGTCGCCGGTGTAGGATATCGCTGCCTCGACGACTCCGCCGGCTTTTCCAGCGGCTTCCATACCTGGTAAATCCGGTAATTAGTTAAATGTCGATTGGGCCGTTTCGGGTATTTTTTATTTTCTGCCGCTGTGGTCGATGTGACAAATTATCCAGTATATTTCTACGGCTACATTTGACCGTTTCGGCGTTTTAAAGGTTAAGTAAAACGCGTACTTTCCTTCTTCTGCGTTTTACGTTTCATTTGAATGCAAAAAATGCCAAAAAGTTTTTATCGATAAAAAAATCTAGTGAAAGGCGGTCGCTGGCAATTAAGTTCAAGAGGTGTCGCATTTCGCGAGGTTTAATTTGAGATCGAAATGTGTACTTCAAAAAGGTGGGAAGAAAATTAAAAAAAAAATCCTTTTTTTGGAACCCCTCAATGCTTACCCAGAATCAGATTTGGAAGATAATTGAGCGAATCGAAGACTCGGAATATGTCCATTCCGCACTGTACAGACAGCTCGCAGAATTTGTATACAACGTTGTCCGGATAATTGGTATAGCCGACCGCGTTGGCTCCGCGGAGGAGCATTTGGAACGGAATATTGGGTATGGCCTTGCGCATGTCGATCAGACGCTCCCAAGGACACTCGTGAAGGAACCTCAGGGCCACGTCGAAGGTCGCGCCTCCCCAGTTCTCCAGGGCGTAGAGGTTGTTGAACTTGTGAGCGACGAACGGCGAAATCAGTAGCAAGTCGTGGGAACGAACACGGGTTGCGAGCAGAGACTGATGAGCGTCGCGGAAGGTCGTGTCCATAAGAAGAAGGCCACTATGTTGGCGAACCGCTTTCGCAAAAGCTTCCGGTCCTTTTTCAGTCAGAATGTGGCGAAGACCTCTCGGCGGTTCCATGATATCTACAACGTTCAACTATTCACTTAAGTATTTCGTGCAATCGGATTATTCCGACCTCTCGATTTATCCGCCCCCAATTTAACAACTTAATTACCAACTTATAGCTGTAAGCGACAGATAGCGATAGAAACATAGGTGTTTTTGTTATCACGCTTGTATATATGTAATTATTAATTCCAATTAATTAACTTGGTATGAAACGAGTAAAAAAAAAAAATCAATCGACAGTCATACCTGCGATGTCTTCGTCCTCCGCATCTTCGGCGGCTGCAAGCTTAGTAAAGTCTAAAAAAAAAATTATAAAAGAAAAAGAAAAACACAAAGAAAAATGATAAAAGCATGCGAGACGAAGTGTGAATGTGGCTTTGCACCCAGAAAAATAATTTATTTCACGGCCACCGTTTATTTTGTTCAAGTGAAATATTTCTTTGAATTAAATAAATATTTATTTAAATTAAGTAAATAGTTAATTAAATGAAATAAATATTTATTTAAATCAAATGAATATTTTACTTAAACCAAATAAGCGGTGGCCGTCAAATAAATTATTTTTCTGGGTGTGGTGGGTGTCGAATAGTCTCGTTGACTGGGGTTGTACATAGACGTTGTTGTTAATATTCTTACGTGCCTTGCGAGTAACCGGCAAATGACTGTGCATCGTAAACAGCCCGACGCAAAGTGTCTCGACAGTCGAGGTCGCGTATCACTCGGACAGAACTGTTCGACTGGCCAATTCGGCTGTGACGTTATCGCCTTTACTCATCCAAAGCTCATCGAATAAATGAATCGTGGCTGATTGTAATGAAGCAAAAGTCTCGAATTCCCAATTCTGCTAAGCTTTTTCCATTTTTTAAAAAAGCACAAAAAAAGTACCCGTCCAAACGTAAGCGACGAGAAATTTGGAAATAAGCACAACTTTGATCTTTGGTTGTGCAAACATGAAAATTCTATCTTCTAACATTGAAACGGGGAACACCGTTAACGTACGCGACATACGTCAATCCTTGTTGTCTGAAGTTGTATTGTGTGTCGATTAATCTTTCCCCTTTGCTTACCGATCGGGACCGGCGGGACGGACGGCTTGATTTCCGCCGGTTTTAGGGACGTGGCCAACGGTGTGCTCGGACCGTTGACGAGAACCGTTCCCAGATAATTCAAGAGTTTTTGGGCACGGTTCTGACTAGGCTGGAAGTTGAAGAGCTGCGGGTTCTCGTCGATGAAGTACGTGTCGACGATTCCGTTGAGGAACTTTTGATTTTCGAGGACGTTCAGGAGGAAGGGAATGTTGGTCTTGACACCGCGAACGCGGAATTCCCTGAGCGCGCGGTTCATCTTGGCGCAGGACGATTGCAGGTCCCCGGCGTGAGCGATTACCTGGTGGAATTTATTCGTTGATACGCATTAGCAAAAACTGTGGACCTCCTTGTGTGTCTGTACAGTAGAACCCCGATTAACCGGGGGTCGGATTTAACGTGCGTCCTTCAAGTTTTTTTTGTTTATGCGAATATCAGCTTCCGTACTGTTAATGAAAAAAAAATCCAAAGCTTTACATTCTAGTTTATACTATTTAAGGCAGTACTCGCGGATAGTTTGACCTCACGTAGGTTCAGGGAGAATCGAGAGAGAATTGCGAACATTTCTCTATGGGATAAAAATGTGAAAAAATCAAGCATATGGAAGGTGCTGAAAATATTGATTTTGCATAATAATAATTCCAAACCGTTATTAACAAGTGAATGAAAAATTATTCAACAAATCCTCCGGCAACTTAACTTTTTGTTCGTATAAAGACAATTTCTTAATCGCTTTGAAAACAGATCACGTTTTTTATTAATGAAAAACGTAATTTTTAAAAATTACATGAAAATCTAAAAAAATTCCGGGTTATTTGTTGGGAAATGTTTCTTTGCATTCATTTCTTAATAACATTTCGGAATTATTATTATGCAAAATCAATCTTTTGGGCAGCTTCCATATGGTTGATTTTTTTCAGATTTTTATTCCATCGAGAATTATTCGCAGTTTCTCTCTCAATTCTCTTTGAACTCACGTGGGTTCATACTGTCCGCAAGTACTACCTCAACAATTAAGTGCCCGATGTCCCAAACGTCATTACGCACACGTTTCAGATTGTAGCTAGTGAAAATAAAGCCATCATTGAATAATGTCCTTTCGCTGTCTAGTTCGGATTAACCTGGATTTCGATTATCCGGGGCCTCGTCGCTCCCGAGCATCCCAGTTAATCGGGGTTCTACTGTACAACGGCGCACACGTTACCTTGACGAGAAGAGAGTCATAGTAAGGCGAGATAATAGCCCCGGCGAAGGCGGATGCGCTGTCCAACCGGATGCCCATTCCTTCGCCCGACCGGAAGACCTCGATTCTGCCGGTGTCCGGCTGGAAGCTCTTTGCAGGGTCCTCGGTCGTGACTCTGCATTGAATGGCGAATCCTTGCGGCTTGATTTTGTCCTGAGTCATGCCCAACTCCGGCAGAGTCATTCCCTCGGCTATGTGGATCTGGGATTGCACCAGGTCGATTCTTCAACGGAAAGATCAATCGATGAATTAGATAAATTAGAGTCCGTTTCGTATGAGGATCGCGCAAAGGACTTCGCCCTTCCAAGCCGATCGATTACCCAGTTATCTCCTCGGTAACGGTGTGCTCCACCTGCAGTCTGGCGTTCACCTCGATGAAGTAGAAGTTTCCGGATTCGTCGGCCAAAAACTCTACGGTTCCGGCGTTCGCGTAGCCGACGTGCTTGGCGAGTCTCACGGCGTGTTCGGTCATCTTGTCTCTTACCTTTTGATCCAATCTCGGGGCTGGAGCAATTTCGACGACCTAGAATGATAAACGGAGAAAAACGGTTCAGCTGCTCTTAACAAAATGATTTTTGCTGACAATGACCTACAAAATTACTACGTGGAAGCAATTGGTTTTGCTATCATGGCAAAACTTTCTTGTTACTGCGACGATTTAGTTTGCTGAGAGAACAAACGACGCCTGATGTAATTTGACGGCTGAGTAATGACTGGTAATGGGATAGATACGTGCATACGTTTATTTGAAGATTTACTCACTGCGTTTGTATTTTATCATTTTATTATATCGAAAATAATGTCTGGTTTTGCATTTTCGAATTCTTTAAATTCGCTGTATATGGATGTATTATAAACTCCGAAAGGTATTACCTTTCGCAGTTTATACATCTATCTACAACAAATTTCAAGAGTTCGCAATTCCAATCTAGGTATTTTTTATTTTGACTCGAATATAATGAAACTGTTTCCTCGCGTCTTTTTCTTTGGATTTTGCGCGTTGAGCGTCTCGAGCTTGTTGCAGTTGTTGGCACATAAACGCGCCCTTAACAAACTAAATTTGTTACGGCAACAAAAATATTTTTGTGCCAACAAATTTTTTTCTCCGTGTGGGATGACAAATGTCTAAGGTACGGAGGTAATCTTCGTTACCTTTTGATGACGTCGTTGCACTGAACAATCCCTCTCATATAGATGAACAACGTTTCCGGCGTGGTCTCCCAACAGCTGGACCTCGATGTGTCTGGGTCTCTCAATGAACTTTTCGATGAACATCGCACCGTCACCGAAAGCTGCCTTGGCTTCGGACGACGCTCTCTCGAACATTTCCTTCACTTCTTCCATTTGCTTGACCACTCGCATACCTAAATTATAAATTTTTTTATTATTAAAAACAAGGTAAATCCATACCTTGTGGATAGGAGAGAGCGGGGCAAAATGGGACAGTGAGGGCAAAATTCAATTTTCCAATAATTTTTGAATGCCCCGTTTGTCCCATCGATACATCCGGAATCTCAACCCCGTTTTGCCCCACGTATCACCATCTCCACCTTCCAAAAATTATTGAAAAATTGCATTTGTCTCATTATCCCGTTTTGCCCCGCTGTGCCATTTTGCCC
Organism: Amblyteles armatorius; assembly: GCA_933228735.2. NCBI lineage: Eukaryota > Metazoa > Arthropoda > Insecta > Hymenoptera > Ichneumonidae > Amblyteles > Amblyteles armatorius. The sequence continues at coordinate 4,005,768 of OW121689.1, read as the reverse complement.
CGCATGGAGAAAAATGCTTCTGTTTCTCTAACAAAATGTAGATCGTTAATAATTTATTGTTGTGGCACCAAAAATATTTGGCTGCTGCAGCAAAATATTTGTTGCCACCGCAAAATATTTGCTGCCACAACAAAATATTTTGGCATCCCTATATTAACCAGGTAAATCAGTAATGGTAACAAAATTCTTGTTGTCCCAACATCTTTTTTTCTGCGTGCGTTCTCTCCTATAATTTTTACCTCTGCCTCCTCCACCGTATGCCGCCTTGAAGATAACGGGAAGACCGTGCTTCATGCAAAACTCCATGGCTTCGTCGGCCGTGGTGACCGGACCATCGGTACCGGGGACGATAGGAACGCCAGCCGCGATCGCAGCTTGCCTCGCCGCGACCTATCCAAGAATTGGCATCAATTTGCATTGTTTGACTCGACAGTTTTCAACGAACCTTGTTGCTCTAGTCACCTTGTCTCCCATCTGTTGAACGACTTTGGGACTGGGTCCGATGAAACGGATTCCCGAATCAATGACCGCTTGGGCGAAGTCCGATCTCTCGGAGAGAAAACCATAGCCGGGATGGATGGCGTCCACGCCGTTTTCTTTGGCTACTTTGATTATCTCCGGGATGTTCAGGTACGCGGCTACGGGAGGCAAACCTCGGCCAACGATGTAACCCTCGTCTGCTTTCTGTCGGTGCATCTGCATCTTGTCCTGCTCCGAGTATATCGCTACCGAGCGTATTCCCAGTTCCGTGCATGCTCGAAAAACTCTGATGGCGATTTCACCTGAAATTCGTACGATTTGGTGTTAATTGTTCGGAGGTGATTTAGTCAAAAGTGAAATTCAGTGGGAATCCGAACACTTCCTAGTGGCATAAAAATCTGACAAAAATTAACTGCGTTAAAGGTGCCAACAACATTCATTTTGAATAATAATATTTTCAAAAAGTTATCAACTATTTGTTAATAACTTTTTAACAATATTATTATGCAAAATCAAAGGTCTTGACATGTATAATGTGGCGAATTTTTTTCGGATTTTTGGCATGTCGCGAAGTACTAAAATTTTGATCGCATTAAACTTTTGGTTGGGAGTCCATGTGCGATGCGTCCTTACACCCAAAAAAATAATTTACTTAACGGCCACCATTTATTTGGTTTAAGTAAAAGATTTATTTGATTTAAATAAATATTTATTTCATTTAAGTAACTATATACTTAATTAAAATAAATATTCATTTAAATCGAATAATTATTTTACTTATACCAAATAAACAGTGGTCGTCAAATAAATAATTTTTCAGGGTGTAACAACAGCATCGGAGATCAAGGACCGATCGGTTGGGTACCAAATCTCGCGCACTCTAGATAGATTATTCCATTTCACGTTCTATTTATGGCCTTTGGCCGGTGTTCAGCGTTTCAGGCGGGACAACGACTGCTCATTCATCCGAGAGGTCAAGGCTCATCGAGAGAAGTTGTTGTCATTTGCTCTACTGATTAATACGAGTTATCAACGGATTAAAAAAAACTTACCTCTGTTCGCGACCAGGACGCTCCTGATCGGCTTGTACTGCACATCAGTTCCGAAATTCTTTCCGTTGACGTTCAGTAGCTGAAGAGTGATCCTCTGTCTGGCCAGGGCCTTACCGGCTCTGTGTGCGGCGTACATTTTTAGCCTCGACTTGATGCAATCGGGTGAATATTAAAACCCTCCGCAGATAGTTTCGACAGCAGTTTTTTGCTGCGACAATTTTTTGTTTTGTTTATTGATCAAGTTTCGTTAAGGTGTTTCCTCATGCTTCAATGTACAAAACGCGCCGATATTCTGCTTTGATGATTTTCAGAAAATTCCGGAGTTCGTCCACTCCCGGCTCGAATGCGATTTTTTTTCTCTCAGCTCCTCGACTTCCTCGCCTTGAACTCGTTATTTAAGTATCCCGTTCTGCGTGTAGAATGCTTCTCGCTCCGTCGGTATCCCCCACTGTCTATCGTCGTCGCGGCTTTCTGCGAACAATAATCATCGTGAGAGTCACGAGTTTGGTTTGCATAAATTTTCATTATCGTCAATTAGCGAGGATTTTCCAGTAGTGTTGATTTTCTGAGGTTCTCCTCAAACACTAAGAAAAAGAAATGGTTCGATAATGCAAATGCGCGGTGACGTATCGGACACCGGGGCAAGATGGCACAGCGGGGCAAAACGGGACAGTGAGGGCAAAATTCAATTTTCCAATAATTTTTTTATGCCCCATTTTGTCCCAACCATACATCCGGATTTTCAAATCCGTTTTGCCCCACGCACCACCATCGCCATCGTCCAAATGTTATTGGGACAATGCGGTTTGTCTCATTGTCCCGTTTTGCCCCGCTGTGCCATTTTGCCCCGGTCTCCCCTACGTTCAAAGGCGTATTTGGTTGGTACAACAAAAATGTTTGTTTCGATAGACAAATTTTGAATAAATTGAAGTAAACAATCGTTTGACAAAACAATACTTTATTTGTACCAAACAAATAACAGCTTTGTTTAATCCAACCAATTTTTTTTCTCAGTCGAAGCGTTGATACATTCTCGATATCAAATCTCACAGAGGTAACACAATTTTCGATTCAGAAATGCTTAATGAATAGCTACATCGGAACTCGTCACGGAGGTAGCTTCATTATGCAATGTGTATAGTGCGCACTTGTGTTTAGAAGAGCGATGAACGACTGAGACGTATTAGCAATTTAATCGTATTCGTCGCGAGGATGTCCTCTTATGCAAAAAAAGCTTTGTCTTGCCGTTCTTCCGACAGAGCGCAGTTCACGATGTTACAAGAATAACGCTTTTCGCACATTCCAGTTTTCCCTGTATGGTAAACATTTTTTTTCGCGCTTATTAATTGTAGCGCACGCTCCCGCTTCAATACTTTTGCAGTTTGAACTCTAACATAATAATAATAATAATGGTAATAAAAATAATCACAATAATCATAATAATCGCAATAATCATCATAATCATAATAACAAAAATGACAACAATAATAATACTATGATGATGATGATAATAAAAACAATGATATTAATAATATAGCGTATATCGTAACACGCGGACTTACGTTTCAATAAGTTGAATGCTCGGAGGCGAATTCATTACGCAATGATTCGCCGAGAGAGAGACAGAGAGAGTTATAATAAACGGAAGAGCGTTGTACTTTCGACGGCTCATCTGGCACCTGTTCTAATACGTTTCTCCTTTCGCAGCCAAGCGAATGTGAGTGTGAGAAAAGCAAATTGGATTACGCGTAACTACAAATATGATTCGACGAGACTCGTGATCGTTCGGCGGAGCAGCTTATCGCGAGACGTAGCGATTCTACGTATGTAAAATTCCTTTCCCCGCGTATAGTGTAAGTATACGGCGGTAACATTCGTTAATCCAACGCGATAACGCGTTCCGAGTCAGCGACGACCTTCGGTACTCGAAGAATTACTAAATTTTGTCTGCCTTTCAATAACAAATGTCGAGACTGAAGCAAATGTAATAAATATAGTACGCAAACAAGCAACAACTTTGTTACGTAACACGAGCGATAATGGAAGATAGGTCTTTCTGGGCCGACCAGCCCGTAGGCAAAACAGTGTCATGAATGTGCGTCTTTTGCGAATTGGCAAGCAGCTCGTTCGAGAAGTGGAATTAGTTGAATGTTGCAAGGCCGCGGATCTCGGGCTCGATGAGCTCGTTCGCAAGCTCGCTCCCGTTAACGCAGAATTTTTCCTTCAAATCTGTTGCGACTGCATCTCGGTAACGAACGCATGAGCGAGCCGTGACCGGCACGAAAAAAAAGATATATTTTTTTTGTTGCTTGACCCAATTGCGATAACACCGAAATAATGAATGAACGAAACGGGATCCGCATCGATCGACGATATCGGGACTGCAGATCGTCGACGTGGGTCAGCTAAGGCGGAAAGTGTAGCGCCTGCAGGATCGTAACACCAGATAAGAGAACAATAAAATAAAAAAGTTTGAAAATTGAAATGTTTATATCGCTTTTTCATAAAAGTTGTCCGTATTTTTGGCTTCCTCATAGAGGAAGCTTCGCGAATGGAAGAACATTATGAGAAAGCGATACGGAAATTTCAATTTCCAACTTTTATGAGAAAAAGATATAACAATTTCAATTTTCAAATTTTATAAGAAACGATATGAACGTTTTAATTTTCAACTTTTTTTTCACCCTAACAAAGCTTCCTCTACGAGGAAGCAAAAATGACAAATAACACGGACCAACGTCGGTACTGTTTTATACATGGCGAATTTTTGTATATGTGTGCGCAGTCTTATATTAAACACTGATAAAAAAAAATACGGTTCAATCAACTAAGATTCGAGCAGGGACGTTCGACTAAATATTTTGTTGATACAGCTAAAATATTGGTGAGTTCAACAATTTGTCGGCTAATTTCACCAAAATATTTTTGAGTCATTACAATATTTTGTTCGACCAACTAAATATTTATTTTATCGTCCCTGCCCGAATCTTAGTTGACTCATCTGTATTTCTTTATCAGTGTGTGATCGGGATTATAATCTCAAGAGTCGATTTCCCGTAGCACCATGAGAGAGTCGCGGCTGTGCGACAATTCATCATCGGCATGGACGAGCCCGGCAATCAAGATCCAGTATTCGATAAAAAATTGCAATTGCGGTGCGAGACAATCTTCGAGAGATCCGAGCTGGATCAACGAATAGGTGCTCAGACGGAAATTCTCTCAGCGGTTCTGAGACTGTTTTTTTAATTTGCGGTCGTATACCTTGCAGATAAGCAGGCAATAAAAAAAATGATTGCACGTGCTTCGCCTTTCTGCGAGCTGCGGAAAAAATATGTTTTTCTCGTGGAAAATTTGCATTTTCAAGGGCACTGAGCGAAGATGTTTAACGCCCGGTGCGATGCACTTTTAGAGGAGCGTCATTCCACTGCGTGATGACCGTGTGCGTTGTTTATGACATTCGCCACGTGACTCCCCGCGAACCTCGAGAGACTCGCCTCGGCCCGCCCGTTCATACCAATTTGTGTGGTTTCACTTTCGAATCTTGCGCAAGATCTCTAATCACTCCGACTCGGCGTATACGGAAAGTTCTCTCGGCAAGGTCCGCGCGTATCGCAATCGTACCGCGCGTTATTGCAATAAAATATAAACGAACGAGCTAGGAAGATTCGATGCGACTCGAACCGATTACGTAAAAGCAATTTTTGATCCGATTTATCGGAGCGACCTCTCGACCCCTTTCGATCGGGAACGCGCAGAACGTTCTCCAAGGAGCAGACACCGGCCGGCGAACGACGAGCGAGCGCTGGCGCGTTACGCGTTACTGACATTAACATAACGAAAGTAATTAAATTAAATTGACTGTCGGGTTATTTTTATAATTACTCGGCATTAATCGAACCTTCTCGTATCGGCTGATATTTATTGGCCCTATTTGTCTTATGGCTCTATTCATGATAAAAAATCAATAAAACACCATCGTGTAAACGGGAAGTTTCTGACATTATCGGACTGACATTAACATAACGAAAGTAATTAAGTTAAATTGGCTGTCGAGTTATTTTTATAATTACTCAGCATTAATCGAACCTTCTCGTTTCAGCTAATATTTATTGGTCCTACTTGTCTAAGGAGTCTATTGATGATAAAAAAAAAGAAAAAAACACTGTAGTTCAAGTGGGGAAATAAATTCAATTAAATCGACTCCATTCAAGCCCTCCTATTATCCGTGGATTCGATTATTTGTATAATTACTCAACATTAATTAAACCTTCTCATCTCAGCTGATATTCATCGGTCCCGTTTGTCTTATGGCAATATTGATTATGGAGAAAAAATAAAACCGGCTCGGGTGAACAGGAAATTTCGATTGGACGTTTAGTCTATAATTACCGTTTCGGGAGTTCGAACGACCGATCGGGTCCAAGGTGCGACCCTTCCTCCCCCCGACCTTTGAACCTGACGTTCTTATTACGCCTGCATCGGCGCCTACATGGCAACTTCGTAAAGTCCGTTTAACGCAACTGTGGCTGTAAATACGGGTATTTGCGAAACGGGTCTCCGTACGTAGGTAAGGTAAGCGGCCCAGTTTCCGCCACCTTTAGGCCCATTTTCCGCCATCTTCAATTCTCAAACGGAACATTTTATAAAAAATATATGTATCGCGGCATTGATCGAGAGTAACCCACTCTTCAACATGCCGTCAATATCGTTTGTATTTAACGTATACTATATTTATTATTAGCATAAATTGCGATTAATGGCGGTAACTGGGACAGCGGCGGAAACTGGGCCGTTTACCTTATCCGAACGAGTATTCGAGAATACCGATCGATGGAAAATTCCAGGGAGAAACGTTAGTTTCGAAAAATACTCATTAAAAATTAGTCAACCCCTCGAAGCCATGGACAAGTGTCCTATGGGCTCTCTACGATAGCTATCTTTAGTCGTATTCCTCACGCACTTTGTCCACGCCTAATTAAATCGTGTCTGGCTTCGCGCTGTGTCGTCTGATAGTCGTTGCGCAATACGCAATTGTAATTGTTCGGTTACGGTCGAGTGTGCAGAAACATTATTGACTTTTGGCGACAAATCTCACTATATCGGGTACATTGAACCTCCGGGGCGATACGAGTGCCGGCGCACGTTGTTACACTTTCGAGTAAAGAGGCACATCGATCCGGGCGTTGTGAACGCCGCTTTTGGCGTCTGCGTCGAATTAAATTTCTCTCCTTCGGTCTCCTTTCCACTCCCTTTTTTCGTTGCTCAGCTGGCTCGGTTAGCGAGTACCAACAACTTTGATATGTAAATTTAATTCAAAACCTATCGGAAAAAGGCTCGCAAAACACGATTCAAATTCGGTGTGCACAATAGCTTTAGGGTAGAGAGAATTTTTTTCGTTACTCCGCTCGCTCGGTTAGCGAGTAGCAACAATTTTAATATATAAATTGAATTCGGATTGTATCGGTAGTGGATTCACAAAACACGATACAAATTCGGAGTGCACAATAGTTTTAGGGTCGAAAGAATTTTTTTTCGTTAGTCCGCTCGCTCGGTTAGCGAGTAGCAACGACTTTGATATAAAAATCGAATTCGAAGTGTATCGGTAGTGGACTCGCAAAACACGATACAAATTCGGTGTGCACAATAGCTTTAGGGTCGAGAGAATTTTTTTTCGTTACTCCGCTCGCTCGGTTAGCGAGAAGCAACGACTTTGATATATAAATTGAATTCGGAGTGTATCGGTAATGGACTCGCAAAACACGATACAAATTCGGTGTGCACAATAGCTTTAGGGTCGAGAGAATTTTTTTTCGTTACTCCGCTCGCTCGGTTAGCGAGAAGCAACGACTTTGATATATAAATTGAATTTGGAGTGTATCGGTAGTGGACTCGCAAAACACGATACAAATTTGGTGTGCACAATAGCTTTATTGTCGAGAGGACAGCGCTCATGTTCAATGCATATCTGCAGAGCGTTTTGGAGCTCGAAACAGCTGATTCGCCCCTCTCGAATCGGTCAAGGATGTGGGATAGACAGGTTTACGCGTTGGGCTTACTTGGCGAATCGATAAGCGGGAGGGCAAAGTCTGCGAATGGCCCGTTTGCCGAGAAAACAGCGAATGCTCGAGCGACTCTCGTGGAAGAATTGTTTCTTTTTTTTTTTCGCGGGTAAACAACAGTTTCGAACGTCGAGCGGAGAATTAAATTTTCAAAGCGGACGGTGCCAGATGCCGTCCTCGGCAATTGACAGAGCAAATCGTCGCTTCAATTAGTCGTCGCCGATCTCCCGAACGGTGAGAGTGCACTTCTCGCCCTCGGTCATCGAATCGCGTCGCGAACCATCGTCGAGCGAGAGATTTACAATCGATTCGTCGGAGCTACGACTTGACTCTTGTCGATGCAACTCCGAATACAGAGAAATTTGTGCCAGGGCGTCGTCTGCGCGAACGCGCATATATTTACCTTGTGATACGCTATGCAAATTGAGCGAATTTCGGCACATCCCAATGCAAACCGCGTGTCTGCCCCTATCTCTTGTTTCGTCCGAAGTTCGCGGAAAAAATTGTCGGGAAAATTGGCAACCGACTGCGTCGCTTTCGGCGAATTATATCGCAATGCCTTTATTGCGACTTGCAAATTTTTATTGCGTTTCATCGAGTCATTGAGTCATAGATTTTTAGTAGTTGGCAGCGAGATGCTTATCAACCACAATACAGAGCTCTAAGCACGTCAAATAAAATGCATGCACCCAGAAAAACAAATTATTCGACGGTCACCGTTTAAGTAATGTATTTATTCGATTTAAATACAAATTTATTTTTATGAAATGAATATTTGTTATTGGTATTATCATTATTATTATTTATTTACGAAATATAAGTTTTCACTTTTTACATCTGCTTCTATATAATGAGCTTCACGTAAAAAATATAAATTGATTTTATTTTTGAATATATTGAGTATGAAATAAATATTTATTTAAATGAAATAAACATTTTACTCAAACCAAATAAACGGTGGCCGTCAAATAAATTATTTGTCTGGGTGTGGGTGTAATGTGCGGTCAACTGGATCGTTGCGAAGGAATACGTGTTTCGTAATCGAAAGAAAATATATATTTTTTTAAATACAAATAAAAAGAACGTATGCACGCAATTTAAATGAGTTGTAACACTGCTTGAACAAGATGTATGTACTAAAGTTTTGAGGAGCTTCAAGACTACTCGGGGCCTCAATATTTGCACGCACGTGAAAATTCTGTTTTTCAGCGATCATTCACTCGCACGATTACAACAACCACGCAACAACGTTGTCGCGAGCCTTTAACGCTTTGTCGTACACAATTCGCAAATTATTTAATTCACCGATGCGATACTTACAGCGTCTTTTCGCCGGAGACGACGTTGTACCGTAGCCCGTCCCGGCTAGAGTCGAAACCGTACTAAAATCTTGTTTAGCAAATGCCCTGGCACATGCGTTCGACCTCTACAGAAATAGCGAGCACTGACTCCGAAACTGTGTGCGTTAAGCTCTTATCCGTCGGACAACCAGCTCCATCTTGCGGAGACTCGAGCAATCGATCGTAGAGACCGTACATATCGAATTTTACAGCAAAGTATCTAATTAATCTCGTTTTAGACCCTCCGGCATAAAATTATATATAATTTTCACGAGAGCGATTTCTAAGTCAGATGATTAGGGGAGAGCGGGGCAAAATGGCACAGTGGGGCAAAACGGGATATTGAGACAAATTCAATTTTCCAAAAACTTTTGGATGGTGAAGTGGTGTTGAAAATCCGAATGTATCGTCGGGACAAAATGGGGTATACGAAAATTCAACCGTATTTTTTCATCAGTGTAGCCCAAAAATGTCTCTACCATTGAAAAGTAAACTTACGGAGACAATAATTCACTTAAGAGCTTACGCCACAGTAAATGGGTGAAAACGCACACATATTTCGTAAATTTTTTTCTCGGTAAATGTACGCTTTATCTATTCAATTTTTTTAGAGTGGAAGGAGAATATATTCAAGAAAATTTGAAAAAAAAATGTATTCATTTTTATTGTTATTATTTATGTTTTTTTTATCGGTTGGCGTAATTTTTTTTTTCTAAATTTCGTTTGCGGTGAGCCTGATGACGACTTGTCAATTTACGTGAAACAATTTTTTAAAAATTGTTTCACGTAAAAAATAAGAAATATATGTTGTTTTCGAAATTTTACTGTTGCCTAAGCCCTTACGCTCAATGCTTTTTCTCAAAGCCAAAGAATAATTGAAGATCCTGAAATGTATTACGACTCTCTAAAGCACGTAAAAAAAAAAAAAAAAACTTGAAGAGACTTCGGACAGTTATAGCGGCGTAACAGTCATCTAACGAAGCTATATGGAAATCGGATTTCCCGGAAAATATCCGGCAAAAGTCGCCGTCACGTTGGAACTGCGTTTGATCGCAAGTGCACGCGACATCCGCATGGGACCAATTATTTCCGTCGCAATTCGTGTCCCGCTCGAGCTGAACTCGGTTTTTCCCCGCATTTTCATGCAGTAACGTGTGTCCGGTCAAAGCGCGCGACGCGCTCTTCGCCAGTGGTCCGATGATTATTCACGTGCACGTTGCAATCGGCTTCGTTCCGATCAAAGTCGTTCGCTGCTTTCCTCGTTTGCTCGTCAAACGCGAAACATGTCGGGACGTTAAAACAAACAAAACCCGTGTCGAATGTCATCACGGAACGAAAGCGCATTGAAAATTTCATAGTTTTCATTTTACATTTTATTAATTTTATACACACAGTAAAGTGATCTAAATAGGCGTGAGCCGCTTCCGCGTTGATCTTGGAAGCTCCCCAGATAGAAAAACGTGTCGTCATACGGGTATTTTATTTACCATTGGTACCGCCAGCATTCCGTCGCAGTGCCATTATTTTTCTATCTGGGTCGAGTATCGTCGAACGTACCGAAACGCGTAGTACAATAATGGGTGATGGTTATCACAAGTTTTTTGGGATGGTTAGAGCGGGAAACATGCCGATTGTGTAATAAGTTGAGTCAATAACAACTGTCATCGGGGTTTAGTGCCTTCGATCCTCCGTAATACGAAAACAACATCATAATCAACATACCGATAATGAATATCTATATATACAGTACCCTGTCAATAACGACCTTTCAGACATGATGCACTATAACAAAATATATATATATATACTATAAAATATTATTAATCTTTGATAATCTTTGGTTTTCCTAATCGTATATCTTGGCAACGAATGATTAAAAATTATTTTTCATCCGGCTTATCTTCGTGCATAATTACTAGAGCAGCAACCGTCGCCATTGTTATTAACTCATCCTCTGACATAGTAATTATTATATACACCGAATTATTTTTCCTACCTAGGCTATCTAACGCGATAAGAGCTGGGAATTGAGCAAGCCTCGGATTGCACCACTCATCTCTCGAATTGTTACATACAATGCATATAGAGTACTGTAAAACTCGGTTAAAATTCATACGTATATATGTACGTCGTGGAGTTGATAAAAATTAACAAAGATAAGAAAATATAATATTAAAAATAGAAACGATAACCGTCTCTCTTTTACATTCTACTCCGATAAGTTACTATTTCAGGTTCTGTGCCGTTTCGATAGTTTGTGTCTACGTGTCAGTGTTTCTTTCCAAAAAAATGCATCGAACATTTCTATTTTGTACGGATATATTTTTTTTTGTCCTAACTGCATCGACAGTTTCTGAGTCGTGAAAAATGTATATCTTTTTTTTTTCTACTACGCCGAAGCACTTTAGCTTCGCCGGGATAATGATATCATTAGAACTCGAATTTGTACACTTTAATTGGTAATGGGGTAAAATTTTTTGTCGTTTTGAGGTATTTCATTTACGAATCGTTCATAATGCTATTCATCGAGAGCCGACAATCTGTTTCCACGAGACTAGAGGTTTATGCAAGTAAACGTTAGATCTCAAATAAATAATCTAATTTGATTCACCTTAAACTGAATTTACAGGCTAATATTATGATGTGTATTCGTAAGTGTATGTTTTCTTCGTCACTCGAGCGTTCCTCGACGATTACACCCAGAAAAAATATTTATTTGATTTAAATAAATATTTATTTTTATTAATTAAACGGTTACTTAAATGAAATACATATTTCATTAAATCAAATAAATATTTTACTTAAACCAAATAAACGGTGGTCGTCAAATAAATTATTTTTCTGAGTGTGTGGACACGGTAAAATAGGTACCAACGATTCTTGTCCACAAACATCCACAACTCTTTTCGTGTTAATTTTACAAAAAAATCTTGTCCATTTTACAACCATTGCCATTTTATCCGGCAATTTTACATATATTTTTTGTGAAATTAACAACAAAATAATTTTGGAAGCTTGTAGACAAAAAAAGGTTTGTTAAATGTACAAATCTTTTTTACTGCGTAGCTTCCGGTGAGCATAACGACGCCCTTCCCGGTTCGGCGACCATATCAGTTGCTCTTTCACAGTGACGCAAAAGACGTTAAAAAAACATACCGTTTGGCTGTATCGTCGATTACGAAAGCCGGAGAGATTCGACGACTTTGTGTCGCGCCTCCTTTCGTCAGTCTTTACGTCACACATGTTTACAACTTTTATTCGAACGATCCACGACCGATAAGTCTGGGGAAGGTAAAAGATAACGACTCGGCCTTAGTGCCCAACTTTGTAGCTAATGTCCAAAGACAAAAAGAAATTTCCATAGTCCCGGCTTGCTTAATCAGTTGCAATATTTTTTCGACTCATTGTTTTGCAATTTCTTAGCGTTAATGTCGTCTACGAATCAGTCACGATGCTCGCATACTATAACATCGACCGAGCTTTCGAATGTAAGCTTTGACAACGCATACGTCCACGTGTAAACGGTAAGAGTCTTGCAAACGGTGCACTCGGAAAAATAATTTACTTGACGCGCGCCCCGCAAATAAATGTCTATTTGGTTTAAATAAATATTTATTTGATTTGTATAACTATTTACTTAATTTAAATAAATATTTATTTTAATCAAATTAATATTTTCCTTAAAACAAATAAAACCGAATAAAGATTATCTGACGGGTGGCCGTCAAATAATATTTTTTCTGCGTGTGGGAGTCGTATTCATAGTATTCAAGGAAAAAATTTATAAACGGACATGTAAATAATTGCGTGATGACGCAAAATTATAATATCATAATATTATCATAATATCATAATATTATTATAATATTATAATAATATTTTCATAATATTATTATAATTAAATTATTATATTATATTATTACATTCCTTATCGTCGATTTCTCGAATTTGAGTGTCCAATAATATTGATTGAGTCTCGTCCTGATGCTCCACTTCGGGTTCCTCGATATCTTGCAGTCGGCCTATCAATATCCCCCGCAGTCGACAGATCATCACGAAGGATCCTATCATCAGGAGGATGATAGATACGCCAATGAGGTCTCGCCAAAATACCCGATAACGCTGATAACAGAAGCAATCGTACGTGTTTCTGTTAATAACATCGGCACGCATTTACAGAACCTCTATATATCTCGTATACATTTTGTAAAGTCATTTGCTTGTTTGTCCCAGCTTTCAAGAATACAGGTAATTTCCCGGAGGTCCCCCAGGCCGTGATGATTTTAAACTCGAATAGTGTTCATTTCGCATAAGTTTTATTTCTCATCAATTTGTTAATAACATTTGGAAATTATTATTATGCTAAACTAATCTTTCCAGCATCTTTAATACGCTTCATTTTTTATCAGATCTTTATACCATCGAGAAGTGTTTGCAATTCCCTCTTATTTTGTGCGAAACTTATGCAAGGTGAACACCACTCGCAAGGACTATCTTAAGTGGTCCCAGAGGACATCCACCCCCTCCCCCTCCCCCCCCAACCCCCCGATTATTCGAAGTCCCCCTACGGGAATTCGCCCAGACCGCGATTATTCAAAGATATCATTTTTCGATCGAAAATACATCAGCTCTGGTTTGAAAATCTCATTTTTCGACCGGAAACGAAGCCCATCATTCACGTGATTTCTCGGTTCTCCGCTACCCCCAATAATGTCTCTACCGAGGGTAATTTTCGTTCGAGTTTCCCCACGCATACGGGTAGCCAAAAATTCATATGAGCTCACCTTCCGTCGTAACATATCGGAGTCTTCGCCGAAAGGCCATATCGCCCTCCACGGTTTTATAGTGCCCTCGGGTGTCTTGAATATGAGTCCTTCCAGACTGAGACCCTGAGCTAGCACGCTCGTTGTTATCTTACCCTTCTTGTACGAAGCTATACCGGCCTTCATATACATCTGTGGAATAGTGTCGTTTATCCTCAGTTTCAGGGTTACCCTTGGCATTTTCATCATTTTCAGTTTCCTTAGTATGTTCACAATATTGTTAGTCGGTGCTTCTATAATGCTTGCCCGACTATCTGATGACTCGGCGGCAACGTCCGGCGACGAGGACGTCGATGTCCTTTCGGTGCTCGAGGGATGCGGCGTTGAATGCTCTCCTTCGGAGGACGGTGGAATCGTTTCTGCAAAGTGCATAAACTCCGTTTTTTTTTTCTACACTCCTAGCTTTAAATGCATTCGAAAAAGGTTCCGGTAATTATAGCCGCGATATTAGTGAACATTATTGAAATTTTACCGGACATTCGTAATCGACGATCTTCGAACAGGGGACGAAAATAGAGCCCGAGGAACTCTTATCGTTTGCATGAAGCGGCTTCACGAACTTCGTGCCAACCGCTTGCCATAAGTGCGCTATAAGTGCACCCAGAAAAATAATTTATTTTACGGGCACCGCAAATAAACATTCATTTGGTTTGAATAAATATTTGTTAAAAGTAATATTAATATTTCTTTAAACCAAATAAATATTTCATTAAACCAAATAAATAGTTATTCAAACCAAATAAACACTTATTTAAACCAAATAAACATTTATTCAAACCAAATAAATATTTATTTGCGGAGCGCCCGTCAAACAAATGATTTTTCTGGGTGCGCAGCCCGCATTCTCATCTTACCGGTAATCGCGAGCTCAAAATTTGCGGGTTCCTCTTCGAGGGTAGTTGGCGACAAGGTGCTGCTTCTACTCGATGGAGCGAGTACCCGATCCTCGGTCAATTTTCTGAAGACGCCATAGACTTTCGAGGAGGTCGTTGTCGACAAAGCTGCATCATCGTCTCTTTGATCGTCAGCAAGTGGGCCGCTCTTTGGCATCAAAACCTCGCTCGTCACACTGACCTTTGTCTGAGACGGCGTAACGACGCAGGGACTGCGAATCAGCGCGTCGATCACGTAGGTCGCGATAATGCAGCATGTAATCGTGATAATTATCACCATAGCGATCGACATGTAGCAAAACACGCGCGTCGACGGTAGCCAGAAATGGTCCTCCTCCTCCTCCTCCTCGCAATGATGACCCTTGACCGGCGGTGAACCTCGTACCGACGACATATCGTGCACGTAAAACTCATCGATTTGTGGGAGGATCGTGTACTGGAGACTGGCGTCCCCCTGCCGCACCGTCTTGTACATCCCGGTCACCTGTTACCGAATAACAACGCTCGTGACGCTGAACGATCCATCACGTAATTCATCGAACACAACCGGAAAAATAATTTATTTGACGGCCACCGTTTATTTGGTTTAAGTAAAATATTTATTTGATTTAAATAAATATTTATTTAATTTAAATAAATATTTATTTAATTTAAATAAATATTTATTCGATTTAAAGAAATATTTATTTGATTTAAATAAATATTTATTTGATTTAGATAAATATTTATTCGAGGGCTGAAGGACCTCGGTCAATGGCCCATTAGCCTGAGAGAAAAAATCTAAATAAAAATCACACATGCATACACGCAATACCACCGAACCATGTATCACTGAGGCTAATAAAGCGCATTTACTACGACTACTATTTATTTAATTTAAATAACTATTTACTGAATTTAAGTAAATATTTATTTAAATCAAATAAATATTTTATTTCATTCAAGTAAATATTTATTTAAAGAAAATAGATATTTGTTTGGGGGCGCCCGTCAAATAAATAATTTTTCTGGGTGTATGGATGAAAATTGAGTGACGATACACCAGTCTTTTATTCCTTTTTTTTGTTTCTTTATTTATTTATTTATTTATTTAGAAAATACAATAAAATAAACGCGTCCTGCGATTTTGCTTCGAGATTGAAGAGCGATATTTTAATACACAAAAACAAATAACACTTTTCGGCATATGTCACGACCGTGGAGAAAACGTTGATTTATCCCAGTGCTCTTTTGGTGAATAAAACCGAACGACGAAATAATTGTGAGACTCGACAGCTAGTAAAAAACGAACACTTACGATTCGATTTCCGGCGGATTTTGCTTGTGTCTCCGTCGCTTGATATGTATATTATTTTTATTTTTTTTCGGCAACAAACGGAGACTGCTGCGATGATCCGGGCCAGGCAGAATCTCGCCTGGGCAAGAATCCCGTGCAAAGCGCGCAGATGCTCGCACCGGGGGCGCTGTCGAACACGCAAGCGCGGCGAAAACATCCGGCAATTTTTGTGGGTTCGAAACATGCAGCTGCGGTTTCGCGATCGAAAGGCGCAGGGAAACTTCGTCGCTATGATCGGGACGAATGACGTTCGGTAAAACTGAGATGCGTGCGTACAGCGCTCATGTGTATTATACAAGTTTGCAATACAAAAATATTGTAGAAAATATGAAAGCGGGTCCAGCTCGCTGGGAACACATTTTTAGCCTCTACTGTTGAATGATTTTGGCACTGAAGCATCATCGATAATCGGAGAACCGTGGAAGACATGTCGATGCAGTATCTACGAGTAGCGCTATTGACCTGAATGCCAGACCGACACTCCAAACAAAATTCATTCGATGCAGGATCCTTTTGCACACCCAGAAAAATTATTTATTTGAATTAAGTAAATAGTATACTTGAATGAAATAAATATTTATTTAAATGGAATAAATATTTATATAAATCAAATCAATATTTTACTTAAAAACCAAATAAACGGTGGTCGTCAAATAAATTATTTTTCTAGGTGCAGCAATTGGATTCCCATTTCCCGGAAAATAGAATCCTCTCGCATCAAACGAATTTTATTTAGTGCGGAGACACGAGGTTCGTCCCGCATCGCGGAAACCCATGGGAAAGTTTGTCGAAATTTATTGCATCGTTGGCATAGCGGTCGAAGAATCTATGTCCGTTGCGTCTCCGGATCTCCAGAGCTGCGTGATCGTCTTCGTTTGAGTATGGAAGTTGATACCCTGGACGTAAAACAAAATGACAGTCCGTAGTTTCATGCTTCTTACGAGAGACTCTATGAGTACATTTATTTATTTATTTTTTACTCTACTCACGTATTTTCCATAAAAATGATTGTCACCGAGGAAGGATCCCTTGTTTCCGGTGAAACTGAACATCGGAAGAGGAACGGGAATCGGAACGTTTATACCAACTTGGCCAGCCTCGATCCGACTCGTGAAACTCCTCGCGGTGGCTCCGTTCGTCGTGAAGATCGCCGTTCCGTTGCCGTATTGGCTTCGATTGATTATATTTATCGCCTCGTCCAGGCTATCGGCGAACATGCAGACGAGCACTGGTCCGAATATCTCTTCGGTGTAACACCTCATATTCGACTGCAAAGCAATTTTATCGTCACGATAATACAACACGATAATACTCTAGCCCAAATAGCCAACCGTACACCGAAAAAAAAATTCGGCAAAATGCTATCTGGGAGATTGCGGACACAACACTCGTGAGACCATCGGGAGTTCGATAGCTGACCTTGACATCCGATAGGATGGTCGGGCCAACGAAATTGCCATTCTCGTATCCGGGAACGACGATGCCCCTTCCGTCGAGATCCAAACGCGCTCCATCCTTGACTCCGGACTCGACGAGCTCGCAGATGCGCTTCTTCGACTGCGGCGAGATAACAGGACCGAGATCCGTTCCGGGCACGTGACCGGCGTTGACTTTGAGCCTCTTCGCGGCACTGACCAATTCGGGTATCCACTCTTTGGATTTGCCGACGAAAACCGCGACGGAAAGTGCCATGCAACGCTGTCCAGCCGCACCGAAAGCTGCACCAGTTATCTGCGAGAGACTCTTGTTCTTGTTCGCGTCGGGCATGACGATGCAGTGGTTCTTCGCCCCCATGTTGCACTGGACTCGCTTCCCGTGGGCGCTGCTTTGCTTGTAAATGTATTTGCCCTGCAGCAAACATTTGCACAGGTTCTTAGTTTAGTTCTAACTATCATTAGTTCTAACGTGACTCAAGAATGATAACCCTGAAGCATTAACCGAAGCTTTTTGTTTGCTATGCTGCGGCTGTGGAACGGTCAATCTGGCGTATTTCCTCTTCTTCCGGTTGTTTTATTGAAGAGACTTCTTTAGGTTCCGACCCTGGTCAGGGCCCTCTTCAGAATTCTCCTTTATTTACAGAGCTTCACAAATACACTTGTGCGGTACTTGAAGTATCAAGTACTGAGTCAATTCCCAGTACTCAGCACTTCGGCAATTCAGTTCTGCCAGTAGGGAAGAGCGGGGCAAAACGGAACAGTGAGGCAAAACGCCATTTATCCGTATAAAACCCGGATTTATCGACGGTGCAAAATCGCGCATCCATAAGTGATTGGAAAATTGCGTTTTGCTTACTTTACTATAAATAAATAATTTATTATGTTCTAAGTTCCCTCTTCTCATTGTTACTCCTCTTTGTTCTGTTTCGTTTTTGTTACATGTATCTCTTGTTTAATGTAATGATTATATGTGTCTGAGACACTCAGAACAAGAGATAGATATAACAAAGACTAACCAGAATAACGAGGAGTAACAATGAGAAGAGGGAACTGAGGACATAACAGATAAACAAAATTCTGAAAGAGGTGCCGACCAGACTCGAAATTTGAAAGAGTCAATGAAACAACCGGAAGTAGAGAAATGCGCTGGATTTACCGTTCCACAGCCGCAGCACAGCAAAGAAAATATTTCCTCATCGGTCACAGCCTCGAGGACCAGATCAACCGAAGCTTACAGCCTGATCCGAACCGACGAAGGAAACGGCTTTGATGTCCGGATGCTCGCAAATGAAATCGACCGACTCGTGCTGCCCGTGAATCACGTTGAGCAGTCCGGGCGGGGCGCCGGCTTTGGTAAAGAGATCCGCGAGCATCATCGACGCGCCGGGAACCCGCTCGGACGGTTTCAGAATCGTCGTATTACCACAGGCAACGGAAACCGGAAACGACCACAGCGGAATCATCGCCGGAAAGTTGAAAGGGCAAATCGAAGCGGTGATTCCGAGAGGGACTTTATGCGACACTATGTCCATGTCGGTGGCCACGTTGGCCGACGACTCGCCCATCTGGAGGGTCGGAATCGCCGTGCAAGCGTCGACGACCTCTGCAATGACGTTCGTTGGCTTGAATATTTTGAATAAGACATTCTCGATTTGTATGCAAATTACTCACGGAGTCCACGGAGCACGTCGCCCTCCGCGTCCGCCATTGTCTTTCCATTCTCCCGGACGAGGTTTTCGGCAATTTCTTTCTGTAATGCACCTCGTCAAAATTTGCATGTCAATCGCTTGGAGTGTAATTACGTAGAGGAGGCGTTCTTCATCAACTGGGCCACTTTTTTCGGTCGACATCTTAGATGCTTTTTTTTTAATTTGCCAGTTTACAAACTGGCAAATTTTATATTTGTCGATAAAATTTTTTATTAGTTTATTTTCCGATATTTTCTGAGATATACTCATATTTAAAAAAAAACGTAAATCCTGAACAGTGCACTTTAAAAATCTGAAAAAAAATTACAGAAGCCCCTCTCAGTAGTACAACAAACTGGCAAATAAAAAAAAAAACATCCGAGAGGTCGACCGAAAAAAGTGGCCCGGTTGATAAAGAATGCTTCACACATGCATGCGTGTTTATTCACACACGCGCGACTTACCGAGTGCTCGCGAATGAGAGCCTGGTATTTGAGCATCAGTCCCTGTCTCGTGAGAACACTCGTGTGTTTCCACTTCTCGTATGCTTTCTTAGCGCTCTCCACCGCGCTCTCCATTTCCGCTTTTGTTGATTTTGGTGTGCGGCACAGCAGCTCATTGGTCGCCGGATCGTGAACGTCCGTGAACTCGGTGCTCTTCGATTCTGAAATTTTTTTTTATCGGAACGTTTATCGGTCGATTTACAGATAATGCTTCGGGATCGTACAATAACTCCTCCGAATAATTGTTATCAAAGTTTTATCATTACCCACGAATTGGCCGTCTATGTACATTTTAACCGAAGGCACGGCGCTGCTAAAGCTTCTCTTAGCGAGATTCATCTAAAAACAATTTTTTTTATTATTTTTTTTGCTTTCAAACAGTCCAATCGTAGAAAACAATCGGAATTTATGTATTGTATCTGTGACGTAGAATCTTGACAATTCGCTGCTGTGTTTACACTCGTAGGTAATGGATTTAAGATTGGGCAATTGCGACACACGCTTATCGACTCGATTCTTAAAACAGTTGCGTAATCATTTTGCTATCGAGCCTCCAGTTGAGAAATTCCGATTGCAGATGCAAATGCCGCGTTACGAATATAGCTTCGACGCGGATAGGTCTCGCAATTTTTGTCCATCACAATAACGAAGTTGTTTGTCACAACGAAGTTGTTTGTCACAAACAATAATCTCCGCTTGGCAAGATTACGATATTTTGTTGAAAGTAAATTCTACACAGTGAAAAAAGTTTGTACTTCTTACAACTTATTGTCCACAAACGTCCACAATTTTTTTTATCTATTAATTTTCCGACCGGCATTGGTTTTACAAACAAAAATACAAACTAAAATTGTTATTGTACAAACTAAAATTGGCAGGTTTGTTACTCGCACCGAAAAAAATTTTTGGTCGATTGAAACAAATATTCAGTTGATTGACCGAATATTTAATTGCTTCAACAAATATTTAGTTGTTTGACCGAATATTTAATTGCTTCAACAAATATTTAGTTGTTTGACCGAATATTTAGTTGCTTCAACAAATAATTACTTGGATTTGAAAAACATTTTCTTCGATCGACCAAATATTTCTTTCGCCACCCGCAACCGCAGCTTAGTTTGATATTACGAAACCTTTGTTTCGGTGTATTTAACAAAATTATTTTTACGAATTTTCGTATTGCGATTTTACGAATATTTTTTTTTACTGTGTGGATAATCAATCGACCATTCATTTTTGCGCGCCTCACGGAAATTTCCACTGTCATTGCTGCGATGGTACAGGTGGGAAACCGCGTGACTGCTCAGTAGATAATGCAGCTATTTGGCATTCATGCAATAATCCCGGCATTGATTTCAATGATTTGACTGAGTTAATAGAACCGTTCAGATTTATTAATAAATTAAACATGAATGAAAAACAAGTCCACTGTAACGTACCTCGCATCTTGCCGTTCTCAGGAGGAGCGCCATTTTTTTTTATCACCGACCCGACGAAGTTTACAATCGAACTGAACGCCGTGAGTGATCCGAATAACGGCCTTGTTACTGATTCTTACGAGGGCCGATGTGTTCTGAAGACTCAACGTTCCGGCCGATGTTTTTGGAAACGATCGCATCAACAGCTTCGGTGATTTATCGAACTACAACCGAGGCGTCCGCGCAATTGAGGAGATTCCTACTTGCTCGACGGCGCGTCACACTGTACCGACAAATTAACAACCTTAATGTGCCCCGGAGACTACCTCAACATTGCGTAACCATCCAAACCCCTTCGACGCGCTACACGGAACAGCCGCAAATTCACGGTAGAAATTCTAATCGAAAAATCATTTCCGATTAACAATTTAATCAGCGATATCAAAAAAACTTTAATGCTGATGCACGATTCTTCATATCCCAGACTGATCAACATAAACAACTAAAGCACAATGCTGACTTACAAGAAACAACAACGTCTGTGAATATGAAGGACCCCTTTCGATCCCACGGTCGGTAAAGTAGTTCTCAGCCCTTACCAACAAGCGCGGACTCAGCCGTTCAAAACAACCGCAGAGGTCCGACCGAACAACAGTCTCCACACTGCCTTTTTTTTTGTTCGCCAGGCACGATAATCAGGCCATAACTCGTAGCAATGTTAACGCGCATCAATGGATACATCGAAAGGAGGGCTTTGCCAGACACACCCAAGGTCAGTCAAACCCAAAACCTCTTTAATTGATGAAGGAAAAAAAGTGCCCTTCGACGCCGGACCAGCGACGAGTGCATCTTGCACTCGAACCCTTCCGCAATCGCAGATAACACGGAGTTCGAGCGACGAGGGTTCGAAGGGACGGTGGCCTCGACGACGTCTGGACTCTGGCGTCAGTGGCTGTGCCGTGATGGTGATGCGCGTGCACAGCATTATAGATACAGGCAGGGAACGAGGGGCGGCCGAGGGATGGAAAACGAAAGCGGGGGTTGCTTTCCCGGGACGCCCGCTACGCGCCGCGGCTTTCTCGCAATCAGCGCAGAGCGCGAATACCGCTGCTCGTGTTTCCGCGGATGCTGCTCGGTCCCCTCAGTTCGATACCGGACGTCGAAAGGCGCGCGTTCGCTTCGCGCCAGACGCGCTTCCCGATATTGTTGCTCTACGCCAGCCCCGATCGCGTTTACGGCCGACAGACCGGCTGTTCGGGCTCCGATGTGAGTGTTATTCATTGCAACGAATATTGAGATGAAACTCCACTCGGATAAATTCTTCTCGTATATATAGATGGTAGCTCATCGGCGAGGAACGTAAAAATATAGAGCGGTACAAGACATTCGATGCGAGGGCCAGCGGGCTGGTCCGCGAGCTCGGGATTCGATTGTCATGATTTCTGGAGTGTGTGCAATCGCGAGGGCGCACACGGCTAGCGATTACGGGCCCAACGGTTAATCGCTCGACAGCCACGCTTGCTCGGAGACGAGGGCGCTCCGGAAGAAGACACAATCAGGACGGTTCGTAAACTTTAATTCCTCTCGCGTTCATTGATCGATGGATTCGTAATTTTAGGTACTTAAGTTCTTGCGGGGTCCTTCGTTCGACATCTTCATTCATATTGAAATTTCCACGGAATTGTCGACGGCTTTATCGCTTCGAAGATAACGACCAAGACACTGATCGGTGGGCAATATAAATACACTTGGATTCCCCCAGCAGGGACCGGCGTCGCGACGGGACTGGATTTTCTTGTAGGGTGCACGGTTTACATAAAACTTTATCGATAATCGATACCCGTCGATAAATTTTCCCCTGCGTATACCGTCGCGTAAAATAGATGGAGGAAAACTAAAAAAACGAGTATCGAGACGTATATAAATTATGCGCGTCCCGAGAAGGTGATGCGTGCATGCAAGCGTCGGTGTAACCTCTCAATGTTCTTGAGCACTGCGGTGCTTCGGCATAAAACCTGCTACAACGATACCGATACCATAGATCCATCGCTTGTCACACAAAAATTGTATTGGCAGCCGTTTTAGAAGGATGTTTGAAAAAAAATCATCTGGGGCAAAATGGGGTACCATTTGACTCGCTGCAACTTTTGTCAGCTAGATACAATAAGTCCTGATAGCAAGACAGTCATGACAGCGAGACGAGAGAGCAGAGCGGCATAAAACCTGCTACAACGATACCGATGCCATAGATCCATCGCTTGTCACACAAAAATTGTATTGGCAGCCGTTTTAGAAGGATGTTTGAAAAAAAAATCATCTGGGGCAAAATGGGGTACCATTTGACTCGCGGCAACTTTTGTCAGCTAGATACAATAAGTCCTGATAGCAAGACAGTAATAATGACAGCGAGACAGTCATGACAGCGATAATTTTGGGGTACCCCATTTTGCCCCGTATCGGGATCGCGTTCGCCTTCCCCGTTTTGCCCCGCTTCCCCATTTTGCCTCGGGCTCCCCTATGTATATGTGTTTATTAATCATAAGGTTCTATCTTAAATTACTCGTCAGTATTTACGATCGCATCGAGTAATCTCCATTCGACGAGAAAAACAACAAGATCGTTCGCCAGCCAGCCACTAAACAACAGCATTCAGGGCCAAATAGATCCACAAAAATCGTCGACACAGCTACTCACGACGGTCGTCCAATCTCGGCCGACGAGCGAACCGTCCGACCATTCCCTTGCCTACTCCACTCAATCGGGTGCCGACGCTCGTTTATGCACGAGGGAACGGTGTGTCGAGCGTCTGGAAATAACACGAAAATATACTGTACGATGCAGACGTGCTCGCTATGCGGGCACTTTCTCGAGGGGTTACGCGGAGAATCGAGTGCACGTACAAACCGGAGGGGAACGAGGGAGGGCAAACGCGAGGCGGCGGGGCCGAAGGGAAATGTTATTGGTTGGAAATGTTATTGAAAAGGCATTTATTAATATCGAACGAGGGTGTGCGAAACGCTCGGCTGCGGAGTAAATTTATCTCCCGCCCCGTCGCGGTGTTATTTTCATCGTTTTTTTTTTTCACCCCCTATTCGCGCGGTACATCGTGTCGAGAAATTGTCGTCCCGCGCTGGAGCGACTCGCGCTGCAGCATCCCTCGATATTTCGCTCCGCTCTCTCGTCGTTTCGTGCTCAATGAGCTTTCTTTAATCTTCTCCACCTCGATCGATCTGTCGTTATGTAAATATCAGTCGCACGGCCTCGCCGGAGAAGCAAACTGTTGAGCCCGGAGCTTGGGAAACTTGGCAGTTTGACTAACGAGGTACATCAGGGACCCTCGCGTTTCGAGTGATTCTTGCGGTTTCGAGAGGCCGAGGGATACAGCGGCTGTTGCTCTTGCCGTTACCAGCCGAGACGGAAGTGGCACGATACCTAGTCATCTTTTTCGCGGTGGAATCGACTCCGAATTGACATTTCGGAGCTCCACCTCGGTGCTTATCGAGTAGAAATTCTCGAGCGTTACATCGGGTCCAGCACAGTAAAAAAAAGTTTGTACTTTTTACGACAACTTATTGTCCACAAGCATCGACAATTTTTTATTTGTTAATTTTCTAGTTTTACAAACGAAAGTATATACAAACTAAAGTTGTCAATGACTCGAGTTTGTCACTTATTTAACAAAATTATTTTTACGAAATTTCGTATACCGATTTTACGGAATTATTTTCAGCTGTGTGATAACGACTTATCAGGTCCCTGTGAGGACACGATGTAACGCTTGAAAAATTCAACGCGGATTGTCGGGAGTGTTTCCAGAAACTCAATAATCCTTTTCCCGTAATGCCTCGCCTTCGATACTCAAAAATGTCCAAGCTGCTTTGCCCTCTCGGAGTTTGTTCGATAAGGTAGTTATGTCGCGAAGGCAATCCAAAGTCACATGCCATAATTAATTTTTTATGTCATATAGACGCTGATTTCTATGATTCCGGAGTACCGACGTAGCTACCTTAAATGGACGAGTGGAGCAAGAACACGCATCTTTTCTACGCACGTCCCTTAGTTAGAAGCTTACGCCCCGTACGAGAAAAAAAAAATTGAAGCGCACTACCGTTCTACCCTTGGATCATCGCTCCTCTCATCCGCAGAGTCTTCATCCGTGCCCACGCAAGAGGGCGGGTTGTCAATTAAACGCAACCGTGCGGAGGAAGCTTATCGGGGCACGATGTAACGGTCGAAAATTTCTACTCGCTCCCAGCAAAATAATTTATTTTACGGTCACCGTTCATTTGGTTTAACTAAAGTATTAATTACATTTAAATAAATATTTATTTTATTTAAATAAATATTTATTTTATTTAAATAAATATTTATTTTATTTAAATAAATATGTATTTTATTTAAATAAATATTTATTTTATTTAAATAAATATTTATTTTATTTAAATAAGTATTTATTTCATTTAAGTAACTATTTATTTCATTTAAGTAACTATTTATTTTATTGAAATAAATATTTATTTCATTTGAGTAATTACGTATTAAAAAAAAAAAAAAATTATTTAAATTAAATAACTATTTTACTTGAACCGAATAAACGGTGGCCGTCAAATAAATTTTGTTTCTTGCTGCAGGTTAGCGGAGACGGTTCCAGAACCTCAATAATTTTTATTCCGTAATGCCTCTCCTTCGATACCCAAAAATGTCCAAGCTGCTTTGCTCTCTCAGTTTGTTCGATGTTAAATGCACGAGTGGAGCAAGAGCACGTATCTTTTGTACACACGCCCCTTAATTGGAAGCACACGCCTTGCAGGAGAAAACAAAATTGCAGCGCACCAGAGTTCTACCCTTGGATCATCTCTCCTCTCAACCGCAGCCTCTTCATTTGTGTCTACGCGAGGGGGAAGGTTGTCAATTAAACGCAACCGGGCGGAGGAATGTAATTGCCTTGGATGAGAGGGAGCCTGAGCCGTTTAGGTACGAAGGTAGATCAGGGTCGCTCATCGATTTTCCCCTCGAGTCGAGCGTTCCCAATCTGACCAAGTCACTCTCTCTCTCCCTGCTCTCTCCGCGAGCTCGAAATAAAAGAATGTCCCGCTCAACCATGTTTCGATTTTCGAGACGACCCGTCAACCTTTAATTACTCCGCGCTCCACGCAACGACCTCCTGTCGCAATTGATTAATCTTTCATCGTTACTGTACATCTATTATAAAAACTGTTATACAGCGGGAGAGCAAGCTCAACGTTTGTGTGAGGGGAAAATTACCGATAGATTACGTACACAGTTAAAAGTCTTTTCGTAAAATCCAAAAAACGAAGTTTCGTTAAAATAATTTTTTTAAACAAGTGACAAACTCGTTTGTTCAAGCTTGAATATACAAACTTGTCCTTTTGTTTTCCGTGTTATTAACAATTTTAGTATGCACTTTTGTTTGTAAAACTAGAAGCCGCACCTAGAAAAAAAATTATTTGACGGCCACCGATTATTTGGTTTGAGTAAAGCATTTGGTTGATTTAAATAAATATTTATTTGAATCAAATAAATATTAAACCAAATAAACGGTGGCAGTCAAATAAATTTTTTTTCTGACTGCGGCTGATGCGATCGGAAAATTAACAGATAAAAAAATTGTGAACGTTTGTAGACAATAAGTTGTTGTAAAAAGTACAAACTTTCTTTACTGTGTAACGTTTCGGTTCGGATTACTTGGACAATCTATGTGCACCGAAAAAAAGGTTTGGTAATATCAAACTAAGCTGCAGTTGCGGGTGGCGAAAGAAAAATTTGGTAAATTAAACAAAATCTTTGTTACATCCAAGTAACTATTCGTTAAAGCAACTAAATATTCGGTCAAACTACGAAATATTCGATCAATCAACTAAATATCTCTTTTAATCGACCAAATATTTTTTTCGCCACCCGCAACCGCAGCTTAGTTTGATATTACCAAACCTTTTTTTCGGAGCAGGCAATGAACACGCATGTGCATACGTTTATTTTTTTTATCTCGATTATTAGAGCTGCTCTATGAGAAGCCGGTGTCACGTTTAACGATGCAACAAACGTTGTTTCCGCTGAAATTCTTTTTGACAAATACAGGCCACTTTGATGTTTCAGAAGAGGAGAACGAGGAAGAGCCCAAACACTCCCAAGTGCGGTCTTGGCGCGTCCCCCGGCAGTGATAACGATGTAGCGCAAACGTCATGAGTGGGTCTCGTAGTTTAGTCACGTACAGACAAAACATGCCATTGTCGCGCGTTGACGGAAGATATCGCTGTTAGGGAAGAAAAATATAGAGAAGAAGCGAAAATAAGGAAAAGAAGTATAAGAAGAAAAAAAAACAACGGAAAAGTAAAAGGAAACGAGGACGCCGACAGATTCTAGATCACCGTCTGACGATGGCATAAAAGTACCGAAGGTCTCGGGGAAAGCGAGGACACACTCTCTCACATGAGACAAATAGCCGACGGGTGGTCCTGTCATCGCCATATGTGCAACGGAATCGAAGGGCTGCTGTGCGAGTGGAGGGGCAGAAAATCACCACCATGAGGAAACGGAAGCTCTTGAGGATTCGTAGATAAACGGCAAGTTGACAAATTCTTCACCGGGCTATCGTTCGGACTTTGGTTTGTTTATCTTGTTTCTAAAAATATATTCGCAGCATCGGAAACTCAGGATGCTACACCGAAAAAAAATATCAATGATTCAAGTAAAATTCGTTCGCGAGCTGCCAAAGAAAAAAAATTGTTATTTCAATTCTTACAATTGCGTACGTTTCAATATCATATGGAATTGTAACAATTGAAATTTAAAAAAATGCTTTGGCAGCCCGCATGCGAATGTTTTTTTCAGTATACACCGATAAAAAATACGGTTGAATCAACTACAATTCGGGCTAAAAAATTTGTTAGCTCAACAATTTGTTGGGTGATTTCGCGAAAATATTTTTGAGTTATTAAAATACTTTGTTCGACCAACTGAATATTTATTGGAACGTCCCTGCCCGAATCTTGGTCGATTCAACTGTACTTTTTTATTAGTGTCGGTATTGAGCTCTATCGAAGAAAAGGTCGAATAAGCATCGAGTAAAACGAGCGACGTTTTTTTTCTTTCTTTTGTCGTTACATCGAAGCAGGAGGACTGTCGTCGTTGGGCTCTCCAGGGCCCATGGCCCGTGTCCGGTTTCACCAGCGTTGGTGGTGGCTCCTGATGGTCTTGACCCTCGTATCCGGATGCTGTTTGAAAGTCCTCGCCGCCCCCGATCGGCATCCGGCCCGGTCCTCTTTCTACGCCTCCGCGACATCCTCTTCGACCCTCACCGCCAGGGACAACCATAGACAGCAACAGCAGCAGCAGCAGAAACACCGTTTCCGAAGTAGCACCGGCACCTCCGGAGCCGATGTCGTTGTCTTCCTTCGCGACAACTGCGACGATCGCTCGGACACCGACGAGATCACGGAGTTTCTCGCCACTTACAGTGCCAAATTATCGGTCAGCATGCTCCAAAAATCACGTGAGTTCATCTTCCCCCATGTCAAATTTACCCGAAACTTTTTAGGATTTGCTAAGTAAAATGTTTATCTGATTTAAGTAAATAGTAGTAGTAAAAAGGTATTTATTGACAATAACAGTCGGTCCATACAATCTCCGATACATCTCTCTATGTTGCTGTTAAGTCGCTTTTAATTAGATTGCCAATGGGCCATCGACCGGAGTCCTTCAGCCCTTAAATAAATATTCATTTAAATTGAGTAAATAGTTAAATCAAATAAGTATTTATTTAAATCAAATACATAGTTATTTAAATAAAATAAATCTCAGTTTTACTTAAACTGAATAAACAGTGGCCGTCAAATAAATTATTTTTGCGAGTGTTGTACATTGAGAAAAAAAATTGATTGAGTCAACAAAATGAGCGCTTGCAGGTGGCGAAACAAGTGTTTGTTTGATCGAACGAAATAATTGTCGCGGTCAGTAAAGAAACATTCGATTCAACGGCCTGTTAGTTTAATCAACAAGGTATTCTTTTCGATCAACCAAACATTTGTTTTGCCACCCGTAAGCGCACATTTTGTTGACTCAATTGATTTTTTTTTCTCTGTGTGTCGTTGTTTTTGTAATATTTTCGGAACAATTTATTATCTCATTTATTTCGCTCTCGTATCCATAATACTGCCGGAGAGTCTACCCGCTATAGAGATACAATCGAGCTTTAGCGTTCGTCTTTCTCCCTTCCACGCTTCGTTCCTTTCTAATGAGAAAAGTTTGAATTTGTTCGTATCCGGAGTCCGTCATCGTTGCGGACTACTCATTCTCTTTACGACTGACCCGTCCAAGAGCCCGTTCAAGAGATTTTTCCGCGCGAATCTATTTTTGATATCAGTTGATACCTTCGCGAGAAGACGATCGCGAAGGACGCCATTGATCAGCATCTATTATTTCACTTTCATCTGAGCCGTGAACTTAAGACTACGCGATTATAGAGGTGAATCACGACGCACCCTGCACAGACACCCAGAATAATAATTTATTTGTCGGGCATCCGCGAATAATTATGTATTCGGTTTAAGTAAAATATTTATTTTACTCAAATCAATATGTATTTTAATCAAATGAATATTTGTTTTATTCAAATCAATATTTGTTTCATTCAAATCAATATTTGTTCTGCTCAAATAAATATTTGTTTTAATCAAATTAATATTTTACTTAAACCGACTAAATGTGTATTTGCGAGTACCCGACGAATAAATTATTTTTCTGGGTACACGTCTAAATAATAAATGTATTGTTGCCCGTAAAAATTAGAGTCTCCAAAAATGTTCCCGGATCCATAATGCCGCATAATTTTTCCTGCTGGATACGAATCGACGAGCAGACTGATTCCGAACTCAAGCCGGGCTCTCGTAATCGTGGAAGCGGATCTTCATCGTAATCGCGAAAACAAACGCGACCGAAGTTCCTCATAGATAGCTTCCACGCCATCGGCCTCGCGCCGCAGCCAATCGACATGCGAATAGAGCGAAAACAAGACGATATTTCCAGATTCCTCGTGACATGATTTTTTTTTTTTTAGTTCGGATAAAAATTGATTGCGAATGGAATCGTCCCCACGTGCCGCGAGCATTGATCGCCACGTCCGGTCGTTTATCGCGTGAAGCAATTCGACCGAAAGCGTCGTGCGAATTTCGAATGCGGGAGAAAATCACTGGGGAGAGCCTCTTTAACTTTTATCCCACATTGCAGATTAGATGCCTTCTGCCTAACGAGGTCGTAATAGCGGTAATTATAGACTATCGCACAGTTGCTATAGCGCGCGTTCAGCCGTGATCAGCGTACGAAGCGGGAAGCCTGGAGTATAACTTTGTGCGGCAATGCATTAGATACATTAGAGCATATCGATTCCGTGCGTCCCGGTTTCCGCTGCAGTTCTATTATTTGGTCCGTTGACCCTCCGCGTTGCCCGGAGGGAAATTGAGGAGTTACGAAGGAGAGGACGAAAAAAAGGGAGAATGACCAACGCAACCTGGCTTGCCCGGAGAATTCCCCTCATGCACAATCGAGCTTTCATTGTGCGGCTCGTTCACGTTGCAAGTACAGTAGAACCCCGACTAACCGGCATGCTCGGGACCGATGAGGCCCCGGATAATCGGAATCCCGTTTAATCCGAACTGGAGAGCGAAAATACATGAGTCAATAATGGCTTTATTTTGATTAGTTACTCAATCAGAAAAATTATTCATTTGACGGCCACCTTTTATTTGGTTTAACTAAAATATTTATTTGATTTAAGAAAAATATTTATTTTACTTAAACCAAATAAACAGTGGCCGTCATATAATTTGTTTTTCTGCTTGCAATGTAAAACATGTGCGTAAAGACGTTTGGTACATCTTGCACTTAGTTGTTAAATAGTGCGAACTAGAATTTAAAGCTTTGAATTTTTTTTCATTGATAGTCCGTAAGCTGGTCCTTTTTTCAAGTGCTCAGTAACTTTGGTTAGCTCCGCGCATAAAACAAAAAAACCCGGAAGACGTACGGTTAATCCGCTTCCCGGTCAATCCGACCCCCATCAACCCGGATGGTCGGGACCGACGAGTCCCGGATAATCGAAATCCCGGTTAATCCGAACTAGATAGCGAAAGTACATAATTCAATACCGGCTTTATTTTGACCAGTTACAATGTGAAACGTGGCGTAACGATGTTCGTCACATCTTGCGCTTAATTGTTAAATAGTGTGTCCTAGAACGTAAACCTTTGGATTTTTTTTCATTAATACTACTTAAACCTGGTCTTTTTTTAAAGTACTCAGTGACTTCGGCATTGGCTTTAGTTCCGCCTAGAAAAAAAAAAAAAAAAAACTCAGAAGACCCACATTTAATTCGCTTCCTGGCGAATCCGACCTGGGTTAATCGGAGTTCCACTGTACAGCCGCTCTATAATAGATTGAAAAAACGGATGGGCGGTGGGCGACTGTGCGTGGAGAATATTCGGTGGCACACCGTATTGAGGATGCAAGCTCCGGCGCGCACATTGTATATGCCCTGGCGGACTGTATAACCCGAGAGCACCAATACGGCCAAACGCGATGGACCGCTCGAGCGACGTTCCATTTAGGCTGGATCGATCGCAGGGGCCGTCGCACACCCTTCTTCTTATAGCAGTCATAGAGAGAGGCTCGGTTTAACGCGGGAACCAATACACGCACATTCGTTCGGGCATCCGACCGTGAGACTTCCCTCAATTTACGTATAAAGTTCCCTCCCCCCCCCTCCCCCCCCCCCCCCCCCCCCCCCCGAAAGCCCTGGCTCGGGGCGAGCTCGGGTTTCTCATCTGACGGGACTTTAACTCTTTATCGCTATACGGTTACATTTTGTCGCCACCCCTCTGAGCGCCGACACTCGAAGCACGCTCCCTTGCAGCGGTGCCAGCTTCGCCGACGAAAGGAGGACGCGACGGGTTGTGCTTGTACGCCGATATACGTGCAAACATCCCTCCGCGCATGTAATATTAATATCGAAAGAGCTCCTCTTCGCCGCGACGATAAGTCGTCGCGAATAACTCGCTGTTTATCCTGTGAGATAACAGTCGCGAAAACGGCAATACGGAATTGCTGCGGGTATGACGTAAGGCTGGGACAAGCCTCGATGACTATTTTCGAGACGGTGTCTTCGAGTGTCTGTTTTTGTTTTGTCGAGCAAAATTTGTAGCCGTTGTTATTGACTTTGATTGATCGAATCCATCTCGCTTGAACGTGTTCGCAGTAACGTGCGAAACGAAATCCTGGGGTCTCGGCATCCTCGTTCAGGCTCTCGGACAAGTGACGACCAAAGCCCTCATCGCTGCGCTCGATCCGAACACCTGCGAAGTCGCAGCGAGACTCGCGCATCTTTGGGACAAACCACTTCTCACCTGGAGCTGCCCTTTGGTAATTTTTTTAAATTTAAATAACTGTCCTGTTTTTAACATATATATAGACTGTAAAAGTTAATTGAAAATTTAATGTACTGGAATTTGAAATTTATACATTAATTCAATATTAATGTACTTTTTTTTGTAAAATAAAAATACCAGATATTAAATTTACAAATATGTTGCCATAAATTTACAAAAACTTGCATTGAAAAAAAAAATCTTACTGCAAAATTGCAACACACATGTGTTTGAAATTTCAGAAATAGTTTATGTAAAAGAGCTTCCAATACCGTTCATTAATTTTTAAACAACATTTTTTTACAGTATATATATATTTATTTATTTTCATATACATGTATATACATATATTAATATACACTGAGAAAAAAATCGATAGAGTCAACAAAATGAGCGCTTACGGGTGGCGAAACAATTTTTTGGTTGACCGAACGAAATAATTGTCACGGTAAATAAAGAAACATTTGATTCGACGGTCTGTTAGTTCGATCAACAAGGCATTCCTTTCGATCAAGCAAACGTTTGTTTCGCCACCCGTAAGCGCACATTTTGTTGACTCAATTGAAATTTGTTCTCCGTGTATATTTAAATAACTGTCCAATTTGGCGCGTGTTAAAAACAGATTTAATAAAAATGAAAAACAGAAAAAGTCTGACATTTAGGTTGATTAAATTATTCAACGAGACGACGAATGCTCGAACGACGAATAACTTATCCTCACTTCATATATTCCCGTCGCTTGAAAAAGTACCTTTTTACCCCACGAGTCTTCGCGCGCCTCTACCTAGTCGTAATAAAATATCGTGACAAGAACTTTTTTTTTCACCAGGGAGCGAGCAGAGATTTTCTTAAACGCCAGGGTTTTCCCCTCCGCTCTATTTTATCTTTAACGTAAATCACATCCCGCGCAGTATCACTGGGGGCGAGTCGCGTGTCGCTCGACCGGCTAAAAGTTTACGAGTTTCCCTGACTCTTTCGGGCATGTCCTCATCTCTGCTAACCCCGTCCAATTTCGTTAAGTGGGTTGTCGGCCCCTAACACTATCGTTAATCCACTCTTTCTAATATGCCTCACACCGGCTCGGCTCAGAGTACACACTCTTGGGTGGACAGGCAATTTTTTTTTATTTTTTTTTCCCCCATTGCAACCTGCTCGTTCATACCTCGTGCGTCGGAACGGGCGCCGAAGGCGGTGCCCAAGTTTCCAAAATCGTCCCCTCGCTTCTTCGTCATCGTGGAGCTAGTTAAAGTGATTTCCCGTGAATTTCATCATCGCTCCTCGCTCCGTCATATTTCGCGTTACTTCACCGGTGCAGAGGACACAGAAGCAAAGTTTCGTCCCCCGGGTTCGCCATTTGCATTTATATTCGTGTGAGAATTATAGAGCGGGCGAAAAGTCAATTGGAACACAGAAAAATATCCGCGGACCACCGGGAGCGAACCTTGTCAATAACTATTCCAGACCGTGTTCGGTACACACAATGGTATATTATGTCACAAGGGAGGAAAGTGCATCTTTTCACCGACCGTGAAGTTTGACGCCCGAGCGAAGCGGGGGTAGAAATTGACACGAGGTGAAAAGGCACTTCCTCCCTCGTGGCGTACGTTATTTTTTTTTCCTGACTATGCTAAAATTGAGCATATTTTTATGCCTGCGACGGCTCACCGACTTGTCAGCTACTTTTCTTCCTTAGGGAGGAAAAGTAAGGTAGATGCTGCTATTCGTCGCAGGCTCATTACGTTGTGGGTTGTAGCGACTCTTATCGGCGCGCTAGCGGCGGTTTTTAATACGTATTATGTTCCTCATGAATTCTTTACTTAGATTACTGTTCAACGTATATTATCACTACACTGAGAAAAATAAATGGTTGGTTTAAGCAAATGCGCGGTGACATACGTTCAAAGGTGTATTTGTTGGTACAATAAAAATGTTCGTTTTAATCGACAAATTTTGAATGGACTGAGCAAATAATCATTTAACAATACAATGCTTTATTTCTACCAAACAAATAACAGCTTTGAGCGTACGTCACTGCGACTTTTGGTTAATCCAAACAATTTTTTTTCTCAGTGTGTCTCAATAAAAACGTGGCATGCTTTTTTATTGACGAAACTGTGAATAGACGCATGGAATGTGGTCACTAATGGGCACATCAGTGGTCACTAATAGGAACAAAGACATGTATTCATTATTTTATTCATATTGTGTATTGAAAAATAGATGATTATAGATATTGGGGGTTTTTGAGGAGCCAATGAATTACTCTTTCCGATGGAATATAGTTCAATGAGCGGAAACATTCGTGGTTATCTAAATATCGGTGAGCACCAATAGGTACATTGAGTTGCACTAATGGGTGCAACTCTGTATCGCGGGTGCCACACATAGGAACGACGCCATTTATTCATATCCTTTGAATAACAGTGAATAATTCGTTACATTTGGGAGGTTTTGGTTAGCCAATGAATTAAACTTCGCGATAGGATTCGATATCAGCGACCGGATAGCCATACTTGTATAAATAATTTTCAATGTTTCGGACACAATTTTCAAGCGGCGACTAACAGGAGCAATTACTTTACTACTTTTCCTCCCTGCCAGTTACCTTTCCTCCCGCTCAGGCTACTTTTTCTCGCGCTCGATTACTTTTCCTCTCGCTGGCCAAGAATCGATAACTTTCCACCCGCGCTGCTGGCATGAAATATAGTAGTTTCAGCGTAGCCGAGGAAAAATACATGTATCGACTGCTGAGAAACAGAAGTGCGTATCCTGTCACGTTGAACGGCGAGTGATGCGCCCTGCCGGTTCTCAGCAGCTCACACGGCCGTGCATTAAAATGGTCCAGAGAAAAGCGAGGCAGGACGGAAAATTCCACGAGCATCTCCGGTTTGCGTGCTCACTCGTCTGGCTAAATTAGATAATCAATCTGTCTTTGGCTCGGTTAAACCGTAAGGCGTACGATAGTGTACAGCCATAGAAGAACAAGAAGAAGTCTAGGGAGAAAAAAGCGGAAAAAAGGCGGTGGGGCCGACAAGTTGGTGGGCGCGAGGGGACGCGTCGAAGGACCGAGGGTCGAATTCGGAGTGCGATGAACCGAAAGGAACGATAAGAAAACCCGAGGGTGCGGTATTACGTACCGGATACCGGCAAAGCAAGCGTAGCTAGGCCATCGAATTTCAATTCCTACAATAGTATAGCCCGGCAACGATATGCCTAATAAATGGCTCTGCGCGAGGGGTGGGTAAGGCTTTGTTGGCAGTTCTCTCTACACATATACAGACCGCTGAGAGACGGAAGGGCGCAACTCAAACCATTCAATACGCGAAACGTTGTGGCGAAACGCTCCTCCGTTTCTCAGCATTCGACACTGAATTATTTTTACAACAGGCAATCTTGTTTTATCTCAAAAAACATTCATTTCTTTTCTCTCCGTCCTCGGCCTTGCCCGCCTCTGTCTGTCGTTCGTTAACAGGCGCATCGAACGAGAACAAAGAAAGAAACAAATCATGCACAGAGAAAAAAAATCAACTGAGTCAAGAAAATGTGCGCTTACGGGTGGCGAAACAAATGTTTGGTTGATCGAAAGAAGTATCTCGTTGATCGAACTAACAGTCCGTCGATTCAAATTTTTCTTTACTTAATACAACAATTATTTCGTTCGATCAACCAAACATTTGTTTCGCCACCCGTAAGCGCAAGTTTTCGATATCTCCCCTTTTTAAAATCTCCAAATAAATAGACTTTTCGACCGGAATACAATGGGACTATTTTTTTCCGAATAGCCTGAGGTGGCCTCTGTAAAATAGCTTTTGAAATTTGAAAATCGTACCATTGTTAAAAAAACCTACACTTTTTTTCGCAAAAAGTGCTGTTTTTGCCAATTTTTGATACTTTTTGGGCTTTTAGAGTGATTTTCACCCCAAAACTTTAATCAAATCAAATGTACCGCGTACCATTTTCTTCCTCATCAAAAAACGAAGAGATTCATGTGCGGTAAAACCCTTTTGCTGCTCATAGGACCCTTGTACGTTGAAGAAACGCGTGGGGTACATATGTGCCCCAGTCACGAGTTAGAGGATAGAAAAAATGATACACGAGGTCTAGGTTTAACACGCCTATCTCGAATACGCTCATGATTTCAGAGAATCGTCGAAGAGCGCGAATTGTCGTCGACCATCAGACTTTCGCCGTCCGTGCCGGCAATCGCGCAGGCACTTGCACAAATATTTCTTCACTTCCGGTGGAAGACGGTGGCTATCATCGGCACAGGTAAGTTGATATTGCTCACTGGAAGAGCCGTCTGGTACAATAATTGCGCGGATGATGGAACAAGGATCGAAAAATTGAGCCGCTCGTGAGTTTTCAGATCACGAGCCATGGTCGAGTCTAGATCGATCGGTGGTCGGCGCACTGCGAAGTATCGGAATTATGCCGAGGCATCACGCGGTACTTCCGTTCAACGGTTCGACTAAGCAAATCCATGGAACGTTGAGACCCTTGCAAACGGTACCATGCAGAGGTGAGTGACGCGGTTACTTCAATGAAGATAGGAGGGAGCGGGGCAAAATGGGACAGTGGGGCAAGACTCAATTTTCCAACAACTTTTGGATGTCGCATTTTGTCCCAACGATACATCCGGAATTTCAGCCCCGTTTTGCCCCACACTGATAAAAAAAATACGGTTGAATCAACCAAGATTCGGGCAGGGACGTTCAACTAAATGTTTTGTTGGTACAGCTAAAAAATTGGTTTGTTTAACAATTTGTTGGGTGATTTCACCAAAATATCTTTGAGTGATTAAAATATTTTGTTCGACCACCTAAACATTTATTTGAACGTCCCTGCCCGAAAATTGCGTTTTGTCTCATTATCCGGTTTTGCCCCGCTGTGCCATTTTGCCCCGCTCTCCCCTGAGCATCCCAACATGTACTTAATCATTTGTTTTTCCTCGGTATTTATCAACAGCGATAATTCTCTGTCTGCCACTGGAGAACGAAGAGTTCACGAATCGTGTTATAGCCGAGCTCCACGCGATTCGAGACTCGCGATCGACGAAATCCGTAATCGTCCTTGTTCATCCCGAAGCTCCCGACCTCTTTCTACCGACAGACCTCTCAATTTCTCTTCCGGTATATTCCTCGACCTCGCCGTTGACGAGCGACGCTCCGCCGATCACGCAGCCCAGCACTAACTCGACTCTCGTGAAAACAAGCAACCCCGATTCTAATCTAAACTCGTCGCGGAGACGATGGAACGGAGCTCACCCGGGCGCCGCAGAGAATAACAAGCGGGGAACGACAACGATCAAGCGCTTTCCATCTTTGAGCAGTATGAAATTCGGCGTACCGAGAAATCTACTCGTCGTTGCACCTTTCGATCAGCGGTAATTTGTGTAATTTGTATTTTTTTTTCGTAGCCAAAGAGATGTCGAAAGACTATTTTTCCCGACTACGCTGAAAAGGCCCTATTTCATGCCTGCCACGGGAGAGAAATGGCCCATTCTTGACGAGCGGGCAAAAAAGTAATTTAGCGGAAGGAAATGAATTTTTTAAACGACAAAAAAAAATTAAAAATAGCAAAATTCTTTTCCGCCCGCTTCGCGTGCATAAAACCGCCATTTTCGCACCTTGTGATAAAAAATCTCGTACATCCTTCGTGCGAAACACTTTTTCGCCCTCGTGGAGTAATGTACTATTGCATGTGTTTGAAGTTTCAGTAACGGTTTATGTAAAAAAGCTTCCAATACTGTTAATTAATTTTCAAACAAGATTTTTGTACAGTGTAGTCACCCGGGTAGATTCCTGAACGCGGCTCTACGTGGCCATATAAATATGGCCACTTTTTAGCACAGTCAGGAAAAAAATAGCGCATGCAACTCAGGAGGAAGTGCCTTTTCATCTCATTTGAATTTCTGCCCTCGTTTCGTTCACTCATCAAGCTTCACACTCGATGAAAAGACGCACTTTCCCCCCTCGTGGCATAATACACAATTTCGTTATGGTCATCAGGTACGATCTCGAGAGGATCTACAATGGTTCAGACGTCTACGCTGAACCGAGCATCGTCGATCGTCTGAACGAGTCCCTGAACATCCTCACGCACGACAATTCGTCTCTCAACACGAACAACAACAAGATGTACACGTACGGTGTATTGGCCTGGCGGGTGAACGGTTGGAGGCCGATTCTCGAAGTGGTGGAATCCGAGGAACGCTTGCTGGTGCGACAACTGGTGGAAAACAACTTGGTGGACGAGTCGGAGGGCCTCGACGTGTTTTGCGAGGATGACAACGACTGTTTCGGTAATAAAGCGGATTAAAAAAAAATCCTCTCTCACGATTAATCACCGCGTCTCCCCTCGACTGTCTCACGATGGAATTAATTTTTTTATCGTTTCAATTTTCAGCCGATCTTACCGTCCTGCCGTTGCGAACGGCCCACATCGTCACCATAATCTTGGGCTGCCTTCTCTTCGCTCTAATCGCACTCGTTATCGCCGCATTGATCCGGTAATTAATCACCTCTCTGTACGCCCATAAATCCGGATCGATTCAGAACTGTCTCTTACCTCGCCGCCTCGTCGCTATCTATTTAAAACCGGGATACGCAGCGCACTGTAATCAGATACTCCGTACGCGAGCTTTTAATCCAATCGGAGCAACGCTTCCCGGACTCCCGGGCCGTCATTTTATTTTATTTTTTATTTCGTCTCTCCTTTGTACTTTTGCAGGAGACACCTGTTGAATAAGCGGATGTCGAAAGGCCCCTACAAAATTATACTGACAGCGACGGACTTCGTATTCCCTCAGGTGCCGGATTCCCGGAGGGTGAGCCTTTCTTTGTTCTACAGCTCGTTTGCTTCCCCCCTTATATCTCGGTCTCGACCATGTCTTATCGGCTAATGAAGATCCTACACTCAAAAGAGCTTCCATTCTCTTGTGTCGCATCAGGTCGACGAGGGCATAGAGGCGATGCTTTGTTGCTGGCTACAGCAGCTTCAGGAATTCGGCGGACCGGAAGTGGAGAAGCCGGATCTTCTGCAGGGTAGCGTCGGTTCGTTGAAGCCACATCTCCAAGCGAGCACGGGCAGTCTGGCGAGACACACGATACTCAGGGATCCTCGTGCCAGATATAACGTGAGTACGAGAATTGGCACATTAGTTCATAGCGACGTAAGGTAAACGGCTCAGTTTATGACAATTCTATGCAGCTCTCTCTTACTTTAAGCGTGTACAATCGTAGGGACAAATAAGTATCGCAGTTTGTAACTCCCCGAATGCGCGGTACACTGCTGTTCATGAATGCCTCGATTTTCTTGCGTCTTGCCGGATCT
Organism: Amblyteles armatorius; assembly: GCA_933228735.2. NCBI lineage: Eukaryota > Metazoa > Arthropoda > Insecta > Hymenoptera > Ichneumonidae > Amblyteles > Amblyteles armatorius. Next base: position 3,965,973 of record OW121689.1, on the reverse strand, counting down.
TTTGCCGGATATCTTGCCGGATATCTTGCCGGATATCTTGCCGGATATCTTGCCGGATATCTTGCCGGATATCTTGCCGGATATCTTGCCGGATATCTTGCCGGATATCTTGCCGGATCTCTTGCCGGATCTCTTGCCGGATCTCTTGTCGGATCTCTTGCCGAATCTCTTGCCGAATGTCTTACCGGACGTCTTGTTGGTATCTTCGACCCCGTTAAGACATAGAGCAAGATATCCAGAAAGATTTAAAAAAACAGAAAAACCAGGCATTCATGAACAGCAAGTGTTCCCATTGGCGGCATATCAAATGATGGGGGGAGCTGACTACGCTAGAGATAGCTTGTCACAAACTTCGACAGTGTCACAAACTGGGCCGTTTGCCTTATATCTCGAACTGCGTGCGACTGGCGTTCCACGCTGCTGCGCCAAGCTAGTGCGACGCATCGAGTGTTTCACAAATTTAATACGATTGTCCGCGAAATTGAACCGGCTCGGTTCGCAAATACCCATTTACCGATGCTGAATTACGCAGTTGAAAAGTGCAATTATCTTCCGCCGGCTGAGCTTTAATGCGTCTCTTAATAAAAGCGTCGCACCGCTGAGAAGAGCGACGTAGGGGAAGGAAGAAAAACGACGGGCGAGTTGAAAAGGGAATTTGGATTATCCTTTGAGGAAGGCTGGCTGAACTGAGATGAAAAGCGCGAAAGAGGAAACGAATCCGCGTGCCCTCGTTTTCCCTCGTTCCTCGTCTCTTATCCAATCTGGCCGGAGCTTTCCGCCTCCCAACTACATACACTACTTTTCAGGGTGACCTGGTTCAGCTCAAGGAGTTGCCGTGTCAGAGCACCTTCGAGCTCAAGAGCAAAGCCATGGACGTGCTGGTCACGGTAAGGATTCCCGACTATCTATTCTCTGAAGAACTTGTTCTCCATCTTTTCCCCATTCACCCTGTACCTCCGTATACACGGCCCGCGCTGCAGCCTGCGGTCTTCCCTCTGCACTGCTTGAACTTCCGCTCCTATTCTCAATCTAGCATCGTTATTATTATCGGTTAATACCAATAATAATAACGATAATTCGACACCATCCCGGCTGGCGGATTATACGGTCAGGGTACCATTGTCCTCCCAGCCCAATTATACTGTACAATACCGAGTTCGGTACATCTAATTTGACATAGTTTTTTTTTACATTTTATAACGTGGCACAGATATGCAGCGAATGCCGTACGTCGTACACTGAAAAAAAAATACCATTGATTCAAGAGCGGTGACACTCGCGGGCTGCCATTCACATATGGAGTCAGTGTAATCATTATTTTCATTCTGACAATCGTATATAAAAATGAATCAATGTCTATGAAATTTATGAGACGATATGTAACAGTTTCATTATCATGCGTCGTTATGTCAAACAAAATAGACTTGAAATAACAGCGTATGTCAATGGCAGCCCGCAAGTGTCACTGTTTTTAAATCAATATTTTTTTTTCAGGGTACATGTAACTCGACTCGTTGTATAGGGAAGAGCGGGGCAAAATGGGACGATGGAGCAATACGCCATATCCAATCGTTTTTGGATGGGAGAATGGGGCAGAACGGGACAGAAAATCCGGACTTATGAACAGAGCAAGATTGGACATCCAAAAATGATTGGAAGCTTGCGTTTTGCTCACTGTCCCGTTTTGCCCCACTGTCCTATTTTGCCCCGCTCTACTCTACCGTTTCAAAGACCCCTCAGCATACCGTGCACCGTATATCCACTTTGATAAAGTACATGTAGATGATTTCGAATATTCCTGGGCATAGCAGATATATATCGTATGCGGCGTATGCAAAACATAGACAGTATATGTTCAGCATGAGGGAATGCCGATGGTTTGTTTGAAATATAACAAACCGCGTTGCGATCGATATACCGCTGCATGGCACTGACGATATGCTCAGGTATGCTTTTTGGGAAAAAAAAAAACTGAAACACAAAAACTGACAGAAAGAACAAAAAAAAGTTAAATAGTTTTTTAACATTCTATAATGTGGCGTAGATATGCGAGGACTGCCGTACCTGGTATATTTAACTCGACTCGTTATATACCATTTCAAAGACCCATCAGCATACCGTGCACCGCATATCCACTTTGATAAGGTATATGTAGATAATTTCGAATATTCCTGGGCATAGCAGATCTGTATCGTATGCGGCGTATGCGCGATGTACACAGTATATGTTCAGCATGAGGAAATGCCGATGGTTTGTTTGAAATATAACAAACCGTGTTGCGATCGATATACCGGTGCATGGCACTGACGATATGCTCAGGGAAAAAAACTGAAACACAAGAATAGACAGAAAGAAGAAAAAAAGCTAAAAAAGAAAAGGAGAAAAAGCCTTCCTTAAACACGTGCCGGAAAAACACGTTGCTTTTTTTCTCGTTTGCTCTTTCCCTCTGTACGCAACGCCTTATTACGCCGTATTAACGTGGATGTACCGTACACGGCATAAGCAGTATTCTTTGAAATGATGTATACCGTGTCGCGTTGAATATATCGCACACCGCATTGATGGTGCGTTCAGAAGTCTTTGAAACAGTATATGAGGTAAAAGTACCGGTGGCCGCACACCTAAGGAAAAAGTCCTAGTCTCCGGACATGCATGAGAAATCCAATTTTCGTGTCGCTTGCATGCTTTGTTCGGCCGCCGGAAAGTTTACCTTACCGTGTTGAATTGAAGATGCAGCGCACGGCACTCACGCCATTTCTAATCAGCCACGTTGTAAAATGTTAAATACAGTGTCAAATTGGATGTACCATGCATGGTGTATCCAATGACGAGAGAATTACACCGTCACGATATACCGTATGCACAGTAAAAAAAGTTTGCACTTTTTTAAATTAAATGTTTTATTTTTATATTTTTTTAGTAGGTAAGAATCGCTGGTACCACTTTGGGATTTTTTTCTCAGAATCTTTATACAATGCTAAATATCGTGTAAAATTGGAACCAGAATCGGAGGTGTGCTTTTAGTAGAAAAAAATTGTTTTCACTTTTTTTTTACGAAAAATGGACTTCTCGTATACCGAAAATTATGACCCGAACATCATTCGATAGTTGATAAAAAAAATACAAAAGTTAATGTTCCTACGCATTTTTTTAGTGACTAATATTTTCTGAGATACATTCATACTTAAAAAAACTTAAGTCCTGAACGGTGCACTTTAAAAACAAACAAAAAATCACAGAAGTCCCTCTTAAGTCGTACTACAAACTGGCAAATTGCAAAAAACATCCGAGCGGTCGACTGAAAAAAAGTGGTCCGGTTGATAAAGAATGCCTCTTATACGGCATGACGGGACGGTTTCGGTAAACACTTCGCTCATAATTTCCCGGCAGAAATTTTGGAGCAATTCATCAGCCTGGCAAGGCGTACTCAGTGCCCAAGGCGCAGTCCCAAGGCACCGATGTAGCGCTCCAAAATTTCTGCCCCTCCCGCGACGACAGCCAAATGTGTGTATATGTTCATCCCTCGGGCTACACGATACCACTATCCGGCACTGTTATCGTCAGGTACACGGTCTCAGACACGAGAATCTGAACCCCCTGATCGGCTGCCTGACCGAGCCAACGAGGCCATGCTTAGTTTCCGAGTACTGCTCGAGGGGTTCGCTCGAGGATGTGCTTGTACAGGACGAGATAAAGCTCGACTGGTCCTTCAGGCTCTCACTGCTCACGGATCTCGTCAGGGTAAGCTTAATCCCCACCCGCCCATCGACAAAGCTCAGCTCTGATTATCCTTAGCTATTGTCCGCTCGTCGTTCTATCGCAACGTTTACGGCAGACTTGTCATTACAACGGCGTAATTACACGAGGTTTCATCCGTGCGTGTATTAAGATAATATTGTTAATCGCTGCGACGATCACAGGGCATCAAGTATCTTCACAACAGTCCAATCCGCGTTCACGGATATCTGACTTCGAGAAACTGCGTAATCGATGCGCGCTGGGTCCTTAAGGTCACCGATTACGGATTGCCAGCCTTCTACGAGGCGCAAAACCTTCTGCCACCGCCGAAAACTGCTCGAGGTAAAAAGCCGTCGAGTACCCAAACTTTTTTTTCCCCTCAATAGGATAAAGAGGCCCTATTTAATGCCTGCAACGGGGGTGGAAAGTGGCCTATTCTTGACGAGCGGGATAAAAAGTAATTAATTTAGCAGGCAAAAAAGTTATTTTAGTGGGCAAAAAAGTAATTTAGCGGGTAAAACAGTGATTTTAGTAGACAGAAAAGTAATTTAGCGGAACGACATAAATTTTCAAAATTGCAAAAGAAAATAATTAAAAATAGCAAAGAAATTGCAAAATATTTCAGAAAATCGAAGATTACGAGAAAGTGGCAAAAAAATGGCTACGTACCTTGGTAGATTTCTGAACGCGGCTCTACAGCTAAAGATTGTGCCGTTGCGGGCATATAAATATGGCCACTCTTTATCATAGTCGGGGGAAAAATAACGTATGCCACTCGTGAGGAAGTGCGTTTTCAGCCCGTATCAACTTCAGCCCTCGCTTTGCTCAGGTATCAAACTTCACTCTCGGTAAAAATAGGCACTTTCCTCCCTTGTGGCATAATATACTACTTCTCACACACTGAGACTCCGACGAGAATGATGATGGGAGAGTGTAATGCATTGCATATTTTTAGATCTTCTGTGGACCGCGCCGGAGCTCTTGAGGCACTCTAATTTACGGAAAAGAGGAACTCAGCCCGGTGACGTTTACAGTTTTGGAATAATAATGCAGGAGGTAGTTGTGCGGGGCGAGCCTTTTTGCATGCTCGCCCTTTCACCCGAAGGTGAGTAACATCGATCGTTATCGATCTCGCAAGCCCGCAGCTCGATAAATGCCCCGGTACGTCTCGACTTTATCGATCGGACGCTGATCGAGGTCTCTTCCCTCTCGCTCGGTGGTACAAGCTATAATTAAATTAGCTTCGCCGCACGCACGCCCCATACGCGATTTAATTAACTAGATGCCTCCGAAAACTCCTTTAGCGTCCATTCCCAAGGCTCGTGTGTATAGACCCACGCGGTACGATAGTGCATTATACGTCCAAACTTGAAGACACTCCGTTGCAAACCCAACTACAACTATCAAAGTACCCGAGGGTCAATTTAATTCCGATAATTTCATACGGTCGAACCGAGTTAACCAGTTTCCGAGACTCTTCAATCTACTCTGTGAATGCATCGGCGTTTAGATATAATCGAGAAGGTGAAGAAACCGCCGCCGCTCATAAGGCCTTCGGTGAGCAAGGGTGCCGCACCGCCGGAAGCCATCAACATCATGCGTCAATGCTGGGCGGAAGCTGCAGACATGAGGCCCGACTTCAACGCCGTTCATGATCTATTCAAGAAACTCAATCACGGCCGGTAATTGGATTGTCATGCACCCGGGGCAAAACGGACATTTTTTTCGTGGGACACGGATAGATAGGGGAGCGCGAGGCAAAATGGCACAGTAGGGCAAAACGCAATTTTCCAATAACTTTTGGATAGTGCCGATGATGGAGCGTGGGGCAAAACGGGTTGAAAATCCGGATGTACCGTTGGGACAAAAGGGGGCATCCAAAAATTATTGGAAAATTGAGTTTTGCTCTCACTGTCCCGTTTTGCCCCACTGTCCCATTTTGCCCCGCTCCCTCCTAAGGAAGACTCCTTACAATACGCCCATGTTTTTTTTTTCCTTGATCTCCCCTTTCTATGTCCAGCGTTTACGTCACCGTGATGCGTCGATCAAATCTCCTCTCACATTTTCAGAAAGGTCAACTTCGTCGATACGATGTTCCAAATGCTCGAAAAATATTCCAACAATCTCGAGGAACTGATACGCGAGCGAACCGAACAGCTGGACATGGAGAAGAAGAAAACTGAACAGCTACTCAACCGCATGCTGCCCAGGCGAGTAAACTGTTGCGTTATTTTTCTTATTTTTCATTGCGACGCGTTCAGCGGCGAGTGAACATTTTGTATATCCAACGTACATACCCGCGCAGTTTGCCTGAATGGTGTGCGAAGCATGTCGATAACTTCGCTCGCATCGTCGCATCATCGTCGCACGGGACGTTCGCGACGTTCGCGACTATAAAGCCAACCCCTCGAGACCTACGTACGCGCGATAAATTTTTATTTTCGCTCGTGCGCCCGATGTTTCCTCAGCCGGCCGATCCCCGCCACAATTCATTCGAGAGGCCGTGCCTATTCTTGTCCCGCGGACGGTCCGTGCAACGAAGCCGATCCCGTGTCCTGTTTCGGTAACACGCGAATAGCTTCCACCCCCTTGTTGTTACAGCTCCGTGGCGGAGAAGCTCAAGCTCGGAATGCCGGTCGATCCCGAGGAGTTCGGCGAGGTTACGATTTATTTCTCGGACATCGTGGGGTTCACCACGATATCGGCGTACTCGACCCCCTTTCAGGTCGTCGATCTCCTGAACGATCTTTACACATGCTTCGACGCCACGATCAACGCTTACACGGTTTACAAGGTGAAAGACGCGGAGGGGTCGGAGGAACGAAATGCGATCGATGATTGATCGTCGCGTGTTTATTGTATTCCTATTTTATCGCAGGTAGAAACTATAGGGGACGCTTACATGGTCGTCGGCGGTTGTCCGGTCAGAATACCCGACCACGCGTCGCAAATCGCCACCATGGCGCTCGATCTCTTGCATCAGAGTGGCAAATTCAAGCTCAAACATCTGCCGAAGACACAGCTGAGGCTCAGAATCGGTCTTCACACCGGTGAGCGTGATTTTCGTGCGATGGACGATTTCGTCACAACGATTTTTTGATTATGTTTACTAAGCGGGTCCTTAAATAGAACATTTCAGAATTCAAATCTTCGGTTTTATTTACTTAACTTTTATTACGACAAACCTATATTTTCAAATGAAATATTCGGTTATTTTTCCGCAGTGGATTTTCACCTTTTACATCATTTTGTAACTATTAGCTATAAATGTAGTAACTTTGCTTCTTTAACCGTCGGTAGCGACCTATAAAAATATCATAGGGATTTTGCAGATTATTTTCTTATACGCTATACTTTGGGCAATGCGGGTTTACTCCACACAAGTCTCGAAATTTTCATTTCGACTTTAAATTTAGATGTTCCGAGTTTTCAATTTTTTAACTACCAGCCAGCAACCTCTAAAAATGCATTAATTTCGGGGACCCTTCGCACATCGCATTTTTATTTTATACCTCACGATAATGCGGGCTCGCCCGCGCCAAATTAAGAAATGTTCAATTTAAAGACCACCCTAACTTGTACCAACAGAAACAGAATTTCCATCGGTGATTTTAAAAAATCTGTTTACTTTTCGTTAACAATCATCAGGTCCTTGCTGCGCGGGTGTGGTCGGACTAACAATGCCGCGATATTGCCTCTTCGGCGACACGGTAAATACAGCCTCGAGAATGGAGTCGACAGGTGCACCCTGGCGTATCCATCTAAGTCAGGCGACCAGGGATCGTCTGACCATGGTAGGAGGCTACCACATCGAGTATCGCGGCCGTACAGACGTTAAGGGCAAAGGAAAGATGCCGACCTACTGGCTGCTCGGAAAGCAAGGCTTCGACAAAGAGCTACCGACACCTCCCTCGCTAGGGTGAGTTAATTCCTTCGTGGTTCGATGCTCCTCGTCGACGATCGCCTCTTCGCTCTATACCGTTTATCTCGCTCCACTCGACGGCCCGATCAATATCCACGGAGCGAACCCAAAACGGCATGCACGCGTACATTTTATATTCAATCCCTATACCTGTTTGCCAATACTTGCGAACAAACTATATCGCGCAATATGGATTTTTTCCACAGCAAGTTAAAAGCGGAGCGACGTCACTTCGCCGACTACAATCGTCCGAATCGTCGTACGGCCGGAAGTCATCGGTCCGAACGCACTTCGTCCGAACAGTCGAACTTCCGAAACGTTATTTTGCCGAATCGTAAACTGCCGAAACGTCAAATTTCCTAAACTATATTATTCCGAATCTTCATTCGGAATAATATAGTTTAGGACGAATTTATATAATATTAAGAATAATATAGTTTCGGACGAATTCCGATTCGGACGAATTACGATTCGGACGAATTACGACTCGGACGAATTACGACTCGGACGAATTACGATCCGGCAGTTCGACGATTCGGAAAAATAAAAGTTCGGAAGTTTGACCATTCGGATGAGGTGCGATCGGACCCGTGACTTTCGGCCATCCGTCGATTCATCCGATTGTACTTTCGGCGAAATGATGTGGCTCCGTCAAACGCACTCCAGTTCATGTGATAATTGTTTATTTATTCTATGCCGCACGCTATTCAGAGAGGATTATGGGTAAGCATTGTGTAGAATGCTTTTAAACCGAGTCCCACACTTCTTCCACCCTCCTCAAAGCTGAACCCAACGATATCCCGCGAGTTAATGTCAGCGCAAGGGTCTGCTTCTCCTTCGTCGGATATCGCTGAAGTGCGAGAATTCACCGACATGCCAATTATTGGCGTTATTAATTTATAGATAAGTTCAAACAAAGGTACAATGTGAGTAAAAACAAAAAATTGTGCATTTGCCCAGGCTCGAGGATACTCTGAGACTCGGAAGTTTGCCGAGCGCCGACGAATCCGGTAGCGATTCGCCTCCGCAGCAAGTGCCGACCGATCAGCCAGCCTTCGAGGACAACAGTTCCGGCGAGTGCAGCTACTCGTTCGCGACCACGTCGGCAGGGGGCGCCGAGCATGTTTCACCCTCGTGCAGCTCGAGGATCAACGTCACGCCGAGCGACCCGGCGGAGTCCGAGAGAGCCGGCTCGAACGCGAGAAACTTCGCGTTAACGGGAAAGGCGGTGACGAAGAAGTTGCAGGAACGAGCGGGGTCGATAAGAAGGGTCGCGGTGTCGGTTCACGACGAGAGAAATCTGGCGCCCTTGACACCGAACTACTCAATAAAATCATGCGAACCCGCGGAAATTTTTCGCGACATCTCGAAGACACCCGAGTACAGTAGCGCAACGGTCACCAAGAGCACTTCCGGCGACACCCAGTTATCATTGGGCACTCCGGTATCCGCGACCGAAGTCGCCGCTGCGCTCCTCGGCGCTTCGACGAGTTCACTGACCTCGGTTCAAGGCTCCGCCTTTCGCGGAAGGCACAGAAGGGTCGGGGGCGTCATCGGCGAGGACGATCTCAGCACACCTTACAATCATTACAGGTGTCTTTCGCCCAACGAACATTACGGTAAGCGGCTCGCTGTCCGATATTCGCGCTACCCTGGGGAAAATATTTCTCTGAATATCTCTGGAAATTTCTCTGAAGGGCTCGGAAAATTTCTCTGAAGGTCTCGGAAAATTTCTCTGAAAGTTTCGGAAAATTTCTCTGAAAATCTTGGAAAATTCCTCGGAAAGTCTCAGAAAAATTCTCTGAATAGTCCTCTGAATTTCTCTCACTTTTCGGAGACAGTTAAAAACATTTCTGAATCTAAATATTTCTAATTGTTCTGAAAATCTCTGATTTTTTTCCGCAATCATCTCTGAAAAACTATGAGCCAAATTGTCAGAGAAATATTTTCACCAGGGTAGCGAAAACAAAACACTGTCGTTTAACGGCAATTAAAAATGGATTTCCAGGTAAATCATCGAGTGGACGATTGCTCAAGAGACAATTCAGTCTCGATCGAGCCGACGAGCCGGTGTCGATCGCATCCGATCAGCAGGTAGCCCCGAGATCGACTCCTCGACTCTACAAGCAAAATAGCGCTGGTGCAGCGAACGACCTGGAAAGGATCGAAGAAGTCCCGAACACTCCGGGACCTCAGATGTCTCGCCGTGATCAAGGCTATCGCCACGCTGCTTCGATGTCTCTCTCGGTCGAGTCACTCACACTGCACTGAACAATCATCCCTCCTCCCAGATTACATTTCTGCAGAAAATTATCGAGGAAAATCTACACGTTCGAGACACTTCGAAATGAAATTTGTGCTCGCTCGCACGCCACCGATTAACGGCGAAATTTGCGGTTCCTTTGTTTCAAACAATAATCCTCTACGACGTACCTTGACGATGAAAGAAAACAATAAATTCCAATGTGTATTATAATAACGAGTAACGAAAAAAAAAGATCAAGAGTATATGAAACTTAACAATCAAAGTAAAGAATATCAGAAACGTTTACGATGCCAATCTACCTCCCTAAGTATTATCTGTAGAAGAATATGTTGCAACCATTGGAAAGCATCTCCTTACGAGATTATTTATTTGATAACAGAGTCGTTTTTATCACTGCTGGACAGTCGTATTTTTTTCATCTCCACTAAAGCGAAAAAGGGAAACACTTGACACGCGTCCTGTAGTGCGTACTATACCCAGAAAAAAAAATAATTTGACGGCCACCGTTCATTTGGTTTAAGTAAAACATTTGATTTAAATACATATTTATTGAAATCAAGGAAATATTTATTTTAATCAAATTAATATTTTACTTAAACCAAACAAACGGTGGCCGTCAAATAAATATTTTTTCTGCGTCAATGAAGACGGATGACGATGCGATGCACCTGATGTGTGTGTCACGTACGATTAGACATCTTGTAAAAATTGTCGTCGTCATTGAAGTCGGAAATTATTATTAGACGATACGTCCCATCACTGTGAAAAAGTTGGTGTAATCCATAAAAGATCGGTTTTATCGAAGCATGTAAATACCTTTTCTATCGGCCTAATAATGGATTCGTGAATTTTTTATCACAATTTCACTTGGAACGTCACACGTAGATTACGCCTGCCCTCGGTCATCTCTCACTTTGTTAAGTGTGTGTATGCGTGGGTGAGTTGCCAGTATGTGTGTGCGCGCGCGTGCGAAATAACAGAAAAAAACTACAAAGTCTACCTTAGCATCCGTGACTCGATTGAGATTATTGGTATTAAATTATTCTAGCTAAGAATATTAAACTATGATTCTAGATGACAATCGTTGGTTCGTTGACACCGCCATTAAAACGAATTGGAATGCACTCGATAAACGCCATCTCCACAGGCGGATTGTGACTCGAATTTATGAAGAATATTCTCCTGAATGTTATTAGCAGCAACGGCAAAACGAAAGAAAACGAGAGGTGGAGAGCAAAAGAGAGGTAGATATTTGTAACTATTTACATGTTGTTAAACGGTTGATGTTAGAAGATACCCGTGTTTTTGTATCTACATGGTACAAACAACCACTGTGTTTTTTAAAACGAATCCAAAATGAATCATCGATCATTCCATAGAGCTTCACCCCCTCCCCTTGAGACGTGAATCGACCCTATCTGGTCGTCTCAAATTTTCAATATTTCTCACCTATACAGTATTAATTGTTGCAACTTATTTACAAAGGCTGCTCTAACAATGAAGGTCAATGGAAATGGTTATTGAATTAGAAGTTACTTATTTGTGATATATCTTAAGTTACCCGATTTCTACATTTACAATATCAATGAATTGGATTTTTTCGCACAAGACAAAACAAATAAATAAAATGTCAATTAAAGAGTGAGAATACGACAAAAAAATATTTAAAAAATTGAACGGTCCTGTCTCTGAATCTTCATGCCATTTACCTGTATGCATTTTACCTTAAGCTATCTATCGTACATAGTAATGAGACAAAGAGAATCTATATATGCTATTGATATTGATGAAAAAGATCGCGATCGAATCGCGACTCGATCGAAAGGCGTATCATTACAAGTTACGAATGACAAATACTGTTGACATATTTATTTAAGGTCATTTACACAAGAGGATTGGGAAATGAAAAAAAAAAAAACAAATAAAATAAAATAACCGTCTGTGTTAATACCACTTGGATAGTTTTACGGATGGATGTTAAATGTTGAAACAATTTACTGTAGAGTATTGTATATTCGCCGGAAATTGGGTATTTGTATCTTCTAGAGGCTCTGTTATGAAGACGTATCTAGTACTAAACAATCAGCAATAAAGAAGATCGTATTGGAAATTATTATACGAGTCCATCATTAGCATTCCATTTTTCCGTGTAGCAAGGCGACCTTCCGGAAGGGATGAAAACGATGGGAACGGAAAAACATACAGCGGTACACAGTTTAATTAATTACCCGTAGGAAATCACATTTCTCGACGTTTTCGACCATTTCTAGTACGCTGACATTAAAATCTCGATAATTAATTTGTTCACGAGGAAGCTAAATACTTCAAAGGGTTAAAGAAAAAAAAATACACGTAAGCATAAATTGTTTTAAAAAATATTCTTCGGCGGTTTATTATTCTACAAAGATACATGATAACAAAGAGGCAGTAACGAAACATCTATATAAATTTGTGAGGTACAACAGTGGAGTTGGCGTTGATTCGGATCGTCGGCGAGCTTGAAGCAACCACCGTGCGGCATCCGCGTTGTAAATATGGCATGCAAAACGCCGATCATTTCCACTTTACCAGGTCCTGGACAGATAAAAAGAAAGAGAATTATTGGAGTAAATATGCAAGTTGCGTTGATTAAACGAGCGGTACCGCGAGTATTCGTCTACAGCGGTGCGTAGTTTAATTAATTACCCGTAGGACGTGGAGGGTTCGGGTGGGGATTGCCACGACGGTTCGTACTCCGGCGAAGGCTTGAATACCGGTCGCTCGACGATTCTCTCGACGTAGACTGGTTTCTCGACGTACTCGACGTACTTGACTGAAGGTGGCGGTGCTACGTACACGTGATGCACTTCCGGTCCGTGGTGATATCCGGCTTTGTATCTGTAAGTACGGAGATGAGGTGAAGATGAAGAAAAAAGAAACCCATGCACACACGCACTTTTGTCCAACGGCAGTGAGCCATTAGAAAGCCGCCTCTCGGAATCGGCGCAGGGGAGACCGGGGCGAAATGGCACAGCGGGCAAAACGGGCCACTGAGGGCAAAACTCAATTTTCCAATAATTTTTTGGATGCATCTTGTCCCAACTATACATCCGGATTTTCAAACCCGTTTCGTCCCACGGAGACAGTTTAAAATAATTTGGTAAAATCGAAACGCAACATTTCGTAAAAATAATATTGTTAAATAAGTGACAAACGAGTTTGTCACTTATTTTTATATACGAACTTGTACTTTTATTTCCCGTGTCGTTGGCAATTTTAGTTTGTACTTTTGCTTCAAAAATTAGGAAATTGGCAAATAAAAAATTGTGGACGTTTGTCGACAATAAGTCGTTGTAAAAAGTACAAACTTTTTTTACTGCGTACCACCATCGGCTCCATGCAAAAGTTATTGGAAAATTGCCTTTTGTCTCATTATCCCATTTTGCTCCGCTGTGCCATTTTTCCCCGCTCTCCCCTACAGTAACGAGTTGATCCCTCGCGTCTAGGAGCGAGCGTGTTAGCGAGACTGTTATTTACCCTTTGGCGACTCCGAGTCCGAAGCCAAGGAGACCGGCGCCCAGCAGTTTCTTCTTCAGGAAGAGAGTTCTCTTCGGCCTCGCGTGCTCGAGCCCATCGTCACTCGCCGTTGCAAGTAGTTGCCCCTGATCTTCTTGGAGCCCGGAAACCTCCGCCTGCGCGTACAGGACGCAGCAGCAGAGGAGGGTGGCGAACAAAATCGTACACGGATTCATCTGAAAAAAAAAAAAAAAATGCAAATTAAAAAACCTCACCATCACAGCAATAAAATTTAATGAAAAAGAAATGGTGTTCTTAAACAAGCCGCCCATGTCGTCCAACGTTTCGTAAGACTTCAAGTCCCAGGCGATCCAGTACGACGACCGCAGCAACAGTAGTAGTGCCACGTATATGTACCTTACACTACGAGTGCGAGTTTCCCTTTTCTACAAAGGTAAAAGTAGATCGACGAGATAAATGTGCGAAAGCTAGTTTTCCACCGAAGGCATCTTCGATCGCGTATAGATCATTGGCCCGACACTCCGACAGCGGCAACGAGGACTTCTCAATGGTATCGTAATTCATGAATTACTGAGTCTTCACGACGCTACTCGAAAAGCGTTGCCACGAGAACGCCTCCAGTGTCGAAACTTCTCGGCGGTCCACACAAACACTCAGCCTCTTCGACTGTTTAGCGCGCCTTCGACATCTCTTTCTTAATGATTACGGTATACAAGGAATTCCCGGTGACACGCCGCCGTTTCCTACACGCCGCTTCCTCCGAATAGGAATAATCTCTCATGTGTATTCAACGAAAATCCTTGACGACTGGTTAGAGAGTCGGGCTTGAATTTTCACTTATCGCCGCTATTGGGTTTTTTTCTCTTTCTCTCGTTGATTACAAAATTGACCCACCGATAACTGGACTCGAAACTCGAGTTACCGCACGACTCGATTACATTCATTGACGAACATCTATTTTTTTTTTGATACAGTAGTACGGATAATCGAAATCCCGGTTAATCCGAACTAGACAACGAAAGTATGTAATTGAATAATAATTAATGATACAACTTTTTTTTAGTTGCAATGGCGTTTACTAAAACTTGCACTTAATGGCTAAATAGTGTGACTTAGAATGTACAGCTTTGGATTTTTTTTTTCATTAATAGTACGTAAGTTAGTATTTTTTTGAGTACTGAATGACTTTGGTTTGCTCCGAGCATTAAAAAAAAAAAACCTCAGTATACGCACGGTTAATCCGTTTCCCGGTTAATCCGACCGCGGTTAATCGGGGTTCCACTGTACCGTACATTAAATCCTCACTGATGAAATCAAGTTATATCACTATAATGTCTCACCTTGGCAACTGGCGAGGACGAGTCGATGATTAGCTCCCGGATTGTCTGCACTTGTACTGTGACATCGACAGAGGTGCGATTCGATTTTATATAGCGAGCACAACCGGTGACGATGTTATCCCCTACCATCGTTCCGGGGGTGGCTCGGAGGTGCGTGCAATTGTCGGCCGTCGTATTACTGGTAGTTGTGAAGCAGCGGTCGTAGTAAACCCTACTCCGACCGGTACTACAGTTCCGCGTAGTCCAGCGGCATTGTAGCCTGGTACGTAATTGCCCGAGGAAGCACGCGGGCCGGACGAGCGCGTCGTCGTTCGTTACGATTAATTAAATCGATCGACGCGTCGTCGATCGTGCCCGAGCGTCCTCCTCTGCGACGTTTAAATCTCACTTTCCTTTCAAATGGGCGCTAAACACCTGCGCCTAATCGTCAGATTCGTCGACTATCGGGACACGTGTTTCGAATACCCAATTCAAGAAATCACCTTAAGTAACACAACGTATCTGACCCCGAAAGCACACGTGTCATACTCGAGGGAAATATTTTCTAAAAAAAAAAAAATCTATGTTCCATTGACGAAAAGACTGGTCGGGGTTTGGGACGCGGTTGAATTGACCGGGAACGAGGAAAGTCGCTTTCCCTTCCCCGCGATGATCGATACGTCGATATCGCGCGGGTGAATACGGAGAAAAAAAAAAGAGCATCGGGCATGCGACCAACGCGTAGGCATTAGTGAAATTTACGGCTACGCAACGAGGATACGAATCTGAGATCCGAGGCGTCGTTCGGCCCGATGGATTGCGAAAGCCGCGTGTCTCGTGGATACGAACTTTCCACGTCGGACGGACCTTAATAATCCGTTCGGTCGGTCTCTTTTCTCTATTTTTTTTTTTTTAAGCAACCGGCGATACATGCTCGTGGCCAAGGCGATGAAGCACCGACGGTGCGCCCGCGGGACGCTCGCATTGCCATGCGAGTCGCGAGTTATGACGGCCTCGCGGCCCGAGACACGCGGGTCCGAGTCTGATGCGTTCATTCACCAAACGTGCACGCTCGCTCCATACTCGCCGTCGTTTTATAACGATATGTACATATATATATATAGTATACATGTATATACGTTGACTTTTCCTGTCTGGTGAGAGAGAGAGGCTTTCGGAAGACTTTCGTCATGCGAAATTGCATTGTATCGAGACCCGGTGAGACGCATAGGGTAGACATATTTTTGCCACACTGATTAAAGAATATGGTTGAATCAACTAAAGATTCGGGCAGGGACGTTCAACTAAATTTTTTTCTGGTCCACCTGAAAGATAGGTCAATTCAACCATTTTTGGGATGCTTTCATCAAAATATTTTTGAGGCTTTGAAATATTTAGTTCGACTACCATAATATTTATTTGAACGTCCCTGCCCGAATGTTTAGTTGATTGAACTGCATTTTTTTATCAGTGCACTCGGTACTTGTGGTACAGTACGATGAGAGATGGATTTAGTAAATGTGACGATATCGCTTCGGAGATATTACCGTAGCACATGGCAGTACGGAACTACGCCCAGAAAAAAAAATTATCTGACGGCCATTGTTTATTTGGTTAAAGTAAAATATTTATTTGATTTAAATAAATATTTATTTAAATCAAATGACCAAAATCGACCCTATTCGTGTTTTTCTACAAATGTGTTTTTATGTTTATTATCGAAATACAAGGTTTTGCTTAAATACTTCCATTACATTATCCTTAATACACTAAATAACCGTACATGTTTTAAGATGAGGTTGAAACGACTAAGAGTCGGCGGTTTCTATAAATTCGATTGTTGGCAATGATCTTGATGATATCGGCGGCGCTTGATAGGTTCTGATGTTCTTGATAACTTCGTCAGGTGGGTTGTTGCACCAAATTACCGCGAGGTCCTGTAACGTGTTTGAAATGCCATTAGTACCGTGCCAAGCGAGTGTGGATCAATTTTTTTTTTCTGTTTTTGAGTTCTTACCCCATTATCCGGAAGCGTAGTTAGTCGGCTTCTCGTAGTGGTATCCATCATCGGTGTTACCGGCACTTCCGTAACCACCGCCATTGCTGGCGCCGGATTGCCGTTCGCTACGGGGTCCACCGCCGTACGTAACTTCGCCTTTGATTCCGATACCGAACGCTTTCGGGACGTTGAATCCGATACCATTGACCTGTCCGCCGTTGTTTCCGCCACCGTAGCCCTGTCCGCCGTTGTATCCGCCGTTGTATCCGCCACCGTAGCCCTGTCCGCCGTTGTATCCGCCGTTGTATCCGCCACCGTAGCCCTGTCCGCCGTTGTATCCGCCAGCGTAGCCCTGTCCGCCGTTATATCCGTCAGCGTAGGCCAGTCCGCCGTTGTATCCCTCAGCGTAGCCTTGTCCGCCGTTGTATCCGCCAGCGTAGCCTTGTCCGCCGTTGTATACGCCACCATAGCCTTGTCCGCCGTTGTAGCCGCCATTGTAGGCTTGTCCGCTGCCGTATGCTTGTCCGCCGCCGTATGCTGGTCCGCCGCCATATCCGCCGGCGTATGTTTGTCCGCCGCCGTATGCGCCGCCATTTGCTTGTCCGACGCCGTATACGCCGCCATTTGTTTGTCCGACGCCGTATCCGCCGCCATTTGCTTGTCCGCCGCCGTATCCGCTGCCGTATCCGCCGCCATTTGCTTGTCCGCCGCCGTATCCGCCGCCGTATCCACCGCCATTTGCTTGTCCGCCGCCGTATCCGCCGCCGTATCCGCCGCCATTTGCTTGTCCGCCGCCGTGTCCGCCGCCATTTGGTTGTCCGCCGTTGCCCTTGCCGAACCCGCCGTTGCTGAAGCATTGGAAAGATTCGTTGGTTATAAATTGATTTTTTGTAAATGACGTCTATCAACTAATCTTCGGGTGTTTGATAGCGTTCGGGAATAGACACACAGAGAAAAAAAATTAATTGAGTCAACACAATGTGCGCTTGCGGGTGGCGAAACAAATGTTCGGTTGATTGAGAAGAACACCTCGTTGATTAAAGTAACAGGCCGTTGAATCGAACGTTTCTTCACTCACTGCGACAATTATTTCGTTCGATCAACCAAAGATTTGTTCCGCGACCCGTAAGCGCTCATTTTGTTGATTCAATCAATTTTTTTTTCTCGTTGCACTATGCGGATTAACCACATACGGATTTAAGGAGGGTGTATCATTTCCATCGGCGTTAGATTGGCGTTGGGATCGTTTTTACATGCTACAGATCGAGTGCATGCCGCGATATCTGTAGAAGTAGATGGTCGGTTACCGGACGTTTCGATGAGATATGAATATCCTCGAAAATCGAGGCACTACCGCGCGATTCTACGATAGAGTCGCGTCGCACGGGACGCGGGCTCTCTCGTTGCAAATTAAAAAAAAAAAAAGAAGCATTTAAAAAAATGCACCGATATTTCGCCTCGAGCTTGATGTTTTTGTACGTATCATAAAAAAGTATTGTCACCGAGTATTTGGAAGTCAAATCCTCGATTATTTGAGTCGGCTTTTCCTCGGTGAAGTCGTGCCTGCAGCTTTTGATGCACACCGCGTAGGAGACCGCCGATTATTCCCTCCCTACCCCAATGATACGCCCTCCTTAAACCCATACAGAGCGGATTAGCCTCACGTCCCGAGGAAGTCACGAAAGGGGACGCACGACTTCTCGAGGACGTCTTCAGGATAGGGCTGTACAGTTGAGCCGTCTTGGACGGCTAAAAAATCCGATCCGGCTAATGGACATTATTGTTTAGTCAGCTAAGCCGTCTTAGCCGACGAAGATGGTGTGGCTGGCTAAAAATTAGCCGCAGATTAGCCAGCTTATTCATTCATATCTGTACTATTTTTTGCTTAGATTCGACTACCTTTAAGATCTTCAAAATCTTATTCCAACGAACCAATCGTGTCTCTCAATACGTCTCTATTCTGGTATAAGAAAGTCATAATATTGTCATTACCCGTGAAATAATAGCAGTACAAAAATCGATAAATAAAAAAAAGGCATCCACCATAGATAGATGTCTCGTTAATTTCATCAGTGACCTTTTAATTCACGATAAAAATGAATAGCCGACTAAACTGCGGCTAACTCTTAGCCGGCCAAACTATAATGTCTATTAGTCGGATAAGATTTTTTAGCCAGCCAATACTCGACTGTACAGTCCTACTTCAGGATGACTGAGATTTATCTCCGTGAGGGAAGACGTAACTTATCGGAACACTTACGACTTAGAATTGGAGCCGAGAAGAGCTTTGCCACCTAGGGCAACTCCGCCGAGGAGGAGAGCTTTCTTGGCGATGAGAGCTCCGCCGCCCAGCAGGAGTGCCTTCTTGGCGAGAAGAATACCGCGCTTCTCCCGAACATGCGGCGTCGAATCCTCCTCGAGTTCTACGGCCACGGTCGCCGCGTAAGCAACCGCAAATATGGCCGCGCCCACCAACAGTACGTATTGGAACTGCATCTATCGGGAAAAAACACACGTCAGAAACATCGTTGATAAATCCGCTCTATAGATAACTAACGACCGGCAAAGAGAACGGAAGTCGTTTTGTCAGCTTCTTTGACATTTCGAATTCAGGTCAGCCCGAACAAACTCGCTAACGCAACGGCGGGTACGAAGAGGCTACATAAGTGTATTTCAGGAATTCTCAGCACGCACTTCTTAGTCGCGCGTGTCAACAATGACGTTATACAACGACCCGGGCGACCGCGCTGGACGTCCCGAGACACTTTGTTAGTATATCGATTGTTCGAAAGTCACCTCGCAGAAGACACCGTAAATCGATGATGGATAACACGAGGTTTAAGTTTCACGAAAGAAATGTCACAAAAATTGCAAATAATAATACAGCTCCCCTTTTTTTCCTTCCGGGACTGCAGTGAATGTCAAGGGGCAGTTTTTGTGGAGTTTAAATAGCACGTTGCGTTTGGGATTTTCCTTACTTGGGGTAAGGGATTTTTTTTTTTTTCTACTTAGAGACACCCGGAAAATAAGAGACTACCAAATACAAGCTTATGCCACAAACCTCGTGAACGCTGGGTCCAAATGATGATGCTCCTCGGATGAAGATGACTCTTATAGGTTTCGAGTTTTATGCATCCCTTCCACCTGGTACAGCCACGCCTAATTGGGGACAGCATCCGAGGTCGCTCTCTTACTGCCTCGTCTTTCCTCTCGATCTCGGAACGAGAGTCTCGGTGTTTTACGCAAATTGCGTTACTACCACCAGCGCATCGCCGATCGCCGGTGAGCGTGTGTTTACTGAGGCAACCGACCTTGAACCCGCAGACTCGTCTCCCCCTTTGCGCCAGAGGGAAGACATCTTTCGAATATCTCACGGGTTCTGCTCGGAAGATACCGTCGATGCCGGATGGTCTGCGCGAACCGACGACCTTAGCGCTTGCTTCTACACAAACTACTTTCGTCGAAACTCCTCCCTTTCCGGCCGCAAGGCTACGCTACCTGTGTATACACAGTCGTCGATAATACACCGTGTTTTCGATGAAAATAACTAACGGTAAAGACGCGTCTCCTGATCCTTCTTTTTGCCAATACCCGTGCCCTTTTTTTTCTCATAGTAGCATGACGAATCGCTCTCTTCGCATGGACATAAATAGCCCCTTTCTCGTCATTGAACTTCCCGTCAATGTTCCGTAAGATTAACTGTGTGTATTTTATGGAGCTATTCGCTCGTGTTTCTCCGTACCGAAATCGAGCCGATAATTTCTCTTTTCGGTGCCTTCGATAGATCCAAAGGCCAAACGATTTCGACACCTGCTCTCGAGTGTCTGACGCGTCGTCCACGTGCCCGGTTGTGGCTGCCGGACCACGTGGCTTCGGCCGACGTTACCGCGTACGCAATCTCGTCGTCCGCTATCGCGCCTCGATCTCATCTGCTAACAACTTGTGGAATCGTGCGTGAGAGAACCGTGGTGTGATATATTTAGAAAAAAAAAAATCGGAGAAAATTTTAAATTCTGGTTGGACGAAGTTTAGTAGACTGACGGAGCAGCCGGAATGTGAAATGCAAATGGTGGAGATTTATACTTAACAATCATACTCCATCGAGAGTGTCCCCTCGTGAAATCTTACCCCGTATTTTTCGTGCGATTGGGCGGAAAGTCTCTACGTGTTTTCTCATCGATTTTCATTCGATTCATATTTCCATAGCTTTTCCGCAGCAATTTCACAATTGCTGCGGAAAAGCTATGGAAATATGAAGTCCACTACAGTCCACTACAGTTTCGGTACAGTGGCTACAGCCGAATGATTACCACAAACAAAAAAAAAAACATTACGTTAAAAAAAAAAAAAAAATTCTTTCATAAAATTGCAAATGTACTGCAGTAATAGAAAAAAGTACTCCCCGGCGGGGAATTGAACCCCGGTCTCCCGCGTGACAGGCGGGGATACTACCACTGTACTACCGAGGACGTGGAAAGGCTTGCTATATGTACCCTTATGACAGGGGCAGTGATATATTTATACACCACTCATAAGGTTACATATAGCAAGCTTTTCCACGTCCTCGGTAGTACAGTGGTAGTATCCCCGCCTGTCACGCGGGAGACCGGGGTTCAATTCCCCGCCGGGGAGTACTTTTTTAGCACCGTGGTACATCTGCAATTTTATGAAAGAAAAAAAAAAATTACGTAATTTTTTTTTCTTTCATAAAATAACGTGATTTTTTTTCCTTCATAAAATTGCAGATGTACTACGGTACTAAAAAAGTACTCCCCGGCGGGGAATTGAACCCCGGTCTCCCGCGTGACAGGCGGGGATACTACCACTGTACTACCGAGGACGTGGGAAAGCTTGCTATATGTACCCTTATCACAGGGGCAGTGATATATTTATACACCACTCATAAGGTTACATATAGCAAGCTTTTCCACGTCCTCGGTAGTACAGTGGTAGTATCCCCGCCTGTCACGCGGGAGACCGGGGTTCAATTCCCCGCCGGGGAGTACTTTTTTAGGACCGTAGTACATCTGCAATTTTATTAAAGAAAAAAAAAAATTACGTAATTTTTTTTTTTTTTTTTAATCATTCGGCTGTGGCCACTGTACCGAAACTAGTGGACTTTATGTTTGAGTTCGAACTGAACGATACTTCGGTTCATGGAACGGCGTTCCATGAATCTCGTGTTATCGAAATCTCAGCAAGCATTGTTACCCTTTTATTCATTTTTTTATATCGCTGTTCCGTGGGGCATAACCGATAGTCGAAACGTCATTCGCAAAAGTCGCCGTTTTATAAGTCAAATCTGCCTACGTAGACGAAGAATTAACGTAGTCTCACGTGTTACAGAACTCTTTCTTCGCTCCTCCAAAATGCCTTTGAAAGTGAGTACCTCGATCGCCAATCATTCGCATCCAACGCACGAATTCCCACACGGCTCCCTTTTTTCGTTTGCATTGTATTCACGGACGAGCGTGAGAGGAAAGATAATGCGCGAGAAGAAGTCATGTACCCCGTTTCCATCCGACCCTACCTATAGCGTTGATAATCTATTCGGAATACCAGTCTCGAGTAGGATCCGGGATTTTTTTCCACTATATCATAACGATTACTGTTTACGGCATATTGAAAGAGAATAATTAGCATAACGATCCACGTAGGTAGTCACGCGTGCCAATAGCAAATATTCACTATAGCCGACAAATTTACAGAAGGAATCCGCGCCAGAGGCGAACGATGGGGAAGAGAAAAGCGGGATATCGAAAAAGGCCACCTTGGAGGAAAGGAAGGCTGAGAAACGACGGATCGAGAATGAACGGAACAAGTCACTGAGGATCGAACGCTTGCGTAGAGAGATGGATCTCGGTGCTCTGAATACAAAGCGTCATGAGCGTGACTGGAGGGAAATGATGACCAGAGTGAAGATGCCGATCCTCCGGCAGGAACTCGAGGTCACGTGGCGCACGTTCGATCGCTCACTGGACATTAAGGACTGCAGGTATTTGGAATTATATAATCGAACGGTTCAATAATGTACAATCTCTCGGCAATCGTCTCTGTCGTTTTCCTCAAAACTGCCGATCGGCGGAGGAATCCGGGGTCAACGGCATACCGCACTTTACGATAGACGAACGAAAACCAGTATGGCAACGTTGTGCAAGCAGCGAAGAGAAGAGCACCATCGTCAAGCCAATGTGGATATTCTTTTCCTGAATCGACGGATTTATATTAATTAATGGGATATTACTTTTCGAACATAGTTTTCATGGAGATTTTGCCGGATGCGTCTTTTACATATCTTACTTGTCACTAATCAATTCAAAATTTTCTCTTATTAAATTTCTAACGATTTCTACACGGAGAGAGTTTGTTGGTTATAATTTCTGTAAAAACATGAGAGAAAACGCCAAACAGCGTAGTGAATTGAGAATATTTCGGCAGTTTGGGGAATTTCCCCATACTGTTGAGTGAAAATGAATTATGCGTGTGTACAATGTAGTATGGGAATCGTCTCCACACGTGTTATGCTCGATTCGCTGAAGATCCCACGAAAACGTCCATATCGTGTGGTCGAATTCGTCACACGGGTATTTCTGTATTCACGCGCCCGTTTGGGTTACATTCTATTACCGTACTGGATTCTTCTACCTATTGAAACCGAAAAAATGCCATACTCATTAATAAAGCAGCTTCCGCGATTTTTCTTTATCTACATTGGTGTAATACCTATTTAAATAGATAAAGACCTTGTTTACTTTAAGAGTTATTATTAATTACTAATTATTACGGGGAAACAGGAAAATGAAGGTTTTTCAAGAAACGACTATTTACACAGCCATTTTTGTATTAAAAATCTTCATTTTTATATCCACCATTTCGTTAGATAAACTTCTTTTGTATACTTTTTATTTATTTATAGAAGGTTCGACGACATTTTACTTTTCCCCTGACCAATTAAAAAATTCTCTGACTTTTCACTGATTCCCTGACAAAACTTTTTCTGACCGCGGATTTCCTTGACCGTGGCCACGATGATATCTGATACGTACATAATTTCTGTGTGAGCTGTAGCGTTAAAATTTGTGAACAGCACGAGCCTCATCCTGGACGCTCTGGAACTGGCTGAGGAGCAGTATCAGATGAATCTGAGATCGCACATGGAAGCTACAGATCGGCTCATTCGGATTTTCCGAACGAGACTTCAGGAGCAGGACGATCATTATCGACTCAATCTTCAGGAACTGCTGGCCACCTCGAAGAACGAAACGGAACTCGTAAACTGCAGAGAGAACGAGGACGAGGGGTTTCTTCGATGTATCATCTTCGGCACGAGGCAACGTCTCGACGAATCTCTCATGAACACCCAAAGCGGCACCATCGGTATTCGCAACTGGCAGTCGTCCTTGATGTCTATGAATACTTGATCGTCTAGTATGATTTCAAATACCTGATTTTAATTTATGGTTTTCTTTACGCAGCGAAATTTAATGCTCTGAACGAGGATAACAAGAATTCGATACGGTTGAACGCGACGATTCTGGAGAAGCGACTGATGATTCATTGGAAAGAGTTGCGCGGAGTTCTGAATGAATACGAGAATGGTAAAAAAAAAAAATGTAGAGTAGGGCATCACTTACGCGATGTTTATTTCAGTCCAAACTTATGTCCGCCGAAAGGGAACTACGTTGTTACTACTTTTCGTAGCGCGCGTCTATCTGGGTACCCTAATGAAAATGAACTATTGGTCGTAAAATGGTTACCATTGGATTTGTATGGTGTACCGAATGGTGCATTAGCGGTGACGCAGTGGCAGAGTTCTTGTCTGATAAGGCAAACGTCGTTGGTTCGATCCCAACGACGATTGGATTCTTTTTTTTCGTATTATTTGCTTCAACAAAACAACCAATGGTAACAATTAAAAAATAGTACGGTGACCACTGGGAAATTGAATGGTTTCCATTGAGAAATTGAATGGTTGTCCGAATGGTGCTCCAATTTACCATTGCACATATTCCAATCATTGTCCCAATGGATTTTTTCTTAATGGCGACCAACGGTTCATTTTCACGAGAGGACGTCATAAGGAAAAATAATCTGGTATTTATCGCGAATGCCGCCACCCAGATAGACAAAAATTGGCACGGCGACGGAACATTGGCGGTACCAATGATACGATTCACTCTCCACGGCACTTTTTCTATCTGGGCCAAATCAGCCTTGCAGCGCCACTCATACTACATAAGATTCGAATACGTGGTGTTATTCCGACGTAATTACTTTTTACCGGAAATGACTTTTAACTTAAATCAATTTGGCGTAAACGATACTCTACCAAATATGTACGGAAGAACTTGCCATCGTCACATGCAGAAACGATGGAGCGCCGACGAGCTTATGAGATAATCAAAGCGAAGGATGATCGGGAACGTGGCATCATAGCGCGCCAGGTGGTAACAACGTCGTTACTCTTCGAGGCGAATCGCAAGTTGAATAAAAAAATTGGGCAACTCAGGGCCACCGCTGAGCGAAGAATTTCTATGATTATGGAAGAGCACAAATTCTTCCAGGAATCGTATTGGACGATTAAGCAACGATTTACCGCGGGTATGCGAAACCTTATTCTACACCGACGATAAGCTGCTGCTTTTTTTCATTAAAAAGGTTTTATTATTCTTTTAATTATACCATTAACGCGCGACTGTTCGATACGAAAATAGAGCAAAGAAGAGACAAGGCACGTTTATCAACGCTCATCAAAGAATACAACCAGACACAGATTCATCTGAACAAGCTCATAAAAAAAGCAAAAAAGCTTTTGGTCATTGTACACGAGTGCAGCAAGTACGAGACACAGGACGAGAAAATAATGCCTTTCAGCGAGCCCGTGGAAACTGAAGCGTCGCGACGAAGAAAGCAGCAGCCATCCAATTTGCCGAAAGCCATAACATGTCCCGAGGTCATTTAACATTCGACGCTTTCGCTTTCTCAGCCATGTGAAATGGGGCTGGGCAGAGCCAAGACGATCAGTTGTCTTTGAACGGTGAAGTTGCTCGCGCATAAAACAACGCTTGCCGTTTTCCGTCACACAGGCGAGTCGATCGGACCAGATCGGACACCAATACGCGAGCATCAGCCAATCACGGCTGTATGTGGATACAGCACGGCCTGTCTGTGTTCCGTACGTAGTTTTGTGTGCGAGCAACTTTTGACCCCCGAAACGTTGCACGCTTCTCGGATTACCAGTATAACAAACAAAATCCAATGATTCAGGAGCTGGAGGAGCTGGAAGTCAAACTGGAATTATTCTGGAGGCGCACCGGCACCGCAAAGATAATAACGACAGAACTTCGACTCGAAAGAAATAGACTCGAAACGGAATCGCAATACTTGCGGCAATGTTTGCGTCACTGCCTGTCCCAAAGATTCATAAATGCTTCAAACGACGACGAAGAAATGCTCAACGATCTTAGAAAGCGATCGACTTTCGTCGATTCACGCGAAGCGAGCATTTCGTCTACCTCTTCTTAGCCAACGGTGCGTTTGTCGCCTTTACCAAAATACGAGATCATGAAAATTAACAACGGTAGATTACAACGTACAGAATTGTAGGACTTTTTATTTAAAGTCTAGTACACCCAATGACTACGGGTACTTGTGTAATACATCGACGACATAATTGTCATCGACAATTGTATGATAATTCAGTAGGGAACGAGGTGCGCGTATCACACTTTTCATATATACAAGCTAGACGAGTAGGAGAGAGGTGCTTCGTGTTGTTTTGCACTCGTCTATCGATCGTTCAGTCAGGATGCGTACGTAGCGAGGAGCATGATGATCCTATTGGAATATATAGTAGTGTTGTAGTGTAGTAAAAAAAGGGGTTTCAGCCACCCTCCCGGCAATCCCGATGCGATTAGCGGGCCGCCTTGTGACCGTGAGCTATTTGCGACAGCAACTTGCTGCCCGCCAGGAATGTTACGACACCGAGACCGAGAAGGTATCGGAGAGTTACGAACATGTTGAGCTTCAGCCAGAAGATCCCAAAGAGAACGAAAATGCCTGAAAAATCGGATAAAGCAGAGATTAATAGTCGTTAGGTTTGGCAATGAGAAAAAGCTGCTTCACTCGAGGGATCCAGTGTCGTGAAAATTGGGCTACAAATGCGACGAATAATTGTCGCACTTGTGAAAAATTCACAAATGTTTATTTGTGCCCGATTGAAAACAAATCGATCCATTAGAATTAAATCGTCTGTCAAGCATCGGGCAACGATGGGTCTCGATTTGTGACCTCTCGCGTGCGTATACTCACTTCCTAAGCCGAGATGAAAAACGATTGCGCTGACGGAGAAAGGAAACTTGGAGATGTTAACTTGGAGTTTTGCCCAGAGTATCAGCAAGAGCAGGACCGGTGCCAGGCAGAGACCCGTGAAGAGATTCGACACGAATACTGGCGGCCTCTTCTCGGGCTCGCGGAACATGTGCTGGAAAATAAACGAAATAATCGCTTTGTTATTATCACCGTAACATTTTCTTCCACTCGATTCGTAAAGTCGCGTAGACAAAGTATAATGTCGGCCCATTGCGTACTATTTATCGAATAACAAATACTCGATAAACGTAGAAGCACATTGTCGCCATTGTTTTGCCAGTGTTTTGGAGGTGACAGAAGTACTTATCATCCTCTGCCGCTAACGAGCACTGACTATACCGATTTTACCCCAATTAAATCGGATCATAATGAAGCGAGTTCGTCGCTACCAATTCGACATCCTCAAGGATCGTCGAATGAGCAGAAGTATCAAGAAAATAATGTATAATCGTCAATTCTTTCGTCGACAATGTTACCTGAATTTCGGGCTTGGGTGTGTAGACATTGGGTCTCTGTTTGTACGCGGAAGACTTGTCCGCAGCGGCGACTTCCGATCCTGACGGTTCGGGGAACTTGAGACTAACAGTCGCGAGGGTCCACTGGAACGGATTGCTGATTATGGCGTCACCGACTATCAGTTCGATGTTGTAGTCGCCACTCTCATAACCGAATGTTTGTCCCGCACTGGCTACAGGCTGTTGACATAAATAATGCAAGATCAAATATCTCATTTTCACATGTTTCTCCTTATTTCTGGAATGCAAGCTTGTATCGCAATATGATTACCATATCGAATTTGTAAACGTGCGACGCGTCCGGCTCGGCGACGAAGACGATCTCACGGCCCTGTTTGCCTTCCGGTGATTTCGATACGGAATACAAACGCACGAACGCTTGATGAACCCGCATAGGCTTGTCGATTGCCGAGTCGCGCAATAGGAATCTTATGACAAGCTTCTGCTGAGAATCGGCTTCCAGTTTGTCCGACAAATTGTTTGGATAGGCAACTCTGCGATGAAATAATAGTATCAAAGCTCAGCGTAGTTAACTTTTTTCAAAATGTGCTATACAGCACACCCATCGCCTTGGACGATCAATGGACGATCGAAACTTACTTCATCAACTTCGGTTGAGTAGTTTGATCGGCATCACCGGTTCCGATCTCGAGATAATTGACTTGCACCTCCGACAGGACCTTTACGGTCACGGTGTTGGAAACACTTCCGGCCGAAACCGATATCTTGTAGAAACCACGGAACGGCTTGATGTCCATTAGATTCATTGTGAAGAGGGTCCTGTTTGAAATTTACCATTATTATCTCCTGTTCGGTAACTAAGGGCAAATTATAAGATAGCGTAACGTTTGTTAAATGTCCGTAAAGCCCGCAAATAATCACATCCGACAATAGATGGAATTTATACGATTGCGAGTTGAACAATTTTCATATACCCCAAGCGTATAACTGAAATCACAAGGATATTTAGAGTGAAATCAGCAAATAATTGGGAATTGAAGTGACTATTGAGTCACGATAATTAACAATAAAATAAAAAGTTGTCAATCTTTACGGCACCCACTTGTCTTTGGGCGATGGCGCGAAGCTCTGCTTGCTTATAACAACAACGTCGTCGCCGGTTCTCGTGGCGGAATTTGCTACGACGGTAGGTGGCGTCGGCAGAGGTCGTCCGAGAATGTCGCAGACTTTCACGCTGACGTGCGGCTGCTGAGCGGACACGATCATGCCACCCTCGGCGAAAGTTATGCAGATCGGCTTGTGGAACTCATTGTTAGCCAGGGTCGTCAAAGCCGACAGAAGCTTGACGACGCCCTTCGGCGTTTGTACGGAACGACGAGACAGAAGATAACTCGACAGTTTGACAATCTGCTGGGCCGATACCGCTGGTTTCTTTTTCAAGGAAGCAGACAACTTCGCAATTCCATCTATCACGAGACCTGCGAAACGGGGTAAAGGTGACTTTAAGAAACGTTTTCCCCTCTGGCCCATAGAACTAGTGAAGTAACGTGTAGTTTGTCAGTATATCAAAAGTTGTCTACACTGTTCATCCAGAAGAACGAAAGTTTTACTTAACATCATCCAGATGTATAATATCGAAAAAGAAATCGATTTAAGGGTGTTTGGACCAAAACGCGTTTCTGTTCGCTCGCTACAAAGCTTTGCTACATTGTAGGGAACGATTCACTGAATCGTTTGCAATTTTTTTCACATTTTTTGACCGTGTAGTTTTTTTTAGTAATGCGTTCCCTCCCGTTCCGCTCCCGCGATTTTGGCCCAAACATCCTTAACGAGATACAAGTGGGACTAGGCGTACCGGTAACGGAAAGACCACCCTCGAACTGTAAAAGTCGTCCATCGACCTCGTCGGCCTGGAAAATAGCGTCTTCTATTTTCTCGAGAGCAAAATCACCGGCAGGTCCCAACAGCGCACCGATGTGGAAAGTGTATCCCAGACTATAAAAAAGAAGATCCATTAGTTAACAGTTCTACGATTTTTATAATCTAACGAGTATGTAATAGTTTACCTGGATAGACTGTCGTCTTTTTTCAATGCCGTTTGCACAGTTTTTACCAATTTAGAAACCAACGGCTCCGAAAGCTTTTGCGACAACGACGTGTAAGCAGACACTGCGTGGTACAGGTCGGCAATCGTCGAAGAATCACTCTCTATGACTTGTTTCAATGCCTGTCAGGAATTAATCAAACATCAATTTTCTTCCTCGCCTCAATTTTCTCGCAAACTAATATCCATTGGATTTATCAGAATAAAACAATTTCTCCACGGTTGTTACAGAAGAACGAAAGTTTGTTTGTTAATCATCTAGAATACAAGTCGCATAAAAACTCTGTGCCAAGTAGACTGTTCACATGAATGAACCTCGTTTACCTTTGCCAGTGCGGCTGTGGGCAACGCGTCGCACGTCGCAAGAGCCTTCCACGCCGACACGATGTAGTAGATATTTTCCGGGCTTGGATCGACATTGTTGCTGGCCGATTTTATGAGGTATTTGCAAATGTCCTGCAAAAAATTGGAAAAGTTTCCGCTGTTATGTAATCCACCGTAGTTATGGAAACGATAAATAATGCGAGTCATCATCATCGTCAGTAAGACTAATCAAACAATCATGTACAATCAACGTTTGCATTTTGCATCATTCGATGATTTTTAAAAGGCTGCGTATACAGACGACTAATAAATTCAACTTACCGAAGGTTTCGGTATAGGCTCTTGCAGCAGCTTGTGACCGACCACCGCATGATAGGTAGAACCTACATCGGTCAATTCTAAACTCGGTTCGAGGACTCGCTTCAAACGTGCTTTGTCAGACTCCGTTAGGTAGGTACTCGTCGAAGTCAGAGCATCTTCCGCAGCCAGTGCGGTCGTCAGCACCATGACGCTGACGGATAACCATACAACTGCAACAGATACATAGTTCAAGTAACTTTCCTCCTAACATATTATTATTATTATTGGTATTTTCAGAAATTAAGTTTTCACTTATCGATCTGCGTCTCTATTATGTAATACCATGTAAAAATGTGGGTATCAATTTTGGTCTCGAATTTTTTCAACGTCTCTGTTTCTTTAGATTTTCAATATTTTCGTATTGATCACAGTGGTCCGGTTTTTTGTTCGGGCATAGCGAAAGCAGCAGCCATGCCACTATTAATAGCATTAAAATATATATATATTTAAAAATAAAATTGGTTTGTATATTTTTACGTGAATAGCATT
Source organism: Amblyteles armatorius (assembly GCA_933228735.2). Classification (NCBI taxonomy): domain Eukaryota; kingdom Metazoa; phylum Arthropoda; class Insecta; order Hymenoptera; family Ichneumonidae; genus Amblyteles; species Amblyteles armatorius. Next base: position 3,935,089 of record OW121689.1, on the reverse strand, counting down.
GTATAGATGCAGAACTAAAAAGTGGAAACTTATTTTCTGTACATAACAATAATAATAGCATTAAAATGCAGAGACACGACTGAATTGTATGTCCCAAAAATCATGAGTCTCACACATGGCATGTATACGCGATTTTATTGAAAATTGAGAAAGAATAATACCATAACATTTGTACGATTGATAATTATGTCGGTTTCATTCGTAGGGATACGATCGCGGTAAATAATGTGTGAATATATCGAAGACGCTCTCGCTGAAACACGAGGTAGATTGGTAGGTAAGTTGGTAAGGAGCAAGAGCTCCCACAAAGAACGACACAGTTTAAACAAGGAAAAATCTCACTCGAATTGAAAAAGAACTTAATTTTAGTTATATTTTATGAATAACAATACTCACAGGCCTTCATTGTGAACGAAGGAATTTCGTGTAAGCCGGCAGCCACGTCGGCTTCCCAAACAAGATGGCTCTTTCTCCATTGCGCGTGTCTAGAAAAATGGACGATACGCTGTACAGGAAATCGCTGGCAAGGCGTTGAATCGCCGTCGAAGCTTCCAGCGCCTTGCGCATCGGCGCAGTGAACGATTGCGCATGCTCGTACAGTTTTTGAGCCACTTCCGGGTCGGTGGACGTCCGGTGAAAATAGCCGGTTGTGTACCGTGCGTTCCTTAGTTCATCCGTTTCTGTTTCTAGCTCATTCAAAATTAATTCTTTCCATGCGTTCCATGCAATCTTTTACCCACTTTCCTGTACCCTTAAGGTGAAGCGTAACCGCTATGAGTGCCAGAGAGATAACTGCAATTTCGCACCGATAACATCCCCCAAGCCGTTTATTTCGTGGGAAAATGATCAGAACAGTGAACTGCAGTATTTTTCCCGAAAAATAAACCGTCTTAGAGAATTTTGGATTGCCGTTTTTGTTACCAACCGAGGTGTTGCACTTCACTTTAATTCGCGTAAAACGTCGGAGGTGAAATATTTACGGTACGACGGTACTTCCTGTCGTAAAATATCATTTTCAACATTTACATTTTCAGTCGAAAAATGAGATTTTCAACCCGACTTAATAAACTACATGGATTGTGTTAAACAAATCAATCATCAGAAAACAAAATACAATTTCAGTTACATCACTATGAATACAGTCGGTAACTTGACCGGTAAAAATAACATCCAACAAAATTTTCCGACAAATCCGAACGTTTTTCGAATTTCCACCAGCCAATGAAGGATTCGCCGAAGCTACGAGCTGCGACGAGCTGTTGCAGCTAATATCGAAACTCTCCCTTCACACCCGAAGAGAGAGAGAGAGGAATATTTAGTAGTAGTTACATGTTTCGAGCTGGCTCTGGTGATTGCGTTTGTTAGCTTAAGGTGAATTGAAACACGTTCTCCCTCGGTCTCTCTCGCTCCACCTTAAGTTCGATCCCGCCCTCTCTCTCACACTCCCGGCTCCGTCACGTGACTTTCACTTCACCTTAAGCAGCAGCTGAAGTGACCCGTGCCGTCTCCAGATGGCGATAGCCGGGCGGAAAGGATAGAAGAAGAAAGAAGCATGCGGCCATGGTCGAAGCGAGGAAGTTCGTGGCGTAGAAACTCACAGCGCACACGCAACCGGGCTAGTTTACGAGTTTATTGGTGAACCTCAGTAATGGCCGCGATGCGTTGGACGTATGCATCTTTCGCTATCGTGCCTCGAGCCTGAACCACGATTGTGTTGCCTGTGCGAAAGCCCCCTGAAACTTGTCGAACGATTCTTCGTCGTTCCCGATCGATCGTGCAGCGGAGAGTCGGGCCGGTCGAGCTTTGTACATCGCGACTCGCAACGTCGTCCACGCCGACAAAAACCGGCCGGGCATAAAGGTTTACTCGATTCCATCGCACCCCTGACGATCGTATCAGCACCGGACCAGTCATTCTGTCGCCGGAAGCTTTACATAATTCCGACCAGAGCGAGAAGCTCGGCGCTCTTTGACCATGGAACAAGAATCCAGGCGAAAGGGACCGCGAAGTCCCAGCGCCGATTCCGACGACTCTTCGCACAGGAGACGATCGAGGAAGTACGACAGATCGCCGTCGCCGAGACGATCGAGGTATCGGAGATCTCGCTCCAGGGACAGAAGATCGGGCTCCAGAGAGAGACGAAGGAAAGAGCCCAGCAGGACTCAGGAATGGAAGCAACAGGCTGCGCCGAGCCAACCTCAGGCCTCCGCGTCCAATTCTTCGACCGCCGGCTACGTTTCCACCGTTCACAATCAATACCAGGTACGAAGAGCGCGACCGTTTTCTTCTTTCTCTGAAAATGTGATGTTCGATAATTTTAAATGTTACTTCGCAGGCGCCCCCTCCTCCGAACACCAGTCAACCGCCGCCGCCGATTTCTTCGTACAATCAGGGCTACAACAATTACAATTACAGCTACAACCAGGGTTACGATTATAGTTACCAGCAACCTGCCGCCGGGTATCGCAGTGTAAGTTGAAGGTTTTTTTTTTTTCTCTTGCAAACTTTTTATTGTCTCACAGTCATCGTTCGGTGTTGAGAAAATTACGTTCGCGTAACACTGTTAAGGAATTACATGGTGGTCGCGGTTGGGGAAAACCGAGAAAACCAGAAAAAGTCTCGGAAACAAAATCTTGGTCGGGGAATCAGGGAAGAGTCTGGGAATTTTAAAATCGGTCAGGGAAAAAGTAAATTTTCTCGGAACCTTCTTTAAATAAATAAGAAGTACATGAAAGGGAGTCTTAAAGAAAAAAAAACAATTGGGAACATTTTAAAAAGAAAAAGATAGAATTAAATTGTAATACACTAATTAGGCATTTTTATTTGCATCATTCATTTTTAAAAATAGAAGTCGTAAGAAGTTTGGTCAGGGAAAACTTTTAATTGGTCAGTGAAAAGTCAGGGAATTTTTTTCCAGAAAAAAAACGGCCACCATGAATTATCACTCGTAAACCATACACTTGTCACCTGTATCGATTGTATACATCGATTCTATAACCGTTTACTCGTTTGATAAAAGTAACACTTCGCCGTACCGATAAATGTCCATCTCCGGTCTAGGAGGGATCGTTGGATGCTCCGCAAAATCGGGGTTTGACACAGGGTAATTCGTGAGCGATAAGATCAATGAGAATTTTTTGTCAAACATCTCCGAAGAAAATGGTAAAACGCTCGCGGTAACGGCAGCTTTTCGAAGCGCACCGATTTACCCGATGTTCGCTCGTCGCAGGGCATAATCGAATGCATGCTCACGAAACAACACTGTACTACAAATTTCGAGCGTAAATTACGAATACTACATTGCCGAATACGATTTTGCACTCGGCAGTGTTGCCAGGCTCACGTAGCACGAACAATCTTTTTTTTTTATCGTTTACCTCGTGGCCGCAACTTTGTCCCGAGGGGAGCGAGTAAGTATTAAAGAAAAAAGAAAGAAAAAAACAAAATATCGCGTGATTTATATATTTTAATCTGCGTCAACAATGGAACGCCGAGCGACCGCCTCGACGTGTAATGTGTTCTTGATGTCCCAATTGTGTGGATGGGGGAAAAGGTAAGGGGGCATCGAAAAAAATATTGCATTGCGGTTCTGGAAATGAGCGACGATATTCGATTTCTTAGGATTACCCGCCCCCGAACTGGCAGGCCGGCCAGGTGCCGTACAATAATCAACAGGCTCCGCCAGCGCCGACGATGCCGCAACAAGATTCGTCCCGATCGGCCGACTCTGGTGCGACCGCACTGCCAGTGACCACGTCGCGACCGGAAGACGCTAAAAAAGAAGGTACGTTGACCACGTCGAAGAGAACTTTCGGCCTATCCGTAGAATTACCGATTCACTAACGTTCGACTCCCGAGCAGCTATCGCGGCTGAAGTTAAACAGCAGAAAGCCACCCTGGCTAAGCAACGCGAAGAGTACGTTAAGAAATCGACGACCCTTCAGCGTGAATTGGAAATATTGCGTCAACAATGCGACGAGATTGGGAAAGAGGGCGGTCGGGAGAACAATCGCATCGTCAAGGAGAATCAAAAGCTGCAGGTAAGAATTTCGTATCGCTCGACAACGGAGTTTACCGAGATACGAATTTAAATACTCTGTCCCACTGTGTTTCCGTAGATTGAGATACAGAATAAGATGAAGTCGATCCATAACGTGATCGATATGCTCACCGGGATTATCGGTGACAAAGCAACGGTCGACGATCTCAGGAGCAAGTTCAAGCTGGAGGCGTCGATAAAACGTCCGAAGAGTCCTAAAGAAGAGTTTCCTAAAGGCAAGTCACAATCCCCCGCCAAATCATCGATCTCGGACTCCGAGAAGGAGGCGAAAGGTGAAAGGGAGAAAAAGCCGATCGAGGACTCCAAACCTATGTATAATTTTGTGCACTATGATCCTGAGATGCACTGGTGCAAAGTCTGCGATATCTTTCCAAAAACAGCAAAGGAATACTTAAACCATCTGCACACGAACGAGCACAAAGAGGCTTGCTTGGTGAGTCTGAAACTTTACGCCATTCGCAAATACTAGCATACTTAAGTATAGCATTTCGAGTGACCAATAATTAACGGTGACTACAAACATGACGATAAAAGAGCAATCGTAAACGGTGCCTCGTCGAAGCACGTAGATAGTAATGACGATATTTCTCGATCAGTGCATCATGATAGATACATGAAAACACGGTAACGTACACGCATATCACCATCCGGTCGTCGATTATCAAATACATTTTTTTTTTTTTTTAAATAAGAATTCACTAACACGCGATAGTGAGAGTGATAGGCAAAGCCAGTTTTCCAGAGTTTTTTTTCTCCCTTTTCTTGAACGTTATGATGTGCCGTGTCAGATATACAAGATCGTTGCAAAAAATCTCGTCTATAATGTCTTCCCTCAAAACAGGAACGCAAGATCGTAGATATGCCGTGGCACGAGAGGAACGGCGAGGGAACTGAAAAGGAAGTGCCCTATTATCCAGGCCTGCCGACAAAACGAACACCGATCAAAGGTACGATTAGTTTCCAATGGATACTTACTAATAGAATACAATTCCGTAGCTTGTGCACTGACACTGTGTTGTCCGGTATGTATTGAAGACCTACGGCCTACGCCGATGGATTACGCGACATGTCTTCGCCGTTCGGCACGTTGGCTTTCCATTCGATATCGTTCACGGCGTCGATAGTTAAAACATTTTACTTTCCCGCTACACAAAGCCTTTCGTATATCGCAATGCATACACGGGTTTCGATATCGAATGAGAGACTTCGCGCCTAAACGGCGAATTTTTCAGCGATATTTTACGTACCGGCCCCCCGCACGCTCGTTACAACGTTGAGAATCGAAAGGGAATCTCACCGACGACACTGATCCGACACCGGTTACAATCGAATAGTAGCATTTCCTGTGCAAGACCTCTCTTCGTCACTCTGACCCTTCACTCGATTTAGGTATACATCGCGCAAGGAGAACAAATGAAAAAGAAAAAAAATGATTTTTCGCTTCCGTTACCGCTACTTGTACTTCGGCATCGGTGGTGGAGAATCGCAACGAACGCATCGTTATAAGTGAACAATCAATGTGTGTACCACGTATACATAGTGAATGACATCGCGATATTGTGAACGAACTTGTGACTGAATTAAATTCAGTTGATATCTGTTATTTGAGGCAACAAGTGTTTTATACTTCAGACATAGAATCGAATATACAATGTAAAATATGTCGTAATTGTCTGGTCGTCGAGTACACGCTTCGCGAACCGAGGAATATTGGATGGTTCCGCGATTGCCGTAACCGAGGCGTCGAAGCATCGATCGTGGAAATTGAACACGGATACGAGGAAACCGCGCGGCGAGAGAACGAAAAAAATGATCGATATAAATCATCGACTATCAGCCAAGTGCAGTATATTAAGAAATAAAACATCAACGATAGGCCGATACTACCTTGAGTATCGCCTGGACATGGAATGTAATTTATGACTGTACGATGTAGAAATTTCTTGTTCAATAAAGAATACAGGCGAGACCCGGTTTCCTCTTTTCAGGAAGCGACTGTCCGGGTTTCACGAGGGAATGCAATTCGTAATACCGTGACAATATTTAAAAAACCGGCATTTAACGTACAATCTTTTTTTTCAGTGACTTGAGTGTATCGCGGCAGAGCACAAGGTCATTCTTTATGAACTTATAGAATTTTTTTAACCGCTTCAAAGCCACGATGTTGTCTGATGTTCGTTTATTCTTGTTATAGGGTTGCAATTCTTCAGCGCCGCGACGTCATGGTACTGCAAACTTTGCGACTCCTGGATCGGTGATCTGCATTGCGCGAGTCTGCATCTGAAGTCCAAACGGCACTCGGAGAACTTTTCGGTAAGGATCGTTCTTGATGTATCCTTGCACGGTTTCCAGCGGTTCTTGAAGTTCTCGAAGTCCTGGAACTGTCCTCGAATTTTGCCTGTCCTTGAAAAACCCCTGGAATGTCCTTGAATTTCACCCAATGTCCTTGAGTTTTTAATTTCCCGGAAATTTGAGTTTGTTTGAAAATTTATATTTCTAGCAACCATCCTAAAAAAAATGTGTGTTTCAGTTTCGCTGAGCCATTATTTTTTCTGAACCGATGTTGACGTGGCCGAAAACGATTATCGAACTAAATGTCATTTCGCTTAATTAAAAAAAATAAATGTCCCAACACAACCTGGAAATGTCCCGGAGATTGTCCTTGAATTTCGCATGGACTTTTTACTGGACAGCATGTGTCGATAAATTTGTTCAACGATAACGATTTCTACAACTTCTTCTTCTCGTGTCTGTTCGACAGCGCTTCGTCGAGCAAAATCCGCACTGGGAGACCGATTGGATGGCGGATCGCGAGAAAGCCTTTTCCGAGGAGAGGCACAAGCAGATGCAGATGGAGCTGCAGAAGCAAAAGGAGGATGAACCTCCGCCGAAACCGAAGAAGTCGAAGAAGTCGAAAAAGAATAAGAAGAAGTCGAAGAAGCGAAAGAACAGAAGTAGCGCGAGCGAGTCGACGACGGACACGGAGAACACCGAAACGGATTCCGATCAGGACATGTCGAGGAGTATCCGTGTGGCAATGAGAAACAAGATGAAAGCCTCGACGCAGGCCATACTGAACGAGGAGATCGACTATCACGGCATCAAGCTGAAGGGAAACTGGGCGCAGGTGGCGCAGGTAAAAACGCCTGCGACACCGGAAATGCCACCACCGGAAAACGACGATAGACAGCTCTTGAATTCGATAAGGGACAAGTTGAAAGCGAAACAGGAGGAGGAGATGAAGAACAACAGCAGCAACAGAAGGCAGAGCTTGGACAAGGCGCCTCCTCCGCCGCTGCCGCCGAAGGAGGAGATCAAGCCCAGTGTGCAGAAGAAAACGGCGGAGGGTCTCGAGGCCTGGGGCCCCAAAGAGCCCCCTAAATCCTTCTGGATCAAGAAGGACGAGGAGAAGCCGCAGACTCCGGTGACGCCGACGAAATCGATCGACCTGCCTAAGCCCGAGGAAATGCCCAAGCCGCACATGGGTTTCTGGACCAAGCAGCAAGTGAACATGTCGGCGAAGCCGCCGGACAGCAAACCCGCGGAGAAGGACGAGGAGCAGAGAGAACGCGAGCGAGATCGCTACAACAAGGACGAGCGCGAGCGGAAGTACGATCGCAGGGACGAGAAATACGAGAGATCCGACAGATACGAGAGAAGAAGAGGCGGCGGCGGCAGAGACAGAGATCGCGACAGGGAACGCGATCGCGACGGCGACTACTACGACGATCGCCGGAAGAGCCGATACTCCAACGAATCGCCGCGTCGCGACAGAAACTGGCGCGAACGGGACAGTCCGAAGCGCAGTTACGACAAGTACGGCGGCAAGGACGGCAGAAGGGAGGACAACAATTCGTCGAACGACGAGTCAAAATTTGAGAAGAAAACCAACGAGTCAGCAACGAAGTTGAAGAAGGGAGGTCCCCAGTCGAAGAAAGCCCCGCCGCCCGCGACCAAAGGGAAGCTGCCCTTCATCGGTAGATTGCCGTTGTTCAAGAAAAAGATCGAAGAGCCAAAGATGTCGGATAAGGCGGACATTGCGCCGCTACCTTATCAGCAGAGTAAGTTCGAGGACACGCCAAAAGTGCCGAGCGAGATAATAAATCCGCCCGGCGTAGTACACATCACGAAGCTCGCGACTCCGGTTAATCTGAATAACAGCATTCCAGCGAAAGTGACGCCCATGAAGATTCTCGTTGCCCCGCCGCCTCCGGTGCTCCGGAGCGAGGCGAAGCCCCAAGCGTTGACGACGCAACAGGTCGTCGACATGGAGATCGAGGATCAGTCGGAGGAAACGATTATCGAGGAGCCGATCGTCGAGCACAAACAGCCGGAGCCGATGCCGGCCAAGCTACCCGCGCTGCCCTCCCATCCTCCGCCCGCTCTGAGCAGGCCACCCCCGACGTTCGTGGCCGCTCAACAACCCGCCCAAATCCCGTCTCAGCCAATCTTCACGCCTAATCGACCGCCGCCTTTCGTACCCACGAATCCACCGCCTTTCGTTCCCGCCACTCCGCGATTCGCCGTTAGGCCGCCGACGCAAACGCATGCGCCTTACGTCGCGGCGCACGAAGGTCTGACGCTCGCGGCCGCGGCGGCCTCGTACGCTCAGGCTCACGGCAATCCACCTCCCCAGATGCCCGCCGTCGTTGATCCGTCGACTCCGGACATCTCCGAGATCCCCGAGCCGGTGGAGAAACGGCCGGATCCCAGCATACCGCTACCCGACGATTTACAGGAGGCTCTCAATATCATATTCCCGAAGGAGGAGACACCGGAAACTAAAGCAGCCAGTCAACCGTGTATGCCGGATACGAGCGTTATGTACGCCTCGATGTACAGCATGCTCGGCTGCGTCGGTTACGGCCCCGAATACATGGATCAACCTCCGCCCGAAATCACCCAAGCCGACACCGACACCGAGGCACAGCCCGGACCCGATGACCTCAAGATGCTCGGAATCGACGAGGGAGACACCATATTTTAATTCACTCATCTTCTCACACGTGTTTTCCAACACACCGGGCGATGAGGACAATGAGCTTTTCCGATCCAACGATTCAAAGTGGCAAAAACTTGAGAGCCTGTAAGTGACGATTTGCTTGGTGAAAACGTGTTCTTTGATCACTGTCTCGGTGGTCGATAAATCGGGCGAAAAGCTTTTTTTTTTTTCAAATGTACGAACAGTATGTCGTCTATGATGCGCATTTGGGGCTTTTATTCGGTTTGAAAATACGGGTGAAAGGTCATTTGAAACTGTTCACACGAAACGGCGACGGACATTCCCTTTCATCGGTTATTTTTCGCGCAATGTGCAGGGCTTGGATGTTATCATTCAAATCGTTCAAAAACAAATATATATAAATAAATAAGACACGTGCGTTTGTTATACCCCGCGAAGCCGTTCTGCACTAGTTAGACTGATACGGTTCTAATGCAACGTCAGTTTTTATTGTTACCTTGTAATAACTTCTGAAGAGTAGAAGTAGGAGATACACAGAGAGGAGGAAGGAACGTGAGAATAAAAAAATATGCTATACTTAACTCTCGTGTATATCGTAAACTTTATTAAAACCTATTGCGAATAAAAATCATCGTAAATAGCAGTGAAGCAATTTGTTTTTTTTTGTCTTTTTTTTTCTTAGGTCATTCAATTGCGTCTCGCACGGTGCGTAGACAAGTGTTGAGTAATCCTAAGTAACGAATGTAGCAGAAGTGTGAACTCATGTTGTGGAGTAATTAACGCAGCGGGGACTATAAAATTAATCGACGTTTGCAACGTCGAACAAAGATCGGTTATCGATTGGGCAGTTTCTGAGATAACGTGTTCTTGCGGCGTACGTCGCGTACACGATCTACGGAACATATCACGTTGACGGTTTCATTATGTATATCACATTACGATAGTTCGATCCTTGGGATAGAATCTGCATCTTTTTTATAAATTTCACGAACGGGTGGGGTCGAAATTTTGAACGACCGAATTGTAAAACGACCAATATTTCGAAATTTCATCATTGCGAATATTAAAACATCGAAAAATAAACAGTTCGAAAATTGCATGTTCGACAGCTCGCTAGGTCGAATGACCGTTTCACCGAAAGGTTATTTTTTTCGAGCGCTTGTTTATTCGGAAATACATATTCAGAAGTCGGAGGTCAATATTTTAAACGACCAGATTTAGAAAGACTGGCTTTTTCAGTTTAAAAAATGGAGACAAGCTAATATATTTGATAGCTTAGATATCTATCAGAAGGATGTTGAGAACACAGATTTTCAATGACTAAAGCGTAGACACGCGTAATATCGAAGGACCAAAAAATATTGAGAGTTGAAATAGCGAAAGCAAATAGCAAAGGACAACAATGGCTGAAGATTTTACATCAAAAGCGCTAACAAATGTGAGAATTGACGTTTCGTAAGCTTTCGCTATTTCGACTGCTTGGCTTTTTGGTTTTTCGATTGTTTGAACGCTAGACTTATCGATCTTTCGCAATAATGAATTCAAAATTAGCAACACTCTTAATATCCACAATTCGAGATTTCCAGGACTCAAACTTTTTAGTGTTCGAATTTTCGCCTATTCTAAGATACCCTCGCAATATCACCTATTCCTATATTTGTTCTCGATATAAGTTCATATCGATATATTTGTTCTCAATTTTTATTTATTGCTTAAGGACTCCCAGAAGACTGGCCGTTATAAATTTGAACGTTGGTTACTTTTCAATTTCGAAATATCGGCTATTCTACATTTCGATCGTTCAAAATTTTGACCCCCTACCCTCACAATCGTCAACACAACGCCAAACGTCGAAGGCGTATCTATTTTATATAACTCTTATGGCACATGCACGGCGTAACGGACTATAAGACAATTAAGCGATTTGTTCGAACACTTTGATCGTTAACGTATCGATTCGTCTTTGACGCATCGAGACACTAAAATCGCTCGTCGTTCCACGAACAAATTTCACGGTGTACGCCATCGTTGTTGTCAAAAACATGTAAACAAGACCGGTTAACACAACGTATCTCTTACGTTTTCCCGCACTGGAGCACAATTATAAATGCTTATCATCTCTTCTTAATTTCTAAGCTAACAACGAAAGACGTAACAGCATAATACAGTAATAATAAACGGCGTAATAACAGGCATAAAAGACCAATAGATCCTATGCGAATTTGGAATTTAATGTATTGCACATTTCTGATAGAGGCCTCGAGGCGGAATGATTTTGGTTCTTTGCGGTGAACGGGAATGCGAAATGGTGGATCAATCTATGCTATAGTCGTGATTGTTAGTTCGTTGACGGGGACATCTTCATATTTGCAAAACCAGACCCGCGCTCGAAATGTTGTCGCCGCCGCCGGCCGTCTGACTCGCTTCCGTGCAGACTAGAACCGGAGCCACACAAACTTCGACCATAATTTTGTCGTTACCAGGTTTAAGTATTTCGTCCCAACAGGAAACCGGTTTTTCGCTGTTGAGCGGTATCCTCGTACCGGATTTTATAGACGTGGAGAAACTGTCGTCCATTATAAGGGTGGCCTTGCGCAGGTCGATCTATAAGCCGCGGAAAGAAGAAATGTGAACGTTTCTCCCACTCCAATCGATAACGCTCGAGTTTACGCAATGTACTTACGTTATTCGTTCCGCAAACGTGGCGATGAGCGGTGAGCGAGGCCTTCGCAGCCGCGGCCATCGTATTCTTCCATGCGGAGTTTTTCACAGTCAAGATAGCTTGATAGGCCAGAGTGTGAACGTGAATTCTCGTGAGTTCTCGGGCATCCTCGATCAAAGCTCCTTTAGTCCTTATCAGTTTGAAAAGTACTCTCATGTAGTCCAATATAGTGGCGACTCTCGGCGTCGAGTTCGCTACCAATGAAATGTTTCCATAATACATGGAATTGTATAAATTAGCGATCTCCTGCTCGTTCATGCCGAGGCTGTCGGCGTAGGGTATGACGGTGTCGCGCAACTCGGAAAGTAAACTTTCCTCGGCGAACGAGGCCATCTCGAAATGAATTCTCGTCGTTTGGGGCTGATTCCTCATTTGTTTCTGCACTTTCGCGAGTCTACTTCGACGAACACCTGTAAATAAATCGCACGATATTTATATATATATATATATATTTTTTGTCGTTAATTTGTAAATCAAGTCCTACCTTCTAGGAATGGATAATTATCCATCATCTGTAGACCACTTATCACCAACAAATCGGGCTTGAAATCTGGCAATATCTTATCAAAATCCTCGAGGGAACTTATTGTCGGATTGTTTGCGTCATTATGAAGAATATATCTGCAACGAAAATCTCTGTTATCAACCCAGATAGCCAACCGTAGTACAGGCAAACAAGGGCAATTGCTGGCCAGCAAGCTTTGCTGTTTCCTTGCCCGCAATATTGCAACAATAGTTTCTAGTACGAGATTGCAGCATATTGGTAGCAAAAATCCAACAACGGTTGCTATAAGCTGATTTCTTATTCTTAACAGCCGTGAAAACGATCAAAATTGTGGATGGTCTATTTGTGTATCATATAAAATATAATACACAAATGGACTAGCACTAATAATCCTTGGAGTTGATTTTTTGTGAGAATCGATGGAGGCACTTAAATTTTATAAGAAATCAAATGTTTCAAAATTTCACCCAAAATAACCATGACTCAAGCAAATTAATTTTCGTAGTGAGAAGCAAAGCACCGGCAAGCTTTGTCGGCATCGAATGCTGGCAAAAACATAGGCAAATGCGGACACACATGCCGGAACTTTGCCGCTATCCCGCGCGGACATACGCCGCCTATTTATTAAATTATTATTAATATTTAGAGAAATCAAGTTTTCACTTATCAATCTGCTTCTATATAATACAATATACGATCACGTAAAAATGTATCTATCGATTTTGGATTTAAACTGTTTTAACGTTTCTGCTTCTACTGCATTCACAGGTAGCGTGTGCACATGCCCATCACTCTATTGCACAAGGCGTGATATTTGCTGGCGGGATGATGGAAAAATGCTATGCGGGCAATATCCACGACAGCATATTCGATTAACGTTCGGACAGCGCTGTACCTGTTAGCTCTGGCACTTGTGTAGGGTCCCCAAACCTCTCCATGCTTGTACTCCAAAATGAGATGTACATCGTCATGGTCGACTTCGCCCCCCACAACTTGGACGGAGTCCGGTATCATCTGATGCAGAGATCTGGTCATCTTGGCTGCGAGAATAACGTCGCAGCCTTCCCTAGCGAATCTCAGGCCCATTACCGGAGCGTTGCCTCCGATAGACGAGTAAGAGGACGAAAAGGATTGCGCCCTGGATACCAATTCGTCGAAGAGCTTCTCATTGGTCATGTATCGTCTGAAAATAAAAACGTAAGTGAAAACGTGTTGTCTCGTTCGATCGAAGACACCTGGCAAACAATGTAGATATTGCTCTACTCTGCGGCAGCTCCGTGTCTAAAGTAATAAGCGAAGCTCTTCAAGAGCTCCTCCTCAGTCTTGATCTCGTCAAAGTGTTCTGGCTGCCCCACATCTTCGCTGTAGGACAGCAAGTATTTTGCATCTACAAAGACGTCGGTGCAAGCTCCGTAACCTATGGCAACCTTAGGCCGTATGGAAATCCGATGTTTCGTTTCGAGCCTCTCGAGACCGTGACGAACGGCCATGAGACGATTCTGCAGATCCTCGTCGATGTTTCTGTAATAAATTGCTATCAAGACGACGACGGCCGTCAGGAATGTGCCGTACTTGAGGCCCCGGTATCCCATATCGAAACCGTCGGAATACAGACAACTTTCGCCGTAACCCCGGGCACCCGCCGCGACGACAACCGTTCTCGGCACTACACACCGAACTGGAGCGCGTTTCAAGGCGCGTTTCGATAGCAGCTTCAAGTTGCCAGCAGCGTGGTGTAACATAAAAGTGACCGAAGTCGTATGGATGTTATATACGTTAGATGGTGCTGTAAGGCTACTTTGGACCAAATTTAACTTTTGCGGGACTAGAGAGGGTATTTTCGAGTGTTCCGTTTGTAAAAAGTACACGCTTTATCGCTGTATGCGTATAAATATATATTGTGAATAAATCCAGCGACAGAACGTAAGCGTTTTACAAACGAGTGACTCAAAAATAATGGCGTGGGGGAAATTAAGGAGAGGTGAAAGAGACTCAGTCAGTAACAAAAACTGTAATGAATGGCATTCGGATATGGTAGACATTTCCCGAATAAGCAAAGTATTAGCGCATGTAGAATTCAATACCGCGATGATACTTCACCTTTACCCCTAATGTCAACCAGTCTTACATGGCATTGATTCGAAAAATGCCATGTAAAAATGTCTATCTTGCACTTGTATGTCACATGGTACACGTTTCACCTCTCCTTAATTAAAACCTTCAGATGGCCGGGGGGCTTTGACTTGGTGATTACTAAGTTAACGGCCTTTCAATTTTTTTTACCGAAAGTGAAGTCATAGAGGAAAAACGTCACTTCATGATGTCCTAGCGGGTATGAGTCACTTCCGGTCGAAAAATGAGATTTTCAAACCGGAAGTGATGTTTTCCTTTACTATGACTCAGGAGCTAAACCAGTGCCTTGTACTGTTGAAAAATGTAGGAATCTGCGTTACCGACGGCCATTGATGAGCCTGGAAACCGGCAGATTTTCGTGTAATGCAATGCAGCATGAATTTGTAGATTTATCAACGGAATCGTGACTCATAGTATAGGTATAGTATCTATTAAATTAGTCTTTACTATTAGTCTTTACTATGCATTATATTTACCTGTTGCAGCCAACAGTCGACAGTGTCGAAGTTCGAAATCGATTCCCAGATGAAAATATGTATATCTATATGTCATGCATATTGTGTGTATGATAATAAATCGGAGACCGGGAAAATCTAACGTGTCAGAGCTGACGCACCGGGAAAGATGCTGAATGACCGCGCTTTGGCTGAATCGAGATAGGACGACGATCGAGCCAGGCGAGCGCATATCACAGTGGCGTTATTTTAAAATAGCCACCGAGTACTCGGAGTACTGGTGTGGCGTGCGGTAGACTGTTGACGCGTCCGAACTCACAATGCCTTCTCCCAAGGCCTTGACGGCGCGAGGGAGGGGAGCCGGGAGTTTATCCTCAGCAGCCGGCAACCGAGCGTCATTCGCCTTTGTACTTATTTCGTTTTAGTCAATTTTAATATATCCTCAAAATGTAACTATAAAAATCTTTTACCCTCGGTTTTCCGCTAAATGTTTTTCTCTTCCGTTTGCGTAGCGTGATGGTCTGACAGCAGTTGATGCTGACGACCGCTCGGAAACTTTCGCTTCCCTGATCCACACTTTCTCCACTACGATCGTTAGCGATTGTAACATTGCGACGAGTTGTCAGTTAAATTAAGAGACTCGTTCTACTCGACTGTGTCTAGTCGCCGCTTTACACGGTAAACAAAATTGTACATTTAATGCACCGAACTGGAAGTTTTTACGCAAAAACTGGTACATTAAATTCAATGTACAATTATGATGAAAAATTGATGAACTTTCATGCATGTACAGCGGCGGCGTCGCGATCCTCGCATTCCCAATTAATTATTTCTTTCTTACGCACAAAGTATAGCTAAAACTTTTCTTTGTTCGAGCGCTACCGGCTTATATTTCATTCATTGTTTCGCGCGATCCAATGACACATAAAATTTGCCTCGTTTCTTCCGTACGCGTTCGTGGATAAATCAAAACTCTCTACCTTGGAGTGTTCGCGCTAGTCGCCGCATTGCAACACGTCACTCGATGACGCACCGGGCTCTCGGTCTTACAACTCTATACTCGTTCCATCTATCGCGCTCGGCTACTCGCCGACGTTTCGAGCGCCACTGTAATTAGTACCAAAGATCACACTTTGCGCCAGCATCTTCGAGGCCTCGGAAACCTCACGCACGTTTTCATAAATAATCACACGTTTTTTTATTTCGCCAATTTTACCGATTATTATAATTCATCGATTATTCGGCATGCAGAGAGCCGGCGGAGAGCGAACGAGAGGATTTCTGCTGGCCTGCGTGAATCAAACGTTGGTGGGCTACGATCGGCGACGGGACAGCATCTTCAAGAGCGGGCTGCTCGGGGAACTTGTATATAAGAAACCAACCATGGGTAACCGGTTGTCCCTGAGCTCGGCGAGGTCCGTTTATTTCCACTTTTTTTCTCTCATTTTTTTTTAAATCTATTTTTCA
Organism: Amblyteles armatorius; assembly: GCA_933228735.2. NCBI lineage: Eukaryota > Metazoa > Arthropoda > Insecta > Hymenoptera > Ichneumonidae > Amblyteles > Amblyteles armatorius. Next base: position 3,918,784 of record OW121689.1, on the reverse strand, counting down.
AAGGCAAACCTTTGAAAAGCAGAAGAAGAAAAAATAGCGAGCCCGCGTAGTCGGTTCTCCCGGTTTCGATGTGCCCGACGAGCCGGTTATACCCCATTCTCGCTTCTCTCGTACACTGCTCTCTCATGTTTAAATATATTATTCGACATGTCGCAAACACTCGAATCTGCTATCCGTTATTATCTTTCAGATATAATATCCGTTTCTCATCTCGATCGTCGATAGAAAATTCAATTATAAATTGTCAATTTGATGCTCTCGTGCTCGGGAATATTTATCGCGTCGTTAATGAGTGACGATGCGGAGACCGAGGCTTCGGGCGAGGAATTGTAAATATCGGGCGAGCGAATAGTCGGGCGACCGTCGCAAACTTTTTTCCTTTCGAACAGCCGAGCGCCGACTCGAAGTTTGTTTATTATACTCGTTGGCCGAGCCAACTTCCACGGCTGATGACCGTCGCCGAATGTCTTCGACACCCGCTACCGCTTCCCTCGCTAATTTTAGTCTCTCTTGAATGGAGCTTAAGGTGTCGCCACGGATTGTCGGCTGCCCACATCGGAGAGGCACCGGCCAACTTATTCGTCGGTTTTGGCTCACTCTTGCCACTCGCTCTACACGCGCTCGTTTTCGAATCTTCACGGCGACGAGATAAGCTGCTGGCTGCTGTGGACGTTGAGGTCAACGACCGTGTCTCTCTTCCCTCGAGAAAATTAACCGGAGGCTCGTCGATCGGTCTGACCGTGACCCGTCGTCAATGAACTTTTCGCAAGGCTCGATTGCTATTTTAATAATAAATAGTAATAATAATAATAATAATAATAATAGTAATTATTTAAATAATTAACAGTAATAATAATAATAATAATAATAATATAATAGTAAGATGGTTGTCACGAAATTGTCCAACTGGAATTCCCTGACTTTTCCCGGTTTTCCAGACCAAAAATTTAATTTCTCCGATCTAATGATCAGGTTAGGAAAGGACGATTAAAAAAAATCCATGACTTTTCGTTGACTTTTCCAGGTCCCAAAAAATCCCATGACTTTCCCCGGTTTTCCAGGTCCGTGGCAAGCATGAGTAATAACACCAACAATATAAGCTTACCTCGAGAAATAATTTTAACGAGCTCGCTGAAAAGGGACGGGTGGATAACGAGGTAAATGAAAAATACGAGACAATTTGTTATTTTGTAATAATAAAATGTATTAAATAGGTAGTGTACCATTGGCAATACTTATCAAACTACATGTTTCGCGGTAAATGAGACTTTTTTTTCGGTGTCGCTTTTGCTTCTGCAAACTAATGAAAGAGAAAGTTAAGTCGCCGGGAAGGGCTCGCTTTAGAATATCCGAACGAGACAGTTATCGGTATCGAGAACTGATCTGCAAAATGACTCGGTCGTCGTTTTTTCTATTGACCAAACAATAGCTTACCACCCTTCTATATTCTCTCTAATAACGAAAAATCTAGGCTGTTGTTTTTATCACTTTTGTGGTCCCATTGTGGATATGACTCGTAGATTGAGTGCGTTCCAAGGATTCTCTCGTCAGCCTATCAATTGGCTCTCATGAGCGTGCAGTACGTATAAATTCAAGTTTCGGCCGATACACCGATGTAGATTTAACAGATTTAAACCAAGAGATATATACGAATTTTTAAATAAACAAAAAAAAAATTGAAGATCGAGTTGCCGGTTTTCTCTAACGTCGTTTCCACGATCGAATTCAATATCACAAAGAGAAATTAAGTATACGCGTAGGTTCAACTTCTGCATTACAACGAGATAATAGGCTTTGGAAAAAAAAAAAAAAATGTCGAGCATTGAATAAAATAAACAATTTCATCGCATAAATAACGTTCGGTAGTTTCCAGACTCGAGACCGGAAAGTACGCGGGTTTTACATACATTTCGGTATTCGGTTTATCACAGTGAAACGAAAGAAAAAGAAGTATATAATAACGGAGCGAATAATAAGGAACAAAGAAAGTAATGATTCGATTGAAGTGCCGAGAAGTAATAAACGACGCTATAAATTATTAATTAATTACATTCGTTCTGAGAGCCAAGAGATCGACCTTGCACATTCGTACAAACTCATATATTTTAATCGTGTATAACTGTCAAGAGAACCGAGTATAAAATATTGTATAAATATATAAATACGATTGAAAAAATAAATATATTAAATTAAAAAAAGAGACATACATGTAAAGTATATTATTCAATATTAAATGAATTAATGATCAAGTCTATAATGGGGCTTTCAAAACGCACGACTGCCAACGTCGAGAGTCCGCGTTTAGTCTCGATTAAGAGTACCCGTTGTGCACGACCGCCCGTCGCAGACAGTGTCAACTCGTCAAACGAAATATTTATATCTGAATGTTATTGAGACAACTTTAAAACAACTAAACATGTCGTCAACCGGGAGACTATCAGTTGTCGAGTATTGGCGGAAAAAAATAAAACCCCGGAATTATCGATTACGGGATAATCCCCCTCCCCCAAAAAGTATAATTAAAGTTACATGCATCAATGTTCATCGGTTTAAAAAATAATGCGCCTCAATTGTTCACGCGACTATAATTGACATTTCAGATACAATATTTCGTGCCACCGTGTCGTTAACTGAGCTGCCAATACTTTTCGAGTATTATAAAAAATGAGACTCTGGACGTGCAGTTTTGCGTAAATCGGAGTGCTGTTTGCGCGTCTATATACCTATTATTCGTTAACATTGGCTCTGGTCCACACGGCTGTATTGCACGATTTACTCGTTGCGAGTTCTGACCATGAACGCAACCTCAACTCTTTCCGTTTCCCTCTCCTGCCCCTCTCCATCTATCCCCCCCTTTAACTCGCCGAAACTCTAATTATATTAAATATATGTATTCCACTACAACGAAAGGCACTCGGTGAACGTGTGTCGATAGTTATTTGACACGGGCATTTGTAGGAATTGCGGTGGAGAAAAAGATGAGATATGAAACGGAACGTACAAAATTAAATAATCGTTAAATAATTAGACGATAACTCGTTAATAATATTCGTGGCAATAGCCCTGTATCGATAGACGTATATATAAAGTTTATATATATATATGCTGTTTATTGTATGTACCTGAATATAGGGGAAGCCTTTTTCTTGGTAATCAACAAGTATTAGAATAATAATAATAATAATAATAATAATAATAATAATAATAATAATATTAATAATAATAATAGTGACGGTGGTGGTCGTGAACGGTAGCATTTGCAACAATGGTAATAATAGTAGTTGTAATGAAAAGTAATAGCATCAATGGTTAGTGGTAATAATAAACGGTAAATATCTGACTTTTTTCGTTCATCTGTTTTTTTGTTTGTTTTTTTTTTTAAACGTGGATAGGGCGTGTGAGCGGGGTGTGTTCTTTCGTTGAAGTTATAGCATATCGGAGATCGAACGCAGTATACGGCGCGATGATTATTGTCTCGTCACTGTATTATATCGTTGGTTATAAAAAATAGTGTGTACATATATATTATTGTCGAACTGTTCGTCAATTCTATACGGTGAAAAAACGCTTTAAGAGACCATATTCTGTCGCCGTTATGAATATAAACTCTGCACGACGTCTCCGAACCGTGTAATTCGGTACGAATATAATAACATTAAATAATAATAAACTAAGTCTATAATAATATTTTCTTTCAAGTATAAGTTAAACGAAACGATTATTTTTTCTTTTCTTTTCTTTTGTTTCGCGTAGCAAGTGTATATACAAAAATGCATTCGATTATCAAAAACCACGTCACGTTCGGGCTGGCTTTTACTTTTCGCTCGCTCGTTACTCCCAAATTTTTGTTATTTTATCGTCGACGAATTTCACACGTCTGGCATGGACCATCGCAGCATTTTTGCTTCGTCACGACTCTCAAAGTCCCTCCCCGTTCTCCACGATAAAAAAAAAAAAAAGAAACGTTCGCCGATTGCAAGCTTCAATTCACCCAACCCGTCTGTCGACTTTTTTTCTAACGCGACATAGTTACAGAATGTTTGTTTATAACAGTTAATATTTCTATTGCAATAGTTACATATCACATTTTTTTTTAAAGGGAAAGAACAATGTTCACCACGAAATGAATCTTGCGTTTGCTCCTATCCGTTATCATCCACGCTCTTGGATAATTTTTTTCTTAGCTTGATCACGGGTTCCCGCTAAACTAATAAAAAGAAAAACAATTCGCGTCTCGATGTCGACAAGTCGCGTCGATATTTTCGTACAATGAAGAAGAAATGAAAACTAACACTGTTCCATCGCATGGTACATGATTTTTTTTCTCAATCAAGCTGCTTCGAAATATACAAGTTTCACGTGTTTTTTTTTTTACTCTTACTCTTGCACTAGTTGTCAGTGTTGGAAGACAATCGGAGTTTAGCCACTAATATTAATATTTTCGATCCCATCATTGAAACAATCTTTGACTCCTGGTCGCCGATCCGTTCCTCACTTACTCCCCCCTCTTTCTCTCCCCCTCGATCAATCTCTCGTCTCACCGGCCTCGAGACCAAGCAGAGAAAAAAAAATGAATACAGAAAAATGTGAATGATTAATGAGATAAAATATTCATACTATCATTCTCTCAATGACCTCGCAAGCTCCCTCATCCCCCTCTGCAGTGCGGCTACGATCGTAACGCTCGGATTTAACCCGAGCCAATACGCTCAACGAGCTCCAATACTACGTACGATAAAAAATAAAAAAAATAAAAAAAAATTTAAAAAACGAAAGAAGAAATCATCGTGTTCATGGCAGTCGTGGCAGTGTATAAAAAGCGCGCGCGAGCAATTTTCACTACCCGATGCTCCTGTACATACGTATCTAAATAATTCGCCGTGTATAAATATCGTCAAAGTTTCCGGCTTTCAGCCGTCGATCAATGTATTGAAAAAAAAAACCATAATATTAATAACGACGATATCCGTAGCGGTCGGCACTAGACAGAACAATGCTGACGAGGGAGACTCACAAATTTGCAGAGCGAAGAGGAGTAAGTTTAAAAAAAAAAAAAAAAAAAAAGATCTCGCCGACGTTGTTAGATCTTGAGGGTGTCGAAGTCGCCGAGCGTGCTGCTGATCCTGTTGAAGACGGGAAGTCTGGATTCGGCGTTGGGCGAGAGAGGCGAGGGTGTCCTCGGTGCGAGATCGTCGGAGATCGGGCTGACGATGCCGCCGGGTGGGCTGGGGCTGTGCCTCGTCGCGAGAAGGCCGAAGTCCTGGCCGAAGCTGAACGGCGTTGTCGGCGGGTTGTTGCCGCAGTCGTCGCTGAAGAAGCTGGCCATCGAGTTCGTCGGCGATTGGCTGAGGCTCGAGGACGGAGAGACCGAGTCGGCGGTGCTGCCGAGCGAGAACGTCGGGCTCAGATTGAGGGGCTTCGGCCTCGCGGCGCCGATCACCGAACTGGGGTTGTTCTGGTGATGATGGAGCTGCTGATGGAGCTGTTGCTGCTGCTGTTGCTGATGATGATTGTTGTGATGGCGGTGGGATGGCATGCTGAGAGAGGTCGTCCTGAGCAACGGAGGATTGCTGCTGTATCCGTTGGCGTTGTTTCCGCCGGCGTGAATACCGAAACTGAGCGAAGTCGATCTCAGGCGTGGCGAGGCAGAGGTCGCTGCTGTCGCGGCCGCGGCCGCCGCGGCGACGGCCTGCGGCGAGGCGGTTATCTGCTCTAGGAGACTGATGTTCAAGTTGATGCTGCCGTTCGTCGAGTTCAACAGCGGACTCAGCCCCATTATGTTCGGTTGGGTCGAGCCCAGCTGGGCGCTGACTTTTTGATTGTGGATCCTCGCCTCCTCGAAGTTGTGGATAAAGTGGCAACGCGGCCCGTACGGACAGAAACCGATCGTGTGGAAGGTGCGACAGAGTTCCGTCTTGTATTTGGGGTGACGGGCGAGATTGCGAAGCTCGCTGTAACCGTGGGCGAACTGACACTTGTCACCGTACTTACAGGCACCGCTCTCCTCGAACGGACGGCAAAGCTCCGTCTTGTAACGCGACGTCGGCTCGCTTACGCTTCTGTCGAGCTTGCGGTGCTGCTCTATGAGCGTCACCAGCGACGTGTAGCTACGGCGGAGCGGCGCGTGACTTCCCGCGTGACCCCCCGCGGCATCCTTCGGCTTCGATGGCGCTGCATTCTGCAAAAGAGAGGAGGCGTTTAGTTATTTTTTAAATTCACATCATGAATGAATTAAAATTATTTATTTATTTATTTATGTATTTATTTATGTATTTATTTGTGTATTTATTGATGTATTTATTGATGTATTTATTTATTTATTTATTTATTTATTTATTTATGTATTTATTTATTTGTTTATTTAATTATTTATTTACGGGACGAACCCTTTTACATTTCAAATTTTTTAGAGTTCAGATAAAATTTCAAAGGTATGGCTTGTAACATGGGCAACAGTATATTATTTATAAAAATTCATTATAATTCATTATTTTTAATTATTTATCTTTTTGGCAGACTTTGTTGCGAGATCACAATATGGGTAGGAATATGACTTCAAGTAGAGTAGAACGTTTATTTATTCGTATCGTGGAACTCTTGTTCCAAGCTGCGTGTTGTACGAGGTTTCTGGTCTGTAGAAAAAAAATGCTAGCGACGGTGTTGAAATTTATACACTGAGAAAGAGAAATGGTTGGATTAAAGTCGTAATAGCGGACAGCCTGAGCTCACGTGAGTTCAGAGAGAACTGAGAGAGAATTGCGGCGCTTCTCGATGGGATAAAAAATCTGAATTCTCTGTAATTTTTAAAAATTACGTTTTTGTATCAACTAAAAACGCACTTTTCAAAAATTAAATGAAATTCCGAAAAAATTCATACGAATTCATTACAAAAAAAAGTTAGGTTGACGAGTGATTTGTTGGGAAATGTTTATTTCGTTAATTTGTTGAGAACGTTTTAGAATTATTATTATGTAAAATCAATATTTTCAGTACTTTCCATATGGTTGATTTTTTCACAAATATGTTTGTTTCAATCGACAAATTTTGAATAAATCGAAGCGAATAATTTTTTAACAAAACAATGCTTTATACCCAGTAAATAACAGCTTTGAACGTATTTCACCGCGACTTTTGGTTAATCCAACCAATTTTTTTGTTCAGTGTCGTGGGACCAAACTATAGAAACAATTGCATATAAATTAATATGCATTTAGTGATGGCCTCCACTCCCAGAGGCGAAGGTTCAGCCCCCAACAGAGCAAGGGACCGCGAGGGTTTCCCCAAAATGTCGGGTTCCGGCAACACGAGAACAAAAGACACCTTAAGAACCCGTTAAATCCTTAGCCGCGCAGGTAGACTGGGTAAATTTCGACCCGCCCGCTTTTCCTTCATCGAGGGACAGATCGGTCGGTTCCTCCAAAGGATAAATCCAACCCTCGATTTTATGACCTTGTTCTCTCCAAACTGACACGCCACTTGAAACTGTCGTCCCAAGTTCTCGACATCCCCCGACAATGCATAAACGATTGTTATATTCGAAATCGATACTCTCTCAAATACTCGATATAGTCACATTAGGGCTAATTGCATCGCAGCTTAAAAAAAGATATATATCGATGACGACGCTGACTATATTTCTTTTAAGATAGTCTTTGCATGAGTTTCAGAGAAATGAGAGGGAATTGCAAACAATTCTGGATGGTCTAAAAATCTTAAAAAATCAAGCACATGAAAGGTGCTGAAAAGATTACTTTTGCATAATAATAATTCCAAAAATATTATTAGCAAATTGATGAAAAATAAAATTGTTCAACAACTCTCCCGTAAAATATAACTTTTTTTTAATGAAAATGATTCGTTCATTTTTCTGAAAACGTACGAATTTTTTCACATTTTTACACCATTCACAAGAGTTTGCAGTTCCCTCTAATTTATCCGAAACTTATTGCGAAGTGAATACTATTTGCGAGAATTACTTTAATCTATGCACATGAATCGCGTTCATCTATCAACAGCGTTGAGTAGCGGGAAAGTCGAGTGACTCTTCGATGCGCAACACGTGGAGGCAACGCCCCCAAGCCAGGTATAACGATGTTATTTTATCGCATCCAGATAGATCGGTGAGCCTAGTTTTCCAACGATAGTCCAGATTAGAAAAAAAAAAAAAAAAAAGAGTTTCAACTTCAATATTCGAGAGAAGGGTAACTCGGGCTTGTCCGGCAACGTCGGCGGTCTGAACTTCTCGTGCGCATGCGCAACGAGCCGAGACGAGGCTACGTCGTTGGGGCACTGCAGCCGCAAAAGTCGACTGCATATGCACTCTCGCCGACTCACATTCGACTCGTAAGTCGTTATTACGGGCTTACCCGGTACCGGGCAGTGCTTGGATTCACCGGTAGGAATGTAGCTTCAACGCCAGATAGAGTGTAGCGAGATGCGGAATGTAAGCGTACCAGGTTTGTAGCGACACACATTCGGACACGATATAGCTATTTACTTATAATTACGAAGCATGGAAAGTCGGTGTGTTATATATATATAGATATATAGATATATATATATATATAAATATAAGTTTATCGGACCCTGGGATAAATCCCCTAAAGACCAGAGCGAACACAGAGCAGTGCAGAGTAATTTAAACCTAGACCTACATTAATATTTAACGAAAATAGCAAAACTGGGCAAATACCCCAAGTACTCGAAGTACGCATTGAAGTTTCAAGTACTCGAAATCCTGAGCGCTGGTTATTTCTTGAGTACTGGCAGAACTGAATTGCCGGAGTGCCGAGTACTGGACAGTGACTCAATGCTCGATACTTCGATGCGTAAATCAAGTACTTAGTGGATTTGCCCAGCTCTGCGAAATAGTGGTAGATTTTTCGTGAAGCAGTACAGAGCAGCTTAGACTTAAACCTAAATTAATGTATAGTGAAGAGAGAGCAAGGCAGGAAATTCAAAATATAATATGAGATTAAAGCCGGCATGTATACGACGATAGACTATTTACATAAAGACTATTTACATAAAGACGTAGACAGTGGTATTTATTCCTCGGATAATACGAGCGAGCGCGAGCGGAGCCGTACGAAGAGATTACGGGACTATTACGCGCGGGAGAAAGCATGCGCGAAGTGCCTGCCCGAGGAATCCTCCGTTAGGACAGATTAAAATGAAATGGAAAGAAGAAGCCGCCTCGCCTCGATGCTGGAAGAAAGTAAAAGCTCTCTCTCTCCCGCTTCGGCGCGCCGCCGGCGGACGGACGATTAAACTATCGGTGAGCGCACCACTGTATACTTATTACAAGAGAGCGCCCGATGTCCGAACGGGACTAGAAGCGACGAAGACCGTTGCCGCTTACATCCAGCCTCGCGCCTTTTCCTTTTCACTTTGTATTCCCAGTATCGCAGATTCACCGAGTTACGCAACGCGCCTGAGGAAAAACGCTCCACGCTGCGAAGGGGCATTTGCGGCTGTACAGGCGCGACTCGTGTGCGGACTCCACGACGACGATAAAAAAGTACGGGCGAAACCAACTACGAATAATCGTTCGATATTAAATTTTTTTTTTTTAAATTAAAGTAAAAAATAACAAATAAAAGAAATATATATAGTTTCCTTTCTTCCTTCAAGCCTCGACGACGAATAAAAAGTACGGGCGATGCCAACTACGAATAAACGCTCGATATAAAAAAAAAAAGTAAAAAATAACAAATAAAAGAAATATATATACATGTATTTCCTTTCTTCCTTCAAGCCTCTTATTCTCCGTCACGGCCAATCGCACGGCTAGAGACGCGACCATTGGCCAGTCGGTGCAGTGAAATTCACGTGGTTGCGACGAAATTTTCTAACTGGTATTCCCTGACTTTTCCCGGCTTTCCGGAGCAAAAATATATTTTTTTAGTCTATCAATCAGGGTAGGAAAGGACAATTACAAATAACCCAAAATATAATACGTAATGATCATTAATATATTAAACTCAGTTCGCAATATTAAAAGTTTCCAACGAAAATAATATCACTACATAGTCATATATACGCTGTACACTATCGACAAGTTTGCTAGAAAAAAAAATGTAGATGTCGTGCAGCCCGGAATTTAACTCACACATCAGATTCAAAAAAACTTCCAGGAGGTTAAAAAAAATTCACTGACTTTTCCCTAACTTTTCCATCTCCCAACAATTCCCCTGACTTATTCCAGTTTTTTAAGATTTCCAGGTTCGTGGCAACCACGAATTCGCGTCTAAAAATCAGACCGAGAGTGCAATCACACAGATTTGAATTGGTACTTGTCCTCTGGCATGAAACGAACGACGAGAAGAAGAATCGTTCGAACGTTGCAAAGAAGCGAGCCGACGCGCCGCTCCTCTTTCACACGGGCGGGGGGCGCGCCTCGTCGCTCGCATTCGTTCTTTCCGCGTCGGGTTTCTTTTCAGGAATATGGGAAAAAATTTCATGCCGCTACGGGCGAACGCGACGTAGGAACCCCACAAAGGCCGGGCACCCTTAGCTGCACGTGCGTGAGCGGAGTCTCCCTCGCGGATGGCCACGCACAATGGACGCGCGGGGAAACGCCGAGAAACCGAGGGCCACGGAACGCCGTGGCAACGGACCGGCCCGACTGACAACCTCTGCGCATGCACCGAACACAAGGCTCGGCGCAACAGGTTTTCATTACACCGGTCCTCTCGTGGTGATTTCTTTCTCCTCTTTCCCTTCCGCGCTTCTGTCCCGGTCGTAGAATCAGAAGTCGCGAACACTCGGTACATCTGTCTAATTTTTTTTTTTTATCCTTTTTTTTTCATCAAATTTTCATTCAACAAGCCACTCGGTCACGCTCGACGGAGAGGACACGTGACGCTCAACAGGTAGCTTCGACTGACACACCGGACACGCATCGCTGCACGCCAAAAGGAATCCTTGACTGAGGATTCGCGTAATCGTCGGTGTGTATAGTAATACAAAAAAAACGTTGCAGAGGCAATTTATTCTGGACTTGACTTGAATCTTTCCCGGCGTGCGTGTTTCTTTTTTTTTTTTTCAATCTACGGATAGTATTTATCGTTTAATTATATAATCGAGACGAAAGGAAAATGTCGAGTCGAACGAGAACCGACCAAGTAATATTTTTTTTAAATATCTGTTCCACCTGTACGAGCTTCACCTTTTACACATCTCACATCTCACCCCCCCCCCCCCCCCCCCCCCCCCGATTGCGTCCGCAGCCGACTTGCCCCGTTAAGCTGCTCGCGCACAAAACTACGTACGGAACACAGCCAAGCCGTGCCGTATCGACACACAGACGTGATTGGCTGATGTTCGCGTATCGGTGTTCGATCTGATCCGATCGACTGTGTGACGGAAAATTGCAAACTTTGTTTTATGTGCGAGCACCTTTGCTGTGTCGTGTTCGCACAAGGGCGCAGCGAAACTGCGAAAAACCTGGTCATGCACAGACAGCTCTTTCCCAAAAATTGGTGTTCCTACAGGGTAAACCAATCTTCGAGAAAATTACCTCGCGCGGCTGAGGCGGTCACCCATCCGAGTACTGACCGCGAGCGACAGTGCTTGACTTTGGGAACCGCCAGAGCTACGCGCCAACCGCGCGCCTATCGCTGCCGGTGCATCGGCCAGTAACAAGAATATATACCGAGATACAAAGAAGCGACTGTAAAAAAAGGCGGGCGAAAAGCGAAATCAAAAAAGAACGTCCTCTAAGAATCGGCAAATAAATGTACACACGTTATATTTATGAGTTTGGCACGACACGGAACATACGCGCTCCCGAGTCCGATGCGAAGAATACTAAGACGGGAAATGACAAGTGGGTTTCCAGTGGGAGGACTCACGCCGGAAATCGTACGATAGGCGAGAAAAATACATGGAACGGAAGCGCGAGGGGCCGCGCGAAACGTCGTCGCTCGATGCGCGGCCACAGTTTCCGATCGACGTGCGAAGTCGATGAATCCGATATCCATCGCGTCCCGCTTGCGAGAACGCACGAAATTAAGATGAATACCGAAAGCACCCAGCTGTGCGGATTCGGTAGAGTCGACGTTCTCGACGCCAGGAACTTATTCTTCGCGGTCCGTCGAGCGTCCCGTACACGAAAATAGATTGACTCGCGCAGGCGACCGCGCGCTCGTTCCACGGTTCTTAGCGTAGGTCGTTTACTCGGAAAACTACATCCTTCGTCGCCCCCTCCGTGACGTTCGGACTCACGCACGTTTCTGGACTCCCTCGCGAATCGACACGCCGGCGGTCTCGACTCTGGATCAACCGTCCCGTTCAATGCGTCTACGCTCCCGCGACCGAAGTCTTTGTTGTTGTTTTCTTTTTTTTTCCGTTCCTCCGGGAAAGAAAAAGTTGGCGGGAATAATGATTCGGCGCCACGGTCCGTAGCTTTCGAGACCGAGCACGCTGTGGTCGTGGCCACCGTATCACTTTCCTTCGTTCCCGGCCATTCGATGCTTTCCGAGCCTCGAACCGTTATCTTCGTTTCTTACAATGTAAGCTATCTCCGTTCTCTCGGTTCTTTGCTCCTCGACGCAGTTGAGATACACGCTTATCATTTGGCGCGTTTATAACGTAAATTCTTTAACAATCTCGTACCACTCGGGGCCGGTGTTCTATATGTACCTGTATCCGAGAGCTCGACTTTTCGAGACCAAAGTTATCACGGCTATTCGCAGAGGATTTTTGGGCAACTTAAAAAAAAAAAAAATGTGCGGCTGATTCTTACCTTGAAGAGATGCTCGGTGCACTCGAAGATGGGGGTGCTCATCACTGCGGTTGACATTTTGTTTTTCCCCGTCTCGATTCGCACAATTACACTCGATCGAACGAACTGCTTCCAAAACGTTTTTCGAACGCACCCAACAGCCTTAAAAAAATTCTTTTCTCCGGTCTGCCGGTCACTGTTGTGCCGCTCGAGTTTTCGGAATTACGATAGTTTCACCGAATCTTTGTTCGGTACGCTTTTATTCCCCTCCGCTTTTGTGTATCACAGAGGCGACGCGACGCGGCTACGGTTCTGTAAACTTTGAGAGTCGCTCCTCGTCCCGAGTTTGTTATTGCAACGAGCAACGGAGAGGCGCGATATAACGTAACTCGCGCGACACAAGAACAACCACTGTCGACAAAGATTCGCGGGCGTTCGGACGCCGTTCTATCCTCCTCTCACGTTTCGGCTCGACTCGCGTAAAGTTCATTTACATTCAAGCACAAAACAAGAAGAAGCAGCTTACTCGTCGTCTCGACAATCTCTCCGACGATCGATATCGGTGGTAAAATTATCTCTCGCGACGATCGATAAATACAAAACGATAAACTCTCTTTTTATTTCGATCACCGAGCCTTTGCTCGACTCGCTATAGATCTGAATCGACGAATTTAAGGCTCGCGTGTCTTTTAATGAAACTTAGCACTTTCGTTCGACTTTGTTCCTCTACGGTGTACTCTCGTTGGCGTACGACGATCTTATCGGTGCGTCTCGCGTATAGTCTCGGTTACGGTACAGTCTCTTGAGCTCGACTATCGTGTGCCACGTGACTGAAACGATGTTGCTCGAAGGGCGCTCGAGAGCTGACTGACGAGTGGAGAGCTCGACCGGCGAGGCGGCGGTGGCGGCGGCGGCGCGAGAGGCTCCTCGGGTGCGACGCGAACGGCGAAAGGCGGCGCCAACCCCGTCGGCCAATGAGAATCCACGGTGTCCCTCGTAGCTCGTCGGCGCGCGCGACCGACACGGAAACCCTCTCTGCCCCTCGGGCCTCCTCGCGCCCGGTAACGCCGTCGCTCCGACACATCGCCGCGATCGCGTATCAACGAGCGAAGCTTGGCAACAGCGCGCTCGGGCCGGGCGATACGGCTCGCACGTTGCCGCTTATTGCGCGCTTCGACACCGATCTGCGAAATATACATTCGGTGAATCGAAAGAGGCAGGCCGGCGGCACACAGCGATAGATTATTGCGCCTCTCGTTGACCCCTCTCACCTATCTCTACGATTTTATCTGAATCTTCCCTGCAAGATAACAACCGGCTTTTTCATACCACCGATATTGTTGTTTCTTCGTTCTAAATTCGAGAGACTTTTTCGTCGCCGGTGCATGCGGCGGTTTACCGATAAATACTCTATTTCAACAGACCCTCGCGGCCCCCGCCAGTAGGAATCGATTGCCGGCCGAAGTCTCGAAGGTGAACCAAACGGTCGTAAAGGCGTGCGAGAAGTATTCGCGGCTCCCTCTCGATACTCCAGCCGCTCGTGGGCACATACCGGTATGGTATAACAGCGTACAGTCTGGTATCCGTAGGTAGCTCTCTTTCGCTCGCCGGGCGAGAGAGAGTACAGTAGGTGAGCGAGGCATTGCGCTCGGGCGTTCGATGGTTCTCGAGCGGAGACGAAGGTGGACTGCGTCGTCGTCGTCGTCGTCGTCGACGGCCAGGAGGGACGCGGGCTCGCCTCGCCGCGGTGAACGCTCGCATGAATGAAGACTAGCCTTCTATTCATAGGCGACGGCGCAGACCGCAGCTCCTTCTAAACAGTCGTCGCGATGCTGTTATTATTGTTGCGCCCGACGTCGATTGTTACCGATATCGACGATCTCGCGTTTTACAACTCTTGCTCGACCTTCGCGGCACCTCGATCAGGCTCGTGACATTCCCCTTATTCCCGTCGCACTAAATTCTTCGGTAAAATCCACCCGCATGTCCTGGACTGTTTTTCGTCTGTTCGATGCAGCGACCCACAACCCCTCCGCGTATTGCCCATTAAGCAATCGTTATATTTAGCCGCGTGAGAATCTCTACGGGCTCGGAAAACTGCCCCTCCCTACGGGAATAGAGGCGAGCCGCGAGGACTGTTGTATTAACCCTCATGCGCCCGTATCTTGTGGGAAATACCGTGACACGCCTAATTGAACGTACGCCGAGTCACGTGACACATGGGACTCTGAGGGCCCTCGAAGGCCGGCGTGCATAATGCGACAACAACGCCCTTTGTTTTTTTTTTTTTTTTTTTTAATTTACAAAACATGGATTTTTCGTTCGTGTTCGTTTTTCGTTTCCTGATCGTCTTTGGATTACTCAGAGGCGACCCCGAGGCCGAGGCTTCCGGCTTTGAACAGCGCCGAATGTCACTTCCGAGTCTCGCTCGTTATTATTGCGAGAGTAGCAAAGACAGCGACTACGGCTAGGAAATAGCATCGATTGATTTAGCAGCGAGACGTTCACCTTGCCTCGCTGACTGACGAGCTTTCGGGCAAACTCGCAACAACGCACGACGCGTACGGCCGTATCAGGGACGGTTTCCCAGGAGCTGTCGCTATCGCTTCGACGATATGCCTCCATACCTCGAGTATATACAGAACAAGGAGATTATAATGTGCGCCGATGACCTCCCGGCCGCAACCGGAAACGATAATGGAGCACGCCTGTGGATAAATCCTTATCGTCCGTCGTATCCTTCGGGGTTTGCTTACAGACCCGGCCAGTTTCTTCTTTCGCTCAGTTCGCTGTTCGGTGAGAGAGAAAGTTATGTTTATTCCGTGCTCTGGAGTAAAGTCCCTGAGAGCATCGTGTTCTATACACGTGAAAATACAAAATGAAAAATGGCGAACCATAAAATAAACCGGCGTTCACTTTGCGTAAGTTTCGGAGAAATGATAGGCAATTGCAAACACTTGTGGTTGGTATAAAAATCAGAATAAATCAAGCGTTTTAAAGATGCTGAAAATATTAATTTTGCATAATAATAATTCTAAAATGTTATTGACAAACTGGTGAAAGATGAAATTGTTCATCAAATCTCCCAGAAACCGAACTTTTTAAAAATGAAAATTATTCCTTCATTTTTCACAACACGAATACGTTTCCTGAACGAATGATTTTTATTAAAAAAAGAAAAAAACATTGCACTGACAAAAAGCTGCCGAAGAAAAAAAATGTTTGTTTCAATTCTACTTTCGATTCTTACAATTCCATATGATATCGAAACAACGACGCCAAGACTGTCAAAGTAACATGTTACCGTTTCAATCCGGTGTGAAATTGTAAGAATTGAAAGTAAAATTAGAACAACACTCTGTTTTCTTTGGCAGCCTGCAAGCAAATTTTACTTGAATCATTGATTTTTTTTCAGTGTATGTTTCCGGGAGATTTGTTGAACAATCTTGTCTTTCGTCAATTTTTTGATAACATTTTAGAACTATTATTGTGCTAAATTAATCTTTTCAGCATCTTTAACAAGCTTAATTTTTTCAGGTTTTTATATCACAGAGAAGTGTAAAAAATTCCCTCTCATTTCTCTGAAACTTGTGCGAACTTATGCGAACTACCTTAATAGTACCTTAACACCACCTAATATACCCTATAAGAATTCGAAAGAGTTTTCGGTTAGATATCGCTTTTTCGAAGATCGCCGAGTAGAGATGGGAAACCAACACGAGACAGGGTGAAAGTGGATGACATCGATGACCCGCGAACATTGACGAAACCTTTTCACGCATTTATCAGAGCGTTGATAAAATAAATAAAAGTCAATAATAAGTATCGATGACGTCTGCTCCATCGGCGTGTGACATTATTATTACGATCGCCTTTTCCTCGCTCCACTGACGCGGCTCGCTCTGTCCGGCTCGGCTCGCTCGCGCTGCTCGCGCCTCTTTCCTTGCGGTATACGCGAGTCCGCACCTTTCTCGGTATCTCGCTTTCTCTTTCCATTTCTGTCTCGCTCCTTCGTTCATCGCCGCTGCCCGCTCACACAACGCTTCTCAGCTTCCCCTTTCATCTCGCGCGCAGCGGTGTGCCGTGCATGTGCGGCCTAACATACGAGACGGGCGAGAGCTCGCTGCAACAACGCAAATCGTGAGGTCGCGTAAGAAAGGCTGCTGCCGTTGCCGTAGCCGCTGCGGTCGCTGCTACTGCTACACCGAGACCCACCAGTGGTCCCGGCTCTCTCCTGCACTCGCCCAACTAATTTACTACATAAGCGTACGGCTCTTGCGTATCGCACGTGGAAACTAAAAACATATATTTTCGACGAACATTTTTGTACTTCGGATGTATTTTGTTGTAGCTTGATGGCGTTAAAAAAATATATTAATCAATGCAAGCGGGTAGACTGTGGAAAACGAATGGTTGGATTGAGCAACTGCGCGGTGAGATACGCTCAAAGGCGTATTTGGTTGGGACAACAAAAATGTTTGTTTCAATCGGAAAAATTTTGAATAGAGTCTCCTGCACTCGCCCAACTAATTTACTACATAAGCGTACGGCTCTTGCGTATCGCACGTGGAAACTAAAAACATACATTTTCGACGAACATTTTTGTACTTCGGATGTATTTTGTTGTAGCTTGATGGCGTTAAAAAAATATATTAATCAATGCAAGCGGGTAGACTGTGGAAAACGAATGGTTGGATTGAGCAACTGCGCGGTGAGATACGCTCAAAGGCGTATTTGTTTGGGACAACAAAAATGTTTGTTTCAATCGAAAAATTTTGAATACATTGCAGCGAATAATCGTTAAATAACAGCTTTGAACGTGTATTGGTTAATCCAACCAATTTTTTTTCTCAGTGTACCCGCGCTCCTGCACTCGGTCTTTTTTTACAGTGTACATAAGTGTACAGTTCTTGCGTATCGCACGTGAAAGCTGAAAGCATATGTTTTCGACGAAATTGTTTGTACTTCGGATATATTTTGTTTCGGCTTTATGGTGTTAAAAAAATTGTTAATCAACGTAAGCAGGTACCCGCGCCCTGTGCCAGACACATCTGTCGGACACTTGAACTCTGGAGCTTTCGCGCACGGTATAGGTTGGTGTCTTGCGTGCAACGAGACACAACAGATGTCTTGCAGACGACGGCGAGGAGAGGAGCGTAGATAAAAGATTAATATTAATAATCGCTCGTACACATGTCGATATTATCTTTGCGACACGTCTGTCCTGTCGAAAATCGTCGTCGTCGCCGGCGGTGCAATTCATTACAAAAAATTACTCTGAAGAACATTTGTAAAATGATATGTCATTTAAAATTAGCTGCAACATGAAAAAAGAGCGTCGAGTTAATCGTCATTCATCGACACACGCTTCGGATTCGCAAGCAATTAGTATTAATTATCTCGACAACCGAACCGCAAGAATATAAAGTGCGAATCGTGCAACGCTCGATCGAATCGTCATTAACGAGAGGCCGGAATTAACGAGCAGATTAAAGTTTAAAAAAATCTTCATTGTTGCGATTATTTATCAAAATTCTGTGAGGAATATTTGTGAAATCGATGTCATATAAAATGAGCTTTCGTGTGACAAAAAAGCGTCGCTTTAATCGTCATTCATCAACACACGCTCCAAATTCGTATTACTAATTATCTCGACAAATGAACCGCAAGAATATAAAGTGCGAATCGTGCAACGCTCGATCGAATCGTCGTTAGCGGGAGGTCGGAATTAACGAGCGGACTAACGTTAAAAAAATCTTCATTGTTCCGACTATTTATCAAAATTCTGTGAGGCATATTTGTAAAATGGTATGTCGTTTAAAATAAGCTTTCATGTAAAGAAAAGAGCGTCACGTTAGTCGGCATTCATCAGCACACGCTCCGAATTCGTGTTACTAATTATCTCGACAAATGAACCGCAAGAATACAAAGTGCGAATCGCGCACTACTCGATCGAATCGTCGTTAACGAGAGGCCGAAATTATCGAGCGAATCAAGATTACAAAAAAAATCTTCATTGTCGCGACGATTCATCAAAATTCTGTGAGGAATATTTGTAAAATGAGATGTCATACAAAATGAGCTTCCACATTAAAAAAAAAGAGCCTCACCATAATCGTCATTCATCAACACACGCTTCGGATTCCTACGAGCAATCACGACAAATTAATCGCAAGAATGTAAAGTGCGAATCGTGCGATCTTCGATCGAATCGTCGTTAACCAGACCCCGGCATAAACGAGTGGAATAATAAGGTGAAAAAAAATTGCCTTCGCGAGCGTCTCGTTGACATTTCAGGGTAGGTGTAGATCTCTCGAGGCTGGCGCTCCGCGCTCGAGATGCCAACGATCCCGTCGCCGTATCGAATCTCTCGTAAGGTAACTCCTGCCGGGAATGAGATACGATTTGAGAGTAAGCGCGTGCGAGGTACGAAAGGTACTTTCTTTCTTTATTTCTTTCTCCCGGTGTCTTGCCATCTCCGTTACCGACCGGTAGACTTTCACCTCATCGACTTTCCCTTTCTCCGGTCCGAGTATCCTAGCGTGAGCAGCGTCGTGTCCCACGAGTCCAAGTCAATTCGTGGCCTCGGGCCGGCTACCGGAAAGCTTCGCAGCCGGCCCACTTCCGGTCCCCCTCCCCCAACCTCCCATCGGCTTCTTTTCCTTCCCTCACTCATCGCAACGTGATTAACGCATCGAATTTATACGCACATTTTTTAAAATTCATTTGTAGGAAATAGCGGGGCAAAATGGAACAGTGGGGCAAAACGGGATAATGGGGCGAGACGCAGTTCTCCGACAACTTTCGGACGATTGCGGTGTTGCTGAGTGGGGCAAAACGGGATTGAAAATCCGGATGTATCGTTGGGCCGAAGTGGGGCGTCCAAATTTTATTGGAAAATTGAGTTTTGCCTCCACTGTCCCATTTTGCCCCGCTCTCCCCTACCTCTCCACGCAAGCTTGATTATCGCCGATCGATCGTCGTTCACACAGTAAAAAATGATTTCGTAACATCGAAATGCGAAATTTCGTGAAAATGATTTTGTTATATTTGAATATACGAACCTGTCCTTTAATTTCCCGTGTCATTGACAATTTTAGTTTGTACTTTTGTTTGTGAAACTAGAACATTAACAAATGATAAATTGCCGACGTTTGTGGTAAGTTGTAAAATGTACAAACTTTTTTTACTGTGCAGGTACGATTCTCGACTGGCGAAACTTCAGTCGCCCCGTAATTAAAAATAAAATCCCGATTGCCGTGCTGGAAATAATCGAGAGCTCGCCGATGCCCCAACTATTACGATATTTATAATTCGCATTAAATAACGTTTCCCCTCCAACGACTACCGATCGATGATACAATTATTACGTGGGACAACACGTCCCGCCGACAACAATGTCGAAACGGTATCTCGTATCGGAGTCAAACCGGTAACACTCTTGCGCAACGCAAGAGCGTCGATCGAGAATGATAAATAAGGCGAGCTGCCCATCGGCGAAGAATATTATCCTTGAGAACCCATTCGCATCGTTATACTCGATAACGGTTTTGTCATACACTCGTTTCTCGGATCACGAAATACACGACAAAAACCGGCCGACCGATTCGTGCCGCACCGCGTTGCTCGAAATATTTTTAAATCCTTTTAGCGTTTTCAGATAACGGCCTTTACGAGGAACTCGACGGATCGCGGTTCGCTGTACCAGCAGCCGCTCGCATTGCGCGCCGTCTTCGTGTCCTCACTGTCGGCTATCTGTGGATCGTCGGCTCGCGTGTATCTTGCGCTCCCGCTCGTACGATCCCACTGCGTGGAATTTTCCAGCGCTATCGTCCGGTGCTTATCGCCACCCCGGTGCTTTTGCTCCCGCCGTCGCGCCAACGCCGCGCCGCCACTCCATCTCGCTTGCTCTCCTATTGCCCAACTGCGTTGCCCGTGTGTTTATCGCCTCGCTCGTTTGTTCCACTCTCCGTTTCGTTTCATCGTTTATTTATTCGTACGACTCCTCGAGTTTCGAATCGTCGTAGTGTCAATTTTATTCTTGTTAATAATCGCACGCTTGTTGCAGCGCTGTCGCCGGCGACAAACGAGAGCTCGCCGAGCTCCGAGCTGCTCGACGTGCTTCTTCCTTGGACGAACGCTTCGAGGAACGATTGGTCCTCGAAGGGCTCGTCCGAACGCTGCACTGTAAACAAAAATTGGTACTAAATTTAATGTACTCGGCTGGAAGTTTTTATTCAAAAACTGGTATATTAAATTTGATGGAAGATTGTGATGAAAAATTAATGTTCAGTGTATTCAAAAGATTGGAAATACTTCACTTTAAATCATTTACTTTAATTTCAATGAAAAAGTACATTTATTTTTCATCGTAATTGAACATTAAATTTAATGTGTCATCTTTTTGATAAAAACTTCCAGTCCGGGACATTAAATTTACCTTTTTTTCTACAGTGTCGAAAACTACCGATTGCGCAAGCCAATCTGACGAATTTACTATAAATTAATTAATTAATTAATTTACTAAACGCCGAAAAATGGTTTGGTAAGATCGAACGAGGTTTGTTTGAATCAACCAATCCGGCGGTTGCGTGTGGCGAGAAATATTTAGTTAAGCTGACTGAAAAGTTGCATCAGCATTAAAAAAATAATTTCGTTGTCCCAACTAAGAATATGTTTGACCGAACAGAGTAGGCAATTATATCGATGGAATATTACATCATTTTTACTGAAAAAAAAAAAATAACAATGACTCAAGTAAAATTCGATAGCGGGCTTCCCAAGAAAAAAATTATTATTTCAATTCTACTTTCAATTCTTCCAATTGAATACACTGAGAAAAAGAATTGTTGGATCAACGAAGGGGCGTTCACCTGCGTTCAAAGCCGTTATTTAGTTACAAATGTCCGTATATGTACGAACACATCGAATCACATGTATATTGAAATTGACTATATTGTAAAAATACTGTACCTTCTGCATGTTGACAGTGTATACGATTTAATCTAAAGAAAAGTTGTTGATTTAATGCAGTTTTAATTTAGCAACGTTGCAATCGTAGTAACTGCCATAAGCAATTGACACAACCACACCAGTTTTATTGTTTCAAAAACGGTGCAGCCAATTTAAATGCGCCCGGATTGATTCAAACCAATCTTCCGTGACCGCAGCTGCGAGGTTGATATTACCGAACCTATTTTCGGTGTACGTACTATGAGAACAGCACCGTGTTCACTGTCACAAACGACCGAGCGACGTTAGCATACGCCTTGCGAAACACGTCCGCAGGCCCTGACTGCGCCGCGTCTGGTAGCTAAATTACATAGTCACTTTCCTTGAAATCTCGTTGGAAAAACAAGCGAGTATGCATCGAGTAGGTGAGCGTGACTCAGCGGCAAGATCTTCGGTACGCTTGTTTTCCGATCGAGCGGAATTTTCTATTAAATATCGTGGGCTCAGGAACTCATAAAAGGGCGAAGGGATGGCAAGAATTTTCCGAACCCACAAAGGGATCGCCGAGCAACGGTTTTCCCCCGAGGTGTAAAATTCGACGGATCGCTGAATAAAGGATCGGGGGCGAAAGAGTAAACAAAAGTTTGGGCGCCCGGTAAACCATTCGGTAATTCCTGCATGGGGGAGGTGATAATTAGTGATACAACGAACCGCGAGACCCGAGTCATAATCTCGTTCGGATCCTCCGACGGGTCTGCTTTTCGTTGCCGCACACCGAGGGTCACTTCCGGTACGAAATTAGAAGCTTCGATAGAGGTCTGGTGGTTTTCGGAGCCTTTTTTTTTCTTCGTCTTTACTGTTATAAAGACCTCGCTGTTTGACCAAGTGCAGCGCATCAATGCGCCCCTTCTGCGGAGCCCCGCCGCGTTGCTCGCTTCTCGCATTTCGAATGACGATAAATAACGAGCCGAAGAAACCGTCAAGTCGAGACCGCAGTGAGTAAGTTTTGTTGAGACGCTTTGCGTAACCAAACATTTCTCATCACGTACTACGTGTGTGACGAGAAAGCCAAAAAAATACCGAGAACTTGTCTACACACTAAAAAAAATATATCAATGATTCAAGTAAAATTTGTTGCGGGCTGCCAAAGTCAACAAAATGTCGTTTCAATTACTAGTTTCAAATGGTAACTATTTCGAAATTAAAAAAATTGACCATTTTCAGAATAGGAAATCCTATGTTAAATTTTACGAAACGGCACTTTTTTCGAAAAATTTCAAGATATCGGATTAAAACCTCCGCCATTGTTTTTAAGTGGCATATTTCCCAACGGATATCATTGACGAAAAAATTCTAAAATTCTTTTGTTGTAAAAAACCACTTTCTTCGAAAAAATGGTAAGGGCCATCCCGTCTCGTTTTTGGACCTTCAAAATGGCGAAGACGCACGTTTAATCCGCTTCCCGGTTGGTCCGACGCCGGTTAATCGGGGTTCTACTGTACGCGTCTCTCAATTGTTTCATTTCGAACGAAGTGAGAAGGGCGACACGTGACGAAGCTCAACGAGTCGAGAGTAGTCGAGCAGAGCTACACTTGATAAAACATAGAGCCGAATCAAATACAGCTGTACGGACATCTAAGCAAACTCGAGATTCAATCAAGCCGATGTTCCCGTCGTGGCGGGCAATTTTCTACGAGTCTCCTTCCAGTCTCACACGCTTCATTCTTGTTATATAAGAAACGGCGATCGCTTATCTTTGGCGTTCCTTGTTTCCCCTTAATATTTTTTTTTCCTCCTCTCGAGGGGTCAATGAACTCGAGATAAGTTAAAAAGTAAAATGTGCGCGCGCACAGCGAACACTGCGGCGTGCAAGCCCCGACGGAAGATAAATCCGCGCGGGATTATACAAAGCTATGCATCGGAATATGGGTTAAGCGAGCTTTACATATGTATCGCGCCCAACTTTTCGAGCTCTGTACGACGGGTCGACTCTATTTCGTCACGCCCGGTTCTCTTCGTCTGCGTTGTTTTCCAGCGATCGAGGAAAAAGGGCGTGCACGGTTCTCGTACAAAACGTTACGCCCTTCAGGCAGCGATCGTCTTTTTTTTTTGCCTTATCCGACAGATTCGAGTTGTAATTTCCAACTTTGAACGCCTCTTCTAGCGCCCCTCTACGACAACCGAGACTCTCACAGTTTCATGATCTTTCGTTTTTTTTTTTTCGGAAACCTCGTTTGGGAAGGGTCGGTATACGGACACCCCCATAACCGTCGAAGTCTCGGCAGCCCGGGCAACGGTTGATAGGGTCGTCTCGCCCTCGTGGGAAAGACGCTACCGGCTTGAAAACTGTTGACCGCACGGCCGTAGAAGAAGTCGAAGAAACTACGCAAAAAAAAAACGCCAAAATGTTTGTAGAAATAGTTTTAAGGAATATTTCGGACAAAGATTGTTCCAACTCGCGAGAAGTTGTTAAAAACTTATTTCCTCCGTTTCTCAAGAGGCTGCTGACGAGTAACCTCGGTCGATACTTTTCAGGCCTCGAATCTTACATGTGGGCCGCATCCCCAAGACGCCGAGGAGCCCCTGCAGAGGCGTACAAGAGCCTCTTCGTTTCCCTCTAATTTTTTGATTCCGCCAAAAGTCAGTCGGCCAATTGAAGAAATAAGCTATAATACGGAAGAGGGCGTACCAGTCGTTTAAAAAATAATACAATACGTGTCGGTCGATTTTGTGAGACACTTGCGAGAGGAAACGCGATTGTTTCTCTTGCGGGACGAGGACTTCCACGCCACTGACGGTGAGTTTCGCGATCGGTCCCACAGGAGGCAGCATCGGCGGCCTTCATCCCCGATGCCGCCGCCGCTGGACGCCGCTGTTGCCGCTGCCGCGCTGCAGCCGAAGAGGGTGGGCGCGACGGCCCGGGTCGCGAGAGAAGCGGAGGACGAGGAAGAAGCAGGTCCCGAAAAAGGGAAGAAAAAACATCGAGCTGGATCCTTATACGTAAAGCCTCATGGGTCCCTTTTCGACCGAATCGTGGAGGGGGTGGGAGAAAGAACGAAATGGAAGAGAGTATTGAACTCCGGTGGGACCCCGCATGAGTATACTTACCGTTCGACCATAGGATCCGTTTTTTTGTTGTTGTTTTTCAACCTTAGAACTCATGTATCATTTTTGCTACCTTCTGACTCGTGACTGGGGCACGTACGTACCCCAGGAGTTTCTTCAACTTATAAGGGTTCTATGAGCAGTAAATGGGGTTTGCCGCACACGAATCTGTTCGCTTTTTCATAAGGAAGAGTTTCGGGAGTGAATATCACCCTTAAAGGCCAAAACATTACAAAAATTTGCAAAAACCGCACTTTTTGTGAAAAAATAGTGGTTTTTTAAAAAATGCTCTGATTTTCAAATTTCAAACGCCATTTTACAGGGGACACATCAGGCTATCAGGAAAAAATTAGTCCCTCTGCATTTCTTTCAGAAATTCTATTTATTCGGACATCTGGAAATGGGGAAAGTCGAAAATTTGTAACGTGGAAAGAATCAATGAAAACGCAATAACAATTTATTTTTCGTATCTATGCGCGACTGTGTTTGAACGAGTGGGACGGAATAGAAGGGAGAAACGAGTTTCCCGGCGACAAAAGGTACCAAATCATCGTTGAAACCGAGGGACGATCGGTCAACACTCACGTAGCCCCGGGGTGGAGAAACGTGAGAGTGCAGACGAAATGAGGGGGGGAAGTATATTCCTGACCTTTTCTATAAGACACCTGTGTATCCGAGACATTTTTATTTATTCACCTATGCACGAGGCGAGGATAACCGAGGTGGAAGCTGTATTATGAAATTTATCAATGTCCCCGGGTCCGCCGGTTCACCCGCCTCACTGAATTACAGTAGGACCTACACGGACCCATACCGGTATTCCCGAGTTGGCGAGAGGGGAGTGAACAAGAAGCTCCTGGGATAGACTTCGGACTGCACATAACATACGACATACTATATACGCATACACATATATTTTTATTTTCCAACAGGGGTGGAAACCTTTTGTGGGTACGACCGTTCCGTCCTTTGGCACTTGGAGATTTATTCGGTCGCAAGAATAGAGGCAAACTACCCAAAGGATAGCTCGAATACTACGCCATAGTGTGCCATATACCTGTAGGTGGAATAAAAAAAAACCTGCCGCTAACGTCGCCTCAGACATGTGGGAAGATGTGGAAATTTTCTTAGAGGGTCTTGCCGCTAGTCGAGTGGATGGAAACCTGTCGCAGCTTGATTCTCAGGGTGACACTGCCAGGGTGCGAGCATCTGCCCGAGCGCATACGTCAGAAAGACGTAACGAATGACTCACAAAAAAAAAATTATGCCGTACTAAATGTTTTTTTTTTGTGGCATTTTTTATTTTTTCTCAAGAAATGTAAATGATACCTCTTTAACTTTTCCTTTTCTACCTTTTCGACCCTTTTCGACCTTTTCTACCCCGTCAGATACATAATTTTGTATACTTATTGCAGAATATGAAGGACACCCGAGTTATTTCGCGATGCCATCGAGAAGCAAAGAAATCGTTGTTTGAAAATACGCAAAATCACCCATTGTTGTAATATTGGTTATAAAAATTATCGAAAAAGTTTTTTCTTTAATTACCGCTCAGGGACTCTGTGTAACCTATTTTTCTCCACTGATCGCGAGTCTGCAATTTATTTTACTCTTAACTCAAAAATTTCATAAATATTCAACTCCGATGGAAAAGCAATGTGGGAAATATTGATTAGCATTTAAAAAAATCAAATTTGCTTATCAGCCTGGTAAGCTCCCCTTTGAATATACTTAAATGTGCATTCACGGCCAACAGCGAGGCCGTTTCTACTGAGTTTTCACTCTCACTCTTTCGTCTCTCTTTCATTATCCAAGCTACCGCTCAGCATTTCTTCCTAGACAGGAGTAACTTTTATTTTTCAAGTTGACTTCAGCGCTCGTCCGATTACCGGTCTTTTGAGCCGCCTCCGGTGGCAGGCACGGCCGGGATAAGGAACGCTACTTCCTCACTCGTTCCGTTGCCGTTGAACCTACGTCAAAAGTACTTTCTCCTCATCTCACGAGAGACTCGTCGTTTCACTCTATGACTATATAAGATCTCGCGCGTTCTACCGCGTTCGATTTACATTATACGCGATGTGTAGTACACACGTAGACTCGATACGTGGTATTCAATACAGATTATCCTCCTGCAATGTCCGCGGGCCAAAGTCCGAAATTGATCGTAGGTGAGTTTCTATTTTAGACTCTCGACCTTTGAGAGCGTCTCAGAGACCGCCTAAAATATAACACGTATATCGCGAACTGTAACGACATGTTCAGCGACGGTGATTACGAGAAGTACACAGTGATTAACTGCTCGCGAGGATATCGAGAAGATTGTTCGATCAGTCTATTCGTATCGTCCGTGTAGATTGGCTCGAAAGTGAGCGAAAAAAATGTGTCGCCTCACCGGTCGACGCGGCGTCCCGCGTGATCTATTCCGCTATTCTTGATTCAATAACCTGGTATTCAATACTGACAATCTTTCTACAATGTCCGCGGGCCAAAGTCCGAAATTGATCGCAGGTGAGTTTCTATTTTAGACTCGACCTTTGCGAGCGCGTGCGAACCCGCGCAAAATATAACACGTTTATCGCGAACTATAACGACATGTTTAGCGACAATGATTGCGAAAAGTACATAGTAATTAACTGCTCGCGAGACTATCGAGAAGATTGTTCAATTAGTCTACACGCTGAAAAAAAATCAATTTGACGTCCACCGTTTATTTGGTTTAAGTAAAATATTTATTTAAATGAAATAAACACTTATTTAAATGAAATAAATATTCATTTAATTGAAATAAATATTCATTTAATTGAAATAAATATTTATTTAATTGAAATAAATATTTATTTAATTGAAATAAATATTTATTTAAATGAAATAAATATTTATTTAATTGAAATAAATATTTATTTAAATGAAATAAATATTTATTTGAATGAAATAACCGGTCGCCGTCAAATAAATTATTTTTCTGAGTGTATTCGTACCATCCGCGTAGATCGGCTCGAAAGTGAGCCAAAAAAAAGTGTCGCCTCACCGGTCGACGCGGCCTCCCGCGTGATCTATTCCGCTATTCTTGATTCAATACTCTGGTATTCAATACTGACAATCTTTCTACAATGTCCGCGGCCCAAAGTCCGAAATTGATCGTAGATGAGTTTCTATTTTAGACTCGACCTTTGCGAGCGCGTGCGAGACCGCGCAAAACATAACACGTTCATCACGAACTATAACGACATATTTAAGTAATTAACTGCTCCCGAGACTACCAAGAAGATTGTTCAACTAGTCTATTCGTATCGCCCGCCTAGAATGGCTCGAAAGCGACCCAACAAAAAAAAAAAAAAATGTCTCGCCTCACCGGTCGACGCTGCATCCCGCGTAATCTCTTCCTCTATTCTCGATTATCGCCGGGCTCCAGACAGATAAAGAGCCCGGAGCAATCGATCGGTGCAAGTATACTCCGTCGAGTGATATCGGCCCGTTTGTTTATGAGCCTCTCAGGCTCCCGAGACTCGCGAGATTGCTGTGCGGCGTCGCCGTGGTCCAGCCGCGGCCATATTGAAAGGTTGACCTTGAAGGGATAAAATCTCTCCCGTCTCCCTTCGTCCAGCGCTCTTCCCGTCTCTTTCCCCACGCGTCTATCCCTCTTTCTCCGAATCTCATCTCGCTCGTCTTTCCTCGTCCAATCCCCCCCCCCCCCCCTTCGCTCCCTCTCTATCGCGCGCTCCCCGTCTCGCTTGCCTCTATTCATCGGGGGAGGCCACTAAAGGTGCCTTCTTTTTACGTTTTTCATACTCTCTTTTTGCGTCTTGTTCTTTCTCTCGCCTCCTTGTCCCTTCCTTCTCCGACTCGTTCACCAACGAAACCACTATCCAGTTCGTCTTCTTGTGCCTACCCATACTATATCGGTATTGGCTACATGAGCTTGTCTCTCTCCCCCCCCCCCCTCTGCCCCTCTCTCGTTCCTCAGCCTGCGCCTGCGCTCCTATCATCACGCGCTCTCCGTCCTGTCCCGTTCGCACTTGACTCGGAATTAGCGCGAGACGCTGAGCGACACGTCGTCCTCATCGTCGTGCACGTTCAGCCGCGTGAGAACGTGCAAATGTTACAAAATTCTTACGGCAACAACAATATGTATTCTTGCATCGTCGCGGGTTGGCCAATTTCCATTGTCTTTCGCTTGTTCTCGGATTTTTTTTTTTTTTTTTTTTTTTTTTTTTTTTTTCGAAAGTCACGACATCGATAACTTGAACGAAAACTGAAAGTCGAAAATGGCAGGAATCTTGAACGTTTCCCGATCGCGCCGGAGGTCCCGATCTTTAGCTCGTTTGCGTTTCCGGGCTCGAGCGAAAGCGACGGTGTATGAAACATGTTTTGCACAGATGCGCCTTTCTACGCACGGCGCGCGCTCCAATTCATTCGTCCGTACCGTCTTACACCTCTGGTACCGATCTAGCCTGCGCCCGTGTCGCGAGGGCAATTCCGTTTACTGACGTAGGTCAGTACAGTCGCATACACGACTCTCCTTGGATTGGTGACCGGCGATGTTCGCTCGATGTTCTGAAAATCGGTGTTTTTCACGCGCTGCATCGATTATTTAATTCAATTTTTTAATCCATCGATTCATCGAAACATTATCGATTATTAAGGCAAATAATATTCATGTTTTTTTACTGTACTTATCCTACTGTAGCTTTCTTTATTCTTTTGACGAGGTTAACCGCGTTGCACTTATGAAAGAGCAACATTTATTTTTTTTTCTCGTAAATATAGCGTTTAAATTAATGTGGGCTTTTTCTGATTAAACGATGCATCGATTCGACATCGATACTTTTGAAAATAAATCGTTTCTGAAACATCGATTTGTTTTGTAATCGATTATTTAAGAATCGATGTTTTTTTTCAACGTCGCCCATCGCTACCTTGAATCCAATATTTTTAAAAATTTACGAAGCTGTTAATTGACCGAAACTGTTATCGCAGTTGCATACGAGACAAGGCTAAACCGCCTGTGTATTTCTGTATAATTCCCTTTGAAATTCCCTGCTCCGTAGTCTTATTTGTCGCTGGGAGTGGCTTCACTGTGTATCATAGCCTCGGCATTATAGTCACGGAGCGTTAAATAAATACACGTATATACATATATTTTCATTCTCACGACGTGACGTATCGCGTTGGCACAACAAAGAGCTGATTTTGCATGAGTAATGTATAGCGCTTTAATCAAGTGGCCTTGGTAGCATTTTCTAGACAATGAAAGCGAGAACGTGCCGATTATAGAGATTTGCAAGTTCATCTCGACGGTCAGCCACGGACGCGTTTCCGGCTTCCAGGAAAAAATAAATAAAAATAAAGTCTAATCTGTCTCCCGGTGTCGATTTGTATCTCGCGAGACCGAGAACGATGCGTGTTCCCCGATACCGCAGACCGAATAATATAGGCTAACGACATCCGGTGCGAAGACGATATATATATATCTTTTAACAAAAGAGTGAAACGAAGCGACGTTAGCTGGTGAGTCATCTTACTCGAGAGATTAAAGAAAATGATGTACATATTTTTTTCGTTCCTCGGACAATTAACGTGCAACCGAGTTATTATCCCGGATCACTTCGGAGAAGGAGAGAGAAAATTTACCTTTTCGTGTTTTGACGGGGTTTCGGTGGGGCTGGAGCCTGAGACTGGACCTGAGCCCCCGTCGGCGATTCATTTTTCAGGGGACCAAAGGATCTCTCGCCCTTCCCCCCCCCCCCCCCCTCTCGTGTAGTCCACTCCTCTCCTTCTTCCACTTGCGTTTTATCCTCGCCAAGGGCTGTACAAAATAACTCGACACTTGGCTCTGCCCCCGCTTTTACTACACTCGCATACATCACTCCGAGTGGACACTCGACGCAAAACGACCGAACCTCGCTCAGGGAGGGATTTAAAAAAAAATAAAAAGAAAAAAAAAAAAAGTACCGTAATTTCTAGAGAGGATTCGAGCCACGAGCGACTGTATCAACGTCGTTATTGATAGTCGTAAAAAACGGGGGAGACATTTATAATTAAACATTCGTCGAAGAGCGAGAAATAAAACGAAACATCGTTTACATTGACGCCCGCAGTAAAACCTATCGGACTACGCCGCATTTGACGAGCTAACGTGCACACGTGAATACGAGAGAGAATATTGAATATCGTAGATAAAATTTGCCGGTAACGAAAGAGTTTCGAGAAAGAGCCTACGGGGCGTGAGGTTACAAAATGTCCGCGTCGACTGTACGAGAGCGGCTCTTGCGAGCGACTGTACCACGCTCGGTTGTTTACATTTTAACGGAGGGCGACGTTGCCAAGTTTACGGACCTGTTGCGCACTCGGGCGCGTTCGACTCCTCGGCGTCGGGAAATCGGTGATTAATTAACTCTTTCGGATTACGTGGACACCCGGTACGGTAGAATAGGCCACCGAATTAATTTTTACTCTTCGATTTTCAATGGTCAATCTAATCTGCTCAACGAAACCCGGAGAGCGCAGTAGAATGTCGGCGTTGATGGTTCGCGAGACTCGCCCATATAACGGGTAGCTTGGATCGAAGCTAGCCGCTCCGTTGGGCCACTCGACGCGACAATTTTTTACACGCTCATTGATAGCTATGTTTACGCGTTTCCATTGGTAATCGTAAATATTTTTCATCCATCCGAGTACCGTTCGATCGACCGATCGTAAACGATGACCGGTCAGCATTTTTTTGAGTAAGAATTGTTTCGAATCGTTTATTTTCGTCCGCAGAGATCGACGCCGCGCTTCTCCCCAGCGTAATGATATACAGTGCCTCGCTAGATATGACAAACCAAAGAACCGTGTCTGCGTGCGGGCTCTAGTTTGCGTCCCAACGATAAAAACTTATCGTATCCGGCTCCCCTTACGCGGACCTTGTCACGTGACTGACATGATGCGCTACATTACAGTGTATGCGACGCGCCAGCAAATATTAATAAAAGTTGTTCGAGCTTCGAAGCCTCGGAACGAAGACGAGAGACGATAAAATTTTGCATAAGCTCTGCGGAAAAATAAACACAGAAGCTTGTGTGCAGGCGGTCCTTGCGTGCAGTTCAGTATGTGCTCAAGTACGAGTACAGCACCTTGCACGTCTATGCTTTGGTCATGGTTCGCTAGGGTCCTTGGGAAATGGGTGAACAGAACACGAGGTTCGCGCCGAGTCGTCACGCCGTAGAGGAAGAGATAGATGAGCCACGCTCGTTTTCGCCAAACTCGTCGGGATAAAACCGTATTTTGATAATCGTTTTCTCGCGATACATTCGGAGTGAAAATAATGTTTTTACCCGCTGTTCGTGTTTGTATCCAAAAAAATTCACCCCACTCGTTGGTTTTGCATTCTGCGCATTTGTCCGCAAATCTATGTTTACAAACGATATCGATATAGGCGAGCAGTGAAAAACATGTTTCAGCCACAAAGTGTACATAGACATCGGCGAAGGTTTATCTCCTGGCAAATATTACAATCTTACGTTCGACGGAAGATTTTCACACCCAGTCGACACGACCGCGGATCGAATGCCACCTTTATAGCAACATTTATACACGAGAGAAAGCGTTCCTGCTATATTCGTACCCCGATTTCTATGGGTTTGCGTTCGGGCGAACGAAATTCAAACACGGGGCACAAACGATAAATAAACATTTTTTTTTTTATTGGGATTATATAACTATTCGGAAGATAGTCAGGCTTCGGAGATTTGGCGAGGGGCTCTGCCCGCAATTCGCTTGCCCAATGTTTCGCATTCATCGACACTCGTCGCTCGACGATAGCTATTGCGACATCCTTTTTTTGTGAAATTTCTTCGCTCGGTTACAGTCACTCTCGTCAACTTTCTCCGCATCCGATGCTAACTCGGTCTCAATAGAAATCCAAGATTATGTGTTATTATGTGTTATACACTGTGAAAAAGTACTTTTTACAAAAACCTATTGTCCACAACATCTACAATTTTATGTTTGTTAATTTTCTAGTTCAAACTAAAATTGTTAATTGCACGAGAAATAAACGGGGAGTTTTGTAACATTTAAGCCCGAACAGACGAGTTTATCATTTATTTAACAAAATAATTTTTACGAAACTTCGTGTTCCGATTTTACGAAATTATTTTTTGATGTGTAGATACGTACATACATTTATTTAAAGATTAACTCACCGCGTTTTTATTTTATGATTTTGTTATATTGAAAATAATGTCTGTATTTGCAATTGCGAATTCTTGAAATTTGCTGTATATGGATGTATTAAATTCCGAAAGGTATTATTTTTTCACAGTTTATACATCCACATACAGCGAATTTCAAGAGTTCGCCAATCCACTCTATTTTTTATTTCACCTCGAATACAAAGGAACTGTTGCCTCATGTCTCCTCATTTGCACATGTGCGCGCCCCACTCAGTCATACAACAAATTTGTTTGTTGCAGTAACAAAGGCTGTTTTTTGAAGTAGCAAATCGATCCAAGCCAAAAATATTGCTATGGTTACGAGCTGGTTTCGTTATCCCGATACTAACAAACTAAATATGTCACGGTAACAAAAATCTTGTACCAACAATTCTTTTTTCCCTGAATTCTCCCCCTCGAAATATTCTTCGACACAATTCGGGCTGTCGATGTGACCTCGCCGATAGGTGCTTTATAGCCAGCCCATTTCTTCAAAAAGCATTTCCCGCTTCACCTGTCCTCGATGAAAAGCGTAAACGAGAACCGAAGGAACGTTGGTGGATTCGCAAGGTGCCCCATTATTCGACTATTCTTCAGCCTCCTAGGGCTCGAATTTCTCTTTCTCCCTGCTGCATGGGGTCGGGTCCCTTACGGACAGGTTTCACAACTATTTTTTTTCCTTTCTTTTTTTTCATTCAAACGAAAATAATAAGCGAGACGACCTTTATAATGCATTACACCTGCGCCGGGGCTCAAATTTCTAACCACCTCGTTATCCTCACTACGAAATTCATCACTCTACCCTCCCTTTCACTAGTTTTATGATTGTGGCGACGGATCTGGGGCTTGAATGTATATAAATACGAAAATTAAATTCGTCGATGGTTAACAAACGGTTGACGAGTCGTTGTCGCTCGCACCATCTATTTATAAGAATTTTCTTTTTTACACATGGAAACCCGACGAGAAACGTATAATATCGTTATAACTAGTCGACTGTATGCGTTCGGAGTCCGGGTGAACTTTACGTTCGAACGGCTTCGCTATCTGCAGGCAACGTTGAAAATAAAAAGGAGAAAAAGGTTTAAAGTAAAAAAAAAAAGTAACAAGAAACGATGGCAAAGAAGAAACAGGAACGAAGAAGAAAAAGGCCTGAGGACATTTTTACCGACCCCATGCCGAGGCACCGAGCGCACCGTACAGCCGTTGCACTATTACCCATCTGCTGGCTCTCATAACGTTGCGGATACATACGTTCGAACACTTGTGTGAGACGACGAAAATGTAAATTTAACGTGGCATTTTATAATAAAATTGAATATCGAAATGTAATGATAAATAATAAATATCGCAACCGCAGCACAGACCAAGAACATTTATCGATACCGAAATCTGCCCAATTATCTTAATAATAAATATCCCCAGACGCGAACAGCGTACACTCACAACACACCAACAACTAGAGAGAATGGCAAACGAAGATGCGAACTAAACCTAAGCTGCTAATTTAAATGATACTTTCCCACCGAAAACGAACGCACCTGTACAAAAAAAAGCGAATCACGGGGTGAAGGACTTTTGTCGATGGCGCGTTGGCAATAGAAATTCAAATACATACTGTTAATATTATCCTACATGTATCGATGATCGCACCATGCAAAACATTGCCGATAAAGACAATTACTACTAATAAATATAAAATAAGAGAGCCCGAAACCGTAAATTTTTCTTTTGATTCTTTGGCTTCGTTCGATAAAATCCTACCAAGTTTTAAATCGACGACTTAGCGACCTCGCCGAGCCCTCATGCAGCAAAAGAGGGCGAGCCTGCGATAACTCGAGATAAGGGAATCTCCGGCCCCGACGAGCGGAGGGATTGGAAATGAACCGCGCTTGTAATAAGTCAATAGTTAAAAAAAAAACAGAAGGCGGGTACGCGCGTTACCGAGTGTCCTCCCCCGAACGACTGGCATCCGACATCCGGTCGCTCGGCTCATGCAACGAAACATAATTTTCCACGAGATATCCCGTAACGGATCCATCGCGATATTCCTCGACGACCTTCGGAATCTCGCTTATTCGTTACGCGCCGATACTCACAGCTACGTCGTGGAGATACTTTGCGTACGATGTCTGTAACATGGGTCTACCAAGGCGAATGCTATATAATTTGTGCGTGGCTCGCTCGGCGAGTAAACTTTGAAAACGTTTTCCGTTCGAATCCGTCGACTTCGCGATCGGCACTGTTACGCCGAGGCGCTTTCAATCGTACACTCTTTCAATCGTACACCCTTTCAACCCTACACTCTCTCAATTATATAGTCTTTCAATCCTACATCCTTTCAATCCTACACTATTCCAATCATACACTTTTTCAATCCTGTACTCTTTCAATCCTACACCGAGCCACTGTTATTCTGCAGGTAAAATGATACACATGGCGGATTACCATGTGATCACAGTCAACAGTCGGTTCATCTTACCTGCAAAATAACAGAGGCGTTCACCCAACGCCCCTCTCGAAGACCGTCTTTCCTCTCCGTCGGTGTAAAGTTGCTCGCGCGTAAATTTGCGCATGTGGAGTGTATTGGACGTGTAACGTTTTAAGGTCGCAAGGTTTGCCAAGCGTTACAAACAAATGGTATAAACTTACTAACGTGTAACATATTGAATACGTAAACTTTCTGTGGTGTAAGGACAAGTACAAGATATTTGCGGTGTATTTGTGAACTTATGTAACATCTTTTGCGGTGTACGATTTATTTCCGTAAGAATAAACGAGTGTACGATTGAACGGTGTACGACCGAAGGCGCCTCTCGTTTAGCCACGTAACTCGACACTCAAATATGAAATTCTATCGTCATCGGTATAATCTCCCGAGGAATTTATGTGAATCCGTCGCGGACGAAGCGGAGTTTCTGTTGGGGGACCTCCGAACGCGCGGGCTAAACGCAACGCGTACCGCATTAGCTGAGCGCAAGGGCGGAGGAGGAAATGTGAGGCGAAGGATTTTTTTTCATTTTTTTTCAGTTCCACCACTTTTCTCGGCAATAGCGACTTCTTACGTTTCTAATGGTGTCTGCGCGAGGGTACGGCGGGACCTCGGGAGCGAGTGGGACGGGAGAAGGAGCGAGAGATTAAATTCCGACGCGTTGGAAGAGAGAGTCACTGGATGTCCCCGTGGGGGAGTCGAGGTACGGCCAGAAGACAGCATGGACATGCGGAGAAGGCACGCATAGCGCTACGGGGTGCCCGTCAGTTTTAGGGAAAGACGTCGAGACTTTCGAGTGTGGCTCCCGAGCCCCTTCGAGTAGGAAACGGGAGATGAAAAGAGGCCAGATAGGACGAGGTTTGTTTTAGCAGGTCGAAAAACCATCTCGATAGTACGGTAAGCCTCCGACGGGCCCGTCCGGACCGAGGACCCTCGACCGTTTCGTCTCCGCACAGTTTCTATCGGATCTTTGTCCGTGGCCCTCCTCCTTTTTCTTCTTCACGACTTTTCCCATCTTCAATCTCTCGGACACGGACTTCCCGTGGCCCGAACGCGGCCCGAGCATAATCCGAGTAACTTTCGTCGACGCTCAGTCAGCTCACGGGACGTCGCGGACGAAGAAAACGAACAATCCGGATTGTCGTCATTTTACT
Source organism: Amblyteles armatorius (assembly GCA_933228735.2). NCBI lineage: Eukaryota > Metazoa > Arthropoda > Insecta > Hymenoptera > Ichneumonidae > Amblyteles > Amblyteles armatorius. The sequence goes on along the minus strand of OW121689.1, from coordinate 3,882,160 downwards.
GATATTCGGCTAACAATCGCGGTACGATGTACGATGATCGAACGCACAAGCGTACGCGTACGAGAATATATGAGAACGAGATTTGTTTGCCAAGTTTGGTGGGAGCGGCGACTCGCGGGACGAGCTTCCGGGAGAAACTCGGCTCGATTCACTGTCACGCACCATCGTGGAAACGACTCTCTGTCTCTATCGCTCCCCCCTCCCCCCCTCTCTCTTCGTTGCTTTCTTTCTCCGTCCAACGCTCTCATCTCTCCGGTGTATTACGCGCTTGAAATGTCGCAAAAGGTTTCAGTCCCGAGAACCAATGACGCGATCGCCATCGGCGGAGCGACGAGGTCGCGAGCAATGGCGAAATGCATACGCGCATTCTACTACTCGCGTACGTGAGAGCATCCGACTGTCCCGGGCAGTTCCAATTTAACTCAATTCATCGACGATTTATCGGTTCCGAATTAATTATTTGTATTCACCGCTCTCCGAAGTTTATTCACGATTAATCGATGCACGTTGGTTGTACGAACGAGCGTGCGGGGCGGCGGCGAAGCCGAGGCCTCGACGGACCCTCGGCGAGATCGGGCATGTACACGAAATAACGAACATATGGATCTTACCGTATTTCAAAGGCTGCTGCGCTTTTGTGTAAAAGCACTCGTAAAAGATCGTCGGGTCCCTTGCCTAAACTGCGAGAGTGTACTGGCTGGTGCGCACGTGTTTTCACCACGTGGCCGAGCCCGTCAGCGCTGACGATCGTCATCGTCGAACAAAGAAACCTTTACCCTGGCTCCGCGTGCGACTTCGGTAACGATCGTGCAGCGTCGGAAGTTGACCCGAGTGCGTCAGGCTTGTCACGCTAACGCACACCAACCGAACGACGAGGCATTACGTAAACGACACGTCGCCCTTTTCGTACGTGTGTCTATAAGTTTTGTAAACGATGAACACGGAGGCATAATATGCATATCCGTTTTTACGCCGACTCGATGTACGTTTAACATACTCGCTGCCTAATAATATTTTTTTTTACCGTCGGAACTTGTCGATATTCCGCTCCAGGAGTCTACAGTTAATGCTAATAATACCAACAGTGAAAAAAAATAAGATTTTTTTTGCCCTGTAATCTTTATCTCCTAGTTGATTTTATTCAAGCGTGCATCCGGCTGCGTCCAATGCCAAACAACTTGTACGAATACGCGTGGGGAGCGACGAGAGAGGAGGAGTCGTTCGCTATCTGTCCGTCCCTCTTTTTCATCCTCTTCTTCTTCACCGATCCTTAACTTTGCCGGGTGACTGTACACTTCTCGGAATTACACGTATCTCAGACCGGAGAGCGAGTGAGCGGTGGATGGGAAAGAGAAAGAGAACGAGTGAGAGGGACGGAGAGCTACTGGGATATTGGACACGAGAAGAAGAGGAGGAAGAAGCGAGGCACTTGCCTCTTTCTCCGTCGCACGATCCACCGGTCTCGCAGCTCTTGTTGAATGTTTTTATTTTTTAATTTTTTTTTACTCTCTCGTACCGCCTAGCCCCGGTCCTCCCTCCAGCCGTTACGCCGCTCGGCCTATCTATTTTCTCTTTTTCCCCTCACTCTCGATCTCTACGCTATACAGTCGATTACAGCGAGTCCTGTCGCGCTAGCTCTCGCGGTCTCCACTCTCGAACGCTGCGCTCGCTGCCCGATCTCACTCTCTCTCTTTCTTTATCCTGAACGGCCACAAGATCGTACCAACGATGAAAAAAGTTTATCTGCAATTGAACAAATTAGCCGCGTACCGATTACGCGAAACTCCCTATTCCTTTCTGAATGCCAGTCATAGATCGATTATAATTTCTCCATTGTGGATTTCACCGGTTCGTTTTGTTTTCTTTTGGGCTCATTCGAACCATCAAAAAGTTGCTTTCAACCACACACGTGAAGGTCCTTCGATTATCGGTTACACTCAATTTTATGAGTGCGAATAAAGCCGAACGTTATGCCGATCGGTTGATCGATTTAATATCGTTGGAATCCTCGACTATCGGGCGTTGTTCGACAGAGTGTTTGTATCTCTATTCTTAAAAAACCTACAGCCGCGAGGTTATCCTTATCGTGCGCGAGTTATCGCAAAATTAATTGGAATAACACCGACGTAATCGTCCGACAAAAACAGCCGAATCGATTTTCGTTGTGCATACAATCGTACGCGTCGTACGATTAATTGTATCACGACCCTTTGTATCATGTAAACAAACAAATTTCTACGTGTCTCGTAAACAAATTTGCCAGAAAAGAAACAAAGTTTTGTTTGACTTGGGTTCGCGCATCGCGGCGATACAGTCGGTAAACTCGTTGTGTTTGCTTTTCTACTCGTTCCGCTATTAAAAATTCGGGGTCACGGAATATCGTGTATCCATTTGTCGAGTAGAGGACATTCGAACGACCGAGGAATCAACAAAGAAAGATCACACGAAACGAGCGTGTTAAAAATATCGGTAAAACGGCCTTTTCTCTTCGTTGCAAAGAATCAAGCGAGCTGAATAAAAGTACGAGAGATGAAGATGGGAGCCGAGCGAGGGGGGAACGAAGGGGCGTCCCGAGAGGTCGCGACCCGACCCCTGAGAGGGACGGCGATAACTCGCCGTTCCACGCTCGACTCGGCTCGGCCCATCACTCAACCTGGCAGCATGAGCAGCGCGGATCGACTCCTCGACGACGACGCCGACGACGACGACGAGGGTCGAGAGAGACGGGCGAAAGCCATAGCTTCTCCCGACGAGCGTACGTGCCGGCGAAAAAAAAATCCCGACTCGTTATCGACGGTCTTGTGCGTCAATTGGTCGTATCTCCGTCGAGATAACCGCGACGCCTCGACCAGCATCTCGCATTGTCGATGACGTCTTAACGTCTCGTGAATGATAATTTTACTTGCTTGCACTATTATCGGAGTGTTAACATTTTCCGTAGTCGTGGCTCTCCCGCGGCTTTGTATTTTTCCGCACGACTTCAGACGATAAACAGGCGACGTCTTACATTGTAACCCGATTCGCTGACTCTTCGAGAGAATCGAGACAGTTAGAGCTTTGTTTTCATATTCATTATATTATATTCCCGTCTTTGAAAAATACACGACACTCGAACGATTCGAGATAAATATATCGAAATAATCGAAATCGTGGAGTCAGTTTTCGTAGCCAATCGGGATCGTTTGTTTCTTTAGTAAGGTTGGCACACCTACCCCAAAAGAAATTAAATAAGCGTGAGCGAAACGAGCGCGTTGTACATTGTAAAGATAATTATTTTCAATTGTTAAGATTTTAACGGCGCCTTACAATTCTGAACAATAATTGTTACCCTTGGTGGTCACCCTGGGTAGAATCCACCCGACGACGATGGGACCATATCTGAGGAGTATCAGGTTCAAATTTTGGGCAAAAATATTTAAAACTCACGGAGTTATGATTTTATTAGTGAAAAAACTTTTTTCCGTTTTTTCGTCATGATTTTTTTTCAATGTGTTGCCATTTGAATTCTCATAAAAAAATGTTAGTACATCAACTAGAATGTTCGAAGGATGTTCTGTAATTTTTTGAGATTTTTCCGACCGATACTTTGGTCACAATACTGGTTAAAAAAATGGACCGAGTAAAATCGACGCAGTCCAAGCATCGAGATCGGTGAAACATGTGCGACCACGAAGGGTTAAGTGCACTTAAATATTAACGAACGAACTGCCTTACAAAATATAAGTATTTCTTTTCGGCACACAAGAGAACAATTGGAGAATCCAATGACACACGAATATAGAGAGTGAAAAGGCGAGGGCGAAAGTGAAAGTGAAGTGCGCCGGGGCGACGATAGCGGCAAGATGCGGGAGAGCTTGCGGCGTCCATTAATAATTTCGTTCGTGCTTTTGGCTCTGTGTATCGCAGCGAGGATACGAGAGCTCGTAGTGACGTAACAGCCAGCGCCGAACGAAGGCGACACACGTTTGATACGTTGTGACAAGGAGTAGGGACCATTTGACCCCACTCATTGTTTCTAATCCCACAATAAATTGAAGCAGCTGTACGAGCAATTGATACGAATTTACCGTACAGTCCGCTTCATAAGGCGAGCTTGCTTCTCTCGATGCAAAGTTCCTCTCATCTCATTCGGCCGGAGTCGAGACGACGGGAGAAAAATCGTATATGAACAGTTGTTTTTGAGGTTACACCAGCAGCCTTAGGTCGGTAGGCAGGCCCATTATTTTAACTACAATCGCCCGAATCGTCGCATGACCGAAAATCATGGGTCAGAACGCATTTCATCCGAATAGTCAAACCTCCGAAATTTTATTTTTCTGGATCATAAACTGCCGATTCTGTATTTTTCCGAACCGTCGAATTTCCGGAACTGTATTATTCCGAATCTTCATTTCAGTGAACGATACTCTTCGAAAATAGTATTTGGCTGAACGAATCGTCATTTGAAGGAAGGTTATTTTTCCGAATAATAACTTGACCGAACTTAATTTCCCCGAATCGTCAAATTTCCAAACATCAAGTCGCCGAATCGTCATGCGTCCGAATAGTATTTATGCGAAAGGTCATTTATCCGAATCGATTCGTACTCAATCTCTGTGATTCATATTCACTAGACTAAGACTAGACAGAGTAGTTACATTTTTTAGTTTCGTTATTCGGTTCATTGGCGATTCGGACGAACGACGATTCGGCTACTGGATGTTTGGAAGTTTAACGATGCTGGAAAATGACGTTAGGGAAAATTATTACTCGGAAAAATGACGTTCGGTTAAACGGCGATTCGGAGGAATAACGTTCGGCCAATTACAACTTCCGAGGAGTAACTATCGCTGACGTGAAGATTCGGAATAATCGAGTTTCGAAATGCGTTCGTACCCATGACCTTCGACCATATGACGACCAAGCGAATCGTAAGTTTCGGCAGAATGACGTGGCTCCTAGGCAGGCAGGCAAGTAAGTGTGGTACGTTGCGTGAGAATTCAAAACAAAGGGAAATTATGCATCGTACAATATCGTGAATGGTACTGCGAGTCGGGAATAACTCTGGCGTTGCCTCGGGAGGTGGAAAAATACGCGATTAAGGGCCGCACGGTCTCGGGCCAGCGTCCGATCCGGAGAGCTGTTCGCTACTGCTGCCGCGCATCGGTCACATTCAACGGATCAGCCAATGGAGAGAGGTCGTGGAGCCAGCGCGTTAAACACATTTAACGACAACCCGCATTTCATATGCACGGTGCGGTGCGGCGTGCCGCGTTCACGCCCGTGCTTCTCTCCCTTTTTCTTCTCCAGCTCCCTTGTTTCACGCTCTCGAACTCTCTCACTCTCGTTCTTTGTTCTTAGAGTTACACGCTCGTTTATTTTTTATTGATTGACAGCAACGGTCACGTACCAGACTTCCTACGAATAGCGTGCGCGAGCGAGCGCTTGAATACTCAAATACCCGAGATTAGGCGTTACTACACAGTACTGCATGTCCAGTAAGGTGTAGCATTATTCCGAAGGTATATTTATTATTCACGAGAATGAACCTTTGATGGATTTTTCAAAAACATTTCTCACCGACGGAAACGTGTCGGCATTAATTTGTAAGCGTTTCGGACGGACGATTTTATATCTTTTTTCAAAAATACCTCCTTATCGTCGTTTTTCGTTGTACACACATTCGACGTCAAATATCGTTGCGTCACGACTTTTTGCGATTGCCGTGCGCGATAAGAGTTTCGATGAGTGCTCAGGTGAATGGTATTCGAGGACTTTTTTTCCTCGACGATAATATAATATCGACTGATTAAATATTTAATATGTATTATGATGTACGTGTTTTTATCCGATTCGCCCGATCCTCCGTGTTCGTTCGACGAACACGGTGCGCGACTGCTTCTTTTAGTTTTACATCGTGTAAATGTGATTTTTACAGAAACGAATATTTCGAATTTCATTGTAACACGAGAGTCACAACAACAATAAAGAGTTCTAAGCAAGATTATTCGAATGTACATTCATGAGATAAACCCAACCGATCGAGAGGGAGCGTAATGAAAAACCGGTTCGGTAAAACTCGAAAACATAGAGCGTCGTCGGTTCTTTCCGAGCGGCGGGTATGACTAGTCTCGTCGCTGTTCGGCACACGTGTTCGCAACCATTGATATCTCCTTTTCGATTTTTCTCCCGTTCGAGCACTCGAGGCCGAGTGCTCGAACAAACGATTTTCTTTCAGAGACGCTACCGTGTACTTTAATTCGAGGTATCGCCGAATGATTGTACCGGTTGGTCTGAGGGTTTCCGCGACTCTGCCTCGAACTGGGCGAGCCAGAGATGTGCCGTGACGGTCATTTTTCGTAAGCGTCAATTGACTGAAAATTACCGTCAATATACCGGTTTTTTTTTATTCCACAAAATGTTTGTCGTGCCATGGAATTTATTGGAAAATTGCATTTCGCCCCACCGTCCCATTTTGCCCCGCTCTTCCATATATATAGTCAACGAAAACCTAATTTACTTTTGTCAAAAATATTAATGGTCGCGATGAGAATAGGCAAACAGATTTCTCACCGACCAACAACTGTATCGGAAGCCCTTAATTTTGAGGTTGGGACCGTGGGGGTTTTCAGAGTTCGTCGGTCTGTTCGTTTTCAGCGCAAGCTGGAGCAGAGCGCTCTAATTTATGTGCAAAGTATATCTATATTCAGTGGATATATAGATATACCTTCCACGTAAAATCGAGCGCTCTGTTCCAGCTAACTCTGAAAAAGAACAAACCTAATGTCGCTCTTGACACAATGCGGTCCATTGACAAAAATAAAAAAAGGTCCGGTCACAAATTCAGCGCCCATCTGCAGTACGACGGGCTGTTTACAATAGTGCGTGAGCGTGGTTGCGTCACACGGCTCCGTCGGTCAAGAGATAAACTCTTATCGCGTTTCATTAAGCCTGAACGAGGATGAAGCGAGGAAGACAGCCTCGAGCGTTTATTACAAAAGAAAGTGAACAGACCGCTTATATTCGGTGCCATCCAACGCAAGAACACGAGTAAACGAATAACTGTTAAAAAATAACTTACGGCGAACGGTCGATCGGCGTGAGGGAAATTTAAAAGTCATCGGCCCGGGGCAGCAGCAGCAGCGCCAACGGAGACTGGAGTGTAACTTTGGTCAGCCCTCGTTCTGCTCCTACCGCAGCGGAGAACCGTATCAGCAGCATCATTCGAGACTGCGGGACATCTGCAAGGATCTCCCGCACGGCTACGGGAGAAGAAATAGAGAAAGAAGAAGGATAAGCCCGCGGGTGAGCTGGAAAAAAAGGCTTAAGGAAGAAAACAAAAATTGGGCACATCTCGCGGAGAGCGGGAGACCGGTCTGTCTGGTCCTTGATTCGAACCCGAGAGTATCCCCCCCCCCCTCCCCCCCCCCCCTCTCCCTCGCCCGCCCGTCTTCATACCTTTCTTTATACTTGTATATCTCAGACTCTACGACTCGACGCGAGCGGGTTTCCTTCGCGTTCGGTATAGAATATCAGTCCTTCTATATCTGTATCATTCGATCGCAATTAAAAACTTGAAGGATGTGGATGAATTTTTTTCGAATGTTTTTTCTATCGCGGCGTTCAAAGAGCGAAATAATAATAATAAATCAGGGTAGAGATGAGATAAAGAGGGAATGCTTCGCTAATCGTCTCATCTCATAAAAACCTAATGGGCTATATTTCTCGATATCATTGTATCATTATATATAACTTCGCCTTCTTTTATTCGGTATGGGAAAAAATGATTTAAAAAAATGTTGCAAACCTTTGCCGTCGAGCTCGCACGAAGGTTTAACGGATCTGGTCTCTCGTATAGAGACGGAGTGAAACAAGGGACCAGCGGAAAGCGAAATGAAACGGAGAATCGTGCAAGCGAGTAGCGGACAGGGAAAGTGGTGTCCTACTTCCGCGCCACGACCGACACGCGTTCACTGTCGAACCAAGAATGCACACGTAGGTACTCTACCTACTTAGAGGGAGAGACTGAAAGCCTTTATGTAATCGAGCGTGTAACGCGCGGCGGTGTCGCAAGATTGCATGAATGAATATATCGTGTATATTCATCTGGCGGCTCGTTCCGTTCGGCGATCGGACGGTTCGTTCGATTCCCGATAGACGAGAGGGTGATCTCTCGCGGAAAGCACAAACCACGTGGTCGTGTCTATCGGGCAGCGAGACACGGAACTGGCAGCACCATCTCGACATTAGCGCTCGAGCATTCTCGCGTCTTAATGTTGCATTAAATTGCAGTGACGGCGAGAGATGAATTAAAGGGCGCGCGGTTCGTGTCGTGGATTGTGTAGGCTCATGAATGAGTAGGCATTTGTTTGGATGCTCGCGAGTTCAATCGGGAGGTAAGGCGATCGGCGTTCAATGAGAATGCGGTCTGATCTGTTCGGCTAAATCCAAAAATATTAGAGATGCTTCCACGTGTATAGAGGCGGCGGAAATACGCGTTATCATATTCTAGTCCACTGTCGTTTCGGCACATTTACATCTGTACCACTAACAACTCTACCGGATATAATAACTCTACCAAAGAAGACAGGTCTAACAACTGTACCACATGACTACTCTACCAGAAAACACCTCTACCATATTACAACTCTGTCATATTAGAACTCTAACTAAATCTCTACGAGAATGTAAAAAACCTCTATCCGAATCAAAATAAAATTCTACCGGACTTGAAATAAAACTCTACCGGAATTGAAATAAAACTCTACCGGAAATGAAATAAAACTCTACCGGAATACAAAGCTAGACGGTAGCCTTGTATTCCGGTAGAGTTTATTTCCATTCCGGTAGTTTTATTTTGATTCTAGTAGTGTTTTTTTACTTTCCGGTAGAGATTTTGACAGAGTTGTAAAATGGTAGAGATGTAAAAGTGCCGTGATTTCAGGGTTTGGTTTTGACGCGACCCTGCCCTAATAAGCGTTCTTTTGTTATCAAAACGGACGAATCATATCCGGCGGACAGAATCGGACGAGTCGTTGGTTGTGCCGTTGGCAATTTAAAAAACCCACTAGCGCAGTGTACACTCACAAATAAAAAACGCATAGCTGAGCAAATCTGCATTCAAGAACGCACCTCGAATAACACGGGCTGCAAGCAATATGGCTTTCCACATGTCCCAAGTTGAGATGGCTGTGCTTCGAAAATTGTTAAGAAACTCGAATATCCCGTGAGAATTTGTTCATCAGGCTCGAGAATTACAGTGAGTTTTAACTTTTAGTCAGAATGAGGTTAATCAGGTGGATCCGAGAACTCTCACCGAACGCGATCCGAGCAAACGCACCTATCGTCGAAAGGAGATTATGCAGTATCGCGACGAGCTGAGGGCCACTAGTTCGGAATTCGTGAGGGTCCGAAGAGCCAAATTGCTGCGCCTCTTGACCGCCGACGCCGTACAACAGATCCGATGGATGCGCGACATTGATTACGACTACATTTCCACACACGCGTAGATAACACGTGACCCTTTTTTACGCCGATAAATCCTCCACAGAAAATTTTCGTGGCTCCCTCTTGGTTTACATTTATTCCGCAATTTCAACGTAAAATACGACAAAGTGTTACTGAACTTTCATTCTCAATCTTATACATATCCATACACGAGATTGTCGACATGGCATAAATAAAATATACCTATATTACGAAACTATAGAATTATCTTACACGGCGATAGAATGAGAATAATAAGGCTCGACGCGAGTTTGGCAAAGTGTTTTTCGTGTGTGATAACAATACGACTTGCTGAAGAGAAGGAAAAAAAAAATTAATGCTGATATTAATTGAAGATCTCACACGATGCACGACGTTCTACAATATTTACAGTGTACGTAACACAATCAGGTCACAATACCGATTTGCTATAAATACATCTTAGACTCTGTTTGTAAACGTCGAAAAACCATAAAATATTATCTTCGTCTTGTATAAAAGTTGCACAAACAATACCGAAATACGATAATGAAATTGACATTTTAGTTGAAACTTTCTCTGGACGGTATCGTAGCACGATAGTTGTTTTCCTTGTTAGATTGTTTAATCGAGCCGAGTCGAGCCTCGAGCTTAGTGCGCGCCGGATAGTCACCAATCAGGCCGGTGGTGCAAATATCGTAGTACGCGCTCCACGGGCTTAGTTGACGACCCATTGAAGAACACTGGTATCGATTCCTCCTGTGGATACCAAACGCGTGTCGTCCTGGAGGAAAGTCACATTCGTCACGTGACTCGAATGACCTCCGTATACGTGACACAATGACTGAAATCAAACGAGTCCAGAATCAGACATCTTCGCTTTCTCCCGGGTCTCGATCGGATAAAATTGATCGTTATCCTTGCGCAAACACGCACCTTCGGCTGGCAAGCTGGATGTGAGAAAAGCTTGACCTTGCCGTAATCGTCGCCGGTTGCGAGCAACTTTCCATCGCCGCTACGGGTGCAATAATTTATATCGGAACCGTCCGCACCTTCCGGCCAAATGCCGATGGTCTCGTAAGATAGCACACAGGTGTGCGTCGCCCAATCCACGTCCCGGAGGGCGGAGGATTGCGGGATTTGTCGACAGACTCCCGGATTCCCTGCAAACATTTTTTTTTTAAATCACGCGTTGATAAATCGATAACGTAAAGACGTGAAGAATTATTACACGAGAGTCATACATACAATACAATAATTCGTAGTCTCCACTGTTACTCCGTAAATATTGCCCGTCGACCGACCAGTCCAGATGCGTTATGAAGCTGGAATGTCCCTGTGACAGAAAATGGAATTAGAATGTTGATGGCGATAAATTTTCAAGCGTGTGTCGTGCGGACAATCGTCCCTACAACGTGCACGCCTGTGACATCTCTAAAGCCAATTCGAAATGCTAGCTCGTATACAAATCGGTGCGAAACGCAGTGGACTAAGACTTTACTAATTATCAGAACGCAGAGTCTTACTCGGAGCCTTCGGATCCGCTTTGGCTATTAGTTGAAGATAGAAAGGGAGGCTGATTCAATGAACCTCATAAATCGAGTCGGTAATTTTATGAGTACGCGATATTCAAACTCACCAAGCAACGGCCAACTCTGCTGTACTTCGTCGCATCCTCGTTCACTTGATAGATGTAAATATAATTATCTCTCGATCCCAGAGCGAGAAGATTTCCGCTCGGTGAGAAAGTGACGACCTGAATAATTGTGATAGTAAATAACGGTCCAGCACGAACGATAACTGCAGTCGGATCGACTTTACCTGCAGTGGTTCCGAACCGTCGGAATGATGACTGTAGAGCTCTCGCGTACCACTGTCGATAGCCAACCATTTGCCGGAAACGCAACCGACTACCATTATCGAGCCATCCGGTGAAAAACAAACACTCTGTGCTTGTTCCTGCAGGATGAAAGATTTTATAACAATTAAATATAAATAAAACACCAAGCGTTTCTGGAAAAAAATGGAAAATCTTCTTAAAATCTGACCGCTATGTCCTTGCTCCATACGACGGTGTGGCTGAGGCTATCCCACATCTGCAGTAATCTGTCGTGGCCGGCTGTAGCGAACTGCGGTAGTGTGGGATGCGAGGCGAGGCCCCAAACTTGTTCCGTGTGTCCCAGCATCGCTGGATTGAAGCCCATCTCTACGTCGCCGACGAGAATACAGTTTCTCGTTGTACCCACCAGCAGTTGGAAACCCCTGCCCTCGGACACTGTTCGAATACCACCAAAGTGATCTTCGATCTGTCAATAGATAAAATAAAATATTATCAACCACCCGTTTTTATTCGAGGATATTTCTCTCCAGTTATTAGGTTTTACATGTGTTTTACCTGAGCCTCAACTCCCGTGACGTTCAGAGAAGAATCATAGTAGAGAATCCTTCCGTCCTTTCCACCGCCGGTGACGATGTTTCCAGTCTTGAGTACGCAAATCGAGAATATAGAGCCCTCGTGAAGATTTCTCACCAGCTTGGCCATTGTATTCGTGCCTGAAAGATTCAAGATATAGATTTAAGTTTTCCGAGTCTTCGTTAATTTGATAATTATCTGATCGCACCTCTCGCCCATACGATTATATTTCCGTTGCTGTCCCCCGTAAGAACGTCACCGTTCTGATTGAAGGCCACGCAAGTGACGTATCTCGGCTTCTCGCGACCCTCGAAGACTCCCATTCGCTTGTAAAGCATACCACCATTGTCCAGAGACCAGAAGGAAACGTGCCCCTTGCCGCAGGAGACGATCTGGTTCCGTTCCAGCGGATGCCACTCTGCGCACACCACCGTGTCGACGGAACACTGCAATTTCAAGAATTCTTCAGTTTCAAGTACAATATTTATACAATGTGTTTTTTTTTTTCTTTAGTTTTTCGATTATCGTTCGATCGTTACCTTGGTTTCGGTTACTTTGACGCCTCGATCGCTCTTCTGCCACTCCCAGACCGATATGTTGTGATCGGAGGTCTCGTCTATAGCGCACAACAAGTTACCACCGTCAGCCTTGGAGAACGAAAGACAACAGATCGAACCGTCGAACTCGCCGCTTCCTATTACACTCAGAGTTGTCAGGCTCACGGCGTTCCATATCCTAATGTGAGGCTGTCGAAATAAACGCTTCTGTACGTGAAATAGTTTTTCAATTAATTGTTTTCTTCAAAGGCTTGAAAAATTTACCATAGCTTCCCGTCGATCGGTTCCCAGAACTTGGCCTGTAGCCACGATCATTTTGTTCGGATGAATCGCTATGCTGAAAGAATTAACAATCAATCCCTTCGCGCTTCAATTCAGCAAGTACATCTCTCCTTTCATGGTTGCCACGAAATATTTTTACTGGAACTCCCTGACTTTTCCCGGTATTCCAGAGCAAAAATGTAATTTTTCCCGTCCATCGATTAGGGTAAGAGAGGACGATTACAAATAACGTAAAATATAATACACTATGATTGTTAATGTATTGAACTCAGTTCACAATATTAAAAGTTCCCAACGAAAATAATATCACTACATAGATTATAATAACGATCATTCAAAGAATGTCTGAATAATAAAAAAAAAACTCCGTCAATTTACTAGAATTCTGCAAAATCATTGATATACACAACAAACTATAAGGTAACAACAAAGCGAACTACACTTGTAAATTAATGCATGAGATAAGTCACTGATGTCCATAGTTGTTGAAGCGACTTTGTAAAGAAATAAAAAAAAACACTACATAGTCCCATATATATGCTGCATATAGTCGACAAGTTTGCCGAAACGAAAAATGTAGATGACGTGCAGCAAAGAATTAACCGAAAACGTCAGTTTCAAAAAACTTCCACCGTTAAAAAAAAAATTCCATGACTTTTCCCTGAGTTTTCGAGCTCCCAGCAAATCCCCTGATTCTTCCCATTTTTCCAGGTTTCCCAGGTCCGTGGCAACCATGGTCTCTCTACAAGAGCTCCAATTTCGTGGACGTACCATTTAACGTCATCGGTGTGTCCCAGATAGTGTCTTTGGCAGTGTTCCTCCATGTTGTAAAGCACAACGACCGCGGCGACGAAATAAACCATTTCGCCAGTCGGCAAAAAATGCAAATTGCTCCTGCAGTCCCTTCCCCTGTAGCCGTACACCCAATCGAGTTTGAGTTTGCTCTGCGGCGGTGTGCTGACTTTGTGCAGATCGTAGGAATCGATGGAGGGCGTCGGAACGTAGAGAAGCACCGGTCGACCCCGTAGATACATGCGGACGGTGCCGTCGGTCTCGTTGTACTTCATGTCTTTCGTGCTACGTGAAATAAGAGACGAACGAATGACAATAATTTTCAACGGAATAATCAGCGACTACAAGGAATTTAACTTGCTCTGTAATATTCGTAGAGAACTTCGGACAACTTTGTTTCGAGCTCGCGAATTAATCGGAGGAAGCGACCTTCTCGAGCGTGCAGTCGGCGAGTTACTACGCGGAACTCTCTCCGCTCGTCTACATGTGTACTATTGTTCGCAACGATCCCGTATTATCGCCGTACTATATTATTTCTTACTTCAACGGCAACTCTCGTTTTTCTCCCGGCAACGACCAATCGCGAAGCGCGGTTGGGCAAGTCAAGGCTTCGAGCCGAGGAATTACCGACACGCTTCGCGAATTGTTTAGTTGCCGGACTCGAGAGCCTTCGCCAATGAGGCTATTCGGCTCTTTTAATGAAAGTCACAAGTAATGCACGATTTTGCATACTGTATAAATCCAAGTTCGTAGCAGCGACGAGAAGATCGTTGGATGTAATATTATCTAATCGATGCGTCGTACTAGTAAAATGAATTTTACCCGTGCTTGACGTTGCTCTGGACCGGGGGCTTGAAGAGGTTGAACAGTGACTTGGTCGATGCCGACAATCTACAAAGTAACGACAATGCAAACGAAAGGCATGCGGTGCGAAATGAAAAGAAAATAACAATGTGAATGACGAAAAATGTTTGGCCACAATAGGAAATGGGTTAAGCAAGCATCGATCGTGCGTAACATTGCATGGAGAAGCGATTGAGAGATTTCGTCGTTTGGTTCTCTCGGACGGTGTGAATGATTTACCTGCTGGATGCGCCAAGCTGCGAGTTACCGCCGGGCGATTGCGGGGGGTTCGTGAAGTCTCCGGTCGACGACCACCTCTTGGCGCGGCGTAGACTGCTCTGCGGAGGAACGTTCGTTCTCGTCGTCGGTGACCTACGTTGGCGACCGGTTCACAGTACAATCAGCCAAATTGCTTTGCGTCAAGGAACTCTTTTTCACCGGCGAGCGTTTCCTGACGAGAGTCGCGTGCAAAATAATTCAATCACAACTGACCTGGCAACCGGTAGAGGTGTCGCTCGGGGACTCGGAGACGGCACGGGCGACACGCTGCTGCTGCTCGGACTGTCCGAATGCAACGAACCCGTCGACTGATAGTGGACCGACCTTCTGGACATTATAAACCGTCAATATACATTCTCGTGGATTGTCGAAACAGTTTCACTGTAAACTAGGGATGTGCGAATATTCAGAAATTTGAATCATTCGAATTATCAAAAATACCTGAATAATTCGAATAATTAAGAATATTCGAATGATTTTAATAGTCTAAATATTGGAATAATTAGAAATATTGATTTGAGACTTTATAATGGACCATAAAGGTCATTATAAAAAACGCGATAAACAATGCGAATTGACTTATAACGGAATTTGTTGGACACGCTCAAGTTTTGAAAAACGGAATGACTTGCAACCGAGCAAAAGTTCTTCAGCTTTGTAGTAATCGAAATTCTTCATTCAATGAATACAATTTACGTGCTCAGTTTCATTGTAATCGGAATTTCATCATTCGAATATCCAATTCATGAAAATTAATCGAAATATTCGAATTTCTGTGATATTCATGAATATTCGAATGGTTTGAATTTTTTAAATTATTCACATTTTTGAATATTCAATTAAAATTTTGCATTCGATATATAAATATTCAATTCAATTCGAACGCTATTCGCACACCCGTCCGGTGAACCGTTCTCGACCGACCTCTGGGGTAGCTGCGAAGGCGGCGTGTAGCTCGCGGGACGCCTGGGACTCGCCGCGGCGTCGCGAACGTCCTGCGTCGATCCCGAGGAACTGGAATTCCGGAGACAAGACGTGCTGCTTTGGCGAAGTCGCGGCTCCTTCTGAGGTATCGAGTTCTGACCTGTAACGAAGTGGATTCGCATTTTAATTTTATTTCGTGCACTTTATCTCCATTCGATTGACGTTCAAAGTCACCAGCGAAGGGCGCTGCACGGAGCCGCGAAGCGGCCTTAACCATCGCGTGCAGGCGCTCATGGCGAGTTGAACTTTGCCTCAAACTGGGTTACCCATTATCACCCGAGCGAGTCTTCCGAGGATTGTGTACACAGAAACTACGCAGACCCGCTTTGGCCTTTCGACAATTACCAACGTACCGAACTCTATTATGTCTGCGCAACTATGCGTTACCCAAAAAGTTTCCACCGAAGTCCAGATAGTTCGTGCCGAAACGATCACGAAATTTTTAGACTTTAATTAGAAATGGTAACAACGAAAATGCGAATGCGCGGAATTTAGCAAGGCGTGTGTCGAACGTAAAGGTAAATTAATTATAAAATAAAAATTGCGCATAGCGTGTAAAGGTCGAGTTATTCGCCCGCTTACCCCTGAGAGGGACGTGGCCGTTTCTAAGAGGCGATGAGACTAGCCTATCGTTTCTCCTCTCATTTCTCTCGTCCTCCCTCTTGTCTCGACCCTCCAATTGAGCGATTCGCCGCAGAGCGTCGGCGAGAGTAGCGCGAAGACAAACTATCTCGTCCCTCTGTGCCAAGGATTGCCTCTCGAGATCCGCCACTCTGCCGAGTAAAGATCCAGTCTCGCATTCCAGCATCTCATCTGCAACGTCATTAAGAGAAACAAATTATTTAAAATCCTGTTCCAGTGACATGCGACCACTGCGTATGTCTATAGATATGCAAAAAAAAAACGCTTCGAAGAAGAATCCCTTCTGTATAAACCGGTAATCCCGGCTTCGGCTCCGATAAAGCCTCACGCTCGCACGAGGCAACGACTCTTGCGTTTCATCCTTATTATTTGTTTTTTTAGTAAGAGTTCGTACGGTAGTTCCACGAAGGGACTCTACGTATCGAGTTCTATCGGGGGATCGATTTTGTTATAATGTGTAGCTAATTTCATTATTTGTAGCTAATTTTATTATCTGTAGCTGATTTTAGTATGTGTAGCTAATTTCATCATTTGTAGCTAAAAGTATCATTTGCAGCTAAGTTTATCATTTGTGGCTAAAATTAGTTTTAAAAAATCTAGCTGAGTGAAGAAATCGTCGCTTTATTAAGGTAAACGTCCCAGTGGCCGGACAAAGCGTGCGTGCAAGAAAGATGGAAATGGGACTTCTAATGCATGCCCTGGGACTGGGACTGCTCCCTTAGGTCTCTGGCCATTGGTAAGGTAAAAGGCCCAGTTTATAACACTTCTACGCAGCTCTCTCACTTTGAGCGTGCACGACTTTTTACCACCTCCATTTGCTTCAAGTGGCCCATTTCCGGCTCAAAACACATGCAACTTGTATTTTTTTCGAAATTTTTAAAATTCACCATTCCCAGCATAGGGAATCCTATGTTAAATTTTGCGAAACGGCACTTTTTTTCAAAAAATTTCGAGATATCGAATTAAAACCTTCGCCATTGTTTTCAAGTGGCATATTTACCAACCGATTTCGTTAACGAAAAAATTCTAAAAAATTTATTTTCAAAAATACCATTTTCGTCGAAAAATTTTAAGGGTTACCCCTTCTCATTTTTCCACTTTCAAAATGGCCAAATATTTTTTTTCGAGGTATCGATTTTTTACCACCTCCATTGGCTTTAAGTGGCCCATTTCCGGCTCAAAACACATGCGACTTGTATTTTTTTCGGAATTTTAAAAATTCACCATTTCCAGCATAGGGAATCCTATGTTAAATTTTGCGAAACGGCACTTTTTTTCAAAAAATTTCGAGATATCGAATTAAAACCTTCGCCATTCTTTTCAAGTGCCATATTTACCAACCGATTTCGTTAACGAAAAAATTCTAAAAAATTTATTTTCAAAAATACCATTTTCGTCGAAAATTTTTAAGGGTTACCCCTTCTCATTTTTCCACTTTCAAAATGGCCAAATATTTTTTTTCGAGGTATCGATTTTTTACCACCTCCATTGGCTTTAAGTGGCCCATTTCCGGCTCAAAACACATGCGACTTGTATTTTTTTCGGAATTTTAAAAATTCACCATTTCCAGCATAGGGAATCCTATGTTAAATTTTGCGAAACGGCACTTTTTTTCAAAAAATTTCGAGATATCGAATTAAAACCTTCGCCATTGTTTTCAAGTGGCATATTTACCAACCGATTTCGTTAACGAAAAAATTCTAAAAAATTTATTTTCAAAAATACCATTTTCGTCGAAAAATTTTAAGGGTTACCCCTTCTCATTTTTCCACTTTCAAAATGGCCAAATATTTTTTTTCGAGGTATCGATTTTTTACCACCTCCATTGGCTTTAAGTGGCCCATTTCCGGCTCAAAACACATGCGACTTGTATTTTTTTCGGAATTTTAAAAATTCACCATTTCCAGCATAGGGAATCCTATGTTAAATTTTGCGAAACGGCACTTTTTTTCAAAAAATTTCGAGATATCGAATTAAAACCTTCGCCATTCTTTTCAAGTGGCATATTTACCAACCGATTTCAGTAAAGAAAAAATTCTAAAATTTTTTTTTAATATAACAACATTTTTGTCAAAAAATTGTGAGGGTACATTTTGCGAAACGGTACTTTTTTAAAGGGTCTTACGGCTCTAAACGCGTTTGTTCGCTCGCATAGAGATGTGTGCTGGCCGGTAGCCTGCCGAGAAAATTCTGAAATAATTCATAGATACTACTTGAGGTATGTACTATCCAGTACCGAAGAGTTTTCCCCAAAGCTGAATCTTTAAATGTATTTTTAAAGGGTCTTACGGCCTTCTCATAATGTTCTTTTATTCGCAAAGCTCCCTCCGTGAGGAAGCCAACAATACAGAAAATGCTTCCTCAGAGAAGAAGCTTTGGGAATAAAGGAACATTATGAGAAGGCCATATGAAACTTTCAATTTGCAGCTTTACGCGAAAGCCACATGAACATTTAAATTTGCAACTTTTTTTTCAGAATTTTATACCATCGAGAAGTGTCTGCAATTTAAACAACTAAAAAAATGCAGAAAATTAAACGAATCATTTGCACTAAAAAAAAAGTTAGGTCTCCGAAAGATTTGTTGACCAATTTTATTCGTCATCAATTCGTTAATAACATTTTAAAATAATTATGCAAAATTAATCTTTTCAGCACCTTTAACATATTTGATTTTTTTCAGATTTTTATACCATCGAGAAGTGTTTGCAATCGCCTCCCGTTTCTCCGAAGCATATACAAAGTGAACACGATTAGCAAGGACTACCGTAAATAAAAACCGAGCTATCGTCCGATCATTCTAGTCAATCGCCGTACGAGTACAGCAAAGAAAGTACACAACAGTTTGTCAATAACACCCGCCACGAACGCAGCGTCGAAGCAATACTCACTCCAGGCCTGTTCCGCCTCGTCGATAGTGTCCATCATATCCGGCGTGGTCATCGCGAGATCGAGTCCCCGCGGTGACCCGCGGTCTCTCAGTGGCCTTCGATTGAATTAACGTTCCTAATTAACAGCCTCGAACTGACGAAAACTTTGTCTCTCCCCTTCCACTCTCATATTCGCTTCTATCTACACTCCCGTTCCAGCGATCAATTGCCGATCGATGCGAAGCACTTCCGAATCGCGCTGAATCGCTTGAGATGAGCGTGGCCGGCGATGCGCCGGCCCTTCATTCTCCGAACGAAAGTATCGCGTGTCCGGTAGGCAGAACGCACCGGTTGATAGAGCGAGCGAAAGACTGTGCATGCGACTTATCCCAGATCGGGAGACTCGGCGAGTGATCGGTGTGTACGTCGCACACGCTCGCTCGTTCCGAACGCCGAAAGATTATGTAACACTGCTATACGTTGGCCTCTCACTCTCCGACCTCACTCGTCGTCGTCGTCGACGCCGTCGTGTCATACTTTTGTCGAGCGGAAAAAAAATTGAGAACGAAACTCGTCAAATTCCTGAAAATCACACCCTGTCTCGAACAGCTACCCATAAATAATAAACATATTTATTCCGTACACTCGATTCTGAAATAGATATAGCGGATCGGGATATAACGTTACACGTATTGCTTGACGCGTACGCCTCATAGTATAAATTAACACACACATATATATATATATATATATATATATAATATGTAAGTGTGTATAGTGTGCACAGTTGGCGTCAAAGCCAGAAATGAAACGAGCTTTCGCGCGCACGCGATATCGATCGAGGCTTTCGATCCCCAACGAGAAAAACACGTTTATTTATATTCCGCACGTACCGTCCATGGGACTCTGTGCGTGTTAATTTAACGAGATAAATGATCTCTTACTCTCTCACGCGGATGAGTTTATCTTCCGGTACAGCTGCTCGAACCGATTCGAGAGATTTCGTTTTTTTTTTCTATTACATCACATGTAAGTTACCGAATCGCCAAACTCTAAGGAATATTCCCCCCCCCCCCTCCTCCGCCCCTCCCCTATTGCTCTTCCCGATGGAAAAAAAGTGATGTGGAAGCTTTACTTGATGCGATCCTGCACTATTTTAATATCGCCTAACGTTTTATTGATTTTGGATCTTTTTTTAAAATACATTGTAAAAGTTTATCGAAGCTATAACGATAATTCGTCGGGCGGCGATTTTTTTTTTCGTAAACACTTTTTCTCACTTTATACTTGGTTTATATGTGTGCGGCGTTGGATGATGCTCTGAGAACGAAACTTGGCAACGAGGAGGGTGCGCCGGCGATAATGCGCGCTCGACACGTGTGTTTTCCCCGTGGCCGCTCTAACGCTACTGTCAGAGACCGACTACAGCTGCTTAGACGCGATCAATACGCTGTAGATAGTCGAGATCGTTCAGATAATGAGGGGAGGGAGGCGGGGCGAGAGGGGGGGGGGGGGGCTCGTCGACTCGGTAGAAACGCAACACCCGAGAGGACCGACGCACCGTTTCGCCACCTACCAATCGCATTCGATGAATTAAATTTTGCCCTCGAACGAACGACGAGTCCACCGATCGTCCGCGAATATGTTCGTCTCCGTGCGCGATTCTCTGTTATCGTCCCGCCGAATAAATTACGCTCTTCGAACGGAACGAGACCAAATTATCAGTTTCCGGTGCGTCGGCGCACCTCGAAGCGACACCGCGCTCTGTGTGGATGCCCTTTCACAATCCAATCTCTCTCACGAATCCCCGACGCAGCTACACTCGAACGCGATATATAGAGTACGTTTGAGGCAGGAGTTTTTTTTTTCGATCCGCATACTGTAGGGATCGGATTAATCGGGAAGCGGATTAAGGTAGTACAGTAGAACCTCGATTAATCGGGACGCTCGGGACCTAAAAGTCCACGGATAATCAAAATCGCGGTTAATTCGAACTGGAGAGCGAAAGTATGTTAGTCAATAATTGCTGATGATACAACTTTGCTTTTACTAGGTACAATGAGATTTGGTAGAATGTAAAGCTTTGGATTTTTTAAAATTAATAGTACGTAAGCTAGACTCTTTTTAAAGTACTTATTTATAATAACATTTTGGAATGATTATTATGCAAAACCAATCTTTTCAGCAACTTCCATATGCTTGATTTTTTCTTATTTTTATCCAATCGAGAAGTGTTTGCAATTCTCTATCAATACTCACGTGAGGTCGAACTGTCCGCGAGTACAGTAGAACCCCGATTAACCGGGAAGCGGATTAACCGTGCCTCTTCGGAGATTTTTTTTTTAATGCTCCCAGCAAACCGAAGTCCCTGAGTACTTCCGAAAAAAATTAGCTTACGTACTATCGATGAAAAAAAAATCCAAAGACTTTACATTCTAGTTCACACTATGTAACAATTAAGTGCAAGTTGTACCAAATGTCATTGTAAGTAGTCAAAATAAAGTTGTATCGTTAGTCATTATCGACTCGTATACTTTCGCTCTCCAGTTCGAATTAACCGGGATTTTGATTATCCGGGGCCTCTTCGATCCCCAGCATCCCGCTTAATCGCGCTTCTGCCGTAGTTCCTCCATTGTTTTCGGTACAATTCATCTATCACAGGACGATGGTCCAATTTTCCGTCCGGGAACAATATTTACGCGGCGCATGTTCGATGGAGCGAACCGCTTTATTAACGCCTGATGAAAATTGCTCGCTGAGCACTGCCCTGGCGCGTCGTCGGATAATGGCTCAAACGATTCCACGGAGGAATACAGATTGGTCTCAAGCACTCCCGCATTCGTAGCGCTGCACACTGTATTCATTTATTATTATTTTTTTAAAGTAAAACAACCGAGATTGCACGAGCCACCGAGCCGTTTGATTCAATTACAAGCGTTAAAGAAAAAAAAAAAAAAAATTTCACGCGCCAATGAGAGTGCTGCTCTTTTTTCCTTGTTTTAACAACACATTGCCTTCGTTCAACGCATTCGATACTTATCGCGGGAGGTTGTGGTGTATTTTTACATGAGCCTTTGGTGGGCGTTGGTCGTTTAACGTAGGTGCAGCATAATCGGTCGCTGCTCACTTATCCAGTGGATGAGTAAGCGAACGAGATTAGATGATTATGAAATCCGAACGAAAACGAAGGTTCGTGGTGGTCTGTAATTCGCTGATAGCGTAATAAGGACGAGCAGCTGGACACACCTTGCTAGCGCCATTCATTGATGAGTTACCTTGAACGGCCGTTCACGTAACGACCAGTGACGTTATTGCTCGTATCGAACAATTTTTGTACACTTGTCGTATCACGGCCGTGATAAAAAAAAAGAATAATGATAAAGTGGGTCGGTAACACTTTACCGACGCATATTAGGAGAATATGGAACCAAATTTTTTTTTTTAAATACCTAAATGAACACCTTTTGTTAGGCATATCATTAATGGGGATATAAAGTAGCTCCTTGGTGCAATAGGGAATCTCGAAAATTATATTTATTATAACTACACTAATTGTTAATATATTTTAGGATCTTAGGATAAGCATTCGCATAAGCGTTTAGGCGAGCTGCTCATGCTTGGAAAGCAGTATTAAACTCTTCAAAATGTAATACCGTAAGAATCGGAAATCTGTTACCGTAAAAAAAATGTAAAAATGTATAATTTCATATGCAATGAGCATCCAATAAATGATTATTTATTTATTTATTTATAATAATCGAGGAATGAAAAGATAGCGTAAACACATAGGAGCTCCTCGGCCGCAGCGCCGCTCGACTTTCCTCCCACCAATGCCGCACAGACCGTAGCCACATCGTTTAATCTTTCGCTAGAATGACCTTTTTCGTATAACGAACGAGCACAGTCTCGGCGCTGCGAGTGTTCTGCACCGCCGAGAATCAATTGTGCCGCAAAAGTTTCCTCGCCTTTTAGAGTTAAATCGGTAACAGACTCGCCTCGCTACTTTAGTCGTAGAGATAATTCGGTCGAGCCTACTTGTTACCATTCCAACAAAAATGTATCACTCAATCTACGTAACAATCATAACAATAATTATTTATTTATTTACCCATTTCTCGACACGAGTCATACGTTCGATGCCCGTTTACGCGCATCATCGGCCTCAAAATTTTTCTCTCATAATTCTTGTCACCGTCGTTGCTCTCGCTCGCCCCTTGTACCTGCAATAAACAAGAACGTTACAATCAGGCATTGATAAAGCTGTGCGAAAAAACATAAACACCGTCTGTTTTTTTATATCATACGAGGAATTGGTTATCGTGGTGGGGTTAAAAATAAATATATTTTTAATTATTCTTAATCGCGCGTAATAAAGCAATAACTGTGGCTGTGAAAGATATTTCCAGGCATGTTCGAAGTGAAATGGTAAATCAATTGTTGAGCCCCACTATTTATGTATACTGAGCGCAACAGAAATATATCGTATTTTAAGCATTAGCCCCACTAGCTCGTATGATAGGAATTTCTGTTGAGAATGCTCGATAAATTATTACCATATACATCTATCGAATGTTATTTAATCTCAAATATTTATATGTGTGAATTCAATACGTACTTATGTTGAATGTTTCAAATTCTATGACTGTTTGTATGTGTAAAAGAACCTTGCCCGTTGATAAATAAATAAATGTATTATTATTATTATTGGAGAACGGCAATGCCGCCGATAGCCCGGTGCACAGAGCAGCCAAAGTACTGCGCTACGAATGAACGCATATAGTACAGCGCGACGCAATTCTGGATTCTCGTTCGCGGTGTGTAACACAAAACCAGTAAGCATTGACCCGTCCGGAAGATTGCCTTATTGGTCGAGCGCTGCTCACCGCACAGGAGCGCTTGTTTATTTAACTCTTCAAAGGTGTAACAGAGCGCTCCAGCAGTCTCCTACTGTTTCGTCCGGCTATCGCAGCGACGCTAAGCCCATATAAGATAAATGTTGGTTTACGGTCATTAGATTCCCTGGTAATAATTTCTGATCAACTTATGTACAGCTTCCGCTCGTCCTAACAACATGACTCGATGCGTACAGTGTAATAAATATATTGCATATTGTATGTTGAATGAATACTCGAGCAGGGTTAACGACAAGCCGAGAATCTTCGATGACGGGAGAAGCCTACGCGCGGCTAGGATTGGTGCGCTGGCTTGATATTTCAGTATCATGCGCAGTAGAACCCCGTTCATCCGAGGTAATTTTACTATGAAAGTACTTAAATTTTTATAATTCAGTTTAATTTCAGTTAAAAAGTATATTAATTTTTCATTACAATTGTACATTAAATTTAATGTACCAGTTTTTGCATAAAATCTTAGTAGATTAAAATTCCGATTTTATTTTCAAAGTGTACATACAACGCGCGCAGGAATTGCTGCTTCGTCCGTTTTATCCGAGTTTTTCGTATTATCCGAGCCTTCGCCTCGGTTAACGCGAAGGCTCGGGTGACGGATGGTCGGACTAGCGAGGCTCTACTCTATAGCTAACCAATGTGTAAACTCGCCAAATACTGCGAGAGAGCAGTGACGCTCGTTCAATGCATATGTACCTTGAGCCACAGGTGTCACCGATTCATATCACCGCGAGGACCTTACGCTACTTTCGTATGCAACACTTACACGAGTTCACTGAACAGAGAAACGGTTGACAGCCATATTGGGACCGGAATAATATTCACGGGACTCGGAACTCGAGCGGTCTGTACACCGCGCTCGATATATCTGGAAGGGCCATGAATGTCGGTGAATCTGTCTCAAGTCACTGCACCGAATCGTCAAAGCAATACAACAATCGCCATGAATCTTCGTCGATGTCAAACAAACCGACCGATATTCTAACCTCGACGAGAGACCGAAAACTGCCGAACTCGCGATGTCTCACAGGGACGCCATTACTCGGCCGCATTCTACTTCGATAAACGTTACATAGAGCGCGTCACGCTTCGCCGGGGGCAGAGCAGTCGGCTTGCGGGCCCCGAGGGAGAGACCGGCAAGCACGCCGGCCGTCCAACGTTCGGACATGTTTTGTTTACGTGAAAAAAAGTGCGTCGCGGCATCGACGAACCGTCAGTGTGTCAGTGCAACCTGTAGATTCGTTGCTCCCTGTGACGACGTAACGTTAACTACCTTCTCGATTCATTGTGTTACAGTGTCGAAACACGAGGATGATGATTCTTCGCTAGTTAAATTAGACGCGGCTCGATTGATTCGACAGCCGAACCGGCCGGTTTTATGCGCAAATTTTATGGATTTAAGTGTCTCCCCGTGAAAGTTTTTCCTGTCAGGCATTGGCCAGCGAAAAGTGTATAAGGTAAAAGTACCAGTGGCCGGACAACCAAGGAAGCAGTTTTATTACCCGGACATGCATGAAAAACCGTAATTCCGTCTCTCTACCGCGGCTTTGTGCGGCTACTGCGACGTGTTCGGGCACTGGGACGTTTGCCTTAGTGCAATTGGGATTGGACGACCGTTCAGATGGCATCGATTGGTGAGTCGCCGGTAAGATGAACGGCCCAATTACTGACCGTTAATCATGTTATCTACGATAAAACATCCTATTTAAAACATTGGAAATACCTTATTTTTAATAATTTACTTTAATTTGAACGAAAAACTATATTAATTCGTCATCAGAATTGTACATTAAATGTAATGTACCAGTTTTTGCATAAAAACTTCCATTCCGGTACGTTACGTTTACAATTTTTTTTACAGTGTAAGACTCGACACTTTTATGTCATACCAGTTACTTCAATACTACCACTGTGTTTAACAATCGTCTTTCATTCTCAATGCCATGCTGAGGCAGTCAGTAATCGGGCCGTTCACCTTATATTTTTATGACCTCAATATTTCGATGTACGTACAATTAAACGCGTGTAGAGTAACACTATCGTGAAAATGTATCGTTGAATAGAACGGCCGTGCGCGTTCGGTGAAAGAAAAAGGGGAGAGACAAGGAGTCTCGATCGTGTGTACCCTTACCACGGCACACCCGCAAGTGGGTCACGGCTTGCAAAATCGGTTGTCGGGACAGAACACAGTTCGCCCGTCGCCCGTGCTTTCAAAGGCATTGTAAAATTCGTCACGCAACAATTTCCAATGACGAATTATTAAATACGCTCTTCTGTTTACTAATAATGCGACTTATTTGAGTCGCGAGGTCTCAAAGCAGGAAATCGAATAGAGAAAAAAATAAAAATAAAAATGGCCGCTCGAAAATTCGCGCGCATCTCGATGTGGCGGCTTCCAGAGACAAATTACGAGGTCGGTCGCGTACCAGCGTGAAACGCTGGTCATTAAAGTTTGCGAAACGGTGACGGTTAACGTACCGCGAGTGCGTACGAGGATACAACACAACTCGCTTATATTAATTCGAGTCTTGTAGCGTCGCGGTCTTTTATTTAGCGCTGACTCGACGATCGACTCCCACCTACGGCCGCCTCGAATTAGCATAACCATTATGACCGAGCAGTATGAAGCGGAATTCCTGCGATACTTTATAGACGATAAACCGGAGTTTCTTCGCCGTTGCCGGAGAAACGGAACGTGTTATATGGCAAAAGAAAGATTTTCTTTTCGGGCTCCTTCTACACACTATATTGTTATGCGCCGCGTGCATAAAGTTCTCAACCGGCGGTCGTGTGCGACAAGACGTAACTTGCAGAAACCTGCTTAGCCACTGTTTCGTCCCGGCAAATGTACCGAGAGAGGAGGTCACTCAACTGCAACGCGTACTCACTCAGTTCTCCCCGCCGGGGCAAGCCGCGTTGCATTTGCATCCTCACAGGCGTAGGATTCAAGTGCATTCGTCGAGAATTCGCAAAGCTGTTCGAGCCCGATGTGCCCTTTGGGTATGACGATTTTTCAAAATAATCTCCGGGCGTAAAATTCGCTGTTGGTTTTTTTTAATCGTGGAGACCGAGCTTAGAGACAGTAAAATAGGTACCAACGCTTCTTGTCCACAATCATTTTTGTTGTTGTTAATTTTACAAAAATGTCTGTCAATTTTATGATTTTTTTTTTATTAGCAACAAAATGATTGTGGACAAAAAAGGTTTGGTAAATGTAGAAATCTTTATTGCTGTTTGAGACGGCAAAGTCGTGAAAGAGGCTTTTCCGTCGTCGGGAGTTACAGTAATGGAAAATGCACAATAATGAAAAATTGGAAAAAGAGGGCGCTAATCCGTTTAATAAAAGGAGTCGTCGAGATAACCTCACCGTTGCCGCGTAACGTAAGAGATAAAGTGAGCATCGCCGTCTCGCAAACGACAGAAACAAAATAACTTGGCGTTGACGGTGAGACGGAAGGAACGAAAGTCTGCGAGTCGGAGAGAAGCAATGTGTGGAGCGTCGTCACGGTTATTGCGGTTCTGTGGGAACGGAACTCGGGAACGTGACCTCCTGAGCCACGGGGATGTGTGTCCACGATACAAAATAGTTTCCACCCGTGCAGAATCTTTCACTCTCACGTTGCTCGCGATATAATGGCTGAGGATCGGTACGGGCAAAAGTGCCGCATCTGCTCGTTGAAATTAACGGGCGAACATTGTGCATTCTTCGCGCAACCGTCAAGGTGACTGGAAGAAAAGTAACGCATACCGTTGCGTACGGTCTTGTGTCCTCGGCGGTTATTCTTACCGATGCAATAATTCACTCGTTATCGGGCAACATTTATTTTATTCCTCTTTTTTCTTTTTATTCTTAACGATTTGTGTCTAAGTAGACTTTACCGATTTGCGTCTAAGTAGACATTACCGATTTGCGTCTAAGTAGACTTAACGATTTGCGTCTGAGTAGACTTAACGATTTGCGTCTGAGTAGACTTAACGATTTGCGTCTGAGTAGACTTAACGATTTGCGTCTAAGTAGACTTTACCGATTTGCGTCTAAATAGACTTAACGATTTGTGTATGAGTAGACTTAACGATTTGTGTCTGAGTAGACTTAACGATTTGTGTCTGAGTAGACTCAACGATTTGTGTCTGAGTAGATTTAACGATTTGCTTCTAAGTAGACTTAACGATTTGTGTCTAAGTAGACTTAACAATTTGCGTCTGAGTAGACTTAACGATTTCTGTCCAAGTCCGGCAATAGATTGTCGTCGCGTTACTCGCGTTCCTTCATCGTCAGAAATGTCACGACGCTACGTCCTTGCACGGCCGTTTCAAATGTCAGGAATACTAGACAGATAAAAAACAAAAATAGAAATACCCGATCAACCGGCGAAAAATCCGACTCTCCGATCTTTGAGGGAGATACGAGTTAGATCAAATTTGACGACACGACGATAAACAAAAAGCTGGTCGTACTCACCGAAAGGGAAATTCCAGATTCCGGGTCGAAGATCGATGAGAATTTTGTCGGTAACACTGGCGGATCGGGCGGTTACGAACGTTGTCTCGACACGTTTTTCCACTCGCAACGGGCGTGTGTGAAGCCCGGTGTTGTTCGTTCCGGAACGCAGGCTGACCGTGCAGGGCGTCGCTCACGAGAAATCGAAAGGGAAAGAAAAAAATCGTACGCGTTTCAGAAGCACGAGCGATCGATATCGACCGACGTCGTCGAATCGTGCAACTTTTTCTCCCGTTTATTGTTTCCTCTCTCGTTGTGAAACTTTTCGTTTTCTACCGGGCGTTATCGAATATCGATAAAAAAAATCGTCAGCGGACATTGAAGCGACGATCCGGCAGCGAGCGACGAGGATCCGCGCGGTTGAAACTCCAGTCAGATACTGGCGAGGCCAACAGGTGAGCCGTGCCAACGGTTCGGGCCCAGTGACGGAGCGAGGAATTGTTCGGGCGTCGAGAAATTGAGGCAACAGGTGAGGTATTTTACCGCCTGTACAGTTATCGATCGAAACATCATTTTTTTAATTATACACAGTTTTGGAATTAAAATTCAAGTTTTTGTGGCCGGCACAGTCCGGTCAAAAATATTGTTTGGCGCGTTGGATTTTTTCGAATCGTCCTTTGGGAATTAATTCCTCCTGCAAAATATTTTTTTCAACGCCTACCACGGCGTCCGAACCGTCGTCGTACCGCTCGTATTAGGATGGAGGGGGCGGTTTGGCTGTCTCACCTCGCCGCTACTGCTTTCGTCTATCGGCTCGCGACCAATCAACGCCGCCGAAGATCAGCCGGGGTATCCGCGCAGACTTATCCACAGATATTCTCTATTTACATAGTCGGTCGAGTACGAGTTTGAACTATGACTTTGAACGACACTCCGAGACCGCACTTGGATGGACTCGCTCGCTCGCACGTAAATAGACAATATACGGCCTATTTTATTCTTCGAACCCGAACGCTTCGTGCTGTTGTAGTTCCGAAAAACTCAATAACACGTCTAATTCGTGGTAGTCCAATGTGTAGCTACAACGAACTTCGAACTCGGCGATAAACAGCAACCCCCCTCTCGAATGTTATTTTCGTGGTATTAAAACTGTTTACTCGCCCGTCGTCGATACAAACCGGCTGTAATGTTCGCACACATTGGAAGGAAAAAAACGAAATACGCTCACAATAGTCTGATTGTGGATATTGTCATTATTAACGCCCGGAGCTCGGTGTATCTGCAGTGTAAAAAAAATTCGTATGGAATTTAATGTACCGGATTGGAAGTTTTTATGCAAAGACTGGTATGTTGAATTTTATGTACAATTGTGGAGAAAAACTAATGTTCAGTGTATAAAAAACATAATACATTGTTTGTAATAATTGACTTTAATTAAAATGAAAAAGTACATTATTTTGTTTACCAGAATTGTACATTAAATCAAATGTACCAGTTTTCGCATAAAAACTTCCAGTCCAGTACATTAAATTTAGAATTTTTTTCCAGTGTATATTATAAAGCGACTATGGTAATTTTGTATGCACGTGCGTGTGTACAAGCTATTATGAGCGGCCGAAGCCAGTCGATAAATTCGACTGTGGGTAAATCAGATAGTGAAATGTGTATCTTTGCCAAGCGGCCATCTGGTGGCCGTCGCGGTAACCCGACGTTTCTTTTTTATCGCAGATCTCTTTGACGCCTGTGAGAATGCCATTTGAGAGGAAGAATGCCGTGTTTTTATCCTGTACGTACGTACACGTATGTATTTCACAACTCGCCTCACATGCGCGGCACTTTCTTTCTCGTCCGAGCTACTAGCCGAAGCGAGTCACTTCCGCTCAGGTTATGTCGATGGTCGCACGCCAGAAAGGCGTAGAGGCTATGCCTGCACGCAGCCTATGAGGCCTTATGCCATCGAGCCATCGATATGTATGTCCTATGTATGTCAGGCCTGGGAAGCGTGACTCAAATTTCGAGCTCCCTTATTTCCAGACGGAAATAAGATCGTTCCACCGTGAACCAAGACGATTTATCTTATATAAAACAGAGGTGTTGCCACTCACGTTAAAAAAAAAAGTTCATCATCAATGCGTCATTATTCGACAAGTCAGCGAGTTGCTGGTCGCAATGGTCCGTTTACTTATTTCTACGTACTATAATGCTTATAAGACAAGCCCTAGAATCGATCTTTGAGATTAACCTTTTTTTAGTTTCATCTTATTTCTGATAAGTTATTTTTTTGCGAAAGGAGACAGCAATAATTTAACCGCTCGATAACGGTAGGACTCGTTCGCGCTCCCAATTACGGCGATTAAGCCTTGGCGCTAGCACGAGCTGCGGTGTCCGAGTGGTTAAGGAGTTGGACTCGAAATCCAATGGGCTTTGCCCGCACAGGTTCGAATCCTGTCCGCAGCGAATTTTTTTTTTCCTTTTTTTTTTCGTTTGCAACATTCGTGCATGTTCTTCGATTATTTCATTGTCAATGAAAAACTCGTAGACGACGAAATTGTCATATCACAATTAGTTTAGTTTAGTCTACCGGGATGAAAATAAAACTCTACAAGAATTACAATAAAACTCTGCCGGAATAAAAGGCTACCGTCTAGCCTTATATTTCGGTAGAGTTTTATTTCCATTCCGGTAGAGTTTTATTTCAACTCCAGTAGAGTTTTATTTTGATTCTGGTAGAGTTTTTTATTTTCTGTCAGAGATCTTGGTAGAGTTCTATAACGGTAGAGTTGTTTGGGGAGAGATGTTATCTGGTAGAGTTGTGAGTGCTAGAGGTGCAAATGTGCCAAAATTACCATAGTTCATTGTAGTACGCAACTAGGGCACGACCAATTGCAGAAAGTCCCAGATTTTCCATGAAATTTTACCATAAAATCTACAAAAAAAATGCTTATAAGTCCGGTACTTTCTATCATAGGTGGCGCTCTAGTTCCCTACTACTACCTGCTACGGTAAGATCTCTCAAGCGATATTGTCATATTTACTAGATCCTTCTCCCACCGTAGACGGTACACGCGCCGCTTGCATACAACATACATAATAATCAGTAGTAGTAAATGTATTTATTGCCTTTGGTCTTTACAATATTGATGGTGAGACATTTACAAACGATATGCGATACAAATAATGTCAACGGGCCATCGACCGAGGTTCTTTAGCTCTCTTCATTTTTTACTTTCCCATAGAGACAGAAAATTCTATCCTTCACATCTATCCGGGGTTTGTGATAATAAAACTATCCATCGCGAGAACGCAGTCGTACACTTCAATTAACGCATTTGCGATCGATGCCCGTAGTGTAGGTTGCCGAGCTACCACTTCATTTGTGTATTTTGATCCGGAAGACATAACAATTAGTAGTAGTAAATGTATTTATTGACTTTCGTCTTTACAATATTGATGGTGAGACATTTACAAACGACATGCAATACAAATAATGTCAACGGGCCATCGACCGAGGTTCTTTAGCTCTCTTCATTTTTTACTTTCCCATAGAGACAGAAAATGTTATCCTTCACATCTATCCGGGGTTTGTGACAATAAAACTATCCATCGCGAGAACGCAGTCGTACAATTCACTTAACGCATTGGCGATCGATGCCCGTAGTGGAGATTGCCGAGCTACCACTTCATTTGTGTATTTTGATCCGGAAGATGAAGCAACACTCCTGCTCCTGGGGATTAGAGAGCTTCCACTTAACGTCGTACGTTCTCTGCAACGAAATTTCATGTCGGTTATTACAATTATCAAATTATCAAAGGACGACGACCGAGTCCTTGTTGTAGGATTCAATATCAATAGCTCTATGGTGTAAGAGTTGTGACGGGGGAGTGATTATACGTTGTGAACCAGTTGATTGACGTCGATTTATCAATTAATGGAGGGCGGCGACCTTGTAACACTTCTCGTTCGATGCACGGCCACACATGCACTTGGTTCCTTTTGAGCGTTAATTAACATTGAACAAAAGACGATGACAAACGGCAGTCTCTTTGGCTCGGAAAATTTCACTCGTGCATTTATCAAGTACGCGAACACTTTCGGGTCACCGAATTTTCTAATGGTACAGTAACATGGTTGCTACGAAATTGTCCAACTGGCATTCCCTGACTGTTCACAGTTTTACAGAAGAAAAACTTAATTTTGCCAGTCTATCGATCAGCGTAGGAAAAGACAATTAAAAATAATGTAAAATATAATATATAATGAGTATTAATATACTAAAGTCAGTTGACAATATTAAAAGTTCCCACAGAAAATAACATCATGACATAGTCATATATAGGCTGTACATAGTCGACAAGTTTGCTGAAACGAAAAATGTCAACTTTGTGCAGCACAGAATTAAAGGAAAAACATCGGATTCAAAAAACTTTGAGGGTTAGAAAAAAATGTATTGACTTTTAATTGACTTTTCTAGGCCGCAACAAATCCTCTGAATTTCCTAGGTTTCCCAGGTTTTTCAGGTTCGTGGCAACCACGAATAACTTCGCGAGTTATTTTTTCGAGTCATTCAAACCGAAGGATTAAAATTCGAACCTCATCAAGGGACTCGGCACCAAGTATGCATACGCGAAAGTCGCAATTTTGCGGTCCACTTTTTTACTTACGAGTGGATAATTCTTCGATATTGGCAGATCCATGTGGTACGTTCGTTTCTGGCCCGGAGTCGCCGGGCATTCGGTCGCCAGACAAGCGTTCGATTCCATGCCGAGGAAGGGCAGATCGAGAACCTGATTCACCCAGTAGGCACGTCCTTCCAAAGTGGCACCTTCGAAATCTTCGAGCACCAATAAAATTTTTAGGAGAAGCTCGTCGAATATAATTAAACACTTTCTTATTAAAAATTTTATTTTAAAATGAAAAAAAAATAAAATCTTGATATTATTCACCTGCGGTGTAATCGAAATCGATGCTGGCATTCTGACCGCGCTTTATGCGACAGGGCTTTCCTTGAGCCGCTTCCTTGCACGGAGTAACACGGAGTTCGTGGACGGTGCAGTTGATCGGCGCGTTAGCTGAAATTTTTTTAAAATTAAATTATCGATTATAACGCGTCTGTAATTCGATTAAGTGCTCACCGTCGGGATAAGGGCAGGCCTGGAACGGAACAACGTCCGCGTTAACGCCGCAACAGATTACGGCGAAGATGCCGAGGAAGGCGACCGCAACACCGTAGCTCTTCATCTCTCGGCGACGTCTCGGTAGCGAGTGAACGAAATCCGATGCGGCTCTCGACTGAGTAAGCTGATAGCAGGATCAGGGTGGGGCATAGGTCAATTGAGATAGTATCTCGTCCGTCTCGGCTTGTGTCGTTAGCCCCGATAAATGCTCAGCCCCACGCGTTTCAACTCCCTGGAGGTCACCGAGGGAGCTCCACGCTCGTTTTTATCGCGCGTCCTAACACCTCGTTTGACCTTCCATCTCCGACTTCGAACTTTCGTAAACAATGCCGGCGACGGTTTCTATTAGAATTGCGCATTATTAATATCCCATAGAACACGCGTCAGGAGCAATCCGAGCGATGACGGAGAAAAATATTGATTCACCCCAAACGCTTTTAATAGACGGTGTATTAATAGCGTCGGGAATTTCTTTTTCTATCTTCTCGATTAATTTTTTTTTCCCGCGCCTCGACGCGCAGTCGCTGGCACTGGCGCCGAGCGCTTCGGAATATTTCGTGGATGTTAACGTGGTCCGAGCGGCACGGAACGGTCGAACGTGAGCTTCAGGGAAAAATTTCAACGTTTCTCGATTCGACAGAAATCCCAAAAAAATCAACCGGGAGGTTCTGCGAATTCTGTTTTTATGTAATAATAATTCCGAAATGTTGGAGACAATTTAACGATAAAATAATTGTTGAACGAGTTACGCGGCAACTTAACTATTCTTTTTCCATAAAAATGATTCGTTTATTTTTCTGGATAGGTATGCATTTTTTTAGAATTTTTGGCAATCTCTGAAAATCGCGGTTTTTTCTGTTGTTCAAGCTGTGTAAAAACGCAATTTTCAAAGATGACAAAAAATTCTGAAAAAATTCATACGTATTCAGAAAAATAAGGGAATTATTTTTATGAAGGAAAATAGTTAAGTTGCCGGGTAATTTGTTAAACAATTATTTTATCGTTCATTTATCAGTAACATTTCGGAACCGCCCGGTAATTTGTTAAATAATGATTTTTATCGTCAATTTTTTAATGACAAATTTCATCTATTATTTCACAAAAACAATCTTTGCACCATCTCCCATATACTTGATTTTTTCGGATTTTTATTCCATCGATAAGTGTTCGACATTTTTTCTGAAACTCCCGTTTGTCGAGAATGCACCGCTCGGAGTACCTCAAATAGCCGATCGCACGAAACGACAGTCCTTCGATACCCTTCGAGACGTCCGAGTTTTCTTCGCAACCGTCGGCCCCATTTTCCGATACGGTCCGGGAATTACCCGATACAATTTGTTTGATCGTCGCTAACTTGTTGCACGAATCGTACGAGACGCGACACATTCTCAGAATGGCCAAAGATCTTTGACCCTCGCAGCTGGCGGGCACCGTTTACTATCTACCGCTTCTGTTTTGCCTTTCCGGTTTACGATCGCCGCTTTCAATGTACGCGATGACCGTGAGTGACGCAGCCAAGATTACATATAGTGCCGTTAAGGGGACTTCGAAAATAGGCATCGAAAATAGGCTAAAAATTAGACAAAATTCAAATGGCACTTGTGAAGAACTGAAACAACATACATACATTTTCTTTTTTACAGCGTCTTTATTGGAGATTAAATGGTACTCCAATAAAAATGTTGCAAAAAAGAAAATGTATGTACGTTGCTTGAGTTCTTCACAAGTGCCATTTGAATTTTATCCCATTTTCAGCTTATTTTCCCTTCCCTTTAATCAACTTCCGTCTACCGTTATCGATACTCGCTAGATGGGCGCATGTTCTATAAGGAAAATCAACAGTTTCATTTTCCTCAACGATTCAATGAGTACGGTAGTGACCGGCTGATTCTCCTGCCAGTTTGCCATTTCCAATCTAATTGCGCACGATATAGCTAGCTCGAGTAATCGAGAATAATCGCGAATCATCAATTTCGGTGATCGTTGAGCCTGTACGCGAGTAGACCGACCATCAGCTCTTCAATGTCTGGAGTTATATAAAAATAGAACGCCTCGCGTATCAGATTCACCGTGAGTTTAAACATCAGCTACCGCTACGTGTCCATCGACGATTATCCAATTTAAGACGCCGGACGGTTGATCAGCGAAGGACTATGAGGAAACTCACAGTACAGAGATGTCGTAGCGCAGTTTCTTTTTAAACTTTCTACAATGATATCGGCGAGCGATGTTGCGACATGGTTAAAAGCAGCGCTGGGCAAATACACTAAGTATGTAATGTACGTATCGAAGTACCAAGTGCTTGAAGTACCAAGAACTTGAAGTATCAAGAACCTGAAGTACCAAGTGCTTAAAGTACCAAATACTTGAAGTACCAAATGCTTAAAGTACCAAGTGCTCAAAGTACCAAGTGCTTAAAGTACCAAATACTTGAAGTACCAAATTCTTAAAGTACCAAATACTTGAAGTACCAAATACTTGAAGTACCAAATACTTGAAGTACCAAATACTTGAAGTACCAAATACTTGAAGTACCAAATACTTGAAGTACCCAGTACTTGAAGTACCAAGAATTTGAAGTACCAAGAATTTGAAGTACCAAGAATTTAAAGTACCAAGAACTTGAAGTACCAAGAACTTGAAGTAGTGAACACTGGATAGGACTTCAGCACTGACACATTAATTACTGTCAGAACTTAGCTGCTGAAGTTCCAAGTACTGAATTCTGACTCATTAGTTGATACGTCGATATACATGCTTCAAGTACTCAGTGTATTTGCCTAGCTCTGGTTAAAAGGCAACGTGGGTTATTAGACGGTTTAACGGATGAGTGGACAAAAGTTTCACATAGTTGACATAACAATCGTGCGTCGAATCGTGTCGTTGAATCGTTTATTGAAATATGAAGATAAACAGGCGTATTTATATGTACGTATAAGTGATAATGAGTAATTATTAATATCGATGATTATTATTTGCTATACAAGGATCGAAGACCGATAGGCAGATAAAATTGGTCGTGTACGAGATATCGCGGTATTAGAAACAATCAGGATGATATTCTATCTGAGTGTTCTCGGCTGCTTCGCAGGCTCGAAAGTGTCGTTTTAAAAAGTCAAGAGGCAGCGTCTACCGGGTCGGCACTCGAGAACGGATATCGATTCTTTGGTACCTGTCGACGTTAGATGAGACTCGTGGTCTTTCACCCCCCATCGAAATTGTTGATGTTTCCTCTACTTTTAGCCTCATATTCTGTTTTATTTCGTCAAGAGCTCAGCCGCCCCCGTTTGACCCTTGAAGTATCTCCTCACAAAGTCTCTTTGGCTTCTCCGTTTTCTTTATTAATCCTACGCCGCCATCGTCGCACCCTCGCCCCGATCGTAACGCACACGACATCTTTCCATTCGTACATAAATAGTTAAAGCTATAGTAACATCTCTCGAACTCTCGCCGTTTAAACTGTAGTCGGTATGGATAATAATAATGTCTGTATCGTCTATTGTACTCGGTCTTGCGCGCGTCATCCACCTTCCTCTCTTCGATCGTCTTCAGTCTGGACGGGAGGATGAACGGCGCGAGATTGATGATTTTCATAAACCGTTATTCAAAACCGTCGCAGTTTTGATTGATAAAATTCTAGGGTATGCTTGCAACTACAATTTGTAACTTTGTGTGCCCCTTTGAAAGACTTATTTTTTTCTTTTTTTTTTCTCTCCTCGTGTTAAAAATAATTGATACGCTCGCGTACTGTATATTCAAACGACGTAAACGGGATCCTTGCAAACGGATATTCTCGCCTCTTGAAGGATCCTTAGTCTCGGGCCCAGCGGAACGCCCATTTTCTGTAGCCTCTCTTCGCTCAGGTAAGGCAACTCGACCATTCCCACCTTTTCCTTCTCGAACGCGTTCGCGTATTTCTGTTGACGAATAATTTTACTCTCGTTAGACAGAATGCCGGCGCGACTCGATTGTTCGTGACTCACCTCGTAGCCGAGCTCGCGAAGAAAAAGTCGTATGAGAGGGGGCTCGGCTCCGAAGAACTTTGTCAATTTCTTTACTCTCGAGGGGTTCGACAGCGCCGGAAGTTCCGAATCCTTGATCAGGGGCTGCGACTGCGACCTCACCATAGCCATACTCGTCTGCGTCCTCAATGCCGCGATCTCGCCTCGGATATTCTCCATTTCCTGTCAAATATCGCAAACTTCGGTAACTCGTTCGATCGTTTATATACAATATATAAATTCAATTGAAAATCAGAGTTGGGCAAAATACTAGTAAATACTGAAAACACAAAATACTATATGTATTCTAAATACAAAATATTGTTTGTACTTAAAATACATTGATAAGTATTTCGTTTTAGTACTTCCGAAAATACGTTGTAAAAATCAAAGAAATATCAATATTATTTTTTCTAATTACATTTCAGTTTTTACGTTATTTTTGCGTAACATTTTTATTCCTTTCTGTTAACTACTTCCAAGTATTTTGGCTCCGCAAATTCCCACAATCATTCTTAAA
This sequence comes from Amblyteles armatorius, assembly GCA_933228735.2. Lineage (NCBI taxonomy): Eukaryota > Metazoa > Arthropoda > Insecta > Hymenoptera > Ichneumonidae > Amblyteles > Amblyteles armatorius. The sequence continues at coordinate 3,844,012 of OW121689.1, read as the reverse complement.
ATTCGAATGTGGAGCTGAGTGTAAAAATATTTTCTATTTTATACTTAATTGGCCCAAAAAGTACCTTAAATACCAGACAAGTATTTGAGTATTTAAAATACCTAAAATATATCACGTATATAAAATACTGCCGAGCTGCTTTAAAAATCCACCAACCTGGATCATGAGATGTTGCGTTCGCATTTCCGATGACAAATGAGCGACGGATCTCGCCAGAGTAACAACGTGAGACTCTAATCGTTGAAAACGTTTGTTTATGCTCTGAAAGTATTACATTCAACGATCTTATGTTTATTCGAAAAGCCGACTCGACTATTTGTCACCTTGACATCCTTTGCTTTCTTCATCCGGTCGTCGATCGCATGAGATCTTCTCTTGTCGTGGTGTCTTGCAACTGGCCTCGAGGAGACCGAGGAAGTGGGCAGCGACGACACCGAACCGTAACTCGCCAGTCCTCTCGCCTTTCTCCGCTTCTTCACGCTACCGCCCAGTAACTTCAAAACCTGCCGTACAGACGTTGTGGATTAACGCGATTATAAGAGATTTACACGATCCATCAGAGACCATCGGCAAGTACTCGCCTCGCTGTACATATTCTCCAATCCTTCCAACTGTTTTCTGATCGTCCGCGCGTCGTTCGTACTCAAGTCAGAATCGCTTCTATCCAGCATGGAATCCAAATCGAGGGCTGTTGTCGTCGACGTCAGATCACCGGCTTCAACACCGAACACTGCGCAAACGTAGGGCGAACATGAAATAGTTGGATTAAGGCTGAAGGACTTCGGTCAATGGCCTATTTTCCTACCATATGGAATTATGCGTAAAAAAAATTGATTCCAAAGAAAAAAAGATCTAGCATTGTATGGAAGGTCAATAACAGTAATTTACGATACTAGTGCGCTTAAACTTTTTCTGCACTGAAAAAAAGGTTTGGTAATATCAAACTAAGCTGCGGTTGCGGGTGGCGAAAAAAATGTTTAGTCGATTGAAATAAATATTTAGTTTATTGAGAGAATAATTAAATTTTTGACCGAATATTTAGTTGCTTCAAAAAATAGTTACTTGGATTCAACAAACATTTCGTTCAATCGACCAAATATTTCTTTCGCCACCCGCAACCGCAGCTTAGTTTGATATTCCCAAACCTTTTTTTCGGTGTGATGAGTGTGTCTTTATTCCGCAATCATTCATAATTCATTCTGCAATCACAAGAGTTCAGAAAAAGTTTTTCGCACGAGTATTGTGTCAAATTTAGCACGAGGTGTGAAAATGTGGGTTTTGTGCGAAGCGTGCGTAAAACTCACATTTCCGCACCGAGTGTAAAAAAACATCTTTTACTGCTACTAGTTAGCTTATTATACGATTATATCCTCTATACGATCATGGTATCCGCACTCACGATGAGACAACTTTTTCGCGGCGTCCTTCTTCGAGGTGCAGGCACCTCGATGTTTGCCGGCGTTCGGAAAGTTTCTCTTGTCGCCATTCTTCCCGTACTCGCTATAGCTCGGCTTGGATCCGTAGGGCAAGCTGCGGATAACGACAAATAAATGAGTATCCAAAATACCGATACGTTGCCGAAGGAACGAACGCGTACCTGGCCGAATATCGATTTCTGGGAGTTCTCGGACTTCCGTGAGGCGACAGCGGCGGCAAGGGTGGGCTGACCGAAGACACGCTCTCGGAGAGCGTCGAGTGAGCCATCGCCGGAACGTCCCTCGGTTCCAATATACTCCGTAGTTCGGATTCCACGATGTCGACCCACTCGGAATCCTGTCCTATTGACGAACAATACAAAAAGCAAAGACGATCGGTAATACAGAAATTTCTCGCTCGAATTACCGAAGTCATTAGACGACCGAGCCGACGAACCTTGGCGAGGGTCGCCCTGATCCTCCGGCGCTGGTCGCCTTCCGCTGGAATAAACCGCCGAGCCCCTTCCCGAATCCACGTTCGACGAGCTCTGCCCGGTCTTGTCGTAGTCCGAACCGGAGCCTTGATTCTGAAGCTTCAATCTCGACATTCCGTGCTCGAGCTCGTCCTTTCTGACGTCGTGCTTCGGAGGAACGTTTCGCTCCTGGTAACTCGTCTTCTCCAGCCTCCTCGGCATCTCCTCGATCTTGCTCGCAGCCTCGTGCGCGTGATTCTTCTTCACGGAGATCCTCAAGTTTTCCATCTCCGACGGATCCTTGATCTGGATCTTCTGCCCGTACAAGTTCGACGAGGACGCTTCGTGCTCGTTCCTCTTGTGCATCTCCTCGATGCGCTTCTGCACCGCGTTGAGGTCCTTGGCATCGGCGTTTCCATCCTGCAGGTATTCGCAGCTCATCAGATCCCTCTTCGAGGACCTCACTTCGTCACGGCCGAGACCGAAACTCGTCTCCGGTCTGACTTGCTCCTGATTGTTCTGCCTCTGCGATCCCTTTCTGCCGAAGTCCGCGACACCGTCGCCGCGTTCCTCCACCGTGATCTCATACTTCTCCTTGGTCATCGGGTCGACCGGAACGTTGTTGGCGTAGTCGTCCTTGTCCGCGTTCCGCTCGCCATTCTTCTCCTCGTCGTAACAGAGTTGCGGCTGCGACGCAGCTTTCTCGATGCACTTCCCTGAACTTCTCGGCTGAAACTCGCTTTCCTGATTGTTGGACTCGGGTTTCATGTACACCTGCGGAGCGCCGTATCTTGTTCTGTTCTGAGCGTAGTGATAGTAGACTTCCTGGCCGGGCACTCGAACGTCCAGACTCTGTCTCGAAGTGCTCGGCAAATCGAGCTGAGATCTCGACATCGGTTGTCTGGCTTGCTGCTGCTGTTGCTGTTGTTGTTGTTGTTGTTGTTGTTGCTGCTGGTACTGTTGATAACCAACACCGACGGGAAAGTGCGCCTGTTGCTGATGACTTCTCATTGCGCTCTGAGGACTCTGCTGACCAACGACCTGCTGCTGCATCTGTTGTATCAATTGCCGCTGGTGCATGTTCTGAACGTGTTGCTGCGAAAACCTCGGACTCTGATGGATTTGATTCTGGTGAATGAGCTGCTGCGGGCTCTGGTAAGATTGATTCGCTTGCTGAATACTGTTCGGTGGCTGAATCGATGCCGCTGGCTGCATCGGCAATCCATGCTTATTTACAGGTGCGTTTTTAATCTGCAAACGAGAATTTCGAGTTTTTATTTGAGACAAGAATTTCGAGTTTTTATTTGAGACAAGAATTTCAAGTCTTCATTTGAGACAAGAATTTTGAGTTTTTATTTGAAACAAGAATTTCGAGTTTTTATTTGAAACAAGAATTTCGAGTCTTTATTTGAAACAAGAATTTCGAGCTTTTATTTGAAACAAGAATTTCGAGTTTTTATTTGAATCAACGAATTTCCTTGGTTTGTCGTCGTCATTACTGTACCGAGGATTGATGAAGGCTCTGTTGCAGCTGCGTCGTCATTCCTCCGGGAGTTTGTACGACGTATTCGCGATTGGAGTTTTGAACCTGCTGCACACCGCCCGACGATTTGCCGAAGTTCGTCACCACCGTCTGATGAACGGTCTGAACACCTCCGGGCGGAGTAATATGGGTGACGTGAAGCTGGGCGCTCTGACCGGGCAGGCTCGGCTGAAGAGTTTGCGGGGTGGATTGAAGTTGTCCCGGCAGAGGCACGTTTTGCTGGTTACCCTGATAGCCGTAGGCCTGACCGTACTGAACCGCTGATTAAACATTACCGAACATTTATTACGCAAAAGACTCGGCGGTGAGCTTCAATAATCTCATGCACCAGTGGGATAAATTATTATTTTTTTTCTTAATCGCGGAATCCTATCAGACTCGACTGTACCATCTTACATAAGTTTCATTGTTGCAGCAAGATAAATCTCGGTCTACACGCGATCCGCGAAAGTACAAAGTGCTATATACACTCCAGTGTGAGAAAAAAAGAGTAACGAAGAATCGACGTCGTACAGCGTGCGACTCGGGGCGAAGTAGAGTGCAACCGAGTTTATTACGAGCTCATGCTCGGTATGAATTTCTCACGTCGTCATTGTTCGCGGTGAAATATACAAGTATAATGTGCGCGTGTTATACCGTCGGGGATTCTTGGGCGACTCGTTAGCTTGGTTTCTCGTTTCGTATCGATAAATCATTTACCATAAGTATTTTTCGAATATTGCTGCATGTTGATGATCGTCGGATCCTGAGGGCGCGGTTTCCCGTAAATGGTCTCGTTCTTCTTCGCCTCCTCCTCGTTTATGCTCCTGCTAGACTTTCTAAGTTCCTCCGTAACATTGTTCAAACTGACTTCCGGCTCCGGCTCCACATCCTTCCTGCTCGGTCCGAAACGGCTCGAGATCATATCTTTGATTGTGTGGTAGGTCCTGGACAGGGACTTTGTTTTCTCCTCATCACCCTTTCCGGTTCTCGGCACGGCTCCTGTGGAAGGTGACCTGGGAACGAAATTTCGTGTTTTTTTTTTTTTTTGTGAAGATGTATTCAACAATCGAGTCTCATTCGAGTGCCTCGAGGAATTCACTTACGAGTGGGTTTCCTGGGATTGAAAGTTTCTCGCCTGACCCTCGTGCCTCTGATCTTGCACATGTCCCTGAAAGCATTTAAAGAGTTAAACCATAAAGAGTTAAATCACAGAGATGATGATGATGATGTCGACGATGATGATGATGGGAATTCGTCGATCCGATCAATAGTCGCTACAATGGAGAGAAAAAAAAATCCTATCCATCTCGCGAAGGTCGTTGAATAATCGGTGGACTAAACGGAAAGTCTATGTTCGCGTACCGTATGTGTCGCGCAGAGGGAATTCATAAGTAACCACTGAATTGTACAACAGGACGCCACTTACGAAGGGATGCGACTGGAATAACCAAGGGATCCTCGTCTCAAATCGGGAGGAGGGATAAGCGGACGCACGTTGCATACGCAAAAGGCCTGCCGCTGAATTACGATCGTGTACGTAGGCACCGGTCTAGCCCCCCCCCCCCCCCCTCCCCTGCCCCACCCCACTCTTGATTCGAATCTTTTTTTTTATCCTCATGCGTTTCCTTCGCTCAGTGAGATTTTTGCTACTAGTTCGACTTGTCCGTGAAACTCGGCACAACTGGCTCGTTAGGGCGTCCTGCAATGTGGAGTGTCATGTCGATTGTGTGGGCACATTTACATCTCTACCACTCGGTACTCTATCGGATACACAATTCTACCAAAAAAAGACAGCTCTAAAAATTCTACCAGAAAACATCTCAGCCATATTACAACTGTACCGTGTTACAACTCTACGCTGATAAACAAATACGGTTGAATTAACTTAGATTCGGGCAGGGACGTTCAACAAAATATTTTGTTGGTACAGCTAAAAAAATTCGTTGGTTCAACAATTTGTTGGGTGATTTCACCTGAATATTTTTGAGTCATTGAGATATTTTGTTCGTCCAAGTAAATATTTATTTGAACGTCCCTGACCGAATTTTAGTTGAGTGAACTGTACTTTTTTATCAGTGTACCAAAATCTCTACCAGAACGTAAAGATAAATCTACTATAGTTAAAATATAACTCTACCAGGCTTGAAATAAAACTCTTCCGGAATGGAAATAAAACTCTACCGGAATACAAGGCAACCGTCTAGTCTTGTATTCCCGTAGAGTTTCATTTTGATTCTGGTACAGTTTTTTTAAATCGCAATAGTTGGACAGTGGTCGATGTTGTTATCCGGTAGAGTTGTTATCCGGTAGAGTTTTTATCCGCTAAAGTTGTTATCCGCTAAAGTTGTTATCCGGTAGAGTTGTTATCCGGTAGAGTTGTTATCCGGTAGAGTTGTCATCCGGTAGAGTTGTTATCCGGTAGAGTTGTCATCCGGTAGAGTTGTTATCCGGTAGAGTTTTTATCTGGCAGAGTTTTTATCTGGTAGAGTTGTTATCCGGTAGAGTTGTCATCTAGTAGAATTGTTATCTGGTAGAGTTATTATCCGCCCGAGTTATTATCCGCCCGAGTTATTATCCGCCCGAGTTGTTATCCAGTAGAGTTGTTATCTGGTATAGTTGTGAGTGGTGGAGATGTGAATGTGGCATTATATGTATTAAAAAAATCTAGAACAATGTCAGTCCACAGGATCCCCGTCCGGATAAATCGACGCGCATATAATGTTATTTTTATGAGTAGCCTGTGGATGAGACACCGGCGCTCGAGTATAAAGTGCGACGCCACCGCGCAGCGTAGTGTGCGTCTCTCTCGAGTCCCACAGGATAATTACCGAGTGCGGCGTTGACTGTAGACGAGTAACACCGGTCGTAGTCGGTTCGTACACGAGGTACCGACTCTCCCCGTACGTGGGCTCCGATGCACCTCTCGCAGCCTATTTCGCTCGCCGAGCTCGTTCCTCGAGTATGCCAACGACTCGGCGGCGAAGATCGTTCACCGCTCCGTTCCGACTTTGCGCGAACGGTTGTACCAATATTGTTCCAGTGCGAACAATAATACGCCATTCTTCATACTCGACATTCGCGTCGCCGCGATGAAACTACACTTCCGTGTGTTTTCCTCGTGTCGAGTCCGAGTTTTGCACATTCGCGATTTCGCACCCGGATCTGGGACGCGAATTCTTTCTCCGGCGAGTGACCGGGATTTCCTTATTTACACCACTCACGACGCACCAACCGTATTTATCGGCGCGATTGTGATTATGATTTTACGGTGGGAAAAATTACGCGCGTCCCGCGCGCCAAACTCGCGATACGATCTCCACGACTTTTCCAGACCCCCAGAACAATGTCCCCGTATCCGCGATTGTTTACGTTAATTGCATTCTAAGACTCGGATTTTTACGGCTATGCTGCATAGACGCGTTCTGTCTACGATCGACTTATCGGCACTATCAGGTGGAAAAGACAGTGCGTAATAATTAAATATGTACACATCGTTTATAGATAAATCAAAGCTCGGCAAATACCCTAAGTACTTGAAGTACTTATTGAAGTTTCAAGTACTTGAAGTACCGAGCGCCGGGTAGTTCTTTAGTACTGATGTATCGAGTACTGGCAGAACCGTATTTATCAGTGCGATTGTGATTACGATTTTGCGGTGGGAAAAATTACGCGCATCCCGCGCGCCAAACTCGCGATACGATCTCTACGACTTTTCCAGACCCTCAGAACAATGTCCCCGTATCCGCATTTGTTTACGTTAATTGCATTCTACGACTCGGATTTTTACGACTATGCTGCACAGACGCATTCCTCTTTTCCTCGTATGGCTCGCTGTAAATGAGGTTGAATGAATTAATGAATGAAAAGTCACGTATGGTGGATCGGCACGACGTTCTGTGATTGTAAGGATAATTGGGCTATGGACGCGAGTTCGTTATACCGAGTTCATCCGTGGCTGAAAATGGGCTAAAAGCGAGAGCGCTTGTTCGTCGAAAAATTATCCGATTTACTCGCTGCCCGTAAGAGACAGCGATGGGATCGTTGAACGTTGTTTCACTCTCGTCAGCAGACTTTGTCGCAACTGCTACGATAACAAAACATTCTGTTTTTCGTGGCGTAGACCGAGAAAACAAATTGGCTGGAATAACCAAAAGTCGCCGTGACATTCACCGCAACAGTCCAAAGCTGTTATTTATTTGGTACAAATAAAGATTTTTTTTTTTTTATGATTATTTGATCCAATTTATTCAATATTTGTGGATTGAAATAAACATTTTTGTCGTACCAACCGAATAGACCTTTGAACGTATGGCAACGCGCATTTGCTTAATCCAACAATTTCTTTTCCTCGGATAGTAAAAAATTCTTTCGTAAAATCGGAATACGAAGTTTTGTGAAAATAATTTTGTCAAATAAGTGACAGACCGGTTTGTTCAGGCTTGAATATACAAATTTGTCCTTTTATTTTCCGTGTTGTTAACAATTTTAGTCCGTACTTTCGTTCGTAAAACTGGAAGCCTAGGATGGTGCGATAGAAAAATTAACAAATAAAAAATTGTGGGCGTTTGTGGATAACAAGTTTGTTGTTAAAAGTACAAACTTTTTTTTACCGTGAAGTGTGACAATTCCGGAATGGGCAAATTTTCACGGGAATTATTTCTCTTCGAGCTTCAACATTGTAGACGAGACATGTAGAACCGAGCGGTTCGTTCGGACTGTATAAATAGAAAAGGGAAAAAATCGATAACGCGGTCTGTTTACCGTCAATATTTGGGACGTTCTCATTTGCAGGCTTTCCTTTCACAAACATTCGTAAGTGCACGGCACACGGATAAAGCTGTTGCGGCCCCATTCTTCGATTTTTTTTTCACCCCCACAATTGTGGCACATGCTTCCTTTGTTGAATGACCGAGTTTCCACGCCCATCGTTCATGGAGCATTAATAGCGCAACATATATCTATCGATTTCGGTCGAATCGTCGCTGTAAGCTCCGTTGATCGGATTCGTTCAGTTTTCCGAATACGTATTAATTCACTTTGAATTTAGTCGCTTTCTACACATTTTCATTAAAAAAATTTAATGTCAATTAAAAAATTTGAAAAAGTTCATACCTATTCAGAAAAGTGAACGTGTAATTTTTCATAAAAAACAAAGTTAGATTTCCGCGAGATTTCTTGAACAATTTGTTCCAAATTGTTAATAACATATCGGAATTATTATTACGCAAAATTAATATTTCCAGCACCTTCAATATGCTTGATTTTTTTCAGATTTTTATACCAACCACAAGTGTTCGCAATTCCCTGTCATTTGAGTTTCTCTCTGAAACTTACGCGAAGTGAACACCATTCGCAAGGATTACCTTAAGCACTCCCGCGATTAATCAACGCTATCACGAGCCGCTCAATTTTACAAGTGGCTCGCAAACTCGTGCACGACTAAAAAAAATAAAAAAAAATGTGAATTTCTACTTCGTCCTCAATCGATCGAGTGCCGAAGCGAGACTCATCAGTTTAGCTTGCCGTGCTTCACCGAGCCAATCGCGCTCGATAACTGTACAATAAATAATAGAGCGAATCGGGGAGTAGGAAGAAGAACGATCATTGTCGTAGATAAATTTATTCGACGTGTTTGCGCGACGTTGAGGCTTTCCCTACGCGTCCATAAGCGAAGAGGACGCGCTTCGAACGGTCTCGCGTTCGTTTCGAGAAACTAGGACAGTGACTGTGCCGCTATAACCCCCCCACTTACACACACACTCGCACACACACGCACGCACACATATTTATTTTTGACACGGCAAAACGAATGGCTTTATAAATCACGCGAGACGAGATTCAAACCTGACGAGGGAAAGAACTAGGCAAAAGAGAATCTTCCTTACCTCCTGGACCCAGGCCTGTTGCTTGATCGGCGCATCCGGGGCGATCGCCACTCTTCCGGCACTTCTCTGCTTGTACTCGTGCAGTATCGGAATCTTGGAGTTCTTGTCGGTCGAGGACAGGACGACTTCTCGTTCGATCTAGAATTATTCATCGATGGATTCATTGGCCAGCATCGCCGAATTTTTTTAGAGCGTTGTGTCAACAGTCGATTCGATAGATTTGGCAACCAATAAAGTTGCAACATTTTTGTACATCAATGCGAATATAATTTATCCTATCATATTCTATTTTTTCTTGCATTGCATTTTTATTCTTATTTTTTTCTTATATTATTTTATGTTATTTTTTTTTCTTATCGTTTCGGTTCTTATCGGTTCGCAAGTCTCTCTCAATTCCCTCTGAACTCACTTGAAGTCGAACTATATGCCAGTACGACCTTAATGTACTAGCACTGGAAGCTTTTATGCATAAACTAGTATATTAAATTTCGTGAATAATTGTGATAAAATATACAGTACATTGAAAACTGTAGAACTATTAATAATTCACTCTTTAATCATTTTCCACAAAATTACTTTTATTCCAACCAATTTATTTTGATTCCCTGCAAAACGGATATTAATTCTTCATCAGAACTGTACATTCAATTTAATGCACCGTAATTTTCCAGTCCGGTGCATTTAAAATTAATAATTTGCTTTAACAATGTAAGCGAGCCAAGTCCGAGAATGGAAGAGTGACGCGCGGTACATCCGAACGGCTATCGTAATGCCGTTTCCGGTAAACGGTATATGTAACAACAGCGGTAGTCTGGTACGTCGTAGCAGGTACGTCGAGCGCGGGCAAACGACGCCTTTGTCTCTTTCTTCCTTCTCCTAATCTCTATAAAAGAGCAGAGTATGAGAATATTCCCAAGAATCGTTAAGGGGGGCAACAAGAGAAGTAGCAGAGGCTCAGCGTACGCCGAACCGATCCTCAAAGATTTAACCGTACGTAGAGTAACGCGGGTCAGGCAGCTTCGTCTCTCGCCCGCTCTCTTCGCCGGGTTGCTCGCGTGCCCGCAGCGTACTCGTATTCGATTGGATAACACATAGCGTTAATCGAACTTAAGGTAGCTAGGTCGGCACGTCGGAGTCATAGACTTTACAGACTTTATGTCTATGTGACATAAAAAAAATAGTTATATGTGGTACTCTGCATCAATAACGTTATAAAAAGTAATAGAGCATCTGTGAAGATTTTTGCAATTAGATTGAACCGATTATTTGTAAGCAGATGATTTTTTTAGTGTGGATTTGACTTCATTTTTACAATTAGGTTCGGAAACGTCATTTGGCCCAAAACCTTGCACTTTGATCGCAGTTCTTTTGAACATTGGTCCGGTGACTTCACTTTTTTATCTTGCGCATCAATTCCTGATTGATTCGCGACTCGCAGTACTTAATATTCTTTCTCTATCTTTGATCCAAGTATGTCAATTCTCGATTTGAAGATTAATTCCGCCAGCTCTGCCGTAAACGCCGTGTAAAAATACCGATTCTCAACATCCAATTATTCATCCAAATGGTCGGTAAAAGCCTTCGAGATTTTGTACAAGTAAAATTCGATAGTTAAATTGCGACATGTCAAAAGTTTGTGCACATGACTTTAGATTGCCTTTGCGACGTAACAACGATAAGAGATCATTACCGGAAACTTGTTACTGTGCGTCTGAAGATTAGTCGTCGGCTGATTCTGATTAGAAGTTTGCTCTTCGCCGTATAGCGGTGGCATCCTGTATTCGGGTCCAGGTCCGGTCTGTCCGGAGTCGATGGTTCTGCCCTCCTCGACCCTGCCGTTTATGTTATCGGCGTAAATCCCAGTGGCGATTCCGTCGGCTATCGAACGCTGCGTCTGCTGCCTGGGCGTTGACTCGTCGTGTCCCTGACAGTTTTTATTGCGATGATTGTTCGGCACCGGCTTCGGCGCTGGCACCGATTTGTAGGAATCCTCTTCATCTGGAACATGCCAAGCAATTAATTAGCCCGACACTCGTCCAGAGTCGAGCGACGCTTCCCGGCTGTTCCGGGCGAAAACGGTCCCATCGCCGAGATTAATTCAGTCGAGAACGTCTCTCGCCTAGCGACAATTTTATCATTAAGTTGGCCCTAATTAAACCGTCCTCCGGGCTTATCCCGTTAGCGTTGATACCTTGATGCTGATTCTGTCGTCTCAGACGGTTCTCCTGCTTCACTTTACGAACTGTCGTGGCCATCGCGTTTTGGCTGACCATATCTGTGGAGATGGATCTTCCGAACCACTCCCCGTCGGTTTTCCACCCGATCGACGAACCGTTTCTGCAATTTTTATCGACCACCCACTCGCCACCACTGATCGCCCGAACGGTTATCGGGACCAAGCTCAAGGCGCACTCGGACACCTCCGGAGTAGAAGCGCGATTGAGACACGGCTCGAATTGTACGGAGAATTCGTTGGAATCGGACTCATGCCGCCGTAGCAACCACCCCAACGAGCCTCTTGGCGGTACTGAAAGACACAAAACTTTCCATTGAGTGAACGTCCGCAGGTTCCGCCGTTCTGACTTGGCTTCCGGTATCATCCCACCACGCTCACAGCGTCGTTGCTACAGCATAACGCGGCTGAGAAGACACTGGGATAATTTATTCCGGGGCCCGTACACCGTCTTGGTACGCGATAATAGTTGCCTTCTTTTTCCGATGTACGCCGCTGCACCTTTGGCTAGCTCGAACGAATGCAGCCGCCGACGCGAGCCCAGACTTCGTGGACCGAGAAGTACGGAACACGTGAACCCGATCCGATGTACCCTTAATCTATTCTGGACACCGGATCGAATCTTCTATATTACACGTTGGCTTTAACGTTACAGCGACTGACGAAAGTCCCGCAATACCGACAATGTGCATTCTCGTGAAGAATTTTATATTTGAAAAATGTTTTTTCATGCATCTTTCGGATATACTTTTTTTTATCCGTGCGGCAAGTTCAAATTTGTTTGTTTTATTTTCCATAGTTATCTGCGTCGTCCTGTAATTTTCTGTTTTGTGCACGACTTTTTTTTTTAATTAAGATTTACTGTGGCAACTTTCAACGATTGAGACTTGTCACAGTAAATCTTAATTCCAAAAAAAGTCGTGCACAAAAAAAGAAAATTGACGATTTCCACGATGGAAATCGGCGATTTATCGACCAATCGTAAACAACGTAAGACACTACAAGCTCCGTGCGACCGAGAATTTAAATACTCGTGAAAAATTTGATATTTAAACAATTTTTTTTTATGCATCATTCGCATATATTTCCATACAAGTTTGTTGCTGTTTCATTTTCAATAATTCTCTGTGTCATCCGATAATCGTTCTGCTAAATTCTTTCCGACGAGTGGCAAGTTCACTCCACTAGATAAATTTAGTTTTTTCTGCCTGTCTTTTTTTTTTCTTCTGGAATTACGATTTACTGCGACAAGTCTCAATCGTGGAAATCGGCGATTTATCGACCAATCGTAAACAACATGAGACACTACCTTCGTCTATGGGGTGTATCCCATTAATACGTGGAAAAGCCAGCGAGCGGGTATACTCGTACACTTGTATCGAGCACGCAGGTTCTCATCCTATTTTCTCGTACACAGTGCCCGAGTATGTGACTTGTATCTCAAGAGTTTTTTCCAAACCCGTCGACCGAGTCGTTCCGCGGGAGAATCGTGCAACGTGGCAATAAGGAGCTCTCGCTTACGATGCTTGTAGTAGGTACTCCGTACGGGGAACCACGCCTGGCTGATTCCAAACTCGAGTGCGCCTACCGGCCGAGAGTACCCCGGTCGAGCATAGACTGCCTCCACTAATGCCCCTGGCTTCGGCTTTATATCTTCAATATTTTTAATAGTCGACCTTCGGTCGCTCCTCTATGCAAACACATACACATACACACACATACACACACACATACACATACACATACATATACATATACATATACATATACACATACATATACATATACATATACATATACATATACATATACATATACATATATGTAAGGTATACTTTGAGATGACAAATACCTATATATATGTACATACTATTATGCCCATTCACCCCTTGCCAATATATATGTATATATATATATATTAATGTGTATATATATTCGAGTAAAGAGCTGACTAAGTATTTTTGCCGATAAAGTCAGCCCTATACAGATAATGGAGGGACTTTGGGATTAATTCTACAGCGTACTTTCTCACGGGCCACTCGAGCGTCTCCGAACGGTCGTCCGAGACGGGCCACCGGCTCGTTCGCCGCAACATCTCTTATTAAATTTAATATTATATTACCGTAGCGTACGGGAAGTTTTTTTTAGAAAGCTTGCATCGCAAACCTTGTTGCAGTGTCGCTTACTCAAGACGCCTTTTATTTCTCCCCCTACGGTCGATGGTCATTGTGCGCATGCGAAACGAGACCCCCGCACTCCTATCGCCATTAATCCTCTAGGTTTATCTCCGCCGTTCGCCGCATCCCTTCCGAAATGCACTCGCAGCCATGTGCGTGTTCGCTCTCGCCGGCTCGATTCCTTCTTTTTATCTCGGTCTCGGAGAGCTCCTCCACCGGACTCTAATTTAGTTTCCCTCCCCTTCGATTACCGACGACGACCGGGACGACGGCCAATTGCCGGGGAGATTTTCCACGTCCCGAAGAGATCGACCACTGACAACTGATACCTGGTACCTTTCGCTAACGCGCTCGTAATGTTACCCCGAGGCATCGACCCTATCGTCTTCCATAATCGTTCCGGAAGAGGTTTGCTTCGTTTTGTATATCGTTCAATAGCATAAATCCACCTATCTTCATATTTTTTTTTTTTCATAAATAGTCGTGTCTTTTTTTTTTCTTATCATTTTTTTTATTTTTGTACTTTATCGTAGAACCGCTATGAAATTATCCTCGGTGCTTCAAAACACTTTTCACCGCTAAAATGGCCGCCGCGAGTTAATCCAGCCCACCTGACAAGTTACTTTCCACGGAGCACGCTGGAATCTCATTCTCGTAACGTGTCCATTATGAGCACCTCGCGTTTCACTCCTCGTACGCCTATTCTTATTATTATTATTATTATCATTATTGTGGACGCGTATCGAAACTTCGGGCCGTGCTGGTCATCTGGCCGGCTCTCCGCGTCTAGCATCTGCCGCTACCGGCAGGACGGCTGTACCGACGTAACTGTACTTTGTGCCCTGCAACATTCGTTGTGCACTTCGAGTACTTCAACGCGTATTCCCAACATGCAAAACGAGGCGAGAAATCCGAACGCATCGATGGGGCAAAACTGGTAATCTAAAAGTTATTGGAGATGTTCGTTTTGCCCCACTGTCCCATTTTGCCCCGCTCTCCCCATCTCGTTATCGGAAGACACTTAGCAAGCCGTTCTCGCCCCGTAGGCGAGCTGGAAGACGATCCTAGTAATGTATGGATTGCGTTCGCCAAAAGGGCGTGCGGAAGCCGACGGGGAAAAAAAGAATAACCGGACGACGACTCGGCAATCCTCACCGTCGCACGCTCGAATTAATATTAATTGCTCGGACCGGTCGGATCTCGATTATAATAGAACCGGTTGGTCGGCTACTCGATTTTGCCTTGAACGATCTAGGATCCGGTCTAAGCTCTATGCTACATAGTACGGATCCGTAGCGTGGTACACATGTATACCGATGCCTCGCTCATAGAGCGCTACAGCGCACTGTACGAGTCCCCCGAGGGAGCAGCCGTACCCTACCGTAGACACCCGAGAGAATTGCAAAGTCCTGGACGCGTTTTGCGCTATGCATTATTGGTCTCCTCCGAGACAGCCGTCTCGAACGGCTAATGGGTCAACTCGCGTGCCGAGATCCGGCTCATTTGCATGATCTCCGGTCGAGAAGAGATACGAGCAAGGGTCGAGTTTCAGGCCGTTAGTTCGAACTTAAGATCGATGTTTGACCACATTGCGTGCTTGAGATCTATCTTAACTTAGATAGATCTCGAGTTCGGTCTTAAAATTGAGACCGAACTTAAGGGTGAACTCAAATTCGATTGTCGGTCCAGTTCGATCTTAAGTTCGCGGTCTAGTTTTAACTTAAGATGAAACTTAAACACGAAATGAAGAGCGAACTTAATCATGAAATTAAGAGCGAACTTAAGCATTAAATTAAGACCGAACTTAAACATGAAATTAAGAGCGAACTTAAGCACGAAGTTAAGACCGAACGTAAGCATGAAATTAAGACCGAACTTAACGCTGCGTGTGTACACTATATTTTCAGAGACACGGTGTCTACACTGGATCTTTTAGGGAACCGTCGGGTTTTCAAAGTTTTCTAGGCTTTCAAAAAATCTGAAAAAATTCTGGGTTACTTCTCGAATTGCCTAACTACAATGGCACAGAAGTTTTGCCAAAGTCAAAACTTTGAAACCGTCGTTAATAAAAATTGAAGAATAGTCAAATAGTTTCAGATTTCGTGTGTTCCTTCAAAGACCCAGTGTACACACGCATTTAAGCACGAAATTAAGTTCGAACGGAGGTTCGATCTCAACTTCGAATTGAAAATAGATCTAAGGCATGCAAGTTCGAGCCGAACTTCGATCTTAAGTTCGATCTCAAGAGCGATCTTAATTCCGAGCTAACGTCTTAAAATTAGACCCTAAGAGGCATCGAGCCGCTGCCGTTGGGACGGCATTAGTTTTATCGAGGCACCTTACCGCAGTGCTGTCGAAGAGAGCCGCCTCTTCCACCGTGGTATACGACCCACGAGCCGTTCTTGCTGCACCTACATAGCGTACGAGGGGCTCCTCGAGTCAGTGTACTCGCGAGCCCTCGGGACTCGCGAGGACTTACGAGCCTTAGAGCGCGTGGGTTCCGGAGCAACGAACGTCGGGAGAAAGGGAACGAGCGGACGACGTGCATAGAAAAGATTTTCTTCAAACTATTCAACTCGCGGAACGAACGATTCACGCCGATGCGTGTGTAAACTGTTGGGCACGGCAACTCAAATATCTCAATTTTCACGCCGCGATTCCGATGGGTTTCGCGAATACGACGACTCGGTAAATCCGATCGAAATACGACGATGGAGGTTGAGACGGGCCCTGCCGGACGGTTTATTTGGATGCAACGTTTTCTGTTTTAACAGACGGAAGAGCCTCGTCGTGCGTGTCGGGCAAACGGATGTTAGTCATCCGCTTCCTTCGGATTACGCGGCGCCCGAATCTTCGACGGTTTGCCATCTCATAGACGAATCCATGATTATGTTATTTATTTAGTTATTTATTTATTTATTTATTTATTCATTTATTTATTTATTTATTTATTTATTCATTTATTTATTTATTTATTCATTTATTTATTGATTTATTGATTTATTTATTTATTTATTTACTCATTCATTTATTTATTTATCGGGGGTTTTGTAAACCCTTCTACAAAAGATAAAATATAGCCTCTTCCATTTAACGAGTATAATACGTAAATGACATAATTAACATGAGAAAACATTTTCGTATCACTGTGCACTGCACGCTACATATAAAATGCCACATCTAAGTCACATAATGGATAGCGCAAAGAATGCTTATCGGTAGTTCAGCACAGTTGTGCTTGTCGCCCTTTTGAACTCCCCAAAGACCTTCCATGTATTTATTTTATTTATCGTTATTTTGCCATTACGTAAAAAAAAAAAAAACACTTTTGAAGATTTTAGGGTCAGAGTACTGAAAATAGTCCGAAGCAGTCGCGACTCTTCGAGCCAGTTTAAATCTGGTGCGCAAGTGGTGCACAATAATTTTTACTCGCGAGCTTACCTGTCTCGTCGAATCTCAAGTGAACGACCCGACACTGTTATGTTCATCCACCCGGTGCGCCCCGACAATGGTACACATTCCCCGCTCTTCCGTTTCCACTGTTCGCACTTCGCACGCAACTTAAGAATCGCACTCCGGCGGGCGCGATCGCTATCGAGCGGTCACCGGATCGACGACGAAGTTTCGACGGTTCGCCGCGGCTTCGATCGATCTCTCACGCGGTTTCGCGTGAGCACACAAACGACGCAACGACGATCCTCTCGTAGCGTCGACAGTTGCCATAGATTTTTATCGCTGCTCGATTCTCCCGCATTCCAAGGCGTTTAACCGGCGCCCGGGCTTTTTCCAGGTATCGTTCTGCTCCGTCCGGCTCGCCAGGAGCTCTCGGCTACCGTGTCTCTATACCCACATATACACACATATACACACATATATATACATATACAGTCCAAGGTACTTGCGCCGTATACAAGCAGCGATTAATCCAAGCGAGCGCCGCACGCGCGTCTTCTTCTCCGAATCAGGTAAAAATCGCTCGTTCTCCGCCGACGAGTGAAACACGCAGGTGTCGGCGCCCGACGAGCTAACTCACCGTCGATAAGTCGAGAAACGTCGAACGAACGAGACCCGAACTATCCGCGCACTGCCGATCCGCGACGGTTTCGCACGCTGGTCCACGAGTCCTTTCCGTAATGGAGAGGGGGTAAAAAAAAATGTCGATATCAATCGTATCGATTCGCGATCCGCACCGATATATGGCGCCCGATAGATCCGTACGGATCCGATGACTGACGCGCCGAGGAAGCGTGTGGCTGGTGTAGCTGGGACGGTGCAGCCTCGCGGCCCGGCTTCCTCGCTGACGCCAGGTGGGAGTAAGGGGGATATACATATATAGTGTTTTACAGGCGTGTAAGAGGACCGAGAAAGCCGCGCGAGGGCCGTAAGTATATGTACACGACAACGGCAAACCGACTCGAGCACTCTCGATTAACCGAACGGCCCCACCTCGCTGTCTCCTCTCACGGCTGGGAT